>JAJTUV010001115.1:0-1346564 GCA_021653895.1 Mastomys natalensis
CCCACCCACACACACCCTCTTAGTCACCATCTAAGGAAGCTTGGTCTCAGTGACAATGCTTCTTCTTGTGTGTGTCCCCTCTCCCACCCCTTGGTCATCTGACATTCATGACATGTAATTCTCTCCCCTGGGTGGGTGCCCACCATCAATTGCTGCATTTCATGCTTTTGACTCCAATTCTTGCCAAGCCCAAGGTCAACAATAGTGAGCTCGGCACATGTGTTTCTGACACACAAGGGAAGTGCTCTCCCAGCTCACTGGGTTGAGAAAAACTGGCCAGAGAAGAGACTTCCGTGAAGCTACACACAACAAGAACAAGGCCTATACTGGATCTAGAGTCCCTTCCTCATCTAGGAACCTCCACTTCCGGCTCCTAGTTAAAAGAAACTGGCTACCTGACAGGAATGTGTATCATCAAATAGGGTGCATGGGGCTCTCTGAAGATCTTGTCTAATGAGCAACCGCTATTCTTGGAGGACCCTTGGATTGCTGCAGGCTTTGTCCCTGGATCCTTGCAATGGCTCCTAGGACTCTGCACCTTGTTCTAGTGGCCAGTTCAACCAACGGAGCAGTTGTCCTGTTAGAGCAGAAGTTGAGAGGCTGATGGCCTTATCTGGTGTCATGTAGACTCAGCAGGTAGAATGGTTGTGAGCTGCTGAGCCCTTCCAGCCTGGGCAAGGCATCTTACCTGCTATTACCTGCTAGCATGGGGGTTAGACAATTCCATCCTTCAGGTTCTCCACAAAGCATGGCAGCAAGGGGCAGGACCTTGGGGGACTTAGCAGGCTTGATTTTATCACAAAATACATGCTTTAAAATATTTCCAAAATACGGTACTAGTAGAGGTTGACTCTCTGGCAGCTGGTAACAGGCTTTCTGTTCGGTATGAGGTATGAAGCTTCTTTCATATGTAAAACCTGGGCTGCATAATCATGGCCATTGATAGGCTAAGAGGGAAATTCAAGCTGCCCTCCCAAGGAAAGGGAAGGAGAGCTGCAAACAATCAGGAATCAGATTTAATTGAGTTTCAGGTAACTGGAAAGCAATAGGAGGTGACTTCAAGCAACCGGTCATTATATATATATATATATATATATATATATATATATATATATATATATATATATTCTCTATCAAGGACCTGAAGAGAGGAGCTGAGGTCTCAGAGCTACTAGTTGGTGGGATGAAGAGCTAGATCCTGGACTGCCCCTCCCTGGGTCCAGGGAATAAGAGGTTCCTTTCAAATTAACATCCTTCTCATAGCCTTATTTAATTTGAAATTCATGTAAAAACTCAAGAGAGTTAAGAAGTGCCAATTAGCTGGGCGGGTGGTGGTGCACGCCTTTAATCCAGCACTTGGGAGGCAGAGGCAGGCGGATTTCTGAGTTCGAGGCCAGCCTGGTCTACAGATGAGTTCCAGGACAGCCAGGGCTACACAGAGAAACCCTGTCTCAAAAAAAACGAAAAAAAAAAATAAAAGAAAAGAAAGAAAAGAAGTGTCAATAACCCGCACTATCTGTTTCTGGTTTCTCTATCTTCTGCTCTTTCTTCCACCTCATGCTGCCTTACACACGGTGACTGCTGCTGCTAATTGCATGCTGGTATCACTGCCTAACAAAAACTCTGAGGACCCAGCGCCTTGAGATCACAATAATCACTAGCTCCTGTGGATTTGAAACCGGCTAAACTGGAGGATTGGTGGGGGTGGGGATGTGGGTGGGGGTGTCTGGGAGCCTGTTGATGCATTGGCTGGGACCATGGTGGTCTAAGGCCTGTTTGTGCTGGAAAACCTCCCGTCGCAATGGATGGCCCTGCAAAAGGCAGAGGAGTCCCTTTTGACGTCAAAGGATAGAACATGTCCCATCTTGTGACAGCCAAACAGAGGATAACCACGCTGGTTCAGGATGGTGACATCAGATGTCAAGATCATCCAACTAGGACCAGCTGCACCCTGCACTATGGCATGGGTCCCTTGGGTAGCCCCTAGGGAGGCCAGGGGTGTTCCTTGACCCTGCTGGTGGCTCTTCCACCATGGTTCCCCCAATAGATAGGATCAGGGCAGCCAACCTGGCTCACTGCCTACTAGTGTCCTCCAGGTGACTTCCTGAGAGAACTACTGGCAAAGCCAATGTCCCCTCAGGAAAGCCAATGTCCCCTCAGGAGTCCTGTCCTTGAAGACTGAAGGACCAGCAGAAAGAACCAGAACTGCCCCGCCTCCCCCCATGAGCCCACTGTATGGGTAGAACTTAACCTGGAAGGATTGGAGCCAGGAGTAGGGCTGGCCTTGCCCATCAGCCCCCAGGGTACCTGATTCTCTTTTTCCCCTAGATTTCATGCCAGTACCATGTTATTCTTTCAAGGCAGAAATTGAACATCCTAGGCTAGGTGTGCAGCTGGGTACAGAGCATTACTGGGCATGTGTCTGGATACTGACAGAGCCTATGTCTGCCATTAATGATACTAAGCCCTTGGCTTCTAGGGCCCATCTTCTCCCTACAATGATCTCATGAATGGACTAGTGCTCTTCCAAATGGCCATAGACTAGACTGAGTCTCCCCTAAACTTAAATGTTGAGGTCTGGTCCTACACCTTGTGTGGTGGTATTAGGAAAGGGGGCCTTTGATGGCCTTTGATGAGGAAGGATGATCATATCTTAAAGTAGAATCATCATGACGGGATCAGTGTCCTTATAAGGAGAGAGAGCAAAAGAAAGGGGTACAGGGATGGGAATGAGTTTCTTCCATGTAAGAATAAGCAGGACAGCCATCAGCTAAGAAGCACTCTGTAGAACTGACTGATTTCAGTCTACTGCCCACCTTGACATTGGACTTCTCAGTCTTCTGAGGCTACAAAACAAAACGGTGAGGCATGAACATCTGTTGCTTTGGAACCACATCGTTTGTCACATTTTGTTAGAGCAACCAGCCACCTAAGCCCCCATGCAGCAGGAATATAGTCAGTCTTGGCAAGGAGGAAACCTATTTTTTTTTTTTTTTTTTTTTTTTTTAGGTTTTCGAGACAGGGTTTTTCTGTGTAGCCCTGGCTGTCCTGGAACTCACTCTGTAGACCAGGCTAACAATTTTGGTTTGGTTTGGTTTGGTTGGTTTTCGAGAGTCTATTATCTCTTAAAGAACGAGGATCTCCCATTGAACTGCAAGTAACAGGACATGGTCCACCATCTATCGGAGAACCAGGATCTCCCATTAATCAGATTTCTGGAGGTGTCTCTTCTTAGACTAGAAAGTAAGTTAGAAGCTTCTAGATGCTTCCATTGCTGCTCTACCATCCAGAGCTAGCTTTCTGCTTAGGAAGTACTGCCATGGCTCTGGCTCAGGGTCTGCAAGAGAAACAGAAACCAGGCATGTAGTAGAAGCAGTGACCTGTCCTCACCCCAAGTAACAGATTTCCCAAAGAGTTCGGTTTCCTATTGGCTGTGGTGAGCACTGCCACACCAGAGTACCGGATCAGAGAGTGGAGCATGAACCTGGGAGAATGTCCATAGGATTTACCACATCACCCACTTCAGGGGGTCCTGTTACACTCCTACTGCCTCACCCGGGCTGTAGGACAGTGCACTATTTAGAGAAACTCTTAAGTACCAGGTACTCTTGGAGGTTTGACTAGATACCTTCCTGGCAGGCTGCTCTGGTCAGGAAGAATAGAGCTTAAAGGCTCCTCTGCCGGTCTCTGAGTGCCAAGGCTCTCCTGAGATGTTGCCAGCCCATTTGTCGCTCACTATGAGCCTGAACGAGGGGGCTGAACTGCACAGGCTCCCTCACAGGGGGAAATGACAGATATCCCTAAAAGAACTGACCTTGACCTTCAACTCCTCCAACCGGAGGATTCTTATCTTTTTCTGGTTAAACTGAGTTTCCCCAGGCCCATCTAGGCTTAGCAAGCCTGTTCCAGGTGTGGCACTTGCGGTGACCTGGTCTTCCCTTTCCTGTACTTCTCCAGCGCCCACCCACTCTAGCTTCTCTTTCGGTCTCTCCTACTATTACTTTGGCTTCTGGTTCACTCTGGTAGAGGCTAAGGTCTAATTTCCAGAGGCCTGGGCTCAGCCTGGCTCCCTATCTGCACAAGGAGTTCATTCCAATGTCCTGTCCTGCTTGGTGCCGCCTGTCACTCAGCAGCTTTGCTTGGGCTTTGTCAGGATCCTTTCTGTTCCACTTTGCCTCTTCCCCCAAGGGGATTGTATATGGGCTAGGTAGGGGATCCCAAGAAGAGATCTTATGGAGAGAAAAGGGGCTTCTCCTTGGGACTAAAAAGGCTGGCTGTTCTCTGTAGGGGCAGGCTTCTGCTCTGAGGAGAAATAGCATCCAGCTCCGAATCCCTTACAGGTTGTCTGAAGCAGGGGACATGGTTAAGTATGTGTCCTACAAGTCAAAGTGGCTGCTTGGTTGTCTTATCGAATATATAGCCTAAAGCAATTGAGGTCATTGGTGTTGGCTGATTGTAAGGCACTAAAGCTTGGCTTCCTGGTCTTATCTGCACCGAATGCAAATTGCCAGGACAGGGGTGTGTGCACAGAGAGGTACCACTCATCAAGGACTTCTGAAGAAGGTGAGATGTGAGCGGGGAGCTTACAGATAACAAGAGTTTGGGTATTGACAAAGACCAAGGGAATTTGGGTGTGTTGGAGGCCGTGGCCAGAATTGCTTAGGACCAATAAGATGTTCTCAAGGTGTGGAAAACTCAGCCGGGGGGAGGGGACACCCAAGAGGAAAGTAATGTCTATTCAAGGGACTTGTCAAGGGCAGAGGGACCTCTGAGGGGAGACAGTTGGCGAGGAAGGAGGCAGAATGAGCTACTTGGGAAATGAAAGGGGCGATTGGCCTTGGTAGCTTGCCTAGGATCTGAACCCCTGGAACCTTGAGTTTACGATGCCTATTAGTGAGCCACTCTGAGCCATTTCCCCATGTGAAAAACCTGGAAGCATTCACTATGAGAATGTGATGCCTTGGCATGGCCTAACATACCTTAAAGTGCAGCTTTCTTTCCTCTCCTAAGCTTACAATCACTGCTCGCACTGGTGACCTTGAAGACCTCAATATTACTTAGCCGGGGCCTATTCTCCAGACCCCTGGGGACAAGCCAAGATTCCTCTACCATCACTGTGTTGGGGTGACACCATGCATGGAGTTTGAGCCTTAGTGAAGGCAGTGGGTGCACGGCGGGAACCCAGGACAACAGCGGGCTGGGAGCAGGTGCTGGCAGCTGCTACGGACCTTACAATGTGGCTTTGTTCATGGGGTGGCTTTGGAGCCAGGGAACGACCTGTGCTAGGGAACAATTCCCCGAGGCTGTGCTAGTGCGGGCTGCCAGATCACAACAAAGCCCTGGAGAGCCGTTGGGCAATCACTTTTGTCATGCAAATGAGGCGGAGCATAGCCGCCCCCTCTGCCTGCATGCTAACCTTTTTGTGATTCAGATGAAGCCAGCCCGCTTTCCTGGGTCCCAGAGCTAGTTTAGCCTCTCCTATTGTCCTCCCCAGGGCCTGCTGCCATGCTACTCCGCTCGACTCTCTGTGAACCCGTCTTACTAGAAGGTGACAGGACCTGGGAAAGAAAGTTGAGACCAAAAGATGGCACCGTGAAATGTGCAGGTGGCTAGATCAAGGACGCTGTCTAGTAGCTCGTAGGCCTGTGAGTGTGTGTGTGGACTAGGAAAGCCAGTGTCAGGATGCCGAGAGCCTGGGGGGGGGGGGGTTCTGAGAAGGGCTAGTCTAGTCTAGGGCTCCGGGCAGGCAAAGCTTGAATGAGATTTGAGTAAGGAGTGGAGGAGGACTGCGGGTTCCCTCAGCCAGTGCTGTTGGCCTGGGCAGGCCGGCCCACGCATCCGTAGGGGAGATGCAGTTCTTTCTTGTTCCACCACGCTGGCCTGGAGTGAATTGCAAGTTCTAAAAGTGCCTTGGGCCTGCATATATCTTGTCTTTGAGAGAGGATAAGAATGACCTCTGTTTTAGGACTACAGAGAGATGAAATAAAACAATCCAGACAAAACACTGAGTTTGTCACTTGGTCATACTCACCACATGGTGCACACACTCATCTCACAGTAAACGTTACTTCTAGGAATTTATCCTACAAATATTCTCACATGTGCAAAGTGACATATGTCTGAGGTTATTCTCTGCAGATTGCTTTGGAACAGCCAGAGATTGGAAAGGGCCCAACTGCACATCTCCAGGGTGGGTTAAATGGCTGCCACTTGTGTGCCCATGTTATTGACCGTGGGCAAACATGAACGTGGCACTCTGTGGCACTGTGGCACTAGGGGCCTGCCCCCTGTAGAACTGGGAGGTGAGCATAGGTCAGCTGTGAAAAGCCAGGAGCCAACACTCAAGGGTCCTGGAAGCTTGCTTGCTCTTTTACAGCAGAGGGGACAGTGGTCTAGGAAGAAGTGGGATATGGTATAAACCCTCCTCCCCTCAGCATAGATGTTCTCATTCTTGCAGAAATAGGCTGCCTTGGGTGCCATGGGCACATAGCACTGCAGGATGGAATCACAGGACCAGTCACCATGACAACAACAGGCAGTTGTAATTTCTAGCCAGTGGAGTACCCCGAGTATAGGAAGAGGCTCAGACCACCCCTAATAGGGCTGCCTTTGTTGGCATCCCTGTATCTGAGGCACAGGGACTTCCTGGCCTCGGTATTCCCCACCTACAGAAAGAGAACATGGCAGGTCTGCACAGTGCTACCTGGAGCGAGAAAGAGAGAAAAGCCAGGAACACAAGGCACACAAGGCTGCCAACCTCTTGTGAGAGATCCAAGTGGCTACCTCAGTCCCCGTTTTGTGAGGGGGGAGGCAGGGAGGGAGATCCAATTCCCCTCATCAGAGCTGCCCACTTATAAGCCCTGAATTTCTCTCATCAAGCACCTAGAAGATAAACAAGTGATGACAGGAGATGAAGGACAGGCAGGTGGACTCATTTGGGCATGAGGGTTGCTAATATGGTCAGCTTGGCTGCTACCTGCAGGAGTGAGGCCCAACTGGTGCTGCCCACCTGCTTTCCAATCCCCTTGCCACTCCTTCCTCTGTCCCCATCCCACCTTCCAGACTTGGAAACTGCTTGCTTGTGAAGTCACTGTAGCCTCCCTATCTGTGTGAGGGGAAAAAAAGGGTTTCTAGGAAGCAAACAGGGAGCAAAGGCCTTCACTCATGGCATTGGTGAAGAGCTGGCATCACTTTGACCATTGAGCAATTATAGGGTAGTTATGAATAGCAGTTATGACAGTCATGATGCTCAGCTCCAATAAGGGCTGGCTCTGTGGAGGTAGCCAGATGAGATCTCACTCTGGGTGTAGCTACCTCAGCCCAGTAGGTATCTCCTCTGTCCCAATGGGCTGAGGGTGAAATCTAGACTCCTTTGTTGAGATTGGCTTTGTAGCTCAACATAGACTTGGGAAATGAGAAAGGTGATCTAAGCCTCAAGGAACACAAGAGTCCTGGGAAGGTGCTGCCTGCATTTCTATTCTTCCCCATAGAAATATTTTTCATGCTCTTCCTACTGCGGGTTCACAGGTGCAGTTTGGAGGAGAGATGGGGTAAAAGTGCAAAGGATGGTGGGCAGATCAGGCTGGATCAGGCAGTAGCTTGATCCTGTCCACAGCTGCCTTGTGGACACACAGCCTGGTCATCAGCTCCCTGGTGCAGTCTACCCACTCACCCTCACATAAGCGTTAGGAAGTTGAAAGCTAAATTTTGGAGAGGCTAGGCTTAGGGCTGCACACTGTTTTATCGGGGCCTCAGTTATCAATTATTCCCAGGTAACCAAAAAAGCAAACCGTACTCTGTGGTAGCCATTGATTACTTGCAAAACTTACAGAAACCTGAAATATCAGTAGCAATAACTCAGGTGCTAGAATGAAATGCAAAACAAAACCTCAGGTGTTCTCCCGGGACAGGATCTCTGACAGACAGCACCACAGAGAGTTCTTTTCAGCCACCACCGCCCAGCTTCCCTCCACTATTCTTGAGCAAACTAAAACCCCTTCCCAAGAAAATGGCAGAAATACTGTGTACTCATGCATATGCCATTGAGAATCCAGTGCTATTCAATGGAGCCTGTTTAAAGATGATGTTTGGAGGGTTGAAGAGAAGCTCAACAGTTAAGAGCACTAGCTGCTTTTTCAGAATACCTGGGTTCAATTCCCCTCAATCCATACGGCTGCTCACAACTGTCTGTACGTCCAGTTCCAGGGATCTGATGCCCCCTTCTGGCCCCCCACAGACAGCTGGTATCCTCATGATACATAGACACACATGAAGGCAAAATGCTCATATACAAAACAAACAAACAAACAAACAAAATAAGTAATAAAAAAGATTCTTTATAATTCAGGTAATAACAAATTTTTAGCTGGGCAGTGGTGGTGCACGCCTTTAATCCCAGCACTTGGGAGGCAGAGGCAGACAGATTTCTGAGTTTGAGGCCAGCCTGGTCTACAGAGTGAGTTCCAGGACAGCCAGGGCTACACAGAGAAATCCTGTCTCAAAACAAAACAAAACAAAACAAAACAAAACAAAACAAAACAAACAAACCAAAAATAACAACAAAACAAAAAAGAACAAAATTTTGTTCCAAAAATTCACAAATAAAACTCCTAGTATAGCTGGGCAGTGGTGGTACACACCTTTAATCCCAGCACTTGGGAGGCAGGCGGATTTCTGAGTTCGAGGCCAGCCTGGTCTACAGAGTGAGTTCCAGGAACGCCAGGGCTATATAGACAAACCCTGTCTTGGGGGAAAAAAAAAACAAAAAAAAAAAAAACAACTCCTAGTATAGCCAGGCGGTGGTGGTGCACACCTTTAATCCCAGCACTTGGGAGGCAGAGGCAGGCGGATTTCTGAGTTCGAGGCCAGCCTGGTCTACAGAGTGAGTTTCAGGACAGCCAGGGCTACACAGAGAAACCCTGTCTCGAAAAACCAAACCAAACAACCAACCAAACAAACCCAAAACAAAAACTCCTAGTATAAAACAAAAAACAAAACAAAAAAAGAACCATAATCTCTCCTCCTCCAACACCAGCATCACCACCACCACAACAAAAAAAAGCAAAATACTAAATGACTACAGTTATGTTCTGAGGATTGTGTAAAACTTAAACTTATCTAGCTTTGTTAACCATAAAAGACCAGAATCCACTCAGACTGCTTCCCGATCCTCTCACTCTCTCAAAGAGAAAATGTGGTTTGTTCATGGCAATAGGGCAGCTGCAGAAGAAGCACCTACAGCCCAGCTTCACACACATCACACAACACAAACACACACACACACACACACACACACTAGGGAACTCCACCTGGCAGCCTCATGGTCTTGGGTGCTCTGCAGAGAGAAACTTTTCTAGTAATGAACTATAGAGATGATCCCCGTGATGGTTTGTATGTGTTTGGCCCAGGGAGTGGCACTATTAGGTGTGGCCTTGTTGGAGTAGGTGTGTCACTGTGGGTGTAGACTTTAATACCTTAGACCTAGCTGCCTGGGGGTATTGTAGCAGCCTTCAGATGAAGATGTAGAACTCGCCAGGCAGTAGTGGCACATGCCTTTAATCCCAGCACTTGGGAGGCAGAAGCAGGCAGATTTCTGAGTTCGAGATCAGTTTGGTATACAGAGTGAGTTCCAGGACAGCCAGGGCTATAAAGAGAAACCCTGTCTCTAAAAAACAGAAAAACAAATAAACAAAAAGATGTGGAACGCTCAGCTCCTCCTACACCATGCCTGCCTGGATGCTGCCATGCTCCCGCTTTGATGATAATGGACTGAATCTCTGAACCTGTAAGCCAGCCCCAATTAAATATTGTCCTTTACAAGACTTGAGTTGGCTGTGGTGTCTGTTCACAGCAATAAAACACTAACCAAGACAATCCCTGAAAACATAGTTTTAAGATTAGGTTTCTTTTAGCTTTAAACACTGCCTCTCATGGTGGCTTCGGGGATGGATGAACCTTGCCAGGTCTCAGTGGCTCTGACTAAGATTGGTCACAGTGGGCGTGGGCCTTCCTTGCTCATTAGACACTCACAGCCCTGTACAGACAGCCAGAGTAGTAGGCAGTTCACTTCTTTCTCTCCTGAGTATACTTGTCATTGTCCCCTGAGCTGGATTCTGCCACTGGCTAGAGAGTGGTGGGAGGAATAAAGCAGCTGGAGGGTCCCCAGTCTGCTGCCACAGAGCATTAGAAGCATAATAGCAACAAGGCCCAGAAATAGACACATTGCTCTGAGCCTCCCTGAGCAGGGACACCCCGAGAGGAGATGCGAGGCTTGTAGGCACCCAGATCACATGGCCTAGACATACAGTGGAGGATGTGGAGCTTGTCTTGTTGTTTGTCTTCCTGTCTCCTGGGTGCTTGTCATCAGCTAAGGAAACAGGCTTCATATGCCAGCTCCATACTGTCTCTCTCAGCTCCCAGCTTCACCAGCCAAGGCCACACTGTGAGATAAATACCAGGGAACCCCAGTCTGTGGGCTCAGCCGAGTGTGTCTGGGTGATTTGAATTCACAGCTCTGCAGAAAGTGCCAGTAGTCAGGCAGTGTACATTTGCAATGGCATGCTATACCTTGTCTGAGTGGATACCTGCTCAGGCACACACACTTGGGAATCCCTTGTTTGTTCTGGAAACTGTCAATCCCACCCACCTACCCAGCAACCTTTGACTACTATTGTTTGCTTTGTTTATTCCTAGGAGACTTCTGAGAGCCTCCTATAGACCAAGCAGTTCTTGGGGGCTCTTGTACAGGGATCCTGACACGCAGTGGGTGTGTACCAAGGTTTCTGTATTCTCCCAGACCTGAGAGACAGGGACTGGAGTGTATGCCCTGTCCAAGACTTCCACAGTAGGGATGTCAGTACTGGCTTTTCAGAAGCAAGGATTTACTCAGAGCTGGATCTGTCTCCACTGGTCTGGACATATATAATTCACAGAACTGAGGTAGTTAAAAACCTGAAGGCTAGAGTAGAAAGGACTTTTGCATTTTAAAAGAATTTCCATATAACCCAAGGCAAAAGGAATTGCGAACATATGAGGGCATTTCTAAATTGAGTTTGATGTGCTGCTGTGCTCCTCAAACATCCCCTCCTCTAGGCCTCTCTCTCTCTCTCTCTCTCTCCTCTCTCTCTCTCTCTCTCTCTCTCTCTCTTTCTTTCTTTCTGGTTTTTCAAGACAGGGTTTCTCTGTGTAGCCTTGGCTGTCCTGGAACTCACTCTGTAGACCAGGCTGGCCTCGAACTCAGAAATCTGCCTGCCTCTGCCTCTGCCTCCCAAGTGCTGGGATTAAAGGAGTGCACCACCACTACCAGGCAGGCTGTTGTTTTTAGATCCAGGTGAAGTTTCTGGAGTTATTCAGGCTCCTTTATACCCA
This sequence comes from Mastomys natalensis, assembly GCA_021653895.1. NCBI lineage: Eukaryota > Metazoa > Chordata > Mammalia > Rodentia > Muridae > Mastomys > Mastomys natalensis. The sequence continues at coordinate 11,368 of JAJTUV010001115.1, forward strand.
ACAGGTCCCTTTGAAGACAATACTCAAATGGAGCCAGGGAGAAGGGGGGGGGGCTCCATCTTCTGAGGAAAACCTGAGCAGGTGCTTTTTGCACTGGGTGGCCTGACTGGTCACCAGCATCTCGTTGCACTGGAGAGTGTATGATTCCTGCACTGGGTTCAGGAAGCCCAGGTACTTTGGGCTTCTCCCTGCCAGGGGCTAAGGAAACCACTTTACTTATCTGACTGTCCAGCAACTGCTCTCAATATACCCAGCCAGTCCAGCCATACTATGGATTATTACTAGTGGTTTCCATGAAAAAAAAATTATTTTTTGAGTTGAAGTCTCACTATGTGACTCCTGCCTGGCCATAAACTAGGCTGGCCTTGAATTCAGAGATCCTTCTGCCTCTGCCTCACTAGTGCTGAGATTAAAGGCCTGTGCCCAGCTTGCCATGAGTTAAAAATTTTAAATGGATGAAAACAGAATCACCAATGTAATTTTTTTCAATATCTTTCACAAATACTCTATCAAGTCTTTATTAATTCATCTATACAAGATGTTTTAACATAAGAAACCTCATAAAACATGAAAACATGCATCACTATGAAAAATTATCAAAACTGTCTTTTTAAATTTTTCATCCCTCCTGTTGGGCTGGGAGGTCTGGAGAAACCCCAAGATGGCTCCCTCATGGCTGAGTGACCAGGGAAACGAACCTTGTGTATTGTGCAGACCCTGCTAGCTGATGCACTATTGCCAAACTATTTTCCATATCTAGGCCCTAGGGTGTTGGGTGTTCCCTGAAGGATCCTGGATGCCACCCATGGGCTTCCTGGAGAGTGCCTGACCCAGGCCCCGGAGGAGTTGGCAGGGTACTTTCTCCGTCTCTAGCCTGGCATCCCTGGCTTCCAGGACTGGTACTGCTGGCCAGCCAGGGCTTACCCAGACACTGACATGTGTTTGAAGCCAGCTGCCACACAAAGCTGCTTTGTGGACCTTTGGCTGGCAGGCAAAGCACGTGACCACAGAGGGTGGGTGGCAGCCAGATGGGTGTGTCCCATTGCCTTCCTCTGGGCTGGATTCTGCATCCTTCCTTCTGACCCACACAGTAGAAGCCCAGCTAGTTAAGGGACCACGAGGAATGAGAAAGTACCCCCAAGAAGACCTCCCTTCCACTGTATCCCTCTGTGCTCTCAGCTACCAGGCCGGCTTTCCCTAGACCTTTATCCCTTTGTCTCTGCCACAGGCTTCTTATGCCACAGGGCCTTGAGTGTCACATTTTTTTTTCCTGTGAGAAGGAGCCTGGACCACAGGGACAGAGAAGGGCTTTGAGGACAGTGGGGTCCAGCCAGCTAGCTGGAGCCCCAGCTCCCTCACTTTCTCTGTCCCTTCTTTTTGACCAATTGGTTCTGACTTCCTGCCTCAGTTTGGGCCACCATGGCTGGAAAAGGAGAGAAGCCCCTAAAGTCAGGGTTTCAACTTACCCAGAAGTGCAGTTTCACATCTGAGTAAAACAGCAAGAATGTCCCGCCCAAGTCACTGACTCCTTCCTTGAACTTCAGGCATGAATAGGGGTCTCACAGACAAAGAGACAAATCCATACAAAGACACCCCTTCTCCACCACGACCAAGCCAAAAATAAATAAATAAATAAAAATGAAGCCTTTTCCTAAGTGGAGTCTATGCACAGCTCCCAGACAAATTCCTTTCCCTTCTAGACGCTGGACAGCATACATCACAGGCAGGAGAAGTCCAAGGTGTGCTATCACTCAGATGTGGAGTGTTCCCCCAAAAGCTTGGTTCCCAGCTGGATGCTTCTGCTTGGCGACAGGATCTTTAAGAAATGGGACCTACTAGGAGGAAGTTGGGTCACTGAGGATGTATCCTTGAGGCCCCAGGCCCCTTCCTGTCCCTGCATTACCAGGCACCATGAAGACAGCCCCTTCATTCTACCCATGAACTTCCTGTCTCATGTTCTATGTGCCACAGGCTCAAGGGTTTCACAGGGCCAAGTAACCATGGGCTGACACCTCAAAATAATGTGAACTAGGATCGATTTACCCCCTTTTAAGTGTGCTATCTTACTTAAAATGGTTCTGTCACAATTGCTGGAAGCTGGCTGAGAGTTTCTTGTGGTTGACCTTCTTGCCTTTCTAGTCACATAGTGTCTCCAGCCCAAGGAAGCTACAAAATGTGTGCTAATGAGGGGACTGGTGGCCGAGGTTCTCAGGCAGCCTCAGGATGGAGGTGACTGTCAGGAGATTCCCACACTAGAGGGTGGTAGTTCTTAGCCCCACCCTTGGCCTGGGGTGGAGGGCAGACGAAAAGGCAGAGTTGCTCATTAATGGTCAGCAATGTATTTTATCATGCTTACACAAGAAGGCCTCTGAAATGGGCTACAGGGACAGTTTGGAGAACTCCCTCTGCTGAACACATGGAAGCTCCTGGAGGGTGGATGGCCTGAGGAAGAGATCCGGAGGCTCATGGTCTCTTCTGTACTCTCTGTCCTTTGCATCTCTCCTGTCCACCCCTTCATCTGCATGCCTCAGCGATCCTCAGGGCTGAGACCTAACTCAGTTGTAAAGCACTTTCCGGGCTCATGTAAGACCCTGGGTTCAATAAAACAAAATAAAGTAAAATAACATAAGATTCAAATACAAGTAAAGAAATGAAACCAGTAAATGCGAGTCAAGTGTCTTTTTTTTTTTTTTTTTCCTGAACTCTGTGAGCTTTTCAATACATATTTGAACCCAAAGAAGAAGTGTTAGGAACTCACTGACTTGTAACCCATGGGTCCAAAGCACAGGTGACATGGAGGTGTCATATCTGATGTATGATATGGGACTAAATCTTAAGCCTGTGGGATGGGATGCTCTTGGTCTGTGGGATACCTGCTCAATATCTTCCGGGCTGGGGACTAGAGAGTGATCAGTGCTGTGTGTGTAGAGCAGGGTCACTGACTGAGTAGTGAGCTCTCCCCTAACCTCTGCCCGGCAGCCTTGCAGGAGTCTAGGATCTGCCCTCTGCAGTGCTGCCTGTGCCAGACCAAGCTGCTCACCCTCTTTATGTTCACTAGGCCTGCTCTTTCTCCTGGTTGAAGAGACAGCTCCAGTGTGAGCTTGTGTGGCCAGCATCCCACTGTCTAGCCCCTATCCAGGCCCTTGTCCCCTATACCCTAGGCATGGTATTTCCTCAAGGTGGGCATTGCCCCACCCCGTGCTCCCCATGTGGTCTCATGCTGTCCACAGCCCAGCCCCTGGGTAGTTTTTATTCTCAACTTGACACAGCCAAGAGTCACCTGGAAAGAGGAAAATCTCAACTGAGGGTATGCCCACGTCTAATTGGCCTACAGTCATTCATATCTGTGAGAAATAATCTTGATTGTGTAGGTGGGCTCAGTCAATAGTAGGCAGAACTATTCCTTGGGCAGGTGGTCCTGGCTGTATAAAAAAGCTAGCTAAGAGCCAGCCCTGAGGCATGGTGGGTGGAGGATCTGGTCCTGCTATTGTCTACTGTGCAGTGGTTGGACAAGGGCAAAATGTCCCCTTCCTCTCCCTCATTCTTTGCCACAGGAAGGTAGGAGAACTGACCCCAAGGTAATGAGAGTGGACGACTGTCCCTGTGCTTCACTGGCTGCAATACTTGGGAGATCAGGCCTTTTACCTTGCCTGGGCAACAGGGTAGAGCTGGCCCTGGTTGAGGGGTTTACAGGTGAGCTAGGCCTGAGGGCATGAGCACAGGAGACATGGTCCTGCCCCTTGCACTGGATGGGCTAGGACAGAAGAGCCCTCCTCAGTGGTGTGGATGCAGGAGAGCTGGCAGGCTGACCAGCTCAGACATCTCTTAGGCACATATCCAGGGCTTTGAGTTTGGCTTATCCCAACATCTACCCAATGGATGAACTGCTGGTGTGAGTAAAGGGGCTGTTTCTACAGACCCCAAACTACAGGACAACACAGAGCAACAATGGGATATCCAAGAGGAGACCCAGTGAGGTTCCAGTATTGACAGGGTAGCAAAAACCAGAGGCCCCATTTAGACCAAAGACTCATTGCAATGAACATTTGTGCAGGGCGGTGGTGGCGCATGCCTTTAATCCCAGCACTTGGGAGGCAGAGGCAGGGATTTCTGAGTTCGAGGCCACCTGGTCTACAGAGTGAGTTCCAGGACAGCCAGGGCTACACAGAGAAACCCTGTCTCGAGAAACAAAAAAACAAAACAAACAAACAAAGCAATGAGCATTTGCAACCAAGTGTGCACAAAAGGGTATACTATGGGACACATTGTGACACAGTACAAATTCCACATTGGAGGTTTCTTTTTTTTTTTCTCTGTTATGGGGATGTTGCAAGGGTGCATGGCAAGTACAAAGGGAGGGGGATTGGGGTGCATGATGTGAATCCCCCCCAAAAAAAACCAATAAAAGTTTTCTTTCTTCCTTTTTCCTTCCTTCCTTCCTTCCTTCCTTCCTTCCTCCTTCCTTCCTTCCTTCTTTCTTCTTTCTTTCTTTTTTTTTTTTTAAAAGCTACGTAAGAGCCAGACAGAGCGCAAGCCAGTAAGCAGCATTCCTCCATTGCTTCTGTTAAGTTCTTGTCCTGATTTCCCTCACAGTACTGGGCTGTTACCTGGAAGTATAAGATGAAATAAATCCTTATCTCTTCAAATTTTAGTCACGGTGTTTATCACAGCAATGAAACGCAAACCAGGACACGTACCTCCCTTTACTCACAGATTTCTCCTGCCCATGAGTGGGGAACGGTTCTAGCTAGTCCCTGCCATATCCCCATTGCTGGGAGTCTGGGAGCCCCAATCTCATCAATAAGCATAAATGTAGTGGGAGCCTCCCGATGACATTACTTTTTCTTTCTTTCTTTCTTTTTCTTTTCTTTTCTTTTTTTTTTTTTTTTTTTTTTTTGGTTTTTTTTTTTTTTGGTTTTTCGAGACAGGGTTTCTCTGTGTAGCCCGGCTGTCCTGGAACTCACTCTGTAGACCAGGCTGGCCTCGAACTCAGAAATCCGCCTGCCTCTGCCTCCCAAGTGCTGGGATTAAAGGCGTGCGCCACCACCGCCCGGCTTTTTTGGTTTTTCGAAACAGGGTTTCTCTGTGTAGCTCAGGCTGTCCTGGAACTCACTCTGTAGACCAGGCTGGCCTCGAACTCAGAAATCTGCCTGCCTCTGCGTCCCAAGTGCTGGGATTAAAGGCGTGCGCCACCACCGCCCGGCGACATTACCTTTCTGATAAAGCAGATCTGTAGGAAGCAATGGTCTAGAATGTTCTTTTTGATTTTTGCATGTCAGATTGTCACATCTTTTAACCAGCCTAGGAGAGACTGACCCCTGAGGGCATTGGGAACAGGAAGCTCCAACAGAGCCTGGGACCTGCTGCTGCACTGTCCACTGTGATGAGATTGAAGATCTGGACTGCTGTGTCTAGCTTAAACTGACTCTCCATATTTGTAGCCCAACAATCCTACCTACTCCATCCCCTGCAAAGCCTGCTCTGCCTCTCTGTGCTCTGGCCTTAGTCAGCGTCTGAGGGCAGAGGTCACCCCTCCTAAATGGCTGCGCCCTGCCCTCTCTTGTCTGACCCTGTGTCTGGTAGGCAGGCCAATGCCCATTTAGTAGCCTTCGTAGAATTGGTTGAAACAATGCCCTTTTTGTGAAACGCCTGTTGTGAGCCTGTTTATATTGTTTATGCATATCTTTAAGTCCACATGGTATTAGATATCTGAACTAGGAAAACATTTCTCCCTCCCAGAGGTTAATTAACAGCTTCTATTACAGGCCTGTAACCTCTAACACACAATTCCAAAATCTAAGTATTTCTGAAAAGCAAGACATTCTGCTGAGTCGGTAGCAAATTCATTTGGTGGCAGATCTTGACTGGGTCAGACATTGTGTAGAGATTGAACAGATATTTGCATACTTTACCACAGAAATGTGAATATTCTTAGTGACAGGATGTTGTCTTGAGTCCTGCTGAAGAGTTATTCAATCCATAACATGTGCATATACTCCGTGCCGAGACCTCAACTGTTCTGAATTCAGAAATTCAGCTACAGGCCCCTTCACACCTCTGCACCCCGACCCTCCTCAGGGCTTCCACTAAGGGCGACAGAATTGGACAGCAAGAGTTTTTACCACACTCTTTGTTTGTTTTGTCCTGGCTGCTAAGGAGAAAGAATTTAAATAATTAAGTTTATTCACAGCAAATAGCTTTTGTCCAAAATTTCTTACTATAGTTGTTATCCTGCCTTTTCGCAACTTGTCTCTGAGAATTCTGTTTGACCCAGTTCTCTTGGTCTCTTGTATTTGAACCTGCTTTATAGCATTGCTTGTGTGTGTGCTTTTAAATGAAAGGAGTCACACTTTTATTACAAATGAGTGAATCCAGAAGGATTCCAGGGACAACTGGGACAGATGGTCCCCAACATCCCTTCTGCCAACCTGCTTCATAGGAGTGGGGGAGGGAGGGCCTGTGTAACCAAGGATTGATTCTCTGCTTGTCCCCTGTGTGCCCAGGGGAAATGAGGGCAGTCACCAGAGGCCACAACTCTCAGTGGTTTCTCAGTCAACTCAAGCACTCCACACTAGCAGCCATCCAGATGCAGACACAGCCAGTTCTGATCAGCCCAAGAAACAATTTACTTATCGATCCACTGTGTTGACAAGCTTCTTTGATTTTCTCAGCAGACCCACTCTGTTGGGGAGACACTGAAATAATATTTGCACACCATGGGTTAATTATCTTAAACTTATAGAGATACATGAACAATAGAGTACATGTTTGGTTACTATAATGAGAAGAGTGATAGCCATTGAAAAATGCAGAATATGGCTGATCTGTTTTTCAGTAAGAAAATTTAATTTTATTATTATTTTTAATTTTTTTTGTGTGTATGGATGTATGTTTATGCATGTGCGTTGGTGTCTGCAGACTATGTGTGTTCTTGGTGCCCACAGAAACCAGAAACAGGTGTTGTGAACAACTATGAAGGCACTGGGAATCAAACCCAGGCCCTCTGGAAGACCAGCTAGTATGCTAACCACTCAGTCATCTCCAGTCCCATGTGCCTGATTCTTTTTGCTGGGGGTGGGTCAATTTGTCAGGGTAACATTCAGTTATTAATAAGTATAGCTATAAATACTTTGCTGCATTAAAATTTGAAAACATAATCAAAGTATGTAAAACTTTATCCAACATAATTCCTGAGGCTGACTCCTTCATCAGGTAACATTTTCAAGAAGCAACTTGGAGTTTTGCCTACATAACACCAAACTGGAAAATACTTCCATTTCCTATTAAAATAAGCTGAATTTCACTTTTAACCATAACAGATCACCAGGCAAAAGCCTTTTACTGCTGTAGTTTCAAAATGGAAGAAACAAATGTAATGATTTGCTGATACAGTTGGGAGGGGTGCACAGGGGGAGGGGCACAGGTATCATAGGCGCCCCACCCATTTGAAACGCTAAACAGCTGGAATCCTACAGAACTCCAAGTTCTCCAGTAGCACTGTCTGGGCCTCTGCAGAGAAGGATCTATCAGAGACCATGTTTTGCACTAAGCCAAGGAGACAAACTAGAGTTCAGGAGTCAGGGAAGCTGAGGAAGGGTCCAGGCATGAGTCCTCACGGGATCGTCTTGGGTCTTTGGGTGTGCACTGGGTCCCTGTGTAGGTTGTGTCTCCTCACGGATGGGCAAACAACAGTCAAGCAGTCAAAGCCAAGATCAGCGAGCTAGAGGGCAGCAGTCAGTGCAATCAGTGCTCATAAGGGTTTGAGAAAGCTCTTGTTCCATCCTGCCAGGATCCCCATTTGCTATAGTGTCTACCTGAAATGTCTCCCCAGGTTCAAGTGTTGAAGGCTTGAGTCCCAAAGTAGCAGTGTTCCAAGGAAGGCTTCTGGGAATTGATTGATCCTGAGAGCACTGCCCTTCAGCAATGGCTTTGTCATTTGATGGGCTAGGGGTTTGCCAGATAAAGGGAGTGGGTACTTTGGAAAACAGGCTTGGGGACTATGTTACCTGGGATAGTCCTTTCCTCTCCTTCCTGGTAAGCATGAGGTGGGCAGGATACCTGGCTTCATCTCAGGCTCAAAGAAATGGGGTCAGTCACCATGCACTGAAATCTTGGAAACTGTAAACTTAAAGGAAATCTTTCCTTAAAAACAAAATTACTGGCCGGCAGTGGTGGCACATGCCTTTAATCCCAGCACTTGGGAGGCAGAGGCAGGCAGATTTCTGAGTTTGAGGCCAGCCTGGTCTACAGAGTGAGTTCCAGGACAGCCAGGGCTACACAGAGAAACCCTGACTCGAAAAAACAAAAACCAAACAAACCAAACCAAACCAAACAAAATTACTAAAGGCACAGTAAGCCTTTAGTCCCAAAACTTGAGAGGCTAAGACAGGCGTATCTCTGAGTTCAAGGCCAGTCTGGATGACAGAGCAGTTCCAGAACAGCCAAGGTTACACACAGAGAAACTCTGTCTCAGGGGAAAAAAAATTAAATTGGGCTGGAGAGTGGTTAAGAGCACTTAACCACAGTGGTTAAGAATCAGGGTTCAATTCCTAGTGTTTACATGGTGGCTTACAACTGTTTGTAACTCTAGTTCCAGGTTATAGACACTTTTTTCTGGCCTCTGATGGCATCAGGCATGTGTGTGGTATGCATACATACATCCAGGCAAAACAATTATACACATAAAATATAAGATAATAGATAATAAAATAAATCTAAACAATATTGTAAAGGATGAACTATTTTTATTGGTGTGTATGGTGGGGGATGGGCTTTCACATACCACAGTTCATGACCTCAGGTAGCCAGGCTTGCATGATGAGCCATCTTGCTGATCCAGCCTCCTTTAATTTCATCATTGAACACCAAATTGGTTCAATGGAGACTGCAGAAGTAAATAACCATCAGGACTTAACAAAGTTTAAAGGCAGACCTCAAAAGGTTTATGTGCTGTTCAGAGAAGTACTGCCAGAAAACACAGGACTGTCTGACGTGGGACAGGAAGAGTCCAGCCCCTCAGTCAGCATTTGGTAAGAATTACTGGATATTTAGGAAGGTGGGGAAATGTGCCCATAACCCAAAAGCAAGTGAATTCATAGTCTCAGATCAAGAAATAACAGATACAGCCAGGAGGTGGTGGCAATGCCTTTGAGCCCAATGGGAAGATCTCTGTGAGTTCAAGGTCAGCCTGGTCTACAGAGTGAGTTCTAGGACAGTCAGGGGCTACACAGAGAAACCCTGTCTCCAGGGGGAGGGGAAAGGAAGAAATTTTAACAAATAAGATAGATCATAGTATTACTGACTTAAAGAAAATGGACTATTAATACTCAAGAATTTAAGTAAATACAAGCATTATGGAGGAGAAACATTGAAACTACAAACAAATGGGAACTCCAAAGCTGGGAAAATATAATATCTGAAGTGGAAGTCTTCGAGGATTGAGGCTTCTGACCTGAATGTACCTGTTCCAGTCTCCCTCACCCTCCCACCTGCACTGAAGAACATGTGGTTCCTGGCAGGCACAAGAGCTATCTGCAGGGAGTGGCAGGTGGGTGGGGGCCAGGATCAGGAAGTTGTGTACTATGGGTTAGATGTATGTTTTTTTTTCCCCCCAATACTGGGCCACAGAGAGTGTTGGAAATTTGGGCTTTTGTGTGGTAATGTGTGGTAACAGGTAGATGGGCCCTTTAATGGTAGAAGTCATTAAGTCACTGGGGGACACTCCTTAGCATCTTAGCTAGTTCCCTAGTCAGAGTGTGGTTATAAGAGTAGAAGACCAGCCCTTCCTTGCTGCCTGGCTTCCTGTCTCAAAATTCGATTTCCCCTCCCTGAGTGTTCCTTCATTTGTTATGTGGTTGCACTAAGAGTATCTGCCATCCTCAGAGGCTGAACTGAACAAGCTAGCAAATCTTGAAATTTCAGTCTCTAAAACTGTGGACTACAGGTCAGTGATGTTTCAGTGGGTAAAGGCACCTGCAAGCCAGATTGACAACCTGCGTTAAACCCTAGGATCCCTGGTAAAAGGAGAAACTCCAGCAAACTATCCTTTGACCTCCACCCATGCACCAAGGCATACTCATGCCTATACATATATGCACATAGGTACATACACATAAAACAAACACATAAATGTAATTGAAAACACAATAAAAATTGTGGGTGTATTACTTAGGGTTTTATTGCTGTGAACAGACACCATAACCATTCCAACTCTCAGAAAGAAAAACATTTGATTGGAGCTTGCTCACAGCTTCAGAGGTTCGGTCCATTGTCATCATCATGACAGTGAGTAAGGCAGCATGCAGGCGGACATGGTGCTAGAGAAGAAGCTGAGAGTTGTACATCTTGATCCAAAAGCAGCTGAAGGAGGCTGTGTGCTACACTGGGCATAGCTTGAGCACAGGAGACCTCAAAGCCCATCCCCCACAGTGACACACTTCTCCTCACAAGGACACACTCACTCCAATAAGGTCACACCTTCTAATAGTGCCACTTCCTATGAACCAAGCATTCAAACACATGAGTCTGTGGGGGTCATTCCTATTTCAACCACCACAGTGGGCTAAATAAGCTTTCTTTCTCTGTATACTTCCCAGCCCCACCCAGGTATTCTGTTGCAGCAACAGTAATACATACCATCATGAAACCATTTAATTGGAGTGCCTTTCCTACTTAGTTTTCCTTTGGTATTTGTAATTGTTACTTTTCTGTTGCTGTAATAAAACACCATGACCAGGGCAACTTATAGAAGAAAGCACTAAATTGGGTTTACAGTTCCAGAGGTATAAAAGTCCGTCATGGTCTGGAGGCTTGGTGTCAGGAACAGGAAGTTGAGAGCGCACATCTCAGCCATGAGCACAAAGCAGATGGGGCAAACAGGAGGTGGTGTGAGTCTTTTTTTTTTTTTTTTTTTGGTTTTTTGAGACAGGTTTCTCTGTGTAGCCCAGGCTGTCCTGGAACTCACTCTGTAGACCAGGCTGGTCTCCAACTCAGAAATCCGCCTGCCTCTGCTTCCCAAGTGCTGGGATTAAAGGCGTGTGCCACCCCCGCCTGGAGAGTTTTTTAACTCTCAAGGCCTGCCCCAAGTGACTACCTCCTCCAGCAAGGCTGCACCTTTAAGCCCCCACATACAAACAGCACCATCAACTGGAGACAAAGTGTTCAAATATCTGAGCCTATGGGGGACATTCTCATTCAAACCATCCACTGATACATGATGAAAGGAATTAGCCAGCATGGCAGGCAGTTCACACCTATAGTCCCAGCACTGGGAAAACTGAGGCACATGCATCACCAAGAGTTCAAGACCAGCCTGGGCTACAATTTGAGTTCCTTGCTATCCTGGGCTACAGAGTGAAATGGTATTTAAAAAAAAAAAAAAAAAAAAAAAAAAGAAGAAGAAGAAGAAGAAAAGCAAACAAACAAAAACAAATGGAGGAAGAAAAGAACAAAAATTGTCATTTTTACAAAAGTAAGTGTATCAGACTCAGGAAGACAAATATCTCATTTGTGGATTCTAGATACATAAAATCTTGTTTATAGGACTTGAAAGTAGACAGGGGTGGGGGCGGTAGGGAGAATGGGGAGCTCAGGGGGAACAGGAATGGGAAGCACGGGTAGAGGATGAGTATGAGCAAAGCACATGATATTTGCATGTGAGAATATTTCACGGAGTCCATCACTGTGTACAATGGATATATGCTGACAGAAAAGAAACCTACAGCTAATAGCACCCTTAATAGTCAACAACTGGAAGGACCCTGAGATGGGGACAAGGCAAAGAGGCCCGCTTTCCCCACAGATGTACACACAGATATCCGTGCATGCAGATCATGCAACAAAAAGTTAAGACATCCTCATGTACAGGAAGTGGACAATCTACAAAAGCATCTTGTCATCATCATCATCATCTGTAGGACTGTGAAGGGGTCTTGGGTTTTGGTAGAGCATTGGCTTGGAAATGGCTGGAGACCCTGCAAGGGACAGAATACATTTCCCTACGCTCCCAGAATCCAGGCTCCTACCTAACACGTGGGCTACATCTCCATTAACAAGCATCTTACAGTCACGGTTTGGCTAGAGAGGGTGACTACAGGCCTCAGGTCCTAGAGAGATTTACATACTAATGAGTTACCTGAAGGCCAGAGGGTGGAGTCAATTCAGCATTTTCCCCCAGACCCTCCCCCCTTCTCCCTCCCTATTTAACTCAGGTCTGCCCTGAGTTTCATGGGGGTACTGCAAGATCCATCTACATCCCCATGAAAATAAATCTCTTAAACTCATGGTCTCCATGTGTCTCTGGGGCCCGCTGTGGGGAAATGCAGAAAAGGCCTTTAATGCTGAGCTGCTGCAGCCACTGCACCTAACTTCCTGCCTGGAGGACCTCTCTGCGTTCCAGCCACAGGGACCCACATCTTCAAGCAAGCTAGCCGAGTCTGCTAAGTGAGTACAGTAACTGAGTCTCTCCACGAGACACTGCCAGGGCCTCTTTCTTCTTTCCCCCTCCTCATTTCTCTTGACTGTGGGTCGGTCGGTCACATGCCCACAGGCCCCGAGTCTTGGTCCTTCCATGGCCTCTCAGTGGCGTCTGAGAGCCCAAGGGCTTGAGACCAGTTGGTCCCCGGCCACCTCCTGGCCCAGGGATCCCCAATCCAAGAGCTCTGTGCCCCCGTGGAACTTCAGACTGGGTGAGAACTACCCCCCACCGGGCAGGGCCCGTAGCTCCTGCCTGGTGCTGTGCTTGGAGTGAACTCAGTCAAGACTCCTGTGCTCCAGTCTCTTTGGAGCTGTGGGAATCTCAACAGCTCAACAAGATTCAAGAACCCACGCCTGTGCCCACGAGTGAGCTAATCATTCCCCCAAATCATCATCATCTAAAACGCACAGTGTGAACTTGGGGACTTTATCTTCCTCTTGCAAAATTCTTTTAGTAACAACCCTTTTATAAATTATTGCATATGGAGTTTGGGGGATTTTCTTGCCTATCTCTACAAGAACAAAAGGGGGTCAAAGTATGGCTGGGACTATGCACATGGTATGCTTTCTGGTTTTTAAAGGCCTTATTATATCATAATAAAGAGTTTCGCCGGGCGGTGGTGGCGCACGCCTTTAATCCCAGCACTTGGGAGGCAGAGGCAGGCGGATTTCTAAGTTCGAGGCCAGCCTGGTCTACAGAGTGAGTTCCAGGATAGCCAGGACTATACAGAGAAACCCTGTCTCAAAAAACACCAAAAAAAAAAAAAAAAATAATAAAGAGTTTCCTAGGTGAAGTTCCATGGCTTCCAAAAAACCATTTTTACTGTGCAGAAGTTCATGGAGATGCACAGAGTTTGAGACTGGGGGTGTGTTTGAGTGTCTTCCTTTACCCTCACTGTTTTTTTTTTGTTTGTTTGTTTTTGTTTTTTTAATTTGTGAGTAAATTAAGATAAAATGATTTTTACAAAATAAATAAATAAATAAATAAATAAATAATAAAGCAAATGTGTGTTCCATGGGGTATAAGGATGAAAGTCACACAGTAAAAATCAACAGTGCTTCTACATATTAGCAACGTACAACTAGAAAACAAAATTTTGGAAATTGCCACATACAATTGTCCCTGAAAGTAAACATTTTTTTGTAAATATGAAGAACATATTCAGGATATTCAGGATTTATATGTTTAAGATGACAAGACACTGATTAAGGACATATGGCCTTTAAAATCCAGAAAATAAACCATGTTCATAGTCCCAGCCATACTTTGACCCCTTCTTGTTCTTGTAGAGATAGACAAGAAAACCTCCAAACTCCACATGCAGTAAAAAAAAAAAAAAAGAGTTGTTACCAAAATAATTTTCCAAGAGAAAAATAAAATTCCCAAGTTCACATGACACATTTTATTAAATACTCCAGACTTTACAGTATCCACTTTAAAGACTTCCAATTTAAACATCAAAGTTACAAGGCTAGCCAGGTGGGCAGAGTAGTACAAGCCTGTTATAACAGCACGCTGGATATGGAGGCTAGCCTGAGCTACATATTAGTCCTTGGCAAGCCTGAGCATAATGAGATCCTACAAAAACAAAACAAAGCTTCTGTGCCGTTGGCAGTGGCTCAGCCATCTTCTGCCCCTCTAGTCCCTGAAAACTGTTACTGTGCTTTTGGTTCTCGAAGAACTGCTTATTTTGAGCATTTGCCTGAAGGTTTACCCACGTTTTCACACATCCTCATTTCTGATGGAATAGTGCTTCATGGCATACCACATCTTATTTATCCTGCTGTTTGGTGGGCATCTGAATTACGTACACTTCGACTTTTTGATTAATATAGCTGAGGGACATCTGAGTGGAGATTTTGTGGACACGTTTTCCTTTATTTTGATATACCTGTGAGTAGACTTGGGCACAGTGACTCCATACTTCTGTTTCTTTCTTTTTTTTTTTTAATTCTTTTTTTTTAATTGGATATTTTATTTTACATTTCAGATGTTATCCCCTTACCCCATTTTACCCCCCCCCCACTTCTGTTTCTTGCTTGCACTGTTTCATGCCTGCCCTCAGTGCTACACAAGGGCCCTGGTCTCCATGTTCTTGCCACCTCTTGTCCTTATCCACAGAGAGGTTTGATTGCGAGGTGCATCTCATTCCTGCGGTGCTTGAAGGTTCCCTGTGGCTAACACTGCTGAGAGAGCGTCATCCTCTTATTAGTTGTCTGAACATCCTTGGGGAATCCCTATAGAAATCCTTAATCTGAAACTTACTTTTCAACTGTGTGCCTTAAACGAGTCCCCCACCCCCACCCCTCAACCCGGCCCCTAACAGGGTTTCTCTGTGTAGCCCTGGCTGTCCCAGAACTCTCTCTGTTGACCAGGCTGGCTGCAAACTCAGCCTCTGCCTCCCGAGTGCTGGGGTTAAAGGCATGTGCCACCACCACCTGGCAATATATTTTGTGTGTGTGTGTGTGTGTGTGTGTGTGTGTGTGTGTGGTGCCACTGCAGGTGTATGCCAGGTGTTGGTTCTTTTCTTCCTGGAGATGGAACTCAGGATATCAGATTTGGCAGTCAGATCTCCCCTGCCCCCAAGATGGGATTTTGGTAAAAATGAGATGATCCTGAAGATAGATGTTGCTATTTCGGCAACATTAGACCCTGGTAAATGAATATGAAACATCTTTTCATTTACTAAATTCTTCTTTGATTCTTCACAAAGATAGTTTGCAGTTTCCAGTGAAAAAGTATTGCTACTTCTACTGTTAAATTTATTTCCAAGTTAAACTATTCACAGGATGGCTTACAATCCATTATAATGCTAGCTCCAAGGGATCTAACATCCTCCTCTGGCCTGCATGGATGGTTATCTGTATTCATGTGCATATACTCACACATACATGTAATTAAAAATTAAATCTAATCTTAATGTTTGTAGAAAAAAAATTTATTCCCAACATTTTTTATCCCTTTGGTTCTAATTGTGAGTTAATCATTTTATCAGTTTGCTATTTAGGTTGTTCACTGCCAGAGTGAGGAGGGCAGATGATTTTTGTATTTTGATCTCATCGACCAGTGTTGTTCCTTTTTTTTATTGTTATTTTTTGTTTTTCTCTTTGCCGGCTTGGAAATACTCTTAGCTCCTATCTGCTCGGATCAGCCGCTGCTCTTCCACATTGCTTTAAAGGCGTGCCCCATCCTCTTTTTTTTTTATGGATTTTTGTGAAATTTCCTTTATGGCTCCTAATCAGCTCGTCAGCCCTGACAAGATCTTCCACTTCATTTATAAATGGGTGCTTCCCTATTTCTTTTCTGGCCAACTTCCCCTGACTAGACTTCCAGTACAGGGCTGGCTTGAAGCAAACAGAGCAGGATCCCTTGCTCGTCACCTTTGGAGGAAGCATTCTGCCTTTCCTCATGAGGCCTGAAGCTAGTGGTGTCTATATGCTTCTGATCATCTGGGGGACGTTCTCCGTAGTTCTAGTTTGTCAGTGTTTATCATGTAATCAAATAATGGTGTCGATTCTATTTAGTGTTTTTTCTTTACCCATTGAGATGATCATGTGCTGTTTGTCCTTTGTTGTATCATTATAGTGTGTTATACTGAACTGAATTTCATATGTTCAACCAATGAACTTCCATTTGGGTCATAATTCATACTTTTTCAAGATGAAAACTTGGATATATTTCCATCTTTGATTTGTTAGCATTTCATCAAGGTTTTCCACATCTATATTCATAAGGGATATTTAAATTTATTTCCTTTTTCTTTGTGTATGTGGTTGAGTGTGTTGTGCGTGTGGTGTGGTGTGTCTGTGTGTGTGTGTGTGGTGTGTATCTGTGGAGGCCAGAAAAGGGCATCAGATGCCCCTGAACTAGAGTAACAGGTTAACTGTGAGCTGCTTGACCAGAGTGTTGGGAACTGAACTGCAGTCCCAAGTAAGAGCTCTCAGTTGCTGAGTCATCACAACAGCTTCCATAAATGATACTGATCTATAGCCGTCTTGAGATATCTCTAATTTTCGAATCAGACCAACACCAGCATCACAGAATGAACCACTAGAATTCCACCTTTAATGTTTTCCTGCATGAGTCTGAAGGATTTTGATGTTTCTGGAGACTTGGTGGAGCTCAACCATCTGACTCTGTGCTTCTTTGTGTGAATTCTCTTGGTTTTTAACTCACTCTCTTACTTGGTTTTATGTATGCTAATCTAGACTCTATGTCTTCTTGGGCCAACTTCAAGTGATGCATCGTTCCCAAATTGGCCTACTTCATCTGAGTGATCCAGTCTGGCAGCACACCATCATCCATGGCATTAGTTCATGATCCTCTCATTTGCACAAGGTTGGAAATCAGTTCTTCCATTATAGTACTTGGCAATTTCCTCCCCCCTTTTTGATCAGCCTTTAAAAAGAGCTAACTTTTGGTTTCTTGATTTTTGTGTATGTGTTAATTTCAACTCTCTGTTTCACCTCTACTTTCTATTATTTTCTTCTCTGATTAATTTATGTTGAGTTTTCTCTACTTTTTGAGTTTCTTAGAGGAGAAATTTTGTCTTGGTTGAGGTTTTTTGTTTTTTTTTTTTTTCCAAGTGAGTGCGCGCGCGTGCACACACACGCTCACATCTGTGTGTAGTGTTGAAAATATATGTATGTACATGTCTGTTTCATCTTCATATTCGTGCATGTAGAGAACAGAAGTTGATATTAGGTATCTGTCTTAGTTAGGGTTTTACTGCTGTGAACAGACACCATGAACCAAGGCAACTCTTAAAGGACAACATTTAATTGGGGCTGGCTTACAGGTTCAGAGATTCAGTCCATTATCATTAAGATGGGAACATGGCAGCATCCAGGCAGGCATGGTGCAGGCAGAGCTGAGAGGTCATCTTCCTCTGAAGGCTGCTAGTGGAAGACTCCATTCCAGGCAGCTAACATGAAGGTCTTAGAGCCCACACCTTCAGTGCCACACCTATTCCAACAAGGCCACACCTCCTAATAGTGCCATACTTGAGCCAAGCATATACAAACATCACATTATCTTCCTCAGTTACTTTCCATGTTACAAGTTGAGACATAGTCCCATTTGATCCCAGAGCTTGCCCATGTGGCTAGTCCTCTAGCCAACTTGCTCTGGGGATCCCTCTGCCTACTAAGGCTGGGATTACAGGTGAGCGGCTATGCCCTCCTGCATAAGTGTCAGGCATTTTCATGGGTCAATACTCTGGTCTTCACTCTTGCATAGCAAGTACTTTAGTCAAGGAGCTACCCTTACCTCCTCCTTTTCTTGTTTTAAAGAAATATGTTTGTTAATTCTTTAAGAATATCATATAGTGTATTCTGATCACGTTCCTTCTCAGCTTCTCCAAGCTTCACACATTCTTTTTTTTTAACACACATTTGCAACTATAGATTTTCCTCTAAACACCAGTTTTACTGACTCCACACAGGTGATGATGTTGACAGAGATTGCAGCAGGGGCGACTCAGAGGGGCATGTTGGACGTCTCGGTGCCGTCTGCCAATTTTGGTATGAACCCAAAACTGCTCTAAGTCTATTTGAAGCCCCTCCTTTTTTTTTTTTTTTTTTTTTTTCTTGAAATGGTACATTCCGTATGGGAACAAAATAATAATGCCTGTCAAAAACAGTGTAGGCAGTAAAGAGTTGAATGTATATTTTTAAAGTGCTAGGAGCAAAAAGCAGCTTTTTTTTTTTCCAGCTGGTTGTGGTCTCATGTACCTTTAACCCTGACACTCAGGAAGCAGGGGCAGGTGGATCTCTGTGGGTTCTGTGGTGGTTTGGGGCTGGTGTGTTATGGTGCACACGTGGAAGTTAGAAGAAAAATTGCAGGCACTGGTTCAGTCCCAGCTGGGCAAACACTGCTTCGGAGCCACAACCCCTGCCCATTCTAGTACTTTTAAATGCTACTTACAATGTACTGCCCACTAATCATATTTATAAATAAGTTTTAAGTAGAACCCCCAGGAGGCAAACCATCAAAGTATACAGACAGACATATGTATCACGGGAGCACTGACCTTGGCAGTCTGAATTGCTTCATTAATATTGGATGAGGTAGTCCTCAGAAAGAGGAGTGTTACCAGACACAAGGAGGGGAATTGCATGCAATTAAAAGTGTTCTTGTTTGTTTGTTTGTTTTTTGAAACAGGGACTCTAGACATAGTCCTGGAATTCATTATGCAGATCAGGTTGGCTTCAGACTCACAGAGATCTGTCTGCCTCTACCTCCTGAGTGCTGGGATTAAAGGTGTGCACCCCCACAGCCAGCTAAAAGTGTCCTTTGTAAAAAAAAATGACATAATCAGAGTAGAACATGGTGTTCACCTAGCATGCTGAGGCAACAGCCCAAAAATCTCAAGTTCTAGGACATACTTGTCCTCAGATGTGCTCCCTAGTGACACCCAGCATAAAACAAACAAACAAGCAAGCAACAACTACAACAAAACCCAAAACTATCTGTCATAGACTGAAGTGTTTTTTTTTTTTTTTGTTGTTGTTGTTGTTGTTTTGTTTTTCAAGACAGGGTTCTCTGAATAGCCCTGGCTGTCCTGGAACTCACTCTGTAGACCAGGCTGGCCTCGAACTTAGAAATCCACCTGCCTCTGCCTCCCAAGTGCTGGGATTAAAATCGTGCACCACCACTGCCCGCAGACTGAAGTGTTTTACCAGAAAATCCCTATTAGTTCTACCTAGAAATGTGACTGTGTTTACATCCAGGGTCTTGAGTGAGTCACTGAGGTTGAGTGAGGCTCTAGAGAAGAGCCTGAGATGGAAGGATTTGTGCTCTTAAAAGCAGTGAAAGCATGGTACTCATGTGTCTCCCCCAACCCCGCACCCCGCCACACCTCCCTACACCCCAGTGTGTTCCGAGCCTTTTGGGGCTTGCATCTTGCATCAAGTTGAGGAAAGGTTGTGTGAACACATAGGGAGAAGCCATCCACAACCAAGAAAGAGGTCTTTACCATTACCCGTTACCCAGCCATGCCAGCACCCTTCCCAGCCTCGAGATGGGTAAGAGAGTCTGGTTTTAAGCACCAAGCCTATGGCACTTTGTTACGGTGGACTGAGAAGAGGAAGATACCATTTGAATGCACATGCTCACAATCACACAGCTTCGAGGGGCTCAGAGCAACCCCATGTCTCGGTGACCTGTGTGCCCTGGCAGTCTGCCTGACGAAGAGACACCGATGCAGTGTTTCATCCCTAGCATGCAGAAGGTACCTGATTTTCATGTTCACTAAAACAGACACACAAGGGATCAGCAAAGAAGTCTCAAGACAATTTAGAGGCTGGAAATCATAAGAACAATGTGTCTGACCACAAAGCAATGAAGAGAGAAATTGGTCACACGAGACATGTGCAGAGTCCCCAAATCTGTGAAAATTGAAGAAATTCTCAAAACACCACAGGGAGGCAAGCGGGGAGAGGCCAAGCAGGAAACTTTGTGAATGGAGTATACCAGTGAAGACACAGCCTGCACAGACCACAGGGGCAAGACGAATGGCTTCCAGGGAAGTGTGTGGTTTGAAATACATACTTTATTTCAAGAGAGAGGTGAGTGACAGGATGGGATAACCCAGCCACACCCCAGTGATGCTTTGTGAGATGCTGAGGGAACAAGAGAGACAAATGTTGTGAGTAGTGCATGTGTGTGTGTGTGATATTGTGTGCACATGTGTGGAGCATGTGCATAATATGCTCTGTGTCTTGTGTGTATCAGAGACATCAGAACACCGATCTCCTTGAGCCCCAGGGAATTTTCCAGACTGCAGTTTCTGACAGACAGTGGATTGATGCTTTGGGCGTGCTCCATGCTATCCAGATGCCTGGAGAGACGGTGGAAATGCTTTGGTTGGTACCAGTAGAGGAGGCTAACTTAATGGGTGCCGAGCAGCTGGGACCTGAGGGTGTGGAGCTTAGCTAAATCTCCTCAGCCTCCCTCTTGGACCTGACTCCCTCTGGGTAGGGGCAGGTCGGAGCTGCTATGTTCTGACCTCACAGTGAAATCTGAATAATTGATGCCCTAGTCTAATGTTTCACCCAATTGTCATAAAGCAGAAACACAAGCCCAGTGTATGGAGGCTGCAGACAAAGGGCTGTTTTCATCGCTCGCTTTCCCCCAGCCTCAGGTCTGTGTGGCTCTCTCTCCAGCACATGATCTGTGACAATTATCCTGTGTTCTCCCACCCTTCCCCAGGGAATCAGCGGAGGAATTATTAGGGAGGTGGCTCCCCAAGGGCACAGGGGAGGTCTGGAACCTCCTGCAGTGTGGCATGTGGACTGTGTGCCCAGCTGTTGCTTGACACCCACTTGGCACAGCCTTCCCTGTGCCAGGGCTGCCTGCAGGGCCTCTGAACACAGGGCTCTCACCCAAACAAGCAGCCAGATGGGTCCCCAGTGGCTTGTGAGCCGGCTCCCTGTGCAGGAGGTAGGACATGAGGGTGGGAGGGGCCACCTAGGAACTCCCTGAGCCCCAGGCAGATGGAAAGCCCAGCCCTGCTTGCATTGCTTGCACAGGCATTGGGGGCAGGGTTCATTTCTAACTCTCAGAGCAAAACAAAACACAGGAAATGAACTTCAAACACTGTTCGGGAAGCTGAGGACAGGTGACAATCCAACCTCATTTGGCTCTGCAGGAAGGACTATGACAGGATATCTAAACCACGGCAGGACAGTTTGGTGTCAACCTGGCCACTACGGAGCTACAGAGACCGGTGTGGACCGAGTGCAGCTCATGTTTGGTGTAAGGTTCCCAAATTAGTCTCATAGGCTAGATTTGGGAACTCAGAGGCATCTTTGAGTTTAAGTTGGACACTCCCAAGTTACCTTTTTTTGTCTGTTTGGCTGTTTTGGTGGAGTCCAGGTAGCAGAAGGCAGGTAAGAGATTCTGAGTTGGACCATGCTGCTGTTCTTTGGTTTATTCCTAAGAAAGGGGGATATAAGAGGAGGAAAGCAAGGCACAGGGAGGGTGCAAACAACCTGACTCACAATATAGGAACAATGCTATTTGCTTGGCTTGAGGTTTGATGTAGCTATGTAGTTCAGGCTAGCCTCAAACTCTAAATCCTCCTGTCTCTGACGCTTAGTATTGGGATTATAGGTGAATGATATGATGTCCAGCTATTTTCAATAGTATATTATTGAAAAATCACATATTAGTGGGTTCAAGAGTATCTGTGAGACAGGTATAGGTCTCATTAGGTGACCAGGCTTTGGCCTGCATGTGTTGAATGACCTTTGGGAACCAGGCCTGTGCCCTACCTAGCAAAGGTGCCTAAACACTGGGATGGGGACAGGTGGCCACAGCCTTTATTAGAGATAGGAGGACGTAAGCTCAGAGAGGCCTTCACAGACTGCCCTCCATTGTCCATTTCGTTTACAAGGGTTGAAGCATGAAGAGGTCCATGCCCTGGCCTGCATCTGAGAGAATGCACAGCTCCTGGCCTTCCACCGAGGTGGAATTGGCCCTGTCTGCAAGGTCTTTCCCCTGCCTTTTAGAGGATCTGCTCCTAGCTGTCAGACAATGTGATGACCTGTGGGAGCTGAGGAGGTTGCTACAGAATGGAGCCTCACTTGGTCCAAGATGCCTTACAGCAGAAAAAGAATCTGATTTGCAAGGAATGGAAATTAGACTGAGCTAGAGATGGGAGTATAGAGAAGGCTCCCTTGTCCTTAGTGGCTCATTCCTATCACCAGGAATGGGTTGTCAGGGATTACTCTTTCTTCTTCCCCAGGTATTACATTCCGCTCTCAATGGAAGCCCTTGTGCAAGACTCACTCCACCTCATCTGTGTCCAGTGCTCCACTAATATCCTTGGTGCAGATCTCAGTCATGGAGGTTTATCTTCCCAAGGAATTCTGGGACTTCCTGGTTCTCTCTCCTGGTGCATAGTCCTATCTCTTTGTTCTTTACAGGTGTGTTCTCCAAGACACCCAACTTTGCACAGCATTGCTTGCCAGAAGCCAGCAACCAGGGCCAACCCTGGGTCCCAGATAGCATGTACTCGGCAAAACAGTCACGATCATGAGGGACCTTGGGGAAGGGGGCCTGCTGGCTGATGCAGCATCCTGACCTGTGAGGAGTTCCGGAGGTCTAGAGCTGGGACAACAGTTTTCTCTGAATACTACTCTCAGGAAGATGAGAGAAGACCAATTAAATTAGAATACGAAAGTGAGGGTCTCCCTGCAGCATCCAGGGAAACCCTAATTCTTGGCAGCTGGGCAGTTGGGTTGGAGGAGTGTGAAAGGCTGGTTTGGAGGACTAGGCTTTATAGGTATTGTGGAGTCCTCAGCATCTGCCTGCACAGACCACAGTCTGAAGATGGGGAAGAGTGGGGACCCAACACTTGCAATTGGGAGGTGTGGGAGGTGCAGGCTCCTGTGAGCATAGCAGGCTCCTGTGAGCATAACAGCCCCATAGAAGGGACCATTTTCATCCTACTGATGATCATGTAAAATCTAACCTGATAATGCTGATCTCACGGAACCTGCCTCTGTGGCCTCTTATATGATATTATTGATAGCCAGGGAGGAACAGATCCCAATGCAGCCAGTTGGGGAAGCACAGAACCCTTTGAGGGAGGCATTACAGTTTGAACATGAAGGGTCAGACTTGTTCCTCAGCTGGTGAAGCAAATCATTGAGGGTTACCGGCTTGCTCCTGAGGGCTCTGACCAAATAGGTTAGTCACTGACGGGTTCCTATTAATGGCATTACTGGCAGGTGAAGGAAACTTCCAGCAGTGGAGTCTCAGTGAAATAAGTGGGCCATTGGGAATATGGTCTCAGAAGATGAACCTTTATCCAGATCCCTCTTTGCACACTCCTGCAGCTATGAAATTCTGTCTCCACAGAAGGTCACAGCAGTGGAGCCAGCTGACCATGGGCCGGCACCTTTACACTGTGAGCCCAAATGGATCTCTCTTCTAACATGTTTATCTCAGTATTTGTAGCAGGAATGAAAAATCTAGCGTAGGAGACAAGTTGTTTGTTTTAGTGTGTGTGTTTAATGGCTAATTGTTAGAAAATACGTATGAGCCTGTCAGTGGTAATGGCACGCTTATTTAATCCTTCCACTTGGGAGGCAGAGGCAAGGTAAATCTCTGAATTTGAGCCCAGCCTAATCTATAAAACAAGTTCCAGGACAGCCGGGGCTATGCAGAGAAACCCTGCCTTGAGAAATTAAAAATAATCAGACAAAGTAAAACAAATGATCTTAAATCACTTAATACATAGGCCAGAGGTGTTAAGGCTTACAGTGTTGTGTGACATCACATCTGTCCTGGGTAAGGTTATGAGTGCTCTGATGAAACACCGTGACCAAAGCAACCGACACTTCACATCACTGTTCATCACCAGAGGAAGTCAGGACAGGAACTCAAACAGGGCAGGAATCAGGAGAGGCCATAGGGCTGTGCTGCTTACTGGCTAGCTTCTCAGGGCTTGCTCAGCCTGCCTTTGTACAGAACCCAGAGCCACTAGCCCCGGGGTAGTACCATCTACAATAGGCTGGGCCTTCCCGATAATCACCAATTAAGAAAATGTTCTATAGGCTTGCCTACAGCCAGATCTTACGGATCTACGGGCATTTTCTTCCATTGAGGTTCCCTCCTCAGTTCCCTCCTCTCAGATGACTATCGCTTGTGTCAAGGTGACCTAAAACTAGCCAGCACAGCATCCAACCCAGAAGTCTTTTCATCTTGCAAAACTGAAAGGTGCCTGGTTAAACCAGCTTTCCTCCCCGGCTCCTGATAACTACCTTCCCCACCTCTCCATGAAACTGATGGCAGTGGACACTTTGGATGAGCAGAGAGAGCTCTCTGGGTTTGTCCTCTGTAACTGGCTGACTTCCGTATCCGCAGGTTCCTCCATAGTTGCAGCAGGTGTCACAGGAGAGGGAGGAGTTTCGTGCTGCAGACTTTGCAGGTCCAGGCAACACCCAGAAGAACAATAGCTTGTGCCCAGATCCAGGAAGAATGGAAGTACGGAATGGGGAAGAGCCATCTATATAGGCAGCCCCTCCCTGAGGTGGAACTTCATGGTCAGGCAAGGATCTGGGACAACATGGCTCCCGTGTTCTAGGATGACTCTTGGAGTAGCTGGGAAGGGACAGCCCAAACTCCATGCTGAGGAATGCTAGGACCATGAGGAAAAACCAAGGAGGTGTGAGGTCTAAACCCAGGTTGATGGCTGCTACATTTACTGATGTGACAAAGACTAAGCATTGTTGAGAAGCTCAGCATGACCGCCTTTGAGGGCCAGGAGTGACTGTAAAGCTGCTGTGGGGACTTCCATAGCAATGGGGAGGACGACAGGGTGGCCATAGTGTAGTTGACAGGTGGTGCCACTTTATTGTCAGAAGTATGGTGACTGCGATTATTTCAGTGAGTGGGTAGCTGGATAACAGCTGGGGCCACCATCTAGAGAGACGGCTGGTGGGAAGTCGGCTTAGGCACTACCTGATTCCAAAAATTAATACTCTGGATGGACATCAAGGAGACTAGGGGCACCCCTTTCCCAAACCCTAAATCCTGATCCCTCTCATCCTATGCTGGTTCTCAGGTGGAGGACCCAGGTTGAAGGAGAGGTGCATTCTGAATGCAGAGGTACCACCTTATAGTGAGTGCGTGAATGGTGAATCTAGGCCTCCAACAAGGGACCCCAATCATTTCCATTTCCTTGGGTGTCCATGCACAGGGGCATAGGGAACATCCAGAGCTCTTCAGGACTGGACCAGTCTGAACAGACTCGGTGTAGAGATGGCAAGATCCCCATTGTCTCTATTAGAGAGGACTGCATGGAACCAGGCCTGATATCCCTGCTACATGAGGCAGTCTTGGGAGCAGTCTATCTCCTGTACCCCATAGCAGCTGTTCTGGAGTACCTCGCTTACCATTTCTGTAAGGCAAGACTTCTGGATTTACAAGATAAGATTAAACTTCCCACCCTCCCTTTCAGTTTTGGGAGGTGAGGCAGACTACAAACCGAAGACTGTGACTTTTACAGCTGCTCAGGCCCCATGACAGCAGAGGTCAAGCAGGCCTGAGGAAAACGTTGGAGTGGTTGACCCCAGACAGATCTCCATGGAACTGCAAGGGGCTTGAAGTCCGTGTGTTGGGGTGTGGAGCCTGCTCTTCGGGGCAGATGGTGTTCCCCAGGCTGTGGGCAGAAGCTCCTTTGGAGACAGCATTCACACAGCCTGGGTTCAACCCAAAATAGCTTCCTCTCCTCACCCCGAGCAGGGTGGCCAGCTGCTCCTCCTGTGCAGGTTCCTGGACAAGGTGCCACTCCACCTGGTCCATGTGCGGGTGGCACCAGGCTCCTCTACCTGCAGGGGCAGCCCGTGTTGAATGCCGAGGGCTTCTATGGAATCTACCCTTGTGAGGTGGCAGTCAGGGCCAAGGAGGAGGAGTCTTGGAGAACAGGATGTAAGGGATTAGCCTGCCCATGCCTGGAGCCCAGTCACATCCACCTGGCCCCCAGGGCTCTGGAACCCTTTCCTTAATATGATGATGATTTAAACTCTCTCTCTCTCTCTCTCTCTCTCTCTCTCTCTCTCTCTCTCTCTCTCTCTCCCCCCCCTCCCTCCCTCCCAGTGTGTGTGTGTGTTATTTACTTATTTTTAAAATTACTAATAGCAGCCTTCAGCAAGAGGCCTCCTGAAAATTTACCTTCCTATCCAACTCCAAATTTAGCCCTGACTTACAGGTCTCTTACCATCTGGGTCTGCCAGGCCTCTGCCAAATGGATCACCTACCACAGAGTGGAGAACCCAGTGCCTTGCCATCCATATGGTGCTGGCTGCTTCCTGCATAGGAAAGCCCACTGTTCCTACAAACCACACCACTGGGTTCAGGAAAGGCTTCACTGACGCAGACTTTCAGCCTACATCTACCACTCTGGAGTCCCTGCCAGAGCCATATGCCATTTCACGTTTCAGACTGGCCATACAGGGTGCTAGTAGTATCCATTTCACTTTGCACTGGTGGTCTTTGAAACCAAAGCCAAGAAGGCTGAAGCTGGGATTGAAAACTTGGGCCACCTAGAGCCTCCCTGGAAGGCCAGGCCACCCAGGGAGTGCCTCATGTTTCTTTGTCCCCAGCCAACCTGGATTACATTTGGGCCTCCCAATCAAGCGTTGCATCCCAGGAGGTCAATGTGCTGGTATGTGTGGTTCCGTGCCAGACACTACTCGGGAAAACATAGATACGGGCTATGGGTCTCCACTTCTCACAGCTGGCAAAGATGAAGGGAGCCAGGAGGAGGTTGGGCAGGGTGTACAGAGGTGTTTCCTGTAGTTGAATGTAGTTTGTCTTTTATGTCTTGACCACTACAAATACAAGGAATACATCATCACAGTCAGGATAGGGAGTACATGTCCAATCCTGTGGTGATGAGGTCTCTAGCCCTTCTTCTAGAACCTTCTTGTTTACTTTTGTCCCATAGCCCTGTGGCTGGAGTTAAATACTGGCTTATCTCAGGGTCCGCCTTAGTCAGCTGTTCACTGCCTGATTTTTATCTTTTACCTCTGCAATAAACTGTCAGTGTGACACTCAACCTTGGCCAAGCCATGAGTCCATTTTCAAAGGACTGTTTGATACAGGAGACACAATAAAGAAAGAAGACTGACTATATTTTAGGTTCACAGTCTCTGAGGCTGGGAAGTTCAAGGTCACGTGGCCACAGCTGGAGATGGATACCTGTTGCTTCCTAAGCTGGTGGAAGCTGAAAGATAAAGAAAGTGTGCTTGCACAAGACAGAGGGGTCTAACCTCCACTATAGCTAATGCATTCCCAAGAGAGATCTGCTTGGGTGATCCACCCTGATACACTCCCTTCACGGCAGGCACATGAGACGGATCTCTCACCTCTCTATGTCTGGGCAGCGGATGGTGGGTTCTACCACTCTGCCAAAAGGGTTTTTCTGTCTCAGCCAATGGGCCCTGGAAATACCCTTTAAGATCTACCCAGAGCTGTGTCTGAGTTGTTCCCAGATCCAGTCAAACTGACAACCACTACAATTAGCTATTACACTCTCCTTTCCCAGGTCACCCCTCTTTCTTTTCTTTTTTTGTTTTTTGAGACAGGGTTTCTCCGTGTAGCCCTGGCTGTCCTGGAACTCACTCTGTAGACCAGGCTGGCCTCGAACTCAGAAATCCGCCTGCCTCTGCCTCCCAAGTGCTGGGATTAAAGGTGTGCGCCACCACCGCCTGGTATCACCCCTCTTTTTAACAGCTTGTTTCTGATTAAAATCTCCAAGCACCAAAACCACAGTGTAGCCTATGGTGTCTTATCAATGATAGTCTTTTTTAGAAGATGATAGGCCATCTTCCCATATTCCCTGGGGCTTAGAAGACAGAACATACATACTCCACATGCATGTTACTGTGCAGTCTATTATGTCTTGAGATCCTACAGGCCACACATCACATGTGTTGGCTGACATGACAATTGTTATTGTGTGGATTTGGCAGTTGGATTGGGTCAGAAAGTCTAGGAAGCATTCCTTTGCCTGCCTGGTGCATGGGTAGTCCTCCTCATTGTCCTTCCACATGGCCATCGTGGTCTTTCTTACTGTATGGCAGCCTCAGGACAGTCTGGGCAAAGACAGGAGGGTCTATGAGCCTGGGGAGCTAAGAAACTGGACATGGTTATAAAGGGTAAATGTGATTATTTCTCCAACTTGTGACCCACTGTCAGGATCTGGGATGCAGTGGTTGGGTATATGACTGATACATGTGACTTGTGACTGGATGACATTCTTTGCTCTCCTTCTGAGCACCATGGGCTCCTGTGCATTTGTACCACATGGCAGCAGTGGTGGCCAGAGGATGACTAGTAACCAGGCAGCATCCTTGGAAGCCAAGAGCTTCTGGGTTACAATAGCAACAGGAGTAACAAGGACTCCTTACCAAACCATTTGGGATTCTCTTAGCCCTTCCCTCAACAAGGCTTCAGCCTTGGCTTATAGAAACTCTAGATTCTTAGTAAAAAAGAATTTATCTGCTTCTTAATTTTCCCATGTTTAAAAACAAAAAAGCTGGGTGCAGACATCGTGAACAAGGCAAGTCTTATAAAGGACAATATTTAATTGGGACTGGCTTACAGGTTCAGAGGGTTGGTACATTATCATCAAGGTGGGAGCATGGCAGCATTTAAACAGGCATGGTTCAGGGAGAGCTGAGAATTGTACATCTTTATCTGAAAGCTGCTAGTGGATGACTAACTTCTGGGCAGCTAGGATGAGGGTCTTAAGCCTACACCCACAGTGACACACCTACTCCAACAAGGTTACACCTTCTAATAATACTACTCCCTGGGCCAAGCATATTCAAACCATCACAGGTACAGTCTTTGATGGTAATCAGATTACCATCGGGGCAGCTGGAACTTGAAGCAGCTGGTCATATCATATTCACAATTGAGAACAGAGAGTAGGACTGTATTCATCCCTTTCTTCAATTATCAGTCCAGGATCCCAGCTAGGGAATGGTGCCACCCACAGTGGACCCATCTCAGTCAATGCAATCAAGATAACTCCTCTCAGTCATGCCAAAAGGCTTATCCACTAGATGTCTTCAGATTATATCATGTTGACAATGTTACTGGTCACATCCTCCTTCGGTGCTACAGGACACCCGAAATTATTTCTCTTATCTAACACCATTTTGTTACTTACTCTCCCTTCCCAGCTTCTGATAGCCACCATTCCACAATCTGTTTCTTTGAGATTGCCTTTTTAATGTTCTGCATCAGAGTGAGTGCATGTGGTATTTGCGTCTCTGTGTCTGGCTGATTTCATTTATCATAGTCACCTCCAGTTCTGTCCGTGTTACACAAGTAGCAGGATCTTATTCTTTGCTATAGCTGGAGAGTAGTCCACCGTATGCATGTACTATATCTCTTCCTTGGGCCATGAATAATTGGGCTGGCTGTGTGTCTTGGTTGTTGTGAGTGTCTGAAGTGGTGGTTATGCTCTGATTTGCTCAGCATACATTCTATCATGTAAGGAAACACCCCACTGTACCCCACGAGTATGCCAGAGTAATGTGGACGTCAGAGATGAGAAAGATAGAGTCTACCCACTTTATTGCATTTCAGTATCTTTCCCTGGCCTGGGAAGTTTCTTCTTCCTTAGTTCCTGCTCAGTTCACTTCCCCCTGGTCTGCTTATTACAGAACCTTTCACTGCTGTCCAGAGGCAAGAGACCAGCATTGACCCCTCATCCTTGCTGTTACTGGGCATGTCTCAGTGAGGGTTGTCCCATCCCTGTCTATGCCTTTCTTCCATTTAGACCAGTAGTCCTAACCTCCCAATACTGCAACCCTTTAATACAGTTCCTCATGTTGTGCTGACTGTAAACCATAGAATCATTTTTGTTGCTACTTTATCATCAATTTTGCCACTGCCACGAGTCATAATGTAAATATATGCTTTTAGTTTGTTTGAGGGTTTTAAGTGACCCCTGTAAAAGGGTCATTCGACCCAAAGGGGTCTTGACTCACAGGTTGAGAACCACTGTTAAGACTCTCCTAGTGAAGGCCACAGCCTGAAGGTGACCAGGTGTGCCTGCTTGTTGTAGGTGAGCCTCTGGACGCAGGAAGGAGCTCCCAGACACACGCCTTTACCTGACACTCCTACCATTTGTTTCTTCTTTCTTTTACTTGCTGCTGAGAAAACTGTTTCAGGAGTGGCTCAGCCCTCAGAAGCATCTTGCCTCAGGACTCATCTGCCAGAGGGCAAGCATCTGTTGAGCTTTCCTGGCATGGGCATCACATGCCTAAGCCTGTAACGGGCTGCAGCTAGGTCCTCAGAGGGTCTAGCTTTCTAGCAGGTAGCAAAGAGAATGGGAGGAGGGTAGCGATCTGGAGTTGTTTACCTCAGACTCTGGCCAGGAATTTCAGGGCCACCATCCTCAAGGATATGTCAGAGACTCAAATGGTTCTATGGAGAGGATATGATGCCAGAACAGGCAGAACGATAGCTTGTGAAATGAGGCTAGGCAGAGGTCTTGAGGCAAGGCTGGTGTGTGTGTGTGTGTGTTGTGTGTGTGTTGTGTGTGTGGTGTGAGAGAGAGAGAGAGGAGAGAGAGAGAGAGAAGTCTGTGTGTATGTCTATGTGCATGTGTGAGTGTGTGTGTCTGTGTGTCTGTGTGTATGTCTATGTGCATGTGTGCATGCATGTGCATTTGTGTGTATGTGTATGTTTGTGTGGTGTGTGCCTGAGTGTGATGTGTATGTGAGAGAGTGTGTATATGTGTGTGTCCGTGTGTATGTCTATGTGTGTATGGTGTGTGTGTGTGTATAAGAGGGGGGAGTGTCTGTGTATATATCTATGTCTGTGTGAGTTTATGCATGCATCCATATGTCTGTTTATCTGTGTGGCTGTATTGGTATCTGCATGTCTGTTTGTACTTGTGTATCTGGGCCTTGGCTAGTAATTTAGTGTTTAGGATATCCCTGGCAAAGACAGGTGCATGTAGGATAAATGATAATGAATTCTGTTCTACTCTATAACCATTCCCTCTGTCTCTGTCTCAACCTCCAAATGCTTGGCTTAAAACATACACTTCTACAGCAAAGCAAACAGCCTTTTCTAGACCCATGAAGCCCTAGTGCCCTTTTCATAGTAACACCCTGGCAAACTTGCCGTGGCATGTCTGCTGTGGCAGCTGGGAGCCACTCAGCAGCAGTAGTGTGGTCCCTGATACATAGAGGGCCCCTCAAAGATGCACAGCGAAGGGAACCTGCACTTATCTGTCCCCAGCTCTGGGTCAGGTAGGGTGCCAGAAAGTGTTCAGTTCAGCCCAGCTAAGTTTACCTCAGAGATCAGAACAGAATGACAAAGAGCCCATGTTCCACAGCCTTAAGTAAACACCACGATTCTGGACAGAGGTGGGTCTTCAGGGAACTTGGAACAGATGCCACCCCGGTAAACCCTTGTGTTTAACACAAACCTGCCAGCCCTGCCTGCCTGACAATAAGAGGGAGGCGGAGCCCCAGAGCCCAGCTGCAGTATAGTGTGGTCTTGCATGTTTTTCTCTTCTTGTGGTTTCCCAGGGTTAGGCAAGGTTTCATTTCTCAGCACAACTGAAGAAAGCTCCTCTCAGTGTCATCTGTGGAGGGGCCAGCAAACCTGGGCAGGGCACTATTCCTCATGAGCTTCATACTCTTGGGCTTTGACTGAGCCCATGGACTGACACAGCTATGTGGAACGCCAGTATTTCCCGGGAGCATATGGAGAAGGAGAAGGCTGGCCAGGGAGTGTTCTAAAAAGATTAGGACCCAATCGAAGGCTAATGCTGGCACTGCACGGGGCCCTTGGCAGTGTTATCACTTACTGCATGCACAGGCATTTCAAATGGGAAGGCACACAGAGCCAACACCCCCTCTCCAATGGCATGGCTGAAGTGTCATAATGCCTTAGCTTCCTGGAAGTCAGCCTGTCCCAGTTTCGCTTCTTAGCTTCCTTATTCCCACCCCACAGCCAGGGTTGATTCTCTGTCTCTATTCCTGGGGTCACTCAGGAAGTTCCTGGCAGGTACCAGGTGATCACCCAGTGACTTCAGGAAGTCACTCTAGGGTGGGAGCAAACAACAGAGTAAGGCAGGATTCTGCTTGATTCTACAATGCCACAGTGACACATCAAATGTCCACCAGAGCACTCCTGTGAGAGCTGACCTGGATTTTACACCCAGAAGTGAGCACACTGTTCCCTTGGGGCCACAGGTGTTCCTATGTACTTCATGGTGCTGTCAACCCCAAGGAGTTGCCCCAACAGCATTTGCAGGTTCAAGAATCTTCTGTTTGCTGTTAGTCCCTGCTTTGCCTACCTGTAGTAATATATCAACGTTCTGCTCACAGACATGATGGCCCATAGTCCCAGAGTCTGGGAGCTGGGCTCTCTGCTTTCAACTTTCTTCAGAGCTAGGGGAGACCTGTGACCCTCACCATGGCCAGCTAGAGAATATGTTTTCCTGGCACAAACATCTTCTTACTCCTTGAGGGTGGAGCAGGCTCTTGTAGCTATTGCATCACAAGGAAGGCCCAGAGATGTGCTAAGACAACTGAAGTGGAGTCATTGTAAGCACAGGGGCCTGATGATCAGAGATGCTCTCTGTGTTCTTACAGCCATGGAAGAGTCATGGGCCATGGAAGCGCTGGTAGAGCAGATGGAGGACGATGGGATTAGCATCTTTGGGCTCTCCCACTCTCTTGTGCCCAGCAGCCTTGAGGATGAGACTACCTTAGCAACAGTGACTTAGCCCACAAGTTGCTTCTCCCTCTGCTTCAGTGTCATCCCTCAGTGGCCCCTTTGCCATTTCAGGCTCAGGGCCTGAAGAGGGGACAGGAGAAGGCAGAGAGTTAGACACTACCAGGTGAACTTCCTATTAGGAGAATGAGCCTGAAATCTTCACAGTCAGTTATCTGTAGCAGGATAGCTGACCATCCTTGCCAGTGTGCATTCTCCATTCCATCTGACGTTCCGTTCCTGCATTTCATACTCAGGACATCCAGAAACATCTCTTCCCATGATTCTCTCCCCAAGGCTCAGTCCAAGACAGAGAGGGGGGATCTGTTGGAGGCCAGAGGAGCCACTGGAGGGACACTCTAGATACTCTCCCTCTGGGTGGGAGTGTGTTATCTCGGGGTGTGTGTGTGTGTGTGTGTGTGTGTGGGCTTGTGCATGCTCCCAGCGCCAGATCTCCCTACTCTTCTTTTGCACCTCCTCTCTCAGTGCCAAAATACCCTCCTCAAGGTGCTCCGGTCGAGTCTTTCCTCTAGATTTGAAGCTAAATAAGTTATACTTGTGTCTTGGTAAGATGTTCACAGAAGAAAACACAAGAGGCGTGTAAAAGAGGGCCACTGGAAAGCTTTGGTGCTGATCAGATGGGTGACTCATCAGGGCTGCCTCCCCTCCCCCACCTCTGGACTGGCTCTTCAGTTTCCTTACTTAAGACTAGGAGCTAAGTGTGGGAACAAGAAGAAAGAACAGCAACCACAGTGGGTTTCAGTTCAACCAGCATTTGCGGAACACTAGTTTTGGGCTATGCTCAGACCTGGGGAGATGCCAAGAATAGGCAGAGCAAGTTTCCTCCCCGTCTGATCTGCAAAAATGACACAGAGAAAGGCTGTCTACAGGTGCACAGAGGACTGATCCCCAGAGACCAGTCCCCCACGGCCAGCTGAGTAAGCGGGCAAGGTGGGACTCCTTTGAGGCCATCCAGGGAACAGTGGCAGTGATAGATAGGCTGTGGTGGCTGGTTGCATGGCTAGAGCTTAGGGGTGGGGGATGGGTAGATAATGGGGCCTGGGCAGCATAGGAGCAAGTGAGCTTGTTAGGTGCCCAGCCAATGCACAATGAGTGAGGGGTTCTGGAAGATAGTGGGGAAAGACACCGTTATGACTATGAGATTGTCAGGAACTTCTACAAATAAGAAAGAGCCATTCTGCAAGTTCTACAGTCATCTTTCAATTGACTCACACATAGGGAATGTTGGAGCTCAAGTCAGGGGACACAGGACATAATGAAAACCTGGAAAAGGAAGTCACCTTTTCAGGTGGAAAGCCAGAGTCAGGTTTCTCCTGTTACTTACTATAGAACAAATTCATACTCAGATTACCCACAGCAAAAGAGGTTCTGCTGCAACAGGCAGGCCTGGTTTAGGTCTTCTCTAAGTAATGGGTTCTAATGGTCAATGGGTTTAGGTAATGAAGAACCTGGGATGAGGAAACCCTGCTGGACTTCCAAAGAGCCCCGGGACAGGGTATGTGGCTTCTGGGAATGGGAGCCTGATGCTCCCAAAATCCAGGGTCTAGTGCCTTTCTGGCAGAGCCTCAGCCCCTACAGTGCCTTTCTATGCAGGGGTCCAGTCAGACTCTTCTTAGAAATGGGTGTCCCTGGGAGCTCTGGGGGGTCTGGGTGGTTGATATTGTTGTTCTTCCTATGGGGTTGCAAACCCTTCAGCTCCTTCAGTCCTTCCCCTAACTCCTCCATTGAGGTCCCCGTGCTCAGTCCAACAATTGGCTGTGAGCATCCGAATCTGTATTGTCAGGCTCTGGCAGAGCCTCTCAGGAGACAGCTGTATCAGGCTCCTGTCAGCAAGCACTTCTTGGCATCTACAATAGTGTCTGGGTTTGGTGTCTGTATATGGGATGGATGGATCCCCAAGTGGGGCAGTCTCTGGATGGCCTTTCCTTCAGTCTCTGCTCCACACTTGGTCCCCATATTTCCTTTAGACAGGAGCAATTTTAAGTTAAAAATTTGAAGATGAGTGGGTGGCCCACCCCCAACCAGTGTCCTAACATTTGGATATGGTCTCTGCAGGTTCTCCTCCCCTTTGTTGGGTATTTCAGCTAATCTCATCCCCGTTGGGTCCTGGGAGCCTCTTGCTTTGCTGGCATCTGGGACTTTCTGGTGTCTACCACCAGTTCCCCATCCCCTATTGCTATACACCTCTGTTCAATTTCCTAACCCTCTGTATATCATCCCTGTCTCCTCCCATACCTGATGCTCCCTTTTCCCCTCCCCTCCTCTCTTCTTCCCAAGTTCCTCCCACCCTCTACCTCCGGCGATTATTTTGTTCCCCTTCTGAGAAGGACTGAAGCATCCACATTTTGGTCTTCCTTCCTCTTGAACTTCATGTAGTCTGTGAGCAGGGACCAAACTACCAACCAAAGGGTACACAGGGACGGACCCATGGCTCCAGTTACATAGTAGCAGAGGATGGTCTTATCTGGCATCAATGGAAGAAGAGGCCCTTGGTCCTGTGAAGGCTCGATGCCCCAGTGTAGGGGAATGCCAGGGCAGGGAGGTGGGAGTGGATGGGTGTGTGGGTATGTGAGCATCCTCATAGAAGCAGGGTGAGGGGAATGAGATAAGGGGTTTTCAGAGAGGAAACAGGAAAGGGGATAACTTTGAAATGTAAATAAATAAAGTATCCAATTAAAAAAATAAAAAGAAATGGCTGTCTCAAGTTCTTCAAGATTACATTGTTGTAAAATGGTTAGGAACTCTAGATCCGATCTGCGATTCTCATAGGACATCTGGTTGGCCTGTCTTAGGTCCATTGAACAGGAGACATCTGGTCACATCTCAGTGTGGAGATCTGAGCAGCAGCAGTAGCAGGAAACGGCTCCATGCATCTGTGAGCACTTTAGTGGGGCAGGAGTAGGGAGTACACACTACATGCACGGAGTGTATGGGTGTGTGTATCCATGAGGATGTATGTGAGGCCCCAAGGGAATTTTATGTGTTCCTGTTTTTTTTGTTTTGTTTGTTTGTGCCTTATTGCTTTGGTATGGTCTCTTAGAGAACAAGAAGCTCTCTCTTTTTGGCTGATAGGCAAGCTGACTAGGAGGTTCTTAGGCTCTTCCTGTCTTCACACTCCCTTGTAGGGCTTTTAAATCAAGAACCTAGTTTTCAATGTCAGTGTCATGGATTCAAACTCAGGTCCTCACGTTTGCACGACAAATGGCCACTCCAAGCCAGCTCCGAGTCCTTCACTTATTCTTTTTTTTTTTTTTTTGTTTGTTTGTTTGGTTTTTTTTGTTTTTTTTTTTGAGATAGGGTTTCTCTGTGTAGCCCTGGGTGTCCTGGAACTCACTCTGTAGACCAGGCTGTCCTCAAACTCAGAAATCGCCTGCCTCTACCTCCCAAGTGCTGGGATTAAAGGCGTACGCCACCACCGCCTCGATTTAGTTCTTTTCAGAGATCTTTACTCAAGTGACACCAAGATTCTTGACAGCATCCCAGAAAAGAATTGCAGGGTGAATATGAAACAGTTTGTTTATTTCTATTTTTAATAATTTACTTATTTTAATTTCATATGCCTGAATGTATGTCTGTGTGAGGATGTTAGATTCCCTGGAACTGGAGTTACAGACAATTTTGAGCTGCCATGTGGGTGTCGGGACTTGAATCCGGGTCCTCTGGAAGAGTGAGCAGCCATCTCCTCAGCCATCTCATCTTAACTGCTGAGCCATCTTTCCATCCCCCATCACCCCACCCCCATTTCAATTTATTAAGAAAAGATTTTAAACATGGATTTAAACAGGACATTAGTTGAGAATGTCTTGAAATAATGAGGATTCTCTTCAGGTTTGGTAAAGAGAACTGGAAGACCAAACGCAGTTCCTTATGCTTATAGACTTTAGAGGGGATGGTCTCTGAGCCTATGGGGGTGTGTCTCTGAGTTTAGCAGATTTAGTGGATATATGGCTGCTGGTAGGATGTTAATCCTATTGTCACATCCTACCCCGGAGTTGTTGTCAGTTTAGCAGTTTAGGGAAGGTATAAGATAGGATGTCAACAATCAAGCATGGCTGATCCCCTCTAGGGAAGCCCCCTCTGAGATCTCATAGACAAAGCAGAGTTCGGAAGGATAGTACATGCCCAAGTAGGGCTGTCCAACAGTCACATTTTGGTGGCCTTTGAAGTTACATTGTTGAAAGGGTTTCTAAGTCACTCTCCCTGTATGCCTCTATTTATTTATTTTTTTTTCCAGTGAGATCACAGGGTAGCTCCTGAGATACACTGGGTATGATTCCAGGCTGATCAGGGAAAACCACAGTCATGAGGTTTGCACAAGGGAGCTAAGACATTTTTACTGTTTTCATGTCTGCTTATAAATTCCCAGAAATTGTGGGTTAATATCTGGGAAAGGAGAGAAGGTCACACTTGAAGATCATATACTCTTAGTCCTTAAGCATGGTCTGTTGCTATTAAAATTTTTTTTAAAACATTTTAATATCTCTACATAAAAGGAATATTGTCTCTATGGAGATAATCTTGTATCAGCATGTGTTATTAGTTGTATTGAATTTTTCAACTCTTAGCAGGTAGAAGACTTCAAGGACACCCTGGAGGGAGGGATTCATTTTCTTTCTCATACATTCTTAACTTCCCCATCTTTCTTTCCTGCCTCAGAAATGCATTCCTAAGTCTGCATCTGATCCCAGCAAAGTACAGGTGTCAAAGCTGTGGCTATACCCACATTCAACACATGCACACAGACACCATAGATATGTACATATTAATACCTACAAACACAGTGATATGCATATACAGATACATACACTCATACAGAAACTGACTTCTTTAGCAAAAAGGACACCCAAGCGTGTCTTTCTGAACTCAGCAATGTTTGAATGTGGTGTCTGCAGGACAGCTGCCAACGCAGGGCAGGATGAGTTTGTTGATTTTTGTCTGATGCCCAAGAGTCTGAACCACAGTGTGACCTTTTCACAGTGTTCAGTTTAGATAGTTAACACCATCCAGACAGCCATGCCCCTTCATGTAGTCCTCTTGCTGCTCCTCGGGACTGTCCAGGTCTAAGAGCAACACAGAGGGCAAAGAGCCCATCCTTAGACTTAGCATCTGCATCTTCCTTCCGCAGAACTTCTTTCTTCCCTAGGCAAAGCCGTGCTGGTGCCCCTGGAGACTGGGCAGTTGGCAAAGAGCAGATCCTGTTCTCTATCATACTCCCTTTCCCCTGGCGAGAATTTCAAGGAAGCCTTCAGAGCCAGTTTGAAAACGTAACAGGAGTCTTGTCCCAGACAGAGCTCTCCCGTCTACCCCAGGCTGTCCCCTTCTTCCTCTCCACTGCTGTTTTCTGAGCCCTGTGACCACCTCTGGAGCTGCAAAGCCATTGAAAGACTGTGCCGGGCGGTGGTGGCGCATGCCTTTAGTCCCAGCACTTGGGAGGCAGAGGCAGGTGGATTTCTGAGTTCGAGGCCAGCCTGGTCTACAGAGTGAGTTCCAGGACAGCCAGGGCTACACAGAGAAACCCTGTCTCGAAAAACAAAACAAAACAAAAACACCAAACGACTGTTCAGGAATGAGAATTGGCAGCCTTGGGCTCTCTGGAGGGTTAGAATGAGCTGGGGGTCATCCATTCCTCTATCCCTATCCTCCAGAGCTCCTTGTGCCCGGGCTCCTGCAGATTCAGCTTAGCATCTGCCCCTTACTCCTCCAGAATCTCTGACACCTTAGCTAGGGGCCTCAGGGTTCCCACTGGACCAGCCCATTGGTGCCCTCCCAAAGCTGAGTTTATCTGGCTGTGTGTCTGTCTCAGAGGCTACAACGGGCAGAGATACCAAAGGAAATCAAGGCCCACTGCAGCCTTACTTCTGCCATGCGTCAAGTCACTGGCACTTTATTAACTCTAGGAACGAAGATGGTATATATGTGAAGAGAGTGAAGCCTGACTTGCTGTCTCTAAGAGCATGCAGCTGTGGATTCCTAGAACTGGGCAGCCCTGCTCTACAGTGCAACAGCGTGAAGGCTGCAGTCACTGGACAACAGGTATCCATCCCCACCACACCCCACCCCATGCAGCTCTGACATCACTGCCCATTGACACTAACACTGTCTTACCTCAGCAATCCCTAAACAGGAAGCAGGGCCTGAGCCTGAACAGTCACCCTCTCCAGGGAGGCGTGCCCTGTGGGTCACTGGCGTTGCCTCTGACAAAGCCCCTTCTTCAGCTTCACTGGCCACAACTTGCCCTTGGAGGTAACAGCCCATGTTGAATGGCTTTTGAAACCTTCAGTGACTTCTCCTTGATCTGTCCCATGCACCTGTACAAGGTCATCTTACTCAATCGCCAGATATCTGCTTCTGTGACTCTCTCCCTATCACCCTTCCTTTGATGGCTGCAGCTGGGCCCCTGCTTCCCTGTGTAGCCAGTATTTCCACCAACAGAAGTCAAGCAGGCTGCCATGGCCTAAACTATGCCCCACCCCACTGCCACCATTCACACATTGAAGCCCCAACCCCACCAGGACTCCTCAATGTGATTGGGTTTGGAAATAAGAACTTGAAAGGGATCATAAGTTAAAATGAGATCATAAAATGGGCTCTGATCTGGTGTGACTGGTGGTCTTAAGAAGAGAGTAGGACACAGGGATACCAAGGACATGCCAGAGGGAAAAACCAGGTGCCCACAGTGGGAGAAGGCAGCCTTGGATACTAAGGAGAGGCCTCAGCAGAGACCAGCCTCAGGAGACCTTGGATTCTGCAGACGCCCAGCCTCTAGAACTGGGAAATCCAGTTCTCTTCTTTAAGCTATTTCTCCTGGCAGAATGGCTCTCACAAACTAACAAAAATAGTAATAATAATAAATATTTCGGGGGGTAGAGGAAGGAGTTCATCACCTGTGAAGCAAAGCCAAGAAGAAGCTGCACCTGAAGGCTGGCAGAGCTATCGCTGGTCCTGAAGCCGAGAGATAGGTGTATGTTATCACTTCTGCAGCCAGACACCCAGCTGCCCTGGTCTCTTTCCTATTGCACTGATGAGATACCCTGCCAGAGGCAACTTCAAGGAAGAAGTGTTTGCTCCAGTTCCAGAGTACACGCCTTCACAGCAGAGAGAAGTCAAGACAGCAGGAACCTGAAGCAGCTAGTCACTTCCGTAGCTGAGAGAGAGAGAGAGAGACAGAGAGAGAGAGAGAGAGAGAGAGGAGAGAGAGAGAGAGAGAGAGAGAGAGAGAGAATATGCATACTGGACTGGTTAATTCCAGGTTTAGTGAGAGACTGTCTCAAAAATTAAGATGGACATAGATGGAGGAAGACCCTCACATCTGGTTTCCACATGTACCTGTACACACACTCATGAACACACACACACACACACACACACACACACACACACACTCATTATCTATGGACTAACCATCTATAAAAGATATTTTTTTATTGCTATTCCTTAAAAAGGTCCTCATCACACTATTCTCATAATATCTGCATTGTATCAGGAACTATATTTCACCTAGAGATTATCTTCAGTACATAGGAGAGTGTACAAAAGTTATGTTAGGAGAGTATTAGAAGTTATATACTACGCAGGGGCTTATGGGATTTTTGTTTCCTCAGTGGTCCTGGACTCAACCCCACACAGGTCCTACAGAACATCTGTACATGAATCACAAAGGCAGAGTCAGACACACAGTAGTGCCACAGCACCCATTGATGAGTACAGCCATTCTAGAATTTTCCCTGTGCCCTTCTAAGCCCATTCCATCCATCGATCCTACTGCACTTTGGATGAATGCTCTCAGAGGTAAGCATGGCTTCTTTCACTCAACACTTGTGTATGTGGAGTTAATCATTCATGTTCATTCCTTGAGGTTCAGTTTCTAAAGATACAATTATTTGTCTACTCTGTTATTATTGGTAGATATT
This sequence comes from Mastomys natalensis, assembly GCA_021653895.1. Lineage (NCBI taxonomy): Eukaryota > Metazoa > Chordata > Mammalia > Rodentia > Muridae > Mastomys > Mastomys natalensis. Next base: position 52,036 of record JAJTUV010001115.1, read on the forward strand.
TAGGTAATTCCCAGTGTTTCGTCTATTAAAGCAACACTGTGGTCATCCTAGGGTGTGTGCCAGTGACTGTAGAGCATGTAGACCCCATGAAGGGAATTGCTGGGCCACAGCTTTATATACTCAGCTTTAGCGACAAGTCTGTTCCTTAGAGTGATGGCATCCAGTGGCCTGCTTCAGCAGTGCATGGGTTCTGGTTTTGCCTTTACAGCAGCAGAGCTTGGGGGATTTATCCTCTTACTCCAGTGGCTGTGCTGGGTAATAGTGATGTCACAGCAAAGGCCTCGCCTCTTCCCTTTCTCCTCCCCCTTTATTTTTTTTTCTTATTTTTTCCCCTCCTCTTCCCCTTCTTCTTTCTCCTCCCTCTTCCGTTTTTGGTTATCAGCTTTGTTGAGATACACTTTGCCCATCTAAGAATATTCAGTCTCTTTGAACATTCTGACAGAGCTGTGTGACCATCACCAGTCATCGAGCCCTGTCTTACTTTAGGGTTTTACTGCTGTGAACAGACACCATGACCAAGGCAACTCTTACAAGGACAACATTTAATTGGGGCTGGCTTACAGGTTCAGAGATTCAGTCCATTATCATTAAGGCAGGAACATGGCAGCATCCAGGCAGGCATGGTGCAGGCAGAGCTGAGAGGTCATCTTCCTCTGAAGGCTGCTAGTGGAAGACTCACTCCATTCCAGGCAGCTAACATGAAGGTCTTAAAGCCCACACCTTCAGTGCCACACCTACTCCAAAAGGCCACACCTACTCTAACAGGGCCACACCTTCTAATAGTGCCACCCTTTGGGCTGAGCATATACAAACCATCACAAATCCCCAAAAGAAACACATAACCTTTGGCTAATACACCCATATCCTCTTTAACCCCAGTGCTGGAAAACTACAGATCTACTTTGTATCTCATATGAATATTTCTCTTAAAAGACTGAATGGAATGATTCCATTTCTATGAATGGAATCAGGTATTATGGTCTTCTGTGACTGGCTTCTTTCAATGATGAATCTCCTTCATTCCCCATTCAGATAAGGACGTGTATCCTTGTATGGATGCACACTTTGTCCAGTGTGGATTGAGAGGCCTCTGGGTTGTTTCTATGTTGGAGCTCTTATAAATAATGCTGCTGTGAGTATTGGCTGTGTAGGGATTTTTTTTTCCATCTATATGGATGTACACCTAGGAACAAAATTGCTGGTCAAGTCCCTAAAGTTTTGGATAATTGAAGATTGTTTCCCAAAGATCCATACCAGTTTACACTCCTGCGGGCAATGTCGAAGGGTTCCAGTCTCTCTGTATCCTTGCCAGCATGTGCTTTTGCCTGACTCTCTTTTCATGAAGTGTTGTGGATGAGGTGGTCATTATGATGTACTGAAGTTTTAATTCTTCCTTGAAGAAATGGGGTTGAGTTCCCTATCAGATTTGTCAGCCATTCAGAGATGTTCTTTCATGCAATTTCCACTTAAGCCTTTAATGTTTTCTTTTCCCTGTTGAAGTATTTGCTTCCCCTCTCCCTTTTATGGTCCTGGGCCCAAACCAAGACTTCATTTATGCCAAGTGAGTGTTTTACAGTACTGAACTGTGTACTTCAGCTTTTCTACAATCTTCTTATTGATTCCAAAGACTTCTTTACATATTGTAGATATCACTCCTTTATTGGATATGTGTTTTGTAAATATTTCTCCTCAGTTGTACATATGTGTATGCCTTCCTTCCTACCCTCCTTCCTTCTCTCCTTTCTTTCTTCTCCTTCCTTCCTTCCTTCCTTCTTTCTCCTTCCTTCCTTCCTTCCTTCCTTCCTTCCTTCTCTTCCTTCCTTCCTTCCTTCCCCATTTTTTGGTATATATGGTATACTGGCCCATGTATGCCATATGGAAGCCAGAGATCAATATTAGGTGTCTTTCTCTGTAGCTCTTTACCTTGCTTTTTGAGATGGCTTCTCTCACTTAACAGTAACACACCTTTTCAGATGGACTGACTTCCCAGTGAGCCCAGGGGCTCCATCTGGTTCTGGCTCTGGCATCTGAGCTGGTGTGACACACACACAACCACCAGCCCTGGCTTTTTACTGGGTGCTGAGGAACTAAACTAAGATCCTCACACACAGAGCAGACACTTTACCACCAAGCCTTCCCCCAGCTTCAACTTCTACTTAAACACAAATTTCTAAGTTTACAGTGGTCACCTCTGCTTGTTTTTCTTTCTTTCCTCCTCTTCTCCCCTTCTGTCCCTTCCTCACTGTCATTGCTGCTGCTTTGGTCTTTGCCCTCTTTATCTTTCCTTCACAGTTTCTTAGAGGGAAGTCAGAAGTCACCCACACAGTCTTCACAGACTCCGGCTTTACCATAACATTTAAATACAGTGGCAACTTCCTGTCCCACAGCCGCGCCTTTTCTGGTGCTTCTGCCTCAGCAACTGTAGGTAATAATCAAAGGACTATCCAGTGCCTCATTTCCCATGGTCAGTGAGTTCATCTCTGCATGCATGCTCAGAGAGGAGAAGAGCCCAGCCACAGAGATCCAGCTCTGTGGTCTTTCCCTGAGTCAGTATGAGTCTGGTCAGGAAAGACAGACAGTGCCTGATCACTTCACATGGGGATTGGCTACAGAGGGAGGGTGGAGGGTGGATGATGAAAGAGGAGCTGGGAGGAGAGAGGGCTGGAAAAGCAAAGGAAGAAGCAAAGGAAAAGCAAAGGAAGTGTGGTGTGTGTGTGTCTGTCTGTGTGTGTGTCTATATGTGTGTGTCTATGTCTCTGTGTGTGTGTGTGTCTATGTCTGTGTGTGTCTGTGTGTGTGTGTCTGTCTCTCTGTGTGTGTGTGTGTGTGTCTATGTCTCTGTGTGTTGTGTGGTGTGTGTACCTCTGCTGCCAGAGGTAGGAAGAGGACACACCCATGTCTTGGTTAATTGGTGCTACTGCCATAGACTATCCCAGACCCCCAGATTACTTTATAAACAGCAGGGATTTAACTTTAACACTGCTGGGGGCTGGGGTGTGCAAGACAAAGGTACAGCAAGCAATGATTCTACTGCAGGCTTCCTGTTTTGTAGATGGTGCTTGTCTCAGAGTCCTCAGATGGTGGAAGGGATGAGGGGTCTCTTCCCCTTTTTTATTATTCTCAGTGTGTGTGTATGTGTGTGTGTGTGTGTGTACCTGTGTGCATGTGAGCACATACAGCACGTGGCAGGACATGCCTGGGGAGGTCAGAGGAAAATCACAAATGTGGGTCTTCACTTTACACCTTGTTTGAGAAAATATCTTCTCTCCTGGTCTCTATAAAGAATATCTTTTATCCTTTGACAATTTTGTACTCATAAACAATGTATCTTGATCAGACCCTCTCTCAGTTCTCCCCTTCTCTCCCATTTCTGCAAGGTACCTCCCAACATATGCTTCCCACCAACATGTGTCTCTCTTTCTCACTCATTCTTTCTATAACACACACACACACACACACACACACACTCACTTACACACATATACTCACACACAGGCGCACATACACATAGATGAGGGCACACAGATACACACACACACACACACAGACACATGCTCACACAGATACACACACAGAAACACACTAGAGAGGACTCACATAGACACAAACATACATGGATATACACATATAACACAGAGACAGATACACACAGAGATATACACACAGAGACACATTACACACAGACACAACACACAGACACACAGAGATATACATATACAGACACATATACATACAGACAGCTTCATACACAGACACAGAAAATACACACAGAGACACACATAGACACAGACACACAGACACACACAGTCACCTACATACACAGAATACACACAGCACACATGTACACAGACACACATGCAGACACACAGAAAATATCACACACAGATGCACACACATACACACAGAGATACACACACAGAGATATACATACACACCTGACATATACACACACACATACACACAGGCACACACACACACACACATACACACAGACACAGACAACAGACAGACAGACACATACACATACAGACAGACGAACACACAATATAATAACAGACAGACACATACACACACACACCACATACGCACACACACAAAGTTGACCAGATCTTGTTGCATGATCTATGTGCAGATACTACATGGCAGAGAGCTCTTGGGTGCAAGTTAAAAGACAGCGTTACACAGCATTCCTGCTCATCGTTAGCACTTAGATTCCTTCTGCCCTTCTTCACAAGTCCCTGACCTCGTAGGCAGAGTAGTTCTTGCAGTGTGTCTCTTAAGGTGAACATTAAGTATCACTTATTATCAACACTTTCACAAGTAATGAGCTTTGCATGATACTCATGATCATTAGCAAAGAGAAGCTTTTTTGAGCTAAGGTTGAGGAAGCAGAATATGATCCATGAGTATAAACAACTATGATGAAGAAAGCAATTTTGTAACAGTTCCATTTAGAAAGGCAACAGTATAATCTTTCTCCTCTTGGGCCTATGACCTCAGAGCAATGGGCTTTGGCTAGACTTATAGCAGCAGCCATGATTTTCACCCTGTGGCGCTGACTTCAAATCTACCCAGGTAGTTGTTGGTTACCTCCATAGCCTTCCTCTCACCATCCTCCATCTTGCCTGGTAGAATGGTATTGTAGCACACGGTGTTTGCTGCTGGTTAATACTGCAGATGGATTTTCTTCCCAGGAGCCTACATTAGCACTCTGTCACTGTGCTGCTTAGTCGGAAACGAGGACATTTTCAGCTGATTTTCAGATGTGTCCCTTTGTCCTTAACTGCTGCATACACCAGGCTAGCTGGCCTGTAAGCATCCAGGGATTCTCTTGGGGTGCTGGGATTAATATACTTTATTATATATCCAGTTTTTTACATGAATACTAGGGTTTCCTATTCAAATCCTCATGCTTCCATAGCAAGTCCTTTGACCACCCAAACACCTCCCCAGATCCCCTGGACCCTTTTCACAAGGGCACCATTCTAATTACGGGGCCCATGCTCCCAGAGGCCTCATCTGCTAATATCATAGTGGGGGTGAGGATCCCCATTAAGAGTTTTGTGTAATGAACATTCAGACTTCTGTGCCCCTGAGCTAGGGCCCAGGGTTTGCCCCTGCCAGGGTCTCTCTAAGGAAGCTTCCATTGGGGGTGAATCTGGGCAGTGGCTTTTGGATCTAGGAAGAGCTAGCTTCTTAGTCAGGGCAGCAGCTGCTGATGTAGAGCCCCTTCCCTGTCCAGCTCTCCACTACCATCTTATAACTCACACTTTTCTGTCTGTTCTGCTTCTTGAATTATTGAACCCAGAAAACGCCACACTATGTGAAGAGCCAGTAGATGAGGAGACAGAACTCCAGAGTCCAGCTCTTCCAGCAGGGCACAGGGTAGGCAGGGACTTCATGTTCAGCCTCCTCTATCAGTGTCCTATGCAGCTCTTTTTTTTTGAGACAGGGTCTCACTATGTAGCCCTGGCTGTCCTAGAACTCACTATGTAGACCAGGCTGGCCTCAAACTCACAGTCTCTGCCTCCTGAGTGATGCACCACCACACGGGTCTTGCTCAGCTTTTTGAGCCTGTCCCCGCATTGCCTTGAACTGGGGCTCTGTGACTTACAGGACCTCCTCTGAGCTGGCTCTGCCTCACAGCACTTTCTAGGCCTACACTGACTTTAGTGCCTGGCTGTGGATCTTCCTCCCCAAGGATGTGTCTGATTTAGGATCAGCTCCTAGGCTCAGTGAATATCAAATAAATGAGTAGGTAAGAGTGAAAGGCTGGATGAAAGACAGACTTGCCTGTGGGGACACCCAAGTGGCTGAAAGTGGAGGAGGGGTTGACTTTCTTTGGAGATCCGTTTCCATGCAACTCCGGGTATCTCTTCCTTGTTTTGTCTTGTTTTCTCTCTCTCTCTCTCTCTCTCTCTCTCTCTCTCTCTCTCTCTCTCTCTCCTCTCTCTCCTTCTTTAAACATGTAGTGTACCGGTGATATGCCTGCAGGTATGTCTCGCGCACTGTGTGCCTAAAGCCTGCGGAAGGCATCAGATCCCCTGGAACTGGAGTTACAGATGGTTTGAACAGACTTGTGAGCGCTGAAGTCCTCTAGAAGAGCAACCCCTATCCTGTCCTATCCTGTGACACACAGTCCTGCCCTGTGCCCACTGTCTTAACTGCTGAGCCATCTCTTCAGCCAGCATGTGTCTGTTTCCTAAACGTCTGCCTGACTCTTCACTGGGTGTCCCATACCCTGTCCTTCTGTACCACCTGGTCACCATAGATTGGTGAGGCCAGCTGTGTTTTCAGTGGCACAGACCCTGGTCTGGAGTTGTGAAACACAGGACTGTTGTTTACAACCTTGGCTATTTATAGAGAGTCACGGCAAAAGAGCTATGTAGTTGCCCAAATGTGGAAAATTCAAGTTTAAGTAGATTAAACCGTGTTCTTCATGGTGATGTTGCTCAGGTCCGTAAGATGTTACAGTGACCCTCCAGGAAGCTGACACATACCAGCTGCATGGCCCGCACTCAAAATGACCACAAAACCTTTCTTTTTCGGAGCACTTTATTAGAGTTGGTAAAGGATAATTTCAGACATATTTAAATGATTTATCCTTGAATATATAATGTATGCCTGAGATTCAATAGATTCTTAGTACCAGATTTGATAGGTTGTTGGCCTTAGGCAGTGACTAGAGAGACCAGTAGGTCTCTGTGTTTTACTACAGCCAGTGGAGAACCTTGTGGTTCTGGAGTGGCAAACATCTTTAGGGGGCAGGGTGGGAGATATGGCTCAGTAGGGAGAGTGCCTGCTGCACAAGCATGAGTTCAGATCCCCAGTACCCACGTAAAAAGCCATACATGAAGCAGGGCCCCACTTTGATCTCAGCACTTAGGAGGCAGAGATAAGTGAATCTCCGAATTTGAGGCCATCCTGGTTTACAGAATAAGTTACAGGATAGCCAGGGTTATGCAGAGAAACCTTGGGATACCTTGGATTGGTGATGAGGAGACACACATGGCCACAAGTGTCTATAATGTATGTTTAATTCAGGGGGGGGTACAGACACATGTGCATACACATGAACATGTACATATGCATACAGTACAGTATACACACACATACTCAGAGAGAGGAGAGAGACAGACAGGCAGACAGAGAGACTAGCTTGAGGCTATGATCCTCAGAGCTGTTTGTTTAGGAAGAAAAGTCTGGGGTAATCCTCTAGGAGAGGAGGCACCCCAGAAACCCCAGTTCATTCTCACTTCTCAGTAAAACATACTTTCCCTAGAGTGGGTGGAGAGTGTAATGAAGAAGGAGAAATGAATGGGCCTTATTAGCTATCTGCTCTTGCATAGCAAATAACTCCCTAAGCTTAGCAGCTTAAAACAACAATGTCTATGCTCTCACCTGGTTCTTGAGAATCTGGAATCTTGGCAGTGCCGAGCTGGTGGGCTGGCTCAGCATCTCTCCCACACAGATGGAGTCAAGTTCTCAGTGGGGCACCAGGCATCTGGAGATTGACATTGCCTGAGGGGCTGCCTCCAAGTTTGGGCTGCCCTCAGGTGCCACAGGCATCATCTACACAGGACAGCAGAGTGTCTTCACGGCATGGCAACCCATGGGCTCCATAGCGAATGATCCAGAAAGAAACAAGGAAAGACTACACCAGTCCTGCTTGACCTAGTTTTACAAACTGTCACACAGGCGGTTTTGCTACATTCTTTTGTTTTACATTATGAATTATGATTTGAAGAATAGTCAGCTCTTCATAGCCGTGGGCTCACATCTGTGATAGTTCACCTTCCTTGTCAACTCGCCAGGATATGATCCTATACGAGCTTTCCAAGAGTATGCCAGAGGGAGGGAGACCCACCCAGAATGTGGGCAGCTCCATCCCATGAGCTGGGGTCCCAGTCTGAATCAAAAGGGACAATCAGCTAAGCATCAGATTCATCTGTCTCCGCGTCATCTGACTGTGGACACAACGTGACAGCCACCTCACATTCTGCCTGCATTTCCACCATGATGGACTGATCTCAAAGTGTGGCCAGAAGAAAACTTCCTTTTGTAACTTACTTTTGGGAGGCATTTTGTCACATCCGTAAGAAAAATAACTAGCATACTATCCAACCAACCGTGGATAGAAAGTATTTAGGAAAAAAAGGCTATGTATATTCTAAATGCACGTTGACCTTTCCTGTCTATGGAGGTGATACACAGCATTGAGTACTCACGTCGCTATTTGCCTTGTGTTAGGAATTGCACATAAGCAGAGATGATTTAAAAATCTACAGATGGACTGTGTAGGCTGTGTGCAAGCACTTGTGGAAAGCACTAGACCACTTTATACAAAGGTCTTGAATATCTGTGGATGATAGAACATCTGGAATCTTCTTGCAAAGATGGTGGTATTGTGGTTTGGATGGATTTGTTCAACAAGATGTTGGAGGCTTGACCCCAGTGTTATGGTGCTAAGGTGGTAGGACCTTTAAGAGGTGGGGCCTAAGGGAGGAATTGCATCATCAGGGACTTGGTTGTGCGAGGGATTTGTTCTGGTCTCCAGGGAGTCTGAATGAGTTGTATAAGAGCAAGGAAGGCTTCTCCAGTGCTCCCAGTGTGATACTTTCCTTAGATCTGGCTCTTTCTGTTTCTCTGCTGTGCAGTGATACAGCCAAGGGACTCACCTGAGCTGGAGCAGCAGAATCAGGATCTGCCTGATCTTGGATGCTCAACCTCCTAATCACTGAGCAACAGAAAACAATCTGTCTTTTCTTTTAGGAGTCTCTCTCTCTCTCTCTCTCTCTCTCTCTCTCTCTCTCTCTCTCTCTCTCCTCTCTCCCTCCCTCCCTTCCTCCTCCCTCTCTGTGTGTGTCTGCCACATGTGTGCATGTGCTCTTGGAGGTTAGAAAAGCGTGTTGAGTCTCCTGGAACTCAGGTCCTCTGGGACTGCTGTAATTACTCTAAGTGGCTGAAACAACTTTTCCAACCCAAACTATTTTCTTTATAAAGAACCCATTCTCCGGCAATTTTTAAAAAAGCAGAAAGCCAACAGATACAGGTGGTGATATCACAGGGTTCCCAGGAACACTTTGCATGGGTTCCCCGCTTCCACGATACCGCGGTGGCAGGTGCTGAACATCTCCTGGTCACCTGTGATGTATCAAATCCACAGATATCTCTGCAGAAACACCTCTGCAGGGTTGTTTGTTTGTTTTACTCATTCCTCATTAAAGACACAATTGAGCACCCAGGCAGAGTACACGGTATTGGAAATAAAAGACGTGACCTGATCCCCATCTTCCGGGCACTCACCGACTCTGTATGAGCAATGGATATTCCTCACTGTCAGTATCTTCCATTCTTGTTGCTAGAAGTAAGTCACTCCATGTAGCTCATGCTCAGAGAACAGATTGACCACATGAATTACAAAGAACGTGTGAACCTATTTAAAAACTGCCACAGGGGAATAGTGGTTCAGCAAACAGCTAATGGGTCCTGATCTTAGGTGAGTCGCCACCTCTCTAGTTCTTTCTAACACGACTTGGAAATGGCATTCTGTGCTATTGTATGCCATCACAGGGCATGGCATTGGAATGGAATCTAGCCATACCATTTCATTTCTCCCAGCCTCCCATGTCTATGTCAGTCTGGGAGACAGACCAGATATAACCTTCCACCAGGGGACAGAAGAACAAAGCTCAAAGGCTAGCTTGCTATTGGACCCTAGCAGAACCAACTTAGATGCAGGAAATGACATTAGCTTGATGTGACACCAGCTTAGAGCTGACAACATAAGCTTGATGTGTGTGTGTGTGTTGTTGTGTGTGTGTGTGACAGACACACCTATTCCTTAGTTCTTCCTATCGGACTCCTCCCATTGGAGGACAAGGACTTCCACTCCCATCCCATCCTCTCCAGTTAGAGGCCTCTACGTGGAGGCTACATTCCCAGAATACCTCTGTACCAGCTGAGTGGATGACTGGGAAGAGCCATGCATTCTTTCCCACATCTAGACTTCTGCAGACCTCAGTGTGAATTGGTCAGATGGAGGAGTCAGCCCTGATCTGCCCACATCAGAGACAGAGTGGGATCCTAGACAGCCTGGGTTGCTGTGGAGTTAACTACTGCTGTGTAACCAACCATGCAGACATAGTGGCATGAGTTAAAATGAATCTGTCACTGTGAGCAAGAGTCTGGGAGACAACAGGGATCAATCACTTGGGGTCCGACCTGGTGAGAGTTGGATGGTGCCTGGGCGCTGGCAATCTCAAGTGCACTGTTGCTCATATCCAGTTTCTGTGTAGAGAAAGCTCAGGTACTCAGGGCTCCTAGGTGCCCTCTTCCTCTTCTCCTTCCCTAGGGTCTTCTCCCCATGGTGAACAACCTCTTCTGGACACTTGAAGCTCCTAAGGGAGATTCCTAAGAAAGACAGGCGGAAGCAGCATGAGAACTTGGAACTTGCTGAGTGTCATCACTGAGTCTCAAATCAAGGATGGCCATTATCAAGGATGGCCATTGTGATGCGGCCTTTAGGAATGAATATCAGGGAGGGGAAAAGCAGGGCTTCTCTTCAGCCCTTTCCTGAGCATTGTGGGGACATTGATTCAGCTGCCTGCTTCTGCTGCCTGCAGGGCCAACAGGAATAGGAGCAAGCAGCCGAAACTGCACCCAAAGCCATGGAGCCCTCTCTTGGTGGTGGCTTTTTGAATCACCAGATTTTCTAGTTTTTCTACAAAGGCTAAAAAAAAAAAAATCAAATTTCTTCAAGGAGAAGCTTTTGAATTCTTAGCTGGTACAAACAAACAAACAAACAAACCAACAAACAAATCACCACCAACAACTGTAGAGGCTACACAAGCTCGGTCTGAGGTAATCAGCTTGTGCCTCTGGTGGCCTGGGAAGGTCAGCATGGAATAGGAAATATTCACAAAGTACTCCCTTGCTGCCCTGAGGTAGTAGGGGAGGGATGGGGAAGAGAGGTCTTCATAGAAGAGGAGGCCATGTTTTGCCTGAAAGACCTTCCATTCACACTGGATGGTTTTTGGAGGGTATGGCAGTCTTGTGAGGCCTTGTGCACAGAAAGCAGCTATCAACATCCACGTTCTCCTGTGCTCTGCAATCTGCTCTCTGCCACCTCCCTCAGCAAAACATGCCTTCAAGAAAGACCCCAAGCCTAGCTCCATGGCAGCAGGCCCCCCCCTCCCCCCATGGAGCTTTGCTTCATATGGCGCAAAGGTCTATGGAGCCCAAAGAGAAAGCTCTCATAGCCTCATCTCCAGCACCAGCTGGCAGCTGTGACAGGATTCCAGGCGATGACCTCACGAACCTGTACACTGTCATTACCATCCCCAGCGCTGCCAGCCAGAACAGCAGAACTCCCCACTTCAGTGTGACCTACTTCTGGCTCTGAAATCACACTCCTAGATTGCTGCCTCCTTCACTCCAAAGAACGTTTGTAGGGAGAGCACATTAAAGAGTCTCCGCCCCTCACATCCCACTGAAAGCAAAATCACACTGCAAGCAACCATAGCTAAGTGTGGGGGTCGGAGAGAAAGGGCAATGACTGCCATGGAGGCAGGGATTGCTCTCTGGGGAGTAGACAGACACACAGTGCCAAGGAATGAGGATGTGGGCCGCACTGCTCAGCTTGGCTTCTCAGACAAGGGGCTCAAAAGATCATCATACTGCATATTGGTTATTATACTCTATAGGAACCCCAATTGGATGAATATCTATTATGCAGCACATTGATTAGATTTGCTTATATGATAGACACAATCTAGCAATGGCTGTCTGCATGCTACCAAGGCTGAAAACACAGTTGCTGTTTCTCAGTCTACCAGGCTAGGATACCTCAGCAGCCCCAATCTAATCTAGTGCTAAAGGTCTGAGGAATCCTGGAGAGTCACTGGTGTTCTGTCCAAGAAAGATGGGTTCCAAGTCAATAGCAAATAGGGACACATTTATTAGCAAGAAGCAAAGGCAGTCTGGAGTGGTGATATAGCCTTTATGGTGATTGAGGCAATAGTTACATATATGGGGCTCCAGGGCTATATAGTGAGAATCATATATGTATGTATGTATGTGTGTGTGCATATATATGTGTGTGTATACATGTATGTGTATGTATGTGTGTGTGTATATATATTATACATACATATGTATGTGTGTATATGTATGTATATATGTGTGTGTGTGTATACATGTGTATGTATGTATGTGTATATGTGTGGTGTATGTATGTATAATATGTGTGTGTATGTATGCATATATATGTGTGTATTGTGTGTGTGTATATGTACATGGCAGGCAGGTAGATGACTTCCTCCCGACTTCTTTCTGGTTTACTGCTGCTGACAGGTACTGTCCACTCTGTGGGAGCACCTTCTCTCAATTAACTCTTTCTGGTAACTCTTACAGACCTGCCTAGAGAAAGGTCTGTTTCTTAGTTGACACGAGAGCCAATCACGTTGATAACCAAGATCAGCATCACACAGCAAGAGCCCAAATCATGTAATCTCACATTTCCTGTTCCAACTTTCTGGTTTCAACACTTCCAACAGTGAGTGTTCAGAGATGGGGTCTGTAAAAGGTTGTGGATAGATCCTAATTCAGGCTGGCCAGAAGTGTCCTCAGGGAGGATGCTTGAGTTTGAGTCTGAACCTGATTTTTCCCCAGAGCCTGGTGTGGAAGGTGTCCTGCCCACATGGCACCTTTGAGAGTTGGTGGACCTTTAAGAGGTGGGGCCTCGTAAGAGTTTTGTAACTTACTCTCTGGGGGTGTTGAAAAGAAGTAGGACCTGCCTCTTTTTTCTTCCTTTCTTTGGGCTCTGAGGTAAAAGGGATACTTGCCCCACCTTTCCACCTTGATGGCTCTCTAGGGCCCAGAGCAAAGGGCTGGCTGACCACCTCCCAAAATGAACCACAGTGACATATTTTCCCCTGTATGTATCGATTTTTCGCAGAGATTTGTCACAGGAATAGAAATCTGGCTGACAAAGGAAGGTTAGGCACATGGGAAAACACCAGTGGAGCACATGCATAGAAGACAGATCATGTGACCAGGTAACAAGAGGGCAGCTGTCTGTAAGCCAAGGAGAGTGGCCTCCCAGGAGCCAAACTTGTCAACACTGTGATCTCAGATTTCCAGTCTCTAGAACTGTAAGAAGGTAAATTTCAGTTGTTTAAACTGCCCAGTATGTGGTATTTTGTTATGGGAGCTCTAGAAAACCAATATAGACATCAACACATTTTGATTTTTTTTTTTTTTTAAGTTAACTAGGTAGATAAGTCAGCTGGTTTCCATTGCTGCTGCTGGTGCCAGGAAGCACAGAGCCAAATGACCAGTTGGAATGACCAAGTGCCTGGAGCCAGTCCACATCGGTGGAATAGGATACTGGGATAGTATAGGAGTGGGGGAGTGTAAGTGAGGTGTATGGGGACAGAGAGGGGACATGGAGAGTGGGGGAATGGGAGTAGGGGGGGGGCAAGGGGAGTGGGGGGACATGGAGAGGGAGGGCTTTGGTACATTCTTTGTGGATGAATCCCACCTAATAAAATGGGTTTGGTTTCTCTAGATCCCCATATCGCAACTCAGCTTCACAGCTATGGGTGACATCTGGGAACTTATATTCTTTTTTTTTTTTTCGAGACAGGTTTCGGGAGCCTAGCTGCCTGAACACTGTAGACAGCTGTCGATAAATGCTGCTTGCATGCTGGGAACTTATTTCTAAGTGTGTATGCTGACAGTTATATGGCTTAGAAAGTATGGGGTGCCCACACATTTACCTTTCACTAATGGACACATAAAGGACATTTTCATTTTTAGATTTGTGTGTGTGTGCATTATGTGTGTATATGTATGTGTGTATGTGTGTACATGTGTGTATGCGTGTACATGCATGTAGGTGTGTATGTATGTGTGCATATGTATATATGTGTATATGCATATGTTATGTGTAGTATATGTGTGTATATGTATGTGTGCATATGTGTATATGTATGTGTGCATATGTATGTACATGTGTATGTGTGAATGTGTGTATATTTGTATGTTGTGTGTGCGCATATGTATATACATGTATGTGTGTATGTATGTGCATGTATATATAATATATGTAGTGTATGTGTATATGTGTATACGTATATGTGTGTGTTTGTGTGTGTGTAGGTACATGCCCATGGAAGTCAGAAGAGGGCATTGGATCCCTGAGGGATGTTCACATGGAACTACCAGTATGGAAACAGAGGAAGGGGAATGCTGGTGTGTAGCTAGCTTTCTCCTGTTTCCCCTTTCATTCAGGCTGGGCCCCAGCTCATGCATGATGCTGCCCACATTTAGAGGAAACCTTTTCTCCTCAGCCAAGTCTCTATGGAAACACCCTCACAGACACATCCAGAAGTGTGCTTTCTAGATAACTGGAAGTGCAGTCAAGTTGACAATCAAGCTTAGCTCTCACCCACCCAGCCCAGCTGGGTTCAGGCTCCAGACATTCCTGCATGGGACCCAGACTCCTGGGGAGAAACACAGCCATAAAACAATGGCTAGAATCCACACATGGTCAGGGCTCCAGCTGCTCCAGATGTCTACAGTCATGTTCCAGATGTCTGCCATCCCATGGTATGGCCTATGTTGAAGCTTCCTTAGTTCAGAATGGTTTCAAGTATGGTTCCGTGTCCCCTCCACTCCCACTCCGATTCTGATTACCCCTTTCAGTGAGGAAAGTAAAGTTGGGCTGAGCAGTGAGCACTGGGCCCAAGAAGAGAAGCATATTGATATATGTGAGCACTTCCAAGAACAAAGCCCTCATGATAAGGAGAGCACTGCCGAGGGAACACTACCCTCTGTTCTCACAAGGAGGGTTACCGCTAGGTCTGAACACATGGCCTTGCAATAGGAGCATACTTCTGAGGGGACACTCTTGAGCATGCCTCAGATTTGGAGCACACTGCTCAGGGGAGCACTCTTGTATTATTCAGCTCAGGGTGGCTATCCTTCAGCTTCAGGCTGATGGTAGAGGATGCTGCCTCAGGGCAGGGCTCCCAGGATCCATGAGATCATGGGCCAGGCAGTAGCACTGAGTGGTAGCCCTCAATGCCTCAAGGTGTGTATAATTAAGTAATGGCTCCAAGTTCCAAACAAGAAGGGACAAATGTCCTGCTTTTCAGAGCTCTAGGAAATGGAGGTAAACACTGGAAGAGATGTTCTCTGGGGCCAAGGAGCAGATAGCTACTAAGGCAATGCCTCATATTGGAAATTGAGAGCTGGGAAATGGTTTCACATACAAATGCCCATCACAGGACAAATGTATAAGCACATGTGGCATGTCAGTCAGGAATAAAAACACATGCATCCATTTGTGTGGTTTCATTTGCATGGAAGTCAAGTGTTTGGGAGAACCATACAAAGTGTATTAGCCAGTTTTCCATACTTGTGATGAAGTCCGTGGAGCTGTGTGCTTTTTAACAACATGAAATTTTTCTAGCTACAGGTATGGAAGCCAAAAACCCATGACCAGATAACCCCATCCATACCACCCCTGCTGAGAGCCCCCTTGGCTGGCAGATGGCATTGGGGGGAGTTAATGGAAGATGAAGAGGTCACATGGTAGAAAAGAGAACCAGAGAGAGGTGGGAGGGGCCAATCAGGCTCCTGCAGGCTTTATTTATTTTTTAAAGTTCCACCACCCCCTCTGCTGGGTGATGAGCTAGACCCAGACTACAGATAAGGATAAACAGCTTAGTGACTACAGGGTACCCAGGAACCATTAGCACAGGGTTTCGTTCGTGGTGATGGAGGGGTCCTTGAAGTAGATAGAGAGAATGAATGTTAGCCCTTGAGTATACTGGAAATGCTGACTGGAGACTGTAATGGAAACAGTTTGATGTTCTATAGGTCAGAGCTTTTGGTTGTTGTTGTGGTGGTGTGTTTTTTTTTGTTTTGTTTTTTGATTTTCATGTCAACTGCTAAATTAGGTTGGCTTTGTATAAAACATGACAACCTATCATTCACTAGCAAGCTTTTTTAAAAATCCCCTCTTTTTATTCATTCTTTTTGAGTTTCCCATCATGCACCCCAGTTCCCCTCATCTCCCCATACACTCATATTCACCCTTTGCCCTTGCAACCTCCATTGACAAAATAAAAACCACACAACAAAAAAGAAAGAAAAGAAAGAAAGAAAGAAAAGAAAGAAGAAAGGAAGAGAAGGAAGGAAGGAAGGAAGGAAGAAAGAAGAAAAAGAACCCCAAAGCATAGAAAACGTATCATGGAAGCTGTAGTGTCAGAGTCTGTCCCACGATATATCCCTCTGTTCACACATCTTCACCTGCAAACGATCGTTGGAATAAGTCATTGGTCTGGTTTGAGATCTCTGGCTTCTGTGACACTATTAATATTGGTTTCTCACCAGAACTCCTCCTGAGTATCCTGCCGTTGCCCTGGGTCATGGAGATTCTGCAGCTTTGCATCAGCTGGACTGACCCTTTCATGCATCCAAACCGTTTGCAGATGATACAGATTTTGGGGTGGACCAATTCAGAGCCTTGGGTCTGGGCCTGGGTGGTAGCTGATGTGGTCGCATGCCGACTTTCTTTCACCACAAGGGCAAGCTCTCCAGCGCTGCTCTGGCTAGACCACCCAATGCCACCATTCCTGCATGGCAGGAGGCAGGGTCAGCTCTCCTGATCTCATCCCTCAGGACTGCCTCACCCACAGGCATGCCTCCCAGGACCAGCTCCACTGTGCAGTCTAGTAGTGGACTCAATGCCCACTCTCCCAAGTGCTGCAGCTTGTGAGAGGCTGGACTATCTTTCCTCTCACACACTCGCAAAAAATGCCTTCACCATCAGGGCCAGCTCTACTCCATTTACCAGATGAGGGGCAGGGCCTATTATCCTGAGTGCTTAGCCAATGCCCTCATTGGCAGGGCTAGCTCTCGGGCTCTTATGGTCTTGAGTCAGCTCTCCTAACTACCACAGGGAGCTAGAGGGGAGGGCATCACCTCCAAATCACCTCACACTGGGGCCAACTCTCACATGCTCGCTCTCACCCTTGGAGCCAGCCCACCTATGCCTTCTCCATCAGGGCCAGCTCTACTGTACTGCCCAGGTGAGGTGCAGGGGCCTCTCCCCGAGTACTGCAGCCTACAAGCGGCAGGGCCGAGCTCTTCGCCTCTCATGAGCCCAAGGCCAGCTCTCTGAACTGCTGCAGGTGGCAAGAGGTAAAGGGCTGCGGGCAGGCATTATCTCTGCACCCATTCTACCTCATGGCAGGGCTAAGCTCTTCCATGCTGTTGCCCTTGGGGCTGACTCACCTGTGCCCCTAACACCATGATCACATCTGCTGTGTTGTCCAGGGGAGGTGCAGGGCCTGCTCTCCCCAATGCTGCAGCTGGTGAGGGCCTGAATAGCTTCCCAGGTTCATGACCTTGTGGACAGTTTTCCCAGCTACTGGAGGTGGCAAGGGACGGGGGAGAGGGGGCGCGGGAAGGGAGGGCATCACTCCCATACGCATGCCACCCCACAGCAGTCAGTGGTGGAGTCAGCTCTCCCACACTCTTGCCCTCTGGGTGGGCTTACCCATGCCTCTACCACCAGGGCTACTGCACAGACCAGGCAAGGTGCAAGACCCACTCTCTAGAGCGCTACAGTTGGGGAGGGACAGGGCCAGTTCAGCTGCTCTCATGATGCCAGCTCACCGGACTGTGAGGGTCGAGGCAGGGGAAGGGCATCATCCCTGCACCCAAGCTTTCTCTTGGCAGAAGAGTGGTGCGGGGGTCAGTTGTTCCACCTCTTGCCCTCAGGCTGGCTCACCTGCACTCCACCCCTCAGGGTCAGCTCTGCTTGTGCTGTCCAGGCGAGGTGCAGGGACAACTTTCCTGAGTGTTGCAGCTGGTGAGAGGAAGGGTTAGCTCTCTCCCACACTCAAGACTAGGGTAGACAGCTTTCCCGACTGCCAGAGGTGGGGAGGGGCAGGGGTGGCATTAACTCTTGGCCCATGCTACCCCACCACAGGCGAGTGGCGGGATCAGGTCTTCCACACTTAACACACTTGGATTGACTCAGTACCACCCCCACCAGGGTCGACTCCCCTGCGATATCTGGATGAGGTGCAGGGTTTGCACCCATGAATGCTGTCACTGGTGAGAAGTGGGGATAGCTCTCCAGAGCAACACAGTCAGGGAGGGAGGCAGTTCTGTATAACCCTTGAACACCCACATGGTCCTCCATGGCTGCCCTGACCAGGGATGTCCCCATGTTCTCTAGTGGTAATATGACTGTGATGGTTTGTATACACTTAGCCAACGAAGGGACACTATTAGGAGGTGTGGCCTTGTTGGAGTAGGTGTGTCGCTGTGGGCGTGGGCTTTAAGACCCTCATCCTCCCTGCTTGGAAGCCTGTATTCTGCTAGCAGCCTTCAGAAGATGATGTAGAATTCTCAGCTCCTCCTGCACCATGCCTGCCTGGATGCTGCCATGCTCTTGCCTTGATGATAATGGACTGAACCTCTGAACCTGTAAGCCAGCCCCAGTTAAATGTTGTCCTTGTAAGAGTTGCCTTGGTCATGGTGTCTGTTCACAGCAGTAAAACTCTAAGACAACGAACCACCTGCTACTGTGTAGCCTCAGCCCAGACATGGCCCTCAGTGGCAGTGTCTAGGACTTCACTGTGGCCCCAGGTGGCTGGGCTGGCCACTCACAATAGGATACTCTCTGCTCCTTTGAGTCTCCAGTTCCATCTCTCTTCAAGTTGCTCTACTTCTCTTTCTCTCGCATCTGCAGTCAGAGTTTTTAAGAAGTGTATTTGTGACTGGCTATGGTAGGCCATTGTCATCGGTCTCCTTTCCAGTCCTAAGCCAGTATCCATTAGGAAAGGATCATGACTCAAATCAAGGCTGGAGGATGGGTCAATTCAGCCTTGCTGAGGCTCTGAGGATGATCTCTGAGGACAGCCCTTGGTGAGTGCACACAGTTATGACTCATTCAGCTCTTCCCAAAGGACCATGAAATGTCACTTGGGTGACCCTGTTGTGGAAAAGACAGCTAGCCAGGCTTTTCAGGGAGGCTAGATGCAGCCCAAATTGACATTGAAATTCAAAGTGCTTTATGCCCTGTGTTTGTAAAGGGGCATAATGGCTTCTTAGTCCAGATCCACATCTCAGCATGTATACTAGGCACATGGACTGGACATTCTCTCTCTCTCTCTCTCTCTCTCTCTCTCTCTCTCTCTCTCTCTCTCTCTCCTCTCTCCATATATATACATATATACATACATATATATGTATATATTCACATTGCACATATATTTACATGTCACATGTGTGCACACATGTTCATGTATACACGTATATGTACAGGTGTGCATTCACATTTGCATTTAGAGGCCTCAGGTCAACGTCAGGCATTTCTCTCAGCTACTCTCCACCTTGTATTTTTAGAAGTTTCTCTCACTGAATCTGGAACTCACCAGTTTAGCTGAGTTAGCTGGTCAGTGATCTCTGAGGCACCTCCTCCCTAACATTGGGATTATAGTTATGATCCTTCATGCCAGGATTTTTTTATATGTGTGATGAGGCTCCAATGTAGGTCCCTACGTGTGGCAAGGACTTAATCTATTGTCTCCCCAGCCCATGGCCTGGGTTCTTGAGTTAACTTAACCAGGCTTATCTGGCTATTGGTAGCATCTACAGCTTCATTCTCTGGCCTGTAGAGAGGGCTGATGCCCAGTGGACATCTTTGAGGTTCTCCAGATAGTCAAGAGATAAAACAAAAGCAGTGACTTCTGTCTGAGGGGACCATCATAGGGTGCCACCCTCCTCATGACCTTAAGGCCATGACTTTAAGTCTCATTGTTGTGAGAATGTTTTAGCCCCTATTCACTTCACTAGAACATAGCTTAACTTGCAGTAATCTAAACCATCACTGTCTACCTTCAAAGACACTTATAGTATACAATGATGGTACAAAACCTGAAAAAGTTCACCTGGCTACCGCCCAGTCACATGGGCTGATGAGCCACATGAGGTTACTACCCCACAGTAGGCTTTGTGACAGTTGATGTGATGAACACTATTTTCTACCCTGGAAAGAAGATGCCAGGTAGCTTGCATTCCTATGCTGGGAGCCAAGATAGTTTTCCCGAGTTCCTCCAAGACACCAGAGGTTTTCTGCTTATGTTATACTGGAGCTACCGGAAGATATGGTACCATATGACCTCTGATCTCCACATGGGACATGGTACCAGGGCAACCAGACCTGAACAGCAGCAGCAGGTGGCAGGCACCATGGACGGTATGGAGCATCATGGATAGAGTGCATACTTCCTAGAGGTGAGGAGAGCTCTACCCTGCTCATAATATGTGACATCCAGTAGCCCAGGAAGAGATAGGCCAATAATAATGAGTTGTAACATCAGGGCAGAAACATAGGCTTAGTGTGTCTTTTGGGTTTGGAGGTACAACAGTTTGTAGAGGAGTGAGTATTCCTCTGGGCTCCTAGTGTCAGGGGCTGGTTCCTTGGTGTATAAGGTGTAGAGACAGTGGGACTTTTAGGAGGTAGTCTAGTAGCAAGCCTTTACGTATCCCATTGGGTACTGTCCTCAGAAGGGATAACAAGATAGCACTCTTGGGACCCCTCAAACAGTGAGTCTATAGGAACACACTCATCCCTTGAGCAGCTAGCTCTCTTTCTTCTACACATGGTCCGGTGCTATTATGGTGCTTCTGATGACACGCCAGACCAGCATTCCTCAGCAGATCTAAGAGCTAACTAAACTTTCCCAAGCTGCAGAATTGTGTTGTCATCAGAAAACACACCACACAGAGGCAAGACGTTGCATGCTCAGGAATGGATGGCTGCACTCATTAGTTTCAGGAGGTGCTAGTTGTGTGGGGACCCAGTGATGCCCTGGACACAGAGTGGTTCGGCAGGGCCTGCTACGTCTGGAGCTAAGAATTGCACATTCTCCCACTCACCCATGCTACACCTCTGTCCTCACCTTGTATCTCATGTCTCATACCTGATGCTTCCCAGGATCTGTGGCCAGAGGAGGTAAAGATGCTTCATGAGGCAGCTTGGTGTCAGACCACACAAAGATGGATGACACTGTACCTCAGACCACACACGTCTGAGTTAAACTGGCTGGCTGGTGAGCCTCTGAGATTCGTACATTTTTATGCCCTAGCACAGAGATTGCAGGCACACACTGCTATGCCTGGCTTTTACTCCAGTGCTGGAGACTTGAAGTCAGGCCCTTGTGCTGTGCAGCAGGCATTTTATCCACTGAGCCATCTTCTTAGCTCTGCATGTCTTTTTTAACCTTTGTTTTCAACTTTTCTCTCACCTTATGTTTCAGAAGTCTTAAAAAAAAAAAAAAACTATACAGCCACACTTTAAAAATTCCAGTTTCAGTTATATTTTTTCTTTTAGTTGGAATACTTTATATGTATAATTAACTAATTATATACATTTAATTATTGATATAGTTGGGCTAAAATATGGCCTTGAGATTTATTCTTTGACTCTGTTGAGATTGTATGTAGGGGCTGGAGAGATGGTTCAGTGGTAAAGAGCACTGACTGCTCTTCCAGAGGTCTTGAGTTCAATTCCCAGCAACCACATGGTAGCTCACAAACCATTTGTAATGGGATCTGATGCCCTCTTCTGGTATGAAAGATTGATATATATTCTGCTTCAGAGTTTTCTTCCACCTTTCAGAGAATATCTTGGAATTCTTACTATATGTAAAATTAAGAATTATATTTATAAACGATAAGCTCAACATTTTGCCTTCCCAACAGTGAGGGAGGACCTTCAGCCTTTGGAGCTCTGGCCCTGCACTTGGTGAGGTGTTTTCCTGAGGATTGCTCTATCAAAGCTGTGGCGTCTCAGCCATACTACACGCTATTATCATCAAGTTTCAACCATTTTCTTTTCACTTATCCTCACAGTGCCTCTTTGGCCTTCAATCCTTCTACTTCAGGCCTGCCTTTAAGACTGCTTTTCCTGTCAGGAAGAAAAGATGTCCATAAACTGGGCTCTCCATCTCACCTTCTCAGAAGCTCTTTTCTCTGCAGCTCTACAGTGATGCTTACTTTCAGGCCTGGCAGCTGCAAACCATGCCCCCTGTATTCATCACCATGCCCCCCTTGAACACCTGATCTCATGTCTTTGGCTGGTGTCCAACATGGCTTCTCCGTCACCCTCCTGCCTCAGTGGCACCCTGAGGGTGCCAGCCTTCATGTGCACAGGACCTCCACTCTGACTCCCTCCTGGGTGGCCTGGGAGACTTGATTGTCCCTGAAGACCAACAGTGGTTCAGAGGCCCAAACATTCCTGTCTTTTCTAAACATATTCCATAGGAAGCCATGGACAGCTGTGTAAGTTATGCGTTGCCCAAAGTCTCCAGTCCAGGATGCAAGTGGCTTGTGAAGTTAAGGTTGTCTGTATTTCCAATTCATACTAAGGTTTGACGTGGGCGACACATTAGTGTCTGAGGTCCCTTGTTTGGGTGGGGGTTGGGGATATGACAGTATCAGTAGACCCAGCGGGATTCCTGGATCTGAGGACCAAGCCATTGCCCAGCACCCCTGAGAGGCTCCTAGGAAACTCACCCAGTGAACATCTGCCTGGAGTTCTGTGGCAGGCTGGGATCCGGTCCTAACTTTCGCTCTGCTCTGTCCTCTACTGTCCAGTGACGACACTCAAGATGAAAACTAGGCACGGAAAGGACATGGCGGCTGCCAGCTGGGCTTCTTGCTCCCTCTGGGCTTCCAGGGCTATGGGGAGCTGGCAGGCTGCGGTGCCGGGAAAACACATTGTTTGGGGGCGTTGCGGATACAGTACAGGATATTTTTAGCAGATTGTTCTGACTTAGTGAAAAACCTGAAAGATAGTGTTGATGAGCCCCTTGTTTTAGCTTCGCAGATGGCTGGGCTATAATTAGACGCTTGTTTCTGGGCGGCTCTACAGTTCTGTAAGAAGACACCTTGCGGGGTGCAGAGCGCATGGCGGCGGGAGGGCGCCTTCGTGGTTTAATTTGGGGCTCAATCTTTTACTCTTTACTCT
Organism: Mastomys natalensis; assembly: GCA_021653895.1. Lineage (NCBI taxonomy): Eukaryota > Metazoa > Chordata > Mammalia > Rodentia > Muridae > Mastomys > Mastomys natalensis. The sequence continues at coordinate 75,095 of JAJTUV010001115.1, forward strand.
CAAGTATTAACTATGTTTGTGACAAAAAAAAAAAAAAAAAAAAAAAAAAAAGTAAGTGATTCACAGGTTTTTCAAGCTAATCTCAGTCCTGAGAGGTCAGAGGTTGGCCCCTTTGTTTTCTGACTTGGTGACAAACTGCCAGCCACCTTCCTCCTCAAAGGTGCTTCCGGGGCCTGCCGCCAAGCCAGGCTCTCTGTGCTCACCTGCTTTGCCCTTTCTTTTCTAAAAGGGCTTTCATTTGTGCTCACACATTTATGTGTGAGACAATGGGCCTGTCCCCTCTCTTGCTCTTTCCGCTTCACAGGGAAGGGGCTGTGGCTTTTCTATTCATAACCGTTCTGGTGCTTAATTGGGGATATATGCCTTTAGTCACCAGCTCTCTCTCTTGTTCCCTGACCTGAAACAGGACCAGTGTTGGGTCTGACTCTGTGAGTTCATTTCCTCATCCAATGAGACAACTAGGAAAGCATGCTCTGTGTACAGTGCATGAGACAGGGAAGATGCAGACAAGATTCGGGAGAAGATGGGCCAGATGAAGCAGAAGACAGGAGCCAGCCACTCTACTCTTACTGTTGGGATGGGGCTACAGATACAGTTCCAGGCAGGAGTGTCCTCTTACTGCCACAGGCCGACCCCCACGGCCCTGCCTTCAGAGACTAGTCATATAAGGCAGAGATATGCAGACCTGTTTCCTGTCACCATCGCACATGTCCAGGGTGACAAACTTATCAAGAGCATAGGCTTCGTAGCTTGAGGATTTGGCCCTGTAATGGTGTGTCACTGAGGAGTGTGCAGTAGAGAAAACACTTCACCTCACTGGGGAGTGAAAGAGTGAGGCTCAACAGCCCCCACAATCCCAGGGATAGAAAAGGCTTCTTTTGGCCTCACCTCATAAATACTCCATAGCCCCCCACAGCACCAATGGGGCAAAGCGTTTACCTTACTGATCTTCAGGGGATGCATAAGGTCTCAACACCAGTAAGAAACCAGGGTGTGCCACTTCCAAGTTTGGCTTGCATCTTAGTTTGTTTTCTCTTGCTGTGATAGAACACCGTGACCAAAAGCAACTTGGGGAGGAAAAAGTCTGTTTCAGCTTACATCTTACAGTTCAGGGTCCAGGGGAGGCCAATGCGGGAAGAATCTGGAAAGGTGGTCTTGGATTATATAAGGAAGCAAGGTGAGCAAGCCACAGAAAACAAGCCAGTGGGCCAGGCCCTCCTATAGCAATCATTAAGCCAGAAAACGCCCCACTGGCCTGCCTACAGGCCAGTCTGATGGGGGCATTTTCTCAGTTGAGGTTCCTCTTCCCAAATGGCTGTAGCTTGTATAAAGTTGACAAAAAAAAAAACCAAATAAACCCCCCAAATCCAGAAAAACAAAAATCAGCCAACCAACCAACAACAACAAAAAGGACAAAAACAAAACAAAAATAAAACAACAGACACAGACACAGACACAGACACACACACACACACACACACACACACAACTAACCAGGAAGGATTGTAAGGGTGCCATGCTGTATCCTATGTCTGTCTATACTGCTGTCATTTTCTACCTCTGTATGGTCACTCGCTCTGGGAGAAGCTAACTTAACAGCAGTTTTTTGGATGCCCATGGGGTAAGGAGCTGTCTCCCTCTATGGCCATAGGTATGGCCTGAAGGCAAGACCTCACGCACAGCAGCTTCCATGGATCACTGTCCCTGTCACCACCAGCCTGATGACTACCAGGACAGTCTGATGGCCATTCAGTCAGAACTGCTAGCTGAGTTGTTTCCAGTCCCGTCACCCCCACCGCTGAGGCTGAGCGAGCTTTCTAAGTTTTCAAACTCCCCGTTGCCAGATAACAGACACACCATACAATCTGGATTCTGCCATTACCTGAATCGGGGCTGGGGCTCAGTCATCCTCTCCGTAATCTGTAATCCCCCTGCCTCTCATCTCTCTGGCACCATTTCCTCCTTTCTCTGCAGGCTAATTTTCAGCCCTTACCAACAGAGACCTCCACGTGGCCAGCATCCACCAAGATGCACAGCAACCAAAGCCACAGGGAAAAACAGAAGCCAGGGAGTCTCAGAGCTCTGCCCCCTGCCTAAGATAGAAACATGGTCTTGTTGACATTTGCCACAATGGCTATGCCTGGTTCCTAAAAGAGGCAGAGCCCTCTAAGTCCTCTCACAAACCCATGCCCTAACTTACTCCTCCAAACCACTAAGGCCCATTTCTCCTTTCATACCTTGACACTTGGGGACTGGTGTTCTGGAAGGTTTTTCTCAGCAGTCAATGCAGCTGCCAAAGCTACATGAGAGTTCAGGGCCTCTGCCTCCAGGGAGTCCACGGGGTAGAGTGCTTCCATTGGCTATACACCCATTCCTCAGGTCTCCCGTGTTCCCCAGCAGGTAGGTGCTACCCACTCCTGTGGCACATCCCGTTCCTCCACACTGCAGCAAGTGGGGAGAGCTTTCTTCCCTTTTGTACTTTAGAAAAGTGTACCACACACAGAGTGTACATCCCTAGTCATTTAGACTCAGTGTGACACTGCTGTTCTTTGCTTGTCTCTCAGTCCATAAAGCTCTTTTCTCCAGGGGAAGCCACTTCATTAAAGGAATAAAAATGCTGGGCAGTGGAGATGGTAAGGTTGGTAAAGTGACTGCCACACAAGCACGAGGACCCGAGTTCAAATCCCCAGCATCACATAAAAACTGGGCACAGTAGCACAGGTCTGTAAGCCCAGTGCTGAAGAGGTGGAGACAGGCAGATCTTTGGAGCTCACTGACAAGCTAGCATAGTTGTTTAATGAGCTCCCAGATCAGTGAGAGACCCTGAGGAGGATCCAGCTCACTGTGGAGCACTGAGCCAGCATGCCTGCCTACAGTTCAGTCTCCAGCACTGCAAAACAAACAAAATAACCTTAACTTCTTGGGCCAAGGAGATGGTTTAGTAGGCAAAGCATTTATCATACTATATGAGACCTATAGACTCCAACACCAACACGAATGACGGGTGAGCACGATAGCATGTCTGTAATCCCAGTGAGAACGTCTGGCCTTGACATACACACACACACACACACACACACACACACACACACACACACACACACGTGTCCACACATGGGAACATACATGCCCTCTCCATACAAAAAAGTAAAAAGAAAAAACTAAGGCAGTTCTTGAGGAAGATACCTGATGATATTGACTTTTGGCCTCCATATACCCAGACATACACATGTACACACATATGTGCTTACACATTGAGACATACAAGTACAACACAGACACAGAAATTAAAAAAAAAAAAAAAAAAAAAAAAAAAGGAGAGCAATAAAGGATGCCATGTGACACTGACCGTGGGCCTTCATGTACTTGCATAGCCTTGTTCAAACATAGCCCACTGTAGGGAATGGAGGAACTCTGGAATGAGTGATTGTATACTGTTGACATTGGCATAGCCATCTCAAGGACCCCATAGCCTCAGACCCACAAGGAATGGTAAAGCCTTCTCCCCAGAGTGAGCCTCAGAGGGAAATAGCAAAGCCTTCCTTATAGATCCTTATAGATCCCAGTGTGAATGACGACAGTGTGTGCAGAAAATGTCTAGCATCGCTTTTTGTCCCTTGGGATCTTTATGCCCTCAAAACTGCTTGGGCAGAGACTGCCTGTACTGGGATTAGCTAATCCTGTTTCCTTGATCCAGCTGTACACCATAAACCCTGCCTTCGTGTTAGCTGCAGGCACTAACTCCACCTCTCTGTTCAACTCTATAATAAACATGCTAAACTGGGGTGCTGCAGCTTCTCCAGCCGAGACCCCAGCCCACCAGATCCCAGCTTTCTGTCCACGTGTCTGTCTCTCTGTTAGGCTCATTTCTGAAGCTGCACTGGAGGTGGCATCCTACACACACACACACACACACACACACACACACACACCACTTTTAAATACTTACTTCAGAAACCATAGGAATATATTGCCTGTAAGATGAAGTGCTGCCTGTCTTCTAGCAGCTATTTGAAGCCACGGTCCTGCCTCCTCTCTGCTTTCTGTCATCATCTCTGGTTAAATTCAGTCAGTGGTACATGTCCAAGCTGCAGTGTCACGCTCGCTGGCTAGCCGGTGCTGAGCATGTCTCTTTCCCACAGCCTCTATCTCTCTTCACAGTGCCATTCACCAAGCTCTGACTGTCCCAGTGCTGACTTCCCTAGGAATCCATCCCCTGTCAAACACCTGTCAGCTGATCAGACTAACATGGCGCGTCCCTGTAGGCTTCCCTCTTGGCCTTTCACTTCCTGTTCTGTTGGAGAGTCTCTGTCCTTTCTGTCATCTGTGTTCCCTGCTGACCGCACTCTAGGCTCCCCTTTTATGAGTTTACTGTTTCCATGGGCGAGTCTTCCAGTGTCTCCAGGGAGATTTTAAAGTCACCCAGAAGTAGTGGAAGGTAATTAGAGTAAAGAGAACTGTCAGCCTGAAAGACAAATACTGCATTTTCTCTTGTTGATGGGTTCTAGACATTGAAGATTTGTAAGCTCATGTGTGTACAGATGAAAGGAAGGCAGAAGTGAAACTGTTCAGGGGGATGAAAGGATTATGGGGGCAGGGAGTGAGAAGGAGAGGGAAGTGGGGCAAAGGGGTATGCTAGTGAGCGATATATATATATTATATCCTAGATCATATATTGTATCATATGTTATATATCATATATTATACACCACATATCATAAATCATGTCATATATCACATATCATATATCATATATTATATATACTTTTATGAAAATAGCCTTGTGTGATAGCATAAAGAAAGAAACAATTTTATAGCATTTTACACTTAGAAAGTATTCAGTTTGGTTATGCAAACTTAGTTGAAGATTATTTCTCACCAGTATTCCGAAGGCCTTGGGCCTTGGGCCATGCTTCTGCCTCTGCTGCTGTCCTTGTGAAGTCTTGATGCTCAAGCCCTTCCCTGTGTTTTCCCAGTCCCCGCTGGCAGCATCTGTGATTTCCTCCTGATGGGCCTGCTGTAGCATTGATTCTTGAGCAATTCCCATTGCTCAGTTGCTAACTTCCTTTCATTCTTTCTCCGAGAACGTCTGTCTCCCCTTTGTTTTCTCTGTCCTTCCCTTTCATGGCCGTAGTTAGTAGAATTTCAAACAACCAACTGACCCTGCATCTGTCTTTTATCTCTTCCTGCCCATCTCTTTGTCTTTTCCCTAAGCATGTCCATGCCCCTGCTCTCTGCCCGTCCCCTTGTTCTGCTTTGCTCACTTCTTCCCCTCCTTTTCCTCTTGCCTCTGGAGTGTATGTGTGATCACGGCCTCACTCTCAATTGGCTCTGGCTGCCTTCTAACTCCTATGAGCCTTTGCCATTTCAACAGCAGTCGTTTTGCTCCTTGCTGGCAACTCTGCCCCAACATCCCAGGACACAGTGCTCCAGGATTCCCTGGATGTTTGTTGGCAGAGCAGTGGCGTCAGATCACTGTCCGAAGCAGAGTTATCTGTAGGGTGATCTTTATATGTAAATGTTTTCAAGTCTTTCATCTGAAGACATGGGGACCCAAGGCTGTTGACTTTCTGGAGGCTCAGTGAGGGAAGGGCTTAGGGGTTCTCCCTGATGTGTGCGTGGTCTTTTCCTTTATGTCTCAATCTCCTTTGCCACTCAGACTCCTCTCACACTGGTCTCCTGTTGCCACTGAGGTCCTTGGGCTCAGATGCACCCTTCTTCAACTCTTCCACAGGCTTCTCTGTGGAGGGCCATGGAGAGACCTGGGAACATGGCTTTCTTCACAGAGTGTGGGCCAGCCCTGCTGCTTCTCTCCCCTCCCTTGCCATGTCCTTTTATAAGGTCAGTGGCCCATAACTATTCGTAGAGTCACACGAGGGAACGGACCCTCAGTCTCTCTGCCTTCTCGCAGCTTTACCCTCTATCACTGTACTCACACCTCAGTCAGAGTCCCTGTGTCCCAGGGCTGCTGTGAGAACTGATGAGTTTTTTACAGCGCCATATTCTCACAGTGGACTCATGGAGGCACCCTTCTGACTAGCTCTGGTCCCTGGTTCAGGCGCCACTTTGCCAACACAGGCCAAGGAAGAGGGGCAGTGCCTGGTGATGGTGTGCCAGCCCAAGGCTGTGTGTATAGCCATAGAAATCCCCACACTCTTGAGCCCCTGGCAATCATGTGTGACCCAGCTACCAGCCAAGCTTTGGTGATAGGGAATGGATGTGGTCTCCCCAAACTTTGCTCCGCTGTCCCTCCACAACTACAGTTAGAGAGGCCCTTCCCCAATTCAAACCGGCAATAGTGATGGCATGAGACAGCAGCAGAGAACTGCACAGTTGCTGAAAGGCTCTCTGCCACTTGCTGTCTAGCCAACGACTTTCCCAGTTACTTTTATCTACCTCCAAAACAATGTCTGTCTTTGGCAGAAGCAAGTACTGGTGTGATACTGATATGGGTATGCACTGCTCCAGGGTAGTTACGGGACCCAGGCTACTAGAGTGGATCCCGGAAGGAGAAGAGTCTCTCCTCTGTTGCTTCAGGTTCCCAGCGAGGCAGCACAGGTGATCATGACCCTGTATCACCATGGAGACTAAGCCTGCTGCTGTGATCCAGGTTCAGCTGCCTCTGCTTCTGCAGAGGTCTCTCTGACATGAAGCCTTGCCCTGCAGCCTCAGATGCCCGGAGACCAGGTCAATCCCAGACAATATAATTGGATGGTAGACACAGCCATTTCCCACAGCTGTGTTCCTTGTAGATTATATAGAAGGGTATCATGGTCACACAGCTGGATATCAGGGAAGTCAGTAAGCCTGGGCCTCTTGCTTGCTAATCAGGGCATTATCCAGTGTCTACTTAGAAACTGACTTTAGCCCTAAGTCTAATGGAAAAGACATGCTACTCACAAGTTCTTCTTGCTCCTAGAGTGTCAAAGATTTCAACTCCTTTGTTTTCCAAGGGGAAGATGAGAGAGGTGTGGATGCTGAAGGGCCTAGAGAGCCTGACACTACTGAGACCCTGCCAGGGATGAAGGGACATTCAGGTAATTGGTGACACATGAGTTCCAGTCACATTCAGAAATCTCTTCTGAAGAGTTTGAACTGACAGCTGCTGGGTGCATCACCAGCCCCCAGCACAGACTGCCCTGCCGGTCACTGCCCCTGGGGAATTACCATCATCCAGGGACATCAGCAATGCCTGGGTAAGTGCTCACTATTAGGGAGCATGAAAAAAATAGCAGTGCATTGCAAGAGCGTTTGGAATTCTGGCTGCCTGGCCTTGACATCTTACAGACCTCAGCTCAGGATGGCCTCTGCCTGGTGGGACACTGGGTGTGCTGTGATTTGCTCCCCAGAGCCAGCAGCCTCCCAGATCCAATATGAGGAGGAGTTGGCTGACCGCCAGTCCCTGCCAGCAGAACCCAAAGGTGGGATGGAGTGGCTGTGGCTTCTCAAAGGCACAAAGCTGATTGTTTAAAGAAGGGAAAACACACCTCGTGCTTGGACTGAATCATTGCAACAGAACAAAGGACCAGGCAATGGGGTGTTCTGCTACCACCCTCCCCAGTGCTTTTGCACCCCCATCCCTTCTCCTAGAGCCTCCGTCTGGGAAGCCAGACAATGTAAATAATGGACACTTACTTCTCAAGGCTCAGTCATGTTTTGGTTTGGGTGTAAAATGTCCCTCAGAGGCTTGTGTGTTCAAACACTTGGTCTCCACCTGGTGGCGCTGTTCCGGAAGGTTGTGGTCATCTGAGACTTGTGTCTGCTAGCAGAAATGGAATGCTGGAGGGTCCTTGGAGCCTTTGTTTCTGGAACATTCTAATCTGCTAAGATGGGAGGAACTTCTATCACACGCTTCTGCTTCCATGATGATAGAAGAAACCTCTCACTTCAGGACAGCCGAAGCAAAAGAGAAAGGATCTGTGTCCCTATATTCCATTCAAAGGCATGTCCTCAATGGTCTCCACCCTCCCACCAGGCCAACACTTTGTAAAGGTTTCACCACGTAACAGGCGCTCAGGGTTCGGGGCCACCCTTCCACTGCAGCTACCCAACTTGCTGGGTGGAACAGGATTCATTAATGCCTCTTTTTGCGTTTTTTTTTTTTTTTTCTTATTATGATTAGAGTAAGCATATTTTCAAAAGTGCAGAGGAATTTTTGTTTTGGACAAGGATTTTCATCTACTGCCCATTTTCTAACTCCAAAGTTGGATTTCTGTCTTATCGATTTGTAGCGATGACATCAGCTACAGGCATTTTTATGCAGAGGACACTGTTGTCTGTCACAGACACACATGTACCTGCTATATCCCAATCCTGCACGGTGACTCCATCCTCAGGAGGTAGCATATTGGTTTTTTAGCTTGTTTTCCCTTCTCACAATTTGCCTTTTAACTTTAACCAGGACACTTTCTGCCATGCAATAACAGCTGGCTTTTGCCTGACAGAAGAAATCAATGATGCTATTTATGGCTTGGAGATAACATAATAAAAAGCTCCAATAGTATACATTTAAAAAATTTGCTTCCATTACTTTACGGTCCATGTCTTTTTCCATTTAAGTCTTTGATCTACTGGGGTCTCTTTGGGATTTATTTTGGCTCGTGAGAGGTTGCTTCTCATCTGTATTTTCCCCAGTGGTGGGCCAGTTGTTCAGCACTGCATTGCCTTTCTGTACAGGCTGAACTCTATTCTCTCCTTCCATATCCCCACAGCATCTGTTGTGAGTGCCTATCTGACCATCCGCTGGAGGGGCCTGGGGAGGGGGCACCCTGTCTAGCCCTAGCCACCTTCTCCTAGTTTTAGGCAGAATCTACAAATAGGGTAACACCGTCTCAGCCCTTGGCCAGTCTCACCCATACACACCCATCTCCTATTTTCTCGGTATAACCCGCCTCTATTTCCCCAATCACAGGTCCAGAGGGAGAACTACACTTGTACGGAACAGCCCTGCAGTGTAGTGGAGCTGTTTACTCTGGGGTATTGTGTCATTTAGAGATCACTTAAAGTGTACTGTAGAATATGTCTGGGTTCTATGTAACTATGATGCTGTTCTCCAGAAGATACACAAGCCTCTGTGGGTTCAGATATCTGGGGTCCTGGATACTGTCCCCATTGCTGGTTCATGAATTTAGTCCTCACAATGTTTTTTTATGTCATTTCCTGCCACAGATCTGAGCACATCCTGTGCCTCTAGGATGTGGGGTAAAGTGCACAGCTAAGCCCTGAAAGGTGAGAGCCCCACGTGGGGGTGACCAGCGGATATAAGGTTCCCCACCAACACTAACTCTCCCTAAGCCCTGCCCATCTGTGCAGCCACAGCAGGTTTCCAGCACAGTGCCCATCCTGTCTACAGGGCTAAGGAAGGCCCTGGAGGGCAGGGCCCAGGCTGCGCCTCAGGTGTCTGAACATTCCCTTCTGTGGCCCCAGCCATGGCTCTCATGTTAGAAGGTCAGGAAGTGGTTGTCTCTTGCAGGGCTGTCTTAAATTATTTCAGCTGCACCAGAGGTATTTCAAAGTCAGACCAAATAAACATTTGCATCTAAAAAAGGAGAAACAGGGTCATTTGAAATGGAGAAGAAAGGCTTTCCCACGTCCTGCGTCCGGAGGGTGTGGCCACACTTTCCAGAGAAGTGGGTTTGCTCTTTATACTTGAGCCAGGGCAAGTAGTTCAGCTCCACTCCTGGGGGAAAGGGTTTGCTTTTAAGTAAAATGCGAGGCAATCTGTGTTTCCTTACCCCATTTGCTCCAGAGTCACCCAGGGCCTCACTGCTGTTGGGATAGCATCTTTTGAGTCTTGTCCGCTTTCCATGAAAAAACAACTGCATCCATGTGATGCTATCAAGTCATGGGGAGAAAGCAGTGTTCCTCAAGCCGAAAAATCCCACAGCATCCTCCACAGGGGCCCTGCTGTTGTGTGAATGCAGGCTTCTCCCATAGGCTCATGTCTGAATAATGGGTTCCCAGCTGTGGGCACTCTCTTAGAACATGGTGGAACCTTTAGGAACATGCATTCAGGTTTCACAGCCTGGCCCTACTCCATTGTCAGCAAAAACAATGTGACCAGTCACCTGACACTCCAGTTGCCACACCTTCCTGATGACTGTGTCCCTCCAACTTTAACCCAGAATGAATCTTCTCTTAAGCAGCTTTTGCCAGGTATTTGAACACAAGGAAAGAAACTAGTGCAGTCCCTACAGTCCCCCTTTCCTTCTTTCCTGATGCTTCCTAGTGACTACGTGAAGACGCTTGGCCCGGTTCCCAAGAAGCATGAGCCATGAGTCAGGACTGGCATGCAGGGTGGGTATATGCTCTTTCCTTCTAGACTTATGTCCTTTGCCTTAACTTTCCTTGTGAAATGGAACCCAACGAGAACAGCAGCTGGCGCTCCTTCTGCATGATGTCCTCTTTGTGTTTATACTCAGTCCTCTGCTGGAACTCCTGACATTCCTCACACAGACGGAAGATGATTGCACCCTAGGTAGGACTTCTTTCAGTTTTTTATACTTATCTACTTCTCTCTCTCTTCTCTCTCTCTCTCTCTCTCTCTCTCTCTCTCTCTCTGTCCTTGTTGTGTGTGTGTGTGTGTGTGTGTAAGGTAGGGGACAGAGTGAGACATGAGCATTCTATGGCATATGTATGGAAATCAAAGGACAACTTGCAGGAGTTGATCCTGCTCTTCCATTATGTGGATCCTGGGACTAAATCAGGTCATCGGACTTAGTGGCAAGTGCCATTGGCCACTGAACCATTTGGCTGTCTGCCTGACCTCCCCCATTTGAGACAGGTCTGACCTCAAACTCAAGTACATTCCCTACCCAATCAACCCCGCCGTTCCCTTTCTAGTCAGTAGATGAATAAATTAAAAATCATTAGGCACTTTTAGAACTTAGGAGATTTGACCCTTAAAACAACAACAGGGGGATGCCATGATGGAGCCAGGCAGGTGAGGTAGCAGAGCCTAGAGCCCAGTGCTCTTAAGGATCCAGAGATTAGGACATGGGGAGTCCCAGAGGAGAGGGAATGGACCATGGGATATAGACAGGACCTTCCAAGTGGCTTAGAGGGTATCTTCTCAGTGTAGGGTCAGTAGTCAACTAACAGAGACCTCCAGAGCCAACACTGGTCCCACCCAAGTCACTGTCAGGTCGATATCAGCCAAAATGAGAGGCAAGGTGCTGAAGATCAGAGGCTCTGTGATGCTACTTTTCACCCTTACACATCCTTCCTTGTTCTGTAACCCTAAGTGCCCAGTGGCACAGAGACTCTCAAACAGCACAGGCCACAACGGAGGCTCATGGGTTCTCAAGAACTGCCCCACACAGAAGGAGCCATCAATCAAAACCAGCAGTTCCCAAGCATGGTATACTCAGGAACCCCTTGCTCTATTTGAACAGTAGATTTCTCCCAATCGTCTATTTGTCAAAGGCTTGTCTTGTTCCTGGGGTGGCCCTGATGGAAGATGGTGTGGCCTAGTGAGATATCTTCAGGTTATTGGGTGTCTTCATCTCAGACCTTTCCTCTCCTCTTGTTTGCATCCTGGCTATGGAGGGAGTGACTCTGGTCTGCCCTGTGCTCCCTGAAATGATGTGTTTCTCACCTTAGCTGTGTTGCGTAGTTCATGACAACTTGACACAAGCCAGAGACATCTGGGAATAGGAAACCTCAATTGAGAAAATATCCCCAATCAGATTGCCTGCAGGCAAGTCTGTGTGGCATTTTCTTGATAGATTACTGATGTGGGAGGGTCTAGATCATGGTGGGTGGTGCCATTCCTGGGCTGGTAGCTGTGGGTGCTCTAAGAAAGCAGGCTAAGCAAGCCCTGGGAAGCAAGCCAGTAATCAGCACCCTTCCTCCAAGCCCCCTACATCAGTTCCTACCTCAGGGTCTCAGTCCTGCTTGAGTTCCTGTCTTGACTTCTCTTCCTGATGGACTGTGAGTTGAAATAAACCCTTTCCTTCCCAAGTTGCTTCTGGTGATGGAGCTTGTCATAGCAACAGAAAGCTAAGTAGGACAAAGGTCCAAAGGTGATGGGGCTAACTAGAGACAAAAACCTATGAGTTAATACCAACCCGCTCTCTCCTTAAAAGCAAGCAAACAAACAAGCAAACACCCCACAAAACTTTATTATAAAAACCTTGAAAATAAATAAAGATATTACACACAAAATTAACAAGACCCAAAGTCTACAGAGCTCAATGAACCTCTATACAGAATGGAAATCAGGAGGTTTCACAGTAAGATGTACAATTTCAGTATCCAATATATTTTATGCTCGTATCTACCACCTAACCCCCCCCCATATATGACAGAATTAGAAATAGACAAACAATTAGCTTCCTATGCTCTTTTTTTTTTTGTGTTCAGATGTGTGCTTGTGTGTGTGTGTGTGTGTGTGCTTGTGTATGTGTGTATGTGTGTGTGTGTGTGTGTGTGTGTGGTGTGTGTTGCTTGTGTGTGTGTGGTAGGGTTTGAGTATGTGTAGAGAGGCCAGAGGTAGACATCAAGTGTCTTCCTCAATCTCTCTCCACCTTATTTGCAAGACAGGATCTCTCGCTGAACCTGGAGCTCACTGGCTCTCGAGGCTGCTTGGCCAGGAAGCTCTAGGAATCGTCCCTCTATTCCCACGTGCTGAGATCACAGGTGCTCACTGCTGTACCTACCCAAGGGTGCTGGGAATCCAAATTTAAATTTTATAACCATTTAACCAAGTAAGCCATTTGCCTGAGCCCAACCCTTTCCTCCAATAAGTTGGTGTCTTAGATATTTGATATAGTTATGGAAACTGACTAACACAGAAAACTGGGAAAGCTGACCAGCCCATTTCTTAGAAATGATGGGTGATCCCAAACTGCTTTACTTAAACCTTTTAACATTTACTATGGTAGAACCCTCAAATGAATAAAAACCCAAGAAAACCCCACAATATCAGTTTTTAAATAGTAGTAACAATGACATTAATTGAGATATTACTTGTGAAAATAGCTGTTTGTAATAAAAAGAGTGACACTGTTTTATATTTTTCAAGAGCTCTCCAATGTCTGGCTTAGCAGACAGCTGGATTTCCATATCTGGATTTGCCATCAAGCTGTTGTGATATTACACATAGTGCAGGCTTTGGAAAGCTCCTCTCAACACCCATGAGAAAAAAAGTCTTTTATTCCCACTGAATCATTTCAACTTTTCAGATGCCCTTGAAAGAGTCTCAGGAATCCATGGGGTGGACTTTGGGAGCTGCTGTTCAGGTGCTCACAAATGGGATGAGAAAATCAAGACTCCACACATGGAAGGAACTCAGCGTAGGGCAGGAGAAACGGAATCCAGGGGAACACAGGGTAACAAGGAGCCAGACGATGATGTCAGTACTAGTGTAATTACTCCGCGAGAGGCCCATGGACTCTAAGCATCAGTGGCAATCAGATACAACAAATAAAAACAGTACTTTCCTTGTGTATCAAGAAGGAGATGACATTCTCAATGCCAACAAATATCAGAAACAATTAAAGACCTGATCAAAACTTTCAGAGGCTTAGGCAAAGAAAGAAAATTAATTTTATTTAAAGATATAAATTGAAAGACGTATTGCTTCCTAATACATATCTGAATTGATTGTAGTTACATGAGTTTCTTGGTACACATACACTATATTGTATTGAGCTGGATTTCTGTAAGATTGTAACTGGGAGCCAGTGAGAGTGCTCAGAGGGTAAAGGTGCTTGGTGTCAGACCTGACCCTGGTACTTACATGGTGGAGGGAGAGAATTAACTCCTGCAGTTGTCCTCTGACCTACACAATGCTACCACACCTTCCCCTGTGATATACACATGAAGTAAACAAGTAAATGTAAAAGAAAAGGTTTTCACAGAATGTAACTAATATGTATTATAAGAAGGAAGCTGCCTCCAAACAAAACAAAGGTTGATGATCTCAGCAAGAACATACTTTTATTATAAAACAAAATATATTCATAACATAGTTGTGTTAACATAGTTAACACCCCTTGCATAAAAAAAATCCTGGAAGGTCACGTGAAGAAGATGAGGAATCTTCACACACAGCAGGTCACATATGCCAAAGTCAGAAATGGCTACTCACATGGAAAATTGCCAGTCTCCAGGCTTGTCATGGTAAGGTCCTGTTCTTGTATCAAAGAAACCTGGCAGCAGAATGGTTAGAACAAACAAGGTTTTTCCCAGGTTCTTTGAATAGGACAACAACACACACACACACACACACACACACACACACACACACTCCCAACTTAATGGTAGTTGGACTTACAATTTTCCAGCTTTATCATGGTGCCAAAGTGACACTCATTCAGTGAAAGTCATGCTTTGATATGTCAGCAGGATTCTATCAGGACCCCAGCTCACAGAATGTGCTACCCACAGTTAAGATGGGTCTTCCTGCCTCTAGAAATACAATCTAGAAATCGTCCTCATAGATAAGCCCAGAGGTTTGTCTCCTAAGTGACTCTAGATCCATTAAGTTGGCAAGTAAAACATCACACTGGTTAGATGAGTCCAAGTCACTTTATTTTAAAACTGTTTTCAATTTACAGTGGTTTTATTGAGGTATGACTTTACTGTTATTCAAGAAGCATCTTTTTAAAAGATAAAGAATTCTCTTTCTTTTTTCTTTTTCTCGTTTGTTTTTATACATTTTACTGACGATTGTGTATGTATGATCTGTGTGTGTGAGCGTGTGCGAGCACTGGAACGCGCACGCGCTGGAGCATGTGTGGTGCACGTCTCACAGTATGCACGTGAAAGTCAGAGGCTAACTGTGGAGTTGGAGCTCTCATTACTTCTACTCTGACTTTCAGGGATTGAACTCAGGTCATTAGGCTGGCTCAGCAAGTGCCTGAGCTACTGAGCCATGTTTGATGATCCAAACCACAAACTAAGATGGCATCTTTGAGAATAATAAGGAAATCTTGATTCTTCGGCCCTCCCATAGGGTCCTAGGCAGTATGGAGCCACCACACACCCACTCTAGGTCCCTGTCGCCACCAGACTTGATACCACAGCTGGACAAAGTCACCCTCAGGTCACACTTTGTTCTACTTCCAATTGTGACATCCAGAGCTTATGGGGGTAGGCGTGTCTCAGCCCAAAGATCATCTAGCTGGTTTCCAAGGTCACTGTGGATTTCTGCCCTTGGCTCTTCTCTATCGCTGACCTGAGGGGGAACCATGGGTCCTGGCTTGTGGACAACATCAAGTAAGGAGCGGGCTGGCTGTAGGACAAGCACGCGTGCACACGCGCGCATACACCACATACACACACACACACACACACACACACACACACACTGTTCTTAAAACCTATAAAAGCTTCAGGTGTGCTCGGCTGCCTCTTCTTCCTTAGGTGTCTTAGGAAAGTGGCAGAAAACAGTACTCTTAGTGAGAAAACAATTCATGTAACGTATGCACAGAAAGGCCTCGTCTTTGACTTACTGTCTGGAGCCAGATAGACTCCAATCCTGGCTGTCTTGCTTGTGTGAGCCAGGCATGCAATTCACTCTTGCAGTGGCTCAGGCTCCACCTTTGAAAAATTCGGAGGACAGGAATGAACCTTTATGAGATATGTGAGGTTAAACCGGGGTGAGCCCAGACCAGACCATGGCTTGGCATTTGGTAAATACTTAATTGCCCTCAGCTCTAGAACATTCTGCTCCAGTTTCTGTGAAGAGTGTATTAACATGCATCCCTGTACTTGGTGAAGGTCTTTTTGTGAGGGACAATTTGTGAACGTTCTTTGGCAAATATTAACACGCATAGAACACCTGAGCCAGACAGAAGACATTCTCAGGTGTGATGGTAGGCAGCTAGGCCACCTCACCGGCCTTCAAGTGTCCTCTGAGGACAGAGAAGGAGGCCACAGAACCCTTGTTTCCCAGTGCCAGGCTGACATCATCTCAGCCACCACCTTCCTTGTTTTACCATGGGCCCTCAGTTCTCCAAGTTCATAGGTAACGAATAAGTGGTTTTGTACAAAATTATCCAAACCTGGGGAAGACTAGCTCGGGAGATGAGCGCAGATAGGGGAAGACTGAGCCTGGAGCCTTTAGGCACGAGCTTGGGGCTGGAGTTCTAGAATCCTTAGCCTGGGGCTGATGTGCACTTCAGGGTTTCAAGGTTTCCTCCTTAGCTGGCAGCAGGCGCTGGCGTGACCTCCCCCCTCCTCCCTCCTCCTCTCCTTCCTTCTCGGTCTTCCCTCCCTACTCCCTCTTCCCTTACCCTCCCTTCACCCACTTCCCCAAACCTCTCGTGCGAGGGGCGTGGGGGCAGGGAGAGCGGGTGGCACCCACTCTGCTGGGAGGCTGAGTTTATTCTAGGCTCTGGTTGGGGAGGTGGGGGAGAAAATGGGTCAGCACCGGCAGCGACTTGGCTGAGGCTGGAGGATAGGGCTTCTGTCCGCTGATGCCTCCCGTGCGACTGGAGATGGCGTCGGCGCCGTGACACGCAGGCATGGGTGGGCGGGGCCGCCCACAGCGGGAATGGGGGCTTGAGCGGCGGGGCGAGACTTCAGGACACCGGTGGCTGCCGCCTACTATCCCTGACCCAGGTCACAGCCCCGCAGATTAATCTCGGAGGTGTCGCTTGTCTGGCTGCACTGTTCTGGGGACCGTTAGAAGTGCAGATGCCCTAGTGACGTCCCCGTGACCCCTCTCTTTTGCCTGCTTGTTCTTCTGGCTTCCTCTGGGCAGCGCTCATTCAGGGTGCCATCTTCCTCCCTGCCCCCTGGTGTCAGCCACATGTTTAAGCACCCTAAGCTCCTGGGGCGGGGCGGGGTAGGCCTCATCACCCACCCCAGGGACCGATGTCTAAATGTCTAGATGTCTCTTACCCTAGCCACTCTGACGGTGGCCACTCCTAAGACTATTCCTCCTTGCACCTGTGACTGCATTTTGCCCTAGCAGTCCTGAGATGCCTGCCTTTGTAGAATAACTTAGAGCAAAAACTGGCCACCAAAACTAGGTCTGGGCTAGCCCTTGGACTACTCAACTTGTCCTTAGTGCCACATGATGTCAGACAATGTTTCAGGCACTCTGAACTCTCCCGCCCCAGGGCCTTGTAGAAAGAGATAAGAAAGGCTCTCACTGACAATTTCCCTGCCCCCTGGTTCCCTCACACAGTCTGCAGCCCTTGGTAACTGGCTTGCCACAGTCCTTCTTGCCGATAGTGGGAAACTGGCCTTAGTCAATGTTTTGCTTGGACTAAATCCCTCTGTAAAGGAAGGTCTTGAGGAGCTTGGGCTTGACCCAGTCTCCTGCCAGGTTTGAGAAGTTATTTCCTGGTCAAGTATGAAGTCTATGTTTACTGCACTATGGTACATGTACACCCTTTTGCATATTCAACTAGCCAGTTAGCACTATGACACAGGCAACCGCTTCTGTCCTCCATCCATCCCCATCCCCCACTTCGACAGTATCTAGTTGGTTGCCAATGTGGCCCATTGTTTGGCAAGCTTAGTTGTCTCTCAGGACTGCCGTTAGTTTGTGGAGCTGTCCTCCCATGTGTTCAGGCAGTGAGATATCCCAAGGGTAGGACAGGGAAGTGGGACAGGAAGACGGTAGAGACAGGAGATGGGTGCAAAGTGGCAGTTTTCAGTGTCTGGGTCTAAAGAGGCTCTGGGGGAAGTAACAGGCTCAGCTCTGCTGAGCAGCAGGCTACAGGCAGACAGAACTGCTGATGAGGGAGAAAATCTCTTCATGCCTTTCCCTTTTGAGGTAGAGAGGAAGGGTCTCTACCTGCCATTCCAGGGGCACCTAGGTCAGCTAAACCTAGGTGCTACAGAATGAAAGAAATCTTGACCCCCTCACTAAGTCTAGAATTCTCAATCTCCCTATTACATCCACCACTGACCCCTTCCTTGATCATGAAACTTTTCTCCTTAAGAAAATGGCAAATAGTCGGGACAAAGTAATATGACTTTTGAGTGTGACCCATGGAAAATCAGAACTCTCAAAGATTCAGTTTCTGATCCCGCAGGCCTTTGAGGAGGGAGAAGTTGGGCCCTGCCTCCGCCCACCCAGGATTCCTTCACCCCTGGGTTGAGCTGTGGCCAGTACTGCTGATTCTGCCCTTAGCGACACACGGGCTGCACCAGGCTCTGCCAGCTGGCTCCAAGGCTCTAGGATTTCAGACCAGTCATCAAACATAAATACAGAGCCCTGTGGGCCTCTTGAACACCACTCCCAAGAAAAGCAAGGCAGGGGCCCTGCCAATTCAGTTACAAGAAAGATAGCAATTTAGTTTAACTTTGTTGTATTTGGCTTTTTAGTCTACTTATCACCTTCTAGAATCTTCCTTCCTCTCCCTAAACTCCAGCCGAGTTCTAAAGTTCATAAGTTCTCAGGGAAACCAACACTGGGTATAAAGACTTGGAAGACTTTTTTTCTTTCATTTTATTTTTATTTTTTATGAAGCAACTCTCTTTAATGTCTGTTTATGGTCAGGAGCAGTCTGCAGCCTCCCATAGCAACGTCTGATTAAACAGTGCCCAAGCTATCCCGGGGCAATAGACAGATAATTGCCCTGCTTAATTTCCCCATTTGATGCATAATGAAAGCCTTGCTCATTTTGAATGTGTGGGAAAGAGACAACTTCAATATATTTGGACTTGCAGATGAATTTTTAGTATTGCTGTCCTGGCACACGGTACTGTGGCCCTGGTTATCTCTGTCATAGTTATTGCACACGTTTGAAAACAGAACAAGCTGTTGGTGCCAAACAGCAGCAGAACAGGGCGTGGAAGGGAGGCATCTTTGTCCATCTTTTATGAAATACAATGCACACACATGGCAGAACATGCTTTCCCTCAAATAATAGGTGAAAATCTTTGTCATCGGCCGTCTTGCCATTTCCTGTTGCTTTAGACCAGCTACAGGTTTCTCTCAAGCAATTGTCTCTATCTGTTCCTCTTTTGTGTGATTGTTGGTAACAGAGAGCCAGCAACAAGATCTGCTTGGACTTAGCTGTGCTACTTTGGAAATTTTACTTTGCTTTTCTGGGTCTTGTTTTATTTGTCAATAGATTGAAGGCTTATTCTCCCCTCTTTCCCGCATTCATGTATGTTGGTGTGTGTGAACTCTCGTATGTGTGTGTGCACATGCGCATGAATCTGAGAATTGAAGCATGTTTGTGTGAAAGCCTACACACGTACAGCTTTTGTGTGGAGGGCAGAGGGTCTTCCACGTTTGCATATGCTGGGCCTGCTGGAGGGTGAGCTTCTGGGAATTCTTCCCATTTGTGTCTCCCATCTCCCTGTAGTCGGCTGGAGTTACAGATGTGTGTGCCCACACCCAGGTTTACCTTGGTTCTAGGGATCTGCACTCAGTAAAAACCTTACCCACTGAGTCACCTCCTCAGTCTCCTTCCTCTTTTAATTCTTCCTTCTTTCTTTTATTCTGGAAATTGCTATTTCAAATATTACCGGAGGTGGAACAGGATGAAACCCTCATGAGTGTCACTGTCAGCACAGAACAGATTCGTTTCTTCTACATCTGCATTCACCCACCTTGAGAATCGAGTCCCCAGACATCTGGGTTAAAAAAAAAAATGAATGGCCACTGTAGAACTATGGGATCCTGATAGCGGAGACTGATAAACTATCAAAGGGTTGATGCTTCTGTCCATCTTGTCTAGGCATCGTGTGGAAACAGCCGCTCATGACTGACTAGCATTGAAGAACCTTTCATAAGGCTTCCCTCACTGGTCTGGCAATCAGGCAGGGTGGCTCAGTTCTCCACATGGCCTCTCCAGCAGGCTAGCTTGGGCTTGCTCCAACAGTGGCGGCCTTCCAAGAGTTGCCAGCGGCAAGAGAAGGCAAGCCCCAGTATGCAAGGACTTTACAAGCCCCTGCTTGCATCGTGTTGGCTAACGTCTCATTAGCCAAAACAAGTCATGCAGCCAAACCCAGAATTCATGTATATGCAAATAACCTTGAAACAGGGAGTAGTGCCTTGGAGGCCATTACTACAGCAATTGTACGGCAACGACGTATTTCTAAAGGATAATGACTCTTCTCCTTTTTCACATAACCCAGGTCCATTATCACAGCCTACACGATTAACTACAAATCTTTACAATTGACATCCACTTAGTACTTAAGGTTTTCTAATTGTCACATAGATTGTTTTAAAATGATTGGTGCTGTGGTCTCAGGTTCACATGTTGACTGCTTGGTCCTAGCCAGTGGCACTATTATTTTGGAAAGCTTCTGGAAACTTTGGGAGTGGGACCTACTCTCCAGTTATGTCTAAGAGTGTGCCTTTGAAGGTTACATGTGGCCTCTTGCCCCTTTCCTTTCTCTGCTTCTTGTAATCCATGAGGGGAATAGCCAGCTTCTCCTTCCTCATGCTCTAACCACTGTGATGCTCTGTTCTAAAGCACGAGGCTAGGCAGCCACATGAGAAATCTCTGAAGAGTGAGACCGGAGAAACGTTTCTTCCTGAAGCTGCATCTGTCAAATGTTTTTGTCATAATGCTGACAGTGGTAATGCTGAGTAAAGTAACTCACATAGCTGCTTTAGGTCAATGGAGTCTAAATGAACGCCTGTTGCATTTGCATATGTCCCACAAGTCTCACCAACACCATGGAAAGGCAGAACTTGAACTCAGCTTCTGCTGTACACTCCACAATGCAGAACACCTCCGACACCAGCCCTGCTACTTTCTTTCAACCAGCAAGCAGCCATTACTGTGGCAGATGCCAACTAGGAATTTTTTAACCTAGTTGATTTGTGATACTACCTAGATAAATGGTCACATCCCATAGGTTGAGGACTATCTCCAACAGTTTCCCTATCACCTCTTGTCTTAGTAGGGTTATTATTGCTGCCATGAAAACCCAGCAAGTTGAGGAGGAAAGGGTTTATTTGGCTTACACTTCCACATTGTGGTCCATCACTGAAGGAAGCCAGGATAGCAATTCAAACAGGACAGGAACCTAGAGGCAGGAGCTGATGCAGAGGCCATGGAGGGGTGCTCCTAAACGGCTTGCTCCCCATGACTTGCTCAGACTTGCTTTCTTATTGAACCCGGACCACTACCCAGGCCTACACTAGGCTGGCACCTCCTCCAACAATCACTAATTAAAATGCCCTTAAGGCTTGCCTACAGCCCGATCTTATGGAAGTATTTTCTTAATTGAGGTTCCCGGCTCTCAGATGACTTTAGCTGTGTCAAGCACACATAAAACTATCCAGCCCACTAGTTAAGATGCCTATTGAAAGCCCCAGGCTGTCTCATCAGTGCAGCTGAGCTCTGTAGGGTTCCACAAATCCCTTCTGGGCTTCAGTAGTTTGCAAGTATTCAAAGAGCTTGGGAAAACACTTTACTCAATCACGAGTCAAATCCGATGAAGCAGGCATACAAAGGTAAAGGCCTGGACCTCTCAGCCTACGTCTAAGACCGTCCAAGCTTCCTTCAGATGCTTGTAATCTTGTCATGTGTTTCAGGAGCATTTACTAACAAAGGCATGATCATTCAATTCCGACCACACTCGTTGATATCGTCAAACAGACTTTCCTCCCTGCCTCAAGGTCGGGGGAAGGCTGAGTCAGTACTTCCTCATTCTTCCTTCGAGGTTTCATGAACTGGATTGTGTAGCCTGGTGGCTTCAGTAACACCAAGTCCTGACTGTCTAAACCCAGCAGGGGCCATGCAGTAAGTACAACTGATTTACTAGGCACTGGGGATTCGACCATACCACATCTTCACGTGGGGCCTTACCAACCGATCATCCTTGAAGCCCACCATCAATGGTATTCTGTAGCATTAAAAAGAATTCAAATTTCTATGTAAAGACCAGGACTGTTGAAAGGGCACACAACCAGCAATCGTTCTCTGTCATTCTCAACCTGTACTGGAGGGAAGGCTGCTCGTTTATATGCAAACGGAATGGCTTCCGTCTAAAGTACTTATAAACAGGTGATGCCTGTGGCATAGTTTGCGCACTGGAGGTATGCACCAAACGGGTTATTCATGGAGTTAGAAATGTCTTCACTGACCTAGTTTGCAGCATACAAAAAAAAAAAAAATTTCTAAAACCCCAACTTGGGACCCTCTAATAGATTTCTGTCCAGTGTGGACTATAATGTTTTGGGGTTTTTCAAGTTTTTCTTGCTCAGTTTCATCTATTTTTAACAATCAGCTTTCCCTGTCTCTAAATGTCACTGTTCTGGTGATGCCTCTGCGTGCTGCGTCACTGGACTCACTAGATCCTGTCGGGTGTGACTATCTGAGAGTAAAATGTCCTCAGACCTGATGCAGCTGTGCACACACTATGTCATTCCTGATGTTTGTGGTGACTCTACAAGTGTCTTCTCATGAACGCAGATTCTTATAAGTCTTGGTTTTCTTTGCTTTTGTTTTTTTTTTTTTGGTTTTGTTTTTTGCAATTGCAGGCTTATTGGAAAGCTGTCTGGGAGGACACGGGAGCCACTGTGGCCTCTGCTCTCTGTGACCATTGTCTCGGGCCTAGGGCTTGGCAGAAGGCACACAGCTCCTGCCCAGCCTTCACAACCTCAGCCTTGGATATGTGTCAGCCTGGGACCCTCTATCTGTCCTTGACTGGCAGGCCAGACATCTTCTGCCACAGCTCCTGGTTGGTCCCAGGGTTCTGCTTCTTCCCTCAGAGGGTAGATGGGAAAGAGATGACATAGCAGCAAACTTCCATATGCTGACCCACAAAGGTTAATATGTCCACTCCTGCTCCTTGGTCAGTTTTGATCAGTGCAAAGAAGGCTTATTTAGCCTTCTTAGTAAGTAACACAGATGGCTGTGAGCAAGCATCTAGATACTGCCAGGATAAGTCCACCTCACCTTGGGCTGGCTTTGTTCCTTGGGGGACAGAGGATGAGGCAAGGAAGCCATATTCCATGCGGACTTTGTTCAGTTTTTTCAAAGCACTGTGGGGGGTGGCCTCTGTGTCTCCTGCTCCCTGGTTCTGAGTTTCCTGCAGCCATGTAAGGCTCTTCTGGCCTCTCACAGAGACACTTGGGAAGTTCTTTCTTACCACTGAATCTCTGATGCTCTGCCCTTTGGTGGATGGAGAGAGGAGAGAGAGACTGCTCTTTCTAGGACCTGAGCCTAACAGGTATTTTGGAGGAAGGTGTGTGTCTTAGTTGTATGATAAAATACCCTGACCAAAAGCAGCCTAAAGGAGAAAAGAGATTATTTGGCTTTATAGTCTCAGGTTACAGCCTTTCAACTGAGGGGAAGTTGAGGCAGGAACTCAGTAGCTAGGTAGTCAGGAGTAGAGAAATGCACACATCTCTGCTGCTTGCTAGGTTGCCTGTGCTCAGCTAACTTTTCATTTATACACTTTAGGGCTACCTGCCCAGGGAATGGTGCTGCCCATGATGGACTGAGCTTATCAATTAACAATGAAGACCCCACCCTAACCCCAGACATGCCCACAACTCAACATGATCTAGGCAATTCTTCAATTCCTCAATTAAAGTTCTTTCCAAATAATCTTAAGGTTGTAATGAGCTGACATTTAAATAACTGGCAGGATTAGGCTCATCTCCTATCGTGTATTTTGGAGGAAACTGGGACTCATCTTGTGTTTAGACATGGGACCCAGTGCACAGTCTTAGTCTGAGATACAAGTGGGCACTGTACACAGGAAGTAGTGTTAGTGCCAGTGTTAATAGCTATGCTACTCGCAGCTACTCTCACATATGCCAGGCAAAATGGCCTCTGCCATGCTAACCATGACTATTAACCTGGAATGACTTGGACAGATCAGTAGGTAGGAGAACATTCCTGCTTCCAGACACGCTAATATCTAAATTTCAGAATGTCAGATTTGAGACACACATCATCGGTGGCTTTTGGAGGCAGTCAGGGAGGAAAGTGTATCTCCTAGTCACTTTCTAAAATGTTCCATCTTACACCAGTAAGGAGCATCTGTGAGGTCACACATAGCCTCAGTCACTGTTATTTCTGGTCTACTTCTTCTAGTCTGTCATTGGAATGTTCACTGCTGGTTGGCATTGACTTGATAGGTCATGTACCCTGAGATTGGCAGATGGAGCAGGTCAAAGGTGGGTGCTGGAGGATCCCAGGAGCTCCGAGGGAATGGTTCAGACAGCACTGAGGTAGGTAAAGGAGGCTCTGGAAGTAAGGTAAGGTCCAGAGAAGAGAGGGAAGACAATCAAGAATAGGAGAGGGGGTGAGAAAAGGGACAGGGCTGAGACAGGGCCGGGATGTGTGAGGGAAGTGCTGTGTGAGGAAATGCAGTCCCTCCAGCCACTTTGAATCTGAGCCCCACATCAGGCAGACTCTCCTTACCCACCTACCCATCTACAGGCAGGCCCTCCTAGAGACAAGCAGCCCCCACTCTGTAGAAGAAGCTGCAGGAAGCCAGAGCAGCTAGGGCTGGGCTGAGTACTTCCGGGACACAGCAGTGTAAGATGATAGGAAGGGCAGCCAGGCCTCGGAGCAGGCCTCCAGCTGGACTCTGGAACCTTCTGCTCCTGGTGATAAGACCTAGACAAGTCCGGAAGTAAAAGAGGTGCAGGCTGCACTCCAGCAACTAGAAGCAGAGGCCAGGCAGAAGTTCCCAGTGGAGCAGAGCTGCAGGCTGGGCTAGGCCTGGGGCACTCCTGTGTGCTCGACTCTCTTAGCTTCATTTCCCAACAGGCTCTGGCAGAAGTTTCCCTGGGACAAATGTTGGCTTCTCAGGCAATAAATTCCCAGCACTGGCTTGCTAATACTTGACAGAAAGTGACTGAAGTCCCCACCTGCTGGTGACATTGTAATAAGGACGGCCCAAATTCTGGTGACAGCTAGGGAAGGTGAGAAGGGGTTTGCCCAGCACCCTTGTGGCCTTCTTTTCCGAGTTACAGGGAGCTCGTTTGCAGCTCTCCTTAACTTCCGTTGTGTTCATGATTACACACAGACACACAACAAGGAAAAGCTGTGCAGTCTCTTCAATTTGAACTGCAGAAGCCCACAGGAAGAACGATCTTGGAATTTTCTTCACACACAAGGGCTAGGGATGGTGGTGACAGGGGCATGGCTCGGGTGCAGCACCTCAGGCTCTCTGAGATACCTGAGTGGTTGGTCAGGTGGGGAGGCCTCCATGCTGGCAGCAACGAGAAGCTTCCAGTAGGACTTGTCTACTATTAGCATGCCCCTCCCCCTCTTCCTGTTTCCCCCCCTTCCCCTTCCCCTTCCCCTTCTCCTTCTTTCCCTCCCCTCTTCTTCTCTCACTCTCCATTTTCAGAGTCAGGCTCTAAGTTTGGTTCTACAAGGCTGCCAAAGGGCAGCTTCTGGAGAGAGGTGAATTCAGGCACCCACTTCCGAAAGACTGAAGAAAGCAAGGCTGAGAGGAAGGATGTGTAGGGGTTTGGGAGGGAATCAGGAGGCTGTGGGGAGTCAAGCAGAAGAGGTACAGGCTGGGATAGTTGGTGGGAGGGATGCAGAGAGAGGCCAGAGGGAAGGACCGAGGAGGATGGGGCAGGACAGGGTGAAGAAGGGCGAAGACCCAGAGAGATTGCACAGGACTAGCTCCAGGGCGGGGCTGAGAATCTTTTTCATTTCGTTTTCAACTCCAAAGTTGTTATCAGTATAATTTTTAAAGATTTCTTAAATAACAACAGCAAGTTTGTCCTGACATGAAAGAACACCTGTGGCTATTGTCTGCTTTCAACTAAAACTGCAGCCTGAGCCCATCCGCTCACAGGTCGGGACATCTGTAGGGATTCAGTAATCAAATTGTGTGTTGGGGAATAACTAAATGAATGTGTTCTTGAGGGAGGCTAGGAACAGGGACAGGGTGGGACCGTGAGGGCTGGCCTACTGAGACAGAAGCAGCTGAGGACCTCACAGGAAGGACAGGTATCCCATGTTTCTGTCAATTCAAGGTGCCATCAGGTGTCAGATACCCAAAGACAAAAGCCAGGAGCATCTGGCAAAGAAGGGAAACCCAGGACGGCAGCACTGTGGGGTCTCAGAGGAAAGAGGAAATCTCAGACTTGTAGGGGCTGGCATCTGATTCTCTGTCCCATCAGCACTCAGCAGTTGGCAGGAGAGGAAGGGGAGAGGGGAGGAGGAACCAGAGGGGGAGGGGTAGAGGGAGAGAGGGAGAAGGAGAGGGAAAGGAGGGGGAGGAAGAGGGGGAGGGGGAGGGAGAGGGGGGAGGAGTGGGAAGAACTATACTATCTAGGCCTCACCTAGGACCAGGGTCCAGGCCAAGCTTGGATCAGAGTCCCTGTGAATCCAAGTTGCCTGCATTTCCCATGAGAAAACAGACTTGGAGATACCCAGAACCATATGCAAAATCTCACAGCTTAAACCAGCACTCCAGCCCAGGTCTGGTCCAGATTCTAGGGCTCAGTCTCTCCCACCTCTTCCCCGCACTCTCGCACTCGCACACACACAGAAACACACAGCACACAGACACACACAGACACACAGATACACACACAGACACACAGACACACACAGCTTTACTTTGTATGTTTTAGCCAGTATAAATGATTCTACAAACCCAGACTGTAAACTATACACTAAAACCCATCACTCAGGGATTTACATGCCCTAAAAATAATAAGTAGTTATGCAGTAGTTTCCTCTCTCTGAATTCTCAAGACATGCCAGAGATGAAAGTGTCAATTTCCTTGTTGTGGGGAGAATACCTTCCTGTCATTGTACTAAGAAGCCACATGGTGGCGC
Organism: Mastomys natalensis; assembly: GCA_021653895.1. Classification (NCBI taxonomy): domain Eukaryota; kingdom Metazoa; phylum Chordata; class Mammalia; order Rodentia; family Muridae; genus Mastomys; species Mastomys natalensis. The sequence continues at coordinate 101,791 of JAJTUV010001115.1, forward strand.
CATGGAGGGCCTGTCCAACAAAATCCAGTGATTTGTGGTAGTCAACATGGATGAGCATTTTTTCTTCCTTCCTTCCTTCCTTCCTTCCTTCCTTCCTTCCTTCCTTCCTTCCTTCCTTCCTTCCTTCCTTCCTTCTTTCTTCTATTTTTGAAACTAGGATTGAGCCTAGCATACAGTATGCAAGTTTCTATCACTGAGCCAACTGCCTAGCACCTTCCAAAAGCAGCAGCACCCAGGCCCTCTGGACTGCAAATCTAAGTATGCAAAAGTCATACAGCAAATGAGGTGTGTCAAACTATAGTTTTTAAGTGGCTAAAACATCACAGATGGATGAGTTTAATTACCGTGTGTACCTGGGTGTGCTGTTGTTTGCATGATTAATAAGGTCATAATTCATAGGCCTGCTCCTGTGCCCATAAGATTTACGTTCCCTGCATTTATTCAGCAAATCGCTAATTCTAACATAGATCTTCACAGACTCATGTTCATCCTGTAGCAGAGACAAGCCAGACAACCTTTCTTGAACCCAAATCATTTTTATATCTTAAATGTGGTTTGGACACTTCCTTTTGCTTAGGCAGTAGTCTCTGGAATTGCCTAAAGTTCTTGACACAATGTTAGTTTTGGAAATTAACCACAAATCGAATGTATCATGATTGAATGCTGGAGTAAGCCATCAAAATAACTAACTGGGTTTTTGTCACTGCAGAAGATATTATGAAGTGTTTTAATGCTTTAATTTCATAACAAAAAAACCTCGTTAAGCTCATTGTGGTTTTCAGTTATTCTTATTGTTCTAAGGTCATTTGTGGATTCAACAGCTCAGCACACACTAAGTCACCAGAGCAGCCGTTTTCCACTGGGCACAGACTTCCTATTCTCCTACCCTCAGCTGACTGTGATTCAACACTGTTTAATGGAAAACCTGGAAACAATTTAAAAATCTTAAATAACCTCTGTTACAGTCAGTGGTTAAATTGTATTTTGTCATTAGTTACCATTAATTTAACTGCAGTCAATTTATGAATCAAACTTTCATACACACACACACACACACACACACACACACACACATAGAAAAAAGCTATGTGCAGGTAGCAGTGTAACCCATGGGTCCAGATATCAGCTAGATGCCTTGAGATACTTCCAGTGTGGATGAATGCAGATATATACTCAGTGTGTTGGTTTGTCTTTTGTCAACTTGACCCATCTGGGAGAGGGAACCTCAGCTGAGAAAATAACTGCATCAGATTGTCCTGGGAGCAGGCCTGTGGTACATTTTCTTGGCTGACAGTAGATATCAAAGGTCTCGCCCACTATGGGCAGTGCCACCCCTGGCCAGGTGGTCCCAGGTTATATACAAAAGCAAACTGAACAAACCACGCGGAGCAAGCACTGCTCCATGGTCTCTGCTTCAGTTCCTGCTTCTTTGTCCCTTCCTTGAGGTCCTGTCCCGACTTCTTTAGGTGTTGGATTATGATGTGGAGATGTAAGCCAAGTGAGTCCTTTTCTCCTCATGGCACTTTTGATCATGGTGTTTGGTCAAAGTCATAGAAAACCCCAACTAAGACACCCATGAAGAGACTTGGGCTTGCCCTGTGTCAGCCAGGTGTTGGGATGCTAACCCTATGTGTGTTGCCTTCTGACTTTCTTTTGTAGTGGATGATATTCTTGCATCCTTTGTGGGAATTTCAAAATGTGAAGTCTACAGTGATAATTTCTTTACTGCAAGAATTTTTCCTTTTTAAAATTTATTGTTTTTTTTTTTTTTGAGATGGGGTCTCACGTTGTAGCTCTGACAGACCTGATATTCACTTTACAGACCAGGCTGACCTCAAACTCACTCACAGAGGTTCACCTGTACCTGACTTCAGAGTGCTAGACTTAAAGTTGTGTGTCACTATGCCCAGCTCATGCACGAATTTTCCTTTGCCATTGACATGTACAACAAAGACACCAGTGGTCCAGGAACAACTGTGACATCCTTAGAAATTTCTACAGCAAAAAGGAGGTGTAAATTCACACTTCAAACCCAAATAAGATGGGCAGAATTCTACAATGTCTTAAGATTCCCATCTGTCTTAGTTAAGGTTTTACTGCTGTGAACAGACACCATGACCAAGGCAACTCTCATAAGGACAACATTTAATTGGGGCTGGCTTACAGGTTCAGAGGTTCAGTCCAGTATCATCAAGGTGGGAACAGGGCAGCATCCAGGCAGGCATGGTGCAGGAGGAGCTGAGAGTTCTACATCTTCATCTGAAGGTTGCTAACAGAATACTGGCTTCCAGGCAGCTAGGATGGGGGTCTTAAAGCCCACATCCAGTGACATTCCTACTCCAACAAGGCCACATCTACTCCAATAGGGCCACACTCTCTAAGAGTGCCACTCCCTGGGCCAAGCAAATGCAAACTATGACACCATCCTAGAGCAGAACTTCTACATACTACCTTCTTCCTGAGTGTGTAGAATGGTCTGTATTACAGGTGCCACTTTCACAAGTGAGGCATCTAGATGTCAGCTCTGAAATCACCAAGAGGGAAACTGTTCATGTTACCCTGGGCATGCCTGACCCAGCCAGAGGAGCCTATAACAAAAGGTCAGAAAGACCAGACTTGGAAGGTACAAAACCAACTGTGTTGCTAACTGCCTATGGGGCCTAAGAGGCAGAAGGGCAGCCTCATGTGACAGGTAAGTCTTTAGGTGGCTTAAATTACTAAGGAATTGGCAGATTCTAGTCTAGTACTGCAAGATTGAGGAGAGTCAGGTGGTGAGCTATATGCAAGGGATGACAGAGCAGGGCGTGGCGAATCCCCAAGCAAAGGACCTACTTGCCATGTGTAGACTCCTGACCCACCAATCTCTGAGGTAAAAGAGCCAAGAGCTCTTCTGTCAGTGCTGTGTAAGTGGTGCGAAGGCTCATGGGCAAGATGTTCAGTTTTCCATGAGGCCCATGTTGAGATGTTGGGACCTTAAAGAGATGGGGCTTAATTGGAGGGGAGTGTGTCCTGGGGGTTCTACCCTCATGAATGATCAGTGCTACACCATGGAGTGGATCGGTCTTACCTAATGGTAAGTTACCAGGAAAACATTATGTACGCCACCTGCTGGATCTCTCTTTAAAACATGTCCTAACCTCTGGTGATTTACTCTAACATTCCTCCAGAATCCAGTCAAAATGAGAGCCACACCTTGAGTCTCCTAGCCTCTTTTCATTAAAATACACAACCTGGGGTACTTTAAGGAGGTGGGAACTCCAATCTTATCACTACGAGATTGAGGGGTACATGATTGGAAATGGAATTTCCACTACCTGGATCTGTTTGAAGAGGAAACAGTCAAACAGGGACCGACGGATGAGGGACTCAAAAACACACCAAACAGTTATAAGATTAGGATAATTTGTTTACCAGGGTGGAAAAAACCACAGCGCTCAAATCACAATTTTTGTTGTGGTTGTTTGTGCCACTACACAAACAGCCTCTTCCTGGATGTGCTCATTGTGTAAGGGAGTTTCCACTGCCCCTGAGACTGTAGCTCTCATTCAGGACTTCAGGGAGGACCACTGGCGGAATTTCAGTCCTCCTGCCCCTGCTGGCAGTGTCTCCTACGCTCCCTCCTGAATCGCTGCACTACTTTGGCAGATCGTTGTCAGGGATGACTTTTGCAAACGCCCACGACAGTATTCATCTTCTAGGTCTTCCTATTTTCCCTAAGAAGTACTTCGTCCCTCGGCTTGCACTGGAGTGAGCCAGCACAGTAGATTTGCTGACCAGCTGGTCCCAGAGGGTGGGACAAGGGAATGGAGGGAAAGAGCTATGTGTCATTCCTGAATATTTCTGGGACCATTTCTCTAAGAGAAAAATGGGTCGAAGACGGGTGTCCTTGGGGTCCCCTCGCCCCAAAACAACCTCAGATAGGTCTTACTCCTGCACAGTATTCCCACCTCTGAGCAACTCTGGTAGTGCCCCTCCTTGGGTTTCTGGGTCACAGTCTGGGAGTGATTGGTAATGTCAACCATTGGTCTGTACCGAACTTCTCTGAGTCCTCTCCCACCCATGTGCTGTTACTGGCCACATGAGACTATGCTCAGCACCCCAAACTGTGTAAAGAAAAAGGGAAATCAGAGCTATGGGCTGCCTACAGCCACTGCCCCTTCCTTGGCTCTATGGAAACGTCCTCTGAGGATTTCTTCATATTTCTGTTCCCTTCACACTTCTGTCTCCTTGTCGTTCTCCCAGGTCATGTGACCCAGATTCACATTACAGACTGAGTTCCGGAGTCTGGTTCATGGAGGTGCTGGGGTGCTGGAACCTCTGGGCCTTGGGAGATGTTTGTGGAGGATGCTACTTTCAGAACTGTCCACAACCTGGGCACCCAGTCCCTCACATGGTGAGATTTTAGGACCTGGTCGTGGTGGGTGGCTTCGCTGGGCAACATCTGAGGCTTAGACACTTTCCCTCTGTTTTTCTTGGGACATTTCCCTCCCTGATCCCAGACACCATGGTGTGAGGAAGTCCAGGGAACATAGGGAAGCCATGAGTCAGGGCTCTGGCCGACAGCCCAGCTCAAGTCCCCACCACCAGCAGCGTTTGACTGCCACATACGTCAGGGGAGAGCCTTCCGCTGGTCCCAGACAGAGCTGAGGAAGCCCACAGAAACCACAGCGGATAATAACTGATTAGTATGCCCTTTTAAAATTAGCCTTTTTGTTTTGAGGTAGCTGTAGCAGAAGTCAACAGTGCTGGAGAGACTCCCTGAACCCTCCACTGTTCTGCCAAGGGTAACATCACGAAAAACAAAACAAAACAACCAGACAGTAGACCGGAGAAGCAGCCACTCCCACAGAACTCCTGCCCAGCAGCCTCTTCCTTTTCTATGAAGCTGTCCTGTGTCCTTCACACCTTTCTAACTCCTGACGACCACTATACTACACAATGGTTTTGGAATTTTTCATTTCAAAAGTGTTGGTGTTTGAGTTAGCTTCTTTTACTCAAAGTGACCCCTCCCCCCCGCCTGCCCCCCCTCCCTGTGTATTAGTTTGTTCTTTTTGTGGCGGCTCGCGAAGCCTTCGCCTGTTGAGTATCTGGGCTGTTTCCACGACGACTCTCTTACAATCCAAGCTGTTCCCGGATCTCGAGTGCAAGCTTTCATGTGATCAACATGCATCGTCATTTTTCTGGGACGCGCGCCATGGTGCGACGGCTGGGTCCTGCGGTAGTCAGCCACTTCATATTCTAAGATGCCAAACTGTTCCCCAGCGTGTCTGTGCCATGTCAGATTTCCTCCGTTCTGTACGAGTCATCCCTTTCTAGTCTTCTTTGCCAGCGTTTATTATTTTTAATTGTGACGAAATATATGTGACCTAAAATTTAGCATCTTAGTTCGGAGTGGAGAGCCCAGCGTGTTCAGGGCACTCACTGCTGGGTAGCCTGACTTCAGAACTCTTTCTGTCTTGGCAGTCTGAAACTGTTCTTATCAAGCACAAACTGTTCCTCCTCCCTTCCCCACTGTCTGGCCACCTCCACCCACTTCCCATTGTTACCAGCTTGATGCCCTAGAGCCCTCAAATGAGTGGCACACAGTACTTGTTCTTTTACAACTGGCTGATTGAACTCAGTACAGTATCTTTAAGGTTCATCCCTGTGGTAGCACGAGTCAGAATTTCTTTCCTTTTTTAGGGTCAAATAACGTTCCACTGTATAGATATACCGTATTTTTTATGGCCCATACACCAACGGACACTTGCGTTTCTTTCTCATTTGGGCTATTGTGGATAATGCTGCAGTGAGCACAGGTATAAAATGCTTCAAGTCCCTGCTTTCAGTCTCCCTCAGTACCACATCCAGAAGTAGAACTGCTGATCATGACAAGTCTTTCAACTTCTGTGTGTATATGTGTATGCACATGCTCATGCGTGTGCAAGTCTGTGTGCTTGCAAAGCAAACATTTTAACCTACAGAGCCATCTCCCTAGTTTTTGTGAGTGTTGAGGACTTGAATGATTTTGTTCCCCCTATTTTAATGGGTACCACGCTGTCTTACTGTGGACCTGTGTTCCCCAATGTTTAATGATACCAAGCTTTTCCTCAACTGGAGGCTATCTGTGAGTGTTTGGCGAAGCTTTTATGCAAGTCTTTTTTCCTGTTTTTCAGTTTCTTTTGGCTGTTGCTATGTTGTGCTGATTCTCTCTGTATTAACTATGTGACTTGCAAACACCCCTCCTCTGCCCCATTCCACAGGTCTCCTCTTTATTGCAGTGGCTGTATCCTCTGGTACATGAGCTTTCAGCTTCAGTATGGCCTGACTCCCTTAGTTTTAATGTGTTGCCTTTGCTTTTAATGTCATGCTCAAAAAGTTATTATCAACCCAAAGCTGTGGAACACTTTCCCTGTTTCTTCTAAGAGATGTCTATTATTGCCCCTTACTGTCAGACCTCCCTCTGACATATTCAAATTCATCCTGTATTTTATAAGGAAAGGGTTCTACTTTCTTTCCTTCTTTCTTCCTTTCCTTCCTTCTCTTCTACCTCCTCTTCCTCCTTCCTTTCCTCCCCCTCCTCTCCCTTTTCCCTTGAGTCTTGGCCCCATTCCTCATTTACTCAACTTTGTGGAACGAAATGTCACCTCATTGTAGAATGGAAACTAAAGCCAACTATAAACAGAAAGTTAACTATGAGAGGTTAGCTCCTGGGCTCTGCATTTCATTCAAGGGGTGCATGTGTTTGCCTTTCCCCCAGTCCATACCACTCGAAGGCTAGAGCTTTGAGATAAGCTTTCTAGACAAGGAAGCACGAGGCCTCGGGCTTTGTTCTTTTTCAAGAGCATTTTGGCTATTTGAGGTCTTTTGAGACTCCACATAAATTTTAGGATGGGCATTTCTATTTCTGAAGAAATAATAATTGGGTTTATTAGGCTTCTTTGTATATTATAACAGGCCTTTGGCAATACCTTCTAAAAAGCATGGGCTACTCATTTGAGGTACAAGGTAATTGAGCAATCAGGATGAAGTCCAGTGTCTTTGTCTTGGCTCTGCTCCAGTTGCCTTTACTTTTAGTCTCTCACTCACGTCTGCATGCAAGCACCGTAATCACTTTCTCTTCCCCTTAAGGTGGAGGACTCAAAGAGTCATAGTCCTGACCCTGAGGGCATCCAGAGTTCCTGCAACAGCAAGGCCTCAAAGGCAGGACAGAGTGGCCCCCAAGATGGAAACAGTTCTCTCTGATGGAGAGATAAGCCCCTGGATCAGGTCACTTGTAGGAAACAGATCAGTCCTCTCGGGTGGTCACTGTGATTGGCAGATTGATGTGTCAGACCATTTTGTAGGACAGGATCTGAGAGAAAGATCAAGATGACCACACCTTGAGCAGGTCTGCTTACGTGTATACCCCTTCGCCTGGACCAAGGCTTCCTCTGCTAAACCTGAAGCTCTCCTTCGTGCAAAGCTGGGATCCCTGGATCTTCTTATTTGTTCTTTTCTAAACACTAAATCTCCCTTTTCTGTTTTGGCCATTACACCTCTCCTTAACAGGTGGATGAGGTGGTGACTGAGCCTACACTGCTGGGGCCCCAGAGCCTGGCCTTCTGCCTTACCACGCCAGTTACAGTATTGACAAATACTTTCTTTCAATCCATTTGTGTATGTGTGATCTTTAACTTCTTTCAACAACATTTTGTAGTTTTCCTTCTTTGATTGAATTCATTAACTATTTTATTCACCTCACCACTGTTATAAATAAGGATATCTTACTTTTTTTATTGATTTTTTTTCACCTAGTTTTGTTCCTGAAGGTAGATATTAAATCCCCCTACCATGATCTGTAGAGTTGTCTATTGCTCCCTTCAATTCTGTCCATATTTTCTTTATGTATTTAGGAGCTCTGTCATTTGGTGCCCATATATTCATAATAATTTTTACATCTTCTTGGGAAATTGTGTGTATGTGTGTCATCATGGTGTTGTGTATGTGTATATGTATATGGCGTATAAACCTGGACATGTAGGTGTGACTGCAGGTGTATCCATGTGTGTAGGACTGATGCTGATGACAAATGTCTTTCCTCAATGGCTCTTCATATTTATTTTTGAGGTAGGATCTTTACTAACCAAAGCTCATCAGTTTGGCAGGCTGGCTGGCCAATTTACTTTAGAGGTCTTCCTGACTCCATGGCCCTTACAGACATGTGCCGCCATGCCTACTTTGTTTTTGAAAACCCAATTCAAGTTCTCATGGAAGACACTTTGATCAGTTGAGCCATCTTCCTCCCTAGTCCCCAATCTTTTTTATGTATGTACAGTTTCAGTCTATGCTATAATGTTTGTGCGTGTGTGTTTGATAAAAGACTATTTTGTCTAGTATTAATATAGTTTTCCCCAGATCCTTTTTAATTACTGTTCCAATGGATTACCTTTCTCCACCCCTCCTTAAAAAGTAGAATATCTTTTGTTTGCTCTTTAGCAATACATGTACAATGTACTGTGATCGATCCTCTACTGACTTCCCCTTCCCACTCCCCTCAGACGTGTTCCTCTCCCAGCTTCATGTGTAACTGGCCCCTCACTTTTTTTGATAGCCCAGTTGATACAATTAGGGCTACCTGTTGAAAGCTTGTTGAGTTGATCTTGTTCATGAACCACTAGCTGCAGTGAGTTACTAGTGCAATGGTTCGAGAAGACAGCATTTCCCAGTCTTCTTCCTCATCTGCTGGCTCTTCCATTCTCTCCACTCCCTCTCCTCTACGTTCCCTGGTCCATGTGGGGACTAACGTGAATAAAGATGCTCCATTCAGGGCTGAGATTCAATAGACACTGATTCTCAGCGCTTGGTCTGGTTGCGAATCTCTACATAATTGATCATTGCTACATAGCCTTCCTTTTCAACCTCTTTTCTTCCTTAGATTTAAATAAACAAGCCCCCCCATAGGTCATACATTCAACCCTTCCTTCCTCCCTCCCTCCCTTCCTTCCTCCCTTCTTCCCTCCCTTCCCTCCCTTCCTTCCTCCCTTCTTCCCTCCCTTCCCTCCCTCCCTCCTCCCTCCCCTCCCTCCCCTCCCTCCCTCCCTCCCTCTCTCTTTCCTTCCCTCCCTCCTTCCTTCCTTCCTTCCTCCCTTCTTCCTTTTAATACATTCTGCCAATTGATGACTTTCAATTGTGGAGTTTAAGCCATATATTTCTAAATTTCTTTCTGGAAAAGATCTTTTGTGAATATCAAAACTTTTTTTTGGACTCTTGGGTCATCATGATTTTCTTTGTGTTTAACTGATTTCCATAGTGCTACAATTTTATTCATTTCTCATTTTTGGTTGCATATATCCTACAGACTTTTTTCTTTACTGTTACTATGGTGATTACATAAGATACTCTAAAGTTAAAAAAAAATTCTCTCTATTCTCAGAAGTGCATGAAACCTTCTCTAAAACTGATTGCAATATAGACCACAAGGCAAGACTTAAGAAATGCAAAAATTAAAATAATCTCTGGAATTACACCAGACCACAGTGGAATAAAACTACAAACTGACAGCTCACCTCAGAAAATACACAGATACCTTGAGACTGAATAACACGCTGTTGAGTGAATGGTGGGTTGTTGAAGAAATCAGGTCAGAAAATTAGAAATTCTAGAAGTCAATGAAAAATGAGACCCAAACCTCCCAGAACCTCTGAGATGCATCAAGGCAGACTTAAAATAAATATTTATATGTATTCATATTAAAAAGTCAGAGGTCTCCAATAACTCAATGATGCACTTCAATTTCTAGAAAAACAAGAAGAGGCAAACCCATGTGCAGCAGATGGCAAGAAATAAAGATCAGAGCAGAAATGAAGGAAACAGAGAGCAACACAGAGAATGAGACAAAAAGCTGGTCATTTGAAAGGATTGTCAAGACTGGCCAAACCAAGCCAAACTAAGTGATAGATTGATAAATAATAAAATGAGAGGTGAAAAAGGAATTGTTACAATAGATTCCAATGAAATCTAGAAGACCAGGGAATGCTATCAGTACTCACATTACAACAAACTGGAAAATCAAGAAGTCATAAAGAAACTTCTAAGGGCATGCCAGCTAATGAAGTTAAAGTCAAAAGGCAGAAGCACCTTAAATGGACCAATTACAGCAATGCTACTGAAGCAACACCTAAAATTCTCTCCACAAAATGACATCCTGGGACAGATGGGTTACTACTGAATGAATGCTACTAAACTTTGAAAGAAGTTGTAATATCAACACTTTTCATACTGTTCCACAAAACGTAAAGGGGAAGGGATTCTGCCCAACACATTGTCTGATACCAGTGTCACCCCAACACCACGACTGGTAAGGACATAGATGTAAACATAAAACTACAGACCAGTCTTTCTGGTGCATGTAGATGCAGAAGCTCTCAAGAAAATATGTTCAAAGTTTAGGTCACATTAAAACAGATCGTGTACCAGCACCGAGCTGACTTCTTACCAAGGATGCGAAGCTTAATAAGTGCAGTGCACCATATTAATAAACATACTGACAGAAACCACATGATCAGATGAAAAAAGCGTGTTTGATAAAGCTAGGACATCTTTTAAAATATCTTTATTTATTCTTTCATATAATATATTTGATCATATTTATCCACCCTCCCTTCCCTGCTCACCCACTTTCTCCTCCTCCCCATGTTTCTTTCTTTCTTTCTCTCTCTTCTTCTCTTTCTTTCTTTCTCTCTCTCTCTCTCTCTCTCTCTCTCTTTCTCTCTCTCCCTCTCTCCCTCTCTCCCTTTCCCTCTCCCTCCCTCCCTTCCTCCCTCCCTCCTTCCCTCCCTCTTTCTCTTTCTTTCTTCTTCCTTCCTTCCTTTCTCTTTCTCTTCTTTCTTTCTTTCTTTCTTTCTTTCTTTCTTTCTTTCTTTCTTCTTTCTTCTTTCTTTCTTTTGAGACAGGGTTTCTCTGTGTTGTCAGGGCTGTCCTGAAACTCACTCTGTAATTCAGGCTGACTTGGAACTTGGAGATCCTCCTGCCTTTGCCTCCTGCTTGCTGGGATTAAAGACGTGTGTGTTGTCCAACAAGTCTTTCATTACAGTGCTTCACTGTTTCATTACAATAGTGTATAGTGACATCATGATGCTCCACTGTGGTATCACAGTGCTCCATTGTTTCATCACAGTGCTCCACCATGCTATCACAGTGCTCCATGTGCTGTCACAGTGCTTGTGTCACCATAATGCATCACAACATATGATGTCATCACAGTAATATATTGTGCCCCAAATGCTGAGCTGGTCATTGTGCCAAAATAATTTTGCACTGTGCCGTCACAGTGATCTATTTTACTATAACGAGCTACAGTTTAATGTCACGAAGCTGCAATGTGCCATTACAGTTCCCCCACTGTGTCATCCTTATGCAAAACCGTGATGTCACAATGTTGCATCATGATGCTGCATTGTGTTGTGACAAGGCTTCATGTTACCAGGACAATCTACATTGTGATATCACAGGGCTCCACCTTTCCATCACAATTCTCCATTGAGCTACCGCAGCAATGAATTATGTCATTGTAAGTCTCCAGGTTACTATTAATGTTCTCCACAGCACCATCACAATGGTGTGTTTCACATCACAATGGCACACTGTGATATCACAGGCCTTCATCATGCTAACACAATGGTAAACTTTGTCACCACACCCTTCCCTTGGACCATCACAACCGTGCATTGCAGCACCATAATACTCCATCATGCCACCACATTGCTGAATTGTCAGATCACAATGCTTCATATTGTAGTGGAATTCTAGTACAATCATTGTATCTAGGGTAAACATTGGAATGAAACAATTATATCTAGAGTAGACAGCAAAATAAATAATACTTCTTTTCTAGAAGTACTATGACTTTGGAGAAATCATTGTAGAAAACAGTGATTGTTTTCTGTTAGCTGGAAAGTTGGTTTTCCAAAGGAGCTTTACAGCCTTTGCTTGACTTTGGTCACAAGAGGGTTCTGGCATGCCTGGAATGTCTTACATTACTGGGTGCTGCAAACAGTAAGGACTAAAGCTGCAGGGACATGATGCTTTCCTTCACAAAACATATAGATTAGATTAGGGGCTTTGGTATGAGGAACTTGTTTTACCCAAAAAACTTTTTGTGTAACGGTCAATAAACATGCTGCCACTGGGAGTTCCAGGTTCAGTTCATGGAGACTGTTTCTTCCTGCTTTCTCAGAGCCTGATTTATATATTCTGGAGTGAACCTCTTTCTTTGATTGACCTACATAATTCAGAACAGCAACACTTAGTTTCACCACAGTTCACCATTCTTCTATGACTGTTCTACACTGTATCATCACAATGACATATTTTTCCAGTGTGCCGTCACAACGGTATACTATGCCATTGAGATGTTCCAGTGTGTTATCAAATTCTACATTACGATATTGCAGTGTGACTTTATAACTTCACAGTGGTCCGCTGCTCATCGGAACGTTTCACTGTGTCATTATAATGTAGATTTGTGACAACACAATGCAGAATTTTGACCTCACATTGCAGAATTGTCCCACCATATTATTCCATTGTGACATCACAAGGCTCCACCATTTTTTCCTTTCCTCTTTTAAAAACTATTTTATACATTTAATAGAATGACTAGGCAGTGTATATGGATTCCAAAAAAAAGACTCATTAAGCAGCCAGTTCTAAGAACTAACTCTAAAGAGAAATGCATGCTGCTCACAAAGTTTGTACAGCACAAATAACCTAAACATCCATGGATACAGGAGCCAGAATTCAGGATGGTTTCGACTATATGGCGGAAACAGCAACAGTAACAAAGTAAGTTTGATAAATGAACAGAACCATTGATAGATTACTGAGATATGATTAGGGACCTGAATTTAAAACTTTTAAATGTGAGAATCCATATTATCATTGAAAAGCTGATTTGAGGGCTGGTGAGATGGCTCAGTGGTTAAGAGCACTGACTGCTCTTCTGGAGGTCATGAGTTCAAATCCCAAGAACCACATGGTGGCTCACAACCATCTGTAATGAGATCTGATGCCCTCTTACGGGGTGTCTGAAGACAGCTACAGTGTATTTACGTATAATAAGTGAGTGAGCAGGGCCAGAGTGAGAAGAAAAGGAAAAAAAGAGAAAAGCTGATTTGAAAAATGATGCTGGTTACCACAATAAAAAATTTGATTTTTTCTGGGATTTTTCTTTTTCTGTTTTTAGTGGAGCATGCTGGACATTTTTACAATTTTATTTAAATTACTGTAGAACCTGGAAAAGCTATTGCTGATATTGCTTCATAATATAGTGCTATTATTGATATACATCTTTGTATATATCACATATATCTTTATATATATCTTTATATATATCATGTGTATTATATTCATGAATAATCTGAATTTTTGGAAACTTTAGCTATGCTGTCAACTTTTGAAACAGGAAACCCAGTTTACTGGGTTTAGTTGGCATTTTATAGAAATTAATAGCCATATTGATCTAGAAATATTAGCTTTAATTTTTTTATTTGTAACGAACTAACACACTGTATTAAATATGTAAGATTGTATCTACATGAATTTGATTACAGACACTAGTAAAAGATTCTTTAAATAATAAAAACCTTAATGTAAAATTATATTCAACAGTTTTAATAAATGATCAAAATCAAAGTTGCCTACAAATTTCAATATCAGTGAAGGAAAATCCTTTCTCTATCCTCCCGTACAGACACAAGCAGACTTCTATAAAAAGATGAGTGGGACTTGGATAATTTTCACTTTTTTCTTTTTTTCCCTTCCTTTCTGTCTTCCTCAACCCCTCCCAGATCCTCTCCTCCTCTCTACCCATGCAAATACACACTCTTTCTTTCTATTAGAAAACAAACTGACAACTAAAAAAAAAAAAAAAACCAAAGGACCAAGTAAACTACAAATAAACTCCAATAGGATGAGACAAAGTAACAGGATGAAGAAAAGTAACATAAAAAAGTGCCAAATATATAGCACAAGAAACACATATGGACACACACACACATGCACACTTACACAGAAATCCCATAAAAACATAAAATTAGAAACTATAAAATGTAAGCATAAGACCAGACAAAGCGTTATGAAACAAACCCAAACCCAACCAACCAACCAAAACAAAAACAACGCAAACAAACAAAACCCCTCTAAAATTACCACTGAGTTCTTTTTGTGTTGGCCATCCTGTGGACATGGGGCCTGCGCTTTAGTGTCGTTTGTATACCTAATGAAATATCAGTGGAGAGAAGTAAACTTTTTCTTTGTGAGCACTTGTCTGCTGGAGATAGCTTTTGGGTTAGGGATGGGAGCTTGTTTCCACCACCCCCCCGTCAGCAATGGGCCCCATCTCACCTAAACCTGAGTAGGAACTGTGAATGGTGCCAGTCTCTGTGAGGTCATATGTTCGTTAGCTCTGTTGTATCTTGAAGTCCTTGTTTCTTTGGTGTCTTCCATCTCCACTGGCTCTTGTAATCTTTCCACTTCCTCTTCTGCAGTGCTCCCTTAGTCCTGAGGGGAGGAATTTGATGGAGGCGTCCCACTTAGGACTGAGTAAGTATTCCAAGGTCTCATATTCTCTCTCTCTGCACATAATCCAGTTGTGCCTCTCTGTATTTGTTCCCGTCTACTGCAGGAGGAAGCTTCTCTGATGATGGTTGTCATGGTTTGAATATGCTTGGCTCAGGGAGTGGCACTATTTGGAGATGTGGCCCTGTCGGAGTAGGTGTGTCACTGTGGATGTGGGCTTTAAGACCCTCATCCTAGCTACCTGGAAGCAGTACTCTCCTAGCAGCCTTCAGATGAAGACTTAGAAGTCTCAGCTTCTCCTGCACTATGTCTGCCTGGATGCTGCCATGCTCCTGCCTTGATGATAATGGACTGAACCTCTCTGTACCTGTAAGCCAGCCCCAATTAATTGTTGTTCTTATAAGAGTCACCTTGGTCATGGTGTTTGTTCCCAGCAATAAAACCCTAACTAAGACAATGGCTGAGCAAGACATTAATTTATATGTATAGAAGAATATTGTTAGGAATCAATTTATTGCTATCAGGACAGTAGCCTCAGGTTTTTGGCTGCCGAGCAGTGTCAGGAGTGAATTTCATCTCATGACATGAGTTCAATTTCAATCAAATAATTACTGGTTATAACTTTTCGTGCCACTGTTATCCCTGGATAGCACGCTGGAAGGTCACCATTGTAGACTGAAGTCTTTGTAGCTGGGTTGGTGTTTACCTTTCTTGTCTGGCAGCATGCGAAGTCCCTTCCAGCACCGTTTACACTAGTCAGTTGAGGTAAAGGTTCTAGCCAGGCACCAGTTCAGCTTTTCCAGGTTCAGTACAATATGTAGGTATTGTCTTCATCAAGTGGGCCTTATCAGTTTGTGGAGAGCCATTAATAGCCTTTGCTATAGCTTGAGTTGTTTGTGGCTTCCCATAGGACTCCCTTGGCCAACAATGCAGTTAGATGTAACTCATTCCTGGTCCTGGACTTGGTAATAAAAGACATCTAGTTGGAGCAGTGTCTTCCCACATTTTTTAGTGATTCCATTTAGATTTCTCTCATATATGTATATATATTTTAAGAAATGCCTAGTTTACAAACAAGCACCCAAATGCCCCTTAGTTTTAGTTAGTCACTGTCTGTAATTCCTCCCTAATTTCCTTCCCTTCCCTTGTTATTCCTCCCATTCTAACCCCCCTCATGCACCCATAAATATGTATTCTACTTCTCCTTACTAGGGAGATCCATTCCAGCCCCTTAGTCCTTTACTTTATACCTAAACTCTGTGTTTATGTGGATTGTAGCCAGCTTATTGAATACTTTAATAGATAGTAACCATATATATGTGAACATATACCATATTTGTCTGTTTGGGTCTGGGTTACCTCGCTTAAGATGATTTTTTTTCTAGCTCCATCTATTTACCTACAAATTTTATGATTTCATGGATTTTTTAAACAGCTGAATAATATTTCATTGCATAAATGTATCACATTTTCTTTATCCATTCCTCCATTGACAGACATCTCAGCTCTTTCCAGTTTCTTGCAATTATGAATAAGCAGTAATGAACATGGTTGAGCAAGTGTCCCTTTAGTAGGATGTAGAGTCCTTTGGATATATGCCAGGAGTAGCATAGCTGGATTTGGAGGTAGAACTACTCCCTAGCTTCCTGGGGAATTGCCTTATTGATTTCCATAGTGGTTGTACAAATTTACTAGCGATGGATGGATGAGTGATCTCCATAGGAGCTGTCATTTACTTTACTGACCATTCTGTCTGGTGTAAGATGAAATCTCAATGTGGTTTTATCTTGCATTTCCCTGATGACTTAGGACATTAAACATTTCTTTAAGTACTTCTCAGTCATTTTCATTTCATCTTTTGGTAACGCTGTTAGTTAAATACCTCATTTTTAAATTTTAATTTGCAGGGGTTTTTTTGGATGATTTTGGGGTTCTTTATATATTTTAGATTTTAGTCCTCTATTGGATATGGTAAAAAATCTTTCCCAGTATGAAGCCTGCTGCCTTGTTCACATGGGTGTTCTTTGCCATACGGAAGCTTTTTCAGTTTCATGAGGTCCAGTTATTGATGTTGTTAGTGCCTATGCTATGATGTTTTATTTAGATGTCTTTTCGTGTGCCAGTGAGTTCAGGACTACTCCTCAGTTTCTTCTCTGTCACTTTCAGTGTATCTGGCCTGATGTTGAGCTTCTTGGACCATTTGGAGTTGAGTTTTAAGCAGGGTGATAAGTATGGATCTACTTAGATCTTTTTTTCTACATAGAACCATCCAGTTTGACCAGCATCACTGGTTTAAGATGCTGTCTTTTTTTCCAGGAGTATTTCTGATTTCTTATACAAACAATCAGATGTCCATATGTGTGTGGACTTATGTCTAGTTCTTCAACCTGATTGCATTAATCACCGTGTCTCTGTTTATGTCAAGTCATGCTGTTTTTATTACGACAGCTCTGTAGGACAATTCGAGAGGTTCAGATGGTGATACCTCTAACAGTTCTTTTATTATTCAGATTTTTAAAAGCTATCTTGGGTTCTTTTTGTGTTCTTATATGAAGTTAAAAATTGTCCTTTTAATTTCTTTGAAGAATCGTGTTGGAATTTTAATAGAAATTGTATTGTCGATTACCTTTGGTAGGATGGCCGTTTTCACAACAATAATCCTACGGATCAATCATGGGAGATCTTTCCATCTTCTAATATCATCTTCAGTTTCTTTCTTCAGTATCTTAAAGCTTTTATTATATAAATCTTTCACTTGCTTGGTTAGAGTTACACCAAGATTTTATTTTTTGGAGGCTATTGTGAAAGGTATTGTTTTCCCAACCTCCTTCCCAGTCTATTTGTCATTTGTATATAGGAAGGATACTGATTTTTGTGTGTTAATTTTATATCCTGCTACTTTGCTGAAAGTGTTTTATCAGCTGTTAAATTTCCTGGTATAGTTTTTAGGGTCATTTATGTGTACAGTTATATTATCTTCAAATAAAGATATCCCCTTGATCTCCTTCAGTTGTCTTATTGCTTTAGCTAAGACTTCAAGTAATCTATTGAATAGATATAGAGAGAGTGGACAACATTGTCTTATTTTTGATTTAGTGGAATTGCTTTGAGTTTCTTTACATTTAGGTTGATGTTAGCTATGGGATTTCTGTAAATTGTCTTTATTATATTGAGATATGTCCCTTGTATCCCTAGTATCTCCAGGACTTTTATCATGAAGGAGCGTTGAATTTTTGTTAAAGACCTTTTCTGCATCTAATAAGATGATCATGTAGTCCTTGTCTTTCAGTCTGTGTATATGGTAGATCATATTTATTGATTTATACATGTTGGATGATTCCTGCATCTCTGGGATCAAACCTATCTAATCATGGTGGATGATTTTTTTTGATGTGTTCTTATTCTCAATTTGCAACTATTTTATTGAGAAAATTTGCCTCTCTATTTATAAGGGAAATTGGTCTATAATTTTCTTTCTTGTTGGGTCTTTGTGTGGTTTAAGTATCAGGTTAATTGTGGCCTCATAAAAAGAACCAAACAATATTCTTTCTCTTTCTATTTTGTGGAATAGTATTGATGTTAATTTTTCTTTTGAATGTCTGGTAGAATTCTTCACTGAGTACATCTGGTCCTGGATTTTTTTCTTGGAAGACTTAATTGCTGATTCTATTTTACTAGGGGTTATGGGCCTGTTTATAAGTTGCTTATCAGGTTTTAATTTAACTTCAGTATGTGGTACATGTCAAGAAATGTATCCATTTCTTTTAGGTTTTTCAATTTGGTAGTGTACAGGTATTTAAAATATGTTCTTGTGAGTCTCTGGATTTCCTTGGTCTTTTGTCCTGTCCTCTTTTCATCTCTAATTTTATCAATTTGCATCTTCTCTTTCTATCTTTTAGTTAATTTGGGTAATGACTTGTCAATCTAATTGATTTTCTCAAAGAATTCAACTCTTCATTTCATTGGATTCTTTGTATTGTTTTTGTTGTTTCTATTTTATTTATTCTAGTCCTGAGTTTGATTATTTCTTGATGTCTACTTTTTTGTGTGTGATTTCTTATTTTGTTCTGGAGCTTTTGAGTGTGCTGTTAATTTGGTAATATAGGGTTTCTCTCTCTCTCTTTTTTAAAATGTAGAACTGCCTTCATTGTGTCCCATAATTTTGGCTATGCTGTGTTTTTATTTCATCCAATTCTAAGATTTTAATTTCTTTCTTGACCCATTTTTCACTCAGTAATGACTTGTTCAGTTTCCATGAGTTTGTAAGCTTTCTGTTATTTCTGTTGTTGATATCCAGCTCTACTCCATGGCAGTCAGGTAGGATACAAGGTGTTATTTCAATTTTCTTATATCTGGTAAGACTTGAGTCTTAGTATGTGGTCAGTTTTAGAGGAAGTTTCATGAGGTGCTGAGAAAAAGGTATATTTTTTGTGTGTTTGGGTGAAATGTTCTGTATATATGTAAGGTTCATTTAGTTTATAACTTCAGTTATTTTTAGCATTCTTCTATTTAGTTTTTATCTGGATGATGAGACATTCAGTATTGGTGAGAATTGGGTATTGAAATCTTGCACTATCACTGTGTAAGGATCAATATGTAATTTTTAGCTGTAATGGTATCTTTTTATGATGTTGGATGCCCTTGATTTTAATGCATAGATGTTGAGAATTATAATATCCTCTTGGTAGATTTTTCCTTTGATGTGTGTGTGTAGCATCCTTACTTAACTCTTCAGATTACTTTTGGCTTGGAGTCTATTTTGTCAGATGTTAACATGGCTACACAAACTTTTTCTTGAGTCTATTTGTTTGGAATATCTTTCTCTATTTTTTTTTAACCTTGAAGTGATTTTTAACCTTGATGTTAAGGTGTGTTTCTTGGATGCAACAGAAGGATGAATCTTGTTTTTGAATCAAATCTGTCAGTCTTTGTGTTTCAAGAAGAACTGAGATCATTGATATTGAGAATTATCAATTTATTGATTTCTGTTATTTTGTTGTTATGGTGTGGTTTTTCCCTCCTCCCCCGCTTTTGATTTGCCACTCTGGGATTACTCTTTCCTGTGTTTTCTTGTTTCTGGTAGCCTCTTTAGATTGAAATTTTCTTTCTAGTGTCTTCTTGTAGAGGTGGTTTTGTAGATAGATATTGTTTCAATTTGACTTTAATCATGGAATATCTTGTTTTCTTAATATTATATGGTGATTGAAAGTTTTGCTGAGTACAATTGTATGGGCTGGCATCTGTGATCTCTCAGAGTTTACAGCACATCTAAAATCCTTCTGGCGTTTAGAGTATCCATTGAGGATTCAGGTGTTATTATATTAGGTCTTCCTTTGCATGTTATGTCTTTTTTCCTTCTAAGTTTTTAACATTTTTTCTTTGTTCTATATATTAAGTGTTTTGATTACTATGTGCTGAAGGGAGGGTTATTGTTGTTGTTTTCTGGTCCAGTTTATATATATGGTGTTCTATATAATTCTTATACCTTGATAGGCACCCCCTTCAGGTTAGAAAATTTTTCTTCTATTATTTTGTTAAAAATATTTCCTGTGCCATTGATCTATATTTCTTCTTCCTTTATTCCTAGTTTTCATAGAGTTGGTCTTTTCATAGTGTACAGATTTCCTGGGTGTTTTGTGCCTGAAGGTTTTTTGTTTTTTGTTTTTTTTTAAGAGTTAACATTATTCTTTGAGGAATCCATTTCTTTTATCTTCTCTTCAATGCCTGAGATTTTCTCTTCTATCTCTTTTGATGAAAGATTCTTTCTTACATTCCTGTATGTAAGGTTTGCTACTGAGGTTTTTGTTTGATTTCATAATTTTCTATTTCCAATTTTACCTCAGTTTGCATTTTCTTTAGTGATTTTATTTCTACTTTCCTGTCTTGGACTGTTTTAATCATTTCATTCCACTATTTGTTGTGTTATAACAGACTTCACTTAAGGATTTCTTCAAATCCTCTTTAAGATCCTTAAACATACTCATTATAGCTATTTGACGTCATTATCTTGTGATTCAGCTATATTGCTATATTGAGGGCCTGCTATAGTATGTTTCTGGGTTCTGATGGTGACATATTGTCTTGAGTGTTATGGTTGTGCTCTCACTGGTGTCTAGGCATCTGTGTTTGGGATAATTGTAATTCTAGGTGTTGATATCTGATCTTGTCTTTGTTGGAATGGTGTCACATTCTTTGGTTTCTATTGCCTTCTCTGGAAGTACAGGGGCTGTGGGATACTTGGTAGGGAGTTGTTTCTAAGTCCATGCCAGGTGTGAGTATTAGGAGTCTAATGTAGAACGTGTTTCTAGGTGTTGGGAGCTGACATGAAAGAATGGGGGTTAATCACTGTTGGTCTTCCTTTGGGGTTGCCATTGCCTTTAGTTAACCTGGACCCCTGGGAGCTCCCAGAGACTTAGTGACACCAAAGAGCATACACGGGCTGCTCCAAACCCCACCTCCAGTTAATACGTAGCAAAGGATGACCTTACCTGGCCTCAGTGGGAGAGGATGCTCCTAATCTTGTAGAGACTTGATGCTCCATGGAGGCGAGAGGCCCAGGGGAGCGCCTCTCAGAGTCAAAGGGGAGAGAAAAGGGGGAAAGAACTCTTTGAAGGGGAATCGGGAGGGGGGAAACGTTATAATGATGAAGAAGAAGAAGAAGAAGAAGAAAGAAGAAGAATTCGGTGAGCTAAAAGGCAGTAAATTAAGAGGGTCCACAGGAAGGACGAAAGCTAGTCCTGCTGAGAGGTTTGTCAGAATCCCTAGAGAACAGAGACAGAGAGGGAGGACAGGACCCTGCACATAGTCTGCTACAGGGCTGGTGATAAGACTCCATTCTCTTTCAAACGTGACCCACTGTGCCGTCGCAGTGTTTATTCTTGCACCACAGAGCTGATTCATGACACCTCAAGTCAATATGCCACCGTAATACTTATTTGTGATATCACATTACTCCAGTGAGCCACCATGATGCTTGTCATTGTGCTACACAAATGCTCCCTTGAGCCATTGCTATACTCCCATGCACCATCACAAAGTACTGTTGTTATGGCACAGAGGAGCATTGTTAAGAGCAAAATTCAGGAGTATGATATAACAGTGTGGCATTGTGATGTCACACTAGAGCACCTCAATGAAATGAAGGTTCAGTGTAGCAAAGCTATGAAGCACTGTGTTGTGACAGTACAGCAGTTTCACTGGTGCAGTGGTGCAGTTTGCTATCACAATGGAGCAAAACTAGACCACTGTAATGAAACAATAAATTCTTTTGATGTCACAATAGCACTATGGTGGCACAATATCTATTGTGATGACAAAATGGAGCATTTTGATGGAGAAATGTAGCACTTATGCTATTACAATAATGAATCGTGATATCTCAGTGTTGTATGATGTCATGATGCTTCATTGCACCATCACAGTTTTGCACACAACTGGATTTTGCTATCACAGTAGGACACTACTGCGACATCACAATGCTCTATTTTTTTTTTTTAACACAGTGCTCCACTGTGCCACCACAATGCAGGAGTGTGGTATCGACAAGCTCAGTGGTGACATCATGATGCTTAATTGTGTTACTGCACAACCGACATTGTGACATCATAATGCTCTACAGTGAATTCAAGTGCTCATTTGTAATATCACGGCACGCCATTCAGCCATCACAATGCTCCATCTGTCATCATAACGGTATAACATCACAGCGACTCATTTTGTTTTCACAGTGCTGTACTTTATTATGTATGAGGGCCCCATTGTGCCAACACCACATTCAGATGCATGTGTGTGCCTACACATGTGTATGAAGGCCAGAGGTCTGTCTCAGTGTCATTCCTCAGCTACCATCCCCTGTATTTTCTCGTACTATATTTTCTTGTATTTTCTCAGTAGGCTAGATTGTCTACTTAGTGAGCTCCAGAGATGCTCCCGTTTCTGCCTCTCTGGAGCTGGGATTACAAGCACTCATTACCACTCCTGACTTTTTAAATGTGGACTCCCATCTTATGCTAACAGAGCTGTCTCCTGAGACTCACACTGCTGTGTCTTTTGTTTTATTCTCACAAGTTCCAGAGACTCTGTTTATCTTCCCAGGCTATTTTTACCCCCATTGCTCAAACCGAGTAAGTTTCACTAGTCCATTTGCATCTCATTTGAGTTCATTGAGTGGATTTTTATCCCCTTTTCTGTAGCTTTTCAGTTTTGTAATTAGCACTTGGTTATTTTTATAACTCCTGTTTCCTTGTTGAAGTTTTTTATTCTACCATTTGTTTTAAGGAGTTTTGCAATTAATTCATGAATCATTTTGATCATGACTGCTTAAAAATGTTTCTATTAAATAATTCCAAGACCTGATTCTTCTCAATGCTATAGTCGATTACTCTTATTTCCAAATTTCAATGTTCCCTGTCCTTGGTATGCTGGATGTTTTTCTACTGTAGTATGAAAGGCTGGCTCTTCTATGAGGGGAGCCCAGGCCACGTCTTACCTTTCTCGATTTGTAGGCACGCTATGTTTGGGTTCAGCAGTGCAGGTGTGACCTGCTTTGTGGGCTGTGGTTGCCTGACATCTGATTTTCAGAGCCTTGGTGGTGCTGTGTCTGTTTGCCTGTTTTTTTTTTTCTTGTGTGGCTAGCTCTCCAGTGGGCTCCTTTGGGTGCTGCTTGAGAAGTGCGAGAGACCTTCTTCAGTCCCAGCTGTTGTTTCTAGAAGGAAGAAACTCTCCAGCCCTAAGAGGCCAAGTGTTCTTCCGGGGCTCTGCACTTGTGCAGGGAAGGAGTATTTGTTTTGTGGCTGCATTCTTCTTTGTGCTGTTCACTATCTGGTGTCACAGTCCTGGAGGACAAAGATGTTTCCTGGGATGAGCTCTTGACATGATGGAATCCTCTTTGCCGATGCAGGTCACCTCTGTTCCTTAGGGTATCTCCCATGCCATGAAATGAGAGGTGGGATGGTGTTGTCGGACCTGCTGGTGGAAGGGAAACCCTTCCACAGGGTGCTGATCACCAGCAGGATCTCTGGTCAGCTCTCCGACATTTCTGCTGCAGTTGGTGGCATTGTTGACTGGATTGGTTACTTTTATGTTGCTGTACTGGTCCCTGTTGTGATTTGAATACGGAACATTCTCCACAGACTCATGAATACTTGGTCTCCAGATGGTGGTGCTGTTTTGGAAGGTTGTCTAACACAGAAGGTAGAGCTTCACTGCAGGAAGTGGGTTCCAGTGAGTCTTGAGGTTTTTATAGCCTGGCCACACTTCCTGTCTTCTCTCTGCTTCCCGACTACAGGAGCAAGGTGTCTATGTCTCTAACCCCATCATAGCTATGCCTTTACCATGGTGGATTATATTCCTTCAAAACTGTAAGCCAAATTCAGGCCTGCAGATGGCTGCACGAGCGATAGCCTTGGCTGCCAAGCTCCCAAACCAGAGTTTGATTTTCAGAACCACATGCAGAAGGAGAGAACTGACTTCACCAAGTTGTCCTTGACTTTACGTGCATGCTGTGGTACAGGCAGAAAACAGCATTCCTATTCCAGAGGCGAGGAAGATAGCAAGAGAGAATGAATTAGCCTAAGACCAAACTCCAGAAGATCAAACCCTACAGTTTCGTGTCTGACATTCAGGGTACAGTATCATCACCAGGGCTCCAACAGCGTTGGGCAACCTATAGCCATACATTTATAACATATATGGCCTCTCTGGGTGTCAGCTACACCCAGTGCCCAAGCCATCCCTCAGCAGACACCCCAGTTTGCTAGCATGTCCAACATCCTAGACGCTTAAATGAAACCACCACAGCTTTCCCTATCCTTTTCTCAAGAGCTCAGGGAAATGAAAGGGATCTGATCATTCTACTTATTACCTGTCCCCTTCCTGGTGCACAGCCCCCATGAACCCATAACTATTGCATGGCTGATAGCACGTTCTGCAGCTAGCTCCAGAAGTAGCCACCTCCCCTTTGACCACAGTTGTACTGGTCTGTAAGTGCCTGCATGGTGAACCTGGAGAGATGCTTCCCTGCAAGGCCCCCTACAGCAGGATATCCTGGATGTTTTCCTGCATGACCCCCTTACTACAGGACATCCTGGAGACTCTCTATTTAAGACTGCCCGCCCCACTGAAATATTTTTGAATGAGTTTACCGTTGTACACCATGTGTCCTTGAGGCACCTCCACTTGTGTTCTAGTGTAAAGTATGTGACTTCTGTTTAGTGCTTTAATCTCGTTAACAATTGCAGATGGTTGAGTCAGGCGTAGTGGTAACCACCTTTAATCCCAGCGGTCAGGAGGCAGAAGCAGGCAGATCTCTGTTCATTCCAGAACAGCCTGGGCTACATAGAGAAGCTGTAAATATCCTCACACTCCTTTCCCTAACTCACAAGTCGTCCTTTGTATCTTTCTTCTGTGTTCTCCAGCAATCCCTGCCAGATTCTCACTGTCAACCCCACTAAAAGCAATAAGCAATAAGAACACCACAGCCCTGATACAACATCCGGAAAATTCTTTTGCCAAAGAAATTAATACATTGCTTTGAACTCAGCTTCACTCAGACTTTCAGGGACAAATGGGCAGAGGTTTTCATCTACAGAGTGTAATGCAAATGGCCCCTTGTCTGTTGAGTGACAGAATTTTTGCTCATATTCAAAGTCTTAGGAGCAATCTTTATTGCCTGCACTTCTAGGGGTATTCTGGTCTTCTGAATGATCTCACCTGCATTCTCCATTAACCTGCTTATAACATATCAGACCAGTGGTTTTCAACCTTCCCATTGTTTTGACCCTTTAATACAGTTCCTCATGTTGTGGTGACCACCTAACTATAAAATTATTTCATTGCTACTTCATAGCTATAGTTTTGCTAGCTATGAATCATAATGTAAATATCCATGGTTTCTGATGGTCTTGGGTGAGTCTTATAAAAGAGTTGTTCAACCCCCAAAGGGATCCCCATCTATAGATTGAGAACCACTGTTCTAGAGCCTCCTAGCCCACAGCTACAAACGTTTACATTCTTCCCACAAACTGTCTCTAAAATCCTATAACCGAGGATCACGTTTGTCATAGCAATGACCCCACTTCTCTGTGGACTGATTTTCTTTATCACTATTGTTACCACTATGACAAAATAGCTCAAAGGAATAGCTTAAGGAAGAAACATTTATTTTGGTGCATGGTCTCAGAGGTGTTTCAGTTTGTCATAATGGGGAAGATAAGGACGATAATCCATCCAATGGCTGACATGTTCATCTTTAAATGGTATCAGGGAGAGCAGTTCAGAGCCAGAAGTACTCACCTTCAAAGACCCACCCCTCAAGAATGACTTCTACCAGGCCAGCCCCAGCCCTGCCTCCTAAAGGGCCCACAGCCTTCAGAATAGTGCCACACATTTGGGACTAAGCATTCACAACATGGGGAGGAGCACTCAGTGGGGGACATTCTCGATTTAAAAAATGGAAGCTGTTGCTATGACAACTCCAGAGAGGAAAACTTAAGGAGGATAGGCCTGTTTTGGCCCACAGTTCTGAAGGACTTGAGTCCATCTCACAGGGAAGCGGTGATGTCATAGCTCAGTTCACAGTGGACAGACTGTGGTGGAGTCTGCTCTCATTTCAACAGTCTAAGAGGCAGAAATCCAGGAAGGATCCAGGAGAGCTAGATACAACCTTCAAAGACCCATGCCTGGTAATCTAGTTTTATCACCTATATTGCCTCTCCTGACATGCTCCCAAAATGGCACCAGCAGTTCAGTAACACGTGTTCAAGACATAAGCCTGTGGGAGACATTTAGGACTCCAACCATAGTATGGGTGGAACTCAGGCTCCAGGTGGAGCGGGGAGGAGCCTGCCTTGATTACCTTACACTGATCTCAGTAGGCTCTGGGCCTAGGTCATCTTTTGATATCAAGGCCCTAATTCATTTGTTTTCACCTTATAGCTCTCTGAGTTCTTCTTTGGTTGTCTTTGTTATTTCCAGGGTGTCTAATTGGACTTCTCAGGGAGAAGCAGGAAAGGACAAGCCCAAAGTACCTAATGTAAATGGGAAGTCAGGCCTAGTTATTATTAAGAATCAGTAGAGGGCCAGGCATGGTGGTGCACATCTTTAATCCCGGTACTCCGAAGGCAGAAGCAAGCCAATCTCTGTGAGTTCAAGGCCAGCATGGTCTGCAAAGCAGGTTCCAGGACAGCAAGGGCTATTACATGGGAAAACCCGGTCTCAAAAAGTCAGTAGAACAAATCTTTCTTATGAACATAGAAAACAAGACAATTCCACCATGATGCCCATGTTCTTCCTGGAGTTGTGGGAGGGTCTGGGCACCCAGGAGCCCTGAGAGGACACACCTTTGTTTTCTTGGTGGCTGGGCCTATCTGCAGCTTCCCTGTCTGCAGCAACTTGTACCCTGAGTCCCACAGGGGAGGTACCAGACTCAGTGGAACCTGGTTTTCTTTTTTGCCAAATGTGCTGTTTAAGTCTCTCACTCGTAATCCATGGAGTGTACTTTGTTCCTCTCAAGTAATCCCGGTTTTCATTAGGCCCCAAATGAAGTTAGATCAACATCAGCGAGTGTGAAGGCCGGGGCTCATTGACACTCAATGGTGCGTGCGTCTAGTGCACATTGGATCCTATAAGAGTGGGCTCTTCTGGGAAGCTTCCCTTTTAATGGGCCTTGAAACTCCCAAGTGAGAATTCTTGGTTAGAATCTCCTCTGATTGAGTGTGAAGAAAACTGCAAGACAGTAAAGTCACAAGTGAGGCTCTTCCTTCCTTTTCCCTCCCTCCCTCCTCCCTCCCTCCCTCCCTCCCTCCCTCTCCCTCCCTCCCTCCCTCTCTTTTCTTCCTTCCTTTCTTCCTTCCTTCCTTCCTTCCTTCCTTCCTTCCTTCCTTCCTTCCTTCCTTTCTTTCTTTCTTTTTCTTTCTTTCTTTCTTTCTTTCTATACATAGAAAGCTGGTAGTGAGTGGTTCAGGATGAAACAGAGGCCTATGACTCCCTTGGGGACATAGACTCCCAAGGCTCAGTGTCTAGTGAACAATTTTTTATCCTCACATTTGAAAAGCAGCATCCTAACCTGCAGGTCCCCGACTATGCTCAGGCAGGTGACATGGCAAAGGGGTGTGGGGAGAAGGAAGGAAGCAGCAGAGAGGAAGAAGAGCACCTTCCCTGAAGAATCTCCACCCCTCCCCACACCTCCCTCCCCACAAGGTTTCCAGCCTGGCAAAGTTTTACTTCTCATTGGCCAGAAAGGACACAGTCTCCCAGGGTGTAATGCATAGGCAAAGGGAATTGCTTCCCTGAAGAAAAGCTTCAGGGTTAAGGCAGGAGACAGGTGAAAAGGGTATTAGTTGCTCCTGCATTGACCTTGACAGCAGCCTCTGGCACACAAATGACTCAGTCAATGACTGAGTCTTCCTAGATACAGTTGCCCAGGCTCCCACTAGTCAAAGCATAGTTCAGGCTGGGCATGTTGCTCCACACCTTTAATCCCAGCACTCTGAAAGGAGAGGCAGATGGATCTCCATGGATCTGAGGCCAACCTAATCCACATAGTGAGTGTCAGGCCAGCCATAGCTACATAAGGAAAGCTTGTCTAAAAACCAAATAAATAAAAAAGCAAAGCATGGTCTTGGGGCAGCAGTGTTGATAAGAAGATGGGGTGCTAACACGATCTTCAGGCGATCGGGTGCAAGCCAAGATGGGTGGTCCATTTCTTCTAGAGAAAGGGATGCTCCAGGATATCAAGATGGAGTCTTGAAGATCAAAGACCGAAAGCCTTGGAGGCAGCTGTCCTGCTCTTTAGGAGCCCATACTGATTCTGAGGGTTGGTCTCCACTAGAAGCAGCCTTGATTGAGTAGCATGGTATAGGCATCAGGGTATGAGAAGTAAAGACAGTAGTAGGATTAGATGGAGTATAGGCAGTTGGTATAGACAGTGGGGTGTAGATATTGTGGGAAAGGCCATTGGTGTAGGCAGTAGAGTGTAGACAGTCGAGTATAGACAGTAGAGAGTAGGCAGAATAGGGGTGGTGATGTAAGAAGTAGGTATAGATATGGGTGTAGTCTTTGGTTAGTCATTGCATAGATAATGGGGTATAAGGGTTAGAAAGTATGGTATAGTGAACTGACAGAATACAAGTGTCTGGTGTAAACGGCGGGGTGCAGATGGTGGGACACAGGTGTTTGACAGGTGACGGTACTGTTGGTGAGCGGCATGGGATGGGTTTCACAGTATCTCCTCTTCTTTCACGTCACCGAAGAACACAGATGATGCTGATACTGGAGTATTTAATCCTGATCACAGTTTAAGCGTCTTCTGCCTCTTGGCCTTATCTCTTCCCTCTGGTGTATCTGCTGCCTCAGCTGGTGTGTCATGTCCTACACTGGATTGCTCTGAGTTGCCCAGGTAACATGGCAAAAACTGAAATGCTATGCTGTCTTCCTCCACGTGCTTTCAATGCCAGATGCTAAGATCCGTGGGTCTCAGTAATGAATGTAAAGTCTTCAGAACTCAGGCTTCTGCATGACATAACCCACCAGTGTAGCGTCTTCAGGTCTGGTGTCATAGTGCGAAGCACGGCTGTCTATAGGGGTCAGGGAGGGAGAGCGTCTCTGTTCATGGCTGCCTTGCTGTTTCTCTGTAGGGCCTCAAAGACTTCTATGGACATCACAGAATATAATCACTGTCTGTGACTCCCAAGCGGTGGCCCTGCCTGTGGCACACCTGGGATTTTAGGTTCTTTCTCTCTTTCTCTCAGTGTGTCAAACATTTGATGACATTTCTGTAGCTGAGTTTTGGAACCTTGGGACCAAGTGCACCAAGTACAAGCTCTCCAGTGCTCTACGTGAAGTGAATTTGCTACAGTTGTCTCTCCTCTGAAATGGTCATTTTTCAGAACCTGCTAGAATTTCACTTTCATGCCTGATGAAAGGCAATGAACTAACGTGTCAACAATCAGCACTTTCAAGAATTCATCTGAATGACGTCATGCCTTCAGGATGAACTCCTCCGCTTGCTCTCTTCTTAATGCAGAGAGCACAATTGCTAGATTCTGTCTCAGTCAAAGGTGGGCGGTTTGTAGATCTTGTGCACAAAAGTGTAGTTTCATTTTAACCATGCAGACCTTTCAAAGGAGCCAACGCAGGGAGGTAATGGAGTAGCCCTTAGTCACTGCAAATGTCACTATGCAACAGGGTGACCTAGCACTTCCCCTTGTCTACATGGCCATTCAGGGGCCTCTGTCCACTTCACAACACTCATTATGCGCCAGCAAATGATAGGCACTCAGTACTGCTTCTGTGGTGGGGGTAAGCCTGAGGCCTGGTTACTGCTTGCAGGAAACAAAACTAGGGTAGGAGGAGCTAGGAAAAAAACTCACTCTGTGAAGTGCTTGCTTCTCAAACATGAGGATCTGAGTCAATCTCCAGGACCCATATAAAAATGTCAGACATATTAAAATTGTCATCTGCAAAAAGAGCTTCTGTCATGAGGGTTGACAGCTGCACTAATCTGGACTCAGTGGGTTTAAAACAAGACTACATGAAGTTGGGAGGGGGAAGCGGTGGAGGGGTGTGGGAGAAATTGGAGAGAACAGCGTGGTGGATCAGATCAAAACATACATACATGGGCTGGAGAGATGACTTAGCAGTTAAGAGCACTGATCCAGGATCCAGGGATCCTGAGTTCAATTCCTACCACATGGTGGCTCACAACCATCTATAAAGGGATCCAGTGTTCTCTTCTGGTGTGTCTGCAGCTACAGTGTAGTCATATACATACATAAATAAATAAATCTTTAAAAAACATACATATGAAATTCTCAAGTAATACATTAAAAAGCTTTTAAATATTATATATATATATATAAAGATTTATTTATTTATTTATTTATTTATTTATTTATTTATTTATTTATTTATTATGTTCAGACACACCAGAAGAGGTATGAAATCTCATTACAGATGGTTTGTGAGCCACCATGTGGTTGCTGGGAATTGAACTCAGGAACTCTGGAAGAGCAGATGGTGCTCTTAACCACTGAGCCATCTCTCCAGCCCTTAAAGTATTTTTTTTGAAGTCAGATATTGTGGTCTGTTCTTCTAATTCCCATACTGGGTTCTCTTGGGCTCCCTGGCCAGCCAGCCAGCCCAGTTAGAGCTCTAGGCCAGTGACAGACCCTGTCTCAAAAGGGATGGGTGTTGTTGTTGAGAATAATATCTGAGCTATTCTCTAGCCTACACCACACACACACACACACACACACACACACACACAACACAGAGAGAGAGAGAGAGAGAGAGAGAGAGAGAGAGAGAGAGAGAAACCAAAGCATAGCAAAATGAAATTCAGGGCAGTATGCAGTGTGTGCACAGCCAGGGGCCTCTGCAGCCTGAAGTCTAGGAGCACAAAAGCAAATGATGTTCAGACAGGACTTCTCACACATATGTCCTCTGCCTAGGCCTTGTACATAAGGAGACATCAGTCGTTGGGGTGGTAATGTAAATTAGAATGTCCCCATAGGCTCACTGAATAATAATAATAAAAAGAAAAAGAAATGAAAAAGGAAAGGAACATGACTGCTTCTGGGTATGGTGGAGGAGAAAGTTTACTGTAGCTAAAAGGAGAGCATATTCAGAGGCAGGGGAGTCTTAGAAAATCCAAGTGAACACGAGCAGATTGAGCTTGGCCATGTGAAGACAGTGGTGAGGGAAGAGGGAGCGCCAGACCAAGAGGCCAGGAGAGTAAAGGGTAGACAAAAAGACCAGATAACCAAAATGCTGGATTATATAGGGAAGGGCAGCTGGGGAAGGGCATCCCATCCCCTGGGCTGGAGAAGTTTTGGGTAGGGGTGGGGTATGCCAGCCAGGAAGGCCTTGTAAGGAATAGAGATGCAGGGAGACCATGTGGTCAGTATCCACTTAGCCATTTGTCCTGGTTTTATGACCTAACACTCATATGTTTAAATACTTGGTCTCGCTACTGGAACTGTTTGGAAAGGATCAGGAGATGTGTTTTTGGAGGAGGTTTGTCACAAGGAAAACTTTGAAGTTTCAAGCGCCTTCTTCTATCCCCAGTGCTTCTCTGCCTCCTGCTTCTGGTTTGAGATGTGAGCTCTCAGATGTTCTGGCCTCCACAGGCAGTGCACACACAGGCACACCAAACACCTCTATCTCACCATCTTCACCCTGCTGTTTACACCAAACACTTTACACCATCACAACCGATCATGCCTTTGTTCCAGCGTTATGGACCATCATGGGCTCTAACCCTCTGTATTAGTCAGGATTCCCTAAGGGAACAGAGGGACAGAATAAATGCATATTAAAAAAGGATTCACTAGAGTAGCCTACAGGCTGTGGTCTAGCTAGTTCAACAATGTCTGTCCTCAAAGGAATGGCCAAGACTTAAGTAATTGTTCAATCTACAAGGCTGGATGTCTCAGTTGGTCTTTAGTCTACCTTAGAATACCAAAGAAGTAGATCCTAATACGGCAAAGGTGCATCAACAGCAGGTAGATGAATTTGCCATTGAGAGTGAAGGCAAGCAGGGTAAAAGCAAGTTTCCTTCTTCCACATTCTCTTAGGTGGGCTCCCACCAGAAAGTGTGGTCCAGACTTAGAGTGGGACTTCCCACCTCAAATGACCCAGGTAAGAAAATTTCTCGTTGTGTTCAGCTCCTTGGGACTTAATTGATTCCAGATAGAGTCACGTTGACAACCATGATCAGCTCTTCCACCCTGTGAGGCTGTAAACCAAATTAGACATTTTCTTTTATAAGTTACCTTGCTCATGGTGTTTTATCACAGTGGTAGACATGTAACTAATGCAGTTGGTATTTGCTTTCTTCTGGAAGGTCTTTCAGACAGGACATACTTCATGCTTGGCAGTTCCATGTCTTTCCTTCTTTGTGCACCACAAGCCTTCAACGTGTGTGATCAGTGGAAGTCCTTGCTAGGGCCTAAAGGACACTGAAAACCCATGTCCCATCTTTGGGAAGGAATAAGATGATGGCTGACAGACTTCACACAATGAAAGTGATCCATGAGAGAGGGAAGTGAGAGAGAACAGTCGGAACACTTGGTGATGGGAAACCAGACTCAAGTTCCTGCATCCTCAAAGCCCATGGGAGAAACTGATCTCCTCAGAAATAGGATGTTGGGCTGGAAAGGTGCTTGGCCATTATGAGCACTTGTTGCTCTTGCAGAGGACCTGGGCTCAATTCCAGCACCCACAGGGAAGCTAATATTTACCTGTAACTCCTATTCCAAATGCTCCGATGCCCTCTTCTGGCCTCCACAGGCACTGCATGTACATGGTGTACATACATACACACAGGCAAAGCAACGTCTCACACTCACACACAAACTAAGAAGAGGAAAAGAAGAAACAGGAGGAGGAGAAGCAGAGGAGGAGGAGGAGGAGGAGAGGAGGGAGGAGGAGGAGGAGGAGGAGAGGAGGAGGAGAGGAAGTACAATAATAGGGTATTACTAGAAAGAAGACAGACATCAGCAGCCAAAGCCAGGCCTCAAGGAGGCTTTATCCTGGCAGCAGCCAGGCCACATGTGTACCCATCACCACTGCCAACTCTGCCCCTTGCCAGGCCAACTTGGCTTCAGAAAGCAGTGTCTGAATAACCCACTAACTCATTCACTTGATGACTTGGACCAATAATGGTTCTGTGTGCCCTTAATGCCCTGGACTGGACCAAAGACTCCTGGAGCTGTCAAAACATGGCCCTGCCACAGGTCTCTTCAAGCACTCAAGAGAGCAGTACAGTTAAAGGGCAGCATGAGAAACTTGGATGGAGGGGTTTCTAACGAGTGACCCAGATGTTATATGTAGAGATTAGAGTTATGGACCTCCCAGAGGTCTAAGTCCCCCTAATCATATGCTGACACTCTAACCCTCATAGTGGCTACATTTGGAGACATGGCCTTAAAAGAGGTAACCACATTAAAACCGGACCTGGGACACTGATCTAAATTTCCTTAGAAGGAGACAAAGACAGTATTAAGACAAAGATGCATGCAGAGGAAGACTATGGTAAAACACAAAGAACACAGCCATCTGCAAGCCAAGAAAGATGCCTCAGGAGAAACCAGCCCTGCAGGCTCTTTGACCTTGGAACTTCCAGCACCCAGGACTGCAAGTCAGTTCTACTGTTTAAGCCCCAGGGTGTGGGATAGCTCTGCTGTTGGTTTCCCACATTTGTGGCCCAAACATTTGGGAGAGTGACTTAAGGTAGAAAGATAAGAATCTATTTTGCCTCCTGGTTTCAGTCCATGCTCACTTTTCTCCATTTTCCTGGGCATGTTGTCAGGCAGAGCATCATGGTGGCAGGAGCACATGACAGAGATGCTTTGTCATCTCATTGCAGAAAGAAAAGGGAGGACGAGACAGGAAGGGGCCAAGCACTCCCAAGCACTTCCAGGCCTGTTCTACCTCCAAAGTTGTCCAGTACATTGCAAAAGAATGTCACAATCTGGGGACCAGCTTCTCAATACAAGGGCATTTTGTTGGCTGGGGAGGGCAGGGACAGTCTATATCAATTGTGTGAGGTATTAGGGTAGCTGTTCTCAGTCTTCCTAATGCTGCCACCTTTGAATACAGTTCCTCATGTTGCGGTAATCCTCTAACCAGAAAATTATGTTTGTTGCTACTCCATTTTTTGTTTGTTTAGTTTGGTTTCATTGGTTTTTTGTTTGTTTTTCAAGACAGGATTTTTCTGTGTAGCCATGGCTATCCTGGTACTCACTCTGAGACCAGCTGCCTCAAACTCAGAGATCCCTGCCTCTGCCTCCCAAGTGCTGGGATTAAAGCCACTTGCCACTATTGCCTGGCTTCATTACTACTTCACAAATGTAATTTTGCTATTGTTATGAATAGTGATGTAAATATGTTTTGGAGATAGGGGTTTGCCAAAGGGGGAGAGGCCC
Organism: Mastomys natalensis; assembly: GCA_021653895.1. Classification (NCBI taxonomy): domain Eukaryota; kingdom Metazoa; phylum Chordata; class Mammalia; order Rodentia; family Muridae; genus Mastomys; species Mastomys natalensis. The sequence goes on from JAJTUV010001115.1 coordinate 136,254, forward strand.
ACAGGTTGAGAACCACTGTTAGAGCATCCCCACCTGACAAATGCAAGCGTTGATTCTGCAAAGTTGTCATGTGGTTCCAGAGGTACGCTGGTTGGAGCATGAGCTCACCCGGCTGTCTCTCTAGAAAACCATCTCTGTAGAGAGACATGAGTCTTCCTCCACGCAGAGTGATCCGGTGATTTCCTAGCCCTGCATGTTAGTTATCTTTGTGCATTCTGTGACTGGGAATCGAGCCTTTGAGCATCACAGTCCAAGACCACCCATCCTTACTCTTTGTTGACTCCTTCCAGTACAGCTCCTGGTGAAAACGACTTGCTAATGTTTGTCCCAGCAAATGGCTACAATTACCTAGTGGGATTGTGTGTCAGCTTTCTGTCACTATGACAAATACCTGAGATAAATCAATGAAATAAAGGAAAAGGTCGATTTTAGCTTAGAGTTTCAGATGTTTCAGTCCATGGACTGTGGTGAGGTACAGCATCATGGCAGGAGTGTAGGGTCAAGGCCATCTACTCACATTAGGGTGTTCAGAAAGCAAAGGGACTAACATGAAGTGGGCAGGATCTCAATGTTACCTCTGAAGGTGTACCTCCTTGTGACCTGACTCCTCCTACTAAGCCCTGTCTCCTAAATGTTCTACCACCTCTGAAGAGCTCATGGACTGGTGAGCAGTTCTTTATCTCATGGTCACTTGTGGAAAATTCAAGATCAAATCCATGTAGGACTAACCCTGACACCCCAACACCTTACACTCAAACCCGTCCTGCCCCAACCTGGACTCAAGACTCCTCTTGGAGACCTGGAACACTTTTGGAATAAATCCTAGTAGTTTGTCCCATGCTGTGTTTGGGGATGCAGGTGGAACCTGGATATCACACACAGCATCCCCTGGAAAGTATATTAGAAGGAGCCTTCTCATAGTCGCCCCTTGGACATAGAGTGCTGTGGCTGGATAAGGGAACTGGTCTCACAGAGGTGGTGTGATGTGTTGTGGATAGCCTCAGCCTTGTATTTTGATCCTGGTTCCCAGTGGTACTTCTTCTTCTTATTTTTATCAATTTGCAGCAGTAATTATTTAAACCGCCAAATTTGTTGGCAGTAAGATCTACCCAAATAAGACCAGTAAAGGAAAACACAACTCAATAATTATGGGTATAAATTGCACGCCTAGATTGGGCAGGTTTACCACTACACTATTCTAATCCCTGGCTATGAGATCCCTTATAACTTGCGGTTTATCCAGGTCGCGTGGTTGTTCTTCCGACTCCGGCTCCTCCATCTTCGGCTTCCTTCTGCCGGTGGTGATGTGCATGAGATTTACTGTCTACAGAGGTATGATGGGAGTGGTTTCCAGACCCTGGATTATCTTGCCTTTGGAGCAGAGAAGATATGAAGCAGTGACCTAGAGCAACAGCTACCAGATGTGACACAGTACAACTAGGGCATGGATGCAACTAGATCCTGCCAGCTCTGCTGTAGGAGGACAGATTCCTAGGTGATCTGTAATTCTCAAAATAACAGTAACGTGTACAGAGAACTCAACATCTCAAAGTTAAGAGGAGCTAACAAAAGTCCCTGGGCAATGTCCATGTCTCTTCTAGAACAAGATGTTCTGAAGTGGTTAAGCTCAGAATTCCCAATGAACCCAGGGTTTAGAACTCAATGCAGAGTGTTTTGGGGTTATCAGATACATCGAGATGGGGCACACAGACCTGACTCCCACTGCTCTGAGCAGTTTTCCTAGGCCTTTCAATGTTGGCTCACCATTACTTCTAGCAATAGAGCGCATCTCTTGCAAATATCAGACACTAATAAATAGTGAAATGGTTACAATGAAACCCTATGCCTGTGCATTACCGTGCCTAAACTTGTTAACACAAAAGCAGAGAGTCTGTTAGCCACAAACCCTCATCATAGCAGCTGTTCCATAGACCTTTGCTAGCTTTGTCAACTTGATACCACCTACAGCTATCTGAGAGGAAAGCCTTGGTTAAGTAGTTGCCTAGATCAGATTGTTCTATGGCCATGTCTGTGAGGCATTGTCATGATGGTTAATTGACACAGGAGGGCTCCTTCCACTGTGGGTAGTATCATTCCCTTGGGCAGGTGGTCTTGGGCTGTATAAGAAACCCAGCTAAGCATGAGCCTACAAGCAAAACCAGTAAGCAGTATTCCCCCTTTCTTCTGTAAGCTCTTGCCCCAATTTTCCTCAGTAATGGATTCTCTAAGCTCAAATAAATGTTTTTCTAAGTTGGTCATGGTATTTGTCTAGCAAATAGATCTTTAGATCAAGATAGGACAAACTTAAATCATAGACTATTCTGTGGTTTATAAGTGACTTCTGCACACATCAAGAGCACTTACCTAAACAGAGGATGACATGGGCCCTGATGACATGGAGAATAGAACTGAACAAAGCTCATAGCTCCCCACGGAGGAACTTGTGCTGGCTGAGTTCCCACCTAGCAAAGAGCATGCAGGCTCTCTCAGAGCTTGGCCACCTGTGTCTTGTCCTGTGACATAGGGGCAGGTGCACATCCAGATGTGTGGCAGAGATGAAAAGTCCCGCCTTCATCCCTGACACTGCTAGATAACTAACACAGGTGTGTCCCGGCTTTCATGCAGGGGCTCAGCTTTGCCTGCAGACAGGCTTGCCTTTAATCCTGATTTAGTGTCCTACAAAGTACAGGAAGCTTAAGCCTGGGGAATGGAGGCAGAGCAATAATGTTTGGGCTTAGTGTGAACTTAATTCTTCCCACTATTTGGGGTCCAGAGCTTTACAGTAGTGCATTTAATGACATAGCTCTCTTGTGTTCTATTTTTGCTTCTAGAATTAACTGGTTTCTACCTAGGAAACACCTTCCGGTCAAACTCTCTTGCCAGTGCAGCTGCCGTGTGACTCTGCTCATCGGCCCCCCCAGCAGAGCTTTTCTGTATCCTGACAAGACAATACAGTTCAGTCCTTAGTTAGGCGGCCATGAAAACTCACACTAGTTATGAAGGGTTGGTCCCAGAACCTATGGATGCTCACGTTCCTCATACAAATGATGTAACATTTGTGTATAATGTGTGCAGTCTCCCTAACTACTTTAAGTCAGCTTTAAACCACTTATAAATACCTAATGTGATACAAGCTGTGTCACCATATTGTATATAATACATAGGGAATAATAACAAAAATCCCCTATATTTAGTACTGATAATTTTAAATTTTTTGAGACAAGGTTTCTTTTTTTTTCTTTTCTTTTCTTTTTTAATTTAATTTTTTTTTTTTGCTTATTCACTTTATAACCCGTCCCAGTCACCCCCTCCCACAATCCTTCCCCATCTCTTCTTTTCTGAGTACCCCCTCCTCCTGTATGAGACAAGGTTTCTCTGCATAGCCCTGGCTGTCCTGAAACTCACTCTGTAGACCAGGTTGGCTTCAAAATCACAGAGATCTGCCTGTCTCTGCCTCCTGAGTGCTGGGAGAGGGGAGGAGGAAGGAGAGGCAGACCCAGAGAAACACAAAGAGAAATTATACAGAAATAGGGATGGAGGAATTCAGAAATTCAGGCATGCTGATGAGCGGGCAAACATGTGGTCCTTGACAGAGCTGTGTGGACTCTGAGACTGCACCAGGCACGAAGCTCACGCCATCTCATGCCACAAGGACAACAGTTGCTTCAGTGTCTTCACAACACAGCCGCGATCATGCACAGCCAGGCTTCTGAAGCTTCCAAAGCACCGGTGCTGCATTTGCGGATTCACCTGCTGCAGAGTGAAAACACTGGAGGAACAAAATATATGGGCTGTTTTCTCTCGTTGCCATAACTTCCTAATGATGTAGCCTAACAACTGTAGGCACACACGGCACTTACACTGTCCGCCATTTTAAGTCGCCGAGAGAGGATTTAAAGCACAGGAAAGGGTGTGTATGGGTGAGATGGGGAAACCACACCGTTTCCCATAGAGCAGTGGTTCTCAACTTTCCTAAACTGTGACACCCCCAACCACAAAATTATTTCATTGCTACTTCAGAACTGTAGAATTGTGCTACTGTTATGAATCGTAATGTAAATATCTGATACATGATCCCCAAAGGTGTGGGGACCCACAGGTTGAGAATCATTGTCATAGAGGACTTGAACATCCATAGATTTTGGTATCTAAGGAAGAGGCCAGAGCCAGCCCCATACATACAACATGGCTGTATTAGTCAGGCAACTCTGGCAGAACAGTGATTCTATTCTTCCTGGTAAACAGCCACTTCCCTCTGGCGGGAGTCAAGCTGCTCAGTGGTTAGGGCTTGTTTTCCAGGATGAGATTGAACCAGGGGCCGCTAAGACGAATGCATCACTCCTGAAAGCTCATTCTTTCTAAATCAGTTCCTCTCCCCCCAACACCGAGGTCTACAGCTCGAGCCACAGGTTTCTGGAGCTTATGTGAAAAGTCTTTCAGGAGATTCCAGTTTCTTTCATCAGGTTACAGAAAACAGCCAAGAGTCTTCCCAGTGAGCTGGCAGGAGAGGTCACAGAGCTCTGGGGAGGCTGGGATGGGGTCCCTGGTTGAGTCAGATGAGAGAAGGAAGGAAACCCTCCAGGCTTGTCTGAAGCTGGAGAACAAAGGCAGTACGCTCATCAAAGAACTCAGTGGGTGGTCTTTTGGAGTGTGTTGCAACAGGGCCTTCTGAACACACCACAGGTTCAGTTCTCCTATGATCCAGTAGTGTTGTCCTTCATATAAAATGGTTCAGCTTTTAAGAGATAAAGTAATGCAAAGGTGATTTGTGATGGTGGAATTTGTGCTTCAAACTGTGCTTTTGAATTTTGGTCTTTCTCAGGCTAGGAGATATTCGCACAACCTCTCTCCAGTTCTGGGTAGGTGCAAAGTCAACCACGTGACTGAGAGGAAACAACCAGAGCTCTAGAGAGCCCTGTTGCTAGCCTTGATGTTTGGTAGCCTAAAATGTTTTCTCCTACTTAGGATATTTTCAATCTATGATGGGCCCGTTGGGATGTAATCTATCAGAACCCAAGGAGCACCTGTACTTCATAGCTGCTGGCTCAAAGTCCCAAGTAACTGGAGTTACATCTGTATGTGTGCTAAGTCTTTATAACAACTGGAATTTTCAATTAATTAAAACATCACAATTAGGCTGGATTAAGAAAAATAGCTTAGCAATCCCCCGTCATCTTGTTCAACACATCTGGGCATCACGGCCTGGTATCCATCTGAGTGGTCTTAGGTTCAGCCTTACCTCCCACTACTTTCTCCCTCAGTATTACTTTGAGAAAAATCCCATAGCTCACAGATTTTTACCTATAGCTACTTTGGTAAGAGCACACACGCAGACTACAGTATCTCTCCTTGGGTTAATGCTCTCAGGGGATGAAAACTGTAACCTGGACACTGGAGAACACCCAGAAACCTGTGAGGCAAATGATCATGACACTGCAATCATGGACGCCTGCCAGACTCCAAGCATGGCCCACCCAGCACCCCAGGAATGTCATGTAACCTGGTAGGTACCTGTAATTCTGTCCTGTCCTGTATGTCATCTGTCTGTCTGTCTGTCTATCTGTCTGCCTGTCCATCCTAGTTCACCTCTTAGAGGGGTCCAAATAGCAAGCTCAGACCATCCTTGGGTCTTGCAACCTTCATGCACTGACCACTGTCCTGGCCTAGCTCCTCATCTGCCTGGCGCTACAAAGCCTAGCTGACCTGTTTTCATACTCCCTGGGGACAAGTTCCTCTGCCTTTGATTCTGCTAGAGATAGTCAGCCCTTTTCTGTGGTTATTCTGCACAGCCTACGTGACCCTGACTGAGACAGTGGGTTAGATGTAGATTCCTGCATCAAGAAACACTTTATGTGTCCAAAAAGCAGAAGAAAACAAAAGATAAGCAACCCGCAGACTTTAGTGAAGAATCCTGCCCCTCCCACCCCAGGCCCCAGCCATGTAGCTCTGAAGACTTCTTCATAGAGCCTTCTGCAGGAACAGCAGTGGACCAAGCATCTGACTAGGCCGGGCAGAGCCCTCCTCTGGGCGTGAGTCTCTTCATCCATGCTGGAGTGCCAGTCTCAGGGGCCAAGGCCTGTGCTAGCCTTTCTGTCGTCCTCTGTTCCGTTTTTTTCACAGTGAAAACCCCTAGCTTCAGGAAGAATAAAAATAACAAATGTCCATGCACCTTGCTGTCTGGCCAGAGAGAACTGTTCTTTTCTTTTTAAAGAGACAGTATGTGAGCAGGATCTTGGCCTCCTGTCTGCTGGGTGAAGTAATCGAGGCATCTTGGAGTACCAATTTCTTTGTTCTTTGGGGACTCTTCAGCAGTTTTCCCCAAAGAAGTTGAACAAAAGCTGGAACTGTCAGAGCTTCCTCAGTAGGCAGAGCTCAAGCAGGTCTGGAAATGTCTGCAGGCAAACTCCTGGGTGGGCAGGAAGGATGCCGAGAAAGGAGATTATCATCCCCACCCTCCTCACAAAACAACAAGCAAATGAAAGAAAAACATTAAATATATATTGACATGGATATATAAACTCTGGCTACCCTGAGATAGCTAACATTAGAAATGGGGGGCTATTTTTGTCTGTGTCTCATAGTGCATACACATATGTGGGAACACACATGTATGATGATGGAGCCATATCACACAAGCATCATAAAAATTTAAACGCCTTTTTAAAATGCATTTATTTTCCTTTTGAACGTCTCTCTTGGACCCCCTCACCTCCATCAAGCACTAATCTTTTAAAATCTATTATGGACTTCTGGTTAAACGTAGTAGATTGAAAATGTGCATTAACCTCTGCTCCCTCTCAAAACCTCACTAAAATGATGTCGAGTGGATAACAGAGGCATTATCCCTAAAGAACAAAGGGATCAGCGGAATCCTAGGCAGCACCGAGATGCACACGGTGTTAAGGAAACTGGAAACAGATGGATGGAGCAGTGGTCAGAGCTCGGCAGAGTGGGCAGAACTGAAACACAACTGCCTTCAGATGGAAGCTAATGGCCTCCAAGCAGAGGTGCGTGCGCGGGTGGATGTGTGCGTGCGTGGGTGTGTGCCCGGGTGTGTGGGTGCATTCGTGCATGTTTGTGTGAGTGAGTGTGTGTGTGTGTGTGTGTGTGTGTACATGCATGTGGAGGCTAGATGTTGAAGTTGAGTGTCTTCCATTACTCCATCTCTGAGACATAGTTTCTTACTGTATCTAGAACTCACTGACTGGCTAGACCGGCTGGACAGTGAACTCTGGGGATCCAACCATCTCTAAACCACCTCAGATATAGGATTACAGATGTGTGTACAAACACCTGGCTTTTATGTTCAGTGCATGCAGCTGTACTCAGTCCCTCATGCTTACACAGCAGTCTCTTTACCAATGCAGGCTCTATTTCAGAACGTTTCTATCTTTTCCCAATAGTACCACTCTGGGAACTGTGTCTTTATACACTGACCTTTGGGATACACTCCAGTTCCAAACTATAGCAGCAAGTTGCCCAGACCCCTTGCAGGCTCTAACTACCAGGCCAACACCAAACCCTTCAACGCTGAGTTTACACGGTAGGCACATACATAAAACTCCTACTTTTGAAAAGATCATTTGAGAAGAACCCCAGACAGGAAAAATACTGAGACCAAAATAAATCAATCTAGAAAGAAATGTAAGGGAGATGTGATTAGTATCTTCAACAGAGAAGCCCAAAGTTAACTCCATTACAGGTTCCTGGTGTGTTGCGAAGGAAATTCAGAGGACAAACAGCAACTATTGACAAACGATAGTTCATTGTTAAATTCAGTGTAAGAGGTAGTGAGGAGAGGTAAGGAAGTGTCCCAGAGGATAGTCTTCTAGGACAAAAATGAATGTTGTGAAGGGACAGGAATGCTTTAAAACTTAGGTCATCAATCCAGGAGGCCTGATCTCTGAAGACCAGGGGCTTCTGAGATAAATGAGAAAACTGGAGAACAGGAGGAGAGAAATTAAGAAATAATATTTCTTAGAACTGAATAACTTGGTTTTCCTGACTGAAAGGGTAATACACACAGCACAATAGATTTTTTTATTTTTTTAATTCCATGAACTAATTTTTATTGTTGTTTATCAGAGACAGGGTCTCATTCTGTAGCTCTGGCTTTCTTGGAACTCACTAAGTACACCATGTAGGCCTTGAACTCATAGAGATCCATCTGCCTCTGTCTCTTGAGTGCTGAGATTAAAGGTCTGCACCACTATGCCTGGTTCACAATAGATTTTTAAAAAGACAAACTATATATTGTTCAAAGTTTGGTACACAAGAGAAAGGGAATTATAATCAAAGAGGAGAAAATGATATGGAAAGACTATGGATCAACCAACACGGCGCCATATGTCTGGAATCCCAGCATGCAGAAAGAAGCCTAACTCAGAGAATCATAAGTCCAAAGCCAGCTGAGCAACATAATGAGTTCCAGTCTAGCCTGGATTGAATAACAAGACACTGTTCCTCCAGAATTGTGAATGGTGGCACTTCTCAATGTCCAGTAAAGCTAAACTGAATGGAGGAAATACCTCAGAGATTGGAGGAAAACCAACTCCTACCAGATGTTTTACACCTAGTCAGCTAGAGATAATCAGATAAGAAAGTTGAACAGATACTTTCAGACATTCAGCATCTTGAAAATGAACTCTCCAGACTTCCTTTACCAAAAGCTGCTATCAGAGATGGCTCATTGGTTACGAGAACTTGCTGCTTTTCCAGAGGACCCAAGTTCAGTCTCCCAGAAACCATATGTCAGCTCAAAAACACTGGTAACTGCAGTTCCAGGGATCCAATGCCGACTTCGGTCTCCTTGGGCACCTGTAGTCACTCACATGTCACATACCCACACAAGTCATATATACACATAATTAAAAATAAATGTTATTTTTTTAAAAAGCTATTTTCAAATAAACAAATATATCAAGAAATAGGAACAGATGGTATCCAGGGTCAGGTGGAAGGAGACCCACAAAGATTGTCAAATCCTAGCACTACAATTGTGTAGTAAACATTAGAACAACAATAATGAGCAATCCTGTTTCTATTAAGAAAATTGAGGGTACATGTAACCAACTTTACAAATATTGAGAGTAACATTGCAGGTTATATGTAGAATTTAGTGGTATTAAACATTAAAACACATAAAAACATAATTAAAGAAAAGAAAATACAGCAAGGGCAGGAAGCAAATTATAGAAATATTAGAGTTATACATAAGTAACTGTAATAAAAGTCATGAATATATTAAATCAACTCTTCTGCAGAACTATGCTACCATCCCATAGGAAAGGTGCAGGATTATGTACAGGGAGGAGGTGCTGAGCACTGCTGTTCAACATCTGTATGTTTATCTTTCTTAACTCACTTAATGTCCGAAATCACAAGATCAAAAAATAAAATCGAAAGCATGTTATGTAGACTACATAAGGAAGTAACAAAGAAACAGACACAGGAGTCAGAAATGATGGTCCCTGGATCAAAAACTACAATTTCCATATATGTATACTCAGTACCTATATCAACTGCTAAGTGATAGAACTAGAACAGAGGCAGACTAATTGTGCATCATCTGCACTGCTTTCAGGCTTCACAGAGTCACTAGGTAGATGACTGGTAGGTGACAGGTGTAGGTGTACCTACATTTATAAAAAATAGCACAGTGCAGAACCCTTCTGCCTCTCTTTATACATCACCCTACATGACAATATCCCAGAAATCCTTGAAAGCCAAGTGATATTGAGCCAACTTTGAAAAATATGTTTTTGTTAATCCTTTGAGACTTCCGTGCAATGTATATTAATCATAGACACCCACACTCCTCCTTTAATTCCTCTCAGATCCACTACTCTTCCTTTCTCAACTTGGTGTCCTTTTGTTTCGTTTTTGTTTTTGTTTTTCAAGACAGGGTTTCTCTGTGTAGCTCTGGCTGTACTAGAGCTTTCTCCGTAGACAGGCTGGCCTCAGACTCAGAGATTCACCTGCCTTTATCTCCTGAGTGTTGGAATTAAAGACTTGTGCCACCACATCTTGGCTTTGTTGTTATGCTGTTATTTAGTTTTGTTGTTTTGTTTTAAAATAATAACCCATCAAATCCAGTTTGTGTTATGCATATACTCACGAGTATGGGGATATCTAATGTAGCATGTCTGACACTAGGGATAAACCCTAGTTTAAGGGTACCAAACCCTTAAAGAAAACTGACTTTTCCCCTCCCAGAAGCAATCAACTAGCAATAACTCCTCAGTCAGTGGTTGGTGCTCATGAGCTTCTTGGGAGTTCATGAATACAGCGGTCGTGTCATGTGTAGAAGACAGTTTTGCCAGTCCTCCCCAACTCGGGCTCTTAGAATTTTTCAATGCCTTCTTCTGCTGTAGTCCCTGAGCTTCAGAGGTAGGTGACATAGAAGTTCCATTTGTGGCTGAGCTCTTCGCCAACAATTATTCTCTGCATGTTGGTGAGTTGTGAAGTTTTCTACCTTAACGTCCAACCACTTAATGGTCATCCACTACACAAAGGAACTTCTCTGATGAGGTCTGGGAGCAGAGCTAATCTATGAATAGAGAGATGAGATTTAGAAGGCAGTTTGGGACTATGTCCATTTGCAAAATAATAATAATATATTCATCCCTGAGGTCTATGAGCTCCCCAATCACTGGATTGATAAGGCCAGATTTACAGTACCAAACATGCATTTTCTCCTATGCCACAAACCTTATTTTAGTCAGGTTAGTTACCCCCAAACATTTCTGCCACTGTTGTACCTACAGACATTTCATGGCACTCCAGTGATTATCATAGTTCATAGTGTTCACAGCTGGGTAAATGTTATGGCTTTTCTCTGCCAATAGTCTGCCTAGTATTTCTGGTAACTATAAAAGCTGGCCAGTGGAAAGGAGGCTCCCTGGTCAGTACCAACATGATTTCTACATGGGTTATGATGAAAGTGTGTGAGTTTCTTACACTATAGGGCTTTACCATCAAGTTTTAGTAGGTAACCAAGAAAAATGTCCTGTATTGTTTTGGGGGGCAGGGTGTCTCTGGGGCACCTCTGACAAACAACTCAAGAGATCAAACATTGTGACCACACGAACTTCATCCCAGAGAGAAAAGGTTGGTTCAACATATACAACTCAATAAATGTAACACACTATTTAAGCAAGCTTAAGGACAGATTTCATAATCATCTTGATTGAGAATGCAAAGACATTTGACAAAGTTCAATATGCTTTCATGGTAAAAGATCTTAAGAGGAGATCTTAAGAATAGATGCAGCATATCTCAAAATCAAAAGGTTGTAACAAATACTATACTAAATGGAGACACACAGCATTTCCTCTAAAATCAGGAAGAGGCAAGCAGGCCCACACTCTGCTCTCTTGTTATAGTGCTTAGAGTCTTAGATACACCTATTAGCGAAGAGAAAAGCATAAAAGGGAAAAAAATAAGAAAGGAAGAAGTCAAACTATCCCTATTTGCTGATGGCACGATTTCCTACTTACCGAACTCTATAAAATCTACTAGGAAACTCTTAGACCAAAGACTTACAAGAAAGTTGCAGGATATGAAAACCAATATTACAAAACCCACTTCATATGTATTAACAAGAACTTGTGGAAAACAAATTAGCAAAAATATCTCATTTATAATGTTTATCTTCCTGATGAAAAAGGCCAACCAGCCATGTGAGATCTTGGGTGGAGCCACCATAGGCCACTTCTACAGGTAAGAGGTTGAAGTTGTTGAGCTGGGACTAAAGGTATTGAGCAACTAAAGTTGAGGACAGATTTAGGGTGCTGAGCTAAGAGTATTGGGGAGGTCATGCTAGCTGCAGGAGATGAATAATGCCCAACAATTGAGCCAATAAGGCAATTTGAAATTGAACAACTGTGTGTGTCTATGGTTTTCATCCTCGAAGCCAGTATTCTCTGGGGGGGGCTGGTAGCAGGTCAGTTCCTGGAGCTCAGGAGGGGTAGCAAAAGTTACATGCAACAATGTTGTTCATATGTTCTCGACACAAATCCTCTATCGGAGACAATGCATCCTGTAGGTGGCCTCTTTAGCGATTGTCAGCTTCCTTTGCAGCACAAACACTTTTAATTGCATGAAGTCTCACCAGTTGTCTTTTGGTCCTGTTCCCTGTACAACCAGAGTCCTGTTCAAAAGTTCTTACGTGAGCCTAAATCTTGACATGTACTTCCTACTCTTTCTCCTTGAAGTTCAGAGCTCCAGATCTAACACAGATTTTGGTGTGCAGGGTGAGAAAGATTGGGTTTTATTCTTCTGTATGTAGATTCTCAGTTTTCCAACACTGTTAAAGATGCCATCTTTTCTCCAGTGTGTGTTTTTACCATCTCTCAAAAAATCCAGTGGCTGCAGGCTGTGGACTTTCACTGTGGTCCTTGGTCCTGTGTCATAGATCACTGTGTCTGGGTTTGCATCAGTACCATGCTGTCTGTCTTACTACACCTTGAAGTCAGGGGCAGTAATGGCTCCAGCAGAGATTTATTGCTCCTGTTGTTTTGCCTATCCAGAGTCTTCCATGCTTCCATATAACTTTAAGATTAATCTTTTTTCCTGTGGATTGTATTGGAATTTTGACTTAATATTGCATTAAATCCAACATATTACTTTTTATTTGAGGGCATTGTGTTGGGATTTTATGGAGGTTGCTTGAACCTGTTTCAATAGGTTGCTACTTTCTCAGTATTAGTTCTACCCATCCAAGTATGGGAAGGGTCTTTTATCTTCTGGTTAATTTCTTTCTTCAGTGTTATGTAGTTTTCATTGTATAGGTCTCCTGCTTTGAGGTTATTAGGAACGGATTGTTTCCCTGATTATTTTCTTAGTCTGTTTGTCTTTGGTATGTAGAAAAGCTCAGATTGTGTTGTTCTGTAGCTGCCACTTCGCTCAAAGTGTTTATCAGCTCTAGGGGGTTCCTGGCGAATTCTTTGGGGTCTCTATTGAATAGAATCATGCCATCAGAAATAGGAATACTTTGAGTTCTTTTTTTTCTCCCATTTGTATCCTTTTTCTTTCTTTCTCCTGTCTTATTACGGCTGCCTATTGACTAGGAGTGGTTAATTGGACCCTCTCAACTGCTTTCTGATTTTAACAAAAATGCTTCAAGTTTTTTTTTTTTTTTTTTCATTTAACAAACAAACAGAATTTCCCGTATTCCTAGGTTGCTGAGGGGTTTTGTTTGTTCCTGTCTTAGTAAGGACTGATGACTGTACGTTGTCAAACTGGAGTTTTTGCTCTTTTTCTTGGTTTTGACCCCCCTGGGATGGGCCATATGGCTTCTGCAACACCAAGATAATCATAGCACGTCTTTGTTAATCTATTAGTGTGCTCAATGGTATGAATGGATTTTCTTGCACTGAGTACCCTTTGCATTCTGGAAATGACGTGGAGGCTGCCCATCATGTGGTGCCCATGTTTTAGAATTCTAGGAGGCCCAGTTTGTGTCTATATTTATTATGAGTTTTTACTTCTGTTATATCTTCACAGCAAATTGGCCAAAGGTGCCCTCTCCTGGTCAGGTTTTTATGCTAGGAGTGTGCCAGCACCATCCATCAAATAGGCCAGGAAGGTTTCCATACTTTCCCGTGAACCTAACAGACCCAGGGAAAGCCTCCAGGAGCTCCAGAGAAAAAGATAGAGGAAGGAAGGAGGGAAAGAAGGAGGGAGAGAGGGAAGCAGGGAGGGGGGTAGGGGGAGGAGGAAGAGGGAGAGAGAGAGAGAGAGAGAGAGAGAGAGAGAGAGAGAGAGAGAGAGAGAGAGAGACTCACACCAGAGCTTTACATCCATGGGCCACTACCAGTGTCTAAGTGTCTAAGATTGCTGAGAGAAGCCATGAGGCCCAAGGAGCTCAGAGGAAGGTCAAGGAGCAAAGGCTAGAGAAGCACCTAAGAAGAGAGAGGCAGGGAAGCAGGAGAGGGATGGGTTAGTCTAAGGGCCAAGGGCTTTGAAAAAGAAGCCTGTGTCCACATCTGCAAGTTTTAAAGAATATTACGTTTTAGTAGGTTATGGTATAGGTTGATCTTTGAGCTGTCTGGGAGACCACAGTTTGGAGGTGGCTAGGACAGGGTAAAGGTGGGGAATCCAAGGCACATGACTATCTCAAAGATTCCTAGGCCTCCGGCCTTACACCTTCCTCACAGGAAGGGAGGAGCCTGGGGGCAGACCAGCTGTGGGAAATAGATCAGGGAACAGTGAGAATTGGCCTGGCTCTGACCTGCACATGTGGGGAGTTAGCACAGAAGACAGTTGGAGATGCAAGGCCCAGAGCAGTGGTCAGGGCTGCGGGTGTCCTTGGGAATGATAATGGCTGAGGGCCAGAGAGAAGTCATCTAGATTTGAAGCTAGAAGTGAGGAAAGCCTGAGGCTTAGAGAGACCCTTAAAAGAGACAACAATCACAGATCAGATGCAAGAGGCTGGACCATTTGGAATGTTGAGGGTTTGCCAGTGACCAGGAGGAACACCAGGACCCTGTGCTCATGAGGCGTCAGCACAGTTAGTTCAGTTCTGTGAGACCACAAACAGTTGGGACTGAGGTCAGAGCACTCCCCACACAGCCTTCTTTGGGATTTTTTGTTTGTTTTTCTTTTTGAGATAGACGGAGTCTCTCTGTTATCTGAGCTGGCTTTCAATTCCCGAGCTCAAGATAACTCTCCTGCCTCAGCATCCTTTGTGCTGGGTACTACAGGCCAGCATCACTGTATCCAGCCAGTCTGCACCTTATTGGAGGGATCCCATCCTTCCAGAAGCTCTGGCCCAATAGTGCCTTGCAGTTTCCTGTCATTTATCTTCTCCTTAGACCAGGCATCCAACCCTTCAGCACGTCTTTTTGGCTTTACTTACAAACTCTCCCTGAAGTCAGGCCACTACCCCTCCAAGGCTGCAGCTGCCACTCTATCCCAGAGGCTGTCATTCCACTGAGTTGGCTTGCATCTTGGGTTCTGGCTAGTCCAGTCCAGGGACTATCATGAATCCTTTAGATCGTAGACCAGAATGAACAGAATCTCAGTCCTCTGTGTTTTGGCATAGCTATACTCTTCTGTTTTTTCCTTCAACACTCCTTTCCAGCTACTTCCTCTTCCAGATCTTTCTGGACTGTGCCAGGCAAACCTTCAAGTCAAGGCCTTTGCTCTCATTCCCGTGTTTGCCTGAAAATCTTTCCCTAACCCTGACTTCCTGTAAGGTGTGATCCTATGCCCCCTGGCCCAGATTTTTGAAGGTCTTCTTCTGAGACTTTCTCTCTAAACTTAAGCAACTCCAGCCTGATCATTAATCTTTCCTTACCTCCCCATTTCCCACCACCCTCCCCATAATGTGTTTTATTGTTTTATTACATCTGATTTCCCCCTGTGCTGCTAGTTTTATGTCAACAGCTAGGTCATCTGAAAGAAGGGAACCTCACTTGAGAAAATGCCTCTATAAGATCTGGCTGGAAGGTATTTTCTTAATTAGTGATTGATGGGGGAAGGCACAGCCCGTTGAGGGTGGTGTTATCCCTGGGCTGATGGTTGTGGGTTTTATAAGAAAGCAGGCTGATCAAACCATGAGGAGCAAGCCAGTAAGCAGCATCCCTCCATGGCCTCTGCATCAGCTCCTGCCTCCAGGTTCCTGCCCTGTTTGAGTTCCTGTCCTGACTTCCTTCAGTGATGAACAGTGATGTGGAAGTGTAACCCAAATAAACCCTTTCCTCTCCAAATTGTTTTTCAGTCATGGTGTTTCATTGCAGTAGAAACCCTAACTAAGACACCCCTTACTAGGAAGGACCAGCTCCAGCAGAAAAAAAGACTGTCACCTGTTTGTCACCATTGTGTCCCTAGCACCTGTTGAGATGGTCGTGGTAAAAGCCTGAACTGCACGGAATGAACAATTGCAGGGAGTGCAGAGTGGAACGGGTTGGGGAGTGGAGAGCCAGCATTGCTTGGTAGGTATGTGCTGGGAAGACCATCTACCCAGTCTTCTAAGCCAGACTTCCAAAGGCCATGGCTCTACCTTCTGAATCTCCTCAGCCAAGCAGTTCTCTGGAGGCAAGAAGCCACACCCAAGGAGGAGAAAGTTAGACCTTCGGCTGCATGGCTGGCAAGGTAGCTTTGACTTAACTCCAGCCTTGTCTGTCTTTACTGTGTGCTGATTCTTTTTCTATGCCAGTGGGATTCTTGGTTTTTCTCCAGGAGCCTTGTTTTTCTTCTCTACACATTAGCTGATACAAACACCCAATGGAGTCATCTTGAAGGGTGACACATGGGTATGCTGGAATAGACCTGGGAGAACTGATGGATTGATCAGCTGTGTGCCGATCCCCTATCCCACGCAGCAGCACAGCGGACCACCTCTGTCCTGTCTTATCCCATGTTTTCAAGAGGGAAGGTCATATCCCTGAAGTATGATGGCCAAAACACATCCAATGGCTTCTAGGAGGCAGCTTCCATCTACCCTGTCTGGGCCTGGAAACTCACCCTACTGATATATGAACTCCCTGGGAACCCGGCCTCAGTCTTTGCCAGTCAGATTTGTCACTTGACACAAGTGTTATTTGGGAAGAGAAACCTCAGTTGAGAAATTGCCTCCCTCGATTTGCCTGTATGCAAGACTATAAGGCATTTTCATAGTTAATGATTGATGTGGACAAGCTTAGCCCGCAGTAGTGTTTGTGGAGCCACACTTGGGGGCAGGTGGTCCTGGGGTGTATAAGAAAGCAGGATGAGCAAGCTGTGAGCAAACAAGCCAGTAAGCAGCACTCCTGCATGGCCTCTGCTTCAGTCCCCGACTCCAGGTTCCTTCCTTGAGCTCTGCTCTGACTTCCCTCAGTGATGGAGTATAACCTCAGAGTTGTAAGATGAAATAAACCATTTCTTTCCCAACCTGCTTTGGTCATGGTATTTCATCTGCACCATAGAAACATTAACTAAGACATAGCCCAACAAGGGGCCTTGGGCACCAGCGCAGGAGGTTCTCACAGTTCACCTTTCTGGATCCCCAAATCCTCATCATGTGCCCCCCACACCCCTCTGCAGCCACCCCTTTCTCAAAGTAGATTTTACTTTCAATTGCCATTTGCTAAATCTGCCTCCTAAAAACCTTGCGGAGGGGGGAGTGGGGATTAAGGCTGATTACAGATGTTACAGAAGCCATCTAGTCTGAACCACTGGGGGGAGTCCAGCTGGAGGGTGAGAAGCAGTCCAGCTCTCCTGGCTGAACAAGGCCACCACTATCACCCCAACTCTGAGGGCCCAGGTAAAAGAGAACATCGAGTCCCACTGGGGACTCCCATGCAGCAGGCTGGGCCTGACAGGGAATGCAGAAACACCAATGGGGTCCATGAGGAAGATGAGCAGCTCCTTCAAGCGTGGTTCAATCAAGAGCTCCACATCAGGGTCCCAGAAGGTGAGTGAGTTTTGCTTGAGGTCCAAGGGCAAGATGGACAGCAGGCTCAAGACACATGGGTCTCTATTCTGCTTGATTATTGCTTCAGTGGGCTCTTGTCTTCCATGTGTGTGTATGTGTGCATGTTGTGTGTGTGTGTTATACTCGATACTGCATCAAGCTCCTTTCTTCAGAGGTGACCCGCATGTCCTGCCTCTATGTCCATGTCTGATGCCTCCATTCTCTCACTTTCAGGATGTTGCACTGGTACCTGTAGCCAACACCTTCATGGCTCTGAGCCGTGACATCTTTGTCTCCACATGGAGCACTGTGAAAGGCTCTTATGTGGCTCGCTTGCCCCTGCTTTGTTCTGTTCACAGATTTAAAGAATTACTGAGGGGTCTTAGGGGTACACGATGTCTGTAGTGTGGTCCTCGGGGTGTGGAGTACACCAGAGGAATGGGGGCAGTGTTGCATCTAGAAGATGTGAAGGAGGCCCTGAGTGAGTCCTGCACTGGGTCTGGGTTTCTGTGGCCTCTGAACATGCTGAGTGAACTTCCTCTTTTGTAAAAGCCACTCACTGTGTCAGGTTCACTTGTCTTCTGAACCTGCTCTGTCCAAGGTGACAAAACTCTAGCCCAGGAATAGGTGGCCTTCGGTACCTTGGGCTGCAAGAAGGGGTCTTTTTGGACCCAGGTTACCATGGCCCATGCAACTGGAGACCTGATTAAGAAAATCAGACACCAGTTAACTGTAAAGCTAGGATCTCATGGGTTAAGCTCTCAGATGGAGACACACCAGGTGCTTGGCTACTCAGTGTGTTTATTATATATATAAAATAAACAAGGAGGTTGGTCAGCTTATGTGTGTTTGTTATATACAGTATGGACAAGGAGGCTGGTTGGCTAATCTTGGTAGGTGGTCTCTATAGAGAAGCGGCCTCAGAAGGTTTGACTGTGCAGTCATCTGGGATGAAAAAGCTCTGTACAGTTTGCACTACTGTTTTTAGCTAAAGATTGCCCATTCTCCAACATCAATACTTGGATCAGGGAAAGGCCTTGCCATCCTACGAATCTGAGGCATTGGTGTCCTTGGCCTGGCCATGCTCATGATGTGACTGCTCAATTCAACAAGTATATACTCTCTTCCCACATTAGGTGGTCTGATAGGTCATCTTACTCAGCTGCCCTCAGGTCGAGCCCAAGGAGGAGGTAGAGGCTCCTTCCAAGACACTGCCTCTACAGAGTGAAGGAGAGAGGAAGGAGAGGGTGTGAGCAGAAGGGTGCACCCCTGAAGGAGCCCTTTCTGACATTCCAGCCAGTGCCCTGGTCAGGGTTGGGGACAGAAGCCAGGACAGCAGTGTGAGCCAGGTGAGTGCCTCAGGGCAGGTATTCCCTCAGGCAGGACACTGGGTCATCTTAGGAGCTGGCCAGGCGGTGGCCTCACAGCACAGAAACAGCTGGACATGCAACCATCTAGTGTTTTCCAGTGTCAGGTGTCCCAGGAATCTGAAAACACACACAAAGGCAATAGGAAACGTTTTTTTTAAAACAAGTTTCAAGAATAGAAAAGATCCATCCCTGGGGGCTCCTTGTGGGTGGTAGAAGGTACATCTCTCTGTTCTCCCCAGTGTGTGAGAGTCAGCAGTCTTTCTGCAGAGCCCGCACACCCACGGTGTCTTGCAAATTAGCATTCACAAATCTACCACCACACCGCTAGCGCTAGCGTGCGGCTGCGCCCACATGGTGTTGCGTGACCCTCCTCCCCAGAACACAGCTGCTCTCACTAACTGATAAGCTCTGAAAGGAAGCAGGCTGTGCTGTTCTGGAATTCCATGTCTCTGTTGCCCTCTGCCTGGTGCTAACCCTTGTGAAGTAGCAGAGTCTGGGTGTGGGGAACTCAGCAGATGGGAAGAGCACACTGACTGTGGTTAGCAGTGAAACCTAGCACCTCTCTCTCCCTTCCATCCTCTCTCCTCCTCTTCCCTCTCTGTCCTCCCTTATCTCTCTTTTACTCTCTCACTATTCCCTTTACTCCCTCCTTCTCCCTCCTCCACCCCCTTCTTCCAGGACTACACACCCGATTTTATTTGACATTTAAGTGGATGCCCCTCCCCCTTCCAAGGTGAGCTTATGCCATGGCAATTTATGATATTCTCTTGCATGGGCAGGCAGTGTGGTCCAGTAGCGGGGAATGTGAATTGTTTGTGAGAGGCCCTGGGTTCCGTCTGTCCCCTGTACCATGCCCAACTCTCCAAATCCTAATTCTCCAAGTCTTCCCCACCAGAAACAGTCCCTGGCACCTCTCCCCCAAATCCTGAGTTCTCTGGCCCTCCCTGCCAGAACCCAACCTAGTTAAAGGCTCAGTATTGCCCCGGGCCTGTTTATGACAATCCTCAGGCCAAGAATGAGATCACTGAAGGGAAAAGGAAGGATGGTTCTTCCAACTGTTTCTATTTCACTGTGTAGGAGTCTTACTCTGTAGTCCAGGCTGGTCTTGAACTTAGAGCAATCCTCCTGCCTCAGCACCCCCCACCCCTATGTTTAGATTACAGGGGTGAGCCACTTAATCTGTAAGAGGATAGTGAGAAACAAGTTCCCAGACTGTGCAACTTCCTCTGTGAAGTTTTTGTAAACACTTGAGACTCCTTTGTCCTTAAGAACTTGGTGCTCTTCCAAAGGTTATCGTGCCTGGCCCTCTGTTGTAAAAGGCACTTCTGGCCTTTGGCCTGGCTGCTCAGCTCTTCCGGTTAGGCAGCTCCTCACTTGGCCTTAACCCACCCCCAACCCCCCAAACAGTAACCAGCCAAGGGAACTGAATCAGTAAATGAAGGCCAGCTACCTCTAGTGCAGGAGGCCCAGCCTTCCATAGCTGTAGGAAAAGCCTCCAGGTGGTCATGTGGAACATGAAAACCCTGACTACATTTTAATTTGTTAAACAATACAGATAAAATTTGGAATTGAAGATGAAAATCTTGAACAAATTAAACGGTAGCACCGCCTGGTAAACTGTACCTTAGATCCCCTTAGAAAATTCCAGCACAGGTCCTCAAGGAAATACACAAAAATGCTCACATCAGCACTGTGCAATGCTGCAAACAGGACTGGAGCCCATTAGCAAGGGTGTGCTGAGATCTCTGCACCTCTGAACAACGGAATACTATACAGTACTTATAATACCCACACAGATAAATCCTGGAACATATGTTATCAAAACAATAAGCCTCTCAGAAAAAACCCAAAATACACAAGGAAATTCTAAAAATGACATGTCCTTTTAGATTAGAGGTGGTTAGCTCTGTCTGTAATCTTTCTTTCTTCAGGTGCTAGATGTAATCATTTTTCCTTTTCTCGGCCTCTGTGGTGGTTTGAATAGATTTAGCCCCCATAGATTCCTATGTTTGAATGCTTGGCCCGCAGGGATCCGCACTTCTACTAGGAGGTGTGGCCTTGTTGGAGGGGGTGTGTCACTGCGGAGGTGGGCTTGGTCTCAGTCTTAAGCTCCGCCCAGTGTGGAATTCAAGTCTCTTCCTGGCTGCTGCCTTCAAATCAAGATGTAGAACTTTTGGCTTCTCCAGCACTGTCTGCCTGAACGCTGCTATGCTTCCCACCATGATGATAATGGACTAAACCTCTGAAACTGTAAGCCAGCCCCAATTAAACATTGTTCTTTATAAGAGTTGCCTTGGTTATGGAGATCCTTCACAGAAATGAAACCGTAAGATAGCCTCCTTCCTTCTTTTACATGGCTCACCTGTAACAGGCTCTCAGGGCTTACCTGTCTGTTAGCCTTTCTTACAATTTTGAAATCAAAGTGACGCCTTCACGATTGAGAATTGATTTCATCCTTCTCAAAGAAGCCCAGGTGCAGCCAGGAAAGCCTCAGATTACCCTGCCTGCCTCTAGTCTCAGAGAAAGAATTCTACATTGCTGGTTTTATCAGCAGCTCCTTTGCTTCCTCAGCCCAGACGCTGCACACAGGGGACTGGCCGAATTGGCCTGCCCTCTGTATCCCACCGCCCTCTGTATCAGCTGCAGCAGAAGACATATCTCAGCTCAAGGGAACAGGAACTGTGATATCAGTAACGAAGTTGAGGGACTAGACTTGGCTCCCTGGAGGGCACCTCACTTCTCAGAGAGCATGGCTGGAATCTGGGGGATCCCAGAAGATTATCATGTTAAGCTGCCACCCAAAGTCACTATGAAACTATCAACATTCCCCTCAAAGAAAATGTTCAAATTACAGAACCAACAAATTGAACAGAACGTGAGAAGGAAGGTTGTTGAAGAAGCCCAGGGCAGTACATATGTGAGTCTCTGCTCAGAGGCTCTGAAATATTCAGGAGGGCAACTGTTGCCCTGATGCCAGCAGTCTTCAAAAAAGCAGCAAGCCTATCGTGTTGACGCAGAGGACGCGCATGCGCCCGTCTCTGAGCTACGGCGCCATTTTCTTGGGGGCCGAGGCAGGGGTGGCACAAGAGAGATCAGGATATTTTGGGCTGTCAGAGACTTCTAAAAATCCCTCTTTTCTCCCACCCTACCTTGAAGCCATCAGACATGGCTTTCTCTGGCATAGTCATAGATGGACCCGTGCATAAGTGTGGGGCTTTGCAACTACGCCCACACTGCTGGCAACCGTGTCCCCCAGAGCCAGAGAGAGCCATAGCCTGTCAGGAGCCTCTGGCTCCACCCTGTCTCCCTCCTCCTTTGCCTCTGGGATTCAGAAATGAGCAGAGCAATTCCAAGGCTGGCTTCTTGCCAGGCCTTCCCAGCCTCTGTGGGGTCTTGCACCTGCTCACATCCCTACAGGTTCCTCCCACGCAGAGCTGAGATGTAACTCGGGTGAATCTAGGTTGCCATGGCATCCCACATATAGAACATTCACATCAAGGGTCTGACCACCCTTGTCTGCAGGAGATGTGCTTAGGGTTCTGCTGTGTGATTACAGGATAGCTATCCAACCTCTCTGGGTCTAATGTCCTCATTAATAAAATGAGGAAGACATCATTGAAGATGTTTTCAGTTTCCACCCTGTTAAGCCACTAGACTAAATACTCTTGTAACAAGTATAGGTTTAGTGTTTACAACATCAGCTCAAAAGCAAAACCAAGCACAAAAACTAGTTGTAGTGAGGGAGTTGTTTGTAGCTTGTTCTTTGTTCATTTTCTCTGCAAACCCATTGTGATGTTTGGACAAAGGCTGGCCTTTAATAAATGCACGCCTCCTTTCTCTCACAAGCCTATGCCAGCATTGTAGTGTGTCCAGCAGTGTCCCTGGAGCTGGGGGTCTAGAATGTCAAGTCAGAAAACAGCACCACACCCAACAGGGCTGGACTTTCTAGTGGAGTTGGCTATGCTGTCAGAGTTAAGTGCTGTGGAGGACAGGAGAGAGGCTTGGACATCAGGGTAGGGGTTCACTGAGTAAATGCCTGACTGCTGACAAAGGGAGCCATGCAGACACCCACAGGAAGAGCAGCAGGCTGGAGGGAACAGCCAGTGCACAGGCTAGGTTGAGGACATCTGGGGCAGAGAGGAATGGAGATGCATGAGAGGGATGTGTGAAGGGAGAATCTGTCCCAGGATCTGCTGGCTCTCTGACCCATGAGGCAGGCTTCATTTGAAGTTGGCTTTGACCTTTGATAGATCATTGACCCAAGATTAAAGGAAGTATACAGGGAAAGGCCACCCTGGGATTTAACTTTTGAGCCAATTGAGGTGGCATCATGGCTGTCTTTAGAAGCAGCTAGACTTGATGTGTGAGAGTGGCGGTTGTGGGGGGGGGAGGGGCAGCTGTGCATCGCAGCTGGAGGCAATGCCCCAGGAGCACTGAAGGCTGCAAACAACCCAGCATTTGAAACAGCCTGCCATGTGTATTTAAGGCCGAAGACAAAAGTTGCTGTTTGTAGAAGCTGCTGGGAGACTTGCAGTCACGTGGGATCCCAGGCCACCCGTGCCTTCTGCTGCCTTGGGGACACCAGGGAGCTCTGGATGCTCTTCCCACCCCGTGCCACCCACCCAAAGGAAGCAGAGCCCCTCCCTGCCCAAGAAAGATTGGCCACACCCCTTCCCACCAGTCTGAAAGTGTGTGCACAAGGGATTTGTTGGCAGAGCATCTTGGTCTTGGCTAATACAGAACTAAACGTGTCTAAATTCTTCAATTTCATTAACTGTCCTACTTCAGCCAGTTTGCACTGTCTGTCTCCCTCCCCGCAACCCCACCTTTATCTCTCTCCCTCTCTCTCGCTCTCCCTCTCTCCCTCTCCCTATCCCTCTCCTCCTCCCCCTCCCCTTTCTTTCCTGTGTG
Organism: Mastomys natalensis; assembly: GCA_021653895.1. Lineage (NCBI taxonomy): Eukaryota > Metazoa > Chordata > Mammalia > Rodentia > Muridae > Mastomys > Mastomys natalensis. Next base: position 159,933 of record JAJTUV010001115.1, read on the forward strand.
TGTGTGTGTGACTGACATATGCATATTACATTTTCCCATATATGAGTGCAGGTAGTGTGTGTAAAGGTCACAGGATAGCCCCTTCATGCCTTCCACATGGTATGAGACAGACAGACTACCTGGAGCCGGGAATTTACCTGTCTCCATTTTCCCCCTCTCTGGGTGGAATTTTGGTACTACAAACACATGTTACGGTGGCCAGCTTTTTAATTGGGATTTCAACTCAGGTTTCTCCTGTTTGAATGCGAAGAACTCTACTCACGAGCTATCTCCCCAGACTCATTTTTCACTTCTTAAACCAATAAATAAAAATTGCATATCTCTGTCATGTCCATGTACATGACATGCCACTTTGAGGCATATGAAGGGGTCTGTCTGTCTTTATGCCTTTGAGCATTCTTCTTTCTCCCATGAAGGCCTTGTTAGCTTTGGTGGTGCATTCTGGCAGAGTTCTCTGCTCAAGGGAGTGTGTAATACTGCGTGTGGGAGGTTGCACATGCATCCAGGAGTTTTGGTTGTGTTTCTAAAATAAGATTTGGGGGAGCAGAGTCAATTTCTCCTTGCATTCTCCATGCTGAAACTCCCTCGACAAAAGGGCAGATTAACACGAGTAACCGAAACAGATGTTTAATGGTGTGACCACCTGCTGTATACACAGAGAGAAAACCCAGAGAGAAACGCCCACATGTACATTTCCAAGCTCTGTCTTCAACCCCAGGCTTACATATAACCCTTGAAATAAAGACAGAGAGGAGGGTGTGGGCAAAGGCCTGTGCAAACAGGATAGGGCTTGCTCTGCAAATGTGGTTAGTGGTTGTGTGTGTGTGTGTGTCTTGGTGGAGGGGGTTGTTCACGTGAATGCAGGTGCCCTTAGAAGCCAGAAAACAGTACTGAGTCTCCCAGGGCTGGAGTTTCAGAGGTCTGTGAGCTACCTTTCATGGGTTCTGGGAATGGAACTCAGGTGCTCTGGGAAGCAAAACATGCTCTTATCAGCTGAGCCCTTTCTTCAAACTCACCTATGAGAATGTCTTATGACACAGAGTCACTCTTGCTTCCTAGTGAGGAGAAACCATGCCAAGCATGGAGATCCCATTAGCGATGGGCTTTTCTGTCGTGGAAGGGCCACTTCTGCTCTAGTCTCAGAGTTGCTTTTGACCATGGTTTTCCAAAAAAATCATCCTTAGAATAAAAAGGCATACGTAAGAGTTGGATCTTGGGGTGGCATGTGTCAAAACTCATTGGGACAATTTTTATGCCTTTCTGTGTTTTGGTTTGGTTTGTCTTGTATCCCTTTCCTGTGTGTGTGTGTGGTGTGTGTGTGTGTGTGTGTGTGTGTGTGTGCCATGGTGTGGGTATGTGCCACAGCAGGTATGTGAAGGTCAGAGATCGGCCTAAGTGCCAGTGTTCACTTCCCCCATGTGTTTGAAGCAGGGTCTTTTGTTGTATGTTGCTGGATATTGTGTGTTAGGCTAGCTGGCTTTCAAGTCTCTAAAGATTCTCTTGTCTCCACCTCTCATCTCTCTACAGAAGCACTGAGATTACAGACCCATGCAGCCATGCTCAGTTTTACTAGGGTTCTTAGTATCCAAACACAGGTCCTCATGCTGTGTGACAAGCCCCTCACTCACTGGGTCATCGCTGCAGCTTCCTCTCTGTGCTTTAGAAGCTATGTGATTTGAGAATTTTAGTAGCAGCCAAAGCCATTTTGGGAATCATGGAGAATACAGTAAACATGGCTAGGCATATCCCTACCTGCTATGCCCAACACAGCCTTTCCTGGGCTCACTCCACTTCAGCAGTCCAGACACATGGGCCTCCAGCTGCTCCTACCAGCTGGCCTGAGGGAGGCCTCAGTACCAGCTGGTCCTTGTCCCTGGCAGCCTTGTCCTAGTTGGCCACTATCCCATGTAGTTCATTCCTCAGACCCCTTGACTCTGAATCAGCCATTCCCATGATCATTTCCCTTCAAAACTCGTATGGGATGTCCTTGTCGTTGATTCCATCCCAGCCTTAGTAGAGGAAAAGCTTCAGGGAGCAGGCGGAGCTGCTGGTGTCTCAGCTCAGCAAACGCACTTTCAAGACTTGCAGGGTGGTATAGGCTCAGCTTGTCTGAAGCCCCTCACTGGGTGGGGTCTCTGCTCTGTTCCTCCCTGCAGCCTGACTGTGAGTCTGTCTCACTACTGTCTCCAGTTGTCAAAGAGACCACTAGGCAGAATTGCTAACCAAACGGTGACATAAATTCCTGCTGTAGGTCAATGGCCCATCGAGAGTAACTGAGTAGTATTCGCAGGCTCGAGAGGTCTTCTACGAGGAAGGGACTCTCAAGTTCAACACATGTGTGTTTCTCTATGGTAGTGGTTCTCAACTTTCCTAATGCGGCAGCCCTTTAATACAATTCCTCATGTTGTGGTGACCCCAACCATTAAAAAATTACTTTCATTGTTATTTCATAACGGTAATTTTGCTACTGTTTTGAGTTGTAACTTGAATATTTTTGGAGATAGAAGTTTGTCAAAGCGATTGTGACTCACAGGTTGAAAACCACTGCTATAGGGTCTGATAGATCCTGAGCTTTCTGAAACAAATGTGCTTTTTACTACCAGTTGTCATGGCTACTAGCAAAAGGAATGTTGCTAGCTGGATGTACTGATGAGTTCTCCTTTTGTTGGATGTCTATAGTCCAATAGTAGGATATTTTGGGTAGTGAGTAGGAGAAATGGACCATACCTGGCCATATATAGACTGGAACTGGAATTTGAAAGAGAGATAAAGCCCCTGCCAAGAGGTCACTTTAGGCTGTACAGTGATATATCCTAGGTTAAGTCTGCTTTGAGTGGCCAGCTTACCACGTAGAGGGACGTGTGCTATAGCTTTTGGCCTTCAAGGTCTTTTTAGTTCTCTGTAGCCCGGTACCCAGCTGAATACCTGCTCCTCCAGGTTTGGGCTCAGCGTTTTCTACTCTGGCATCTACAGGGACACCCACTTGCCTTGGGCCTACAGAACCTCCAGCCCATGGGGGAAGGCAGATCCCCTGCTTTATCAGGCTGCTAGTATGACTGGCATCAAGCTAGAAGGATACGTTCTGAAGTCAGCATCGTCATGCACAGGGATCATCACATCTGCTTGGGGAGATGAGATTCCCAAGCAAAGACGGCTAGGGGCCATTACAGAGAGGGTAGGAAAAACACAGGTGCCCAGAGTGCTTGGTCCTCGGCTTAAAGATCAAGAGCTCAGTCCCACATCCCCAGACCATGGGTGCCAGGTGCTGGCTGGGTCCAAGCATAATCTTCCTAATGGTCCAGGCAGGCACACAGCATCTGGTGGGGCCTAATGCCCTGGGAATATCTGCTTTCATGTGATTAAAGGCTGTCGATAAGACTTTGATCCCGGAAAAGCAGGTCTGGCCCATGAGCCCAGCTCCCATCACTTTGTGATGCCAGGAGTCAGGAGTCATTTCAGTGAAGAGGTGAGAATGGAACTCATGGGCAGCTCAGAGAGACAAGGGGAGACAGGGCCAAGCCTGGTATTAAAGATGTAAAAGCAGCCAGGGGCGAAAGGGTTCTTACTCCTTGGAACCAGTTCACTAACCCCATCTCCCATCCCTGGGGCTTAGATGAAGTCCCTGGACCAATCCTACTTACCAGTAGCCATGTAGTGAATATTTCACCAATCACACAATCTGTACCTGTTCTTCTCTGTTCTGGTTCACCTCATCTTCTCATCCTGGCCAGGCAAACAGCAGTTGGTACAAAAGACCAGCTCCCAGGCAGGCATAGGGCAGGTCCTTTCAACTTCTGGGTCCTAAGACGGTGGCCTAAGACCCAGGCAGTCCTGTGGTTCTGGAAAGGACCTTTTTCTAAACCTGCAAGGAAGCATATAACGTATCATCAGCCTTTATGTCCACAGGTTTGAATCTAAGGATTTAAACAGACTTTTTTCTTATTGCTGTCTCCTAAACAGTACAGGATAACATGGTTTGTGTGATCGTTAGGGATATGGCTATAGCTCAGTGACTTAGTATGTGAGAAGACCTGAGTTCAAGACCTAGCACTGCATATATGTGCACATATATATATATATATATATATATTGCATCTTCATAAAATATGTACACAGAGCATGTGCATTCTTGTAAATATTCCATGTCTTCAAGCAATGTCTTAAAGAATGTACATAGGTTCTGTGTACACACAGCCTTGTCTTGTATAAGGGCCTTGAACACTTGCAGATTTTACAGACCTCGGAGCCCTGTGACCAGTCACCCTTGGGTACTTAGGAATAACTGTGCATCCCAAACACACTTGCTGAAGCCCAGGCCCATGCTGTAACATGGAGGAGAAGGGGTGGGGTGCCAAACCCACACACATGATCTCTAAGACTCCGGGACCCCACAGAGCATGTGGAAAGAGCTCTATCAGGGTGACTTGTGGGTGTCACTGTCCAGAGTTTTCTAAGCCATGGTGAGGTATCAATGGCCCCAGAGCCACCACAGACCTCTGACTTCTGGAGGCAGTCTTCAACATGCACGAATCCTTCGTAATATCTTCCACTCTCCTATGGCTTTCCACCATGCTTATAAAACCCCTATGGCTAAATGGGATTGGTTTGTACAAGTTCAAATTGACATTTGTGCAGGTCTGTATTTTGACTAAAAAAAAAAAGAGCAGCAGTTTGATAAATACTTTTATCGATGCAAACTACAGCTAGGGGTCAGGTTGACTCTGAAGACAGCCAGGTGGGGGCAGCAGAGCGCTGAGCTGGCAGAGTCTGGCTCACCAGTAAGGAGAGAAAGGTGGGCCATTGAAGAGATGTGGAAGGTTCAGAGTCACTCACTTGATTCTCTTGTGACAGAGGTACTTTGTCAGCGGTTACAGTTCTCTTGGCTGGAGCACCCACCCTGCAAGACCTAAAGGAGGCACTCACCTCATAAGGCAAGCCTTTGCCTTGGTAGGACTTCTTTTCATGCAGGAATTTCGACAGGATCTCTGAACTTGTAGACTGGAGCGCAAAACAAGGATGCTTCCTTGTTTTCTTTTCAAAGATAAGATTGGCATGAGTATGGAAAATCAAGGCCTTCCAAGTAAGACCCTATAGACGGCACATTTCAACAGCCATTAGAAGGCCTTTGGCCTCAATTAAGCCTGCCAAAGCCTGCTTAGGTTTTGAGTGATGGGTGGTATCTTAGGGTCTCCATTACTGTGGAACAACAGTGTGGTCAAAGCAACTTGGGGAGGAAAGGGTTGATTTTACTGACACTTCCATATCACTGTCCATCTTTGCAAGCACTGGAACTTAGTGGCAAGAGCGGATACAGAGAGGCCATGGAGGAGTGTGCCTACTGCCTTGTTCTCCACGACTTGGACAACCATCCCAGGGTGATCCCACCCACAGCAGGCTGGGCCACATACGTCAATCACTAACTAAGAAAATGTTCTACAGGCCTGCCTACAGTCAGATCTTATGGAGGCATTTTCTCAGTTGTGGTCCCCTCCTCTCAGATGACTCTAGCTTGAACACAAAACTAGCCAGCATAGGTGGCTTCGTGATTCTGAACTAGAGAAGCCAGTTCTTCCCCCATTTAGGAACGAAATAGATTCCTGGCACATACCCTACCAGCCATTGGGGCCACCCAGTAGAAATAGCTCCCTTTTAACATTTAAACTGCATTAGCTTGTGTCCAGGGATGCTGAGATTCCTGATACCTGTGTTCTGTAATTCCGCAGCTGCTACTTGCTCCACTTGCGGGCGTTAGTTTTCCTGGCCAGCCTATTGCAGTCTCCACAGAAAGAGGCGGCTACAACAGGCCAGAGTAATGATGTCAGCTAATCCCAGCCTCGTGAACCATTGAGTTTATTGGGGTCACTTGCAGAAGCACAGGTGGGTCAGACAACTACAAAAAGAAAAGCCCACCCAGCATAGGTGAGGGCTCACAAAGGTGAACCCCTAAAGTCTTTGCACAGCATGCAGACAGTACCACCAAAGAGTCTCTGATCAGAAACCATCCAGTGATTATGTAACTTCACCTAGGGCCTTGGAGACAGGGCTTCTTGTGAGTTTGGTGGGCCTTACTTCCCAGCACACCAGAGAGGTGCATTTCAATAGAAAGGAAGCAGCTACACATCACCCTCCCCTCCGTACCTCGGAGGCCACCATGGTCACTAACCTGTCACTTTTGTGGCTATCCCCTGCCTGCCAGCAGGCAGTCGTAGGAGATCTAGTTGTTGTGTAAGTTCAGGAATAACATCAAACTAAAGCTGTCCTGAGACGCCCTCAGCTGCCTGTCTCTCCTCAGCTGTCACAGAGCTCGGCCCACTATCATTTCCTCCTCATACCCCACCCCACCTCCTTTCTCCTGCAGAACTGGGTTGGCCGTCATTCAGAATTCCTTTGTCCAAAACTTACTGCTCAGAATCTTGCCTTCCCCAGAAATTCTGGCCTTAAGATGATTTCTGCATCAAGGCACACAGCTCAGTGGGAGAGCACTTGTCCTAGTTCTGATTCCTAGAGAACACACACACACACACATACACACACACACACACACACACACACACAGAGAGAGAGAGAGAGAGAGAGAGAGAGAGAGAGAGAGAGAGAGAGAGAGAGAGGCAGAGGCAGAGACAGAGACAGACAGAGACAGAGAGACAAGTAGGCCTCGCACAGTTCTGAACTGCAACAGGATGGCAGTTATGCACACAAGGTCTTCACATGACAGACTCAGAAATACATGTTCAGTGATTTCCACGGAGGTCTGGGAGCTACGCTCTGTAGTGTACCCTTTGAGAATATCAAGCAACTGGCCAGAAACTCAAGAAGACACGAAAATGCAGGGATATATATCATGCTTGGTAGGGGCCAATCTTTCAGTTTCTCCTTTGGAGAAACGAGGGTGTTCCCACCCTCCCCACCAGCTTCTGCAGCCGTGAAGGTGGTGAGGATACATTTATAAAGTGTGAAGAAACCCAACACATCTGCTTAGTTCATTGTCACACACGTGCCAGGTAGTGGCCCACACCTTTAATCCTAGCACTCGGGAGGTGGAAACAGGTGGATCTCTGAGTTTGAAGCCAGCCTGGTCTATAGAGCCAGTTCAAGGACAGCCAGGGCTACACAGAGAAACCCTGTCTCAAAAAAACCAAAATAATAATACATAATAGTAATAATAGTAGTAATGATAATAATAATGTGTGCATGCATGAAAAAAAAAATCTTAAAACACCTTGGCGAGTTGAATCTTTTCTCTTACTTTTGTCAGAATAATGAACTTTTTATATTTTTTAAAATTAACACATGATTACATCATTTATCAACCCTGCCCATTTGCTTCCATTCAAATTCACTGCCTCTTTTTTTCCCATTACTCTTACATATACATATATATGCATACGTATATAAATACCACCTGCTCAGTCAGTTTGGTTTGCTTTATGTATGTGACTTCAGGGCTGACCAGTGTGCACATAACAGATATCCTGCATATCACATATTTACTTCATGATTCATAACAGTAGCAAATTTACAGTTATGAAGCAACCAACAAAAATATATATTTTTTTTAATTGGAAATTTTTTATTGGAAATTTTTTTTTACATTTCAGATGTTCTCTCCTTACCCCATTTCCCCCTCCTCCCAGGAACTCACTATCCTTCCCCCCTCCTCCTGCCTCCACGTTGGTGTACCAAAAATATTTTATGGTTGTGGTCACCACAACATGAGGAACTGTGTCAAGGGCTGCACATTTGGAAGGTTGAGAACCACTGTTCCTTTTGGTTTCAAGCTTTCTATAGCTTTGTATTATAAGCAGACTAATTATAAATGGCATATGATAGTTTGGGGCTTTTAAAAAAAGAAGCACTACTTTTAAATCATTTATGTAAAACAAGTATAGTATTATATGCAATATAATTTTTGATTCACTTATGTAGATCTTATCTTACGACTCATGTGTCTTATGTTTGATCTACTTCTGTATTCCTGTCTCTTTTTTTAGATTGGTTATAAGTTTTTATTGTTTTTCTCTCTATTCAAAGGTGTGTGTGTGTGTGTGTGTGTGTGTGTGTGTGTGTGTGTGTGTGTGTTTACACTTTATTGCTACCTGGGATTCCAGCTAGATAACTTACTTGAGTATTAGCTACCTAGACAATGCAGATCTCAGGATCCCAATCACTGTAGCCCGCTCAGCAGAGACTCAGGTCCTTAACCTGCTCTAACCCCTCAGTGGCTCAGTAAGTGAAGGAGATTGCCAGGAGCCTGACAGCTTAAATCCAAGTTTTGGAATTCATGTAAAGGTGGAAAGAGAGAACCAAGTCCATAGACTCGTTATCTAATATCCACTCACACTAATGACTTTAAAAAAATGTCCTGTGTTCCAGCCGACCTACCCATCCTTGCCTCTAACTCATAGATCCCACACAGTAGGGTTGGACTCATACTGAATACAGCCCTCTCAGACTGGCTTCTTTACTACGTGACTTGGATTTAAGGTCCTCAGTCTCTATGCCTAATTCTTACTTAGTAATGACAGTGCTCTCTTGTGTGACACACCACATTCACCAATTGAATGACACCTCATTTGTTTCCACTTTTTGACAATTGTGAACAAAATTATCATCAACATTTGTAAGCAGGTTTTGTGGTTCGAATATATTCTAAGTCCATCCATCCATCCATCCATCCATCCATCCATCCATCCATCCATTTATTTACTTATTTATTTTAGAAATTTTGCATTTTATAGGGGTTTGAATATGCTTGGCCCAGAGAGTGGCATGATTAAAAGGTGTGGCCTTGTTGGAGGAAGTGTGTCACTGTGTAGGTGGGCTTGGAGACCCTCCTCCTAGCTGCCTGGAAGCCAGTCTTTTCCTGTCTTTCTTTGGATAAAGATGTAGAACTCTCAGTTTCTCCAGCCCCATGTCTGCTTGGACACTGCCATGCTTGATGATAATGGACTGAACCTCTGAACCTGTAAGCCAGCCCCAGTTAAATATTTTCCTTTATAAGACTTGCCTCGGTTATGATGTGTATTCCCAGCAGTAAAATCCTAACCAAGACACACACATTTTGTTTGTTTGGGCTTTTGACACAGGGCTGGCCTGGAACCTGCTTATGTAGATCAGACTGGCTTCTAACTTCGGCAATCTTCCCATCTCTGTCTACAGAACTCTAGATGTGCCATTATGTCTGCCTGCACATTTACGTTGTGAATTCATTCAGTCTCTGGGGCACATAGCAAGACATAAGCCCAGCTAAACATGCGTTTAGCTCATAAGACGCTGCCTGCCTGTCCTTCAAAGAGGCATTTAAGAGCAGCACCAAGGGGCATGTGGCGATCTGCATCCTACTTTTTGCATTTTAGGTATTCTTATAGAAGTTTCATTGCATGTCACTGCTGTTTGAAATCCCTGCCGATCCTGATAGGTGACACTCAGCATCTTTCCACAGGACTATTTATCATCCCTGCATCTTCTTAGGTGAGGTGTCTAGATCTTTACACTATTTAGAGATGGTTATCTGGGGCCAGTGTGGTGACTCAGTGGGCAAGGTTGCTTGCTGCCGAAAGTTATGATCTGCATTTGATTCCTGGGGTCCTGCAAATTGTCTCCTGACTTCCATAGATGCACTATGGCATCCGTGTGCCTCTTCCCCAACATACTATTTTTCTAGATATCATTAAGTCGTCTATGAGGTTTAAGAGTTCAATGTATATTTGGATCAAATTCCTTTTTCATTTGATATTTTATTCCAGTCGCTGCTTTTCTTTAATTCTCTTAATAATACCTTTTAGAATATAAGTTTTTCATTAAATATTTTAAAGATTTATTTTATTTTATTTTATGTGTATGAGGGTTTGTTTGTCTGTATATATGCATACCACATGTGCTCATGAGGAGGGGTTTGGATCTCCTGGAACTGGAGTCTCAGAAGGTTATGAGCCCTCGTCTGGGTGCTGGGAACTGGGTCTTTTGCAAGAGTAATGAGTACTTTTAACCAAATGAGCCATCTCTCCAGCCCCCAAGTTTTATTTTAATAACATCTAACTCATGATTTTGTCTTTGTAAGTCCTTCTTTTGACCCTATATCTAACAAGTCACCACCAAGCTCAAGGTCATGTTGATTCTTACAGGTTGGTATTTTCTATAGTTTGTCATTATCCAAAAATAAGTTGCATTTTGAAAGTTTGATTGGAGTTTGATTGGACTCTATGGATCATGCTGAAAGCAACTGATATTCTAAGGATGCTGAGTCTTCCCATCTGTGAGCATGAGATAGCCCTCTAACTGTTTAAAACTTGATTTCTTTCTTTCACTGGAGTTTAATAGTTTTCCTTATGGTTTTCTTGCTTGCTTCTTCCCTTCCTCCCTTTCTTCCTTCCTTCCTTTCTTACTTTCTTCTTCTTCTTCTCTTCTTTTTTTTTTTTTTTTTTTTTTTTGAGATAGGGACTCACTATGTAGCTCCCACTGTGCTGGAATTCACTCTGTAGACCAGGTTGGCCTCAGACTCACAGAGAACCTCTTGCCTCTGCTTCCTGAGTGCTGGTGAAACTAAAGGCATGTGCCACCCTATGCAGACCCTCATTGTTTTCTTGTACATCTTTTGCCAAGTTCCTCTCTAGATACTTCATTTCGGGTGCTAATGTAAATGGTATTGTGTTTCTCATTTGAAAGCCGGCACATGGGAAAACAACGCTGGTCTCTTACCAGTAAGTACATCCTGCAGATTTGCTGCCACTGTTCCCTAATTTCAATGACTTTTATGTGCACTCCTTAAATGTTTCCTGAAGATCATCAAGTCATCTGTAAACAGTTTTATTTCTTCTTTTCATTGATGTACCTTCATTTCCTTTTATCTTGGGACATTTGCTCTGATTTTCAAAATGATTTTGACAAACAATGGTGTCCTCTGGAAGGAATCAGGAACTGTCTTGTCTTGCTCCTGTTTCTGCTGGAATGGTCCTGCGTCCTTCGCTCACAGGCTATGGCAGGCCCTCTCGGCTATTTCCTGGAGAGGTTTCTCTTCGTCGTACAGGAGTGCTGAACTTTCTCAAATGCTGTTCTGGCATCTACTAATGTGATTATGTGATTATCTTCTTGACTTTGTTAATATGATGTTTTAAATTAATTAATTGTACTAATGCTGAGCCAGCCTTGCATATTTGGAATAAATCCAACTTTATCATTTTTTGCATGGTTCCAACTTACTGATATTTTGTTGAGGAAATTTTCATTTACGTTTATGAGAGATTTCAGCATGTAGTTTTCTTGTCTCAGTGCTTATGTTAGGGTAACAGTAACATCATAAAGCGAGCTAGTTAGGGATGGCTCATTCTGCTTCCATTTTCTGAAAGACTGCTACTTAAATTACATTGCTTGATGGCCAAATATTTGGAGATTTCCTAGCTATGTTTTTTTGCATCATTTTCTGGTTTAATTGCACTGTGGTCTGATTTGTGTTTTTTTTTTTTTTTTATTTAATAGAGGTGTGTTTTATTTTAATATCATATTTTATTATTTTTTAAGAATTTTATATATGAAAACAATATATTTTAATCACAGTCACCATCTCTTCCCCTTAACTTCTTCCAGATCCACCCACATTTACCCACCCGTCTCCCAACTTTATGCTGATTTGTTTTTTTTTAAATTTATAACCCACTAAGTCCAATTTGTACTGCCAATATATTCATGGGTATGGAGCTAACTACTGCAGCTTGCTTGACCTACCCAGAGCCACACCCATAAAGAAAACTGACTCTCCCTCCCTTAGAAAACTGTCAATAAGGCCTCAGCTGTGGTCAGGGCTTATGTACCCTTCTGCCACCCATGCTGGATTGTTGACTGGCTTGACCATGTCTAAGCAGCCATAACTGAGAGTTCGTGAGTTCAGTAGCCTTGTCTAGAAAAGGCATTTCACTGTGGTCTTCCACAGCTTCCAGCTCTTACAATCCTTCTGTTTCCTCTTCTGAGGTGGTCCCTGAGTCTTGGGTGTGGTGTTGTTTGTCTCATATGGACATCCCATTTGTGTCTGAACACTCCACTAACACTCTGCTTTTTGACCAGGTGTGAATTTCTCCTCTAACTACTGTCCAGTGCACAAAGAGATGTCTCTGGCATGGTCTGAGAGTTACGCCACGGAAGTCTGTCTTCAGGGGTGTGTATAGTTAGGCAGTTGCTGTAGCTGATGGAGTCTTTCATAAGTCTAGTTCTAGTCTCTGGATGCTGTTTGGCTCAGTTATGCCCTTATTGATATGGCCTTACTTATTTTCTTTGGCAGTTATAACCGATAGAGGTATTTTGTGCTGTCAGTTGCTTTGGTGGATCTGTGTATTAGCCCTTATAGCTTCACAGTTTCTGTCTCCTACAGACTGACGCTGTGTCATTAGGCACCTATACATTCATTAAGGGTAGCTCTGTCCACTTGGGGACCAGATCCTTTGTTGTTGTATACTGCATCTTTATCTCTTCCTGAAGTTGGCTTCATCAGAAATTAACAGAGTGGAGTCACTAACATTCTTCTGATTAGTGTTAAAGTGATAAACCTTCCCCTATATTTTTGCTTTAATCTGTGTCTTTACAATTAAAATGGAGTGTGTCCTATGTCAAGCCTAACTCTATTGTTTGCTGACTCTCTTGAGTCTCTGTCCATGTCTGTTTCTGTCTCTCTGTCTCTGTCTTTCTCTGTCTCTCTCTGTCTCTCTGTCTCTGTCTTTCTCTGTCTCTCTGTCTCTGTGTCTCTCTGTCTCTGTCTCTCTGTCTCTGTCTTTCTTTGTCTCTGTCTCTCTGTCTCTCTGTCTCTCTGTCTCTCTCTCTCTCTCTGGTGTGTGTGTGTGTGTGTGTGTGTGTGTGTATATGTGTTTTGTACACAAAACCACAAATTGATCTTTGAGCCAAATATGAATGATCATGGTGAGGGAACAAATTCAAATTCAGGTTTCCTCCAGAACTATGTCCACCTCTTAGCTACAGAACAAAAAAGTTATAAATCAAATTATTTACCATATACATTGTGGTAGGAGGGTTGCAGCAAAGTGTGGAACTCTGCTGTAAGTTTTGGATGACATTCTCGGATTTTGGGTTGATGGAAGCTGGTGGTCTGCTAAGAATACATAGTAAAGGTTTGATGGCCACAAGGACTTAGGTTAAACACAGTGAGTATGGGTGGCTTTCAAAAGGGCCGGAAACAGCTCAAGATGATTGGATTCTAGTCTGCAACATTTTGACTTTCCTAACCTTGCTGGTTAGTCATTGGGGCCTATTGACACATGAACACCAGTCCAGGATATCTTTCCTCCCCTCCCCCGCTTTTTTTTGAGAACTTCACTTCTCACTTGCCTTTGGCAAATCTTTTCTGTTAAAAGGGCACACAGGGTCATGGGGTGGTATAGAATGATGTTGGGGATCCTGCTGTGGACAATGGGGTAGGAGGTCTGCTGGAGAGGATGGAGCAGCCGCTCTGCGAGGGTACCCTTTTCCGGCTAGCATCCACCATGTTCACTATTAACTATAGTCATATGTGTTGAGGCTTGCCTTCTTCAATCATCTCTGTTTTTTCCACCTGTTATTTCTACAAGTCCTTTTCGTATTTTTATTAATAAGTCACTGTATTGTAGTGAATGCACAAATAAAAACTATTATGCAGAATGTTTAAGGTAGTCACTCAAACGCTTGATCAATCCTAACTCTACATGGCTCAGGGATCTTCTTCACAGCCAGAATGGCTACCCGGAAGCCATGGAACTTCAATTAGTTCACCATCAAGTACATCTGATTCATCTGCTCGCCACAGAGAAAGAAAAAAAATGGCAGCATTGAAACTAGAAGAAAAATTAGCTTTATATGCTCTTTCATGACCCACATATTTGTCTGCCTGCATTCCACCCTTCTTCCAAAATAATATTAAGTACATAGAAATAAGTCTATCCAAAGAAGTGAAAGACCTCTACAAAGACCTCTTCAAGTCACTGAAAAAGGAAGCCAAAGATTTGAGCTGATGGAAAGTCCTTTATGTAATCCTGGCTGTCCTGAAATTCACTATGTAGACCAGGCTGGCTTCCAACTGTCAGGACAGCCAGATTACATAAAGAGATCCTGTCTCATAAAAACAAATAGAAATAACCTGTAGATTAATTTTGTAATATGGTCATTTTCACAGTACTAATTTTGCCAGTCTGGGGACATGGAAGGGCTTTCCATCAGCTCAAATCTTTGGCTTCCTTTTTCAGTGACTTGAAAAAAAGACTTCAAGAGGTCTTTGTAGAGGTCTTTCACTTCTTTGGATAGACTTATTTCTACGTACTTAGGCTGTGTGTGGTGGTGCATGCCTTTAATCCTAGCCCTTGGAAGATAGATCCACCACACACAGCCTAATCTACAGATTTAATGTATGACCATCAAAATTCCAATTTCATATTTCATAGATCTAAAAAAGAATTCAAGAATTTATCTGAAACCACCAAAGATGACACATAGCTAATACAATTCTGAGCAGTAAGAACACAGAGGCATCACAACACCTGACCTGGAGTCAGGAATATGCCCTGCTAGAGTGATAAGGACGCCTGACAGTAGCATGCAAACAGCCAGAACCTTGGAACAGAAAGAGATCTGGGATTACACTGACAAACCTGTCTCTATGGAATCCTTAACAGAAGCCACAGGTGGAAAAAAAGAACCTGGTTAACAAACTGACTATCCACCTGCAGAAAAGTGAAATAAGAACCATATCCTTCACCTTGTACAAAAATTAATGAAAATAGATAAAAAACAACAGCTTAAAAAAAAACTTTAAATGCTGAAGCCACCAGAGAGAAACACAAGGGTTGTTCTTGGTGACTTGGAGACAGGTAAGAACTTTCTGAACAGAACATCCACAGCGCAGGAACCAGCCCCAGGCATAAGACAAGAGTGGCATGAAATTTAAAAGTTTCTGAACAGCAAAGGAAACTATCAGCAGAGCCCACAGACAGCCCACAAAATGGGGGACAATCCACACCAATGGCACTGCAGACAAAAGGTCAATATCTAGAATTTACAAAGCTCTGCCAAATTAAACACCAAGGAAATAAAACTGCCAATCAACAAGTGCACTGACTTGTATGGGAAGTTTTCAAAAGAGGAAACAGAGATGCCCTATATCTGTTTTAAAATCCCCCCAATAGTCCTAGTCATCAGGGAAATGCAAGTTTAAACATTTTGGGATACCAACTCCTCTCTCTGGCCAAAGTGGTTAAGATCAAGAAATCTAACAACAAATGTTGGAGAGAATGTAGAGAAAAGGGAACATTTTTCACTGCTGGTAGGATTGCAAATTAATACAGCCTTTATGGAAAACAGGTAGAATGTTCCTCATAACAGTAAAAATAGTACTACCAAATGACTCAGCCCTTCCACTCCTAGACATACACCTAGGGAACTCTGGAAAGTTCCTCTGGAAAGATGTCTTCACATCCATGTTTACTGCTGCTCTATTTACAGTAGCCTGGAAATGGGACTGCCTGGACAGTCATCAACATCAATCACTAATCAGGAAAATGCTTCCACAGACTTGCCTACAGTCCAATCTAGTGGAGGAAGTTTCTCAACTGAGCTTCCCAGGTGACTCTGGATTGTGCCAACCTGATTAAAAAACAAAACAACAACAAAACAATTAACCATCAAAGAGTGGCTCATAAAACCCAGATCCAAATTAGGGGCTCATGAAGGTCCCTACCAAAGCCTGAGAGCCAGAGGACTCTGCTCCGCATTGAGAACGTCCCCTCCCTTCTCTGTGGATTGTAGTTCCACAAGGAAGATGGGATCTGTGGCTAGAGTTTTAAGGCACTGTCTCCAGAAACCCCTGGAAGCTAGGCATGGCCGCCCACCTTAAACTGCCAACCAAGGAGATGAGGGATGGTGATAAAAAGCAGAGACCATGGATTTAATCAATTTCACAGGAGGAATGAGGGATGAAGAAGTGATAAAGGGGTGGAGGGACCCTAAGCCCGTTTTTAGGGTGCTGACTCATAGGGACTTTAGGTTTAAAGAGAGGAAAGCTTAAGCAAGACTGAGAGACAAGTTTAATTCCACAGTCCTGGTCAAGGTATAGTCCCGCCCACAGTCCTGCTCCAGCCCCACAAGGTGGTCCATAAATTGTGAATCTGGTTGTGACAGTTATCTCTTAAGAGGAGCGATTTGGTCACCCACATGATGAGTTTCTCCTCTTCATCTTAGACAAGTTATTCTCGTTGGCGGTATTCTGTCCTACCTGTGGGCGAGGCCTTGCTCATCCTAAAATCCAAGGTGACTACAGGTTTGGGACAATGATTTTCCACGTCTTCAGTGTAGTGGGGGTGGGATAGTATCACACACTTCTAGACAAACACTTTCTGGGTGATTAACATGCATGTGTGCAGTAGTAAACAGATTTCTCCAAGAAAGGGGCAGAGGCAAAAGGGAGGCAGAGATGACAGGCTTGTGAAGAGTCGATGTTTTTTTTTATAAAATCCACATGCGTTTCCAAACAATGTATCACTCAAAAAACAAATTCAGGCTAACTGCCCCCAGAGGTGCTGTGGGGCAATGAGACAGAGGGCGAGTCCTCTGTGTCACTGGTGTGCAGGAGCACAGCAGATTTCTGCCTGGCTGTTGAAGGAGACTTCCTGTGTGCAGTATGTGTTTCCATGGAGAAAGAAGCAGGGTCTTCATAGATATGCCAGAGGAAAGGTCAAAGGCCAGTGAGAAGAGACCTGCAGGGTGGGCTGGAGACCTCTACAAGGAAAGGACGGAGTTAACTGCCAGGCAGGTGCTGCCAGTCGGACCTTGAAAGCTGGGTTGGCCCAACATGCAAGTGATATTCTGAGAACTCAGTGTGCAGCAGGCAGTCACCAGGGCTCCCTTGATGCTGGCTGTCTCTAGGTCATGTCAGGAGGAAGAGGAGGAGGTGAAGGAGGAAGGGGGAGAGGTGAAGGAGGAAGAGGAGGAGGAGGAGGAGGAGGAGGGGAGGAGGAGGAGGAGGAGAGGAGAGGGTTGAACAAAGCAAGGCAGCTTGTCCTCCTTCTCATGCTGCCCATAGGTGGAAAACCCCATCCATCAGCTAAAGCGGACAGATGCAGTGGCCATGGGAGAAATTTCCATAGAACCACCCATGGCAGAGGTGATTCCCACCTCATCAAAGCCAATGGGGGACCATCAGAAGCCTTCCACCTTCCAAGAGAAGCCGGTGGAACAATGGATTCAATGCAGAGCCCTTACCAGCCCTCAGGTGCCTGACGGAAAAGCTTCCAAGTTCTTTCTTGGGCCATGTTGGGTCTGACAGAGATTTCAGAATAAAAGAGAAATTCCACTTATGTTTTCAGAGAGGCTGGGTTGCCCAGAGGTGAAGAGCTTTCCTCACTGGGAGAGTCCCCGGTGCTCCAGGAGCTGACATATTACGACCGCAGAGGAAAACATACAAGCTGCCTAAATTCCGTTCATATGGAGAGGGATTTTGCAAACGCCCAAGCTTTGACTAGGCCAGTTTTATTTTGGTTTATTTGTTTATTTGCCTATTTGCTTGTTTTCTAAACAGAAACGGGGTAGGGAGAGGCCTAGAATGAGGTGAGTAGGAGGATGGGGAGACGGGAACCACAACCAGAATACATTGTATGAAAAGCTGATTTTCAATAAAAAACAAAGCCCTTCATAAAAAATAATAACTTAAAAAATGCCATTTCTTGAGTCCTATAGGAGGGACCATTTCTGAATTAAAGATTCATCAAAATAGATGGCACTTCTTTCATTTTAGCCACTAGAAAAGGCAAATCTGTCTCTTGGGAAGAAGGAGCCATGCACTGTGGAAAGGAGAAAACTCTGATAAAAGAAGGTTCCAAGGCTCAGGGAGAAATAGGGATAAACTGCTGACAAACTCTTTAACCAGATACTCATGTCTAAAAGAAGCCAGAGAAGCAGACACTCTGGGCCCACTGCGGTGGCTCAGTGGGTAAAGCTGCTTGTTGTCAGCCTGAAGATCTAAGTTTAATTCCAGGGACCTACAAAGTAGAAGTAAGAGAGTCAGCTACAAGTTGTTGTCTAACTTCCATACCCAGGCCATGACACTACACACACACACTCACACTACACACACACACACACACAGGCACACCAACCAATGTAATAAAATAATGAAAGAGAATAGAATACCAGAACATCGTGTGCTGTGTCCTGGTCTTGAAGAGCTTGCCCTGTATTCCTGCAGTTCTTTGCTCACACTTGTGACCCATCACCAGCCTCAGCATCCAAAGACACTCAGTGGAAATTAAAATGCAATGTATTTCTAATTTTAACAAGAGAGACTCGAGTGACAGTGTTCTATCCTGCGCGTTTTCCTGGACTTTCATGTGATTTACTGAGTGCATCCAGATATTTCTTTGGGGGCCATGATGACTGTTCCTGATTGTCAACTTGACGACATTTGGAATTAACTAAAACCCAAGTGGCTGGGTACATCTGTGCAGGATGTTTTCTTAATTAAATCATTTGAAGTGGAAAGACTCACTTTTAATCCAGATCTTTTGAGGTGGGATGATCCGCCTTTCATCCGGGTCACACCTTCTTCTGGCAGCCTGTATAAAGACTTGGAAGAAGGAAGCTTGCTCTTTTTGCCTGCTTAACCTCACTCTTGCTGGCAAGTCTGTTTCGTTGATGGCAAGTCCAGTCCATCACTGGCATTAGCGCCTACTTCTTTGGGATTTTGGGATTCAGGTGTATACTAAAGATCAGCTGAGACAGCCAGCCTTCTGAACTGAACAATTACTGGATTCTTGGACTTTCTGTTGGTAGACAGCCATTGTTGGACTAGCTTTATCATACTCTCAAAACCACTTTATTAAATCACACACACACACACACACACACACACACACACACACACACACACACACCCTATCCTGTTCCTCTACAGAATCCTGACTAATACAGGGTCATTTTTCTTTAAAGGTTATTATTCTCCAAATTGAGATGAAAATTCATATTTTATGATGCCTTACTCAAAAAGGATGGGACTGGACCAGGACTCCAGTGATGGTTTTGAGCACTCCTGTTTAGCACAATGTGTGGAACAGGAATCATGGCTTGTCTGCCCCCAAGCATCACAGCCTTACTCATGCACTCAGTCCGTGAGGAGGCACAGCTGCCTGCCTGCTGACGCCAGCAGCAGTAACAGCTCATGATGCTGTGCCATGTGTCCTTCCCATGCAGCTAACTGCTGTGAATCGAACAAGTGTGCAGCCAGATCGAGGCAAAAATAATCATATGCGCTGGTTCTGCCCAGACTGCTTCTCCTAGAACGTAGACATCTTGAAGGAGGAAAAGGCCACATTGGCTTGTCTGTAATGAGACCCACATTCTGGCAAGTTCGCAACTAGCCCTAAGTGGCTGAAGAAGCATGAGTCCCAGGGTCTCAGCAGAGGGCAGCCAGCACAGTGACACTGGGACTTCTGCCACTGACCGACCAAGGATGGGTGAGATGGTGAGAACATGGTGCGCCATCTCTAAGGCTGTCTTCTTGGAACGTTCAAAAGCTCCAGCTTTGTTGTAGTAGAGCTCAGGGCCCGCCCTATGTACACCAACTCTATGCACATGAACCCTGTGGGGCGTGGACAGAGTACAGCCCAGGACACTCTTTTGCTGCAGCCACGACGGTTATCTTAATTGTAGACATTATCCTCAGACTAAAGCATATTAAATGCTTGGCAGGTCGTTCAACCAATGTGTTAGCTATCCCAGAGCACATCATCTGCCAACATACAACATAACTCTCTAAAATGCAAGAAGAGAGAGAAAAGGGGTGGGGGAGGGAGAAAAAAAAGAAAGCCGTACAAGCTGAGAGGAAGACACTGTCCACTTGAGATCCACTCATGGATTCTTTCACATTGATTGGTTTCCAGCATGTGCATCCCCCAAACACAGGGGCTAACACAGCTCCTGTCAGTCTGGAGTTGTGGAGGGCTGTGTTCCAGGTGAGGGCTGCTGGAATACTGAATTATTGATAGGCCTGGATTCCTTTGAAGAATGACCTACATTATTTTGGCCAGCAGATGTGGTGAGACCTTACTCCCTGCCTAGCTGAACTAGTCTCCTCTCTGGAAAGAGCCTCTGGCCTTCAGACAGAGAGAGGGGTTCCCAAAGCCTGAATTCTTAATGTCTGAAGATCTTACTGCCTCCCAGCTGGGAAAACATTCGTGCTTTTATTTAGTTAGCCCCTGGAGAAACAGATAATGTGAAAGCAACCAATGGCTTGGGTCAACCTTTGCCTCATCTAGTTATTCATAATAGCTTCTTGTAATTTTTCATAATTCAGAATCAAAGATGTTTTTTAAAAAAATAATTTATAAAAATAAATTTCATGTGCATTGGTGTTTTGCCTGCATGTATGTTTGTGTGAAGGTGTCAGATCCTCTGAAACTGGAGTTACAGACAGTTGTGAGTCACCAGGTGGGTACTGGGAATTGAACCCATCCTCTGAAAGAGCAGCCATGTTCTTGACCACTGAGCCATCTCTCCAGCACTCCCAAATCAAAGATTTTAAAGTTACCACTTGGTTTCCTCTGTTCATGCAGGCATGGCAT
Source organism: Mastomys natalensis (assembly GCA_021653895.1). NCBI lineage: Eukaryota > Metazoa > Chordata > Mammalia > Rodentia > Muridae > Mastomys > Mastomys natalensis. Next base: position 180,512 of record JAJTUV010001115.1, read on the forward strand.
GATAGGATTCCACTTTAAAATAGTCATTTCCATCTTCTGCCCTCAGTTCTCCGATCACTAGAAGAGACATGGAAGTCAATGGAAAAGCATCTTGTTTTAATATGTAAATAAATTTCAAATAGGGACTGCTGAAACCAGCTCCTGCTGCCAATCCCAGGAGAGGCAGTGTTTTGTGCTGGTATGGCTTGCCTCAACTGAGCTTTTGTAAAGAACATGGGTTGGATCAGGGCTCCCAGGAAGGGACCCACCTGAACTTGCTAGTACTCGGCTTCGGTGTATGGCACTTCCCAAGACTCCCTCAACTTTTCTTCCTCTTCAGCATCATCTCATCCTCTCCTACCTTTTCTGACCTCAGGACTGTGCTCCAGCTCACAGGGGCCACTGGCCTGCCCCGTGCCCACAGCTTCTAGTCATCAACTTTGCCCAATGGGCCACCCTGACTCAGCCCAAACTACCCCCACACTTTGGGGTCCTCTAACTTCTCTCCTGTGAGAGGCTCTCTCTCCCTTTCTGCCTTCCCATTGCTCTCATGTCTGGCTGAAGTGTTTCCTCACACCTTTCTGAAGCACCTGGCCTACAGTTCTTAATTCTACCTAGTTCTCCTTCAATGCATCCAACCAAGTTCAGATCAAACTGTGCACAAAAAGCCCTTTATCTGTACTGGACATAAATATTTACATGGCATTTACATTGTGATAAGTATTATAAATCGCTAGAGATGCTTTGACATCTACAAGAGGAGGTAACCTCTGGACAAATACTGTGACATTTTTTTGAACATCTGGAGAGTTTGCTACCCTGGAGCTCATCCCCCACAAATACCCCAGGATGACTGTTTCTGATGTACTCCCTGGGAACCACCTGCTGTCTAGCCTGTGACTCCTTAGGGGTCATTTCTGAGTCATACCTGGTCCCACACAGCACTAGCAGTGCCTGGGCATAGTTACTGACGGCAGCAGTGCATTAAGACAGTAGGCAACGAGTAAGAAAACAGTGACAAGTCAGGACTCCTAGGTAAAGCTGAAGGATAAGTGACAAACTACAAGTGTCTGTCAGTGTAACCAATCCTTTAGTATAATGGCAGGTTTTTTTAAAGGGGTGTGTGTGGGGGGCATACCACGCAGAATAATAAGCAAGAGATATACAAAGTTTCATAGAGACAGAAATGCATGTGGCCCTCAAATATGAAAAGATGTTCACCTGCATAGAAGACAAACATACTAAAACCCGCACTGACCTAACATACACTAGAGCACTGTCACCCAATGAAAGCAGAATATACATTCTTTTACAGTTTTATTTATCATGTGTGTGTGTGTGTGTGTTCATAACACTTGTGTGGATGTTAGTGCACTCTTTCCACACTTTGTGGGTTCATGTGGCTGAACTCAAGTCGCCAGACTTGAGAGTCAATAGCGTTTACTGATGAGCCATCACACCAACCCAAGAACATACCTTCTACTCAGGAGCACACGGAATGTTTCCCAGAACAGACTACATACATATGTGGAATACAAAATCTAGATATAAGCCAATATAACCAGGGGATTTAGAAGAAGTTTTGAGAAAAAATAGAAGAAAAAAAATTTAAATGAACAAAAATTAAATGTCAGTACTTGAAGGATGCAGCTCAAGAAATGTCCAATAGGAAGCTTGCTGCTATAAGTATTCATAACAAAGATGGAAGCAAAGGCTTAATGCCTTCACGGTATGTCACAAAAATCTAGGCTTTATACATTAATATAAACTGTAAACAGAGTGGCCTAATTTTCAACTTTAGAAAACTAAGAATAAAAACTAAATAAAACAACAACAACAACCAAAGAGCCAAATTGCTATCAATTGAGAGAAAGTCAATGCTGTATTGATAAAACAGAATAGAAAAACCATGGGAGAAATGGCTATCGGTCGCTGGTTCTTGAGCTGGTGGCCATAACTGACAAACCTTGAGACAGAGACGAGCAAGGAGAAATGAAAGGAACAAGGATGTGAACAACGGTGCACAACAAATTAACAAGAAATAATGAAATGGGAAAAAAAATCCTTGGAAAGAAATAAGTTATTAGAACTTATTTAAAAATCTGGACAGACATATAAAAGCAAACACAGTGATTTTAAGGATTTCTGCCCAGAAAATGACTGAACTGGATGGAATGAGTGACTGGTAAGTTTTGCTCAATGTGTAAAGAAGGGCAGAGAGCTCCGCTTCTTGATGCTTCTCAGTTTTTCCTACAAGGTCAGTTTTTTTGATAGCAAAGTTAGATGAGGAAGAAAAACTATAATAAACTATAAGGAAGCACCATTCTTTTTTTTTTTTTTAAACTTTTCTTTTTAATTTTTTAATTGGATATTCTTATTTATACATACAGATGTAATTCTCTTTCTCTTATTTCCCCCAGAACCTTACCACCCCTCCTCCTTATAATATATATATATTTTAATTTTTTGTTATTTAAATCACTCATAATCTTATCTAACAGGGTTAAAGCACATTCTTTTTAAAAATATTTATTATTACATCCAAATGTGCCCCATCCACTCTAAAGAGTTGCAAAAGTCAGTTTAAAGTTCGGCGTTATCTTGTGTTGATGTGAAAGGCAAGAGCCCTCATGAACATTGGTGGGAAGCAACCCCTATGCAGCAAAATATTCGTATTCATTTGCCTTTGTGGCTCATTTCTAGAAGTCCCACTGCTAGGAGCCTAACCTGAAGATTACCGGTAATATAGAGATCATGGAGAGGTTTTGGGTTGCAGTATGGTTTGTAACCCAGAGAGCTACCTAAGAGTCCTCAAGAGGTCACTGGCTCCATCAACTTCCCTGAGAGTCATTGAGAGGGGGCCAGCACCAGCAACCTTTATATACTCACCCAAAATCACAGCCGTGAAGCTATGCATAGAGATGGGGAACTTATATCATCTCCTGAAAAAGAGGAGCTGGTAAGCCCAAGAACAAGGCTGGGAAGGAGTGTGAAGGAGAGGAGGGAGACCTGTGTGCATATTGAAAATCAAAAGAGGGCTAAACATTTCTCAGGTTTACTTGTGAAGAAGGGTGAGGAGATGGGGAGAAGAGATACTCAGTAGCCAGATTCTGCAGAATAAATCTTGTTCACATATTTGACTTTACAGTAATGAAAATATTTCATATAAGTTGTACTCAGATTTAAATCTAAAATCTAACTCATCAAAAAAAAAAAACAAAGAAAAATTAAATAAGTAAATGTTTCTGTGTAACAAATTCATAGGATAATTGGAAGAGATTATTTTTAAGAGATTAAAAAGAACTCTAAAAGTCTTTTCCTAAAGTTGAAAGGAGCAAGAAAACATTGAAACTGCATTTAGTGGTTAGCAGCAAAGCTGGCATGGTTTCCTAAACTGTACCAATGGGAAGGGGGACTGTGCTAACATCAGTAGAAATGAGAACTTCAGAGGAAGGGGCCAAGGATGTATGTAGCATTATGGATGTTAAGCCCCCGAAGTTTCTAGATTTGAAATGAAAGGAGGCAAATGAATTGAAAATTCATTTTGAGTTCAGGAAACACTTCATCATACAAATGTGCACATGTGCACATACACCTGAGTTCAGCCCCTGGAACCCACAAAGTGTGGAAAGACCACACACACACACACACACACACACACACACTCACATATATACTCACACATAACACACACAACACTCACACAATACTCACACACACACCACACACACACACACTCAACCCCACACACAACACAACACTCACACACACTCACACACACACTCAACACAACACACACACACACAACACAATCACACACACACACAAAACACTCTCACCCCTTCACTACACTCAGCCAAAACCACCAAAATACACACACACACTCACACCACTCATTCACAAACACCACACTTGGTCCTTTTGCCTTGCATCAGTCAAGAAACCCAATAGGCAGACTGAACCAGGACTCTGGAATGGTGGAGTCCAGATTGCTAAGACCTCTGCAAAGTGACAGAAAACCTGGTTTTATTAGATACATCACTTAGACACTTTGGGTGGTAAGTAGTTTTCCAGCCCAGAAAGTGGACCAAAAATCAACCACTGTGATAAGATACATCAACATGTACAACACCACAAATTTTATATTAGAAAGAGAATTGATCCTCCCTGGTGTGACATCACTCACTGCAAAGAGACGCCTCCCTGCTCCCCTGTGTTGTACATCAAGCCCACTGTGCTCTTGGGAGCCATTCTGATGGTCATTTCTCCTGGCCACTCCCAGGCAGATTTCTTGTGCCCAGAGAGTGCCCTGCCTCTCAAGCTTAGCCTCCACCTGTTCAGACAGAACTGCAGCAGCCTAGTACCTTCCTTCTGCCCCTGGCACAACCTCCCACTGGAGCTGAAAACTCATTGCCTAGAAAGAAGAGGCAGACCTGTGCCCAGACTGCTGTGGTGTAGACCTGCCATTCTGGGTGTGTACCCAGCTCAGTGCATGGGAAGCCAAGCATTCGTCTTGGTTCTGGTCCCATAGCACAATGGGTTCCAACCATCGGGCCCAGAACTGGAAGGAATTAAGGAAAGGGCAGACTCTCTCTAGTACCTGTCCTGGTTGGGCTGCTCACAGCTGCATCCTTGTGTGGTGTGTGTGTGGGGGGGGCGGATTAGACTCCCTGTGCTCCTGAATACCTGCCAGACTCCTGCCATGGTCTTCTGCAGCCTGTTGGCTAGAGGATGTCTCCAGGTCTAGACTGTATCCCATCCTCAGGGTTCTACAGTGAACAGCAACAACCTGAAGTGAGCAGCCGGGCTCACGCACTCTCTGGACAAGTCAGCCACTCCCTACCTCAGTGTCCCCATCTGCACATGGGAACCTGTCCAGGCATCCCGGCTGTCTGCAAGTACACAAGCCCCTAGTAAAACAGAGCGGGGTCTGCTCCCAGGAGCCTCCCAGACCTGTAGTGAAGAGCATCCCATAAGGGAGTACATATCACGAGCCTTTCTGGACTTCCTTCTAGCAGGCAGAGAAAGCACGTCAGAGGCTGGGACCCATATACAGGCATGTTGTTACAGCAAATCCACAAAGCTCTTACTGTGGTGGCCACTGTGACCCCAGTCAGGCAGATTGCTGGTGGAATGGAGATAGAAAAGGATTAGAACTTCACGTGGGTCTCAAAGTCATGTGGGACTCACCCAGCATTTGCTGTTGGAGTCATCGCAACTTCTGGCCCAACTCTGACCAACTTGAAAAGGCTCAGCAGTAATTAGAAGCATGTGGCTCCTCTTCCTGACTCACGAGGGCTGGGGCACTAGCTGCCTGACTAGGACATGGGGCTTCTGAAAGAATGATTATGCCAATTGTCTCAATTATGCAAAGTGGGCTGACATTTGCAGCACAGAAGGCCTGGCTGGGGCAGGGGAGGTGGGGACCACTTCAAAGGGAGCTGGATTTTTGTGTGTACCACACTGAGCAGCCTGGGAGCCAGGTCATGAGGCCTCGTCTCACAAGGATCATGAGGACTGGGCATAGGCACTCACATGCTCTTCATGCGGGCTGCTCCTCTTAAAGAGTGAGCCCCCCTCACCCAGTTTCCTGCCTGGGTCAAGGAAGAGGCTGAAGGAGTCTAGGCTGCATCCTTCCCGCTTGCTCAGCAGCTGAGGCAGGTAAGCTCAGTGACAGAGCTTGGCTCTTTCACCACTTGCTCCTCTTTGTAAAGGTGGTCTCGGGGTCTCCTGGGACTGGGTACTAGATCCAGTCTCAGCCTGGGTTCCTAGAGGCTCGACAGGTTGATTGACAGAGAAGAAGTTCTGTAGGGTTGAGGAATGGCTCAGTGCTCTGAGCTTCCCTGGGGAAGCTTCTCCATGCACGAGCCTGGTATTTGCTGGGAAACCTCAGCTCCAGAGTTGGGCAGCGTCTGCCTCTTCTAGAATCTTACCTCCACCACTTTCTTTTGGGGAAACAGACATCTTCTTTAAACACCAAAGTTGACAGGGTGAGAGTGTGTATTTCAAAGCCTTCAACTGCAGGATTGTTGAACTGCTAAAGTTTAATTAGGCTCAGGGGAAATCTGGGTGGAGGCTCTATTCCCTCTCATTGATCACCTCACAGCAGAAGTGTAGTCAGGACTCCAGACATGTTCAAGCACGTGCCAAGGCCAGCAATCCCACCTGGAGGACTCTGTCTGGAGGAAATGACCTGAAGGTATGAGGACATTCACCCAGCACTGTGTATCGACAGTGCAACCCAGGGTCATCCAGGGACAGAGATGGACACATAATCATGGTCTACTCGTATGAAATAGCACAAGATACTTTAAATGACAGAGAAAAAGGTAAAGCCTTGTGTGGAACACTCTAGCTTTGAGATTGGACTGCCAGTGCCTAACCACGTGTCTAGTCTACTTGTAGAAAAAGGCAGGAGTGGGCAGGTGCAAACACTATCAACTGTCCTTTTAGGATGGGGTCTGGGCACTGCTTATCACTAGCGTTTTCAACCACAGCAATCTACCTAAATAGCGTGGAGAAGGACGTGTGCATAGAGCGGACTCGTGCTTATGAGAATGAAGGTGGGAAGAGAGGAGAGACTTGAGCCCTGTCTGAACTCAGTACAGTCACAGGAGGAAGGCCGGCCTCTCCACAGGAGGAAGAAGGGCTTGACTAGGGGAGGCTTGTCTCTGGCAGTGTATTGCATGGCATTTGCAGTTATATTTGTAGCGTAAGTTGGCACTCTCTGCAGCTTATTTTAGACCCCAGAAAATGTCACTGGAAATGTCAATTCATGTCACGTGTGTTTGCTATAATTGTTGTTTGCTTGATTACTTTCTAGAAGTCTAGAACTTGATTTGACTCTCTCTAACTTCTAAGTTCATAAATGGTACAAGAAATGGAGTGGTCCCCAGACGTTTGAGTTTGCTTGTCACCCCCAGGCTGAACTGAGTGGAAATAGATTTTCCAACAAGCTAAACGTCTCTTACTTGGGGGACTGGGCATTAGATAATTTTGAAAAATTCCTTTTTTGCTTTGGCTGAATATTTTTTAAAGATATTCTGGAGACAGGGAGAGGGAGAGGGAGAGGGGAGGGGGGGAGGGGAGGGGGAGGGGAGGGGAGGGGGAGGGGGAGGGGGAGGGGGAGGGGGAGAGGGAGGAGAGGGGAGGGGGAGGGGAGGGAGGGGAGAGAGGAGAGGGAGAGAGGAGAGGAGGAGAGGGAGGGGGAGAGGAGAAAGGTTGGAGTTGGAGTCTGGGTCTGGGAACTGGAAACCCCCAGCTAGGAGCAAGTCGATCTCTATCCACCAATATCTTCTGCCACCTAAAGGAATTCAATGTCTAAAAACTTCCATTAGAAAGAGAGTAACCTGCCTGGTATGGTGGCACACACCTGTGATACCAAAACTTGAAAGGCTGGGTCAGGAGAGCCATCATCACCTGAACTACATAGTGAGACTGTCTCAAGGGGGAAAAAGGCAAGTTCAGCTAAGGACGCCTCGAAATAGCATGCATGAGTTGCTGCAGTGGTTGTAAATAGAAAAAAGCCACTTACAAAAGCTTCAGTAAATGAAATTAACTTCAACTCAATAAACATATCATCAATACCAAAAGCTTATTTATGAGATACTGCATGTCACGATTCTGTACTAGGTCTTTGAAATTTTGCAGACCCTGGGGCACACATGATCACAGTGAATGACTGTGTGCGAGTTTACCCTCCACTCAGCGTATCTCAGCTGAGACCATACGCAAATGTTCAGCCATGTTCCTGCCATACTAGACAAATTAGTCCTTGTTCTTTCCGTATCAGCAAGTATGTCCCATTCAGAGCTGGGCAATCCAGCCAATTTCTTATTCTCAGCACTTGGACCAGTTATGAGTCTGTATGGCTGCCCCCGAAGAAAGTGGCTTCTCTGGCCAACATTGAAGGCAGCATTGATCTATGGGTATAAACGTAAATATGTATGAGGCAATTTAACATGTTGTTTAGCAAAACAACAGTAGTGGGTTCCCCTTGTCCTCTGACTACCTGAGCCATTGACTTTGAGCGGCTGTACAGTACCAGGCATGAATTCCATCCCTGGGAAGAGGCCTCAGTTCTGATCAGAAAGCAGTTGGCTCTCCCCAGAATCTCAGGCTACTATTGCACCAGTGTGGACATCTTGCCTGGCAGGTTGATATTGTCCAGCACTGGGTAAGGCCAGTCTTTTCTCCCCCACTGGCATGCCCAGCACCTTCCAATACTGTGAAAGCTAGCTGGCAGGGATGATTTTAGGCCAGTTCCAACTTTCATACCTTGTGTCCTGCAACCAAAAGGTCTGTTATCTCCTTCTGCTCCTTCTCAGCTAGCTTGTCTTTCTGTTTTTTGAATGGTGAGACACCGTCTCATGATCTAGGTGCTAGACTCTCAGCAGATAGACGATTTGTGAATGCTTCCTCGCACTCTACAGCTTGCATCTTTGATGCACCTTTATTCACATTTCTAACTTAATGAAATCTTTTGTCTATTTTCTGATGTTGTCTACGCTTTGCTATCATTTAGATGTGCACTGCCAAGTCCGGGATTAAGATTTAGCCCCATGTTCCTCTTCCTTCTTAAAGATTTATGATTTTAGCTCTTACTTTTAGGTCTTATCCCATTTGAGTTAGTTTTTGTGAAGGTCGTGAGGTAAGGGTCTAAATTTATTCTCTGGTGTGTAAAAATCCAACATTCTCAGCACTGTTGGTTGGTTGTAAAGACCTCCTCCCTCACCACTGACAGAGCTTGACACCCTCATTACACATCAGTTTCCCATAGATATGTGGATTCATTTCTGAACACATCTATAATTGCAATTTTAAAATCTGTCTTGAGCATCGGCCAAGGGAACATTATGATGGAGTGTTTAATTCCTGGAGGAGACACATTGTTTTGGTTATTCGTGTTGTTTATGTTTTTGTGAAGGACTCTGGGCATCTGGACTTAGGTAATGATGGTGTTTCTTATTTGGATATTTGGTCTTGCCTTGTTGAGTAGAGGCTTGTTACGCAAGCTTGTCAGGTAGTGAGCCAGATAAATGGCACTTGGAGTTCAGTCTTGGAGTAAATCTGTATTGATGTGAGAGAGGTGTCAGAAATGGTCTTAACTCAGCTAGTGTGGGGAGTGCGTGTATGTGTGTGCATGTGTGTTTCGAGACAGGGTTTCTCTGTGTAGCCCTAGCTGTCCTAGAACTTGCTCTGTAGACCAGGCTGACCTCTAACTCACAGAGATTCACCAGCCTCTGCCTCCCAAATGCTAGTAGTCCACCACCCAGCAAGCTTAGAAGGCTCTTGCTGTCAATCTTCAGGAATGTGTGGAAGGCTCATTAGTGGTCGTTGGGTGGCAGAGACTGGGGTCACAGTGAATGCTGCTTCATGGAAGTGTGAAGCAGGATGCCATACCATCTTCTGCTGGAGGTAGGTAGGTAGGTAGAGGGCAAACTAGAGATTCTTATCTGGATTCAGGGACACAGGACATCACGAGGCATCAGGCATCTTGGTATGTGGTATGGCTGGGTCTGAAGATCTCTAACTAAGGATATACTTGTCAGGAATTCACATGGTTCTAGGGTGGCACAGTGGGTGGCGTGACTAGAAGGCAAGCAAGGGGGGAGTGAGTCCAGACGTCCCAACCTCTCTTTCTGAATTTGAAATCCTCTTTTATTGGTCTATGCCAGTACCACACCCTGTTGTGAGTTCTGAAACTGGGGAATGTGAGGTCTCCAATCTTGAATTTTTTTGTTTGGTTTGGTTTTTTGTTTTGTTGTTTTTGTTTGTTTGTTTGTTTGTTTTTTGCTTTCCAAAGATTCACAGTCTGTTTATCCATTGAAACCTCTTTTGAACTTGGGACTCAGCGCTGATTTTGTTTCTACAAAAGAGGCCCGTGGTATCTCTACAGGGCTGCCTTGAATCTGAGCATTGTCTTGGGTTGTTTTGCTATCTAAGTTGCCACATTGAACAAATATGATGATACCGGTCTGCAATTGCAGCTTCCGGAAGTGAAAGCAGAAAATCACGAGTTCAAAGCCATCAAGGCTACGTAACAGTATGAGGCCAGCCTGGCTGCCATGAATCCTTGTCTCAATATAAACAATAAAAAGGCACATTGTTCAACCCCCCAGTAAGCAAACAAAGATTTCTTCCCTTGCATCTATCATTTTAGTTTGCTTTCTATTGCTGTAGTAAAGACCAATTACCAAAAGCGATTTGGGGAGGAAAGGGTTTATTTGGCTCACACTGATGGAAGCCAAAGCAGGAGCTATAGCAGAGCAGGAATGTGGAGGCTGAAATTGAAGCAGAAGCCATGGAGGAATGATGCTTACTGGTTTGCTCCCCATGACTGACTCAGCTTTCTTATACAACTTAGGACCACCTGCCCAGAGGTAGGACTGCCCACAGTAGGCAGAACCCTCCCATATGAATCATTAATCAAGACAGTATCTACAGGCCATTCTTATGGAGTCAGCCAGCATAATATACTCCTTGTCAACTTGACATACAACACATCACTGTTACAATAAATCTTCCTTTCTTCTAAGATCTCATATTAATAATATTATAATATAAAACATTCCAACTTTTAAAAGCCCCACAATCTTTAGAAATTCAAACAGTTTAAAAGTTCAGTTTCTACCCTGTCCCCAAAAAACCAATACAAATAAAAGTTCAGTCTCTTTAAAACATTCAATGTCTCTTTAAAAGTTCAAAGCCTCTCTAAAATTACAAAGTCTCTCTAAAAGTCCAAAGTCTCTTAAATGTGGGATCCCATAAAGTGAAAAAAAAAAGTTACATAATTTTATACTCCAAGAGGGAAGAATCAGGGCATGGTCATAATCAAATCAAACCAAAACCAACGTCCAATAGTGTAAAGAGTTCAGCACTTGACATCTGGGGCATACTCATAATCCCGTGGGCTCCAAAGGCCTTGGCAGTGGCACTTCTCCAGGTCTGCCCCGTGACACACACACACAGCTTGTCTTGTGGGCTTAGGTGGGCATCCCTTCATGGCTGATGCTGTCCTTGGTGGTACTGGCATCTCCAAGATGTTGAGTTCTGCAATTGGACCGTACCTTCACCAATAGCCTCTCCTGGCCTCTTCTCGGGGACTCTAACCTTATTACATGGGGCCAGGTCTCACTTTCTTTCCATGACCCCTTCAGTATTGGAGCTTCAACTGCAACTTTCTCCAGTGGCTCCTCATGACCTGTGATGGGAGCTAGGCCTTAGCCATTCTTCATGACCTGTTTATGCTTTCAACACCAGTGCCTCTTGGGCAACTCTCACCCATTACCACGTTTGGCTGCCAACACGAGATACAGCTCTGTCCACTCTGGACCACAGCTTCTGTTTGCTGACTCTGAGGAAATATTCCCAAATTTAATATCTTTAGTAATTCTGGTCTCTTCTTAACCATACTGGCTCTTCAGTGCCAGGTTACCAGACACAAATTCTTAGGTCAGAATATTGAATGGTCCCAATGGAGTCTTTACTTAACTCTAAAATTTTACAAGCCAGAATTCCGTTCTCTGCATTTTTCTCAACACTCTTAACTTCCAAGCTCCCACAGAACAGCGCACTGAGCTCTAAGCATTCCACAGCTTTTCTAGTCCAAAGTTCAAATGCCACCACGATCTTCCAAAACCAAAGGACACCAGGTCTGCCATAGGAATTCCCCATGACTTGGTACAAATCTCTACCTTAGTAAGGGCTCCTATTGCTCTGATAAAACAGCATGACCAAAAGAAACTTGGGGAGGAAAGAGGTCCCAATCAATTCTATCATGAAGGGAGGACAGGGCAGGAACCAGGAGGCAGGAACTGAAGTGGAAGCCACGGGGATGTGCCCCTTACTGGCTTGCTCAGTCTGCTTTCTTTAATAACCCAGGGCTATTTCCCAGGGGGGCACTGCCCACTCTGAGCTCAGCCCTCCCTCATTAATCATTAATCAAGACAGTACCCTCAGATTTGCTCACACAACAAAGCCATGGAGGCATCTTCTCATTAAGAGTCCTTCTTCCCGTCTATGTCTAGGTTTGTGTCAAGCTGATGTAAACCAACCAGCACACTGTCCTTATCCTGTTCCTGCTCCATATCACTGGCCTCTCTGATCTGTCCCCAACACACGAACTTGCAGTTACTGAAGAGGCCTGCCTTGAAAATGATCCTCAGCTAGGCAGTGTTCACACTTTACAGTATAGCTCATACTGACTTGGCCTCCTCTCATGATGGGGCTTATTAAAATGCACATTCCTAGGCCCTGGTTCTCAGTGCAGCCCGCAAATCAGCCCTGCCAAATCTGCTTAATCTTCAGTTATTGCAAAATTCACAAAATGTATGTTACTTTTCTTAACTGTTTTTATTTCCTTATACTTTTTTTAGTTGTGATACAAAACAATTTAATTATGTATCATATACACATCTTGTTTATTACTCAAAGCTATAGACGTCTTAGTAAAGTTATTGGGATGGGGGCTAGAGAGAAGGCTCAGAGGTTGAGAGCACTGGCTGGTCTTCCAGAGGACCTGGGTTCAATTCCCAGCACCAACATGTCAGATCATGACTGTCTGTAATTCTGGTTCTAGGGGATTCAACACCCTCATATAGACATACACGCAGGCAAAACACCAATGCAAGTGAAATAAAAAAGTTATGTATTTATTAAATGCAATATTGCGTTTAACAAAGGCAATTTCTTTCAAGTATATCATGAACTTTGACCATATTTACCTCCATACCCTCCCTCCCTATTAGCTCCCAGCAGTCTCCTTCCTTATATATCTATATACACACTAAGATGCACGAATAGCAAATATATTGTCTTGTCTGTCTTTCTGACTCTGTCTCATTTCATCTATGGTGTCAGAGACTACACTCATACTATGGAACAGCCAGTCTCAATTATGTTCATCTTGCAGAGCTGAAACTCTGTCCCTGTTAAATAACTCCACATTTCCCCTCCCTGCACCCTTGGCAACCACTATTGCAATCTCTGTCGCTATGAGTATGACAGCTGTAGGAACCTCATGCATGTGGAGTCATACAGAATTTGTCCTTCTTATTTGTCCAGGCTTATTTCACTTAGTATAATGCTATCGATCAGCCACGTGGTAACCTGTGTCTGGATTTCTTTCTTTGTAAATGATGACTAATATTCTACTGCGTGAATGCCCACATTGTGTGCATCCAGCCAGCCGCTGAGGGACATTGGATTGCTTCTACCTCCTGGCTCCTTTTCAGAATTGCTGGATCCTATGCCAATTCTGTGCTGAATTTTGAAGAATCACTAAACCAGCTTTTACAACGGCTCTCCTTCTCTTCGTCTAACCAGCAGTGGGTGCAATTTCAGTTTCCTTACATTGTCCCGATGAGTCCCTGGAGTACCACCCCTGGGTAGGAAGGACATCTGCTGGGAAGAGGCTTTCCTCCTTTAACTTGATTTCCATGGGTATTTTGTCACAGTAGTGGGATGCTGAATTTGGCATGGCAACCAGTAGCATTACTTAGATGTCAGTGACGCTGCCTACATGCCAAGGGTGTGATGAGGAGCCCAGATGAGGAGTCTGCTGATGCTGGGGAGATGTGAGGTGTGGGAATTTCCTCATCTTGACTGGGTGTCCCTGGGGACAGTCTCTTTTTCTTCCCTTTAATATAAACTCTGTTTACTTTTAGAAATTAAAAAAAGCAATATGAACAATGGAGAACTTAGAGGCAAATTACACATTGCCCACCAACAAGTGAATGAATTCTCTTCGCCTTTCCCCTGGCAGTACTCAACAGTTCCTTTAAAAATAGTAGTGGTTCACAGCACTCTTCACAACGGTGGGAAAGTGGAAACCGCTCACACGGTCGTGGTTCTGTGGCTGTTAGTAATGTGCTGTTGCTGGCATCTGGAAAGGAATTCAGTGCTGACAAGGGCTGGGATGTGGATGGACTTGCAAAACATCACACTTCGAGGAACCAGGCATGGAGGACCACATGATTCTACTCATGCATGATACCCGTAAACATGACAAGGGAGTTTGTCGTCGCCAGAAGTGGGAGTAGGGTGGGATAGGAAGTAGCACTAACAGGTACATGACTGTTTCTAATATTTTTATTACATCTTATGTGTGTGAGTGTATATGTGCATGCGTGTGTGTATATGTGCACATGTATGTATGTGTGTGTATGTACTTACATATGAGTGTGTATGTGCATGTATATGAGAGTGTGTATCTATATGTGTGTGTGGTGTGAGTATGTGTGTCTGCCTCTCTTGTGTGTGTACATGTGTGTGCCTGTGTATATGTATGTGTGTGCGTACACCACAGTGCAGGTGTAGAGGCAGAAGACAATTTGTAGAAGCCAGTTCTCTCCTCCTCCGATGTGAATTCTGGGGACTGAACTCAGACCCCCAGTTTTGGTAGCAAGCACCTTACCTGCTGAGGCATCTCGTCAGTCTTCGTGACTATTTTATAGGAGCCATGACGATATTCTGGATGTAGATGGTGCTAATGGTCATACAATCCCTGAAGTGGACCAAAAGCACCAAACTACAAGCTTTAAGGCAAATTTTAGGGCTTGTGGTTTATACCTTAATTTATTCACATTTTGACAGTTTCACATACACATCCAATATATTTTGATCATATCCTCCAACTACCTTCTTTTATTCTCTCCTTCCCTTACTAACTTCCCCCTTTTCTCCAACTACAAAGTCTCCTTTCCAGTCTCTCTGTGTAGCACACTGAGTTTAATTGGGGTCGATTGTCTAGGTGTGTGTGGGAGATTCACCATAGACAGACAACCAACCTACCAGTCCACACTATTGAGAAAGATAGCTAGCTCTCCTGACTTAAAGATCACTGGTTTTTACAGGGATTCCCAGTTGGAGGATGATTTCTTAGTGTGTCAGGCAATGTCCCCTGGCAAGGACAGAGTGAGCCCTGTCACTGGGAGGGATGGGCTGGAACAACTTTTGACATTTCACATAGGCTAGCTCTGTGCCTCCGAGGGATTTTGAGGCCCAAGTACCAGAAATAAGGTCTCATGCAGGAGTCTAGTTAAGCCTCATAGGCACGGAGACACTTGAGTCTGACACCAGGCTTGAGTTCACAGACAAGGGACAGCTTCTCCTTCAGTTTCTGGAGAGAAGCTTGGGAAGTGTTAAGGGCTGCTTCGCCACAGGGACAGAGAGGCTTAAGACAAAAGAACCAGAAAGGCCTGTTGGCTTTAGGCCAGGGCCTCCCCTGAATTCAAGGGTGGAGCAGGAAGGGATGACTGTAGGTTTTAATCCCTTGTGCACATAAAATTCTCTGGCTGCGGAGCCTGTCTGACTTTCTACAATGGACAGTTTCCCTGGCAAGTTGGTGCTGCCCCAGGTGCCCTTCTGGGGGTTCCACAGTGGAACCCCACAGTCACCTGCAGTGTGCAGGGACATCAGTCAGCCACCTTGCCTCCTGTAGGCTATAAGGAGAAACCAGAGTCTAGACCTCTTAAGTGCAAATGGCAACTAGCTATATTTTGTATGCAAGAGTCCAGCTAAGCCCCTGTGTGGGATGAGCAGCTGTGGGTGACAGTCTGAGTCGTCTGCTCTAAATATACACATGAAACGAGTAGTTTATCCTGGCTAAACTGGTCCACCAATCAGTCATTTTACTGTGGACTTTGCTGTTAATTTTGGCCCAAGAAATGGCCATTTCGTAAACAGACTCATGTAGCAGAAAGCCAGTGTTTATGCCTGGAAGCCACTTTCCCCATTTCTGCCAGAGTAAAGTCACACCCTGCCTTTATAGGCCGTCCAAGTCACCCTCGTCCCTGTCCTAGCCTTCTCAAGAGTGTGCCTGCTTCCTCCCACTCCCTTCCTGCTGGGCCACCCTCCTTCAGGTATAGACATGAAAGTCGGTTGAGTTGTTGACATAACTTGTAGCCTCTCATCCCCTAGAACACCGACTTGTCAGCTCTTCTCATGGGCAAACTTGTCCTGAATCTGACTCGGTCTCTACCTCCTCAGTCCACCCTTTTACTATAAAGCTGCATTAAAAGCCTAGAGAACGCAGACTCTTACTTACACAAGACACCTTGGCCACGTTCACAGATCATTTACCAGAAAATAAATACCAGTCCACATTGCCCATCAGCCCGTTCTCGCTCACACCTTTCCCTCTGCTTGTCCAAGACCCACATGCTGGCTAGCACTCATCAGGGAAGGAGCCTGTATTCAGTGAAGTGAGGTAAGAAAAGCAGCCATACTTCACCAGGACCACAGACAATGGCAGGTGCTCGGCACTCAGGAAAACCTACCTTCTCAGAGACGGAAGGGCACAAGTAAAGCCGACACCCAATGGGGGGGGGTCACAGATGCCCTGCACAGGCTGAGAAGGAAAGAGAATCGCACCTGAGATCCCCCCATCTCAGTGCTGCCTGGGTAGACCAAACACAGACCTAAAACAATCAGAGGCACATTTCTCCTGGCCGACCTCCCTCACCCCACCTTCTTATATAATTATTTATTTATTTACACTTCAACCACTGCCTCCCTTCTTGCAAGACCCTCCCCACCCCCTTTTCCTCTCAAAGGGTGCCCCCCACAAGACACTCTCCACCCCTTTCTCCTCTGAGAGGGGGACCTCCCCACCCCCCACCCTAGCACATCAGGTCTTTGCCAGATTTAGCACCTCCTCTCCCAGTGAGGCCACACAAGGCAGCCCTGTTGGGAAACAGATACCACAGTCAGGCTACAGCTTTAGGGAACACCTCCACTTCAGTTGTTGGGGTCCACGGGAGACTGAGCTGCACATCTGCTACATATGTGCCAAGGGTCTCGCTCCAGCCTGTGTGTTCTTTGGTTGGTGGTTCAGGTCTGAGGCTCCCAGAAGTCCAGGTTAGTTGACTCTGTGGGTCCTTCTGTGGGGTTCCCATGCCCTTCCGCTGGCCCAGCTTCTTTATCCACCCTGTGGGAGTATAAGGGAAGGCCAGTGTAAGCAGGTCAGAGCAGGCATCTGGGGTCTTTCCCATGTGCTCCACTGTATTGCCTTGAACAGGACTCTCTCACTGAACCGGAACTCACAGTTTCAGTTAGGCTGGCCAGCGGGGAGTGCTCAGATCCACCTGGTCTCCAAACACCTCCCTGCATCGACTAGACTTACAAACGCAGGGGCCTTGTCTGTCTCTTTCCATGCATGCTGTATTCAAACTCAGGTTACTCATAGAGCCATCTTCCCAACACTCCCACTCCTTGTCTTTCTTATTCTGAGGTGCCTGAAAGCAAGAAAGAAAGGGTAGAGTCAAGGCATCATTTTGATTTTGTTGTTTTTGTTTATTTTATATTCATGTGGGTGTTTTAACTGGGTGTATATCTGTACATGTATCAGTGCCTGATACTGAAATAGGCCAGAAGAGGACAAAGAGTCTCCTGGAACTAGAGTTACAGATGACTGTGAACTACCAGTGTAGATGCTGGGAATTGAATCCGTAGACCTTCAAAAGAATAGCTGGTACTCTTAACCACAGAGCACCTCTCCAGCCCCTTGCTTTGTTTTATCAGAGGGAGTCTTGCTAGATAGCTCATACTCTCAACAATTCTCCTGCATCAGCCTCCCAAGTACTGTGTGTGTCTTAAACTGTGAATGGTAGGTAATCCAAGTAGAGTAGGGTACCAATGCGGAGATCCAGAAACACTGACTGCAGCAAAGGCTTCTGAATCAAGGTGACCTAACTCAACTCAAAGTCAAACAGAAGATAATTCAGACGTGTTTCTGGCGATGCTCATGGGTGTGGTATTCTCAGTTCCACAGTGCCTGGGTCCTGAGACACTGTGCAGGGTGGGCAGGCTTCAGGCCAGGCAACTCTCGATATGGCTACCTGAAACACAGTCAGGCTGTGGTCTCTGATGAATCCTGGGCTTCTGTTAACTGTTGTGCTCTTTAAAAAAAAACAACAAACAAACAAACAAACAAACCAATGATTTAATTATGAAGAATAAAGATGTTTAATATTTTCCTAGCCACCTCTTAATATGTAAATACCAAATTAGTATAGCTTTGGCTGTGTCAGCATGTCTGGTTTTAAACATTGCTGCCTGATTTGTTAACATGAGTTTAAAAAGTTATCGAATGAGTTTTACCTTAGGATTGGGATAACATTTCCAACAACTTCAGAAATGGTCCTAAACACATTCTGCACTGTTGTGTTTTCAGGAGGCAGCATATTCAACAATGATAATTATAAAATTAAAACAGCAATCAATTCTGGAAGCCGTGGTAAATGATCTGAATCATGCAGTATCAAATATACAGCAAAGACAGAATCATTATGGGAAAATAAACAAGCACATTCATCCAATTGATGTGCAGGATTGCTTCCCCTTTGATACTAGTAAAATTACATATCATAACATCAAAGAGTTATTATAACACACAATGTGGCTCAAATAGTTACTTTAAATGCATTTCTTTTTATGATTTCTTATCAATGAATGTTATACATGTATACATTTATGCTCTATACACCAACTTCTGGAGACTCTAAACACTTCTCAAATGAAGAGTTTTGAGTGGAAAAGGCTTTAAGAAGTCCTGGTTGATGGGGAAGGGCTGAGGGCAGGAGTGGGGGCATGGCCAATATGGTGTGACCTCTGAAGACTGCGGGCGGGCCTGGGCGGGGCACAATCCTGCCTTTTCAATCTCTGCTAGGTCTCAGTCTGCCCTCACTTTCCACTGGCTGGACATCTTTGGAGGGTGTGGGTCAGTGACAAGCAGGATGTCTGTCCTCCAGGCTGTCTTAGTGTCCTGCAGCAGACTCAGGGGGCTGCACCTTTCAGTTGCTGATGGTGCATGCTCAGTCTCAGCTGTTCATCGAATGGCTCTACTGTCCGACTTCCCTTTCCAATAATGAGTAGCTATGGCCTGTAATTTTCATATATACATAGGTTCACTGCTACTCTTTGCACCTTTTATTGATGGAGGCTCAACTGGTTTCCTGATTTCATCTGCTTTCACGTATTAGACACCTCCACTGAGAGAAGCAGCTCTCCCAACCCTGGTGTACCTCCTTAATGTGTACATCTATCCAGGTGTAGATTCGTGGCTACACATTCAAGCTGAAGGTTGTAATTCCATATTGTGATCCTTCTTTTTTTTTCACACCCCATCCCAGATAAAGCCAATAGGAGTCTTTCAGAGTGGTCTCCTGTGTTCTTGAGACATAGTTGTAGGTTAGAAGCAAATATTTCCCGACTTTCTAGCACATAGAGGTACAGGCTCCAGCCCTGACTTCAGTTGTTTCTAAAGGAACGCTGTTTGGGGAAGGCTGGAATTTAGAAACTATTATTTGATCACTGGGTATATCTATGATTGTGGCTATCTGAATGCTTCTGCTCTTAGGCCTTTTCAAGGGATGAAGATGCTGTGTATACACAAAGACTGAATTGCTGTGTGTGGTGGGCACATGAGCTCACTGGTCCCTGACTCCCAGGGTCATGGTTATATAACACCTCCGAGTGGAATAAGATGAATGACTTACTTCTCATGAGCAGACTATGGGAAGATAACAGGACAGACCTCAGATACGGTCGGGCCTTGTTGCCATCAGTTAGGTTCCATGTGAGCTAGAGTCGCTACATGGCAGAATGGAAGAGGCAATTCTCTGAGTCGAATGGTCTACGGATGTCTCTTTAATGATCCAGTCACAATTGATTGATCCCTTGAAAACTAGTCAGATGCACCAATTATTAATCCAGGCTTACTGGATTCTCAGTAGAAGATTGTTAACATAACTGAATATCGACAGAGATCTGATATGCAACCCAACAGGTCAATCACACCCACGTGACGATATCCTGTACTAAGATTTATTTAGGTTTCATGCACGCAATTTCTAAGTCACTTACACCCAAGATGCACAACGCCAGGCACACACGCACACGCACACACACACACACATTATGCACATTGCACATAATACAGCACACACATATTACACATCTAATACATAATGTGTGTGTGCACACACACATATATTATGCACACTGCACATAATACAGCATACACATACTATACATCTAATACATAAACACACACACACACACATCCATATATCTCCATTCCCCGCCCCCTCCTGCCCAGAAACCATAATACACATACCTATATACACAGACATTGGTCATGTATCAATAGGCACACACACTCATACATGATGCTCAAGTTGTCCATCCACATACAATGGCACAAATACAGCACACACATAATCACACACACACACACACACACAACACACACACACACAGATACACATACACACATATATACACTGAGTGAAGCCTCATGGAGACAGAGACTGTTAGCTCTCCTCCAGCTAGCCTGGACAGCTTTCACCAGGGCCTTCCCAGCAACTGCTTCCCAAGGATCTGTTGAGCCTCCACCTACGGTCTGCCACTGGTAGAGAAAGGGGCTGTGGAGGCAGTCACTGCTCAGAGCCTCTTCCTCCATGTGTGGGTGTTCCCCTGAGTATAGTATGACTTGAATAAAGGCGCTGCCTTGTCCACACTGGTAAAGCCACTACAGGAAGTTCTCTCAATCCTTGTGGCCTGGAGACAGCCTGACACTGTCCCTCCCCTCCTCCTTGTGTTTTCTCAAGCATCACCTGCTATTTTTAGAGGGTGAAGGACACTTTTTCCCTGCTCTCTTTCCTCGGAAAAAGTCTCCACAGCATCAAGCACAGAACCTCGTACAAAGAGTATCTTCAGCTGCTGGATGCCTGTGAGTTCAATTCAGCAAATGGGAACCATAAATACATGTTTCCAGGCCACCACTTCTGCAAAACACAGATCCTTAAACATAGGCAACCCCTTCATTGAAATGACTGTTCAGTTATCATAGGCAAGGACAAGGCCGTAGCTCAGCAGTAGAGACTGGTTGAGGCATAGGTTTGATCCCCAGCATTGACAAAAAGAAAACACACACACACACACACACCACACATTGGGAGGGCATAGGAAACCTCCTATTAATGGTATGTTATTTTTTAAAAAATTACATTGATGATTGATTGATTGATTGATTGTGCCCATGTGTCATGGAGGAGCAGAGGACAACTTGCAGGAATCCATCCTCTTTTTTTTATTGGAAATTTTTTATTGGAAAATTTTTTTTTTTTACATTTCAGATGTTCTCTCCTTACCCCATTTCCCCCTCTCCCTCCCAGGAACTCACTATCCCTTCCCCCTCCTCCTGCCTCCACGTTGGTGTACCCCCTTCCACCCTCCCCTGTACCTCACCTCCCCACCCTCGAGTATCCCCCCACGACGTCCAGCCTTCATGGGACCAAGGATCTCTTCTCCCACTTATATATAGCTCCCTTGCATATATAGCTGGAGCCATGGGTCCCTCCCTAAGCGCTCCCAGGCTGGTGGTTTAGACCCTGGGGGCTCTGTTGGTTGGGATTGTTGCTTTCCTCATGGTGTCTCGAATCCTCTCAACTCCTTCAGCCTTCACTCTATCTTCTCCATTGGGAACCCCATGATCAGTTTAATGGTTAGCTGTGAGCATCTGCCTCTGAGTATGTCAGACTCTTGCAGACCTCTAAGGAGACAGCTATATCAGGCTCCTGTCAGCGTGTACATCCTGACATCCACATCAACCTCTACCTTTGGTGACTGCACATAGGATGGATACCATCCTCTTTTTATATGTGGGTTCCAGGGAGATGGAACTCAGGTCATCAGACATGGTAGCAAACCTTTACCTCCTGATCCATCTTGCAAGCCCATGTGATTTCTTCCTCATGAACCATGATGATGGCTCATGGAATCTAATTTTCATTCCTTTCTCTTCCAGGGTCAGAAAGCTTGGATAGAGAAGACATTTTGCAAAAGGGAATGCATCTTTGTAATTCCCAGTACAAAAGACCCTAACAGGTACGCTGGATGCTATTGTGGAGGCATGATCCGAGTCAGATCGGGGCTAGTCTAGCACGTCTCAGAAACTATTCTTCTAGTATCTGTGAGGAGAAGGGAGAAGAGGCAAGGGCATGCCAGACTCTGTGCCCACGGGAGCCATTGACACAGGGTCACTGGGCTAATCAGCTCCTCTGTTGAGAGGCAAATGCCTTGGCAGAGGACTTTTCTTTGCAGGTCTCTCGTGAGCCCTCTCAGCCAGATGGGAGCAAGATCTTTAGACAGTTTCAGAATATCTTCCAGAGCCTCAGCAGTCCAATCCCCTAATTTATTTATACAAAAAGGAACTTCTATCCCTGGAAAGATGTGAGTGACTGAGTGAAATGACCGTGTTTACAAGATGGTGGCGCTTCCACTTACCCATCTGCAGTGCATGCTATAGGGTAAACAGGGAGCCTTCCAAACACTCAAGAAATCTGGGAGTTCAGCTAAAAATGTCTCCTCTGAGAGAAAAATCTGAGGCTGAGCTGAAGGGTTGGGGAGACTTACCCATAGGCTCTCCCTAAAGTCTACATGAGCAGGGTCACTGGTGCAGGAGGGCACAGACTTGGGCATCATCTTCTTTAGATTTGCTTGGTGCCTAATTTCAGTGTCTCACATCCTCCAGTCCTGTCCTCCCCCACCCTGTACCCTACAGGCCTCGCTCCTCACATGAACCCTTGTATGGCTAGGGGAGAGATATGCCCTCCATCACAGGCCTTCTCTGTCTTCATCCCAGACACTGAAAGGTGACTGGCTCTGTCCCTCCTTCTCCCTGACATGATGGACCAAGTCTTTGAAACAATGAGAAACATCTTTCCTCCTCATGCCCCAAGTCACAGCAACAAAAGGCTGACTAACGTTACACCCTCACCCCCACCCCCGGATTCAGGTGACTTTGTTAAAGAAATCAAGAATCAAGTCCTAAAATTCACATGAACTTTTGTAAGAAGAAGGAAGGAGGGAGAAGAAGGGAGGAGGGATTTTGTGGTAAATACTATTTTGAGGGTTTTACCCCACTTAGACCATATAGTTTCCAAAATAAAAGACACAGAAGCCTTTATACTTATAATAAACTTAAAAGCACTAGAGCTGGGCAGATATCAACCCTCCACGCTAGTTGTCTACTTCCCTGTCAATAACCAGAGATATCAGTTGCCATGTTCCACCTGGGTTACTAGTAACTACTTCATAGCTCATGATTTACCTACCCCATGGCAACTTCTCCTCCTTTCCTCTTTTTCCCCTCCTCCTTCCTGCCTCAGACCTCAAGCGGGGGGAACCTTTGCTCTGCCCCTCTCTCTTCTGCCCAGCCCAGACTTTAGGCATCTTTATTAATCAATCAGGGATAACTTGGTGAGGAGCAAGATTCACACAACAAAAGCTGGTGTAGGTGAGGATTTCAGATAGAAAAAAAGTTTCACTGAAACAAACAAGGAAACAAAAACCCAGAAGAACCATGCAGCACCGTAGAATTCCAGAAGGTCACTTGTCTGTTCCAAGGCTATGACTGTACTTGGTCACAACATGTTTGGCAATGTTCACAGAGCCCAGCTCTGGTTAATGTTCCTGAGACAGTAGAAAGATAACCAGTCACCCAGTAAGAAAGAACAGCCATCCAAAGTGTTGTAAACAGACTGGTATACAAGTAGTGAGGTGTTGCTCTTTGGAAAACGACCACTTCAGGGGACACTTCTGTCCCTGATAAAAACTGATGACTAAGATGGTCTAGGGGCCCTGGTTGGTCCCAGCTTGTCCAATCAGGCTAATTTACACTCACTAGTTTGATGGAAGGGAGGAAACGCTGCCAAACAGCTTGCTTTGCTCTTCTTTCAGATGTTGCTGTGGTCAGCTCACTAACCAGCACATCCCCCGCTGCCGAGCGGGGCTCCCAGCACAACAGGAGAGGACACCAAGCAGTTGGACATGCAGTCTGGGAAATGGTGTGTCAGCAAACACACCCAGAGCTACCCAACAGACTCCTATGGGATTCTCGAATTCCAGGGTGGGGGCTACTCTAATAAAGCCATGGTAAGAGGGGTGAAGGGGTGCTCTATACAGGAATTCAGCCTTCACCAGGGCTTGTCTCCTGGCCCTTAGGATGCAGAGACCTGGCTCTTTCTCCAGATTGCAACTAAACCTTCATAGGCGCATTACTGCAAGTCCATGAGATGAATCTGTGCAGATGGATTTTATCCATTCATCAGAACTTGACATCATTGTAAAAAAGTACATGCAGCCTCCGTGAATCCACCCCAACCTCTGAACCTAATGTCCAAAGCATGCCTGAACCCAACCTTGCACACATGCTCCTTTGACCCATCCCCAGTGTCTTTTTGGTGAGAACGTTCTTTAAAACAGTATTAATAACCATGGGCTCACCATCCTTCTCAGTCCATGTGGAGTCTCTGCAAGCATTTTCCTCTGAAGTCAGCTTCCTTGTGTCTTCCCTTCTCAGCAAGAGGAAGGGAACAGTCTCTCACAGTTTGGTTTAGATAGGATAGTTAGTTCCCTTTCTGGAGGGCCCTAGAGAGGAGGTGGTGCCAGCCCATAACCTGCTGCTGATTCTCAATACTATTTATGTCATTTCATTTCATTGATCCAACATTATGATTCAAATGCAGTTGTTATGTTCCAAATACCACAATGAAAGATTCTCTGGGACGGCTCCCTACGTATTAGCATGGGTACACAAAGACAGCACAGAGGGGTCATGGCCTCTGGTCTAATTTCCTTTTCACCCTGTGTGGAAGAGTTCATGACCACTTTCCTCCTCACTCAGCGATAGTATTGTCCAACATTCTGGACCTTTGTTCTAGCTGAGCCAGTTTGGAATTGAGTCTTTCAAGGCTAAGTTTGCAAATAAATCGCAAGACACTCAGATATGTTTGAATGTCAGACAAAAGGAGAGACCATTTTTAGCACGACTCTAAACCAACTCTTATGTGATGCCCTGCATTTAGTAAAGATACTGTGCTAAACCATTTAAAATATTGATCTAAAATTCAAATTTAGACAGGCACATTAGCCTAGTCAGTTGACACTACACTTGAGATGAGGTAATTTATAAATCAGAAATGTACTGTATGCAGTTCTCAAGGCTAAGAAACCCACAGTCAAGGTCCCAGTTGATCTAGTTTCTCCCCCTGCTTAATAAGTGTCACCTTGGTGTGTGCTCACATATATGAGAAATGAGCAAACTCCTATTGGGCTCAGGAGCACTATCCCTTATCTACCCCTTCCCACTGCTGCACTGCGATGGAGTTTAAACATGTGCCTGTCGGGTAACACACACACTTGAACCACAGTACCGGTGTTCTGTATTTTCCTTTGCTCAATCTGCCCATCTTTCCCCAGGTTACAAACCTTTGGTCACTTGGCTGCAGATTAATGCAGAGAGTCCAAGACATAGAAAGCCTTGAGACACCGAGGGAGTTCTTGTTTGGACATATCTTTGCTCTCCTCTGACAGAGAAACAAAACCAAGTGCAGGCGCTGAGCACCACACATTCTTTTGCAGTATATCCGAGTCTCCTACGACACCAAGCCAGATTCCCTACTCCATCTTATGGTGAAGGATTGGCAGCTGGAGCTCCCCAAGCTCCTGATATCTGTGCATGGAGGTCTCCAGAGCTTCGAGATGCAGCCCAAGCTGAAGCAGGTGTTTGGGAAAGGTCTGATCAAGGCAGCCATGACCACAGGGGCATGGATCTTCACCGGGGGTGTGAGCACTGGTAAGAGGGGCCCGCCCTGGCTGTGAATCTACAAAGATGGACTCAGTGAGGTTGCAGTGGGCCTCCTAGTATGAATGGCCAGGAGACTAGACACCTGGAACCCTGATCCCAACTATAACAACAGTGAAAGCTTTACTCGACGAGGTTTTGTTGTTATTGTGATTGATTTGTTTAACTAGTACAAACATAATTTTTTGTTAGGTGGCTTTCCATCACCGTAGCAGATGTCCAAGTAAGTTTATAAAGGGAAAAGGTTTACTCTGGCTCACAGTGCTAAAGGTTTCAGCCTATGGTCAGTTGGCCCATTGCCCTGGGCCTGTCAGTATCTCATGGTGGGAATACATAGTAGAGCAAGATAAAGAGAGGTCTCTAGAGCTGGCAGTTCTTCAAGGGCACTTCCCAGTAACCCACAGATCATGTGCTAGAGCCTTTCTCTTATAGTGCCCACCACCTCCCAGTGGTGCCCTGCTACACACCAAGTATCTAATATGGGGCTTTGAGGGGACATTTGAGGTCCAAACCTCAGTGGGCATAACAGCGATGATAGTGAACCTCTGAGTCAATCGGTCTGTGCCATTCCCTGGGCACAGCCATTTCCCATGAGCCAATAGGCGTTGTTTCCACTTGTTATGGGAGAATGAACTGAACCATATATGAATTAAGGAACATCCTTGTTGGTCTGGCTCTTACTGAGAGCAGAATGTAGCTAAGGACTACCAGTGAGACCCAGTGACTTCCAGCTTTGGGTCACAGAAATCCATGCTTGACTATTTTGAGCTCTGCTCTTATTTTCCCTACTCCAGGCGTTAACACAGGAGCAATGGTTATGATGAGCACAGACTTATGGGATGTGCTTTATTCATGACGAGAACAGGTTCTATCCATGATTCACAGGGATTATGGAGGCTCAGGGTAGGCACCCCTGAAGTTTGTCAGTGGTGATGTGGTGTGATGTAGCGCAGAAGCGCCTGAAATGTGGCATGTGGCTGCTCACAGGTGTCGTCAGCCACGTGGGGGATGCCTTGAAGGACCACTCCTCCAAGTCCAGAGGCCGGCTCTGTGCTATAGGAATCGCTCCCTGGGGCATGGTGGAGAATAAGGAAGACCTGGTTGGGAAAGATGTAAGTTTTCTCTGAAGGCATTGACAGTTTTTAAAAATTGAAGTCCATATTTTGAGATTGGGGTGAATTCCTACATGGTTATAAGAAATACCAGGGAGCACCTTTCACTCACTCCTCTGGCAGAAGCTTCTTGCAAAATGATAGTATAGTCAGGATGCTGACATGATTCCATCAAGATACCTCCTGTGGTCCTTAAATATCTATACTAACTTCCTCCCATCTCTCTTTCCTCCTCAACCCTGACAACCATTACTGTGTTACATATTTCTATTATTTTTATTATTTTCACGATGTGGTATCACACAGTATACGACCTTAGGAGGATGTTTTTTTTCCCATGTAATTCTTGAGATACTGAGATTGCCATGGCTGTCTTCTTACTGCCCAATGGTGTTCTGTGATATGGATACACCACGGCAGGTTGTTTAACCATTATCTCTTGAATGTCTAGGCTGTTTATAGCTGGTCTTTTAAAAATAAGGTTGCTATAAAATTTGTGCTGAGGGGGCTGGAGTGGGGGCTCAGTGAGTGGGTAAAGTGCTTGCTGAACAAACATGAGGGTTTGCGTTCGTATTCACAATACTTACATATAAATCCAGGTGTGGCCTGTGACTGTAACTTCAGGGCTGGAAATGAAGGCAGGAGGTCCTGGAGGCTCATTGTCAGACAGTCTAGCAAGCCAGTGAGCTTCATGTTTAGTGAGAGACCTTGTCTTAAAAATAATCTCTGATCTCCACTGCCATGTGTAGCCATCACACTTGCACACGAAGAGGCACATACACAGAGGTACACACAGAGACACTAATCTGTGTTCAGGATTTTGTGTTACTGTCAGTTTTCATTTCTCTGCAACAAATATGTGTTCAGTTATTGGGTTGCCACTATCTAAAGCAAACAAGTTTCTTTCTGTTTCAATGAATGAATTGAGAAAATAGCCTTCAGTGTGTAGGGTAGAAAAATGACACTTAAGTTTTACATGTGGTAGCTGAGCAGTGGTGGCATACACCTTTAATCCCAGCATTCAGGAGGCAAAGGCAGAGGCAGGCAGATCTTTGTGGATTTGAGGCCAGCCTGGTCTACAGAGCTAGTCCCACAGTCTATACAGAGGTCTACACAGAGAAACCCTGTATCAAAACAAAACAAAACAAAAACCAAAACCAAGTTTTGTGTACACGGTTCTTGTGTCCCTTGTAACTTTTAACATCTAAGTTCTGCAGCTCTGATTCACATAGTGCTTTCTGTCAGGTTACGAGAGTCTACCAGACCATGTCCAACCCTCTGAGCAAGCTCTCTGTGCTCAACAATTCCCACACTCACTTCATCTTGGCTGACAACGGCACCTTGGGCAAGTATGGTGCTGAGGTGAAGCTTCGAAGACAGCTGGAAAAACACATCTCCCTGCAGAAGATCAACACAAGTAAGTCCTGGGAGTCCTGGGCACCAGCTCGGGGCTGACTCTACCAGGGTGGAAACCAGCTGAGAAAGAAATTACCAGAGGGTGTTGATTCTTGCTAGGTCCATGGACTGTGCTCAGACTCTTTGCTCTAGCCACCTATCAATTCCCAGAGCAGCCATGGGATGCTTTGCCCAGGTTCACAAGTTGGTCTGAGACTTACCCTAGCACTGTTTGTCATGGTTGTCATGGTGATGGCACTGCCCATCATGTTACCCTCGTTCTTGTTCAATGTATTTACTGCTGTTATTTTCCTTCATGTTTTATCAGGAAAAAAAACTTGTTCTCAAAGACTTGGTATGATTCAGATTATGAGCCGATGAGTGTTGTAGGGTCTCTGTAGCTCTCAGTCTCTCACATGGACTAAGATGGTGAGATGAGGAAGTGCCTGGACCTGGTTGCAGACCCATCTGTTCCTGTGGGCATCATGCTTGCTGGTCCAGTTGGCACAGCTCTGAGGAAGGAACGGTCTCTGCTGGGAGAAATTTGAGGATAAGTTAAAGAGAAAGGACTGGCTCCCGACCAGAGGAGAGGACGAAGCTTGTTAGGAACTAAGGTATATCCTGGGTAATGCCCACATGCAAAACTTCTGTTAGACAATTATTAAACGATCTCACAGAATATTTCATTTTTAACATCACCAGTAATATCTCTGTACACTACAATCTAGAACTAGGAAAATGCCAGAATGTAAGGAACTGAGGAATCAAGTGCTTAGGACTGGAGATTCTACTCCTAAAGGCTGTAGATTTCCAAGAACCAGCTTAAACTATTTCTATTAATTCTCTGAGAGTTTCAAACAATTTATTTTCATTCTATTCCTCCCTCATTTGTCCCAGGTCTACCCTCAACTCCCAACCACCCCTAGAATTCATGTCTTCTTAAAAAAAAAAAAAATGACTCCTTGAGTCCTATTGCACTGACCATACATTCACAGGTGTGGGGTCGGCCACTGGAGGTCAACCTGCCAGGGCCACAAGCTTAAAGAAAACTGATTCCCTTCTCACAGAAACTATCAACTTGTCAACCCTTCCCCACCCCCAATCTGTAATATTAACCAGCTTGATCCTGTGCAGCCAGCCACAGCCTCTGTGAGTTCATGAATGCAGTGGCCCTAAGAATTGGATCTTGGTGGATAAATCAGTTGGATTTGTTTTACGCTTTAGTATTTTTGGACTTGTAAGTTCTGCTTGGACCTGTGACCTGTGGGCTTCCCTTTGTCATCCTTTGCCTAGACCTCTGAGTGGGGCAAGGACAGCAAAGGGGGGCTCAGTGGTCACCTCTACTGCAGAGAGTTTCGGGAGTCCAGCCTGAGCCAAGAGCAAATTCTACTCCACCTCTGGAAACAAAGTCACCTCGATCCTAAAGATATAAAATCCCAAACCTGCTTGGATGGAAAT
The DNA here is from genome assembly GCA_021653895.1 of Mastomys natalensis. Classification (NCBI taxonomy): domain Eukaryota; kingdom Metazoa; phylum Chordata; class Mammalia; order Rodentia; family Muridae; genus Mastomys; species Mastomys natalensis. The sequence continues at coordinate 210,107 of JAJTUV010001115.1, forward strand.
TTCAGAGACAGGATCATGTCACCTTGATACATTCTCCATTATTTCTTATTCATGGCTTATTCATTTCTAACACTCTGACCCTTCAATACAGTTCCTCGTGTTGTGGTGACACCCAACCATAAAATTATTTTTGTTACTGCTTCATAACTGTAACATTGTTACTGATGTCAATCATAATACAAATATCTGATACGCAGGATATCTGATATGTGACCCCCAATGAGGTTGAGACCCACAAGTTGAGAACTGCTGGCTTAGCCCATGATATACCTTCAACATTTGCTGGCTGAAATAAAGTCAACTGGAATTCTTCCAGCAGGAGACAACAAAGTTATTCTAAATCCTTTAGTATCCACTGGGGAAACCAGAGTAGGAAAAGAGAGGCTCTAATTCAAGCATTGATATTCTCAAAGCTTCTTATAACCTTGTGCTGGCAGATTTTATCTGAAGCTCTCGAGAACCATGATGTCAAGGACATTTCCCCTTACTTACCTTTTGTAATGTTGCTCACAACTACAGAAACCAAGCAAAACCTGATCAGCAATCAGTGAGCCTGTGCCTTAGCAGGGTCCAAAGCCCAGAACTTCACTGGCCATAGACAGAAAACACTCAGGAGAGAAATTCTGTCTTTAATTAATGTGTATGGAGTTTTTTCCATTATTATCCCTAAGCAACACACTATAATAACTACTTTTATGTCATTGCATCATGCCAGGTATTATAAATCTCCTGGACATGACTTAAGAAATACAGGAGAATGTATATGCAGATACTACACTACTGTATATATTAAGAGACTTGAACATCTTGAATTAGGTGTTCAGGGGGATATTATAAGTTTCCGTAACCAATCCCCAGTAGATACCAAGGAACAACTCTATAATATGTCCTGACCAGACAGAGATGACATTTTGAGGTAGGCAAATTTGTCGGGAAGACTCCTCTCTAGCCCTGTCCCCTTCAGTATTATCTCAGTTTCTAGAATTCTATCACTTACTGCTTCCCAGAGCCTACCCTGCTGGATCTATCGCCAAAATTTTGTCTAGTCCTACTGTGTTCTTAAGCCCTATTATTTATTTATTTATTTTAAATCAGAGCAGGCTGTGGAAACAAGCCATTAGCAATGGGCTAATAGCACTCATGTTCTCACCCCTAAGATAATATGTTGAGGCTAGAAGTGTTTCAGTCTTGAATTTATAAAATTTTGGTATATTTGTATACCCTTTACCAATGATCAACTCCAATCTAAATATTTGATACCTGAAATGCTTTTGGAATGGGGGATACTCAACCTTTTCTGTCATATTTGAGGCTCTGGAGGCAGCAATAAGAGCAGATTACTACCTGCTTGTGCCTCTTTAAATTCTCAAAGCACTACCTAAAAGGCAAACATATTCTTATATTTCAAACCCATTGCCCTCTTGAGATAAGTGAGGCCTTGTTCCTTTTACAACTGGTCATCTGTAAGATGCTTTAATCAATGGCCCAGCATTGTATTGCCAATACAAGAGATTGCCCTCTGTTGAGCTGAATCCCCTCTGGCTCCAGTCCGGCTCCCATTACACTGGATCCTTCTTGGAAGACAGCCTCCAGCATTTCACACCAAGGCAAGGTAGAAAAGGAACATTCTTAGCAAACGCTTTTACACTTGCCCAGGTGTCCCTGTGTCAGATTCTTTCACATGGGGATTAGGTCACATGGGAATGTCAGGGAGCTCAAGAATTTTGAAGTTTGGAGTTTATAGCAGGAGGCCATGATAGGAAGGAATGAAGGCCCTTAGCCTGACGTAGTTGGAATGTTGGTCAACACTAATGCCACAGGGAAAGCCCTGGGGCAGGAAGCTTGTGCTTTTTGCTGTTTTGGTGTTTAGTACAAGTTGCAGATAGTCATGCTGATGTGAACAGCAAGCGTGGTTGTGTTGCAGGGCTGGGCCAGGGTGTACCTGTCGTGGGCCTCGTGGTGGAAGGCGGCCCTAACGTGGTTTCTATCGTCCTGGAGTATCTCAGAGAAGACCCTCCTGTCCCTGTGGTGGTTTGTGATGGCAGTGGACGCGCCTCCGACATTTTGTCCTTCGCACACAAATACTGCGACGAAGGAGGGTAGGATTGGCATGTGACAAGGGTGAGCTCTTAATGGCTCTTTGTCAGACTGGGGAAAACATCTGACACAATCCACTCAGATATCCCCAAAATGTCTAACTTACAAGGGTTACAAGATCAGCATGAGAATGACCAGCAGTTCATGTTCCTGGCCGAATCCTCTCTGCGGAAGTCTCTTTTTCAACTTTATTTTACATTATAAGTCTTGCAAAGAGCTACACTTAGGCCAATTTTTAATGCTGCTTTTAGATCAGGGTGACTTTGTTTCCTGTACACAAATCTCTTCCATTAGCAATCCCAAATCAAAAGTACTGGGTGGATGAAACTGTCTGGTTTACTTGGGAGCTGCCCTAATTCCCTTGCTCCTTTCTCTCTCTTCATCCCTTTGAACAGGGTCATAAACGAGTCCCTGCGGGACCAACTTCTAGTTACCATTCAGAAAACATTTAATTACAGCAAGTCCCAGTCGCATCAGCTGTTTGCAATTATCATGGAGTGCATGAAGAAGAAAGAACTCGTGAGTGTTTTGAATTTATTTCCAAACAAGTTCCAAGGAGAGAGCTCTTTTCCAGTCTAGCTCTGCCATGCTTGTTTGATGGACCAGCTGCATGCTTTAGTTGACCTTCTCAAAAGGCAGCTTACAGACTCATTCCAAACTAGCACCCATGTGCACCTGAAGGAACGGAAAAAGCCCACAGAGCAGTGGTTCTTAACCTGTGGGTGGGGACCCCTTTGGGTGCCTACCGACCCCTTTCAGAGGGGTTGTTTAAGACCACTGGAAAACACAGATATTTCCATTATGATAAATAACAGTAGCAAAATTACAGTTATGAAGTAGCAACAAAAATAATTTTATGGTGGGGGATCACCACTACATGAGGAATCTTATTAAAGGATGGAAGCATTAGGAGGGTTGAGAACCACTGCCACAGAGGGTCCCAGGTGTTTCCGGACCTAAATGAACATGATGAGGTGATGTCACATCATGTCACTCAACTCAAAAATTCAAAACACGAATCAGATTTAAAGTCCCCGGGAAGAGAGACATAAACACACTGTTAGATGTGGATGGTCACAAAGTCAAATTCACTCCCCTTTGCAAATGCAGGGGTCATTTCTCATTTCTTCTGTCAACTTCCTTTAATCTTATAAGGCATAGGCACATTGTGTTCATGGATGATGACATATTCAAAATTCTAAAGTCACAAATTCTGTGTTAACATATTCCTTCGGACTAGGAATGTGTTCATAAGCTCAGATGGCTATTTAAATATTGGGTAATCCTGAGGTGTTTACCCTCTTCTCAAGGCAGAATAAATTCCAAATCCAGGCAAGGATTCCATCAGCAAGAACAACATGGAAGTTCTTGGGGATTGAAAACTCTTGTAAACATCTAACCAGCTCTCAACTCTGCTTCATTGCCCCAGTCTTTGTGTTCAGATTTTTTAAAAAACAGCTTAGTTCCTCCTCTCATTTTCGAAGTCGCCTTGACTCTGTCTTCTCCCCATTCATCTGTCTCCAGGTCACTGTGTTTCGGATGGGTTCTGAGGGTCAGCAGGATGTCGAGATGGCAATTTTAACTGCCTTGCTCAAAGGTGAGCTTCTGGGACATGGTGATTCTGATTTTTGGTTTTCCAGAGCTGCCTAGCAAGGGCTTGGTCAATAGTGAGAGATCCTTCGCATCCCCTCCTACTAAGGACTTTTAGTAAAAGAATCTGAGCCAGCCAGATTGGCCTGGGGTGACCTCAGCATGAAATGCTAGAATGACCAGTTTCTGAGAGGGCTTTTGTGAGATAGGGGTTGATGGATGCCCATAGATATTACTAAGCTGTCAGAGCTGAGTCCATCCATAGCTGTTCCAGTGAGGCTACTTTCTGAGCACTGCAACCCACCTAGAGGACAGGCTGCAGTCAGGAGCAGGCTGCAGTCAGAAGGATCGCCATAGGAGGCACAAGTCCTCCCTGCCTCTCAGCTAGCCTGGGGCCATAGGGACAAGAGCAAGTTCACTAAAGACTGTCTTTATGCTGCACTGGGCTCTGTGCTGCCCTGGGGGTTATGGTCCTTGGCTGGTCCTAGCAAATGTCTGGTAGTTTCAGATTTCCCTCCTTTTCAGATGAGGGCCATGAATTACTTGGCTCCTTGGGATAAAGTTGCCCCTGGCTTTCTCTCAGGAAACATTTTTAAAATTCGTAGCGTGGGTGGTCATTTGAGGGCAGAAGGAAGTGATAGGTGCTTAGTTCTGAAGCAGTTCCAGGTGGGAAGCCCAATCTCCTAAACCAGAACCTGCCAAGCTCAAGTGGTCCAGACACAGTGAGAGATGCTCTCACTTCTTTCTTTCCCAGGAACCAATGCGTCGGCTCCAGATCAGCTGAGCTTGGCACTAGCTTGGAACCGTGTCGACATAGCACGAAGCCAAATCTTCGTCTTTGGCCCACACTGGCCGGTGAAACTGTTTTTTGTTGTTGTTTTGTTTTCTTTGATTTCTGGAGACAGGGTCTCATATAGTCTGGCCAAGAAGATACCTATGTAGGCAAGATTGGTCTTGAACTCCTGATCCTTCTGCCTTTACCTCCCTCATGCTGAGGTTAAAGGCATTCACCATTGTGCCTTGTGGAACTGTTTTCTGTTTAGAATATTAATTGTGACTTGTCACGGTGCTGTGTTAGTGTGCCCTTGTTCATGATATGGATCTCTGGAGACGATCCGAGGGTTTTCTGATCTGGGTAATCCACGAGATTACTGGAAGATGTTGCTGTTTAACATCAAAGAGGCAAAGCCTCCAAGCATGGACTCCACACTGAGCGGGTCTTCCTGAGGAAACTAACCACCAAAGCTTTCATCATTGCTGGTAAAAGGAGGTTCTTACCATTTGAAAGAAGAAAATAGATCATTAAAATCAACTGCAGCAATTCCTTCTAGAGCACTGAGTTTTCAGACTATGTTTCATGAAGCTTTTCGGGGGTGGGGGGTCTAGAGCACTCCATGTGTGATGTATATTGATGTGATCGTTGTGTCTGGGGTCTCTGGTCTAGTATCTGTGGTGTGGCTTACTGTATTGGATGAAGCAAATTTGTGCACAGCATGTGTGTGGAGTACGTGGCTTGTGATATACAGATGTAGTTTTGCATGTGTGGTGTTTGTGGATTATAAATAACATGTATATATACACCTGTGTGAATGTGAGGGAATGCACACATGTAACTCTTGTGGGTATCACATCTGTAGAATAGCGTCTTGTCTCTCTGTGTTCTGTGATGTGTTTGTGGTATGATGTGTGGGTAAGTAATACATGTGGGCATAGGTGGCGCGTGCATGATTAGCTTGTGTGTGTATGTGAGAGAGAGAGAGAGAGAGAGAGACAGAGAGACAGAGAGACAGAGAGAGAGAGAGGAGAGAGAGGAGAGAGATTAGTAGGTATGTGTGATTAGCAGGTATGTGTGATTAGCAGGTGTATATGTATGATTAGCAGGTGTGTGTGTGTGTGTATGTGTGTGTGTGTGTGCGTGTGAGAGAGGGGGGGAGATTAGTAGGTATGTGTGATTAGCAAGTGTGTGTGATTAGCAGGTGTATGTGTATGATTACCAGGTATGTGTGTGTGTTTGAGGAATATTTTGTATGTTTGTGCCTGTGATATTGTACGTGAAAGAGAGACAGTTTGTGTGTGATCAGAAGAAGATTGTGTGTGTTGTGATATAGGGAAAACTGTGTGTATGTGTACACACATGTGGCCATGGTAGACAGAGTCTACCATGTCACAACCACATCATGGTTTGTAAGACTCCAATTATATCATCCACCTGATTTTCCTCATGGCTAAAGCAAATGCCTCAATACCTTTAGCACAGATAGCATGCGTGCTAAGTGACTTGGGCATCCTTCAGTCAGTCCTTCAATCCAAGCAACTTCTTTGTTCTAGAGCATAAACCAGGCCATAAGCCTTGTGATGGACTAGGAAGCCACAAACAGATCACAAAGGAATGTGAGAGAATTCTCAGCAATAATTGCTCAATCCATATTTGAAGTTCGAAGCAAACTTTCCTCCTTGTGGATGTGGTTCATTGCAACCCACATCCTTTTTAAGGGTGCGGCACTTACAATGTAATACCCGGTGTTGGGTGTGATCTCCCCTGCACAGCACAGATGACTATCACCTGCCTATGCTGGCTCTACACACCCTGACCCAGAGACAGAATCATTTCACCCCTGTTAACCCATGTACAGCAATCCCCACAGGTTCTGTCATATGTACCTCCTGCTACACACGCTCCCCCCGCCATTCCACAGCTCAAAGGGTGTCTGTTCTAGAGCCAGGCAGGTGGCACCCAGGGGCAGGGGTGGGGTAGGTAGGATGGGGTTCTGTTTCTTGTTATTTTTTACTTTGCTATCTTTAATCTACCATGTCATAACCATATCATTGTACGACTCTATTTTCCTCATGGCTGAAGCAAAGGACATCAATACCTGATCTCTCTCTAAGCTACCACTCTTCTCTTGTTCTCTGGGATTCCTCCATAATATTACATTTTAACTTATTATGACAGCGAGTGTGGAGCATCCACATCTAAAGTGTATGACAGCCACATTCATCCGTCAGCTTCCAGTCAGCTACTGAAGCCCCTCTTCAGGAGCACATGCTCTGCCAGCCTGGGCTACAAGCTCTTCTTCTGAGGTTACCCATAATGCTCTAGGCATCCCAGAATTTAGCCAGGAAGTCCACTAGGTGAGCTCATTTGAGCAACTAGAAGCTCTCTTCCCATTCCAGCCACACATGTTGTGCCTTCTCCACTCCCAGCAACAGCAAGGCCAGAAGCTGCAGCAGGGAGATAGGCTGCTGCTTCACACTTGCTCACTGTGTTTTCAAAACTGCATATTTTTATTCACTAATTTAGGCAATGTTAGTTGATGGTTGTGTCTTGTGTCTGGGGCCTTCGTTTCATGTGCTAGGAACACTGAAGTTAATAGAAGAAACTCACCAGAGCCTTTGATGAAGTCTTCATTGGGGCAGACACAAAGGGAGGAGACGGAAAAGAGGAGGCTGGTGTGGGATGAAGAAGCAGATAATTATTGGATTCCAAAGTGTAGGAAACGGACAGCGTATACAGGGTACTAATTTGTAATGGAATTCCAGGAAAGACATTGTTGAATGGATCGAGTCTGCGTGATTGACAGGTGGGCCATGAAGAGCAAGCACCTTCCCTGAAGGGGGACGCGCCACTGAAACCAGCAAGAAAGGAACAGGCAAAACAAGTACAGGGAAATGGGACTGTTACGGTTGGAATACAAAGTGAGAACGGGTGACTGAGGGAAGGCTGAAAGCTGGCCAGGATGTGTGCTGCTGAGTCCTGCAAATACAATCAGGGACTGAATGCTAGGGTTCACAGAAGACTTTTTTTTTTTTTTAAAGCAACAGTAAGTATCTGTGATATTAGTATCCTGTGGTGTCGTACACCTTTAATCCCAGCAGTTGTGAGGCAGAAGCAGGTGGATCACTATGAGTTTGAGATCAGTCTGTTCTACACAGTAAGTTCCGGGTCAGCAGGATTACACAGCGAGAGACCCTGGCTTGGAGAAGGAGACAGAGAAAGAGAGAGACCCTACGTTGTGTGTGTCCACACTGCTTATCCATTCAGCCATCCCTGAATACTAACCGTCATGAGTAGCATTGCTATGGATGTGGGTGCCCAGGTATCCATTTGAGTCTTGCCATAAATTCCTTTGGGAATATATCCAGAAGTGGACTTCTGTCATAATTCATAATTAAGTGATAATTCTATGTTTATGTTTTGGCAGTTACCATGATCTTTTTCATGACACTTTCATATTTTTACATCTGCACTCAAAGTGCAAACATTCCTGTTTTCTCTGCCTTCTCAGAAACATGTGTTACTTTCTATTGTTTTATATTGCTGTTTATACCATAATAGCTGAGTTTTATCTGTGTTTCCCTCGTGGTGGTGAGCATCTGTGCTGTCCACTGGTGAAGTTCTTTGGATAAATAGCTATTCGAGTCTTTTGTTTATTTTTTAATTGGATTTTTGTTGTTGAGTTTTAGGAGTTCTGTATACATTCTGAACATTAATCCCTTTTTATATTTTTGATTGCCATATTTTGCTCACCCTGTGGCAGCAGTTTTCAGTCTGTGGGTCATGACCTCTGGGAGGGTGGTGTCACATATCAGATGTCCTGCAAAGCAGATATTTACTTTATGATTGATGACAGTAGCAAAATTACAGTTGTGAAGTAGCAACAAAAGAATTTTAAGGCGGCGGGGGGGGGGTCACTGCAACATGAGGAGCTGTAGTAAAGGGTGGCAGCACTAGGAAGGTTGAGAACTGGTTAAAGGCTACCTTTACTCTTCAGTATCATTATTATCATGATTATATTTCCCCCTCTCTCTTTCTCTTTCTCTCTGTCTGGTGTGTGTGTGTGTGTGTGTGTGTGTGTGTATGTGTGTGTGTGTGTGTGTGTGTATTACATACATTATCTATTCCAGGATGCTCTGGACTGTCTTGCCAGAAGCCCTGGAAGGTACCATCATGGCAGCTGCACAAGGCCCTCTGATGGGCTGTTGAAATGACTCAGCTGAGAAAAGGCATCTGGACCTAGAGTGGAGACAGAAAAGAAAGCAAGAATGGGGTAGAAGTCAGCAGTTCTGGGCATGAAACATGACCGCGTGTAGGGATGGGCCAATCACAGAGGAGGGCAGGCAGAGAGAGAGACATCAGCAAGGACGCTCACAGCACAGGTAGTACAGGTGGTAAGTGGGGACACCACTTCATGGACACGAGGGACACTGTAATGGACTGCGTTGGAGGGTCTCCTGGTTGCGCTCCACTTTCTCAGCAATGGCTTTTACTTTCTATTTTGTTTCTGTTGTTGTTTTTGTTTGTTGTCTGGTTTTAATAGCGGGCATCCTAAGGACTCTGGCTTGTCCCCGAAAGTTCACGGGTTAGAAGCTTTGTGCCTAGAGCAGTGGGGTTGAGATGGAAACAGCTTTAAGAAGTGGGGTCTGGTAGAAGGTACTTAGGACCCTGGGGACGCTAGCCTTCAGAAGGCAGTGCTGTCATTCTTCAGAGCTATGGCTGGCTCCTGTGGGAGAGGTGGTGATGAACGAAAGGAGCCAGGATGCCCCTCCTCCTCCTTCCTGCCTCACCAGGTGATTTCTCCATGCTGTAGCTGTTCCCACCTTTCCCCCATGTAATGCAGCAAGGAAGTCCAGGGCAGAGCTGGCTCCATGTTATTTGGAGGCTGAGCCTCCAAAACTGTAGGCTAGATAAATACAGTGTCAAGCTCCTGGTATTTCATTGTAACAGCAGAAAGCTGACTAATACAGAAGTAAGGAGTCTATAAGACATGCCAAGTTCACCAGAGGAACTCTGGGGAGGAGAGTGGGCTGAAACTGGACAGGGAAGATTGTTCATCAATAAATTAAAGACCCGTGGCGTGAGCATCGGTGAGTCTGCTGAGGGAGAGAGCAAATGAAAGCGAAGCGGGTTAAGGCAGAGTCCAGACAGAAGAGCCTTGGCATTGAGAAGCTGAAGCTTGTGGTGCCCAGGAAACTGGCAGAGATGCCTAAGGGAGGAACGGCTATTGAGTCAGATGACCTAAGGGCCTGACACGATGGGACCTGGGTGATGCCCTAGATGTGGGCATCAGCGCTGTCACTGGTGATCAAAGCCAGAGCAATGGACAGACAGAAAGATGCATCAAAGCAAGCAGAGGAAAAAGTGAAGAGGAGGGAGTGTGTCTGCAGACAACCCACCAGCAGAGCATGATGGGAGGAAGGCAGTGGGGAGAGGCTATCAGCAGAGGGTCCAGTGGTTCTGACACCAGCTGTGTTACCATGACAGGCCCCTCATCCCACACTTACCAGGGGATCAGGCCCACTTCTTTCTCCCTCTTATTCCACTGAGTGAGCACCCTCTGTCCTTGAGGCCTTCAGTCCATCACTGTACTGCATAGAGCCCCTGAAGCTTCCAGTTTATCACAACACTGCATGTGCTCCCGAAGCCCCCACCCATCACCACATTGTACAGCTCCAAGGTACCTGCCAGAGCTGCTTTAGCCACAATAATCTCCAGCTCACATTTCTCCCTAAACAGCAACTTGCATTATGTCTGTTGCCTCTGACCCATTCACAGTCACATTCTCCCATCATTAAAGGGCCATCTGCACACTATGGTACCTTTTCATTTGCCTCTCAGCATCCTTTCCTCAAAATACACTATCAACCAACATGACATTCACTTCAAGTATACACGGCCATTGCATCAGGTCTAGCAACTCTTTGTGCCATCAGGAACAGCGGTTCACAGTGTCAGGATCTTCTTCATCAGACAGCCAGGTCACAGTGACAGTTTGTGTGTACACATGTCCTATGTGTGCTGGTACATATGTGCCTTGGGTGTATGAATGGTGAATACTCATGTATATTTCATAGCATTGAACCACGATGTGTATAACTTCACCATATGCACACGAAGCATTATTTGCATAAATAGGAATGTGTACCTTACATGTGTACATGCATCTGTACTATTCATGTGTGTGGATGTAAGTGAGTCTAAGCCAGGTATGTCTGTGTGAGCATGTGGGTATGTTGAATACTCGTGTGTTGTGTGTGTGTGTGTGTGTGTGTTGTGTGGCGACATGTGCACGTGCATGTAAAATTCAGGGTGTTCCTTGCTTATCTTAGAATGAGGGGCAGTCTTGGTACCTTTTCCCAATATGCTTGTTGTGTATTACAGCCCTGGGAAGCCTGGCCCTCCTGTGACACCAAAGTTGCAGAGAGGAGACAAGCACCCACAGCCACCACCAAGGGAAGAGGAAAGGAAAAGGCAGAAGAAAGGCAAAGTGAAAGAGGTAGTGGAGGAAAAACGGACCCCCGAAAGATCGAGCTGCTGAACTGGGTGTGTGCACATGTGCTCATGCCTTGCCCATGGATCTTCAGAGTTCTGTGTTGGCACTCCCCTAAGTTCTCGGGGGAGGAGACTCCCTTATTACTTTGCTTATCCCTACTCAGGATGAGTCGAATAGATGGGTTAATAGTCAAGATTTCATGGCAATAGTGGTGTTCACTGCAAATAGTAGCCATCGTGGTCACAACTGTTTCATAAGGAGAATGGTTGTCCCTATGGCGTATGCTTGTCATTGCAGAGTCCCTGCTTCCTGTATCTCAGCAGCAGGGAGACCTGGAAAACATCATGGATGTTTTTCCAGACCTCCCAAGCCCGGTAGCTACTGATTACCCACCCATCTCTATATTATCACTTCAAAAGGGTTTCGTGGCATGAATTCTAAATATGGGTTTGTTTCCCATATTTCTCTGCACCAAGTGTATGCATGCCTGCCAGGCAGAAAGAGCTTACTACTAAGATGACCGGAACTTCCTTTCAGAGTGTAATCTTTGTTCCATAAATAGGAGCGTGTGGTACACTCACACACCACAAACCACAGTAGAGAATGACACGCCACATGTCCTACACTGCCAGAAAATGCTCCCAGTCAAGAAACAGCAGAGAAACAAAGCGGTGCACAATTGGACCAACGTCTATCAACTCATTAGAAATTTCAGATTAGATTTCTATTCTTTTATTATTTTACATAATTTATAGATGTGGTGCCTGCATGTATGCTATGCTGCCCCAATGTACATGGCCTGATCTACAGAAGTAAAAAAGGGTAATCCCTGGGGCCCGGAGTTGCGAGAGGTTGTGAACACCATGGGAAGAGCTGGAATTGAACCGGTCCCTTCAGCGCAAAGATATGCTTCAAATTCTGAACCCCAAACCCCAGGCCCTCTTTGACTCATTTTAAAAGATAGAACTCCCTTACAAACTTTGACAGAGCGTGTGCAGCCAGGACTGAAGATGGAGGAGAGAAGGTTAGGCATGTTTATTCAAACGAAACATTTGGGAACCACAGACTGGGGTAAGGCCCATGAGTACAATTCTTGACAGGCATATGCAAGGCATGGGCTCAATTCCCAGTACAGGTTATCAAACATGCCCCCAACACACACATGCATGCACACAGTGCACAAACAAACAACAAAAATTCAGAACATTCCAGAACTTTCCACGAGATGTTCCTAAGGTCTCCTGCCTGGAGTCTCCAAAAGCAACCATGATTCCCTTCTGGATTGCATGCAGGTGAATGCCTGGAGCAAGCCATGCTGGATGCTCATGTTTAGATGGGTTGACTTCGTGAAGCTCCTGATTGAAAACGGATAGTGAACATGCAGCATTTCCTCACTATTCCGAGGCTGGAGGAGCTTTCAACACCGTGAGCTCCCAGGGGAAGGGTAGAGGCGAGCTAGCACTGAATACGCTCATCACTGATAAGTATTATCCAAAAAGGGGGGGTGCTGGGCAGCAGTATAGACTCACTGGGCAGCTTCAGTGGAAGACCCATATGTTAGTGAGAGGCAGCTCCTTCTCACTTGTCCTGGTCAGTGTGCATTCATCACATTCTTAGTAACTATGCCATTCCAGCCAGCCAGTCCTTCCAGCTGCAGTGGACAAATGATTCCTCGTGTGCAGTGGTCACATCTTTATAAAGCCATCTCTTAGGTGAAGTGGCCTAAGATGGAGATGTACTTGATGGTCCCAGCCCACTGAACACCAGGAACTAGCAACACAGACCACTAGCACACATCAGGCATTCCCTGGGGTCGTGGGGCTTACCAGACCTGCAGCTCATTGGAGAACGAGGATGGGATGGTACATCGCCAGTGGGGAAAGGATTCAGATTCAGTTTATCGTGAAGGCCTGTGTGGTGCTTGCGTAAACAGGGGGCAAAGTCTAAAATCGGCCAGATAAACCATAGGAAGCCTTGCGTTGACAACCTTGCTTGTGAAGCAAGAGGATGCCATAGCCCCTGGGGCATAAGCAGAACTAGAAAAGTCACCAGGGTATATACTCAGTGTTGCTCGGGACCCTTCGAGTTCCCATGGGCTACACTGAAAACAAGTTTTAGCAGTCAGGAGCTGTGACTGTGTCAGAACAGGATGTGGATAGGATGGAATTTACTTTGCCTACACAAGAACAATTCAAGTTTAGAAAGTATACTCCTTCCGCATTCTGACTTCCATTGGCAGAAATGTGTAAAACAAATGCAGGTATTAACACTACGAGAAACACTACAAGTATTCAAGTATGTCACACATGTTTGAATGTGGTAACCACAGCCTTATAAAAGAAATGAGTCGGTAGTACACTACGAAACTCTCACTTCAGTGGGGTGGAATGCGTTCAAGAGTTGAAGAGCCAACTATACTTACTGTGGTGGACTGCTTCCCTTCCAGAGACTGGGCCCACCAAAACCCTTCATCTGCTGGTGCGGGATGTAAAGAAGGTGAGCCCCATTTGCCCCTTTCAATCCTCTGCTAGCAATCCGTCACTAAGTAAATTCTTAAAACCAATCTTACTGTTTTTATATGTATTACTTTTCTCTTTGGGATGTAGGGAATAATGGTTCTCTATTCATAGCAAAGTTTACTTATAACTTTAAAAGCAGATAAGGGGTCAGGAAGATAGATGGTGTAAAGTGCTTGAAAGCATTGATAACTGAGTTCGGGGTTTTAGAATCAATGTATGTAGGTGGGGTTTGAAAGACTCGAAAGGTTTAAAAAGGGGCTTGCCTCGAGTTCGTTTTCCCGAGTCTCTCTCTGGGGGCTCATTGGTAGAAGAAGAGAATGCTCTACTTTTTTCTACTTTAACAGTTTTAAGTGGTGTGACATGAAAACACATAAATACCATTGATCTTCTCCATATAATGTATTGTATTCTACCTACATCTACACACCACACAAAATTACATACATCATCCCATTTTTTAAGTTTAATTGGCTGGGTAGATGGGCCCGCCCCCTTTTTAGCCCTAGCCCGCCAGAGGTAGAGAAGGGAATCCTGAAGTAGTTGGAAGTTCAGTTTTTGGAGGCTTATTTAGTATTATAGAGGGGTTGAAGAAGACCAGCATCAACCCTTTGGTTCTTACAATGTGCAACTAAAATGCTTGACTTTCCACACAAACAAGATATACACCCTACATATACAAAAGACACACATTAAGATGAAAATATTTAAATTGAAGAGGGGGGTTAAAAAGTTGTCACAGCTCAGGAACATGCTGACAATGCTTGGTTATTGTGTAGCACTAAGGTGACTCCAGGTGCAACAGGAGGGTCCAGGAAGTCTGTATGTATGGCAAATATTTCAAACAGGGTTCTCTCAGCCTGCAATTCCCCTTTTTTCTTAGGAAGCTGTTTTCCTCATTCCCGGGGTTTCCCCACTATGGACAGATTTGTTCTGTGGGAACTTCCCCTTTCCTACTGGAAATTTTTGTGTCCCGTCAAAACCAAATTAGAGTGAAAATTTTGGTTTCAAAAGGAGCAACCATCTCTCTAGAATGGAGAGTGGGGTCCCGGAAGGTCCGCAGTGGTCACATTTTTGTATTGATAAAACAGTTCTAAAATATGAGAAAATGTTTTTTACAGAGAGAATAAATTTAGTTGGGTTGGGCCGAGGGACCTTAGGGTTGGTTAAAGCCTTGTTCACAAAAATTTTATTTTCTTTTCCTCAAGCCCAAATGGAAGGGCAGATTTGGAAGTGCAAACTTTCAAAAGTGAGAGTACCAAGTTCAAGCTCAACTGTTTCTGAGTGAATGATTCAATACTCACTCTTCCTGTGGTCCCCCTTACGATTGATTCCCCGTTCATAAACCATCCCAAATGCATGACTGCAATATGGAAGCTCAAGCTTTTTCACAACCAACCCACACCACACACACACACACACACAACCCATTCTGATTGAGTCCAAGCCTGCCAAGACTCTCTACACATTCACCATCTACACTGAGCCATCTGGATGGGGTAGCCCTGGGAGGCCATGGGCCACACTCTCACCCACAGAACCATCCTTTCCTTACCATCATCCTGCCACTGTCTATGTACCTGGAACTTATGCTTAAACAAACACCTTGGTGGTATCAATAGATACTCTTCTGTGGTTAGATGTTGTGCATGATTCTTTTCAGGCTAACTTTTCCCCTAGATAGCAAATTAGGAGGCTGATTTTGTCTAATAAGGATTTGAGGGATTTTGCGATTGGTAGGTAAAAATAAAGTATGAAACATGTCAGTCCCAAAAAATAAGGAAGGCCCCGTGTAAGAAATATTTCCAAAATGGTCAAAGACCCTAACGAAGCAGAAGAAAAATATTTTATGGCAAAAGGGTTCACCATGTGAAAAATCTGTTATAAAAAGGACATTCAATGGATCCCGGGTACCAACATCATTTCGCTCTTAGAAAACCAATGGCACAGTGAGTATGAACCCGTTGGAATGCCGAGGAGTGGCACAAGCATGAAGCAACACTGGGACTGTGTCCCAGCAAACCCTTTCCACATTGATTAGATAAGTCTTTTGGTAGCTCCTAGTTATACAGGACAGCTGCTGGTTGTGTTTTACTGAAGATCCAGTGTCCCCAGAGTCACTAATCAATTTGTTAGGAATCTTGTGCTGTTACTAATTTATAAGGAAACTATCTCATATGTGTTTCTGCTGTTCTAGGAAACTTTCTCATGATTAATATTCTATTATGTTCTGTGCCTTTGGAACCAATCACAATAGAAGTCAGCAGAACTGCTTTCTATAGCTACCCACAATAAGCTTGGGCCCAAACAACCACCAGCAGTCTTCTGCCCTTGTGGGGGTTAAGCCTTTATGGTATTTGTTTTTATAAGTTGACTCTGGGATGGACCCTAACATAAGAGAGTACTACGCAGTCAAGAAATCTACTTGGAATAGACTTCAATTTTGAGTAAGGGTTGAGTAAGTTTAAGGTCCCAAGACCTCCTGGGAACTGACCTTCTGTCTGTCAGAAAGAGACATTACATGGGTAACTGACATATGTTTGGCAAGTCCTCTGCCACAGATGATTTTTCCAAACAATGGGAGCAGGATAAGTATACAAACACAGACATGTTCTAAGGAAATCCCCTATCCTACATCTTGATTGCTGGAATAATATGGCACGGTTGTTTGTAGATTTCAGGGTTAAAAAGCACTGTGGGAGCTTGACTCAACGTTGCAACCAGCTTCTGAGTCTGGGTTTGTGACACTGATTGATCAGCACCCCCACCCGGGATGTTGCTCAATCAACTTTGTTGACTGAGATTGGTGTTCGTATGATTTGTGAGGTGACTCCTGGAGCCAGCACGTTTAAAGCTTTCACTAGTGAGGCCCAGTCCTAAGAAATAGTCTGACCTCTACAGGTTACCATGAGACTCACTATTTCCTCTGAACTTGGTCCCTCCCTAAGGCTAGCCCTCCTCTGCATGGGCTGACCAAGGGTATGTGTCATCCAATACATCTGCTGACAGTCTGTGGCACAAATTGCTCCTCACTCCATATGCCAGCTACCAACCACTCTGTCTGGCCATGTACCATGCGTGGACTCCATAGTAGTCTAACTCTTTATTCTCAATGGGAGCCAATTTTTGGGATATTGATTTAACTGTCTGTCCAGTATATCATATGGTAACAGAATGAACACTGTTGTTATAGTAACAGCCAGTTGTCCTGGGTGATGACACACTGTGAACTCTTGTTCTTACAGAGCAAACTTCCACCTGATTACACATCAGCCTCATTGACAATAGGACTGGTGTGGAGTACCTATGGGCGGTGCCTACCGCTGCAACTACACTCGGAAAAAGCTTCCGGACTCTCTACAACAACTTGTTTGGCCCAAGAGGGTAGAGCTCAGCAGACATGCAGTGTCCTGTGTCTCTCAGAGTGACATTGTGAATCCTTGGTGTGCTTCTTCATTAAGCCTACCTGTGCAGAACGACTCTTTACCTCACCTGCCGGAAGTGACATCACCTTGCCTCTGCCCTCAACCCAATGCGGGGCCTCCTTGCTTTCACCTCATTGGGCCAGGCAGTGCAAACTGTCAAACAAGTCTGCCCTCCTTCCTTCCACAATAGCCCTCCCTCTGGTCCCCATGCCTCTGCTCTCTCAACCCGTTCTCCACCGATCACTGGAGCTCCCGTTGTCTTCCAAAGCAAGGGACAAGGAAAAGTATCTTTTACCCATGAACGTTCAGGGCTCCCGCTGTTCAACCATAGCCAACCTCATTGTACATTTGAGTCATCCAGGACAGCTGCAGCAAGCATCTGCACCCTACCACAATCGATCCTATTCTTCCACCAAAATCAAAGTTAATTCCTGACCTGTCATAATGCTGCGTTCTTGCTCCAGCCTGTTAAACCTCAAGTCACATAAACATCAGATCTGTGGGGAGACTTCCCCTCTCCGTTCCACAGTTTGTACTGCGAGCTTCATTTGGTTCTACTTACAAGGAAGGCTGTGTGTCTGTCTGTCTTTCCCAACTGACTTTTTGTTGACAGAAGCAGTTTCCACCTGAAAATGTTGACCCACTTAATAGTGATACAAAATACTTAAACTTCTTTCTTTTCTTGTTTCTTGTTATGCAGCCGAAAGCACTTAAGCTTCTGGGAATGGAAGTAAGTAGAACATGTTTGTGGCAGTTTATTTATTGTACCTTTGTCATTCTGTGGAAGCCTTTAGATTTATATTAACACAAAATTGAGCAATGTTCTCTATAAATAAGTTCTTTGTACAATTCACCAGAATCTTAGTGAGTTGACTGAATCATAAAAAAGCTCACATACCTTTAAAATGAAACTGCTTTGTGCATGTGTTTGTGTGTGTTGTGTGTGTGTATGTGGCCTGTGCTTTCGTGTGTGTGTGTCTGTGTGTATGTGTGTGTGGCCTGTGTTTTCGTGTGTGTGTGTATGTATGTATGTGTGTGGCCTAAGTTTTCATGTGTGTGTGTATGTGTGTGCTTACACTGTGTAGCCTGTGTTTTTCTATGTGTTTGGGTGTGTGCATGATAGAGGTTGTCATCAACCTTGCTTTTTTCTGGGCTCTTGGTTGCCTCCCTGTATTTATCGAGGCAGGAGCTTTCATGAACCTGAAGCTTGCTAATTAAACTACTCTATCTAACCAGCTTGGCTTGGGGCAGTCTGCTCTTCAGGATATTGCCAAGGCCTAGGATTCCAGGCAGGGATGACAGTGCCCAGCTTTGACATGAGTTCTAGCGATCTGAACTCAATCCTCACACTTCATCAGAGACATACATTTTATCACTGAGCCATCTCTCAGCCCAAGATATCATATTTTAAAAATAATTTTCTTTTTATTGAGAAGTTCATACATGCATATGTGTTTTAATCAAGCAAACTCCCTCATAACAGTAACTCCCTCCAATTCCTCCATAGCCTCCCTGCCCCAATTCTTCCCTCAATGTAATACTCGGCTCTCAGCCTGGTTTTGGTTATTTTTCATTTCCTGATGACAGACACTGGGAATACAAACTCATTCAGGCTTCCTGCCTTAACAGAGTTGAACTTGGTAATTTTCATTTTCTAAAAGTTACTTCATCTAGGGCCTCAAGTTTATTTTTATAAGCTTTTACACAACATTCTGGCCTCCTCTGACCATCCAAGAGCTTCAGTGATGTGTAATGCTTATTCGAGTTATCTTTTTAATTTTTTAATTTTTTATCTTTTTTGTGTGTGTGCACACATACACACATATGTGCATTACATGCCAGTAGATGTCACAAGACAACTTGTAGACGTCAGTTCTCTCCTTCCATCAGGTAAGTCCTGGGAGTTGAACTCTGGTCTTTAGGCTTGGCAGCAGAAACCTTCTGGGCACTTTTCCTATCTCCTGAGTTTTAAAAAAATGCACATATCCCCCCATGCCCTTTCATTCCCCTCCATCTTATTTTTTGAGATGTAGTCTTTCCCTGAAGCTGGGCCTCATTGATTGGCTAGACCGGCTTGGCCACCAGAGCCCAGGAATCCTCTGTCCTGCTTCCTGGTGCTGGGGTTACAGGTGCACGCTGCCTTAGCTGGCTGTCTACACGGCCCAGGAACACAGACTCAGTTCCTCACAGTGCATAGCAACCCCGTCAATTTTATTTTGAGGCAGAATCTCCCTCAGTTGCCTAGATTTGCTGTTGACCCACTCTGTAGCCCAGGCAGTTTTTGAACTTGCTGAGCTCCTGCCTTGGTCTCCAGGGGAGTAGGTACTATAGCTCTGTGCCCACCAGGCCCACTTAACACTGTTTCTACCAGTTTCTAGTTCAGCTACATCTTGCAAACAAGCATTGATGGTCTGCTGTGTTGGGATACGTCCTGGGAGAGACAAACAGTGACTTCACCTTTCCTGTTGCGCTGTCTGTATTTGGTTGATGGGGAGGTTTGGGGGGATATTTGTTTTGTCTCCTCCGTTAAAGCCCTCTGTAAAGATGAAGCTGCTCACCCTGCTCACCCAGTGGGTTAAGTTAGTCCAATAGCAACAGTCCTTTTCAGTTCATTCAGTTTTAAGTGATTTGCTTTTCATCATAAAAAAATATGCGCCTTCTCAAAGGAGTCAGTATGCGGTGTGACGGTCAGAGACTGGCTTACCAAGTCTCTTAGCTGCTTCTGACACAGAAGTCTCCAGAACCATTTGTTGCCCTTTTTTTAAAGTGTGTTTCTCTCCCCTCAGGATGACGAACCACCCAGCCAAAGGGAAGAAGAAAAAGAAGAAGAAGAAAGAGGAAGAGATTGACATTGATGTGGATGACCTGCCGTGAGTCGGTTCCAGTACCCGTTCCATGAACTCATGGTATGGGCCGTGCTCTGAAGCGCCAGAAGATGGCGGTCTTCCTGTGGCAGCGTGGGGAGGAGTGCATGGCAAAGGCCTTGGTGGCTGTAAGCTCTACAAGGCCATGGCGCACGAGTCCTCCGAGAGCGAGCTGGTGGATGACATCTCCCAGGATCTGGACAACAATTCCAAGTGAGTATCTTGAGGGGATCTGAGGACGAGGTTGACTACTGTCTGGTGCTCTCCACCTTGATGGTGTGACCACTGCACTTCTCATTTAGGGACCATGTGGTTGGGGTTTACTCATAAACAACTTTGCCCATCAGATCAGTCAGTATTATCACTGCTGTCCCCTTGGCTTATTTCTGAGCTGTTACTGGTCTAGTCTGCTGCCTTCTCAAGCATATGATCAAAGACAGTAAATTAAATTTCCATAAAGAAACATTCACGGCTGCTGTATAAACTTCAGCATATCTATGCACTGGGCGCTGGATGTCAGGAGGACTTCCGAATTTTTCTTCCCCTAGAGCTGGGGCAGATATCCAAATGGGGGGTAATATTGACTTTTTCTCTTCATATAGATTAGGCACTTATTCCCCAGCAGGGTAACTTTCTGTTTAGCTAGTTTCTCCTGAGCACAGGCCTAGCTAAGGAGAGCAGAGTACAGCCAGATTTCAATGCCAGATTTCCTTTTCCCTACCAGAGGAGGGGGTTCTACATTAGCTGTCAGAACCTGGCCGGGTGGGGCCTTGGACTTGATCACATTTGGACTTGGTCACAGCAAACATTCAGCAATTCATGGGTTACAGCTCATGTTTCCTAAGCCTGCTCTGTTCCCAGCATCCTGCAGAGTCTGGTTCTGTAGACACATCTGCTACAGTACGTGATGATTCTGAGTCTGCCTCCTTGCCCCTACATTCTGAGGACAGCTGTCTTTCCTGGATGGTCTGAAGAAAGGATGCTGGCCTCCAACTTGTTCAAGGAATTGTCTGTTATTAGGAGAGACTAGCTCTTTGCAGGTTGGTCACGTGACAGACTGGAAGTCTGGAGGCCAGAAACAACTTTATAGGCACATGAACTCGAGGTAGCTGAGCCAGACAGCTGTGCCAGCATTTCACGGCTTTGTTTGGATTGCTTCTGCTTGTGCTCTGGTTTCTGTGATTTCCAAATGATTGGTTGGTTGTAATCACAGCTTTGTTGAAGTTTTTACACAACACATGAGAAGTACATGGTTAAAATGTTTGATTTATATCAAACACATGGGCATGGCCAACACCCACAGTTAGAATCAGAACCTAACCAACCCCACAAGGTATCTTGGTGCTCCACATGCCCCACTCCTGGGGGTTCCAGAAGCAGCCGCTGGTTTCCACTGCAATCTCACAGATCTTGCCTCTACCATCTGCCTCACTGTACTGTGTACAGCCCAAGGAAAAGGACTTTGTCTCCTTGGGGCCTGAGGGACATAGCTAGCTTCACCTAAAGCTCTGTTGCAGGAAGAACAACCAATCCCCTTCCTAACCAATCACAGAGTCTGCTCTACTTGCTGCCCCCTCCTCTGGTGACAGGTCTTCAGAATGTACGGAGGACCTCAAAGCCACTTTCAACTGTGTTCTCTGTCTTATGGCTCCCCAAGTTACCTTGGGCTCATATATTTGAGTACAAACTCATAACGTTTATGGTCTTGTCACTGCTGACATCTTTTTCCCTCCAGAGATTTTGGCCAGCTCGCTGTGGAGCTGTTAGACCAGTCTTACAAGCATGATGAGCAGGTTGCCATGAAACTTCTGACCTATGAGCTCAAGAACTGGAGCAACTCAACCTGCCTGAAGCTGGCTGTGGCAGCCAAGCACCGGGACTTCATTGCTCACACCTGCAGCCAGATGCTGCTGACAGACATGTGGATGGGAAGGCTCCGCATGAGGAAGAACCCTGGTCTGAAGGTGGGTGTGCTGTGGCCATCAGGCTGGGATCACAGAGACGCGGGACACTAGGCGAAGCTCTGTACCTGCAGCTTATCCCATGTACAGTGGTCCTATAGTACCGGAGTTCACTTTCCTCCACTTCAGTTACCCCATCACCCACAGGCTGAAAGTGTTCGAGAAATAATCGACTCATAAGGTTCCTTTGTCTGTTTGCTTGATGGGCATTCAAGGGCCTGATGTAAATTAGATGAAGGCTCTGCCACTGAGCTACAACCTAACTCCTTTGCTTGAGTTGTAAATTGCATTCTGAGTAGCACAATGAAGTCTCATATGATCACACTCTGTCCCACCCAAAACATACATCATCTGCGTGTCCAGTATACCTACAATGTATTCTGCACCCACCCATTAGCCATCTAGCAGATATCTTGGTTACCAGATAAACTGTCACGAAACTCCAATGCTTGCATTCAAGTAACCCTCAAGTTCCTTAATAATAGTCTTAAAGAGGAGAGACTCTCAGGAGACACCATGATGCATGGTGTAAAATGTATGGCACACTAGTTTAGCCACTAGGTGGCGGTGCTACGGGACGTATAGACAACATACAGAGGAATTACTATATGTTTCTGGCATCCATTGGTGGTTAAGGGGGATAAGGAGGACACTGTATTCCCCTGAGCATCCCCATGAAGGAGACACTACAATAGTTCTAGCTTTACAGATAAGGAAGTCAAAGCTTGGAGATGAAGTTGTCCAAAGCTTGAGCTGCTCACTGTGGGACAGGACCTGAACTGAGGTGGTCAGACACTCAGGTCTGTCCAGCCAGCATGCCTGGCTTACAAAGCTCTTGCTACAGTCTATGTTTTCAGCTGAAGCCCACCATGACTGATCATGCTCTCCAGACAGGTCACCAACTTATGATTGAAGCACCAACCTGGGGACTGAAGAGATGGCTCAGTGGTTAGAACCACCCTTGCAGGTTCCATTCCCAGCAC
Source organism: Mastomys natalensis (assembly GCA_021653895.1). Taxonomy (NCBI): domain Eukaryota; kingdom Metazoa; phylum Chordata; class Mammalia; order Rodentia; family Muridae; genus Mastomys; species Mastomys natalensis. The sequence goes on from JAJTUV010001115.1 coordinate 232,814, forward strand.
CACAAAGGTTAACAAATGTCTGTAACTACAGTTCCAAGAGATCCAATGTCCTCTTCTGGCCTTCCCAGGAACTGCATGCACACGGTGCCCAGACACACATGCAAACAAAACACCCCCATGTGCATAAAAAATTAATCTTTTTTTTAAAAAATCAAATTATAGATTTGACCTCTGTTTCTACAGTATTTTAGATGACAGTATCACCCTTACTCATGGCTTAGGAGAGAATATGAAGCAATGAAAAGGTTTGAAGAAGATATATTGGGAGAAAAATCACTGTTAACAAACTCCTAGATTATCTTGAGAAAAGGTTTGGTAATTCAACTATCTAACAGTTATACTATGGTGGTTCTATGGGATCTCAGTGAGAATAGAGTCTTAACACGGCAGGTTCTCTATCACTTATCTGAAACAGCTGGGGCCAAAAGTGTTTCTAGTTTCTTTTTAGGTTTGGAATTTTTGCATGGACCTAATAAGCTATCTTGGAGATGGTATTCAAGTCCAAATGCAAAATTAAGTGTTTCAATTCACTTTATATGCACAGCCTAAAGATTCATTTTATTTGCTATTTCTAGGGTGCCTGTGTTTTGACTATGGCTCATTACCATTAAGTCGGTGATTTTCCACTTACGGCATTGTGTTAGGTTGAGAGTTTGGAGTATTAAACAGACACAGTGACTAGCAGAAGAGACTCCACCTCTTAGAAATACAGACGCCATGTCTAGCTATCCAATTCAACACCATGCACAGATTTGCTAGATTGATGTTGTATATAGCCTCGGATATTAATAGATACAGTTTGTCTTCAGAATGGCAAGATCAAAGAGGCGTTGAAGAAAACAGGTCAAGTGTGAAGTGGGGAATGCTGGGTCGGCATCACGAGTCATTGGCAGCACTGAAGCCTAGAAGGCCGCAGAGAAACAAGGCCTTTGTCTTCATAGTTTTGATTGGAGAAACATTTAGAACCTGGAAACTTTTTAAAAATCTGATCCAGTTATTTGAAACACATGAGGAGGGCCAGGGATGTAGTTCAGTGGTACAATACTTGCCTAACTTGTATGAAGCCCTGGGTTCAATCCCAACATGGCAACAGAATAAAAAGTCAAATGCACAAGGAAAGCAGATTGTCTAAAAACAGGCACAGAACCAGGCCAGGACTAATGGTGCTCACCTGTGATCCTGACTTCGTGGGAGGCTGAGGCAAGAAGGTTGCAAGTTTAAGGCTTGCCTGAGCTGAAGAGTGAGTTTGAGTCAACTTGGACAACTTAATGAGCTGTGGGCAAATCAAAAGCAAGGACAGGGCTCAATATTGCTTAGCGGCAGAGCCCTTGCCTGGGGTGCACGGTGTCCTGGGTTTAATCCCAAGTACTTCAAAAGTAAATACAAATAAACTAGACAAACATTGAAACTTCGCTTTCAACATACACATCTCAAAATATTAACAGATAAATAAGTCCTGTGTTTTACAACACCCTCTCAGCACCGCACCCCCTTCCCATGCAAAACGCATGCAACTAAATGAGAGGCATGTAGACTAAATAAATACAGAGGCTTGATTGGACCTGAGAAGGTTGTACTCAAGAAGAGCAGGATGAGGATGTGGGGGGATGCTTCAGTCACACAAGCATGAGGGTCTAGTTTGACTCCCTAGAACACATGTTTAAAAAAAACAAAAACAAAACAAGTCAGACATGTAGTCTCAATGCAGGGAGACATGATAGACAGGTCCCTGGAGTTTGCAGCCAGGCAGGATGCTTTAACTGGTGACTTCCAGGTCAGTGAGAAACCCTCCATCAACAAAACAAAACAGAACCAAAACAAAACAGAACAAAGGAGCCACCTGAGGTCCTCTGGCTCCCACATGAACTCATATACCACATACATGTGCACATGCATATAGAGAGAGACAGAGGGGAGGGAGGGAGAGGGAGGGAGGGGAGGGAGGGAGGGAGGGAGGGAGAGAGAGACTAACAGATAGATTGAATGAACAGCTAAAAAATGTCCTCAAGTGTCAGGGGTGTAGGTTCAGGGAAGCAAACACTGTTGGTACTGATGATAATCCTTAACTAGAAAACAGATGGGGAATTGAAATTTCAGGGTGAAATTAAAGCCACACACACACAAAGTTGAGGTTCAGGTTTGGTTAGGATTAAACTTGGAGTCTTTTTAGCAATCAGTGGAGCATAGAGAAGCACCTGATAAAAACAGCAGCGAGCCGCCAGTAGCCTTTCATCCTCTGGGCCGAGCTCAGCCCTTCCTCTGTGAGTCACACGAACCTCCCAACTCTAAGTATCCACATTCTCATCACGCTGAAATATTTTTATACAAAACAGAGGCGGTATTAGATTTTAATTTAGTTGTGTACTTGCTTTGTTTGGGTGGTTTGGTTTTATGGTGTTGGGATCTAGTGCAGCGATGCGTCCATGCAGGCAAGTACTCTAGCTAAGCCTCCGTCCCAACTAATCTGCATGGAGACTCAGTGTTAGATCATAGCATTTTAGAGTCTGGATTACACAACACCTCAATGTTAGATTATAGCTTTTTAGAGTCTGGGTTACACATACACCATTGCTTATCATTTCTCTTCTGAAAAAAAAAATAGTGGATTTTTTCAAACTCCTCATGATTCTACCAAAGTACCCAGCACACAAAGCCATGGGTCATCGGAGCAGGGATGAACATAGTCCAGGCCACTATGCAACTGACAAGTGTGGACAGTCTAACTTTACACATTTAATTGTACACTCAGCCCTTCAGCTCCAAGGATTTCATGTTCTTGAAATCAACCAAATACAAAGCCTCTTTAGAGGCTTTCAAAATGGCTTAGTGAGCAAAGTTACCTGATGCCAAGCTGGTCAGCCTGAGTTCCATCCCTGAGACCCACGGCTTGAAGGACAGAACCAACTCTTGAAAGCTGTACTCTGATTTCTACAGATTCACTGTGACGTGTGATATGCACATGTTAGATGGGTGATAGGTATGTGATAAAAGAAAACAATATTTGTAAATACACCTGAACGAATGAGTGTAAACCATTTTCCCCTCTTTACTCACTAGGCAATACAGTATGACAGCTTTAATCCAGCATTTGACATTTGCATTAGGTTAGCAGTCATCTAGACATGATTCAGAGCATGTGAAAGGATGTATGCAGATGAATGCAAATACTGGTCACGTAATGACCATAAGTATCCACAGGTTTTGGTATCAGTGGTTGGTGAGTCGAGAGAGTACCCTCTGGGTCCACTATGAGTGCATATCCAGGAAGGATTAACTCAAGAGACCTGCTCAAAATGTGGATAGCACCAGTCCATAGGCTAACAATGGGTGATATAAAAGAGGAAAGGGGAGAAAGCCCAAAGTGCTGCTCATGGGGAACGGGAATCCCCCCCAGCCAGGATGTGAGCTGCTTTGCCCTCCTCTTCCCTCCCCACTCTGATGAGTTAAAACAAGTGTCTTTCCTCCCACAACTTGCTCTCTTAGGTATGTTATCACAACACACCACACACACCACACACACACACACACACACACACACGAGTAACCAACAGAGACTAGATATTCCTAGAATCACCACAGTTTAAAAAACTTGGTTTGTTTCTCTCCTCATAGGTCATCATGGGGATCCTTATCCCGCCCACCATCTTGTTTTTGGAATTCCGTACATATGATGACTTCTCCTATCAACATCCAAGGAGAACGAAGATGCAAAGAAAAGGAAGAAGAGAATGTGGTCAGTGGCACCCAAGAGGGTCACGTGGCTCTCATTATCCGTGTTAAGATTTGGTTTACCGTGGATTAGAAAGCTTGCTAACAGGGACACTTGGAGAGGTTTCCCTTGTTAAGGCCACTTTGTGCTGGAAAGTCCCACCTGCAGCCACCTGCCAGGTGTTGGAGATGGCCTGTTCCCACCTGCAGCCCACTGCCAGGTGTGGGAGATGGCCTGTTCCCACCGCAGCCCAGCTGCCAGGTGTTGGAGATGGCCTGTCCCCACCTGCAGCCCAGCTGCCAGGTGTTGGAGATGGCCTGTTCCCACCTGCAGCCCAGCTGCCAGGTGTGGGAGATGGCCTGTTCCCCCTGCAGCCCCAGCTTGCCAGGTGTGGGAGATGGCCTGTTCCACCTGCAGCCCAGCCTGCCAGGTGTGGGAGATGGCCTGTTCCCACCTGCAGCCACTCCATGCCTGTCCCACCTGCACCGCCATATAGGTGCTGTTTTCCAGGATGCAAATGCAGATGCTGGCTCGAGAAAGGGGGATGAGGAGAATGAGCACAAAAAAGCAGAGGAGCATTCCATTGGAACAAAGATCTGTGAATTCTATAATGCGCCCATTGTCAAGTTCTGGTTTTACACAGTAGGCCCTCTCTGGACGATTGCCCTTGGTCATGTGGGGAAATACTGAGAGCTACAATGGAATCAAGAAAAATTTCAAAAGTTTCAAGGTGTCCAAAAGTTCATTAAGCTAAAAACAGAACTAAGACCAGTTGAGGGCTTTAAATATTACATCCCAACATATTGTCATATGTATTTTATGTATGTAAGAATATTGGCCATCTGAGGTCCCGATGATTTCATGAAGCAAAATAGCCATATTCTATCTTTAAAGGGTTTTAAAAATGCTGTTAGTAATTAAAATCAGGGAAGTTTGTTTGGTTTTAAGGGTAAACAAAATGGGGGGCTGGAGAGATGGATCAGCAGTTAAGATACTGCTTGCCTTTCCAGAGGTCCCGGGTTCAATTCCCAGCATCCACATAATGACTCACGACTGTCTGTAACTGCAGTTCCTGAGATTCAATACGCTCTTCTGGTATCCACAGACGCCAGGCACATGGTACTCAGAATACATGCAGGCAAAATACCCACACACAGAAAGATTTTTTAAAAAATAAATGTAAGAAAATGTTTTTAAATAAAAATGACTAATGAATGAAAGAGCATAATCACAGATTCCTTTTTCCCACTAATTTGGCATGGATATTAAAAGAATATAGGTTGTGTCAGCTTTATCTCTATAGTACACACCCAAACTAATCAACCTATAAAGAGAACAGGGTTCTTCCAGTTCATGGTGCTGACGTTTTCAGACCTAGTCAGTTGTTCCTGGTGTTCTTGGACCTGTGGTAAGGTAGTGCACCATAGCTGGGAGTCTGTGGCAGAGAGGAATCACACTTCCCACAGCTGTGGAACAAAGGAAAGTAAAGAGAAGGTGCTCGAGTCCCAGTATTCCCTCAGAAGGCCCACCCCACTGACCTCCTTCTGGGCCCCAGCTCTTAAAGGCTGCACCACAGTCTGGGAACAAAGCGTTTAACACATGGTCCAATGGGAGCACTTCCAACAGAAACAATAGCAAGGCTGAACCCAGATCATAAACACACTCAGAGTTAACGAACACCGTCTTCCCTAAAGCCCTCACCAAACAGATGTGCTTGGAAACAGCAGGTCATTTCCAGGCTTAGGTCTGTCTAAACTCCTTTGAGAAGTGGGGCTCACGGGTTGCAAGAGCAGAGCGCAGAACACAAGAACAGATTGGAGCAGTCCCAGAGTCATGCCCGGGACCACAGTAGTTTGGGCACAACGCCATTCTGGAGAGCCAGCTGCAAAGAATGTGCCTCCAGCTGTGCCCTTTCCCCATGTGCCCCAACTCTTTCTCTACCTACCCCAATCCTACTCCTCTCCTTGTCAAAAAAAAAAATTTGTTGTGGCCACAGAATACCACAGACCTGGCACTGGAAACCGGGGAGTTGGGGACGGGGGAAGGCCAGCACTGTGAGCCTTCACAGAGAATTCATCCACATGGCCTCTCTTCTAACTTCTCAGTTGTCCATCTACAATGAGGGGATTTAAGAGCAAGCGGGTGAGGCTAAATCACCCTTGCCATTTTCCCAGAATATAAAAGACACACACAGCAGCAAACTACCAAAAAAGGGTTCCTTGTATAATATGATTGATTCTTGCAACTTCATAAGAAAGGTATAGTCAGGCAGAGCATGGGCTGTCTATGTCAGAGCCTGCATTGCACCAAAGTATAGGATGCCCCAAGCTACCTCAGTCTCTGCACCAGTGATAACCATGAAGGAAGGGTGTCCTCTAAGTAGGTCAGTCTATGGGAAGAAACCCTTCGCAGATGAAGCGCTGAATGTTATCCCAGAGACACATCTGCCATCTTTTCCTTCTTCAGATCTCCTACTTGGGTTACTTGCTGCTGTTCAATTATGTCATCCTGGTTGCGGATGGATGGATGGCCCTCACCCCAAGAGTGGATTGTCATCTCCTACATTGTGAGCCTGGCATTAGAGAAAATACGAGAGGTAATTATTGAAAAGGCTTGTCCCCCTCCCACCCCGCTACTAACTGCTGAGTTCAATTTCAGAAGCTAGTAATGCAGAGTTTTATGCAGATGATGGCTCCTATGGAGCCTCCCTCCCTGGGAGGCATCTCTGGGAGGAGATTTGCTTCTTTCTGATGTATACACCCTCCCTCTGACTGACTTTCAACTCACAGTTCAAAACACAAGGCAAAATAAATGACACGATAATAAAACTAGTTTGAGAGTATAAATGAGCTATACCAAATGTGGCCAGCTACTTGAGATGAGCCAAAAGGTACAAATGGGCACAAATTTTGGCTGTCTTTTGAGACCTGAGAGTTAAACTGAAGGGATACAGGAGATAGCACTTTTGAAAAGGGGTGTGTGTATGTGTGTGTATGTCCTGCACATGCACACCCACACTCTCACCTGCATGTGTGCTTGAGTGTGTGTGTGGCCTGTCTGTGTGAACGCACCCATCCCTGTGGTAGACTTGCTCATGCTGGTTTAGGTTGGCTTTATTCGATCATTTCTTTACCTTCATGTTTGAAGCAGGGTCTCTTTAAAAGAGCCTGAAACTCACTGTTTTAGACTGGCTGCTGAGAAAGTCTCCGAATCCCTCTGTCTCTGCAACATTCCTGCCCTATTCACAGAGCTAGGGTAACAGGCACACGCCACCATATCCAGACTTTACATTAGTTCTAGACATTAGTTCTGAACTCAGGGCCTCATGCTTGCCCAAGAGACACTTCACCCACAGATGCTCCTCCCCAGCCCGGGCATGGCATTTATGCTGTAACTTGGCACTTGTTCAAGGGGTGCATGGAAGTAAGTTCTTGGTTAGAGGGAGCGAGAGAAAGAGGTCAGAGGTCAGAGGAGAAGGAGCTGAATGAGGTGCAGCTTCAGAAAGAGGCTTTTCTCAATGTAATCCCACTGAGAGAAGAGAGAGGAGTTCCTTAACCCACATCAGTTGTTTGGCACCAAGTGCATCGGTGACTCCAATTACCCAAGGGCAGGCCTCCCAGAATGGAGCAGGTGTGGGCCCCACGACAGCACCTGCAGCAAATGGGTGGCATGCCCACCTGGTGAGAGGCTCCAGGGAACCTGGGTGGGGCCCAGAGCATCTGCTGCAAGCAGAGGGCCCCAGATTCTAAAGGAAGTGTGGAAAAAGAACAGGCAGACTCCTACACAGGACACAAAAAAAAAAGCCAAAAAAGCAGTTCTGCAGGAAGTAGAGGAAATGCCATGAGTATGGGTCTTTCTGCTGTCACCCACAAACCTGAACTTATCTACATTCACTCACCAACAGCACGTTTTTATCCAGGCAGAACAGGAGCTTAAAATGAAAAACCACACAGTACCGATTGCTGATCTTTCCCTATGGACATAGAACCAATACTGTTATTTTGTAATTACTATTGACTTCATCCAGTAGAGTAAGTTTGATGTCTTCGGTCAAGTGACAGCTGAGCAATCAAGAGTGCTGGGAATTCCCTCTACAACTCACCCTCTTGCATGACTCCTATTGTTTCTCTGGCTCAGCTGGCATTTTATTTCTGTGGCTGTTACATCCAGGACTTCCCAAGGGACCTGTCTTACCATTATATAACACGTACGAGCGGGGGTGAGGGGGCACACATGTAGGAGTCAGAGGACAGTTTTGGGAATCTAATTTTTGTTACTCTACCTTTATGTGGGTCCCAGACAATCAAACTCAGGTCACCAGGCTTGTATGGCAAGTGCCTTTACCCATTGACCCATCAAGATCTGGATCCTGCCTATAGTCACAGGAGAGACAGGGCAGCTGTCAGTCAGCATACATGGCCTGCTGAGACAGCACCGCCCTTCTGTGTTAGTTGACAGACAGCTAACACCCCACTGGCTCTGGAATCCTGGGATCTCCCCATGATTTCCAAAGCTGAAGGGGTACCCTGCATAGCTGCCTTGTACCCTGTGTGCCTCTGCTGTGCCTGCCATGACTTTATGTGTTTGACTATGCATACTGCCAGCTGAATAGTTTCCACTTTACTCTATGGAAGTGTCCTTTTAGTCAGTGGTGATGCAGAAAAAAGGATATCTCAACCAGGAGGGAAAATCTGGTTCAACTTTCCCTGACTTCTCATGTCTAACTTGAGAAGGAATTTTGGCAAGCCTGGGTTTCCCAGTCCCATCCAGCCATTCTCTGCCAGGTGGGTCATCCTTCTGTGGTAACAGAGGACTTGTCCCTGCTCTAGAGTTGTCCTTCTGTACAGTTCTGGAATGTGAGCCAACAGGCACGAGTCCAGATAATTAAAAAGGGAATCAAAAGGCAGCTGCTCTAATTACAGCCAGAAGGAGACAATTTGCAAGGCATTTCCTGAGACTACGAAACCCCTGCATCTAAGAATTACAGAGGATTCTGTGGAATTTCCCCCTCTAGATATATCCTCTGCCAGAAAAATTCATGTGCAGAGTTCTTGATCCACAAAGGCTCCAGATGCCCTGGACTATCCAGGCACACTTATCTTTCCTAGATTCTAATGAAGATAAAGGTTTCTAATAGGACCCTCTCTGCTTATTGTTCTTTGGGGTTTACTTACAGATCCTCATGTCGGAACCAGGCAAACTCAGCCAGAAAATCAAAGTATGGCTCCAAGAGTACTGGAACATCACAGACCTCGTGGCCATCTCCATGTTCATGGTTGGGGCCATCCTTCGCCTCCAGAACCAGCCATACATGGGCTATGGCCGGGTCATCTACTGCGTGGATATCATCCTCTGGTACATCCGAGTGTTAGACATCTTTGGTGTCAACAAATATCTTGGCCCCTATGTGATGATGATTGGAAAGATGGTTAGTAACAATCCCCTATGAGTAACTGATAACTTGGCTTTAGAACACCAGACCAAGCTAGGGTGTGGTCTCCTTTGATTTCATTTAGTCTTTCCTTTGCAGCTTGCTTAACGTATGCAATTGCCCTGCATGCTGCCTGCCTGCTGCCATCTTCATAAACTCCAACAGGAAAGCATGAGTTGCAGATTTCCTATACATGCCCTTACATTGACGTTTATCTCTCACTGTGTACCAGGGACTTGATACATGGTATCTCCCTTCTTCCATGTCATATTTAAACTTAGTATGATCAACTGCATTTATCAAATTTGTTCTGATTCTGTACTGATTATATTTCAATAGTAAGAGGAAAGGAAATGTCTTTCACTTTTCTAAGAATTTGCTTTGCTGTCTCAGGACATAAGAGAGCCTCGGTTCTTAGATGTAGTAAGAGTTCAACAGCAGGCAGCTGGGGAGTGATCAAGAACACTGGCTGCTCTTCCAGAAGACCTGGGTTTGATTTCCAGCACCCACATGGTGGCTAACAATCATCTGTAATTCCAGTCCCAGAGTATCCAATGCCCTCTTCTTGCTTGTGAGTGCACTATATACACATTACATAGAAATACATGCAGGAAAAGCACACATACATATAAGATAAAATAATTTTAAATTAAAAAAAATTCAGGCAACAGTTATATCTTGATATACTTGCTCTGCATCTTGGAAGCTAGAACCATCACAGAAATCATTCACACTAGGATCTGGATTTCATATTTTAAGAAGTAGTACCCATTTTAGAAAGCTCTCACAGTAAAATTCAGATTGATAACTTCCTGACCTTTGGCAGAAGTCAGTGACAGTGAGACCTAAGGCTGGCCCCTACCTGTAACCTAGCAGTCTGGCTCATGTGCTCTAGCCTGGGGTGGCTACTTTGGGTGATTAGTGTGGGAAAAATCCATGGTGACATTTACTTCAAAACAGGTCACAGAATGCGAGACTACCTACAAACCGGCAAGTTATTCCTGACTACTAAAATGGATTGAGTTAGGACTAGTTCTCAGAAGAAAGGCAATCTTCTTTGTTACATAACAATCAACTAATGGGATGATAGAATAATAATTATTAACTTAACAAATCCAGTGTATTTGAGCTACATGTCATATGGTTTAGTTAATTCCAGTAAGGACTCTTTAACTCAGAGGTGTTCAAAATTAAGGATTACAGGATCTAGAGAGATGGTTAAATGGTTAAGGGCACTGGCCATTCTTCCAGAGACTCTGACTTTGTTTGAAACCAAGCAGCGCCATGTTGGCCCACAACTGTCTGTCACTCCTGTCACAAGTGATCTGACACCTTCCATTGGCACTGCATATATGTGGTGCAGACAGACTTGTAGGCAAAGCACCCTATACATAGAAAAGTGTTTTTGTTTAAATTGGGGTTTATAATAGTTTAGAAACCAGCAATGTGGTTCAGTACCTGCCTAGCACATATGAGGCCCTGGTTCAATCCATAGCACCACAAAAAGGGAGGAAATGAAATTCATCTCAGCTTAGTATCCAGAGCCCTCAGCATTCATATGTGCCCTCACAACTCTTCATTCCTTTATGTCCAAGATGCTCTTCTCTTGCCGTTGCTCCTAAAACCTCCCATGTTTTCTGATATGAGTTATTCCTTTGTCTATTTCCTTGTCATTTGTAAGACACGGTCTTTGCTAGCCCTGGCTGTCCTGGCAATCATTATGTAGACCAAATTGGCCTAAAATTTACAAACCACCCCTCCCCCACCTCTGTCTTCAAGTGTTGGTATGCCACTATGGCCAGCTCTTTCTCTGTTTGCAGTTATAATCACCAGAAGAGCATCTGTGTATGGGTGTGTCATTTGGCTTTTGTCGCCATAATAAAATACAAATTATGAAGGGAAATGTATATTACAGCTCACAGGCATGGTTGGCTGAGCCTGTTGTTTTTGGGTGTGTGTCAAAGGACTACCTCATGTAAGAGTACACGTTGGGGCAAGCATGCTTACAGAGTAAGGCAAGGAGAAAAGAGAGAGGGAGGTGACAAAGTCCAGCCCTCATCCTGATGCCTTAAGGACCTAGAAAAAAGTCACACCTCTCAAAGGTCTCGTCTCATCCTGGGGATCAATAATGCAACCTGAAAACTAGCCCTTTAACACATGGCCTTTAGTGTTGGCCATTCTAGATACAAACTAAAAAGCATAATTCAAAAGCCTTTTGTGAGAGGCATTCTAGAACCCACCTAGTGATGAACAGCAATAAAAGAGAAGCAAGAAGGATCCTGTGCAGATGAAAACAGCAAGGTTCTGGAATAAGACAAATGCTTTCTTATAAAGGGTATAAAAGCCAGTGGATGAGAAGGAAAGATGGAAAGCTTTCTTCATCATAACTAAAGTGACACCTTTGGAGAGCACAATGGCACGAGCCAGTGTGACCTTGAGTCCAGGAGTCAAACTGTAAGACTTGTGTTCTTCTATGCAGATGATTGACATGCTGTACTTTGTGGTCATTATGCTGGTTGTGCTGATGAGTTTTGGCGTAGCTCGCAAGCCATCTTGCATCCAGAGGAGAAGCCTTCTTGGAAACTGGCCCGAAACATCTTCTACATGCCCTACTGGATGATCTATGGAGAGGTGTTTGCAGACCAGATAGACCGTAAGACTAGAATTCATAGTAAGACTCTCTTCCCTGCTTCCAGGGCAGATGATCAGTTCCAAATTAATGGAAGAGCATGCATTAATTTGGAAGTAAGGTATTTTTCACTCTGCCATAGGATTGGATGGTTTTATGAAGAAATAAGTACAGACTAAAGTGTAGATTTTTGAAGTATTAACTGTTCTTCTCTAAAACCCATTTTCTAGAGTTCTGAGTCTCACATCCTTTGAACTGTTGGCTATGACATATGATGTAGCCCCAGCTATTACATTCACTAACTCACAACAGCTATAGTTACCTGTAGGGCCCACACCAGAAGGACTATTAATAAGTCAAGGAAATGGGAAGGGTTCACTGGGTTCTACCCTTTACCTCTGATCTATTGGCTATTACTATCATTAGACTCTGGGAAAGGGGAAGAATCATTATCTTTAGTTTTGTAGCCTCTGCTGAGCCCAGACTCCAAATAATTGCTCCAAAGTTATGGGCATACAGGTCTCCTGATTAATCAAAATGGATCACAAAACAAATGACTAGCATAAACAGGAGAGAAAATTTGTGGAGGTGGGGTGGGGAGGTTGACAGGAGAGACAGAAAGTGGGGATGTAAGAGGTCAGTACACATTGTATACATGTGAGAAATTGTCTGAAAATGAATTTAATTAAGTATATATTTAAAGCAAGCAAACAGAAGGTTCTGGACTATAGACTGTAATATTTTTATTGCTCATGTTTTTAATTATACTGGCTAATGAGAGATGATAAAGAGGTAAACAAAGACTATGCTTTTTTTTTCCAGTAACATCATTAAATGCAGGTTTTTAGTTCCTCATCTGGCTGCTTCGCTGTCCCTTGGTATCCATTTGTGCTGATGAGTTTTTCACGGTAGGATTCAGGGAGTTCTTGGTTGTTCAGCTCAAAAGTTAAAAGGATCATCTGCCAGCAACATTGTGTCTTTCCAGTGCTTAACTCCTGTCTTGCCGTGGCTCACAGACATATGGCTAGATAAATATTCATGAACTCCATTTCTCAGAATTAATAATAGGTGCTTTATTCTAAGCAGAGCACTGCTTCCAAGCATCACCTTGTTAACTCTCAGGCTGGAGTCTTTGCATCTCTTAGTGCTTGTGTCAGTCAATTGTTTTGCATTCCTCTCAACCATTATCTTGTTTTCTTTCCTCCCCTCCTGGGACAACTGAAACACAACACACACTCCTCCTATCCAATGATCATCTAGTCTACGCCATGGAAATCAACCGTAAGTTCACATGGAATTGGTGGGTTTGCTTTGTGAAGTGTTTCGTTAAATAACCTTTCCTCTCAGCTGATCACTGATAGTCTTATCCTATTTTAAAATATGTCTTCTGTTTTCTCAGATATCTTTTCAGACTTCAAATAAAGTGAGCAGAATATAGGTTCCACTTGGGATCATCCTATTTCCCCCACTTTGGGAAATAGTTCTCTTAAGTGAACAGATTCAAACATGACTCCAGAGTTGCTCTGAGGGTGCCAGGGACCCCCTACCCCACATCCGAACCAAAGTGTTTTCAGAGTTAATGCACAATGCAGTCAAGAAAATAACAAGAAGACAGTGCCAGCTAATGGCTAACAGTTAAAAGACAGAATGGCTTCTAACAGACAACACAGGAAGACACAATAATGGTAAAGGAGCCGGTTTAATCATTAAGAACTTGTATGGAAAGTGGAGTGTGGCTCAACTGTAGAGTGCCTGTCTAGCATGGGCAAGCCCCTGTGTTTATTTTTGTAGGCACTACTAAACAAACAAAGTTCTAAATGAGGTTGGGAGAATAAGAAAATGGAAAATACCTGCAAATACAAGTAGCTCACTTTGACTACTTCAGAGTGAAAATATAAGTTCTATTACCTTCTTCATATGATTTGATATTTTTGCTTAGAGTATTACTGCTTATGAAAACAAAAGTCAAATTAAGTCAAGTGAGAGGGTACATAACTGTAATCCCAGCACATGAGAGGTTGAGGCAGGAGGATTAAAGTTTGAGACTGGCCTGGGCTACATAGTAAGATATATATCTCAAACTAAACAGGGCTGAGGAGATGGTAAAGTGTTTGCCACGAAAGCACAAGGCCCTGAGTTCTATTCTCTAGAACCCATGTAAAACAGCCAAGTGCAGCAGCACATACCTAAGAGGAAGATCCCTGGGGCTTGCTGGGCTCTACTGTAGCCAAAATAGCAAACCTCAGGCTCAGTAAGAGGAAGACCTTGCCTTAAAAAATAAGGAGGAGAGCATCTGGCTTCTACATACAGATACACACATGTGCATGCACAATCATGTATGGATCACTCCAAAAGAAATAGGCTGTTTAAAACACATATAAGATTTTTATCCATTACATATACAAAAGAACCACCCCCAAACCCTGTTTTTTTCAGCTCCTTGTGGTGAAAATCTCTACGATGAGGAAGGCAAGAGGCTCCCTCCCTGCATCCCTGGTGCCTGGCTCACACCTGCCCTCATGGCCTGTTACCTCCTGGTGGCCAACATCCTGCTGGTCAACCTACTGATAGCTGTTTTCAAGTACGTATCATGACAGAGCATGACAGAGGCCTCATGGCTCTACATGCTCGTTGCTCTACAGATGTCTAATTCAGGCCCAGAAAGTTATTGTGATGCCTGCAGTATGTTCAGAGAAGTTTACTAAAGCTGTTAAAGGGATAGGGTTTTTGTGGCCCTTTTTTTTCAACTTTAATCAGTCTGGGTGTAGTCATAAATCAAATGTCCACACTCAAATACATTTAAATTTAATCTTGGCTAGTATTTTAACACTGAAGTGCACATTTTAATCTAATGGAAATGTTTTCTTAGGCAGAAGTCTCCTGAGATAGAGAAGAGTTGAAGAAGTTGTGCCTTTCATTCACTGCCAGAGAATGCAAAGTGGCTTCAATTACTAAATCCAGGTTTTAATAGAACTGCCCGTTTGCATATCCACCAAGGATGTTGACAATACTTGATACATGTTAAAAGATATATTATTTTACATTCTAAGATGGATTTGGGAAGCAAGGTGATCAAGGTTCAAACTCACCTCAACCACAGAGCAGGTTCACGCCCAGCTTGGACTACATGAGACCCAGGCACAAAAATAAATAAATAAATAAATAAATAAATAAATAATAATAATGAATGAAATAATAAATAAATAAATAAAGAAAAAAAAGAAAAGCCAAATATCTGCTAAACTGAAAAATATGGAGAAAAAAAACCTCCCTAGAGTTGTAAAGTCATATCATGTAACAAGTCAAGGCATTGTAGAGAATCAGCTCCATCTGCAGCTTGAGAAAGGAGACCACCACAGTCTCTAGACAGTAATGGGCTTTCTTAAATCCCCAGGGCTAGCAGACATGCAGTCACATGCTGACCAGCTCCTGCTGGAAGCTAAATATGACCAAGATCGCACTTACCCACATCCAGAATCATGTGCACTCCAGTCAGATAGGCTCAGTCATTAATCAGCAGCTCTTCTACAAAGTACAAAGTCTTTGATTTGAATGGAATGTTTTAACTCTTCAAAGTACCTTGACATATGTGAAACTAGCACCCTGAGGAGACCTCCCGGGTGGGTTTTCAAGAAAACAAAATTCAACGAAATTTATACATCAAAATTCAACAGCCATGCTGTGTCTTGAGCATAGATCATCCACCTGATAAGGCAAACAATCAGGTGACCGAGGAATCAGCCTCAGCGTGATTGTACCCGGTCCATCTCATGATATATTTTCATGTAAACCCAAGTAAACCCAAGTAACCGATAACCCTGAAATCAAAATGGAAAGTAACTGTAAAAATGTCTTCCTTTTAAAGCAATACCTTCTTTGAAGTCAAGTCAATATCCAACCAGGTGTGGAAGTTCCAGCGATACCAACTGATCATGACATTTCACGACAGGCCGGTCCTGCCCCCGCCGATGATCATCTTAAGTCACATCTATATCATCGTTATGCGGCTCAGTGGTCGCTGCAGAAAAAAGAGGGAAGGGGACCAGGAGGAGCGGGACCGTGGTTGAGTATGTTGGGATTCTTCATGTTTATGGGCTAATTTTTCTTTTTTTTTTTTTTAAAAAAAAACTTCTATAGCAACCTCAGCAAAATATTGAGGTGTGTAAAAAAACTAATACCCAACTGCTGGGTGCCTTATAATGTGTCTTGGGTTTTGTGTATTCTAGCTTTGCTCACTTATACTGTAATTGGTATTGGTAAAGGCCAAATCATAGAAGCCAGAGACTGAAATTCTCAAAAGTCTTCCTTCCATATACACTTCCATATGCTTCAACACCCCTTTAAATGTATTAATATACTCCATCTAAAAAGGGTGAGAGAAGACGCTAAAGGAGTTTGGTTGCTTTGTACAACAAAGTGCAAAACGTTTTTCTGGGAAACCTTTTTGCAATTCACTTTGTCTTTCTATTTTAAACCTGACCCTTTTGCTCCAGTCCTGGAGGGAGTGGGGCACAGAGAGGGGTTATCAGCTACTTGAAGTGATCAGGAAACTACCTATCCCTGGTGTAGAATCGAAGCTTCATCAAAGTCAGAGTATAAAATTCTCAACGGCACAGCTAAACTGATCCTTCTCGAGTGTTTCCTGACGTGCCCCACACTTCTTCCCCTACACAGAGCTGTTCCTCAGCGACGAGGAACTAAAAAACTGCATGAGTTTGAGGAGCAGTGCGTGCAGGAGCACTTCCGGGAAAAGGAGGATGAGCAGCAGTCGTCTAGCGATGAGCGCATCCGGTCACAAGCGAGAGGTACGCCAAGCTCTGCACCCCACTCTGCCAGGGGTTCGAAATTAATTTTAAATCACTTCTTGGATTTTGGGCTAAGATCATACGTAGTTGTTGCTTCAGAATTCTGCCCGTTCAAACTGTGTTTTAAAGACTCACCTTCCGCCACTTCTGCAATAGTGACGCAAATTGTACATAAAAGTGAAAAATAGCATTTGTTCAAATAGGAAGGAAAAAAACTCATACTTCCTTAAGTGGACGTTTATCTCAAATCCTATGCCAGCTACGGAAGCTATCATTCTCCAACTTCTAGTGTGAAGTTGCCTTTGCCAAGCCAAGTGACCCACAGGGAACTGAGCTCCTCACCCTACATGTATGCATAGTTCCTTGCTGCTGCAGTGACGACCGGAAGAAAAAAAAAAGGCTCCCACCTCTGGAATGGCATGAGAGTGAGATCTGGGAAGGCTGGGGCAAGGATGGGTGTGTGCTTCCCTTAAGTTTCTGATTTGGGCAAGAGCTGTTCTGCAATCAGAGAAATCAGCATGATACTGCTTAACCATGGATGGATGGATGGATGGATGGATGGATGGATGGATGATGAATGGGTGACACATAAATCAATGAATGGCTCAATGAAGGAAGGTCAAGGAGGAAAGAAAGCTAATAGTGTGGCAGTCTGATCTATTTCCGTACTCTAAACTGGGAATAAGTAGCCAACAAAGAAAGGGTAGGCAGGAACAACGAACTCTTTCTATCTATATTTTTTGAACTTCGGCATTGTCAAGACCCTTTATTGTTTAGGAAAAAGCAATGTAAGCTTTTTCAGATCTTGCTAGTATGTTGTTCATGAGTGTTTAACTAAAAGTGAGTGTAGAAACAGATGTAGGAGGCAGGCCTAAGGTGGGGGCAGAGTCTGGCCCATCCTTATATCCTTGAGCATTTAGAATTGCTTTTCTGATACAGATGCCAGTGTATACTGAGAAGCATAAACATGATAGGATTTGAAACGGGGTCCTCAGCCAAACTTAAAGAACAAGAGCCCAGTAACTGCTACTGAACTCCCAGACCCATCTCCACCCAGCCCCCAGAGTATGTGAGGCTGTTGATTCTACCGCAGCCCACATGAGGAGATATGCCTCTGACATCTGGTCCCTGGCCCCTCCTAGCCCCTGTCACTTTGTAATTCAACTGAATCCAGACAGCTAAATAGAAAGGTTTCCTGCACCAACTCTTAGCCTTAATGAAGTACATGTTTAATAAGACTTTGAAACACTCAATTGATGGTTTTACAGTTCTTGCTAAGCTTCTAAAACATATGAATTATTTCTTCATAATGTAGTGAAAATTTTCCATTTAGAAGTTAAACATTAACGTAATTGTAATTGTAGTCAGTCATTCACAATGGAGATCATGTTTGGTTTTGTTCGGACTCTCTTCCATCTCCCTTCCCCTAGCATTGTTTGGATTTTATCATTCTTGGATTAATGACTCATGAATGTAGTTATCAGTGACTACCAAATTGCATTTTTCTCTTGGGGCTCTGTACAGACGTAATAGGTAAGAAAGTGCAGGGCAATACAAACACACTACTTCCTGTTTTCTTGGCTGAGGCCCCCACAAGAGAAGGGAACACATTCCTGCCCCTGGACTTCCTTTTGCTGCTCTTTGCCAAGGCTGACTCACAGGTGAATGCTCTAGCGAGAGGAGGAGCTGTCCTCCCAGTAACCAGACCACCAGAGGAGCAATTGATAAGGAGGAAGGAAAGGATACTTCTTGCCTGAGCCTAACTTGGGGTACTTGTGGTTACTTCAAAACAGACACTCATACATTTGGAAATTTCTGCTAATTCTTCCACCCCTTTAATTTACTCAGTCAATTCATTTCTGCACCATATTTGCCATTTAATGACCGACTGCTCTTTCTCTTGAGATATCTGCATCAGCCATCAGGTGTAGGCTCAGGTCTGGTCTGTGAGGCATGCATCAGACCTTTTCTCATGCCTCCCTGCCCAAGTATCGGCAAAACGTCATCATGAAGGAAGTCCCAACAGGAAATCAAATAGAGCGGCAGGAGCTGATGCAGAGCCATGGAGGGATGCTGCTTACTGGCTGTTCCCCTAGCTTGCTCAGTCTGCTTCTTATAGTGCACAGACTCTGCCAGAATGGTATCATCCACATGTCTGGCCTCCATCAATTGACTAAGAGAAAATGCCTACTCGGATCTCATGGAGGCATTTCTCCACTGAGGTTCCTCTTTCAGATAACTCTGTGTCAAGTTGACATCATACACAGACCAAGCAAATTAAGGAGAAAGGGTTATTTGGCTATGATAGCTGTTCATCATGAAGGAAGTCCAACAGGAAATCAAATAGAGCTGGCAGGAGCTGATGCAGAGGCCATGGAGGGATGCTGCTTACTGGCTTGTTCCCCATAGCTTGCTCAGTTTGCTTTCTTATAGTGACACGGACCCTCTGCCCAGGAATGGTATCATCCACAATAGTCTGGGCCTTCCCCCATCAATGACTAATGTAGAAAATGCCTACATCTGGATCTCATGGAGGCATTTTCTCCACTGAGGTTCCCTCCTTTCAGATAACTCTGTGTCAAGTTGACATAAAACTAGCCAGCACACACCCAATAGCCCGAATGTAAGAATGCATAGCTCTTGGAGGAGGAAGAGGGCCTCTGCTCTCCCAGAACCAACAGCAGGGATACTGTCACTATGATAATGTCACCACTGGCAGCATAAACACACTTGCTTACCTTCTGACACTATTTACCTTTGCCAGGCTCTGCAGCCCTGGTTCTGATAGATGAAGAGTGAGGCACTAGGAATGTAAATGGGAGAAGCCAGGATGCAAATTGGCTCCACTCAGCAGCAGACCACAGGGTCTGGCCCACACAGAAAGTGCCGGAGAGCTAGCAATTCAGATGCCTGGAATTCTAGAAACTCGGAGATCTTGGGAACAAGCATGTACATGTGTGTGTGTGTATATAATTTTATATATATATATATACATATATATATATATATGTGTGTGTGTGTGTGTGTGTGTGTGTGTGTGTGTGTGTAGTATATAAGTGAAGAACGCAGCTAGCATCCCAGAAAGCCTAAAACTCCTTTAGCAACTGCTCAGAGTGTTGTGAACGACACAGAACAAGAAAGATGAGAGATTTCAGGCTTGAGTTTTATTCCGTCACTATTACTCTTCATTCAGCCTTTCATGTATAAAATCTCTACAAGTCAGGACAAGGCGCTCCCCTGGGTGTTCTCCCTGTAATTACTAACCTTGGAGACAGCCCTATGAAAGGAAGTAACTGGAAATTAAAACAACCAGATATAAAATTCAGAGTGGATTAGACAACGTTTTGATCTATGGAGCTGGAATAAAATTATAGAGAAGAAGCAGTCTTAGCACTCAATGTAGAATCCAGTGAGATCTTGAAACATGGGTTTACACAAGAGCGAACTGGACCTAACTCTGACAAGATCGGGTTTTGATGTGAATATTTTACTCTGTCATTACAGAAATGTTCTGTGTAATTTAGGAGGTGCCTTGCAGGTAAACTGTGACTGTTCCACCAGAAAAAGTGGCTGCCCTCCCCCAAAATGCATTTGAATAACTGGCTCAGGGAAGAGCTCCACATGCCTAGGTCCTGTCCTTCAAAAAGACACACAGAGTTTCATCATCCAAAGACAAAGGCAAAACTTACGTTAACAGATGAGAGCTCATGTAAAATCCAACAGCCTTGTGCCATGTACAGATAATCCCATAGAAATTACAACAAAAGTCCCACATATTGTTCAGAAGTTCTATATTGCTAAATCTATTATAAGGTTTCCTTCAAGTTCAAGGTTCACGGATATTACACTAAAAACAAACTATCCATTTAGTAATCAGTGTAGAGAGCTGTGGAGATGTGGGGGAGGCTGACGATGACACCTGATTCTACACAGTCATTCTTTGACACCTGCACAGTGTCTGCAGTTCACGGGGAACCTGCACATACACAGTTTCAAGTTAGTCTTCCAACACCACTGTGCTATGCTCACGTCTATTGTTATCTCATAAGGGACTCTTGGTGGCAGGTGCATGATAAAGGGAATTTGGGGGAGGGTGTCACTCCATCCCCAGCTCTAATAGAATTCCAAAAGTTGGTATTGGGATTAATCAGAAGTATATTTGAAATTTTTCTCCTTTATAAAAGAAAAACCAAACAAACAAACAAAAAGAGTGTGTTTGTATATCAATGTCACCTATTAATCTGAAACCTGGGAATGACATTGCCATTTAGGGTACACCCCTTTAACAGAGAAACCCAAAGTCAGTCTATACTAACCTCTGAAAGTGACAGAGAAATCTGAAGGGGTACAGGACACTATACTCATTAATTAAAGTCTAAACTGACTAAGCAATAGTTTCTGGCCTCCTTGATGTCTTTATAAAGAGGAGAGGTAAAACAAATGATGCTGGAAATTAAACAGAGTTAAACAATTCTCCTCAAAAACAAGGAAATGGTGCCTGTGGGCCCCGAAAACATGTAGATTTCATTTGTGTGTAATTTCCTTTCATATAAAACAAGGAGAAGGCTATCCCTTGGGGATTTTCTGCTGCCCTGCCAGTTGAAAAATTCTGTTTGGCAGTTAAGGAAGCAGACCCTTTGCAGCAGTGTTGTGAAGTGACCTAGCTGTGAGTTAATACACGTGGTGACACAGAACCCGAGCTGCTTCTTGTGATCCTTGAATGAGTCCAAATGTTGTAGTAGTTACAGAAACCAGGAGCTCATCTGAAGAAAGTGTGAGGAGAACTGGTAAGGAATCGATGTCAGGGTCATTCAGAAGCACACTGAATTACAAACAGCCTGCTTGCCAATCAAGGTTGCCTTTGAGCATCGAGTCCCAGTCATCCTGGCAAAACGGTTCTTTGTGGCTTGATCAAATGATTAGAAATATGTGAATGGAGTTCTGGCACATTTTATAAAATGCGTATTTGGAAAATGTAAAAGCTATTCAGGAAGCAGCCCAGTCAAGCCAGCCTACCTAACCAACATCTGGAGGCAGGTAATGTTTGCTGTTCCATGCAGTCTCCGAGGCTCTGGGTATCAGGAACACAGCTGTCACTCATCTGGTTCTTCAGCACACATGGGAGCTACTGCTATTCTAAGGATAGTTTCTTTTTAAAGCTGGGGTCAGAGACATGGGTATTTGGAGTCTTCAGGATCTCAGGGAATTATTGTCCATTTTGATGATGGTGGTATGTTTGTGAAGAAGCAACTTTGCTTCTCAACAGATTTGGATATGAAGAACAGGACAAGCCGGAAAGGGAGGATAGGGGATTCTGGAGAGGTCTGACTGTACGGATGGAGCAGAAATCACTAGGGGAGGAGGTTGGATCTTCTGAGTACTGACGCTGCACTTGCCACACTGTGGAAAGGGTCTCTTAAGCAAAGAGCACCATAATTGTATATCTGTGTTATCTTTTGGATTGGAGAAAAAGAAAATTTTGGAGGTAGCCAGATGTGGTGGCATTTGGGAGACCGAGTAGGAGGGTTGACAGTTACAGGGCTTTCTGATCTGCAGTACAGGACCCTGTCTCAAAATAACAACAACAACAACAAAAGACAAACAAAACCCCACAAGGAACACACTGCAGACAAGGAGGCTAATCCTAGCAGCTAGCATCTTTTGTTCATGAGACTGAGATACAATAATGGACCATATGTCTTTTAAAATGAAACAAAACAGTGTTATTCAGGAATAAAAAGCTAGGTGAAAAATTGCAAACATTATAAGTGACCATACTAACCAGTCAGAGGGAAAATGGCTCATGATTATATCAATGGAATACTTGACAGAATTCAATCATGACAAAAAAAGAAAGAAAGAAAGAAACCGGACTAGGAAGAAGACTCTGTGTAAGACCACTTGGTGCACACACTTGGCGAGGGCTTGATGTATCTAGAAGCTGCATAAAAGCCCAGTGATATGGTGTGTGCCCACACCGCAGTGTTGAGGTTCTGGGAGCACAGAGACAGGCAGATCCTGGATCATGACCAGCCAGTCTAGCTGAAACAATGAGTTTCAGGTTAAACAGGATGTATATAAAAAATAAAATGGAAATAACGTAGAGGAGCTGAAAACATGACTCAGCCATAGGTATACATTTCTATGAAAGAGGACCCAAATTCGGTTTTCCACATCCATGCTGGATGGCTCATGACTGTCTGTATTCTCAACTCCAGGGAATCCAATGCCCCTGGCTACCACATGCACCACACTGATAAACACCCATACACATAATTTTAAATAATAATAAATATTTAAAAACTAAGGTAGAGAGAAATAGGGGAAGACACTCAGCATCAGCCTCTGGCCTTAGCATGTTCACACACACACACAAATTAAAACTTAAAAATAATTTAATATTTAAAAAACCTGAAATTCTCTAAGGAAATTAGAAACTTTTCTCCTTCTGACGAATGGAATTTCCAAAAAACCTGTAGCTACATGGTGAAAAACCAATTGCTTGCTTCCAAAAATGGGAACACGGAAGTCCAGCTGCCTCACCATGGCCATTCAGTGGTATATTGGGAGTCATGGCTACCGTGATCAGACCATAAAGAGAAATATCTTGCATGTTGTTTTTAAAAAGGAAGAAATAGAACTATTTTTATTTGTAAATAATACGTTATCTATGCATTTGCCAACTAATCATTCACTATGAGCCTCTGTCATGAAAAATAGAGATTCTTCATGTTAGCAACTAAACACATTGAAAGACATCAAGCAAACACTAGGTAGCCTGTCGTTGCCATGTGGAATCACTCTGTCCAGATGCCAAGACTGCTATGTAGTCTCAAAGCATGACTAGAAAAGAAGATGGTTCCATGTGGTGCTTGGAATGAGGGTGGCTCCCATAGACTCATTTATTTAAAGACGTGGTCCCCAGTTGGTGGAACTACTTAGGAAGGATTATGAAATGTGCCCTTGTTGGAGGAGGTGTATTACTGGGGTTGGGCTTTGAGATTTCACAAAAAAAAAAAATCCTGAGATTCCTAGTGTACATCTCTCTGCTTTGTGGCTGTGATTTAAGCTCTTGGGTGTTCTTTTGTTCCACCATCATGGATTAAATCTCGAAAAACAGAAACCAAATTAAACACTTTATTTTATAAATTGTTTTGGTCATAGTGTTTTATCATTTAGAAAAGTAACTAAGAGAGATATTGGAACCAGAGAGTGGACTATTGCTGTGCTAGACCTGACCATGCTGGTTTTGTGGGGAATGTGGAAGACTTTGGGACTTTGGACTATAAAAGCACAGCATCATGGGCCTCCCTTGTAGGAACTTGTAAGACAGTAGTGTTGAGAGCTTGCAGACTGTGGTAGCCCAGTTTAGGAGGTTTCAGAAGAACAGTGTCAGCAAGGGGACTAGAGACCATTCTTATGATATTTTGGCAATGAATGTGGCTACTTTCTGCCCTTGTCCTAAGAATTCACCTGAGGCTAAACTGAAAGTAACAGACTAATTTCCTTGGCAGAAGAAATTCAAGATTAATATCAACTGTCATACTGTTATTAGTAATCATTTTTTTTGTTTTGTTGTGTTGCATTTTGTTGTTTTTGTTTCTCAAGATAGAGTTTCTCTGTGTAGACTTGGTACTAATCACTTGTATGCAAATTTATTCTGAAAAATGACTAGTGGGACAAAAAGAAATACAAAATGTACAGTAAACAAAGAAGAGGAGGAGGAGGAGGGAAGAGGAGGAGGAGGAGGGAAGAGGAGGGAAGAGGAGGAAGAGGAGCACAAGAAATTTAATGTTGTAGCTAAGGCTTGTGCTAAAAGAAATGAGGAAATTAAAAAGAGGTATGATCAGAAATGGAATAAAGAAAGAGGTGCCCTCAGGGTAAGCCCCACACAGCTAAGCTTCCAACTCGTGAAAAGAAATGGCTTAAGGAATTTTCTGTTCCTAAAAAAGCAATAACAAAGCAAAGCTGCTACAAATATTATTCAGGGATGCCTGGATTCCCCCAAGTTGGTAGTCAAAGTTGAATGTGTTGTCCATATGGTTCCAGCTTTAGAATTATGGAGATAAAGAGGTTTATAGATATATTATAGATAAAGATGTTGTGGATCTTCTATCTGGAGTTAAGGTGATCCCCTGACACCAAGTGTGTGTCAGGGGAGTCTGTATGGAGATCCCAAGAGGCCATTGCAGGACATTGTGAAAGTGAAGCCTGGATCGTGTTAGAAACACCAGGATGTTGGAGAAGTTAGGGCCACGGAAGGCTTGTCAAGGAGAGCTGCAAACAGAAAGTGTAACCAGCCCAAAAGAGAGAAGTACGTTGTAGACACAAAGCTGGAAGGGTGGGGGACATCTAAGCTCTTTGACATCAGACAGGTTGCTACATCAGACATGGAGCAACAGAAGTTGAAGTTTGCCTTCTTAGATTTTGGTCTTGCTTTGGTCCAATATTTCCTCATTAATTCCCCCACTCCCCCCTTTTGGAATGGTAATGTTTATCTGAGCCATTTCATGTTGGAGGTGTATAATTTCCTTTTTGATTTTACAGGGGGCTAGGTAACTTTAATTTTTTTAAACCTTATTTTTAATGATGGTTCTTAAATGCTTTAACCTTACTTTTACCCAAGTACCAACCAGAGGTAGTAGGAAAGAAAGATATGGGAGAAGTGGACCTGTTTAGAAAAGTTCTTTGGAGCAACTTCGTCTACGTTGTCTAGAAATTGGCAGTTCAGTTTACAGGTTAGCAGCAGCAGCTTGGTCCACTCATAAACATTTCACAGATACACCAGCAGTCCAGTTTGGTAGAGTTGGGTTAGCAACAGTGGTGACATGACCTAGGAGAGACAGCCAGGCCTCAGCAGGAGAGACCAGGAGGAACGTCAGAAGTTCTTGGCTGTGCCTCTGTCAGCAAAGCGAAGGAAGATCAGTAAAGACACAAGACCCACAAGCATTGCACAGCTAGCTCTATAAGCAAGCCAGCTCAGCCCCCGTCACTGTTTGTCGAGTCCCACTTACACTCTCCATATATCATATGTCCTCCACGGGTCTTGCCTCAGCACATGTTTTGCCTTAGCATGTGCACCTGTCTCATCTGACAGCACTCTGCCAATCAGCCTGAGTCTGTGGAAGGAGCAAGAAACTGTAGCACACCACCAGAAGTTTTTTGGTGCATTCTCTCTATGGGGTCCTGAAATGCAGCTCAGCTATGCAGTGTAAGGCAGACCAATACATGTGTGTCAGTAGCAAAAAATCCTTTATCACATATCCTTTCATGTGCATGCTTTAGCAGAACATCCTTTCACCTGTGTCTGCTTCAGCTAAACATTTCTTCACGAGTCTGCCTTAGCCTTTTATCTGTGTCCACTTCAGCTAAATGTTCCTTCACCTTCACCAACACTTCAGCAAAACACTATCCAACCAACTTTCCAAAGAACTCTTAAGTTTCCACTTCAGAGCTACAATTAACAGATTGTCCTCAGCATTAGAAGAGACTTTGGATTTTTGAAACTGTGTTGAGATTGTGAAAGAGTATGAAGACTTTAAAAGTTGAAATAAATTTATTTTACATTATGTATATCCACACACCTATGGGCTCAGGGAATGAAGTGTGTGCTTTGAGTGAGAATAGCCCCTATAGACTCATTTATTTGAATACTTGGTCCCTAGCTGGTAGAAGTGTTTAGGAAGGATAAGGATGTGTGGCCTTGTTGGAGGAGGTGTGTCACTGGGGTGGACTGTGAGGTTTCAAAGCCCATGTCATTCCCAGTATGTTCTCCTCTCTCTCTCTCTCTCTCTCTCTCTCTGTCATGGATCAAGAGATGATCTCTCAACTGTTCCTTGGCTCCCATCATCATGGTCTATAACCTTCTAAAACTAAAAAGCAAATGACACAATTCCTTTCATATGAAATTGCCTTGGTTATGATATTTTATCACAGCAACAGAAAAGTAACTAAGACATTCATAATTTGTTACTTTCGTTAATCATATCTGTCCATTTTACCTTCTTTCTGCATATAGACTATAAAATCTCAGCATGTAGCTGACTCAGACAGATACAGACATCAAGAGCCAAACAGTGGATGGAGCTTGAGGACTCTTATAGAAGAATAGGGGAAGGATTGTGGGCCCTAAGGAGATAGGAACTGCACAGGAAGATCAACAGAGTAAACCAACCTGAACCCTTGGAGCTCTCAGAGACTGAATCACCAACCGTGGAGCATACCTAGTCTACACAGATCTACCTCCATGGGCTGGACCTAGGCCTCCTTGCACATATGTTGTAAATGTGCAGCTTGGTTTTCATGCAGGTCTCAAACATCTGGAGTGGGGGCTATCCCAAAACATGCAGCCTGTATATGGAGTATGGTCTTCTAGCTGGGTGCCGCATCTGGCCTCAATGGGAGAGGAAGCACCTAGCCTCTCAGAGACTTAAAGTGGCAGGGTGGGGGATACAGGAGGAGGGGGTACTCAGAAAAGAAGAGATGGGGAAGGATTGTGGGAGGGGGTGACTGGGACGGGTTATAAAGTGAATAAGCAAAAAAAAATATAATAAAATAAAATTAAAAAAGGAAAAAAAAAACAAAAAAAAAAATCTCAGCATGGAGAGAAAAGGCAAAAGACAAACAAAAAGAACCCCACCTCAGGTCAATCTCCTTCCATCTGGCAGAATGACTAAAACTTTGCTTTCTCTAAGTAGCAGCAGTTTATGGGGTCTAACTTAGCACCTGGCAGCTTCTCCTGAGCACTGCTGACTGACAAAATATCTCTTCCTCAGCTTCAGGAAAGAGTCGCCTTGGAGAAGGGAGATGTGAGAGGCCAAAAAGGGGTCCCTCCAGATGTTGGACCAGATTCAGCATGGTGGAACAAAGGGTTAGGGAGGTAATCAGCAAAGGGGAACAAAGAAACAATGACTCCGAGGCTCCTTTCTTCATGTATGAGTAGCTGTCGAGCTGTTCCTTAATTACCTAATATGGAGGGGCAGATAAGTATAGATGTAGAGGAAAGAAACCTATCTCGACTTTTTCCACTTTATTTTTCTATTTAACTGTGTGCACAGCTGCACTATCTCTTACTGTGATGTTTGTTGAAGGATTTCACATTTGACTGTCACAGAGGCATTGTGGTTTGACATAGACAGAGGAGAGCAAAGAGCATATTTAACAGTGAATTCCAGATATCCTTCAGAAGTAATGGAAAGCATTCAGTGAGATTCATCTGCACATCCCTGAAGGGCAAGAGCAGAGAGAATCCCCAGAGCAGGGCTGGCTGGCAGAGAAAGGCTTTAACATAAGGCTGCCACGTCTTCTCATCCACACTGAATTAGGTTTTGCTTAATGCAAGCATCCAGGAAGCCAGATCCTCTTGATCAAATGATGTGGCTAATCAAGGGATACATAAATAGCTCTCTCTCCATGAAAAGAGTTAAGAATAGAAGCCAGGACTCTGCCACACAGCAGACTGTGGCTGTCAGTGTGGACAGTAGAAGACCATCACTGACCAATACAACTCCAGGCAAATGCCAGGCAAGGGTTGCTAGCACAATGGCAAGCTATGTGTGGCCCACTGGACGTCCAGTGTGGGCCGAGGTGGTATGAGGAGAGCACCATGCATCACCCGGGTGATAAAAAAATAAAACTAAGAAGAAGGAAGAGTAGACCCTCACAGCGTGGGTGTGTGGAAAGTCGGCAGGACACAGAGGAGTTTACGATGGCGTGCAGCAAGGACACCAAAGACCTTCTGGAAACAGACTGTACTGCCAGCCAAGTTATTATAGAAACCACACAGTTTCTCTTAAGAAACTTGGGACAGAAATCAAAGCATGGTGGCATCACATCAAGGTATTTGCCACCATATAGGGAGGAACCTGCCTGGACAAGCCACTGCAGCACCCTGGAGCCAGGACTCCCAACCCATCCCTGGAATAAATTCAACTTTTAGAAGGCAGTCCAAAATCCTGGGCATACTTAGCTGCCTCCTAGAGATGTATGTAATGAGCCTCTCCACATGGACACAGTGAAATAGAAAACAAGGTTTATTCTATCAGGTTTCAATCCAAGAAGCATTAGTTTCATAAGCTGTTACTTGTCTAGGAGATTTTTTAAAAATTATCTAACACCAGATATTTATAATTTGCCATGGTTTTTTCTTGTATAGCCTTACTAAGAAAATATTAAATATAAATAATAATCTTTCATGTGTATAATTTACTGATACATTGTCTTCAAGTAAACCACATGATAATCTTCATTTAAGTCCCTTGAACTTCCAGTAAAAAAATTATTCATTTGTTTAGTTATGACCCATTTATTGTCGGTAGTCATAGTTAAAACTATCAAAAGAAACTACTAGTGCTCTTAGCCTTTCAAATCTTTGGGCTCTGCATCTATGGATGCAACAACCTCAGACTGAAACATATACTTTAAAGGCAGGCACGGTTGCTCAGTCAGTAAAGGTGCTTGCCACCAGGCTCAGCCATCCGAGTCTAATATCGGTTCCCCACATCGTAGAAGAAGAACCAATTCTGCAAGTTGTCCTTTGACTTCCACACGTGCACTGTGGAACATTCACCCTCCCCTACTCCATGGCACAGGCACTGAATGGTACACACACACACACACACACACACACACACACACACAAACTTCAAGTAAAAAATAAATAAATGTAATAAATCTTGAAGTGTTTTAAAAATTCCCTCTATTCTGAACATGTGCAGACTTTTCCCTTGTCATTATTTCCTAAACAATACAATGGAGCAAATTTTTACATAGTATTTATATTACATTAAGCATAAGAAGTTATCTATAGATTATTTGAAGGATTTAGCAGTTTCTGGTAAATACTGATTGAGGGTGTATTGTATTTATAGAAGCAACTTAAAAGAGGAAGGATTTATTTTGGCTCACAGTTTGGGTACAGTCCATCACAGCAGAATTGCATGGCAGCTGGTTTGTGGTGTTGAGGTGGGAGTTTGCTCTCTCCTGGTGGGTCAGGAAGCAGAGAAAGGGGTGCCAGCATGACTCGTGAGTGTACTACTGCGGTGGCTTTTTCCTTCCCTTTTTTAAAAGTGGGAATCCCAGCCTATGAGAAGGTGCTGCACACAGCAAGTCTTCCCCCTCAATTCATCCTCTGTGGAAATGCCCTGAAGAGCATTTCTAATGGTGTACTCACTTAAGTCCTGGGTGCTTGAAATGTTCTTTAATCCAATGCAGTTGACTGTCAAACAATCATCACAATATCTTCTTAATTACTAAGGTGGTGTGGGAACCAGCTGAGAGGCAATGGCTGAAGCATATATATGTATGTAACACACACATACACACACACACAACACATCCTGGGTTTATTAGTTGTGACCTCAGGAATTTCCTTGCTTAACTTCCTTTCTGTAAAATGGGATGGCAGTAATAGTGCTTACCTTATCGGGCGGTGATGGGATTTAAATATGCCTAAACCAGCACAGAGTAAAGACATATTAGTGAGCACCCACTGCTCTAACAGAATGTCTGGCATTAGGTAAACACTCTATGTTAATGAGTATTTCCTAATCTCGTAATTTAAGTGAGCGCTTGTATTGGAGGTAGGCAACATGCACAAACAGGCTCTGCTAGGCTGGTGATCAAAGCCTGAGGTCTCACACAGTGACATTATCTCTACTGTGTTCAATATCGAATTAATCTCAATGTAATAAACCTACCCTTTGTATTTACTAGGGTTGAAAATATGTCAATGAGGTTGGAGGAAATCAATGAAAGAGAAAATTTCATGAAAACGTCTCTGCAGACTGTTGACCTTCGGCTTTCTCAGCTGGAGGAGTTATCTGGCAGGATGGTGAGTGCTCTGGAGAATCTGGCAGGCATCGACAGGTCTGATCTGATCCAGGCTCGATCGCGAGCATCCTCAGAATGCGAGGCCACCTACCTGCTGCGGCAGAGCAGCATCAACAGCGCTGATGGCTACAGCATGTACCGCTACCATTTCAATGGCGAGGAGCTTCTGTTTGAGGAGCCTGCCCTCTCTACTTCGCCAGGGACAGTGTTCCGGAAAAAAACCTGTTCCTTCCGCCTGAAGGAAGAGGATGCAAAGTCACACCTGGACCAGCCAAGTAGCCTACACCACACCCCCAGCCCCAGCCCGCCTGCCACGCCAGGACGCAGCCGGCTCGCCTTGACGGTCCCTTGAGCGCAGAGCTGAGACCTGGACCAGATCCTGGCATCTCCGCGGGCGAACTCGATCCGCGGGCGGATTTCAAGAGCGCGGAAGCTGCACCAAGTCTGAACGCAGTGAGTGTTGCAGGCACTCAGTTGACTGTGGAAAGCACCGTTTCCCACCCGCTGAGGGAGAGCAAACTAGCGCGCTACTACCCGGGAGACCCCAGCACCTACCAAACAATGAAGTCCAGAAGCTTCGTCTATTCTGAAGGAAGGAAACTAGTCCGGGGTCTTAGCAACTGGGCTTCCGAGTACAGTTCAATTATGGACCAAACATGGAACTCGGCAGAGTGGAGATGCCAAGTTCAAAGGATCACGCGCTCCCGCAGCACAGACATCCCATGCATTGTGTCTGAAGCAGCCCCACTAGATGAACTTGCGGATGAGCACAGAGGATCTCTTCTGGCTCCTCAGATCTCCCGTTCAGCCCTCACGGTCTCCGACAGGCCCGAAAAGGAAAACTTACTGTCCGTGAAGCCACACCAGACTTTAGGATTCCCATGCTTACGGTCAAGAAGTTTACATGGCCGTCCTAGGAGTGCTGAACCCACTCCTAGTAAATTAGACAGGGCAGGGCATGCCAGCAGCATTAGCAACTTAGCAGTTATGTCAGTTGCTCCAGAAGGACAAAACATCCAGAAAGAGAAAAGAAGCGCGGAAACTGAATGCTAATGGGTTTTGCTTCTTTGATTAAAACAAAACCAAACGCAGCCAGAACCATCGATGGGTGCCACCTTGACCATCCAAAACATTATCAATTTCAGGAAATGCTTTCATTTTGAACTTAATTTTAAACTTAATTTAAATTGTAATGAGCATACAGTAGTGTTCTGTTAAGCACGTTTTAGAAAATTATGTTGTTTTTGGCAGGAGAAGAGAATAAAAGCCTCAGTAGGTAGAATGCTTGCTCACCGAATACGCCCAAATCCCCAGCTTCAATCATTATCAAGACTGCATGAGCCACCTACTGTCTGACAGAGTCCTTAAGGTACTGAAGTCACTACTGAGACTTAATTCATTTAATAAGTGACACAAGAGAGTTTAAAGAGATAGAATAGATGTGAAAAAAGGAAGGAAAGGGGAAAACTAAAAATCAGTAAGTACAAGAAGTAAGCAGCGGCCACACAATTTATACATTTTTATGAGGAGTTTTTGTTGGTTTTATGTTTTAAAATTATACAATTCTATGAAACCTCACACTGTAATAATACATAAGGTTTGTGAATGCGGTGTTACTGAGTTTGCATAAACACACACACACACACACACACACACACACTCAACCCAAGAAAACAAAAAAAAATCAATGTATCTTTCTCTAGGAATGGTTTGTGGAAGCTGTAGATAAAACCTAAAGGCTACAGGTTCAACAACCATAGCGACCTCTCAAGGCTGAGGACACAAATGTTACACTTAACCCAATGTTCGTACAATTTAAAGGAGTGCATATCCAACAAAGCCACTTTCACTTGGACTAAAGTTAGGACTGCCACTGAGACACATATGCCAGGAGGGGTAGAATGCAGTATGCTCCCAGAACAAAGGGAAGGTTAGGATTTTGAGACTGAAAATGTCATGCACTCCTTACAGAAGAAGGCTCAGTGGCATTTCCAGCCTGTGCAGGAGCAGGCAGGTGCTGAGAGTCTGGTGGAAGTAGCTCCAAGGCAAGGCTAGTTTCATTGGGATAGCTGTGGTTGCATCAGCTGACCCTTCCTTTCACTGAACCGTGACAGAATGAATCCATTTTATACAATGAATTCTCACAAAGTCAACAGATATTGTTAGCACAGGGTGGAGGGGGCAGAGCACCATCTAGGTACGTCACCACCCAACTATACACAAAGGAAGAGAACAAAGACTTCTCTGGTAGAATGCAGGTTAGTTAGTTAGTGCACAGTGCCCCTTAGAAGGACTCAGGAAAGTCTCCAGCACACACATACAGAGCAGAGAGCCCAACTCCTGCCTAGAAACATGATGGCTCTCACTGAAGCCAAGGACTTCATGAAAAGAACCATTGGCTAGTAGTTCCAAGATCTAAGAACAACTGATGGTAGTAAGGATCATGACGGATGAAAATGGGAGATGAAGTTGAGATGAAAATTGAGATAAAAAAAAAAGGAGCAAAGGGGATGAGTGAGTCAGTTTCCTTGTCTGAGTGGAGGGAGGGAGACAGAGGGGAGACGCATAAAGACAGGCAGACATAGACAGAAGCACAGAGCATTGCAGTCTGTGGTCTGCTCTCCATTTGAAGATCAGCTCAATGGTGCCACAGAAGCGAGCAAATGTGATGAACAGGAAGGAGACTGATTTCTTTTCCTAAATAAGACAGAGATTTTAATAGATTACAATTCCTGAACTTAGATGAATTTCCCAAAAGGTCTGATCTAGCACTGTAATAGGCAAGTCTTCGAAATTTAATACACAGCATTTATTTAGTAAACAAAACTATTCCTTGTTTGTATATTGTTGCATTTAATCATTCCACTACATGTCCATATGTGATTCCATGTTTCATGAAATGATTCATACAAGATAGCTAGCTGTTGGCAACCATGCTGATTAAGCCAATCCAAAGTTTTAAGTCTTTTCTATTGATGGTCAGACCAACAGTGGCCTTGTGCCTCTGAAAAGTCTACTGGTGCCCAAGCTCAGGGGTACAGAGTTTTTAACAGTTTTTAAACCCCCCCAAGACCATAATTTACATCAAAGTTAGATGAGGGCCAGGGCACCCTGAAATGTTTGTTTCTGTCAGAGCATAGCAATTATATTAGATGTAACCTGCTAATTATTTTTTACTTCTATCTTTTCTAGTTATTTTAGTTTACTTTAATTATTTTAATTAATACATCTGGACCATGGTCAAGGCCATGGAAATCTCAAATGTGTTGCCAAGGCAGCAATGACCATTGCGAGGAGGCGGGTAGAAGGCTGAGAACTGTCTAAGCAAACACCACAAAACGGAATCAGAACAAGAGGCCATTTCCTTGGTCATTTTATTTCACACACTGCATCTTCTCTTATTCCAAAACCTTTCCTTTTGTCATAATATTATGTTATATATATGTATATGACAAAAGGAAACTAACTTAATTGTTGTTAGACACACAGACGCACAGACACACACACACACCCTTAAATACATAAGTATAACCTGACCAGCTTGTATGATGTTAACAACTTTTATGAGTGTGTGTTCAGGGCTGACCACTGGGTATTGAATAATTAATCGGTGTGTGCTCTTCCTTGGAGATGGCTTTCTCTTGCTCTCAGCATTCCTTAGTTGCCTGCTATTCTTTATGTGAGACTGGGGCCTCCGGGGCTTTCCTCCATTCACATTAGCATAGCCATTGTCCCTGTTCAGCTCATGTTTAGGCATGAGTTGGTGAGACTTTGGGAGTGTAGCTTCTGACATCCAAGGAGACAAAAATTTCACAATAAACTTCCTGTTCCTCTGGCAATTATAATATTTCCTCTTGATTCCCGAGGCTTAGGTAAAGAGATATATTAGAGATGGGATTGGGCTCCACAACTATGCATTTTGGTTGGTTGTTTTCTGTAGTGGTCACTCTCTTTTAACAAATAGGAAGTTCCTTGATGTGGGTGGGTGGAGTGGGTGAGACTACACTTATCTGTGGGTATAAGGACAAATCTTTAGAGTGTAGTTAGGAATTATGCTGGTTTACTAAAGTGGTGGTAATAGATTCTCCTCGAAGATCCACGGTTTCACTAGCCCTGGGTAATTGACTAGATTTCCAATACCAGGCATGATTTCCATCTTGTTGAGTGGATCTTAAGCCCAATGAGACAGCTGATGGTTACTGCCAAGGTATGTGTGCCACTATTATACCCTTCGGGTCATCGTGCCATGTTGGATGTTGTGGTTCAAGGGTATCATAGGATTGTCAGTTGCTTCCTCTGAAAGTTTTCATGGCACTCTTTGGTACCATAAAAGCTAGTCCTTCAGGGAGGAGGCTTTCAGGTCAGTTCCAGCTCTGGGTCCTGCATCTGAAGTGTATAGTGTCTTCAGCAATAGGAACTTACATTCCACCTCCAAGAAGCAATACAATAGACTGTAACATTTTGGGAGTCTCTTGGACAACCCTGACCAACAACTCAAAATATGGCTTCTCATGCCAGATATTGTCATTTTTACTAAATGGTCTTTGGCTCTTGGAGGAAGCATTGTCAGCCCAGATGGGAAAATTTCATTTACTCTATTCATGTATATTTATACACCAACTCATGTGTGCTACAGGTATTTTTAGGTAGTTAGTAATGCAATTCTTAATCCTTACTGCTATTTTACCTTTCCGTTCTGCTTTTTCTACATTTTGATAACAAAGGTGCTTAACCTTAGCCAAGTTCAAGAGAAGAACAGCTTTCTTAGAACAGCTCAAAGATCTGTAACTATGGTGGCTTTGAATATGCTTGGCTCAGGGAGTGGCACTATTAGGAGGTGTGGCCTTATTGGTGTGGGTGTGGCCTTGTTGGAGGTAGTGTGTTACTGTAGAGGTGGGCTTTAAGACTCTCATCCTAGCAACGTGGGAGACAGTCTTCTCATTTTCGCCTTCATGCCACGGACTACCCCAGTCGGTATGGGAGTCCTTTGGGGTGAGGGTCCTTGAAGGCTAGGTGGGTAAGGATTTGCCGTGACACACATAAACAAACACAGTGGCAGTTTGAATCTGAGTGTATTTTGCAGCTCTCAAGCAAGAGTTCTTATACATAGAAAAAACAAATATTACAGCTCCTAGGAGATGTATAAGGAAAGCAATCAGCAAAGCACAAGAATCATCTAATGACCAACTCTAAAAAGATATATTCAATAATCACAAAGAGAACAGGTAACATCATTATTATTATTTGACACAATAAAAATCATTCAAGTATTACAACTCTAAAAGGATGTATTCAGTGGGCAATCACCAAGGCTAGTGGCAATCTCCAAGAGCAGGTTAATTAATCTTTATAATCAGCTATTATTTAACATCTAGTATCTGACTTTTTATAAATCTTCAATGCACAATTTTAAACTATTTTAATTCTTATTTATTTTTTATTTAAGGCTTTCTTTACCGTATACCAAAGCCCTCCTCCGATGGCACACATGCAACCATATGAAATCTTATTCTTGGGAAAGTTTTATTTATCATAATACTCTTATGTAGCTTTGTAAATGATTATAAAGTCAGTTTCCCTGGAGGCAAGATCATGTTCGTGACTCCCATCTCAAGGGATGATTTCTTACCCATTTTCTTTGACTTAAGATCTTGGCGTAGGCTATCAGGAACGTGTTGTAAATAAGAAAAGAAATAAGAGAAACTAAAACAGACAAGTTGCCATGAGAACTACGGCTCGATGTTCTGTTCCTGACAAGAGTTCCACAACTGGTCCAGGAGGCCTCTTCTTTTGAAGTTTCACCTCAGTCTGTGGAACTTGTCTCACAGATTCTACTGGGGTTGGTGTGGCACCTTCAGAACAAGATGTAGAACTCTCAGCTCTAGCGTCATGCCTGCCTTGGCTGCTGCCATGATGATAATGAACTGAACCTCTGAACCTGTAAGCCAGCTCCAATGAAATATTGTCCTTTATAAGAGTTGCCTTGGTCATGGTGTCTGTTCACATCAATGGAAACCTTAACTAAGACAGTAACTGAGCAAAGTTGGTCTGAAGAAGGGAAAAGCTTGTCCCTGAATTCTACACACTTGCTGAGAGTTCTGCTTTGCCTCAGGTATGGGTTACAAGTCCCATCCCTGTAAGTCTCTCTAAGAATGGTGGCACTCATATCTTATTAAGGTGTTGCCTAAAAGCAACTCATATCTTATTAAGTTAACACCATACTTTTTCAGGATGTTTGTTCACAGATACAAATGAATAGCTCCTAATGGTGAAATCTGAGACCTTGTGGCAGGCCAGATATTAAGAGCTTTCTTACATAGCTTAAATCGTATGGTGTAGCCACTTACTACTTTCCTAACACAGCACAACTCAGGTACTGAGAATTTTATCTACAGGCTTGGGCCTAACTGCTTGGTATGGCATTGTGACTGTTCCCATTGTCATCACAACTTTGTCTAAATCCCAGGAACTGAGTATTAGGAACACATAGTCGAGGTAATCAAATATAAAACATCATCCAGTACATTCAAATAAGAACACTGCATATATGTTGAACTACATTGGTGGATACAGATTCCACAAATTCTATTTTTGTCCTATATAAAATATAATGCAAAATATAATAAGGTTTTTATACATATATTCCCCTGCCCCCAAATTGCGAGATCCACATATAAATTATAATATGACATTTGGTAGGTACTGAATGTGACGAACTGAGCTGGTAGGCTGTGAGGCACTGTATTTAGGATGTCCACATGAGATTTGCCTTTAGAATATGCTCAACTTATTCACACAAACCTTCCTTACAATACCACGTTACTACAGTAGTCTCATGTAAACAGACATTATACAGAGCAGGGACCAGTAGGCAGGAAATGCTGCGGGCTTCAACTGGGGAATCCTCTCCACTGAGGGTGCATCTACAAGGAAGTCCTTCAGCTGTGGCAGATGGGGAGGATGACACTGTTGGAAGGTCCTTGAGAGCTTTGGACAAGGCTAGCCCTGACAGTGTGCATGGATGAACTCAGCGGTGGTCACCAAAGCCAGAGTCACACAGTAGCCAGTCTCAAAGTCCCTTTGTCAGCAGGAATCTGTGCAGAGGCTTCAGATATCCTGTCTCTGGACTATGGCGTAGGATTCTGGTGCAGCCTCCAAATTTCCAGCTTTTTGTATTGTCCCATTGGGTACTTTCTTTGTGCTATCTGGGCTCACAACTTAGGGTTGATTCATTAACATATTAGAGCCATCTTGGGTTGGTTATCTGAGCCTACCTTAGGTGTGGTTCATATCAAGCTGCTTTGTTGCTGATTCTAATTTGCAAGCATTACATTATCCCAAGTCACACAAAATGTTTTCACTTACGATCTTAACCTTAAGCTTGTTTTAAACTGCCTTACGGAAATTAGAAATGCAAAGTATCAAAAGACCACACAATAACATCTCTTCTTTGACAATATGTAACTGTTTCAATTCTGATTATATTTTAATTCTTATAAGACCACACAGTTTTGTTGGTCTTTGTGGGTGGGAGGGTTGGGGCAGGGAGAGTGTATCTGCAAACAACCGGGTTAGCAGAAATCCAATTCAACACAACTCAGTAGCCAGTGTTGGTTCAAACTTCTAGAGTCCTGTACTAGACATTTTACTTTAGGCATACAGTAACATTTTGGAAAAAAAGTTTTCCTGGTGACAATTATCTCAATCTTGTGTGCACAGTAAAGCTTAAGGCATGACTAAATTGAAACTCTTTTGGAAAGTACATGTGACCTCTTCTGTAAGGATGGGTTCTATAGCTTAAGGGCCTAGGGGAGGATCTGGTGTGGTCTCCGTTGTACTGATAATATAGAGGTCCCACTATGAAATATAATATGTCATGGGAGTACCTGACGGGCCTATGCCAAGGTGTCCCTCTGAGAAATCATGCCATGCAACAGATCTGATATAAGGGGTTTACTTGGGGGAAGGAAAAGGAGTGAGGGCCCAGAGAAGGCAGCCGAGTGGACATGTTGACAGGCAGACAGATGGGAGCAGAGCCATGAGGGCAGAGAAGAGAATGGGGCACAGAGAAGGACAGAAAGTGGGGAGGAGATCGCCAGGAACATGTGGAAACACTGAGAGAGAACTGGGGTGTCAAGTGGTCCTTTTATACGTTGCGCCCCCCTGACCCCCGCACCTGGCGGCAGGTAATGGCAGCAGATGATGACATAAGCCACTGCTAGGTCCTTAGGGGGAGGCCAGTGGAATCGCCTGTAAGTTAACAGTCCCCAAGCTATAAAGAACATGTGACACTTCCCTGAAGGATCAGTTCAGTCGACTGGAAAACAATGCTCAGGATTAAGGTTGAAGAAAGAGTCTGGGATAAATGTAATAGTCTGGGTGATTCAGGTGTAGCTTGGCCTTACATATAACACTGGTCATCATGCTATTTCCAGCTTTCTGGGTGAAAAACAGGTGTACATATCTTCTGTTGAAGAGACTATTCTGTATGTTTAACAGTCCTGGTTCCCCAAGTGTTGTCTGTGAGCACAAGGGCCTGGTGCCCTCTACAGTCTTCCATAATCTAGGTTTCAGCTTTTAAACTTAAATTGTTAATGTTAGTGAACTGTAATTTCATATTCAGATGCATTTTGCTGAATACATTGGAAATAAAAGTCAAGATTTCTTTTTAAAATGATTTATTATAAAGGATACAGGGAAATCAAGTGGCATCTATGTGATTTAATTATTACATGATGAATATCCTTGCAACCATCACTAATTTTAGAGAATGTATCAATTTAGTTGTGGTGACACATATCTGTAGTCCTAGATATGGGATCACTTACAAGGTTGAGACTAGCATGGGGCAGCATAGTTAGGCCCCCATCCCAACGACAACAATAATGATCAAATAAAAACTATGAAGCACTTTTAGAAAAACAGGGAACTTGCCATTCACTCCAGCTGTCACAATACTCCTCTTCTCCCAAAAGAAGCAAGACAGTAATCTTGTTCACAAGGACCATTTCCTTGCTGTTCCAATCACATTAATTATGTTTCATCCATAACTAATGATTATCAAACCACGTGGCTTATCTTACTTACCTCATGGATTCTGGGGGGTGGGGGTGGTGTCCAAAATTCAAAGACACAGCCAGTAATTAACACCCTGATTTGGATGCTTGCTGATTCCTGTGGTAGAAATAGCCCTACCAATCTCAAACTGCTAATGTGGGACCCCTGGGTGTGGCCGTGGATGAAGATGCCAATAACGGCCTACTCTACGTCAGCCTAGGCCTGCAGTCGTACGTTATGGTCTCCATTCCATGGTTTTCAGAGAAGATTCAGCATCTGGAGGTGACTCAACAACTGGGGGGCTGAAATAGGGCAGAGACATTTTTAGTCACATGTCTGAAAGCTGAGGCTGACTCTGCTGGGGATCTCCATCTCAGAACAGAGCCTCTCCGTGGTGTCTTGGGGAGACCCAGGCTCTGTCACAGTAATCAGATTTCTCACATGGTGGCTCCCAATTCCAAAAGTGAGTGTGCTTTCAAGCAGGGAGGAAATGTCAGCATTTTTGTGGTAGAAGTCATGCATACTTACTTCCAGTGCGTTCTGTTGGCTATGACTGAGTCAGTGACTAAAGCCAGCTCAGATTCGAGGGGTGGGGTCACATACAGGAATTGGCTGAAATGTTTGCAGACAGGTTTGAAAGTCACGGCACTTGTCACTGGCCGTGACATGAATGACTTGTCATTAGTAATGACCTGAATGTTTCCTGGAACCGTGGTCATCTCTTTTTGTTTTTATTTGAAGGTCTTTGAAATCTGTATTAATCTGGTTGACCCTCTGGCTCTATCACCCTTATAGTTTATTTGTTAAAGAGCATGGATCATATATGCCAAGTTCCCTCTAGTCTAAATTTTACCTTAGAATTTTTGGTACCTAGAAGCATCTTGGTGTGTTCTTTTGTTCTGCACAATGGCAAGAGGACTCCCAGGACTGCTTACTCCAGTGTTTTGCAGCAAGACAAAAAGAAAATTAAGGGATGGGAGAAGAGAATGAAGCCCTGCAGCCTGGAACCCAGCTTG
This sequence comes from Mastomys natalensis, assembly GCA_021653895.1. Classification (NCBI taxonomy): domain Eukaryota; kingdom Metazoa; phylum Chordata; class Mammalia; order Rodentia; family Muridae; genus Mastomys; species Mastomys natalensis. The sequence goes on from JAJTUV010001115.1 coordinate 273,291, forward strand.
CCTTTCCTTTTCACTGAAAGTCAAGAGACTTGAAACAGCAGTCAAAATTGCCTGTAGAGATGTGTGTTTTCCTAAAGACACCTCAAATAAAGATGTTAAAGACAGCAAATGAATCGTGTTTACTTAGTGCCAGAATGCATAGGACCTCGAGGCTTACCAAGTATGAGAGAGTACACCTCTCTCATCCTTACATCTAAACAATATACCTCATTAGGCCATCTTATAACTTTACTTACAGCTAACAACATTTTTCTTTTAGATAAGCAAATTAAGCAAACCAGCTCCCATGATTTTTTTCCTAATTTTCTTAAGTTATTTTAAATTACTTAAATTTTAGCTCTGCTTAATCTTTAAACCTTGTTGTAAGTCACATCCTCTCTGCGACATAACTTAGAAAGTCACAGAATCATGAGTATAGCCATCACAAAGATATTTAAGCATGACTCTTAAGATGCTTGAATCCAGCTTTGTGTCGTATCTGCACCGTTGTGTAACCATCTCTCCTACCATCTGCTCTCAAATTTAAAGTGTGTTCTTGCCCTTACGATAAACTTGACTAACTTGGCTTCACCCTGAGTCACTCTGAAATGTCTTTCTATGGTTTAGTCAAAGTTACTGGAGTGCAGGTCCCTAAGTAAGTAAGGGGAGCTTCTCAGGCTCATGGCAGCAATGCTGTACCTCATTTCCCAAGGCTCCCGGCAGGGTTCATGGCTTGAAACTGCTAGCGAAGTAGAGTTGCCCCTCTCATCTTGAGCCCCACATTTGCACTTGGCTTTTGTTACCTCAGCAGGTGATGATGCTTCCTTCATTCATAGGAGATCAACCATGATAATATGGGTTGGCAAGATGACTCAGTGGTTAAGGCCACTTGGCACCAAACCTGACATCTGAATTTGATCCCAGCGACTTACACAGTGGAAGAAGTGAACTGACTCCCACCGGTTTTCCTCAGTCTTCCATATATGTATTCCCCCAAGTTAATTAATTAATGTAAAAATATTGTAACATCAAAATTCTATTATTCGTTTGGCTTCTCTGTTGAATGCTTCATGAAGAGGTGATACCCCTTGATCCGCTGACTATGTGCAGTGCACAGCAAGATGTCCTGTGAAACAGAACTGGGTGATTGGTCCCTTGTATGTACAGCCTTCACAAAGAGTGACCACCAGTCTCATTTTTAAAAAATGCATTCATGATCCAATGGGCTTATACATGCATGTGGTAGAGAGCATTCATTGTATTTATTATCTTCTTGAATTTTCTTTCTTTCACGGTTTAAATATGCTACCTTGTTTCCTTCTGGCAAAGAATGTGGCCACCAAAAATTATGATAACAGTCTCATTTCTTTCACCCCAAACTCATTGCTTTGCTTGTCTAGTTATAAAAATATTTTTATTACTTTTCTTTCTTAACAGTCTGAGAGTTTTAGAGGAATGTGTCCTAATGCTGACAAGTCCAGATGAGTGTTCTCAATGAAATATGTTCTTACAGTTTGTGGTTTCAAACACATACTTGAGTGCCTATGAAGTTAATCTTTTCAAGCAAGAATAATTTTAATTATTTTAGCCAACATGCAAAGCAATGGGTTTCATTGTGACATTTCCAAACACACATGTCATTATACTTTGCTCTTTTTTCATCTGGACTGTCTCATTACAACCCCCTTCCCTTTCTCACTGATCCCCAAATATTCTCCCCTTCTAGTTTTATGTCCTGTATATCCTATTGCCCACACTTACTCCCTCTCCCCTCCTTTTCGATTTCCTTATGGCTCTCTCATATTTCCTTCTTACTTTTATGTCAATATGTACAGATACAAGAGGAGATACTTGTCACTTGTCTGATTTATTTTGCTTAGCACAGTGATCTCCAGTTCTCTACATTTCCTACAATGCCATAATTTTATTCTTTACAAGTGAATAATATTTCATTGTTTGTGTATGTACCATTTTCTTTATTTATCCATCGGTTGGTAGATATGTAGGTGGGACACATATCTTGGCTATTATGAACAGAACGTGCAAACATCTCTGTGGGGGCTGACTTAGGGTAACATAACTGAATCATATGATAGTTCTACTTTTTGTGTTTTGAGGAACAACCCACTGGTTTCCATAGTGACTGCACTGGCTTACACTCACACCAGAAGTTAAGAAGTGTTCCTCTTTCTGTATATCCTCTTTGGCATTTGTTGTCATTTGTTTTCTTGGTGATAGACATTCTAATTGGGGTGAAACACAGACTCCAAGCAGTTTAAATCGCATTTCCCTGATAGCCAAGTATATAGAAGGTTTTTCAAGCATTTCCCAGTCATTTATATTTCTTCCTTTAAGAAGTGTCCGTTCAGCCGGGCGGTGGTGGCGCACGCCTTTAATCCCAGCACTTGGGAAGTAGAGGCAGGTGGATTTCTGAGTTCGAGGCCAGCCTGGTCTACAGAGTGAGTTCCAGGATAGCCAGGACTACACAGAGAAACCCTGTCTCGAAAAAACCTAAAAAAAAAAAAAAAAAAAAAAAAAAGAAGTGTCCGTTCACGAAGAGATTGTTCAGCAGTTAAGAACACTTATTAGTCTTCCAGAGAGCCACAGGTCAGGTGGACCTACATGACAGCTAATTATCCAGTTCCAGAGAATCTGATGTCCTCTTCTTCTGGCCTCTGTGGGCACCAGGCACACATGTGGTACACCGAAATATGTGCAGGCAAAACACCTAAACACATACATTTTAATTTTTAAAAATGAAAAGAAGCGTCTATTCAGTTGATTAGTCGGTTTGGATGATTTAGGAGAGTATGGAGCATTTGTATTTGTTTCTAGTTTCTAGATTCTAAATCAGTATAGTTGGCAAAATATCCTCTTATTCTGCAAACTGCTTCCTTCCTGTTCTTATTGTCTTTTTTCTTGTGCAGAAGGTCTTTTAATTTTGAAATGTCATTTATTCGTTTATTCATGTATGTGGAAGAAAGGAGTGTGCATGTACCATGATTCATGGCAGAGGACAACTTGTAGGAGTCCATTGTCTCCTTCTATCATGTGGCACCTTGAGACTGAACTCAGGTCATTAGACTTGATGGAGCACATCCTCTTTACTTACTGAGACATCTTACCATCTCTGTGCAGAAGTTTTAAGTTTCAAGCAATTCTTTTGCCCAGAGTTATTTTGGAACCAATTGGAGAACCTTTTCAAAGTCCTTTCCTGACATAAAGCTATTTCTTTTCTAGTTTCAACTCTGTTGATAGTGACGGATATGTGAATTCAACTTTCTGTGTATGGAAGTATCAAGAGCCATTTTGCATTCCAAAAAAAAAAAAAAAAAAAAAAATCCCACCATATGTTATGCCTTTGATATAGGCCCTGTGAAAGTTGAGTTTTTTTAAAAATTCCACTGATCATCAGTGCAATAGAAATGAGGCATGACTAGTCATTGAGTATATCTGTTGTACTGACCCGCCTGGAAAAAGTGAATTTAAAAGATAAAGTGTTTCAGTGGAGGGATTTTATAAGCTGATGTTATCATTCAGAACTATACCAAATCATTTTATAATAGGGTTATTTAATATGTAAACTGCATTCATTGCAATATAGAAACTAAAGTATAGTTTCAGTAAAAACAAATGAACAAAAAAACCACGTCAAGCTGAGTTTGGTGGTTCACACTGTCAATCTCAGCACTGGCAAGGCAGAAGCCCTTTGGGTGGAGGGCTAGCCTGATTTCTAGATAGCAAGTTCCAGGCCAGCTATAGCTACACAGTGAGACCCTGTCTCAAAACAAACAAAACAAGAAGGAAAAGGCAGCCCTTCCCTGAAATGTTTTATGATTTCTTCATGTTTCAGATATTAAGTTCTTTGACATTTGAAGTGAGCTTTGTGCAAAGGGAGAGATAGGAATCTAGTACCCCTTTTTCAGATGAAGATATCCTGTTTCCCAGTATAATTTGTTGAAGAGGCTTTCTTCCTGATTTCCAATTGTCTTTGTTTCTTTTCTTTTTGCTATGCTAGAGTACTTGATGTGGGGTATTCATCAGAGAAGACTGTTCAGACATAAGTTTAAGCCAATAGGTCTTTATTAGCTAGCCAGTGACTATACTGGGTCTTCAGGATCCTAGTGTAGCACTGAGCATTTCTCAGGGTGAGATTTTAAGAAGAAAGAAAGAAGAAAGAAAGAAAGAAAGAAAGAAAGAAAGAAAGAAAGAAAGAAAAGAAAGAAGAAAGAAAAGAAAAGAAAGAAAGAAAGAGAACAGAGGGAGGGAGGAAGGAAGGAAGGGAAAAAGGGAGGGAGGGAGGGAGGGAGGGAGGGAGGGAGGGAGGGAGGGAGGGAAGAAAGGAAGGAAGAAATTCTTGGGTGACATACTTCAGTTAACAAGAACAGTTAGCCAGAAGAGAAGCCACAAAAGCTAAAAGCAAGATTAGTACATTTTGAGACTTTCCCAGAGCTATTTGGACTTTGATGGGTTAGGCCTTTGTTTTAGTTTGGGCAGGTGGTGGTGTGGTGGTGGTATGGCAGGTGGTGGTGGCTCTGATCCATATTTTTTCCTCTTTTAACTCTTCTCTTTCATTGGGTCATCTGGAGGCTACTTCTAGCCTGCCATCTCGCCTGGAAGAAGGATGTCTTTTGTACTACAGGTGGTAGTATTTGTGTTGTTTCATTAACCTACACCCCTCAAACCTTCCTCTTCTTCAAGGATAATACACAGTCTGTATACTGGATCTTTTTTGTCTATATTAAATATCTGCCACTTTGTGCTGGTTAGGTTTTGTCTTTTTGTTTGTCAACTTAACACAAACCAGGATCATCTGGGAAGAGAAACCTCAATTGAGACAATGCTTGGTCTTTGGGCCAGTCTGTGGGACATTTTCTTTATTAGTGATTTATGTAGGAGCGCCTAGACTACTGTGGAGGGTACCAATCCTGGATAGGTGGTCCTGGATTATACAAGAAAGCAGGCTGAGCAAGCCAGGAGCAAGTCAGTGAGCAGCATTCCTCCATGGTCTCTGCTTCCATTCCTGATTCTAGATTCCTACCTTGACTTTGTCAGTGATAGACACAAGCTGTAACCGGAAATAAACTCCTTCCTCCCAAAGTTGCTTTTGATCATGGTATCTTTATTATAATAGAAAGCAAACTAGAGCTGAAATTGGTACCAGAGAATGGGATGTTCCTGTGACAGACTTGTCCCTGTTGTTTGGGGGAAGATTTTAAAAGCCACTTGTGTTCAAAGCTTAGTGGGATGTTTTATGGGCATTTGGAAGGTCAGAATGTTGAGAGACATGTGGACAATGAAGGCCTGGCTTGTGATGTTTCAAAGGCAAGTTGGAGACTTCATTGGAACTGTTCCTGTGATGATTTTTAATAAGAGTCTGGGTTCTGGTCAGCTAGAGCTAAGAGAAATCAGTTGTGGTTGGTTAACAAGGGAACATCTCCATTGAAGTGAAAAGTTTTTTTTTTTTTCCTAGAATAATTGATGCTGGTTAGCTGGAGCTGAGAAATCTGATGTTCCTAATCACTGACCAGAATCATTAAGATAAAATCTGGGAGTATTTCTTTGGGGTTATCTCACAGAAACTGTGGTCCATGGTGGCCAAGGCCACATGTCACGCTGGTAGTCAATCTTGTTAAGAGTTTTCCAATATGGTTCTGGTTTTGGTGTCATGGAAGCTGCATTTGACAGGGAACCTGAAGATCATTAGTGAATTCCAGAGGACATATGGAGCTACACAATTTGATTTGCCCTGCTAGATGTTGTTTTTGCTTTGGTTATAATTGTGCCCTGGCTCTCCCTCTTGTAATAAGAAAGTCTTTAACTTATTTGATTTTACAGAAACCCAAAGTTGAGAGACTGGACTTAGAGAAGTTGAGTGTTTTAAAGAAACTGACTTTTAAAGTGTTTGGATTTTTTAAATACTATGGGACTTTTAAGGTTATATTTTATATTAACCCAAGATTTGGAGGGAATAAACAAGAAAGAAAGGTTATGGTTTAATAGTGACATGTTTGTGTGTCAAACATTGACAAAGGGTCAACTGTGCTGGTGAGTTTCTTGTGAACTTGATAAAAGCTAGAAAAAAACTCAAAAGAGAAAATGCCTGTATCAGATTGGCCTGTATACCTGTCTGTTGAGGATTTTCTTGATTGTTGATTCATGTGGAAGGCCCACTGCATTTTGTTTTTTCTGTGGGTGCTAGGGGTCAAGCTCAGATTCTCTTCCTCAGCAGCAAGCACTTACGAACTGAGCCGTCTCCCAGCCTTCTCATTGCACTGGTTCTTGCTGATGCTGTTGTTGTTGGGGTTTTCGTTTGTTTTATTTCAAACCTTGACTCACATACTTTCCTGAGACTGTTTTCATGTGAAATGTGCTTTCTTACATTTTTGACCTGGTGTAAGACAGCTTCCCAACGCATTGTGTTCCAATTGTTCTGTATTCTCAGCTGACCTTCTCCTGCCTTCCTTCTTGTCTACTCCAGGATGCTTCATCCTCAGCAGTTGTCCTCAGAGTGGACTCTTTTCTGCAAGAAAAGGCTCTATACACTGTTTTCCCAAAGTTCCTTCATTCCTACCACTCAGTCTCTCCCTCCGCCAACACATACCTTATAAGGAGCCTCTTGCTTTCTACATCTTTTCAAGAAAGAAATACCTCCTTCTGTTTCCCATATGGCCCTCAACCGGACTGGCTGGATCTTCCAGTAAACACCCTGGGCTACCCTGGAGTTCTCTGGATGCCTCACTGATTCCTGACACTGATACCACAAACATTTCAGGGTGATGAACTTGTTAGAGTCATTTGCTCTATCTTGGAAAGCCCGAGGACATAATTTCCCTTAGATATGTTGTTGGTGCTTCTCTTGGGTGGTTCTGGGGATTTTCTGTTTGTTTGCTCTGCTTTAATATGTTGTTGTTTTGTCTGTTTTATATATGAGGACTAAAGAACTGTTGTGGTTTGTCACCTTCCCTGAATTATCCTCTAAGACACTTTAAAATACTTAAGTGTGATCTTGAAAAGCATACACACAGCCAAGACATCATTTTATAGCCATCAAGTACTGCCACCTCTAGCCATATCTGTGGCTACCAGTGTCTCTTATTTGTTACACACTGTTATCACAATCCTAGCTTCTTGCCCACGATGTGCCACCACATATATCGGCTGTTTTAAAATACTCAGTCAGGTCATTGTCACTTTTCAGCTCAGCTCAGTTTCCAATATTCAAGGTCTAGAATCTGGCCTGTTGTTTTCCTCTGACCTCCTCTCCATTGGATTAGGCTGCTTCAGGCACCCTGGCCTCAGATACTTACCTTGGGGTATCTGTGCTGCTGACCGTGAGTTTCACCCCCTTTACTCCTTTTAGTCTCTGCTCAGATGTCATCTATGCAGTAAGGCCTTCCTTGATTTCACTGAAATTTTTACTGATAAATACAATTACTCCTCTCCCCACCCACTCCTAACTTCCTTTACAGTACCTTTAAACCATGTTAAGCATTATATATATATTTTTTTCTTTCTACTCATTTCAATAAAAATACCATGAACGCAAAGAACACTGGACTTTTAAGAGTCCTGACTCAGGCCCAGCACAAATCTGGCACTCAGTAGAAATCTGTTAACTGATTGAATGAGTGACTAAATAAAACAAAGTTTCTAGCACCCAATAGGTATTCAAGAAAAAAAATTCCCCCTCTGTGTGTATGTGTGTGTGTGTGTGTGTGTGTCTTCTGTCAAGGAAAAGAAGCTGATCTCTCTAGGGAATACCAGCATTCCCTATAATAGAAAAATCAACAATGGAAACAGATGTGTAATTAAACAAACAGCTTAAAACATTGACACAAAACCCAAAAGCAGGAGATGGTCTAATACACCAAACACAGTAGTAGTTCAGTAGGATCTGAGAAAAAGCTGCAGAACCTGTTAACAGACTGACTTCTGTCACTCCAAACTCCCAAACACATACTCTGAAACACTGACACCTAATGAGACCATACCCAGAGACAGGGCTGTTAGACAAAGTCAGGATGTTAATCAGATAGGGTTAATGTTATAGAAGAAAGCCCCACCTTGTGAGAACATAGCTATTCGCTAAAAATACTGGTAGCCCTGGTGGGAAACATCTCTGAAGTGGGGTCTGGTAGCACAGGCCCAAGTTCAAGGCGATCAACTCAGTAAAATCCTGTCAATAAAGGAGTTGGGGACTATAGTTCAGTGATAAGTCACCTGCCAAGTACATGGGGAGTCTGGAGTTCAGTTCAATTGCTAGCACAGCAAGAAAAAGAAAAGGGGAGGGAAACTCAAATCATCTTACAGATCCTTGATCTGTGCTTCTCTGACTCCATCATTGTGATAATACATTTTAGTTGTCTAGACCCTGACTTCTGGAGCAGTCTAGTGCAGCCAGAGAGGAATCAGTAGCAGCAGGCCAGACAGTATAGTCATTTGTTATAGTAACCCATGTGCCTAAGTGGACTAATACAACTAGATATCAAGAATACGTTATCTTAAAATTATCCAGAAAGATAACGAATCTGGATTTCTCCCATTTTTCAGTTTTTGCTGACATGCATAAAAGATACAGATTCTGAGAAAATATAGAAAACAACCCCTCCCAAAAGAGCAGAAGTTTTTGAAGAGTTTTAGGGGGTAAATCCATTTAAGGTAGAATGTTGCGTCCGCCTCGACCAGCAAGTAAGACATGACATGGTCGGATTCTTCTCAGACAGCTTTATTCCAGGAACATTCTTCATTCATCCACGGGGAATCCCAAGCAGCAGAAACGAGCTGCTTATATATCCGCCCAAGGAGGCGGGCTAAGCGGCATGTTCTCTCAGGATTGGTTAAACTGCCGATACCTCATTAGCATAAGCCCTGTGATAAGTTAGGGCCAATACCTCATTAGCATAAGCCCTATGATAGGTTAGGGCCAATACTTCATTAGCATAAGCCCTATCGGGAGAGGCTCGAGGCCTACGCATGCCTAACAGGCTTGTTTATACAGGAAGCTGAGCTGGCCATGTCAGAAACCAGCGCCATCTTAAATCGGCTGCTACAGTAGAAAAGTAACAGAATAGTCATAAAAGTTAAACATGCACCAGTGTTTTTTCATGAGTAGTTCAATCAAATTTACTCCTTAAAGTACAGTCAAGTGTTATAAACAGATTAGCCAGAAAGATTCAGGGCTCTGGATCTAGGAGAAGCTGGAGAACAACACACAACACACACACACACACACCACACACACAACAATTAGTGACGTCAGTACACTTGTCTGCATGATGACTGTGATTTCTGGGCTCATGTCAGTTTCCCTTTGACATTCGTTATAAAATGTTGGGTTTGGACCATTATTTTTCAAAGTATAGGGGCATAGAATACCCTGGCTTCCTCCCACCAAAGGCTACTTCAGTTCAGAGGCACAATAAATTTAGACACATCTTATACTGTGCTGAAGTTGGGCTATTCTTTGTGACTAAGCAGCAGATTTTCATTTCCACAACTTAGTGTATGAATAGGGAAAAAAAGAAAAGAAAGGAAAAGAAAGAAGAGAAGAGAAAAGGAAGGAAAAGACCTGACTACTCTTTGGTATGGTGGAGGAGAAAGTTTATTGTAGATAAAGGGAGATCATAGCCAAAGGCAGAGAAATCTAGAAGAGTCCAGAGTAGACTTGATCATGAATCACGTGAGAATAGGGACAGGAAGGAAAGGGAGAGGGGAGAGAGGGGAACTAGGTGTAGCAGCCAAGAGGGCAAAAGATAAAAAAGAGGTAATCAAAATGGCTGGATTATATAGGGAAGAGCCTCTAGTGGAAGGGCAGCCCAGTCCCTGGTTTGGAGAGTTCAAGGTTAGAGGGTTGGGTATGCCAACCATAACAGGTAGTCCCATAAAAGGTAGGGTTGAGGGATGCTGAGAGAAACTGGAAGTCAGATATTAAATAGGCACCTGAGCTATTAGTCCCAGGGTTTGAAACTGAACAGTGTGTAGTCTCCACCAGCGATGGGGTCTTCTCTCCTTGGGATTCTGATGACTTAGCTGTTGAAAAGCATCTTTATATATAAGGACAGAAACAGGGGCTAGGGGTGGGGGTAGACAACTTGGTTAATATCCCCTCACTTAAAGTTTAACGGGAAGAATAAATTGGGGATTCTGATTTGCCAGCCAATATCATCTGTTCTGGCCATTCAGCAGAAGCCAAGTCTCAGCACCTCAAGGAAACCAGGGGTTAACTCAACTGGTAACTGTCAAGAGATAAAAGAAAATCTTCCCTCCTTTCATACAACGGTCTGCATTGAAGTCTAGATCTTTCCAGTGTGGGTGCTCCTCAATACGCAGACAACTGTAATTGTGAGGCCTCAGGATGCCAGGGGTCTGTGCACCTCTTTCGCTTAAATAACAAAACAAACAAACAAACAACAACATCACACACCACACACACACACACACACACACACACACACACACACACACACCACACGATGCTAGTAGCTCAGGAGGTTTGACTAACATTATAGCATTATAGCAGCCATCGCAGATTCCCTGAGGACTGGGGTCCTGGGACAGCAGCTACAATACACACTGCCTACCACAGGCCATTGCAGCTTCGCGTGGCCAGCATGACCCTCGTGAGTCGCAGTAGGCCTGTGAAAGCAGCCGTGACCCTGCGAGCCTCCGTAGAAGCGCGTTCTCAAGATGGCCTCTCGGGGCCCCGTGGCGCCCCACTCCAGCGTCGCGCGCTGCGACAGTGCGGGGCCTAGAGACTGAGAGATTTGGCTGCGGCTCCGCGCGCTGCTTCCGGGGATGGGCGTGGCCCCGCCCGGCTCCGCCCATCTCGGGCGGGCGCTGGGCCTCGTCCGTCCCCGCCCGTCAGTCCGCCCGGCGGGGCGGGCCGCAGACCCGGCCTGGGCAGCTGCACCGGGAACGCTGACTGGGAGGCATCTGGCCGGCCATAGGGCCGGGGCGCACAGGCGGCGGCACCATGTTCTCTCTCAAGCCGCCTAGACCCAGCTTCAGGTCCTACCTCCTGCCGCCACCCCAGGTAAGTGCTCGGGGCTCCGCGGGTGGCTCGGGACCCAGACGAGGCGCGGACAATCGCGCCTCCCGGGAGGCACGGGCTCAGTAGAAACTTGTAGAGCTCCGCGGCGGCCATTCTCTGGCCGAAGTCCTGAGGTCCCTAGTCCTGCCGGGTGACGAGATCTTAGGGACTTAGAGCTGCATTTCTTTCCTTCCTTCGGGGCTGGGCACCGACCCTGCTGTGACTGCCAGATGGTTGCAGCGCTGTGGACACCTCACCGAGCTTACCTGTCTAGTAGCTGTGAATTCTTGAAAGCCGCTTGGGCTGTTGTAAATATGTTTATTGTGAGGCTCTCAAGTTAATGAGTAGATCTTAAAAGGATCTCTATTTGGACTTGAAAGAGTTTTAAGTAGGGGATATATGTCCGTCGCATGTGTCACCACTTAGAAAATTCGCCTTAGTATCTTGTGACAGGGCGGTATTTGGATTTTGCTTTATTTTGTTCCTGTATTTCAGACTGACGATAAGATCAGTTCCGAACCGAAGATTAAAAAACTGGAGCCAGTCCTTTTGCCAGGTAAATTTCAGAATTTGAATATACTTTGGACTGAGATTGTATGGAATAGGATTGTGTAGTTATCTTTCCCTTTCTATTATTTTTACTTTCTCCAGTTAAAAAAACTTAAGTGAGGAGAGAAAGAGTTGGCTAGACATAATTGATGTTTGTCTCGGAAAGTTTAAAGTACAATAGAAGACTTTCAAGAGCATAACTACCTCATTTCTTTTCTGTTTTCTGAAAGTTTAGTTTTGAAAGAAGTATCTAATTGCTTGGGTAGTGAAAGTTCTTTTGCTTTACATATGTGTTACCACCTAATGAAATCGTGATTAATAATCAAATCATCATTTTAATGTGTTTTGATAGTGTGAAAACATGTCTGTGTCTCTAAGATAATGACAAAGCTTAGCAGACATTGACTACTCTGTAATTGTCTTTTGAAGTTGTCAGCTGTCTGCAAATTTGCTTGTTTCAGTTTAGAACTTTGTTTTCCCAGTAGAGACACTATTGACCTTTCTGGCTGGGCAATTCTTTGTTGTGTGAGGAGCTGTCCTGAGCTGACAGCCATCCCTACATCTTTGGCCTCTGTCTGTTCCATGATAGTGACACCCCATCTTCTGCTAACTAGCTGTCATGTCCTCAGCATAACCAGAATGTCTCCAGGTATTGCCCTCCCCCCACCTCTCTCTGTGTGTTTGTGTGACTCTGTGTGTGTGGCATGAGTGTGCCTCTTAGGGTCATCCTCAGGTTGGAAATGACTTGTTAAGAACAAATGTACCTTAGATGGAGAACTTACAAATAAAAGGAGGGATTCGAAGTAAACAGTTTTACAATGTAGACAAACTATTATTTGATTACTATTTTTGAATTGTGTAGCCATTACACAATAATTAAAGAAAAATCAACTTTTTAATAAGATTATTGGGGCAAATAGCCAGACATTTAGGAAGGCCTATCTATCTTAAGCTTAAACTATGATCAAATACCAGTTTTCAATGTCAGAAAAAAAAAAATCTCAGAATCATTAGTTAAATAAGATAAGACTTCATTGATAGTAACTTAACACATGTGGAAACTTACAAAATGTAGTAAGTCGAGATGAACAGTTAAAGCGCCAGCCAGCCTTTGGTCCTGTATGGTAGGTGCCAACTCTTAAATGTTCTATTAGACTACTAGAGTTATCTTTTTTCTAGCTTTTGTTAGTCTTTCACTCGTGTTGACTAACGAGCCCTTTCTGCTCTTCCTGAGAGTGAGCTGAAGCAGTACTGAGTAACCCTTGCCCTCTGTCCATGCTCCATGTTGGTTCACCGCTGCAGGCATTTTAGAGACAGCCAGGGAAGCAGTATGCATGTTGACTGAGTACCTGGGAGCTGTTGAACTTTGCCTTTACTTTGAACTGGTCTGGTTCTTAGACAGCCAGCCCCTCCTCAGCGATTCTGTGCTTTGACACTAAAAACCAATATAGTTTTAGCTATAAATGCTCATGTTTTGTTTTTTAAAATTAGCTTTTAAACTTAACTGTGCTTAGGAAAAGTGTGAGTATGAATATGGTTGAAGAATTTTCTTACTGAAGAATTAGTGTTTGAAATTACTAAATAATAATAGTAATAATAATAATAATAATAATAATAATACATACCAGCATTTCTGGGCAAGGTTTTAACCCCAGTTCCTGAATGTGTGTAGTATACTTTTCTTAGAAATAACAGTGTCTTTTGTTCAATTGCCCGTTAAGAAACTTCCTGACCTGTATTAATTTTTCTTGCATGAAAGCTCATGTCACGTTAAACTACAGTTGCATGAATGAAAACACGGCTTGATGTCCAGTTTCTCTTTGCTCCTCGTTTATCCCTACAGAAGGCTGAGCTGATCCTGAACTGTGAAGTCCTGCTGCTTGTCTAACCTCTGCTGTTCTTACCGTCGTGTGCTCACTTTCCCAGTGCTCTCTGAGGTTGTGTTTTGGCTGAGCAGCCCATTCTGGTCTTCTTTTCCTGCCTTAACTCTAATGCCAAATCTGCAGTTACTGCTAAAACCCCAGTTATATTTCTTCAGCCTACAACATGCTACTCTACACATGTAATCTGGAAAACAAGTAGAAAGTATTGTGATCTAACAACCTAGACTAGAGTGATGAGGTTTGCAGCTCATGGTAAGAGTATGCTTAACACGCTTAGCATGTACAAGCCGCTGGGTTTGGCTCCCACCACCACAACAGTGACAGCGAGCAAACCATAGAGACCTAAGCTAGGATAGCACTTTTTACTGAGGGCTTGGTTAATACAGTTCTGGCCTGCATTGCCATCGAGGGCAAGAGAAAACATTCTCAAGTCTCCCGTGGCTTTCTTTACCCAGGTACAAAGAACAAGAAGTAATTGTTCAGTGATATAGTATCATGCACTATGTTTTGGCTTACGACCTTAAGTCCAAGGATATCCTACTTCAGTTGCCCGAAGTTTGAACTTTTAATTCAATAAGCAGATGAAAATTAGAACACAACATCAATTGTTTACTTGTGTGCCTTAATCATGTGCTACATTGGGCTTTAATGCCAAGTTTAAAATGTTCCCTATCATTTAGTAAGTAAAGGAAATTGAAGAAAATGATGAGTAATTGAATTCAGACTCTGATTTATGTTAGTAACTTTCAATTTTCCTGATTCATGAAGCTCTTTGAGATGAGGATTGTATCAAATATAGCTTTGTGATCCTGATATCTTATGCAGTGCCTGAAATGTAACACTGTGCTGACATTCACTGAGTAAATGACTGCACAGTAGGACCCCACCCTGCTTAAACTGTTACCTTAGGCGTGCCTGCATACAGATACCAACTCCTAGATTTAGGAGCAAGAGAAACACTGCTATTTCATGCTAGACATCTCAAGAGAATTACATCTGAACCTGTAATTGGAGTAAAGTATTGTGTCAGCTTAGTTACTATCTGAGCTGGCAATCTCTTTGTCATTAGCTCGTTTTATAAATCCTGTTCTCTTATTGTATAGATGTCACTCGTTTCATGCTTTTAGAAACTAGAGAGTATAACTATCAAGACTTCAACTCTTCATGTGTTTATGTATGGGAACATATGAAGACTACCCAGGTTTTATGTAGAAGGGAAAGGTTCCTGAAGTATAGTGAATCTGGATCACAACAGGGCCCTGAGGGGGTTCCAAGCTACCCTACCTGGACAAGTAGAAGACTGTGATCTGATAAGTGGTTCCCAGATTCCAGGCAGGGCCTGGGTGATATTTGGGGCAATCTATCTATCATCTATTTATCTGTATCTATCTATCTATCTATCTATCTATCTATCTATCTACTCTATCTACCTATCTATCTATCTGATTGGTTGAATTGTCTAGTTTGGTCTCAAACCCTTGGGCTCAATGATCCCTTGGCCTTAGCTCCCAAGAGGTGGCACTCCAGGCCACTTTGCCAGTCTCAAGTGGTGTTTTCGTTAGGCCATGGTCAAAAGAAAAGTTAGGAATATGGAGCTTTTTTTTTTAAATCAATTTGAAGTTATTTGATTTAAAAATTGTGCTGAGATTACCTCCTAACTTCTTTGATGTAGGATATGATCTTTTGCTAGATTTAAAAAAAAAATTAAGGTGGTAAAATATGAAGTTAGGAACTCTGTTTTGGTCCCCCAAATTTCTTTTATGTGTAGACATGGTTTGGAATGTAAGGATGATATTATTGTCAGTACAGTTTAGTGAGCACTGTGCAGAGATGACCAGTTACTTTGTCTGTATAGGTGGCTTCCCACCATCTTTCAAGATGCATCTCCTTTTGACAAATTGTTCTAACCCAACGTTACCCAGACACAGCACAGCCTGCTTCCACATATGTCCAGGTTCATACTAAGGAAGGCTTTTGGTGGTACTACCTGTACTGCAGATCCAGAAAACCCATGGCAACGAATGAAGAACACCGAGGGGATAGCATGACAGTGCTCAGGCTTTTGGGCTTTATTGTCCTTGATATCCAGCTAACACAGAGCCACAGAATTTCCTTGTTGCTAACCTTGCTCCAGGCATGCTCCTGATACCTGAGCTCACATCCTTGGCTGGTATAGGTCAATCCTCACAACAGTCCTGTCAGGCAAGGTACTAACTTGTCTTCATTTGACAGGTGAGAGAATTCCTAGCAAGAATTCAGGAAGCTGCCCAGTGTTGCATAACCTGCAAAGGCAGAGAGTCTGCTGTGCCTGACTTCCATACGGTGCTGATAGCCACTAAGCAGCATGGCCCACCCAGCTACATTGGTGACTTTCACATACAGATTTATGCTTTGGAACTGTGGTGGGCAGATGGGATGCCAATCAAGAGAAAATTGTCTGGTGACATGAAAAGAGCCTTGTCTTCGGCTCTGCTTTTCTCACAACAGTGACAGATTTGACCTAGCTTGAGGAAGAACTTTCAATTTCAGCTGCCAGAAAGTGGAATGTCTTAAGAAGTAGTGATTTCCTGTGGCTGGCCTTGCTGAGGAGTGGCTGGTAGAGTGCCCACTGCTTTGTGATTGGGATGTAAGATTCGCAGTGCGTAAGGCTTCATGACCTTTGCTCTCCTTGCTCCCTGAGGTGGGATCTTTTTATAAGCATCCTGGAGGTGGGAGGGAGAAGATTGAAATGCAGTGACTAACTATAATGGATTGCTTTGTTCAGCAGGTAAGGAATGTGAGCCAGTGTTGCTTGGCAGAGGGTTTTTGTTTGTTTTTGTTTTGGGAAGATGGTAGGGCAGGTAGATTCTGCCCTTACACAATTTCTGATCTTTGGGGAAAGTGCTGGAAAGGATAACAGAGGTTGTGAGGGCTCAGGACAGTCACCTAAGTCAGATTTGGGGCTCACCATGGACTGTCAGCAAGCTTTCCCAGGAAATGTTTGTGATCTGAATTTTGAGTGTCAGCTGAGCCTAGGCTGCTGTTCTGAAAGCTCTGTGTCAGCTCAGCTCATTCTTCCCCTTGCCTAATGCAAAACCAACAGCACTTCAGTTACAAAGATTAGCTGGGAGGTTGATAACATATGCCCTAATTATCTGATCTCTTGTAGTCAGATCAGGGCATCCACAGAGCTGATTTTTTACATATTCATTGTTTGTGCTGTTCCGATATTGTTCTGTCTTCTGCCTCACCTAAGTCTCATTTCATTTCCTCTGTTGGGTTGTAAGTCACTCTCTGGCAAAACATAAAACAAAACTGTCTTTTAAAGAGCTCATGTAATACCCGTTCAAAGATGTCTACCTAGATGATGGACTGAGTTTGGTAGGATTTTACTTCCGCAGTACTGGATATCAGACTTGACATCACCTGGAGGCATGTGTCTACAGCTGACTGGAGGCATCTGGCCGGCCATAGGGCCGGGGCGCACAGGCGGCGGCACCATGTTCTTCTAAAGCCGCCTAGACCCCAGCTTCAGGTCCTACCTCCTGCCGCCACCCCAGGTAAGTGCTCGGGGCTCCGCGGTGGCTCGGGACCCAGACGAGGCGCGGACAAGCGCGCCTCCCGGGAGGCACGGGCTCAGTAGAAACTTGTAGAGCTCCGCGGCGGCCATTCTCTGGCCGAAGTCCTGAGGTCCCTAGTCCTGCCGGGTGACGAGATCTTAGGGACTTAGAGCTGCATTTCTTTCCCTTCCTTCGGGGCTGGCACCGACCCCTGCTGTGACTGCCAGATGGTTGCAGCGCTGTGGACACCTCACCGAGCTTACTGTCAGTAGCTGTGAATTCTTGAAAGCCGCTTGGGCTGTTGTAAATATGTTTATGTGAGGCTCTCAAGTTAATGAGTAGATCTTAAAAGGATCTCTATTTGGACTTGAAAGAGTTTTTAAGTAGGGGATATATGTCCGTCGCATGTGTCACCACTTAGAAAATTCGCCTTAGTATCTTGTGACAGGGCGGTATTTGGATTTTGCTTTATTTTGTTCCTGTATTTCAGACTGACGATAAGATCAGTTCCGAACGAAGATTAAAAAACTGGAGCCAGTCCCTTTTGCCAGGTAAATTTCAGAATTTGAATATACTTTGGACTGAGATTGTATGGAATAGGATTGTGTAGTTTTTCTTTACCCTTTCTATTATTTTTACTTTCTCCAGTTAAAAAAACTTAAGTGAGGAGAGAAAGAGTTGGCTAGACATAATTGATGTTTGTCTCGGAAAGTTTAAAGTACAATAGAAGACTTTCAAGAGCATAACTACCTCATTTCTTTTCTGTTTTCTGAAAGTTTAGTTTTGAAAGAAGTATCTAATTGCTTGGTAGTGAAAGTTCTTTTGCTTTACATATGTGTTACCACCTAATGAAATCGTGATTAATAATCAAATCATCATTTTAATGTGTTTTGATAGTGTGAAAACATGTCTGTGTCTCTAAGATAATGACAAAGCTTAGCAGACATTGACTACTCTGTAATTGTCTTTTGAAGTTGTCAGCTGTCTGCAAATTTGCTTGTTCAGTTTAGAACTTTGTTTTCCCAGTAGAGACACTATTGACCTTTCTGGCTGGCAATTCTTTGTTGTGTGAGGGCTGTCCTGAGCTGACAGCCATCCCTACATCTTTGGCCTCTGTCTGTTCCATGATAGTGACACCCCATCTTCTGCTAAACTAGCTGTCATGTCCTCAGCATAACCAGAATGTCTTCAGGTATTGCCCTCCCCCCACCTCTCTCTGTGTGTTTGTGTGACTCTGTGTGTGTGGCATGAGTTGTGCCTCTTAGGGTCATCCTCAGGTTGGAAATGACTTGTTAAGAACAAATGTACCTTAGATGGAGAACTTACAAATAAAAGGAGGGATTCGAAGTAAACAGTTTTACAATGTAGACAAACTATTATTTGATTACTATTTTTAAATTGTGTAGCCATTACACAATAATTAAAGAAAAATCAACTTTTAATAAGATTATTGGGGCAAATAGCCAGACTTTAGGAAGGCCTATCTATCTTAAGCTTAAACTATGATCAAATACCAGTTTTCAATGTCAGAAAAAAAAAAAATCTCAGAATCATTAGTTAAATAAGATAAGACTTCATTGATAGTAACTTAACACATGTGGAAACTTACAAAATGTAGTAAGTCGAGATGAACAGTTAAAGCGCCAGCCAGCCTTTGGTCCTGTATGGTAGGTGCCAACTCTTAAATGTTCTATTAGACTACTGAGTTATCTTTTTTCTAGCTTTTGTTAGTCTTTCACTCGTGTTGACAAACGAGCCCTTTCTGCTCTTCCTGAGAGTGAGCTGAAGCAGTACTGAGTAACCCTTGCCCTCTGTCCATGCTCCATGTTGGTTCACCGCTGCAGGCATTTTAGAGACAGCCAGGGAAGCAGTATGCATGTTGACTGAGTACCTGGGAGCTGTTGAACTTTGCCTTTACTTTGAACTGGTCTGGTTCTTAGACAGCCAGCCCCTCCTCAGCGATTCTGTGCTTTGACACTAAAAAACCAATATAGTTTTAGCTATAAATGCTCATGTTTTGTTTTTTAAAATTAGCTTTTAAACTTAACTGTGCTTAGGAAAAGTGTGAGTATGAATATGGTTGAAGAATTTTTTTACTGAAGAATTAGTGTTTGAAATTACTAAATAATAATAGTAATAATAAAATAATAATAATAATACATACCAGCATTTCTGGGCAAGGTTTTAAACCCCAGTTCCTGAATGTGTGTAGTATACTTTTCTTAGAAATAACAGTGTCTTTTGTTCAATTGCCCGTTAAGTAAACTTCCTGACCTGTATTAATTTTTCTTGCATGAAAGCTCATGTCACGTTAAACTACAGTTGCATGAATGAAAACACGGCTTGATGTCCATTTTCTCTTTGCTCCTCGTTTATCCCTACAGAAGGCTGAGCTGATCCTGAAAATGTGAAGTCCTGCTGCTTGTCTAACCTCTGCTGTTCTTACCGTCGTGTGCTCACTTTTCCCAGTGCTCTCTGAGGTTGTGTTTTGGCTGAGCAGCCCATTCTGGTCTTCTTTTCCTGCCTTAACTCTAATGCCAAATCTGCAGTTACTGCTAAAACCCCAGTTATATTTCTTCAGCCTACAACATGCTACTCTACACATGTAATCTGGAAAACAAGTAGAAAAGTATTGTGATCTAACAACCTAGACTAGAGTGATGAGGTTTGCAGCTCATGGTAAGAGTATGCTTAACACGCTTAGCATGTACAAGCCGCTGGGTTTTGGCTCCCACCACCACAACAGTGACAGCGAGCAAACCATAGAGACCTAAGCTAGGATAGCACTTTTTACTGAGGGCTTGGTTAATACAGTTCTGGCCTGCATTGCCATCGAGGGCAAGAGAAAACATTCTCAAGTCTCCCGTGGCTTTCTTTACCCAGGTACAAAGAACAAGAAGTAATTGTTCAGTGATATAGTATCATGCACTATGTTTTGGCTTACGACCTTAAGTCCAAGGATATCCTACTTCAGTTGCCCGAAGTTTGAACTTTTAATTCAATAAGAGATGAAAATTAGAACACAACATCAATTGTTTACTTGTGTGCCTTAATCATGTGCTACATTGGGCTTTAATGCCAAGTTTAAAATGTTCCCTATCATTTAGTAAGTAAAGGAAATTGAAGAAAATGATGAGTAATTGAATTCAGACTCTGATTTATGTTAGTAACTTTCAATTTTCCTGATTCATGAAGCTCTTTGAGATGAGGATTGTATCAAATATAGCTTTGTGATCCTGATATCTTATGCAGTGCCTGAAATGTAACACTGTGCTGACATTCACTGAGTAAATGACTGCACAGTAGACCCCACCCTGCTTAAACTGTTACCTTAGGCGTGCCTGCATACAGATACCAACTCCTAGATTTAGGAGCAAGAGAAACACTGCTATTTCATGCTAGACATCTCAAGAGAATTACATCTGAACCTGTAATTGGAGTAAAGTATTGTGTCAGCTTAGTTACTATCTGAGCTGGCAATCTCTTTGTCATTAGCTCGTTTTATAAATCCTGTTCTCTTATTGTATAGATGTCACTCGTTTCATGCTTTTAGAAACTAGAGAGTATAACTATCAAGACTTCAACTCTTTCATGTGTTTATGTATGGGAACATATGAAGACTACCCAGGTTTTATGTAGAAGGGAAAGGTTCCTGAAGTATAGTGAATCTGGATCACAACAGGGCCCTGAGGGGTTCCAAGCTACCCTACCTGGACAAGTAGAAGACTGTGATCTGATAAGTGGTTCCCAGATTCCAGCAGGGCCTGGGTGATATTTGGGGCAATCTATCTATCATCTATTTATCTGTATCTATCTATCTATCTATCTATCTATCTATCTATCTATCTACTATCTATCTACCTATCTATCTATCTGATTGGTTGAAAAGTCTAGTTTGGTCACAAACCCTTGGGCTCAATGATCCCTTGGCCTTAGCTCCCAAGAGGTGGCACTCCAGGCCACTTTGCCAGTCTCAAGTGGTGTTTTCGTTAGGCCATGGTCAAAAGAAAAGTTAGGAATATGGAGCTTTTTTTTTTAAATCAATTTGAAGTTATTTGATTTAAAAATTGTGCTGAGATTACCTCCTAACTTCTTTGATGTAGGATATGATCTTTTGCTAGATTTAAAAAAAAAATTAAGGTGGTAAAATATGAAGTTAGGAACTCTGTTTTGGTCCCCCAAATTTCTTTTATGTGTAGACATGGTTTGGAATGTAAGGATGATATTATTGTCAGTACAGTTTAGTGAGCACTGTGCAGAGATGACCAGTTACTTTGTCTGTATAGGTGGCTTCCCACCATCTTTCAAGATGCATCTCCTTTTGACAAATTGTTCTAACCCAACGTTACCCAGACACAGCACAGCCTGCTTCCACATATGTCCAGGTTCATACTAAGGAAGGCTTTTGGTGGTACTACCTGTACTGCAGATCCAGAAAACCCATGGCAACGAATGAAGAACACCGAGGGGATAGCATGACAGTGCTCAGGCTTTTGGGCTTTATTGTCCTTGATATCCAGCTAACACAGAGCCACAGAATTTCCTTGTTGCTAACCTTGCTCCAGGCATGCTCCTGATACCTGAGCTCACATCCTTGGCTGGTATAGGTCAATCCTCACAACAGTCCTGTCAGGCAAGGTACTAACTTGTCTTCATTTGACAGGTGAGAGAATTCCTAGCAAGAATTCAGGAAGCTGCCCAGTGTTGCATAACCTGCAAAGGCAGAGAGTCTGCTGTGCCTGACTTCCATACGGTGCTGATAGCCACTAAGCAGCATGGCCCACCCAGCTACATTGGTGACTTTCACATACAGATTTATGCTTTGGAACTGTGGTGGGCAGATGGGATGCCAATCAAGAGAAAATTGTCTGGTGACATGAAAAGAGCCTTGTCTTCGGCTCTGCTTTTCTCACAACAGTGACAGATTTGACCTAGCTTGAGGAAGAACTTTCAATTTCAGCTGCCAGAAAGTGGAATGTCTTAAGAAGTAGTGATTTCCTGTGGCTGGCCTTGCTGAGGAGTGGCTGGTAGAGTGCCCACTGCTTTGTGATTGGGATGTAAGATTCGCAGTGCGTAAGGCTTCATGACCTTTGCTCTCCTTGCTCCCTGAGGTGGGATCTTTTTATAAGCATCCTGGAGGTGGGAGGGAGAAGATTGAAATGCAGTGACTAACTATAATGGATTGCTTTGTTCAGCAGGTAAGGAATGTGAGCCAGTGTTGCTTGGCAGAGGGTTTTTGTTTGTTTTTGTTTTGGGAAGATGGTAGGGCAGGTAGATTCTGCCCTTAACACAATTTCTGATCTTTGGGAAAGTGCTGGAAAGGATAACAGAGGTTGTGAGGGCTCAGGACAGTCACCTAAGTCAGATTTGGGGCTCACCATGGACTGTCAGCAAGCTTTCCCAGGAAATGTTTGTGATCTGAATTTTGAGTGTCAGCTGAGCCTAGGCTGCTGTTCTGAAAGCTCTGTGTCAGCTCAGCTCATTCTTCCCCTTTGCCTAATGCAAAACCAACAGCACTTCAGTTACAAAGATTAGCTGGGAGGTTGATAACATATGCCCTAATTATCTGATCTCTTGTAGTCAGATCAGGGCATCCACAGAGCTGATTTTTACATATTCATTGTTTGTGCTGTTCCGATATTGTTCTGTCTTCTGCCTCACCCTAAGTCTCATTTCATTTCCTCTGTTGGGTTGTAAGTCACTCTCTGGCAAAACATAAAACAAAACTGTCTTTTAAAGAGCTCATGTAATACCCGTTCAAAGATGTCTACCTAGATGATGGACTGAGTTTGGTAGGATTTTACTTCCGCAGTACTGGAATATCAGACTTGACCATCACCTGGAGGCATGTGTCTACAGCTGTCCATTTCTTATGCTCCTGCTAAGTACCTCAGACCAGCATGATGCTAACTCCTCATACAGTTTTTCCCATTGGTGCTTAAATGCTTTATTAACTTCTTAAATTAGCTCTACCTTACCAACTTGTGTGATTCCAGGTTTGCTTCAGTCAGTCTGGCTCTTTGCTGCCTCCTAGATACTTTATTCATTATTTGGGTCTTTGTTACTGTGACCACACACTCTGTACTCTATCACTTTTCTGTTCATTACTTCATCCTGGTCCTTTCCTAAGATCTGCACTGGAACCCTGGTCCTGTCCCCACTGTGTGCTGCCCTTACTGGGTGTGATGCCTGATGATAGACCTTTTTTGTGTTACGTGTGCCCTGTAGGGTCACCACCAGTGGCAGCATCACACAGTTTGTGTACCTAATACATAGCTCAGACTTGCAGTTACAACTTAGAAAACTAGGATGAATGACCGGTGACAGTCTTTTAGTGTGTAAGCCCCATGCTTAGGGAAGCCTTTCTGTATCAGGGAACTGAGGTGAATTGGTCTCCCTGTTTTAAGCCATGTGCTGAATTACAGAAGATTTTGCCCTGAACTATTTTCTAGACTGCAATTTATGGGGTATTTTATTTCTATTTACCAGACATACCTTTTTAATTGCATGAGGAATCAAAAACAGCATACACGATCTTTTTGTTCTTGGAGATTAAAATTTTCCCTCCCTATACCATTTGGAAACTATTCTCTTTACATTTCTTTTCTCTTTTTTTCTGTAAAGTGTCACACAATTAGGAGGTTTTCTGGGCTAAGTCTATGTTACAAGTACTCAGTCTTGACCTTGTTCTATGAAACAGCCAAAAGTAGCACAAGAGTAAAAGTCAATAAAAGAGTATTTACAGAGGAACCTGCGTAGCCCAGGGGCCGTGGTTTACCACCCCATAGAGCCATCACCCACAAACGCCCTTCTTTTGTCTCAGCCTCACTTCATTTGCAGGTGCATGTCTTGTTCCTGCTGCATGGGTAGGAATCCAGTGGCTACAGAAGGGCTGTTGTGGGGCTGAAGAGAGATGGGCAGGTGGGTAGGCAGGTGGATGGATGGATGGACGGATGGATGGATGGATGGACGGATGGATGGACAGAATGAATAAATGAATGAGTGAATGAATGAATTGGCAGATAATACTAGCTCAACCACGGTGTCCTAGTTTTTTCTCCATTTCTTACCAGGAGTGCTTCTGCTTCCCTTCTCAGGAAGTCCTACAGTGTGACTTGACTTTGTTGTTTTAAAGGTTTTTATTTGAGTGTAACATGCATGCAAATATGAATGAATCATACATGGTGCGGCTCTTGACTTTCTGTAGCATTGTTTTCAGAGTCCTAGTTCAGGTAAATTGATTGAGGAGTGGGCAATGTGAGTTTGGGTTACAAAAGGTGACTTCTGTCTGCAGTAGAAATAATTAGTTCAGTTATGTAAGTCTTATAATTGGCAACAAGACTGGGGAAAGTGATTGACTATTCAGTAG
This sequence comes from Mastomys natalensis, assembly GCA_021653895.1. Taxonomy (NCBI): domain Eukaryota; kingdom Metazoa; phylum Chordata; class Mammalia; order Rodentia; family Muridae; genus Mastomys; species Mastomys natalensis. The sequence continues at coordinate 297,642 of JAJTUV010001115.1, forward strand.
CCCAGATTGTGATAAGGCAGGTGATAAGCTCACTGTGGAAGGAATTGTAGAAAATTTCATTTGTTTTTCATTAGAATGTCGTTAGGAACAACAATGAGTCTTTAATTCAATGCTGGTACTTGTTCCAGGTCACTACAACACATGTACATTTATGAAAGTTTGTAGAAACAAGGACAGAAGGCTTTTGTGGCTGGGTTCCATATCTGTGGATCAGCCAACTCTTGGTGGCAAATCTTCTAATCATAGATACTGAACATGCACAGAGCTGTGTTCTTGTCTTTATTCCCTGAAGACTGTAGCACTTACATTTACTAGGGACTTGAGGTCATCCAGGATGCCTTAAAGACTGTGAGTGAGTTGTATGCAATGTCTCGCCATGTATATAAGGAACTTCATGTTCATGAGGTCTGAGAACCAATGCCCCACGGGTGCTGAGGGACACTTGCTAAGTTCCACATTTATTTCTGGTTTTATAGTCTTAGGAGTATAAAAGTGATTTAACCTTTTGGGTGCCAAGTGCCTGCCTGATCTTTGTAGTAGAGAAAACGTCCGCCCTCCTTTCATATAGACTGTAAAGAATCAATCAGGCCAAGCACTGAGGAGCTACCAGTCCTAGATTATACGGTTCCCTGTGTGTTGGGGGCCAGCTGGGGCAGTTCTGTGATTACGTCTGCCTTGTGTACCCAAACAGTCCTCATCTTCCAACTCAGAGGCTGCTGGACCAGGGGAATTACTGGTCCTGCTCTGCTCAGAGCAGCTTGAGTTCCATGGCTGCTGGTTGTCTGCTGGGAATGTCCCTCACAGTTTAAAAACTAAGCTAGAGAGAACATTGGGCTTCCTAGAGGAACAGAGTTAGGAAGTTTGGTGGCTTATTTGTTGGTTTGTTTTGTTATTGATCTAACCTAGGGTCTTTGTACATGCTAACACCTAGCTGTGTCCCCAGCTGCTGCATTTTAGGGACAGTCTCACTGTGTACTAAGGCTGGTCCTGAACTCTGGATCCTTCTGCCTTTGCCTCCTCTGTGCTGGGTTACACCACCACATCTGATCCAGTGAGATGGTTATAAGTAGTTTATGTTTTTTATCCACTCAGATTGCTGATTTTATTCCTTTTCTGTAAACCAGAGACACTGAGTTGATTTCAGTCCTGTATTTAGCACTTCCTTAACAGATACCAACGTGTAGTAGTAGATACTGTTGTATGCACTGCAGTTTCAACAAAATGTCTGTCCTCTACCACCTTTGGATGTATAATCCTGACTGAAGGCAAGCATGTACTTAAAAAGTAAATGTGTGTCAGGTTGTAGCTGTGATGAGCAGTGCAATTAATTACAAGTGTATAGTGCTGTGATTAGGGAGATTTGATCTAGGCAGGAAGATTTATTTTAAGGCATTCTTTAGCACAGTCACTGTCTGAAAGAATCTTCCAAGACAGGAGTGTGTTCAAAGACCCATAAATGGAAGCAGTGTGGTATATAAAGGGGTTCATAGAAGGCCACTGTGGCTGCAGCGGGAGGGCGAGGAAGACAGCTGAGCAGGACTTGGCATTCAGGGCCTAAAGCCATGTGAAAGAAGCTTGTATTCAGGATGGAAATTTTCTCAAGTGATTTGAGCCAGGAATTTGACGTGAGTGTATGAATTAAATCCTCAAGTAAATATTAGCGGCTGTTCTTAAAATTAGCCTTCTGAATTTTTAAGAGCGTTGAGTAAAATTTATTCATTGTCACACACTTTATTGTTAACATTTTTGATGGAGAGGATTGTTTTGAGACTAAAGTTCCATTCTTCATGAATGAGGTGTTTGGAGATTGTCAGCAAACAGGTTCTGGGCATCACCATGAAAACTGTTTCCTGATAATAGAAAGTACAAAACAGATTGTATTCTGGCTTTCTGCCATTGACCAAAGAGGCTGATAGCTTAAAATGTGCCTTGTCTGATTGCATTGTAGATCTTAAATGATGATCACATTCTAAATGCCTTTCGAGAAATTACTCTTTTCAAAAGCACGTGAGAGCTCTTGCTGAGGGTTCTAATATTTGTTTTTCCAATCTTTTCTTTTAACTCAAGCTTGATTTTAAAGTTTTATTGTTTACTCTGTTACAGTTTGAGTGCAAAGGTTTCATGAAGTGTACTTTAAAGCAGATAAAACTGGATGCTGGTTCTTGTTCCTTACCAAATGATCAAAGACATGAATGTTAGTGAGTGTCACATCTTAATAAACCCAGATATCCATCACAAATGTCTCAGGAATGAATGCCTTGAGGCTAGCTAACTAGAGGCAGCAGAGCAGCTGAGGCCACCTTGCTGGTTCTGTCGTCTCAGACCCCAAAGCTTTTTGGGCCTCGTTCTGTGCCATACCCCATTGCCCACGGATGCCACAGCCTGTGGACGCTCCTCTTCACACACATTCTTTCAGCCACCAGCAGCCATGAAGTCCTCCGCAAGGTCACACAGTGGTTTCTGGGATTGTCAGTATATTGTTTGGCTCACTGTGACTTTTTTTTGTTCTTTTTTAGGAGAAATTGTTGTAAATGAAGTCAATTTTGTGAGAAAATGCATCGCAACAGACACGAGCCAGTATGATTTGTGGGGAAAGTTGATATGCAGTAACTTCAAAATTTCCTTTATTACAGATGACCCAATGCCATTACAGGTATTTACTTGTATACTATTTAATTATGTTAGGGCTTTAACTGTAAGCAGAATATACTGTTATATAAATAAAAGATTTGGAAAATGGTAAAAATCATCAACAAATCATTAATGTTGAAAATATACTCTATAAATAGTGGAATTGATAGACAGCACAGTTTTGGACACAAATTTGTGTGGGTAGGCAAGGGGTGACAGATCTGGGAGGAGTTGAGGGAGGGATGAATATGACCAAAATACATTGTACAAAATCCTTAAAGAACTAATAAAAATAATTTTAAAAATCAAAATATAGTGAAGGAGAACGCCACAACTTTGCTTGAGGAATAGGGAGTGTGGGTTTTGTGATTGTTGGTTTGTTTTCCTTTGGTGTAATATTAGAGACCAGATGCTCTGCTATTGGGCTACGTCCCCACTCTACAGAATCTCCCTGTATAGTTCAGGCTGCTTTTGAAGTCTTGATCTTCCTGGCTCTGGCTCCCAGGTATTTGATTAGACCTCATATTAAGTTTAGTGAGATGGCCTTAAGTCACTTTGCTTTATTTGCCCTCTAGGGTTATTGGTTTCATATCTTTTTCAATAGGGGAGTTATGTTTTCCTTTATTTTTAGAAATGTATCTAAAAAATATTCTTTTGACTAATCATGAGAAAAACTTAGTTATTTGGCATATGATATTGTAAATGGTGAACATTTTACTGATTTATTTGTTTGCTTGTTTTTTTAAAACCGATTAGCTCTATTTCCCAGAAACTTAAATTCTACTTTCTAGCATATAGTAAGAGTGAAAAAAAATGGATAAAATGTTTCTTTAATAACCCAAGCATTTCTTTGAGTGCTCTGTATGTATTTTATTTCATGTAGTCCTTCACTAATTTTTCAACATTTTCTGTATATTCATATATGTATTAGTCTCTTGAATTATGTTTAGACTAAGCTTAAGGCATTAGCAATGATTTGTATGCAGGGATAGTAACTCATCTGATGTAGACGTGAGTTTTCCCTTTGCTTCTGGCTTCATTGAAGGATCTCTGGCCACAGACTTCATTCAGTGAGCAGGGGAAACCTATACCTGGAGTAGCTTAAATCCAGGACCAGTGATCAACCAGTGCTCTACTGACAGCAATTAAGGTTTCAGTTGGAAGTTGATGAGGAAGTATTTGTTAGGAGGCATAAACAGTGGACTTCCACTCACCAAAAGCTTTCTTTACTTCTTACTTTTTACAGGCTATCATGTGCCCCAGGCTGGCTTCACACTCCATGTATATTGAGAATGACCTTGAACTTCTGATCCTTTTGCCCCTACCTCCTGAATCCTGGGATTACAGATGTGTTCCACTTTGCCAGAATATTATGTGTTGCTGAGAATCACACCCAGGACTTCTCCCTATATCCCCAGCCCCAAAGCTTTTCCTAAGATTATTGTACTTGGAAAACTGAGGCAGGAGAATCACAGTTTTTTTTTTTTTTTTGGTTTTTTGAGACAGGGTTTCTCTGTATAGCCCTGGCTGTCCTGGAACTCACTCTGTAGACCAGGCTGGCCTCGAACTCAGAAATCCACCTGCCTCTGCCTCCCAAGTGCTGGGATTAAAGGTGTGCGCCACCACCGCCCGGCCGAGAATCACAGTTTTAAGGTGAACCGGAGCAAGACCCTATCTCAAAACAAAACAAATCTTTAAAAAAAAAATGTAGTGGTCATTATGCTCTAGAAAGTCAATTCCCACACTAACTCTGTATCATAAAGTAAAATATGATTTTATTCCTTAAAATCTGATGACCTAAGAGCCTTCTTTCTTTCATTATTTTGTGACAGATTCATCTAAAACTAGGTATGCACTTGTTTACCTGTAAACTAATTTATCACATTTCATCTCTCAAATATTATAGTAGCATTGGTGGTATATATTTTAAGTTCCTTCTGTTAGAATAAAAGTGTAGGAACTAGGTGTGGTGACCTGTGCCTATAATCCTAGCACTCAGATAACTGAGGCTAAAGAGTTCTCAGGAGTTAAAAACCATCCTGGGATTCCTAGTGAAACCCTGTCTCAAAAATCACAACACATATCCTCTCCCTCTGCTTCCGACTGACCTGTGTCATCAGACGCCATTTCCTTTGGATGGTCCTTGCTGCACAGCAAAGGTTTTTGTGCTCCTTGGCAAATAGTATATTGAATTTCTTATCATATTAAACATAAGGCTTGTTATTACCATTTTGATGCCATTGAGAAAAGAATTCATATGAATATCATTTTTTTTTTTATTTCAGAAATTCCATTACAGGAACCTTCTTCTTGGAGAACATGATGTCCCTTTGACATGTATTGAACAGATTGTCACAGGTATGTAGTATTCTGCACGTGCTCTCTCTAAAATTGAAGCTGCATGTGATAGCTGTGCATATAGGATAGCCTCAGCTCCTTGAGAGGCTGAGGCAGAAGGGTCACTTGAGCTCCAAAGCTCAAGTCTGGCCTGGGAAGCACAGTGAGATCATTTCATAAAGTGGAATGGGTATCTAAAAGTTGGTTGAAGTCCAGAACTATTTTTTAAAGTGCCATATAGTCTCAAATATTTGAGTTGGAGTTTATTTCTGTAGATTCACTTTTACATTTAGTCCCTTTTAAGTCCCAAGAGCTCAACTGAGAAGTCAAGAAATTCTTGTAAAATAGAGACACAATTTTTTTTTTTTTAGTTTATAAATTGTGTTCTCTTTTTAATTAAAAATTAAAAGTCATTAAGTGTATCACTGCAAAGGCACTCTAAAATATCTCCAAAATCAAAGTTGAACTAACCTTCCAAAGGTCTAGGAGCCACAGGCAGCTATGAAAAGGTAGGACCCAGCAGTGGGGTCTGCTCCAGCAATGGTGGCTCGGTGCTCATCTCTGCTAGGAAACTGTTTAGAAATGCTAAAGAGCACCAGGAAAAAACTTTGTCCCTCTTTCTTCTTCTTCAGTGAATGACCACAAGAGGAAACAGAAAGTCCTAGGTCCCAACCAGAAGCTGAAATTCAATCCAACAGAATTAATTATTTATTGTAAAGATTTCCGAATTGTCAGATTTCGCTTTGATGAGTCGGGTCCTGAAAGTGCCAAAAAGGTAATTCTGTTAAGCTTTATCGATTTTGAATTCTATACTATTTTACTATTTTTAATCAGTGAAAGTTGCTTTTTAAATATAAGTATGTTTCATTTCATTCATGTGTTGTGTATATACATACATGCACACATGTGGATGTCTGAGGGCCAATTATTGTAGGTGGGCTTTCTTTCTACCACATGAGTCCTAAGGATAGAACTCAAGTCCTGAGGCGTAGCTGGAAGCACCCTTACCTGCTGAAGCCTCTTGTGGCCCTGTGTGCATGTCTTAATTGCTTAGGTTTTTTAGGGGAAGTTATTATTAACTATCTCTTTAAAACTGAAGCCAAACATATTAAAGTAACTATTTTCCTGTATAAGTTCATAGCTACTTTAAAGTCATCTGGGTGTTTTTCTTATCAGCTGTTAGATATTAAAGACTCATGTAGAAATGAGTATATTTTCTCCTCTATGACCATTACCAGCCAGTTCCTTTCTTGGTTAAAAAAAATTGAAAAGTTGGGAGATCTATTATCATTACAATTAGTGAGGCTTTTACTTTAGGATCAGAATTTTGTGAACAAAGTGGAAGGTAGACTCTGGCTTCATAAGGATTGGGTGAATGGGTAGTTGTAGGAGGGGCCTAATGATTATTAGTGGCTTAAAGAAATCTTAATGAATTATTTTAAATAAGTGCTGCAGGGGCAACTCAAAGCCAGATACTTTTTAATTGACCAGTTTCCTCCTTGACTTCTGGGGGATGTTTCATATTTACTAGTGGAGTAAAAGTCAAGAGCAGACACCATTTCTTTGGTTCCTTGTTTTAGCTTTGCCAATTGAATGAAGCTGGTAGACCACCTGCCCCTCTGTTTAGTCTGATGCAGAAGACATGGAAAGCTAAGAGAATTCCCCTGGAGAAAGTCTACTCCCCTGTAGCAGGGACAGAGCAGCAGTGTCCTTCCTGATGGGCTAGGACTGCAGCTGGCTTACCATGGGTGCATTTGTTTTCCATACTTAGTAGGCTGCAGGAAAATTCCTGTTGTTGCCAGTTAAGGCTGTCAGAAGTATCTCAAGGCAGCTGGTGTCTTCACATCCTTTGGGGAGGAGGCAGGTTCATGGAACGCAGGCATTAGATAGCTAGCTAAGAGTGTATGGCTGCTGATACTATGACCTGACTGACAGCAGTGTGTCAGAGCAAATGCTATTATCCACAGTCGACATAACCATCTATTATGAACATTCAACTTGGTAACTTTAAGGGTCTTCTCAGTGGTTGGATTCTGCTATTTGTGATTTTGGTATTTTACATTCAGTGTGCCTGTTCTTATGTAGAAAGACTTAGGACCAACTAAGTAGAACACTGCATGTGAAATATTTAGCCAAGTCACTTCTTAAACTTAAGTATATGCTCATAATTTCATTGCCCACGGAAGCTAGAAGCAATGAAAACGTCATTGCTATGATGTGCAGCTTGTTGAGAGTATGGTTACCACAGGACTCATGAGATCAAGATAGAGTGTTTTACCTTGAAATCCAGAGATGGCCTAATTTTCTTTCAGAAAGTTTAAAGCTTTCCCACTTATAGTATATTTTTCCGATGAAGAATTTAGTGAATGGAAGTCATAATTATTAGGGTTGTTCCAGAGTACTTGTTGGTTATGTTTTGGTTTGTGTTCTGTGAGAAGGTTTTCATCTTTCAGTTGCTCACATTCTTCTGGGGTGTCCTGGTTAGAGTTTCTGTTACTGTGATGAAGCACCATATCCGAAAACAATATCCATATACATGGATTCTGCATGGTAGTCCAACATTGAAGGAAGTCAGGACAGGAGCTCAAGCAGGGCAGGAACCTGGAGGCAGGAGCTGATGGAGAGGCCATGGGTGGATGCTGCTTACTGGCTTGCTCCTCAAGACTTGCTCAGCCTGCTTTCTTATAGAGCACAGGACCTCCAGTCCAGGGTTACTGTACCCACAATGGGCTGGGCCCTCCCCTGTCAACCACTAATTAAGAAAATACCATACAAGCTTTCCTACAAGGTGATTTTTTTTTATGGAAGTATTTTCTTAAATGAGGCTCTGTCCTCTCAGATGACTTTAGCTTGCGTCAAGTTGATATAAAACCATCCAGTACTGCTATGGGTTGGCAGGTTGGGGCACATAGCTCCTTCACAATGTGCTAGATTCTCAAGCTAGGAAAGAAGGGCAAACTGTAGCTTCTTTCCCTAAAGAGTGCAAGTCTAGTTAAGATGGACAGGAATATGAATGTGAAGGGATAATCACAGTAATAGAAACTCTAACCAGGACACCCCAGAAGAATGTGAGCAACTGAAAGATGAAAACTTCTTCACAGAACACTATTCTAAAATACTATTTTAGAAGATAGTACTTAAGTAAATTTCTAGAATTCAGAGAAGTCCATAGAGGTACCATAAGATACATCTGGCTGAGCCGGGCGTTGGTGGCGCACGCCTTTAATCCCAGCACTTGGGAGGCAGAGGCAGGCGGATTTCGAGTTCGAGGCCAGCTTGGTCTACAGAGTGAGTTCCAGGACAGCCAGGGCTACACAGAGAAACCCTGTCTCGAAAAAAACCAAAAAAAAAAAAAAAAAAAAAAAAAAAAAAAAAAAAGATACATCTGGCTGGCAAAATAGAGCAGTCATGAAAATTTCATAGTTAAAAGTGCATTAAATTTGTATATGAAGTAAACTTGGTGTGCAAAGGAATAGGAAGTGATGCAGACTTTGTCAGGGCATAGATTGCAAAAGTCTTGCTGCTAGAAGTCCTTCAAGGAAGACTCTTGCTTTCTCTTCCTGTTGTTGTGATAAACTACGCTGACCAAAGCAGCTTAAAGGAGAGGGTTATTTGGCTCACAGTTCTGGGTCATAATCTGTCATGGCAGGAATTCAAGTCATCAGGAGCTTGAAGCAAGCATCAGGTCACATCATACCATAGTAACAAGACCAGAGAAGCCTGCTTCTGCACCTGCACAGTCCAGGGTCCCCTGCCTGTGCAGGGAATGGTTCTGCCACAGTTAAGATGGACCTTCCCATATCTATTAGCCTATCATGGCATGTCCAGAGTCTCATCTTCCAGTTAGTGTAGGTTCTGTTGAAGTGACAGCTAGCATAAAAAAACACACAGGTTGATGTACGAAGTAGGAATTACGAAGAGGAATATAGGTAGTTTTATAAAATTGTAAGTGGGACCCTCACAGGATGCTCTGTGGTTAGGTCTGAGAAATCAAGGCAATAAATGTTTTAGGGAGCTTTTCCTTTCGTTAAAAATCTAATGCTAAGTTCTGTCTCCTTGGTTATATATCTTAACGTTTTATGATAGGAAATGTTACTATCTGGAAGATGCTTTAAATACAGTTTAAGCAACAAGCTGACAGATACTTAATGGTTAATAGAGTTTGCATCAACTCATTTCAGACACCACTACTACGAAATGAGCTAACAGTTAACTTTTCTTGCTTGAAAAGTATATCATTCTTCTTTAGTGCTTCACATCTAAGTCATAATGGACCACTTTAAGAAGGCCATCTACCACCACCAGCCTGCGGTGGCACATCACCGTAGTGCTCGTGCTCTGTCGCTAGGGCGCTCTGTCTGTCCCGAGTTCGATCCTGCTGTCCTTCAGTGGGAAAAAAAAAAAAAAAGAAGGCCATCTACCCTTCTTGCTCTTCACATGTCTCAGATTTCTTTTCCCTCTTTATTCACTTGGGGATGGTTTCTTTCTTAGTCTTCATTCATGGCTTTTAAGCGTGGGGCACTGTCTTTCATTCTATCCAGTAGTTTTTGAGAATAATAGCATTTCTATATACAGAGTTCCTTTGGGGCTAGGCATGCTCAGTTGTTAGTGTTAAAACATGACAGGTGTTCCCATCATTTCACAGATTAGGAGATGGAAGTTGAGAAAGGAAACAATTCACACAAGTCCTAGCAAGTGCTTCATAGACCTATGACTTACACCGTGACTTGTCGGTTTGCTAGCCCGTGCTTTTCTAGTCTCAATCCAGTTCACTTGAACGCTCTCTAAATGTGCATCTCTGGGCCAGCCATATCTTTTATCTCTATCTAGATATAGATATTGCTAATTTTAGATTTTTATAATCCACTGAAATTGAAACTTGGAGTTTTGTTATTATTGAGTGGATATCTTGTTACTGTCATTTTGGAGAATGTTTCTCTAGCCTTCAAGTTTTATTTACTAGATAAAGTTATTCCATTTAAAATTGAACTCATCAAATACTGACTCCTTACAGCATACTAATTGAAGACTAAGCATTGTCTGGGGGACAGAACAATGGATGAGATACTTGGCTTTAAGTAGTTCATTCATATTCTAGGTCAACAGAAAAACATGTAAAGAGTATCTGTAGTCACTGCAGTGATGACTCCCAGTGACCAAGGCCTTGTTGTACATTTCATTTAAGTAAGTGTGTTAAATTCGAATTCTAAATGTAGAATTTTTCCTAGGTATGCCTTGCAATAGCTCATTATTCCCAGCCAACAGACCTCCAGCTACTCTTTGCATTTGAATATGTTGGGAAAAAATACCACAATTCAGGTAAATATGAAAATACTAAGTATTGTGACTAACTTTACATGTGTGCATTTTATTTGTATGTTTGTTAGTGTTTTAATGAGTGTAGGGTTATTAATGCAGTGCATAAAAGAGCCATCCTTAGTGTTTCTGGAGAAATGACCAGTTGTGAGCACCAGTTCATAGGAGTCGAAGCACCTATTTTACCTGTAGGCACTCATTTGTACTTTATGCTCAGAATATCTCCTGCTGTTTTTATTCCATAGCTTGAATTTTAAAACTGGCGGACAACCAAAAGATAGTTGAAAACCACAAAATTTATGGCAAAATATGCTTTTTATAAAAAGCTAAAATGGTTAAACCCTTATAGAGAACTTTACGATTTCCAAAATTCTGACTTTCTGTTCTGAAAAAGACCAGTGGAAGGAATATGAGCATTTGTCAAAAACTAGATACATTCTAGGCAATTTTGAGGTAACTAAATGATTTTCTCCACATATGTATGTTAGCTATGACATCATCAAAAAAAATTAGATTTGGTCATGTAATTCCATCTTAAATAGTATGTCCTAGATAATGTAATTCCTAACGCAGAGATCATGTGTCTCCTGTCAGCTTTCTGGTAGGTTAGACTGCACAGTGACAGCTGCCTGAAGTACACATTCCACCACTCTTCAAGGAAGAAAAGTTAATGAGATGTCTTTTTACCCCCCATGGCCTAAGGCAGTGGTTCTCAACCTGTGGGCCACAACCCCTGTGGCAAACTTCTGTCTCCAAAAGTATTTATATTCATAACAGCGAATTTCAGTTATGAAGTGGCAATGAGAATAGTTTTATTGTTGGGGGTCACCAGAACATGAGGAACTGTGTTAATGGGTCACAGCGTTAGGAAGGCTGAGAACCTCTGGTCTGTCTGGGGTTTATAGAGTATTAATTGTTCTGAACTTTTGTATTTCTTAAACTTATAACACAAGGTAGTAATTTAAATAGCTTATGATGCAAGCATATTCCAGTTTCACTGTGGTACTGTTGCATTAAAATGTGGTGTTAGCACTTGGGACACAGATGCTTTAGGTACATCTTCATTACTCTGAAAGGTACTTATCACACTCTAGAGAGGATAGATGAAAATAATGTCTCAGAACAGCTTTCTTCTGTACTTCATAGAAATTGGATACCACACGTATTTATGGCTTCATTTTTCTCATCCATATGTATAGTAATTATAATTTAGGCTTGAACAACAGTTATTTTTTGGAGTTGATATTTTTATGCAAATTCACTTCCTAGACAAGAACCAAACATAAGTCCTTGACCGTCAGCACGGAGCAGTAACCACCGAGCTCATTATGAGATACCCTGTTTCGAGAGAGCAGCTAGTGTGGGAATCTCCAGAGTCAGTCTTGAACGCCTGTTTCAGTTTGTGCCCCAGCCCATTTCTTCACGCTACTTTTTCTGATAGGAATGATTCGGTGGCTAGGTTATGACTTGATAGCTTGGGCTGTCCAAGTACAACCATGCAGGTGGTGACCTGATGCCTACATACGTTACTTTTTGAGTCCTACCTCCTTTATTTCTTGTGGGCATCTTCAGTCTCTAAAATTTGAAGTACTTTATGTTTTCTTATAAACTAGCCCCTCTTATTTTCTTATAACTAGCTGATTGATAATTACTTAAATTATTCAGGAGTACTTTTTTAGTAGTACATCCTTTCTAACTTCTCCTTCATAAAATCCTTCATAAGCATAGTTCTGGCCAAAGTTTTACTCAGTTTCCTTATAGGGTAACATCCTTTAATATCCTTCCATGCTGTTACAGAAGCATAAACTGCATCCCTAAGATCAAAAGGAGCCTGAAATTTGCATACACTGCAGTCACAGTTCACTAATTTGTGAGTGAAAGATGCTCAGTTACCCTCTCTTGAACCTCTGGATGGCACCTTGACCCATTGGCTGGATTAAAGAAGCCCCTTTTTCAGGCAGGTAGGTGACAACGGTGTTTCCACCACTAGGACCTGAAGTTGGAGATTGTCCCCTGCAGTTATCTGGAGAAGAGCCTCCTACTGTCTTAGGTGGTGTGAGGTTTCTTTTGTGTCCAGCATCAGATGAGTATGAACCATTTCTGAAAGGACCAGGAGCCGTCCACACACACACACTTCAGTGAGTATCCTGAGGTACAGGGCAGTGTGCAGCACCACAGGGTTCAGAACAGCTGCTGCACACAAACACTGCAGCAGGTTAGCACAAAGGAGAACACAGTTCTGCCTTTTCTTATTTTCAAAGAAGCTGAGGACTCTGCAGTCATCAGTCAGATTGTTATTAGGCAGACAGTGTTCTAGAAAAGTACAGATTCACCTTTGTTTCAAAGCTGGCAAGATGTCAGATTTTGCTTCTGGCCTTGAAAACCTCATGAAGTTATGTGTGCAGGCTCAATGTCAGCAGCTTTCCATTATAACAGACAGCTAAAAATGTACTGCCATCAAAGCTGCCCCATTAAAACGTACATTTTTGTGAGCTTTATGGAATTTATTGTTTCTAACAATAGTATTTTAGTATTTCAGAATTTGTTTTAAATGCTTATTTGAAAAAAATAAGTAGTTGCAACTATTTAAAACGGTGTAGGAATTGTCATCGTGTTGCTTGGGAACTAGAGTTCTCAGTGTGACTATAAATGATGTGATCAATCTTGTCTCTTGAATGCTAGCTGCCAAAGCAGCAGAATTGCTGGAGGAGCCTGTAGAAACAGAGCCATGTTGGCTCCCTCACAGGCTCTCAGGGTCAGAGCCTTCCATTAAGAACAGCCTCAGCATTCTGAGGTTACCTTCTTCTCTCATCTTTGTGACTTCTAATTCACTGTACATCATAGTGGTAGGCTTTCTTTTCATATACTGTTCATTTTTACCATCTTCCTTGTTATATAAGGCCAGTCTGAGTGCCAGTGGGGTCAATTACATACAAGCTTTAAAATAACGTTATCATTCTAGGGCTAGATTTCTAAAATACTGTAGAAATTGCCGATACTAAGAATGCCTAGTGCCTAGGTTCATTTAGTCTGTTGAAGAGCTGTTTTGTGAAACCTCAGTCAGGTAGCCATCAGGAACTCCAGGTCTCCTAAAATGACTCTTGGACCAGCGTGCTGCTATGATTGCATGGATAGAGCAGGCCCTTGGGGCTTTTTAGGAAGCACTAGAATTTGCAGTCTGTGCGCTATCCTGTTATCACCCACTGCAAAGTGAACTCTCTCTAGAGGAGATGCAGAACTAATGACAGTGTAGTCCCAGCTGTTGGGGAACCTGCAAAATAGCACAGATACATAGGATTCCAAAGAGCTCTCACTTTATGTTCAAAAAAATCTGTCTATTCATAAATAGACCAAAAGAACTAATCTCATAAATGGTAGAGCATCCTCCATGTGGTTTCAAGAATTCAGAAAACTAAACAAGAGCTCAGCTGCGGGTTTGCTGCTGGAGTTCTCCCCCACCACCCACCCCACCCCACCCCAGATGAGTGTGCTCATTATATCTGTGTTTTGGTTTTGTGGTGGCTGTCCTGGTAAGTGGCCGAAGTCTGCTACAGTGCTAAGTAAGTAAGTAACACTGGAGAGCTGGAGGGACAGCAGCACTTCTGTCCTTGGTTTTAATGTTAATGCTGTTTGCTGCAGGTTCTGGATAAACTCGATAACTCTCTATCAAGATGGAAAAGATGTCTTTAAAAAAATGAGCCCTACCAAAAGGCTTTCTGTACTTACTGAACAGGTCATATGGACTTCCCTTTACATTTAGTAATATAAGTTGCTTAGGTCTCTGGAACACTGTATAGATCAGGCACCTGAAAAACTTGTGAGTCAGCCCGCATAATTTCTAGGTGATATATTCCATAGAAAAAGTACTGAAGTCGAGTGGAATTTGAGGATACAAGCTAGTTAGCATTTGTCAGACCATCTTAAATCAGACTCACTAAGTCTAAAGTGGAGCCATGTAGGAGGTAAAATTCAGACTTCCTAACACAACACATCAGTCCCTTGGTGATCTAGACTAGTGTTATCCGTGGTGGAAGTATCCCTTCTTCTGCACTGTCCTGTAGGGGACCCACCAGCTCTGTGTGGCTGTTAAGCACTTGAAATGTCCTTAGTGTACCTGAATGATTAGCATTACTTTTTATTTCGTTTTCATTTTAGCTTAAGTTTAAATGGATCTTGTGGCCAGCGAATGATTCCATTCTCAGGTAGCACAGAGTTTAGGCCTCGTGTAATCTAGTTGCTCTTCCATCATGTCTGGCTTTCCTGCTCTAATTATGTGGATTTCTTGAAGCTTTACCACTGTCCCAGTCTCTGCTCATCATGTCCACCTCCTCCCTCCCTGGCAACTCTTGATGTTTCCCTTAGAATTCTATTCAGATGCTGTCAAGTCAGGACAGCATTCTCGGTCGTCCTTTATGCATCTTCATTGCACATAGGTATTCAGTGCTCATCATTTTTGTATCTACCCCTTATTGTCTTGCTACTGCTTTCAGAATAATAGGCAGAAAACTTACCTTTCTGTTCTCGGGACTTAGCTTATCATAAGTTCTTCCGAAATATCTGTCTCATACCAAGAACTAATAATTAATCACTGAGACTGAGGCACAGCATGTTCATATGATAATTAGGCATCTGCATGGCTACAAGAACGAAAGCTGCCAACAATGGTAAACTACCAGTTATTCGATGGATCTCTGTGTCCCGCAGAAGCCATTTAGATTTGATTCTTTGAAAAAGGAGTGTCACTGAAAGGTTGGGGTGAGACAGCAAGCATTCACAGAAGCATTATTTTGTGTGAAAACACCATTGAGTTCTGTGTAGTACACATCTAGTCAGGACTGTCAGCTTAGGAACTGCCACTTAAACCTGTGGAGGTAAGACACCGGGCCAAGAGACATTATGCCATCACCCTAAGGCATATTAGGCTGGTTGGCACAGCTCCTGTCCTGATGTTTTTAGGTACTCCAAAGCTGTAGGTATGCTTCTGTGTTTGGACACATTTTTTTACAAAGAAGTGAAGTCTAGACCTCCCCTCTTGACATACCATGTGGGACAAGGCTGTAGCTTTTAGTGATGCACAAGCAGCTGTGTCAGCTTCTCAAATTGAATAATTATACAAAGCCAAGAATCATTTAGTGAGCAGATGGGATGATGCTAGAAAAATAAAATATTTTGAGGACTTGAAAACTGCTGGGTGACTCCGTGCACCCCCTACTCCATAATGGAGAAAGTAAGCAGACGATAGATTTACCACTCCGTTTGGAGCAGTGAGATAAGTGAGGCTCGGAAATAGTTTCCATAATTTGGTAGGAATGGAAGAAACTGAACAGTAAGGGCAGTCAGTGGAGACGAGTATGGGCAGCAGGTTGTTTATAAGGAAGGAAGTGCCCGGCAGAAGAACGAACAGTGAGTGGCACAGCAACACTAGCAGCAAGTAGGATGGGAGGAAAGTCTTCAAAACCAAGTTGAAGGCTTGCTCAAGACCTGCTCACCTGCAAGCACACAGGAGATAAAGCCAGTAGAAGAACAGGAAAGTAAAAGGTGTCTGTACAGTAGGAAAGTGCTGGGCAAAGACCAGGTGAATTTTTGATGCAGAAGGCTGCACATAAGGGCATGCATGTGATAGAAGACAGAGCGAGCAAATACCGGGTGAGAAGGGATTAGTTCAACAAAATTAATAATTAATATTGCTTTTCCCATAGCCAACAAAGTTAACGGAGTATCCTCAGGAGGTGGAGGAGTATGGAGTGGAGCCGGCAGTACCGGCAGCCAGAGGACGCCGCTGTTCGAAACTTACTCAGACTGGGACAGAGAGACCAAGAGGACAGGTGCTTCTGGGTGGAGAGTTTGCTCTATCAACGAGGGTTACATGATATCTACTTGGTAAGTCTTATTTTAACACATGCACAATACACACACACACGCACACACGCACACACACACCTGGAAAAGACTTCTGTGAAGAATAATCCAACTTTACTTCCATTGATAAACCTGCCAGTTTTGGTTAATGTCTGTTTTAAATGGGGTTTAAAAACAAATTAAAGTTAAGGCTTCTGTAATATAAGCACACCATCCCATAGCATTTAAAAGACGTTGACAGCAATTCTTTATGAGTGTCAGTAATCTAGTGAGTATTTGTTTGCAATTTTTTTACAACTATCTTTTAAAGTTGTAAAGAAAATTTTACTCTAAATTTGTTCTTGTCTCACCTCTATTAGACTTATGTGTTTACAGACAAAACTAGGTTGTTGTTCTGTGGAATTTCCCACACTTTGGTATTACCAGTTTTATTTCTGTGGTGTTCTTTACCATGTTCTTCTGCATCTTGAGGAGGAATTGGATCAAACCTCAGTGTTTTCACAAGAAAACACTGGGCGTCTCTAGCTTGCTTGCTGTGTGTCCCCCCTCTCCATCCCTCCGCTCCCCACTCAGTGTCTCAGTGTGTAAACTTAAGTGCTGACTGACCGACAGCCCAAGGCTTAGCTGTCTATTTAATCTCTCTAGTGTGGAGTTCCATTTTTTATCCATTTTCCATCATGGTTTCAGTGTCCCAAATAGTTTTCACACAGCGGAGGATGGCTGTGTGGGTCTGCTGTCTTGTGAATGGTTACTGCTAGCTATATCCTACGTCTACCATCTGTCTACTTTCTATCACACTTTACTCCTTCAGCTCCGAGTACCATGAACTATAGTTCAAGTAAAAACCAAGATGAATCACAGTTTAGAATGGTGAGCTGGTGGCCTAGAATTCTTTAAAAGTCACTAGGAATTTTTGTTTCTTTGGTTAACATAATTTAGTACCGGTTAAATTTTAAGAATAGCCAGGCAGTGGTGGCGCACGCCTTTAATTCCAGCACTTGGGAGGCAGAGGCCGGGATTTCTGAATTCGAGGCCAGCCTGGTCTACAGAGTGAGTTCCAGGACAGCCAGGGCTACACAGAGAAACCCTGTCTTGAAAAACCAAAAAAAAAAAAAAAAAAAAAAAAAAAAAAAAAATTAAGAATACTTTGAGACCATTGAAGTCTTCATTGGCTTACAATCAGCTTTTTGGGGGCAAAATAGTGCTGCCCTGTTACTGGTTGGTGCTGTCCAGGGACCTCCTCAGAGTACATGTCTGAGAAAGCTGCTTTGGATCATGTCTTCTTTCCTTTGGACTTCACCTTTCATTTTTCCAACATGTACCATTGTATGTCCTGAGAAGCACATGGCGCAGCCTGGCTAGGCCTGCCTCTGTCTGCCTGCTGGGCTGTGTGGAGGAAAGAAAGGAGGAAAGTGTTCAAAGGGCAGTAAGCTTTCCCACCAGTAACTGTGGTCTGGGTGAGGAGGGTGGAAGAGGAAGACAAGGAGGGCCATGAGCGTCTTTGTAGATCCACAGGCTGTCTTATGCACTATTCTGTTGTTGTGAAGAACCACCATGATCAAGGCAACTCTTACTATAAGAGAAAGCATTTAATTAGGGCTGGCTTACAGTTTCAGAGGTTTAGTCTGTTATCATCATAGTGGGGAGCTTGGCAGCATGTAGGCAGGTGCCAGACAGTAGCTCAGAGCTGCATCCTGATCTGTAGGCAGAGAAGGCAACACTGGCCCTAGGGTGGGCTCTTGAAACCTCAAAGCCCTCCCCCCAGAGACACACTTTCTCCAATAAAGCCACACCTCCTAACTCTTTTCAAATAGTGTCCCTGATGACTAAACATTCACATATGGGCCTTATGGGGGTCACTCTTGTTCAAACCACTACACAGGGCTTTGGTTTTGTTTGCCTGCTATCTTTTTTTTTCCCACAGCCTATCAAGATGTGGATATACAAAGGAAGATGCTTCCTAGACAGCGCATATATGTTTGATAGTCATTTTAGGAAATACTTTAAATTATTCTGTACTTTTCTCATGGTCAAAATTTAATTTTATGAGGACTGTGCACATCACACACATACACTGAGACGGTCAGGGTTATCAGTGCCTCACTTAGACGGATTCAGTGCATCCAACCAAGTGGGGTACACATTAAGTGGAGATAAATGTGATTCGTTCTGGATGAGGGCCACAGAACACATCACTATGCCTCAAGTCCAGGACTTTTTCTTCCGTTTAGACAAGTCAGTGTTTGTGTGCATGTGGAGGCCAACAACTTGCTGTACCATTCCTCAGACTGTGTACACCGTTTTATTTTGAGATGGAGTGTCTTTGTTGGTTAGGAGAGGCCGGCTGGCCAGTGAGCTCCAGGGATCCACCTGCCTCTGCCTCCCCAGCCGTGGGATCCTAAGCAGCACCGCCCGTGGCAGCTTTGTCCATGGCTCTGGGAATCACACTCAGGTCCTTGAGCTTCGGTGTCAGAAGCTTTGCTGTCTGACTTTCTCTCAGCTCCTAAAATTAAGTTTTTAGTTTAAAAACAATGAGTTTCATAATGTCATTTTCTTACATATGTGCCATTATACTTTGTTCTGATTGATCCCCAGCTCCCACGTTCCTCTCCAGTTCCTTCTGGCTCCCTCTTGATGGTCTCTTTCCCCTAAGTCATATCCTCTTGCTTTCGTGTCATGTACGTTCCATTACCTTTTCCCTCTTCCCTCTCCCTTAACATGTTTCATTCCCTTCATGGTCCCCTTCCTAGTTTTATGACCTTCACAAACATATACTCCTCATAAATTTAAATCTAGTTTGACATGAAAAAATGTACTTGTCTTTTTATGTTTAGCTTGTATCACTTAACAAAATGATTTTCAGCTCCATCCATTTTTCTACAAATGTCATGATTTCATTCTCCTTTGCTGCTGAATAACATTCTGCTGTGTGTATGCATCACATTTTCATTGTCTAGTCATCGTGATGGGCGGTGCCCTCGTTAGCATTACCATTGCTGTGAGTAAACACCGTGACTGTGAGCAGCTCGGCAAGTAAGGCTTTAATTCACAAGAACTTCCACGTCACTATTCATCATTGAAGGAAGTCAGGACAGGACTCAAACAGAGCAGAAACCAGGAGGCAGAAATGGAGGCCGAGGCCGTGGTGAATATGGCCTGCTGGCTTGCTCCTCATGGTTTGCTCAGCCTTTCTTATAGCACCCAGGACCAGCGTTCCAGGACTGGCACTGCCCACAGTGGCTGGGTCCTCCCACATCAGTCATTAATTAAGACAATGCCCCACGGTATGCCTGCAGGCCGGTCGGGGCACAGTTTCTTAGTTGAGGTTCACTGTATTGTGACTAGAGTAGAGTGAACTTAGGTGAGCACAGGGCTCACGCCTGGCCTGTCTCTCTCCCATCTAGCCTTCCAGAATACTTCGTCGTGCCAAGTTCACTAGCAGACCAAGACCTGAAGATCTTTTCCCCTTCTTTTGTTGGAAGAAGAATGCCAGTAAGTGACTTCTGTTGGATGTCATTGATGCTGCTGTCCAGTTTCTATCCAGTTAAGTGAGGATTCTGCTTGTCTCCTAGTTCTGGTGCTGGAGCCACTCTAATGGCAGTGCTCTTGTGCGGATGGCCCTCATCAAAGATGTGCTGCAGCACAGGAAGATTGACCAGAGGTAATGGAGAAGGGTGTTTATCTGTGTACTTGGTATCCTAATCTAAAGCAGTAAGCCTCTTCCTAAATGGAAATAGTTGGCATCATCACATATTATATACAAACGATTGCCATTTTGAAAAGAATGAATATAGTAAAATGATCTTTGTCTGGTAAAATGCTCCTCTTTAACATTGAAAGTACAGTGATTTCCATTTTAGAAACTTCAGGATAAATTAAATTTCTTTCAATTTTTTGCATCTTGTTTAGGTCTATGAAGTCAGAGTAGCTTAGAAATGGTTTTAATGGGTCTGCATATACAAGTTTGGCAGTGTCTGCTGAAGTCAGCAGTAAGCTCCCTATCACAGGAGGAAGCTTCTCTTGGGTGCGCTCATAGCTGTAAGTTTACAGTTGCCCAGCTCTCAATTCCCAGGATTCTCAGCTGCTGCCCTTGTTCCTTGCTGGGACTGCATCCTCTACAGGCTGGTTCTAATGCCTCTGCCTCCTTTTGGTCTGTGTTCCTTTCTACAGAAGGTCACTGACGACTATGGCATTAGTAACCAGCACATTGATATTATCTAGATTGATTATTAGCTAGCTTGATGTCTTCTGTGTGGACACCTTCAAGCCTTTTAAACTTTATATCTAAAATTGAACTTAAGGATCCGGCCACCATGTCTTCCAGCCAGGTGCCTTCGTCTTTCTCCCTTTTGTCCATCTGTAACCCCTCATGATTTTGACACTTAGTTTTTCAGAAATGTTATAAACCAACACACTGCACCCCAGCTTCGCTCCATGTCTGTTACTGGTGCCATCATTTTCTCTTTCTATGTCACATTTCCTGGGCTCCAGCCACATGAAAATTACCTGGTCTTTTCACTCTCCCAACAGGGCTCTTTCCTCCTGGGTCACCTTTTTCAGACTCCTTCATGAACACTCTTCACCCCACTGACTAGGCTTCTCTACCTCTCAGTTCTGAGGCACCTACATTCCATTGGATTTATGGGTGACGGCCATTTAATTACTGCCTGTCATCCTCACTCGGCACCATACGCTGACGCTATTGCATGATTATCACAGGAAGTATAAAATGCTTCCGAATGTAAATGTCCACTGTTGAAGGAATGGATGAACAGATACTAAAGGATCTTGTCTTTACTAGGATTTGCAACGCCATAACTAAAAGTCATCCACAGAGAAGTGATGTTTACAAGTCGGATTTGGATAAGACTTTGCCCAATATCCAAGAAATACAAGCAGCATTTGTAAAACTTAAGCAACTGTGTGTAAACGGTAATGACATTTTTATTTTTATTTGTGCCTGTGTATAATGAATGGGAGTAAAGAATTGTGTCAGAACAATCAGGAAAAATGATGTTTCTTAAAAATATAGTAGATACATCTAAGGAGAGACTCAATCCCTAGAAAATGAAGTCTAAACTTCTCTTGGTTTTGGAGAGAAAAAAAACCAAACCTGTTAAATTTCCCCAAATCATGAAAGATACAGACTACCTTAAAGAAAGCATTTGCTGCCAAGTGGGATCTAGTCTAGGTATCACTTTCTGTGGAGCCAGGACTCACTAGCCCTCAGGACACAGATTAGCTGTAGCTGGATTTACCAGGATTCCTTGAAAAAGCCAGAGGGTAGAAGACAAGACCTGATGGAATGCTTTCTCCTGCTTCAGTGTAGAACTGTAGCGTGTCATCTTGGTACAGTGGCCCATGTCTGTGACCCCAGCATTTGAGAAGGTGAAGGAAGAGGACCCAGAGTTTTGAGTCCAGTCTGAGCTTCATGGCAAGGCACTGTCTTTAAAAAAACAAAAAAACAAAACAAACAAGAATTATAAACATGTCTTCCTAAGTGCTTACTATTGTAAAAGTGTATGCTGTTTCCTCAAAGCTAATTGTTTAATATGTATGGGATATTGCTTAACTCTGATGTTGATTATGTAAAGCTAAGCGTAACAGCATTGATATATGTAATGCAGAGCCTTTTGAAGAAACTGAAGAGAAATGGTTGTCTTCACTGGAAAGTACTCGGTGGTTAGAATACGTCAGGTAGGTCAACTTTTCTTTTTTAACTTTTTATTTTGAATTAACTATAGGTCACATGAAGTAAAAGAGCGAGCCATACGCCCTTCACCTAGCATCCTCAGGGTAACTGGAGGGCAGCATCCAACCAGCCAGCCAGCCTTGCTATCATCGGTAGATTCATTAGTGACCACCCTATCATACTTCAGCCTTTTCCGAAGTCTTCCCGTGATCTCTGCCCTCTGGCAACCACTGCAATCACCTCCAGAGCTCTGTTTCCTGAACATTATGTAAACCAGTCTCTATTTTGTAATGTATGATTGATGAATTTTCCTGATACTATTCCCTAAAGTATCATTGCTTTAATACCAGAGAACTTCATAAAAGTTGAAAGTGTGTATACATAGTGGATGATGAGTTTTGTTTGATTTTAAGCACTTTTAAAATGTATTTATGCAAGTAGACAAGATGTCGCAGCAGGCAAAAGCATAAATATATGGTAGGAGTTTGATATCTAACTGTTTTTCCTTCTTTCTCTTCAGGACTTTCCTTAAACACTCAGCAGAACTTGTGTACATTCTTGAAAGCCAGCGTCTTTCTGTAGTCTTGCAAGGTAATTAAATAATTCCTGAGAATACTACAGGAGCCCACTGTGGCTCCTGACTGTCCACAGTGATGTAAGTCTTAGCTGTCTCTTCTTTCACAGTGCTGCACTACCAGCCGGCACACTGCAGGCTCAGAGACTGCTGGCTGACTAGGAAGGCGGACTCTCCCACTTAGTACATCCTTCTTCTTTTCCGGGAGGGTGGGTCCCATCCTTGACTGACACTGGATGTTGATTTGGCCAAGGCATCCTCGCTAATCTTGCTATTTCTTACTCATATTCAATTGTGGCCCTAAAAGAGTAATTTGAAATTAAGAATTCAAATGAAATAGCCAATGATTTTTCTCCTCTTTATCACTGAGTGCTCTCATCTTATTGGGAATGAGCCCTGGTTTCTCCATGCTGCACATAAGGCTTTGGGAGTACTGAGCCTGTTTCAATAACACTTAAGTGTGGTTTAAGCCGGGCGGTGGTGGCGCACGCCTTTAATCCCAGCACTTGGGAGGCAGAGGCAGGCGGATTTCTGAGTTCGAGGCCAGCCTGGTCTACAGAGTGAGTTCCAGGACAGCCAGGGCTACACAGAGAAACCCTGTCTCGAAAAACCAATAAAAAAAAAAAAAAAGAAAGAAAGAAAGAAAAGAAAAAAAAGTGTTGTTTAAACCGTTAGTTGGGGTATGATGCACATCGAGCATACTGATAACTTAGTAAATAGAAAGGTATTTTGTTTGTATTTGTGGTCACAAAAATGAAGGTGTCATCTAGGAGATCTGAGGAAAACTCTGAATGTTGTTTTTTGCCTTTTACTTTGGACAGGGCTTCTTTTCTCCATTGCTGTGTACAGCAGGCTAACTGACCTGCAGGCTTCCGAACACTCTTGTTTCTGACTTATCTTTCAGCAGGGGAGCACAGGAATTACAGATGCTTGTACTACTACTCTCTCTGGCTTTATACAGGTTCCAACAGTATGAGCTCATATTGTTTGGTCTATACAGCAAGACCCTTGCCTACTGAGCCATCTCCCCAGCCCTCACTGATAGAATTTTTCATCATTCCAAAGGTTGTTTTGTTTTACGGGACAATGGGAACAATTGAGACGGGGTCTCACTATATTATTTTGACTGGTTTGAAACTTGCTGTGTAGACTAGGCTGGTCTTGAGCTCACAGAGATCTGCATGTGTCTTAGCATCAAATCAGTAGACGACTTTCTGTGTCTGTCAATATGCCTTTTCTAGAGAGTTTATATGATGGAATCACATACTATGTAGTCTTTTATCTATGACTTCATTTATCTAACAAGTGTTTATTAGGTTCATTCATGTCATATGTATGAGCAATTTTTAAAAAATAGATCCCATTGTGTGTAAATTAGTTTATGTATTTACCTGTTGATGGACATTAGGTTGTTTCTATATGGGGGCCATTACAGAGTGTGCTGCATGGAATAATCACACAAATGTGTGGATAGTTTTATGCTGTTGAGTTACGTAGCATGTCCATCTTGTTAAGAGACAGGCAAACTCAGTTCTAAAGTGGGGATCACAGTCTGCTCTGAGTCAGGTCCAGCCGCTCAACCCCAATGAGCCAATAAAGATCAGATTATAAGTGGAAAGTCAGAAAAGGAGACTTATTCAGTGTGACCATATTGGGAAGAGGGACAGAGTGATCCAGCAAAAACCCCTCAAGTCCATCTGACTGAGTCCTGAAGTGAGGTCCGTGTTTAAACAGAGGATGCGCACAGCTAAGCAGTTCAGTCAGGGTGTGCTCCACCCAGCACTGACCCAGCACGGTCTGGGCCTCAGTCTCATCCTGTAAGGTGTCTGACAAGTTGTCAGAGCTCTGTGAAGTCTCTTCCTGGGAAACAACCCTCTGACTAGCACCTTTTCCTCCCCTAGCACGAGATTCCTGGGAATTCCCATTTCTTTGGGGTCTGGTAATCAGATCTAGGGACACAAGTGTCTCTTTAGAATATCTTCATCTGCCAGACTAGTTCCAGCTGGACCACATTTCCCTTCTCAGCATAGATGAGGATGCTGTCTCATCCACATCCTCACCAGCTCTGTGGTCTAGCTTGCCACCATCCAGGCACAGGTGAAGTGGGGCAGTTCACTGTGTTTTCCCTTTACATTTCTCTATGGTGCTTCATCTTTCTGGTGAGTTCTAAGATTTATATATGTATTCTGGATGTAAACTCTTTTAATCCTACATGATTCATGAACATTTTCTCCTACAGTATCCTGTCTGTTCATTCCTTTGTCTTTCGAAACACTAATTTAAATTTTTTTTGAAGTATATCTCCATTTTTTTTTAATGGATCATATTTTTATTTATCATATTTAAGAACTATTTGCCCAATCAAGGTCACAGACAGGGACATTTCCTGTGTTTTATTTTAAAGACTGTTTATAGTTTTAGCTCTTAGAATTTAGTCCTTTGATCTATTTTGAATGAAGTTGTGTGTGTATGTGTGTGTGTGTGTGTGTGTGTGTGTGTGTGACAGGGAGAGACAGACAGAGAAGGTAAGAGGTTGAATTATCTCTTTTATGTGGATATTATGTAGATCATTTGTTAAAATATTTTTATTTCTCCATTAAATTGCCTTGGTGCATTTATGAAAATCACTGAGTATAAATGGCAAAAGTTTATTTTTAACTATTTTACTCCATTGAGCTGATGTCAGTTCTTTATGCTACTACCACACTATCTCGAGTGCCATAGTTGTTCAGTAAGCTTTAAAACTGAGACATATAACTACACAGCTGTGTCTTTGAAACTTTTCCTGCTACTCTGGGTTATTTATATTTCCATGTAATTTCTAGTGTTAAAAAAAAAAAAAAGGCCTCCTGGAGTGTGTGTATGACTGTGTGGGTCCATAGGCCAGTTTAGAGAGAGTGATATCTCTATGGAGTCTGCCAAACCATGAATGATGCGTCCCTATTTACTCTGATCTTCCTTCACTGGTTAGCAGTGCGTACGGGCTTTACTGCACAAGGTTTATACGTATTAAATCTCTTGAATATCTATAAGGTATTCTTACATGTTTCTGTGATTACAGTGTTTTCGTAACTGCATTTTCAGGTTTATTGTATGTGCATGTAACTGTGTGTAGAGGCCAGAGATCAACATTAAATGTCATTGTCAATCATTCTCTACCTCCTTTTTGACATAATGTCTTTCATTGAACCTGCAGCTCATAGATTTGGTTAGACTGGTTAGCCAATGAGCTCCAGGAATTCACCTATTCCTACCTACCCAGCACTGGGCTTATAGACACTCACTCAGCTTTTTATGTGGGTGCTGTGGATCGGAATTCAAGTCCCATCTGTGCATGGCAAGCATTTTACTAACTGGGCCATCCCTCTCTCCCTCATCCTGATCTCTTACATACAGGGATTATAATTGCTCAAAGTACAGTTTTTAATCTCTTTGATACTGTTGCCATTTATTTCCTTTCCTTTGTCTAGTTGTTCTGACTGAGTCTCTAGTGCAGCATGCTGTAGAAGTATTGATGTAGACGTCTCTGTCTCACTTCTGATTTTAGGGGAAAGCATTCACTCTTCCACCATAATGCATGATACATGAGTTGTAGGGGTTGGGAGAAGTTTTCTAGGAGTTTTTTTTTTTTTTTTTTAAGAATGTATAGAAGTATATCAGTTGATAGTTTGCCTCTGGATAATATTATTAAATTTTATTTTATAATTATTCTATGTTATTTTGTCAAATGTTAAAGCAGTTCTGCCTTCCAGGGAAAAGTTCCTGGATTTTCATAGTAATTTGTCTTATTAATATTTTATTGATGAGTATTACATTGGTATTTGCAAAGGCTGTCAGTTGATAGTTTTCTCATCATTTTACCTGGTTTTGATATGAAGGTAATTCTAAATTCATTTTAAAAAGACAATAGCTGCATGACAAGATCTACAACTGTGACACTAGCACTGGGGATACAGACATAGGAGGCTCATTGCCACCCTTGGCTTTATTGCAAATTTGAGGCCTGTGTGGGTTACACTGGCACCTTGTCTAAAAAACTCAGAGATCTGAGAAGAGAAGGAATATAGCTGTGAAGGGCAGTAAGGAAGTGCTTGCTACCTTTTCATGTGCTGGAGACAGTTCCACCCCGTTACTCACCTCTGAGTCATTGGCATGTGAAGGACTTTGTCTCTGGAGATGCAGTATGTGGGCTGTCATCTTTTGTCTGTCTGTTTCATTGTGTAGTGCTGGCTGTCCTGGAAGCACTCTGTAGACCAGGCTGGCCTCAAACTCATAGATTCACCTGTCTCTGCCTCCTGAGAGCTGGGATTAAAGACAGGTGCTACTACCACCCAGTGAAAGATTGTGTTTTATTTAATATCCTTGACAAAACAGTAGTAGAGTGCATTCAGAAATAAGTTCCACCATAAGCTGTTGAGAAGTAAAATGTGAGCATGTCTTGACTGCCTGAACCCTTTCCCTCCTACTGGGTTGCCTCGTCCAGCCTTAATATGGGGGGAGATGCCTAGTCTTACTGCAACTTGATATGCCATGTTTGATTGATATCCCTGGGAGGCCTGACCTTTTCTGAAGAGAAATGGAGGAGTGGATGAAGGAAGGAGGGGTGGCCAGGACAGGAAGATGGAGGGAAACTGTGGTTGGGATGTAATGATGAGATAAGAATAAACAAAAGAAGAAAAACCGTGAGCATGAACTGCTGTGATCTGCCATAGTGACATATGAAAGCCCATTTGCTGCTGAGCTCCACGGTCAGTGCTTCAGTGTGTAATGACATCTTCAGTGTAGTGCAATGAATTAGGATAAAAGATTGTAATTTTTTTCTTTTTTACTTACTGAGACTTGCTTTAATTCTTTTGGCTCATATAGGTCTCCAATAAAAATTGAACATGAGTTGTAAAAAAATAAGTTTATTATATTTGAGAACTACTGAAATTCACTAAAATTTTCCTACATAGACTATTTTGAAGGCAATTTAGGTGTAGAATGTTGAATTACCTAACATACAGTCAGGATTTCTCTTGGTCATCATTTTCTTTCCCTTTTATTGACAGAGGAGGAAGGCAGAGACTTGAGTTGTCTGGTAGCTTCTCTCATTCAAGTGATGATGGATCCATACTTCAGGACAATTACTGGATTCCAGAGTCTGATACAAAAGGAGTGGGTCATGGCGGGATATCAGTTCCTAGACAGATGCAACCACTTGAAGAGGTCAGAGAAAGAGGTAACTAGTCCTGCTGCTTTCCTAGAGCTTTTCAAACGTATATTTATTTGGTGTGTGGGTGGTGTGTGTGGATTAGTTTTATGAAAGATAGTGTGGCAAGGGGGTGCCTATCAGGCTCATGCCAAATGTGCCCCTGAGAAATTAACCTTGCAACGTCTAAAGGGTTTATTGGGAGAAGGAGAGGGAGTGAGGGCCTAGAGAAGGGATAGGGGCAGACAGATGGAAGCAGAGCCATGAGGCAGAGAAGAGGTGGGATACAGAAGGACAGAAAGGGGGAGGGGAGAGAGAGAAAAGCTGGGAACAGAGAGATTGGGGGTTGGAGTGCCTGACAATCCTTTTATGGGAAGCCTGCCACCTGGTGCCCCTGGTGGTGGTGGCCAGTGATTGTAAGCCCTGGGAGGAGCCTGGTGGACTCACCTGTAATCTAACAATTAGGGCATGTCAGCACATGCCTGTGGAGGTCAGAGGACAACTCTAAGAACTCAGCTCTCATTGTCACTATCAGCACTTGGGGCAACCAGGTCTTCATGGTCAGTGGTAAGAGTGAGTTCCAGAGCCGTCTAGACCAAACAACACCTGTCATAAGAGATCACTTTTTCATCATGGAGACAAGGGGCTCAATTTCAGGTTTCAATGCTTTCTTGTGGTAATGATGCATTAACCAAATTGAGTAGAATTTACCATAGACCCCAACTAACCCTATCAATATAGAATGAGAACACTTGCTTACCGATTGTGTGGATGGTTTCTCAATTTTTCCATATTTGACTTTAACACATGTTTGGTGTTTTAGGCTAACTAATAGAGTTCGAATCAATCCTAGTTGTTGTAGAATATTAACCATAGAAACCCTAACTTCTACTCATCTAAGAATAGAGCCAAAGCAACTTGGCTAAAAGGCCTGATAGCATGTGGAGTGTGTTGTAGTTTGTTTCCCTTTTCTCTGGAAGGGCTTCAACCTTTGGATGGAGTGTTATAGGCTGAACTGTGAAGCCCCAGTTGTCAGGAAACTAAACTAGTTTCCTCTACCTTTGTAGTAGTTTTGCAATTCACTGTCTGTGTTCCTATAATCCAAATGTAGAGACAAGAGCAACACTGACTAAAGGACCTATTGCATGATACAGTAGAAGTAAGGTGCAATGTGTAGTAGTTCTGTATGGGAAAGGGCATTAGACTCTCCTGGAACTGGAATTATAGGTGACTGTGAAGCCACCTGATGTTGGTACAGGAACTAAACATGGGTCCTCTACTAGAATAGTGTTTGCTTCTCTGTTTCTGTGATAAATACCATAACCAAAAGGCAACTTGGGGAGGAAAGGGCTTATTTCACCTTATACTTTAGAGGACGTTGGTCACTGAGGGAAGTCAAGGCAGAAGCTATGGAGGAATGCTGCCTATTGGCTTGCTTCCTGTGTTTGCTCAGCTTGCTCTTGTAACACAGGATCATCTGCCTAGGGGTGAGATTATCCACAGTGGGCTGAGCTCTCCTATAATGGCAATTAATTTAAAAATGCTCCACAGGCCAGTCTAATGGAGGCAGTTCCTGAATGAGGTTCTCTCTTCCCAAGATGACAAACACTAACCAGTATAAGTAGCAGATGCTTTTAATCACTAGATATCACTCTAGCCACATAGTAATACAGTTTCTAATACTAAGTGTATAGAAAAATAAAAGACTATTGAAGGTTGCAGAACAGAAACTCAAACAAAACGCCCCTCTATACACAACAAACAGACAAAACTATGAACCTAGGTTATTGATACCAGCAAAGTTATGCTTCATAATCAAAAGAGAAATAAAGACCTTTCATCATAAACTTAATTCATTAAGTTAATTAAAATTCATTAAGCAGTCATGCCAGGGTCACTGAAAGGAATCCTACACAGTGAAGAGGACAAGAAACACAACCAGCAAACAATATGTCTCTAGAAGATTTGATAAGCAGATAAGACTGGATCAGGAATTACAACACGTGACAGGGGCTAGTTCATATGTATGAATAGTAACTCTAACCTTCAAGATTTCAAGTCTCTAACTGAAAGATGCAAACAATCAGAGTGTTGGATTAAAAGCCAAGACCCAAGGATTTGCCAGCTGCATAAATATACCTCACAGGCAGTAAAAGGATAGGAAAAGATACTTCAAGCAAATCAAATCTTTAAGGAAGCAGGACTAGCCATATTCACACACAACACAGCAGACTTCAAAATTAGTTAGGAGATATAAAATCACTTCATTCATAAAGTGAACTCATAAAAATGCTTAACAGTTATAAACATACATGCATCAGATTCTGGAGTTACACAAAGCCAACAACAGTACTGGACATAAAGACTGACCCCAATACAACAACTATGAATGACATAACCCTTTGTTACAGCATGAATACAAAAATGGCCCTTTTAGGTTTGTATGTTTGAACACTTGGTCCCTGAACAACAGGTTATTTTTACTTTTTACTTTTAATTTTTTTATGGAACCTTTATGAGGTAGGCCTCACTTGAAAGACAGGTCACTAGGGCGGGCCTTGAGGTTTTTAACCTGACTACCTCTTGCCCTCTACTTCCTGATCCATGGGATAAGCCACTGCCCAGCTTGTACTGTAGAGCCAGCCACCTGGGTGCCATCTTCTCTACCATAATGCATTTTATTCCTTCAAACCACAACCCAAATCAATCTCCTGTAGGTTGCCTTCTTGTCAGGTATTTGTCACAGCAATGGGAAAGTTAAGAAACATAAATTTGATAGCAATCAGTGGAGCCATTTTACTGGTATTACCTGACTGAATTTTTAGGCCTTTGGAGCTGGTGCCGGAGGAATGTTGAAGCGTTGAGAGCTTCAGTATAACTTGGCCTTAGAACTCTCTAGACACAACCTGATGGGCCATTCTAGTGCGAGTGGGAAAGACAATAGTGTGGAAACACGGAGAGGGAAGGCCGCCGTGCTCAGGGCTTCAAAGGGGATCAAGGACTAGCTGCCATTCATGTCTGTCAAGTCCTGCGAACCTGAATACGGCAGAGCTCAAAAGAGATAGGCTATTTCCTTTGGCAGAAAAATTTCAAGACAGCAGACCGTTCAGGCTCAGAATGATTATTGTACACTTTGTTTACATACACTTTGTTTACACAGCTCTATAGTGAGAGACTGGAGTAGTGAGATACTAAAAATATACTGGCAAGGGAAGGGGGTGTGTATCTGGTTAAAGCTGTAAACTGAAGTGTGCAATTTGATAAGGCAAAGAACTTGAGCCAGATTAAAGTTGGTGACAGGGTCACCACAGAATGGCCATGATTCATAGAAAGATTAGGGTCATGAAGGAGAAACCTTGATCTCCAAAAGCAGTAAGACGGGTGCTTTGGGGCAAGGCTCACCCAGTGCAAACTCATTTCAAAGGACTGAGCTTCAGAGTACCTGGCTGGCATACAGCAGCCAGGAAAGTGCTTCAGTACTAATACCAAAATACCCAGTTTGCAGCTGTGGTCCAAGGGATTGAGGCAACACCTTGAGCTGTCAGTGAACCTGACACTGGCCACATGGTCATGGTTTGTAGGCATGAAAATGCAACAGTGGAAGTGGGCTGTTACATGGAGGTTTGTGCCAGTTTTCAACAAAACCATGTAACAGGGATGGGTTTCCTGTGTGGACACCTAGGCGTGCTATACTTGAAGCTGTGAAGGCGATACCTAAATTGTAGTGGGTACCCCAAGATACTGGAGATGCCAACGAGTTGTAGTGGGTATCCCAAGATACTGGAGATGCCAACGAGTTGCAAACCTTGGATGGAACTGACCCAAGAGAGAGGCCGTATGTGTACAGGCACCAGTGCTGGTGGCTGGGCTACAGAAGCCCGTCTGAGAGCACGTGACCTGTCATAAGTTCCAAGTGCCAGGCAGGTTTCAGCCTTGCCTTGGTACGGCTTGGTACAGTTTTTGTTGGTATTCTTTGTTTTGTGTGTGTGTGTGTGTGTGTGTGTGTGTGTGTGTGTGTGTGTGTGTATGTGTGTGTGTGTTTGCTTTGCTCCATTCCTGCCTTTTGAGTGGGAATGTTTACTCTATACCAGTCTATGTTGAGGTAACTTATTCTTCAGTTTTATAGGGGCTCCCCAATAAAACTTTACTTTGAGCCTCAGAAGAGACGGGGCTTTGAATTTTCAAATAATGTTATAGAGTTGTAGGACGAGGGACTTAGGGAGCTGGACTCAATGCGTTTTGCGTTGAACTGTCCGTGAACCTGTGGGTCCATTGGCAGAGTGTTATGGTTTGAAAGTGAGTGTTGCCCATAGACTCATATGTTTGCACACTTGGTCCAGCTGTCCTGCTGGTTTGGAAGGATTTGGAACCTATAGGAGCTGGATCTTACTATAGGAAGTGACTTGCAGTGTTGGACTTTGTGGTTCATAGCCTGGTACTGCTTCCTGTCTGCTCCATTTCCTGATCCTTGTAGATATGTGCTACCAGCTGCCACAGCTGTCACCCCTATCTGCTACCATGCTTTCCCACCATGTACAAGACACCTTCAAACTGTGAGCAAAAGTAAACCTTTCCTTCTTGTCAGGTGTTTGAGTTTAGTGATGAGAAAAGCAGCTAACACACCTCTCGAATTTATAGGTCGTTGAGAAGAATAAGAACAAAACCATCACAATTAAGCTGCATTACAGATCAAATATGGACATCAAATATCTACAGGGTATTCTACCTAACAGCTATAAGATACACATTTTTATTAGTAGCTCATGGAACTTTCTCCAAAATAGTCCTACTTTAGGGCATAGTATTCATAACAAAAATAGAAGAAGAAGCACTTCTAGAGGTACCATGACACCTAACCTCAAATCATACTGTAGAGCAGAGCTAACAAAACCAGCATAGGGCTGGCACAAAGGGAAAGAAAAGAAAGAAAGTAACAGTGGACTAAGAGATAAGTCCATGCAATTGCAGCTATGTTATTTTCAAAAGTACAGAAAATGTACATTGAAGATAGTCTCTTTAATAAGCAGTTGCTGGGGAAACCAGATAATCCACATTCAGAAAACTGGAACTTGATTCCTTTCTCTCCCTGTAAAAAAATCAATTCAAGATGAATCAGAGACCTTATAATATAAGACATATGCATGGAAGCCACCAGAGGAAATCATAGAGGAAGTTCCAGCATAGGTAAATAGCCAATGCTGTTCAGATGAGCGCTAGAGGGAACTTTTAGTGCTGTCCACATTCACTGTGGCATCTTCACAACTGAATGGGTAAGGAAGATCCAGCATATGTATACAAGACATAGAACTGCACTGTGAAAAAGAAGGAGTGGTGAGGGGCTGGAAATCATGATGCCAAAGCTAAGTACGCCAGACTTGGGAAGACAGATAGCATGTGTTCTCGTATGTGAGGAGGACTGCTAGGGAATAGGGAGGGGATAATGTGTAGATGGGCAGGTGGTAACAATCAAAGTGCCTCACATACATGTACAGAAATGTCATTATGCAGTCCCCTATCGTATACAGTTATATGCTAAGAGTACTTAACTAACTAAAATCATCACTGGAGTGTCTCATTTCTTGAAAATAGGCCATAAGAGCTGGAAATGAGATTTTGAGAGAAATCTCTTTCTAACACCTGTGTGGCTTCCTGGGATCCCTGTTTGGCTGCAGAAGGCCAGGCAGCCAGGTTGGAAAGCACCATTGACAAGTGGTAGTACGTCCAAGTGAGCCACAAGCAGCTGCTTCCCAGGGGTACACCATATGGTCTAGGGCTGATGCCAAACTGTTTTATAATGTTGGGGGACTTCCTGGAGGGCGAGCATGCAGATCAACTAGATGTTACAGAGTTTTGGCTGAGTGCTTTATGTTGTTATATAGAACCACTTACAGGATGTCTAAACATGTTTGCTTTCTTACATCCATACATGCCTGCATACTTGTTTATTTGGTATTACCACACTTGCCAAGCACAGTTCCTTTTTTTTTCTTTTTTCTTTTTTTAATTAAATGTGTGTCTTGACATAGATAGGTTTAATCTGTTCAGGTGGCTTAGATCAGCTCTGCCAGGTGTTTGAGGCTTAGATGTTTTCTTGTTAGCTTCTGTACCCGCAATAAATCTGGGAGTAAATGTCAACAGCAGAGAGCAGCATTAAATGATCCCTTGTCTGTCTGTACTTGCCAGTCTCCTTTATTCTTGCTGTTCTTGGATACCACGTGGCAGCTGCTAGAGCAGTATCCAGCCGCTTTCGAGTTCTCCGAGACGTACTTAGCAGTGCTGTGTGACAGTACCCGGATCTCGCTGTTTGGCACCTTCCTGTTCAACTCTCCTCATCAGCGGGTGAAGCAGAGCACAGTAAGTGACATGCTGGCTGCAGCTGCTGTCTGTGTGTATGCACGCGTACCTTTTGTGTGTAGCATACATACATGTATGCATGTATTCACGTGTACATGCATGTGAAGGCCTGAAGTTGATTCTGGTGTCTTCTTTAGTCACTTTCTATTGTTTTCTTGAGGCAAGTCTTACAGAATCCGGAGCTTCCACTTCTGTCTTATCTAGTTAGCCAACTTGCCACGGGAATTCTCTCCATCTCCTCAGTTTGAGGATCACGGTTGCCACCATACCTGCCCTGTGCTTACATGGGTTCTGGGATCCAAATAGTCATGCTTGCACAGCCAGTCCTGTATCTACTGAGCTGTCTCCCAGTGCCCTCCCCCTTAATTGCATGTTGAAAATATGTAATTTAAAATTAACTTTCAAAACTTTCAGTATATATTAAAGAATCAAATAACTTATTTTTACTAGTGACTATCTTATTTTTGTCTATAAATTGCTCATAATAAATGTCTTTAAAGATATCAATTAGTTTAACCACTTTAAATATACTTTTGGATTTTTTGGTGGAGCATCAAACACAGGGCCTTGTAGTGCTGCTGACCTAGAGCCCTAACTCAGTACCTCCCCGCTGACATCCTTTATTGTTTCTTGCAATATTGAGACAATGTCTGGCAGTGACTTAGATAGGCCTTGACCTGGCAATCCCTCAGCCTCAGCCTCCTGCAGAGCTGGGCTCACAGCACTAAGCCGCCTGCCTTCACTTGTACTTTTGGGGTGACTTCTTACACATCAGAGTTGCTGATCAACAACTAAAAACATTTACTTCCCGATAGGTCAGTAGAATAAAAGTTGTATTTTAACTGTTTTTTAAGGAGTTGCAGAGCAGGAAGCGTGACACAAAGTTAGACTGAAGTTCTCTGCCAACACTATTACCATGTATACTCTCAGAGTACCTCAGGTCACATGGCAGCCACTGTGGGTGGGATTGTATTTGTAGTGACAGTTCGTAGAGCTGGAGGACAAAGACTGGAGCCATACTGGAGACCAGCACCCCCTACTACTGGTGAGCACGTTCTTGGTTTGTCTCTTTCCGTGAACCCACAGTGAGGAGAGCTCAGAAGTGCTGCAGTGGCTGTGGGGGAGCCGGGGTAGCTACTGTAGGCTGGAGGGAAACTAAGCAGGAATCATGTATTCTTTGGCCTTCAGCTTCAGTGTTGAGACCCAGTCTAGGTAGTGCAGCCTTAGAGTGCAGATTTTTAATTCTATCCCCATCTAGAAAGTGCTCAGCCCATGGTTCTCTCAGAAATAGGCCTATACTCACAGCTCCTCATCTGCAAAGTAGGTCCATCAAGTGCCTTTGGCCTCAGTGTGTATAGAGGCATCAGCTGTGACACATGCACATGTCCTGGTACGAGAGACAGAGAGCACAGTCAGGCTGTTTGGGCTGGGAACGAGGAGCATCCTAGAGAAGGCTGGATCCGAGGCTTCATTAACGAGAGAACCAGTATGGGGAGGGTGGGGAAAGGCCTTGTCTCACACGGAGTCCTCAGAACACAGAGGTAGCCAGATTGCTCAGCACTGTTGCTCTGGGGAACTCAGAACTCAAGAGAAACTCTTGTTTCTGTGTTAGACAGTTTTTTAGATTGATCAGTTTGAGAAGGAAATTTTGTGAAATTTCTTTTGGCTTCCTAGAAAGATTTAATATTTCCTAATGTAAAACTGGGGCCCAAAGGCTTCAGGGGTATAGAAAGCTTACTCTATCCCTAAATTAAATGGGTTCCCAGTTGTGTGCCTGCATTCTTATCACCTCATGATCTGTGTGCCTTCATTACTGGGAACTCATTCTTCCGGGCTTTTCTTGCTGCCCTCAGCCATCCCCACCCTCCGCTTCATGGACTGACTCACAGGTCTGTGCACTCATATAACCGACTGCTCTACATTTTCCTCATCACACTTACAATTTCCCATTTCTCTAATTTCAAACAAATTCTTGGTGGTGTTTGTTTGTTTAAGACAAGGTTTTACTATGTAGTCCTAGTTGTCCTGGAACATACTCTGTACACCAGGCTGGCCTTGAACTCACAGATCTACTTGCTTCTATCTCCAGAGTGCTGGGATTCAAGGTGTGTACCACCACTGCCTGGCTCAAATTCTTGGCCTTTTTAAATGAAAAGTTTATAAAAGATTAAAAGGCATCAAATAGACAATATGAGTCAGTCATATTTTTTCTCATCTATTTCTTCCAGGGAACTATTTTATGTGAAATGATACAACCTGCTGTCACTGTGCTCAGACGAGGGTCCTGATTCTGTTAAGTTTTTAGAGAGCTTGAGGACTGCCTTCCAGAGGAGCCCATCTGTGTCCTCTGTGCATTTGTGAGGTG
The DNA here is from genome assembly GCA_021653895.1 of Mastomys natalensis. Taxonomy (NCBI): domain Eukaryota; kingdom Metazoa; phylum Chordata; class Mammalia; order Rodentia; family Muridae; genus Mastomys; species Mastomys natalensis. The sequence continues at coordinate 333,961 of JAJTUV010001115.1, forward strand.
ATCCCAGGTCACTATGCTCAAAGCCCAAAGTAGGACATGAGTGATAGTGAAGGTGTATCTCTCCACCTAGCACCTCATGTCCAGAGTGCCGAGCCTCCGAGCCTCCGTGGTCCACAGCTGGGACATGCTGAGCAGCTGAGTGTGCTTCCCTTACTCAGGTGCCCATCATCTTCAGGGTAGTGCTCCCAGGAAAGCCGAGTGCTAGAGCAAGGAACTCCCCTGTGGGTGGAGGCATGAGAGAGTGGGGTGTGCCTCTTCTCACACATGTGCTTTGCTTTGCAGGAGTTTGCTATCAGCAAAAACATTCAGCTGGGTGATGAAAAGGGCTTGAAATTCCCCTCAGTTTGGGACTGGGCTCTTCAGTTCACAGCGAAGGACCGGACTCTTTTCCACAACCCCTTCTACATTGGCAAGAGCACTCCTTGTGTACAGAATGGCTCCAGGAAGTCTTTTAAGCGCACCAAGGTAAACTGTAGACAGCAGCATACTAGCAGTAGAGACCCATGTCGCTGCAGGACCAGAGAGTGTCTTTGGCAGTGGTAGAAACAGTCACTCTGCCAGCAGACAGCTAGTGACACTTTTAACCAATGTAACAATGTCTTACTTTTTCTTGGTGAGTGAGGCTCTTGAAGCCCAGTCAGCCTAAGAGTTGACAGGTGGCAGCCCTGAGCTGACTTTGTGCTAGTCTGCCCATTCTTTCTAGAAATCAGCCAGTTTAGAATTTTCCCTTACCCCCAAAGTCTTAGTAGCATGCTCTTAAACAAACAAATAGGCAGGTTATACTTGCCTTCCACTCTCCCTCTGACATAGTAATAACCTGGAAGAGTCAATTGAAATATCTGGTTCCAGAGTAGACTGGCATAAGTGCCACAAGAGAAAGAAGGACCATGTCCTTCAAGTCTGAACCACCCCACTCCCCCACCCCACCCCATCCTGTCATCTGTTTATCCCAGCTGGTTGCCATGGTGCCAGGGCTTCTGTTGAAAAGCAGGTGCTCCAGTAGCGTAATACCAGTATCTGTCTTCTGTGCAGAAGAGCTACAGCTCCACACTGAGAGGAATGCCCTCGTGCTTGAAGAATGGAATCATCAGTGACCAAGAACTGCTTCCTCGGAGAAACTCCCTAATCCTGAAGCTGAAGCCAGACCCGCCTCAGCACACCGACAGCCAGCACAGTGGAGCGGAACAGTATTTTAAAGAGTGGTTTTCCAGACCAGCTAACCTCCACGGCATCATCCTGCCACGTCTCTCCGGAACACACATAAAATTGTGGAAACTGTGCTACTTCCGCTGGGTCCCTGAGGCACAGATCAACCTTGGGGGCTCCATCATGGCCTTCCACAAGCTCTCTCTCCTGGCTGATGAGGTGGACATGCTGAGCAGGGTGCTGAGGCAGCATCGCAGCGGACCCTTGGAAGCCTGCTACGCAGAGTTGGACCAGAGCAGGATGTACTTCAGGGCCACAGGGCCACACGACACCCTGGAGACACCAGAGTTCCTCTCCTCTTCATTTCCGTTTTCTCCTGTAGGAAATCTGTGCAGACGAAGCATTTTAGGAACGCCATTAAGCAAATTTTTAAGTGGGGCCAAAATATGGTTATCTACTGAGACACTCGCAAATGAAGACTAAATTAAGGTATTTTCTGGACATATTGAGAGAAGCTGGACATTTCCCTCTCTGAACTGAAATTGCTAACTGAGGCATTTGAAACTGGCCATTTTATATGTAAGAAATTTGCACTAATATTTAAATCATGTTTAATCATGCTGCCTTCAATTATTCTAAGGGCAGTGTGACTTTGGGTTTTGTCCTGTATCCTTTGAGTCTAGGCCCATCTGGGTCATTTGCAGCACACATTCCCCGTTGGCACACTTGTGATCACAATATTGAGGTTCCTCTGCTATGCGAATTTTGCCAACATCTATTTTCCTACCTCCAACTATAGGTTATCTGATAGTCAGATTATAACCCAGAGAAGGTGGATAGGGAAATTAATAAATTAGTATATTTTTAATATATTTCCAGATCATCTGATAAAACTCCCAAGAGGCCTCAGTTGGCATCCATGTGTTTAGCTAATATTCTTAGCTTATGTTCTGGGGTTAGATTTTTCTTATTTTAGTTCACCTCAGTTAAGACCTAAAATCACTGTGTTTCAAAATCATGGATTTGCTTTAATTCACATACAACTAACTTTTAAAAGATGCACTGTAATTTTAAAGCATCCACTGTAGCTATTTAAACCTAGAAGTGCCTTTGACATTAAGATAAAAGTAACAAAGAAGCTAGAATAACAGAGGAAGTATAATTCTACTTTTTAAAGTTAGGGTCTTTAGACCCCACTGTATATTGGAAGTAGCTTTTTGACAACAAGCTTACATCAATAGCCAGGAGTCTCCAGAGCCACATTTTTGTCCCTCAGAAAGTCAGCCTGCAATCTTAGAGGTTCTTCAGGTAGCAGCTGCACAGCTCTAACTGTGGCTAAGGGTGCCCAGTCCACGGACAGGAGCATGCTACGCTCTGACCTCAGGCTGCAGCGGTGCTCTGGCCTCCTCATGATCACTTCAGCTGGCATGCTGACACAGGCCAACACTTCTCCTTAGGAATAACTGGCAGGGGTCACGAGATGGACACATGCACAGATTAGAGAGGAAGACTTCCTCAGTTGTTGCCATTTTAATACACAGAGATGCACCCCTTCCAGGCTTGGGGGCAGTGCCAAAAGGCTGAGAATCTGAAGCCTTTGACACAAACCATGGTAAGAACCTGGCCAACTTCACAAAGCCCCGTGCTTCTGCACTCCCAAGTGCTCATGTGTGGAGGGCTTCTTCTCCCTGTTTAAAGGTGGGCATGTCCTAATGGACGATGGCAGTGTCTTAAATTACCACCTTGGATTCTGAAATACTTTATAGTAAAGTGTTGATATAGTTTGTTTCTTTTTCTAAAACAGAATTTCTCATAATAGTTTGACTTGTCTATGTGCTGTATAGCCATTTCTACTTAATCGACCTTTTCTAACTGTTTAATAATGTCTCTGCATTCAGCAGGGCAGATGTTCTTATGTCTTAACAAGTTCTTATCTTATGGCTAAACTCAGTGTTTTCACTCATCTGTTGCCTATAAAATAAGGGCTCTTGTGAACTTATACAGATAGCATTATCAGCAGTGAAGATGCGCTAGCCCTTGGCCACACAGTTAGCCCTGGTCCCTGAGATGCGACAAGGTGTCACCACTGGAGCCAGACAGTAATCCCCCCATTTCCTGAAGCTGCTTTGCTACTTCTATAAGTTGTTCTAAATCTATTTTGTGGTTGAGAATTCATTTCTTTGTAATTTTCATCCCTCACATTTACTTCAGCTCCTTTCAGAACTCTTTTGTTAACTTATAAGAAGGTCAGGTACTATTAACACTACTTTATGATGGAAATTGCATATTTTTGTATGGTAATCAATTGTAAATGTTTTTCTATTTTGACTGGGTGGTTGTTGCGTCACAATTATTGTGCTACAGCTTACTATACATAATATGTGAAACAGCTCCAGAGTCCTAGTGTGGCCTAAGGGACAGCTGCCTGCCACCTCTGCTAACAAAGGTGACACTGTGGTGGCAGAAGAGGTAAGAGTGGCTGCGTGCAGCATACCAAAGAGCTCAGTAGCGGTGTCTCCGAAGCCTGGGGGCAGAGCCTGTGCTGGGTGCCAAGCAAGGGCTGACACTGGGCATTCTAATGCTGATGCCACAGATTAGGTGTCTTACTGTTGCTTTATAATGGGAACCAATTTAAAACCAAAAATGCCTAACTCTACTTAAGGAAAGACATTAATTTGTACTGACAGAAGATGAAAACTGTTCAACACATTTTCAACAAGATCCTCTTGCTGTAGCAGTAACCCCAAGCCATTAAAACTTGGTGTTGAGACAAAACTAAAACCTTTGTGCCTAAATCCAACCAATGAGCTGAAGCAGGACGAGCAGGTTGACCGGACACTGCTCAACAGAATGGATGTAAAGGGAATTCTGACTGTTGAATAAAATTTCCATGGAAACCGTTTGTAGTAGTCACCAGTGCGGAGCCATAAGAGCACAGAGACTGGCAATTGCAAGGCTTCAGCTCCCACCTGTACTGGAGCACCCTCCATTCATGTTTTGAATGCTAAGATGGGATAGAGTAACAACTTTCACATCAGTCCAGAACAGCAGTTCTCCCCATTCACTAAATACTAACACAGGAACTGTTTCCCCAAGTCCCTGGAGACTGGGACCCCACACTGAGGTGAGCCAGAGTAGTTAAGTCACCTCCTGGGTCTCCTCTCTAACCTGAGGCTCTTCCAGCAGTGGTAGTGAGCAGCCCTATTACAATTACAATGTATCAGATTAACCTGATCCAGCCAATGGGGATGTTCCTAAAACGAATGTACAAATGCCTTGGCGTTGGTCTTGCCTTGGTTAATCTAGCATCAGGTGCTTATAGAATAGAGATATAAGAAGTTAGTGGCATAGTTTTATTTTGTGATGATGTTTTATTAACAAAGCATTTTGAGAAGGCCACTGTGGCCAGGAAAGCAGGTAGCCTAACTGCAGTTACCTCTCCATTCTCTCCTTAAATTCAATACCCCTGTCTCATCCCTAACTATGTAGCTGACCTCCTACTGTGGCCTCTTACTCGTTCCTGCTCCCATCTCCAATGGATCACAGAGCTCTTCTCCAGCCTTCCTCCCACTCATCCTGTTATCCTAACCTCCAACCTGAGCACGCATTCCCTGGGATCCTGCCTGCCAAGTCTGCTAGAGAAGCAAGTAGGCCAGTAAAACAGGTAAGTGAGCTTCAGGTCTCCATTCTTCCTCCTCTCCTCCAAATCCAATCCCCTAGTCTCATCCCCAGATCTCTAGCAAACTATCTGTTGGGGCAGAGATTTCCAGGGCACTAAGCAAAATTTGGTGGAACACCCTGCTTTCTTCCTTCATGTGAATCCCACTTACCCCCCCCCACCTCATTCCCATTCGTAAATGTCAGCTCCCAATACTTAAAATCGTATTTTACCTAGAACTCCCAGTGGCCACACCTAGCAGCATCCCAGAATTCCCTAGTAGGCAGCACATAATCACCACACCATCCTAAGAGCCATAAAGGGCAACAGAAACCAGGGAACAAAACACCCACCCAACAAAGATAAGACCAGATATCATCGAGTAGAGTTAAGATCATCTGAAACTCCTACACTAAGAAAAATTTCCTAACCTAAAGAAGATGCCTATCAAGATACAAGAAGCATACAGAACACCATATATACTGGACTACGAAAGAAATTCCCCTCAGCATATTATAAAACACTAAATATATAGAACAAAAGAAAGAATATTAAAAGCTGCAAGGGGAAAAGACCAAGTAAACTATAACTGTAGACCTATTAGAGTAACACCTGACTTCTCAATGGAGACTTAAAGGCCAGAAGGGCCTGGACAGATATTCTATAAACTAATAAGAAACCACAGATGCCAGCCCAGACTACTATGTCCAGCAAAACTCCCTATCACAATAAATGGAGAAAACAAGACATTCCATGATAAAACCAAATTTAAGCCATGTGTATCTACAAATCCACCCCTACAAAAGATGCTAGAAGGGAAAAATCCAATCTAAAGAAGTTAACTATACCCAGGAAAACACAAGGAATAAATAATCCCAGACCAGCAAATCAAAAGAGGATTTTACACACACACACACACACATACCACAACAAAATAATAGGAACCAGCCAATACTGCTTATTGATCACTCAACATCAATAAGAAGACTTAATAGAATGGATGCAGAAACAGGTTCCAGTCTTCTGCTGTATCCAAGAAACACCTTAATATCAAAGATTATCACCTCAGGGTAAGAGGATGGAAAAAATATTCCAAGCAAATAGATCTATGGAGCAAGGTGGCACAGTCATTTTAATACCTGACAAAATAGACTTTGAATTAAATCAGAAAAGATAGGGAAGGATACTTCATAGTCATCAAAGGAAAAATCCTTCAGGAAGATATTGCAATCTTTAACATCTATACACCAAGCACAAGGACACCCAAATTCATAAATTCAATACCCAACTCGTACCAATAGACAGGCCATCCAGACAAAAAACTAAACAGAATGCTGGAGCTAGCAGACATTGTATACCAAACGGACCTAACATATTTTCAGAACATTTCACCCAAAACACAAGATTAAACATAATTAAACAAGATAAAACATAGATTAAAGCTAGATATAAACAACAGCAGAAAGCTTAAAACTCATGGAAACTGAACAACTTGCTACTGAATGAAAAATGGGTCAAGACAAAAGTTAAGAGAGGCTTTCTAGGATGGAATGAAAATGAATACAATACCCAAACTTACGGAACACAAGTTAGTTTTAAAAGGCAAAGTTCATAGCACTTAATGCCTACATAAAAAATCAGAGAGATGTCATTCTAGTAACTTAACAACACACCTGAATAAAGAAGTAACCACAGCCACGAGGAGGAGATGGCAAGAAATAATCAAACTCAGGGCTGACATCAAATGGAAACAGTACAATACAAAGATTCAGTGAAACAGAGTTGGTTCTTTGAGAAAAATCACAAGATAGACAAATCCTTACCCAAACTAAAAGGTCAAGAGAGAATATCCAAATTAACAAAATCAGAAATAAAAAGGAGGCATGACATCAGACACTGAGGAAATCCAGAGAATCATCAGAACAAACTTTAAACAACTGTCCTCCAACAAATTGCAAACTCAAAGAAATGAATAATTTTCTCAACAGGCACCACTTACTTTCTCATTATCGTAAGGCCAAACTGTTCCTTTTTTGGATTTTTTAAAAGATTCGGGTGAGGAGTCTCCAGAGGACAACTTGCAGTCTGGTGATTTAACTCAGCTTGTCAGGCTCGTGGCAACCATGTTTACCTACTGAGCAGGAACCCGAAGAGGAAGCTGGAGAGAAAACTGATGCGAGGCCATGGAGGGTGTGCTTACTGGACTGCTCTCATGGCTTGCTCAGCCTGCTTTCTTATAGAACCCAGGACCAAAGGGCTAACAGTCATCCTGTAATGCTAGCATGCAGGAGGTGGGGATGGGGTCCCAGGCAAGCTGGCTAGCTAGCTAGCAAGCTAAACTGCTGAGCACTTGGTTCAGTTAAGAGACCCTGCCTTGATGTATGCTAGAAAGGCATCAAGGAAGAAACCCAGTGTCAACCTTGAGCCTCCACAGGCACCGTCACCTGAATACATATGTAACCACATGCATACATATAAGCACCCTCCCCCAATACACATCTACACACATAAGACTCAATTGTATGCTGTTTGGCATGGAGAAATACTTTAGTCAGTAAAATGCTTGCCATGCAAGCATGACAACTTGATTTTGATCCCCAGAGCCCATTAAGAAAGCAAGGCATGGCAGGGCGGTGGTAGGTCTGCCTTTAATCCAGCACTTGGGAGGCAGAAGCAGGCGGATTTCTGAGTTTGAGGCCAGCCTGGTCTACAGAGTGAGTTCCAGGACAGCCCGGGCTACACAGAGAAATCCTGTCTTGAAAAACCAAAAAAATAAAAAATAAAAAAAAAAGGAAAGCAAGGCATGGTGGTGCACACTTGGTATCCTAGTGCTTGGAGTGTCAGGTAGATATGAATCTCTAGGCTGTGTGAGGGAGTAGTCAACCACAAGCATCAAGTGCTCCAAGAAGACTCAGGATGTAGAATTAACCCATCTTATTCTGGGTACCACAGGGAACCACTGACTGCAAGTTCCATCACTAAGTCAGGCTTACCAGCCAGAGGCAGCTCACTCCTGACCTGGAAGCTTCTATAAATGAGAGTAAGTGGACATAGGTCAGGAGGAGGCCATTCTTTCAAGTCATAGTGTTAGATTCTGTCTGATACCAGCAAAAAAAGCCAGTGTGGGCAACTTGGCATTCATGCAGATCTTATGCCTAAACCTATATGGTTGGCAGAAGTGGAATCGGCAAACATTTCAGCTCTAAAGGAGTTGGGAAGTTAGATGATTTTTGTATCTAAATACTAAGGGAGAAACAGAAGCCCAGGCCAAAGAATATATATATTCAGTTCTTCACTCAATAAGCCTGAAGTTCTATTGCATGAAAAACAAAAATATTCTCAGCAGAGACAGCATCAATGGAACTGAGCAGTCAGCTACTCCCCAGCAAAACACTTATTTTAACCCATACTCCAGAGCAGATGGAAAAGTATCTAAATAGATCACAAAATAAACACAAAGGGAAACACAGAACTTCTAGAACAAAACACAAGAGAACCTCTTTGTGGTTTCACATCAGATATTTCACACCAAAGGTATGATCCACTCAAGAACACTGAATTTAATCAAAGTTTAAAATTTCTGGTCATCAAAAGATACTATGATAAAATAAAAAGACAAATCCGACTAGGATAAAATCTGAGTCAGAAAGAAGGGGAGATAAGAGAGGGAGGAAGAGAGGGAGGACAGGGCAAGTACGGGAGAGGCAGAGATAGTAAGAGCGCACGTGTAGTGTGTGATAAACTACCCAGTGAATGGACACAGGCACAAGAACAGGCCCGGCCCAGGGTATGTGAACTCCATAGACTCCGGAGGACCCGGCCCACACGCTGTGTGAACCCGCCTCTCAGTGTGCCTTGCAGCTGGTGATGTGTTCTAGTAACAGAATGTCATACTGGTAGAGTATCACCTCCATGATGAGGTGGCATGTGACTGCCTGCCTCAGAGAAGCTTCTGAGCACCCAGCCCTCAGCCTAGTGACTATCAAGGGGGTTTAATCCTTCCAACAGCCAAGAAGAAAATGCCCAGCACATGAACTGTGATAGTTGCTGATAAAATTACAAATGGTGTTCTCTACTGACCTTGCAATGGAGGCTCTGAGAATTCCACACCACCAAGTCAGGGAGGCCCCCTCGGCAGTGCCGAAAGTCAGCAGCCAGGCGCCTGCACACACCACTGAGGACAGGGCCCCCGAGGCAGGAGACGAGATCCTAAACACATTACAAAAGGAAAGTTATCCACTTTGAAGGCAGAGACCCCAAGACAGGCTGGAGCGGCCATCAGAGGACACTAGTAGAATTCAACAAAACTCCAGGAACACCAGAAGTAGCTCTGCTGCCGGCCAGGCTCCAGAGTGGCTGGCAGAACCCCACAGGCAAGCTCTGGGAAAGACTGCTTCATGGTCAGTTACCGACTTATGCCTGGTGTGGACATCTTGTGCCTCATCTGATGAAGAGGGAGTGTGACTTAGCACTCAGGAGTGACAAGGCCTTACAGAGGTCAGCGGCTGCAGGGCACAAAAGTTACCCTTCCGGGTGCAGCCCCAAAAGGAAGGGAAACTGTGGGAAAGGTATCAGGCTTTCTGAGTGTCCTCACGTGTCTATCACTAACACACACACGCACGCATGCACGCACATCCATACATGCCCCTCTGTGCTCTGTATTCTGGTACAACTGCCAAACCACAGCCAGCACTGTGAGGGAATGACTGACCAGATGGCAGGAAAGTATTACCAGAGCCTGCTGCAGGGAGGTGAATCGGTCCCAGCTGACCAGAGAAGCCACTCTGCCTTGCTGGGCCTGCCATGCTTCGGTCACCCAGGCCCGCAGACTCTCGGCAGGGGCGCTGTGGATCAGCTGCAGCCTGGCTTCCAGGGCCTGCTCCCTGCTTGAGAAGAAGCTGTCCGTGAGCAAGTCCAGGGGGGAGGCCTGTGTGGAGGAGAAAGGAAACTTTTCTACCATGCCTGGGGAGGGCACTAAAGGGGGGATGCTGGAGTCCTGTGAGATCTGAAGCTAGCCAATTGGCTGACACATTTTTTTCCTTAGTTAAAATCATCAGATACAAGTAATCTTATCCTGGGTTTCTAGTTTGCTGTGAGTGGAATTGGTTGAGCTCCTGGTGGCGCTAGTGGGACTGTGTGTGAGAAGCCTTTGGATGCTGGAGCTAGGCCAGGTGCTCAGCTGAGGAGCTCGGTACTAAAGTCAAAGTGTAATGTTGAAGGGAATCTAGGCTTGGGGTTCAAATCTACTAGTTCCCGTTTACAAATAAAAGGTCCTTTTCCTATGCAATTAGTACTACAGAGGGTAGAGCCCAAAGATCACCAAGAGCCAGGCTGCTGCTGCTGGAGACCCTGGTGCAGAGGAAGGCATGAAGCCCAGGCACGCACAGGAGAGGCCCTATGTGATGGCTTTAGAGGTTACCTGGTAGGCATTTCTGAAGACATCTGGTATGCCATCCATGAAGATGATATCCCACAGCAGGAGGCCACACAGGGTGCTGAAGGTGGATCCTTCTCCATGAATCCCTAAAACAATGTCACACAAGGAGAAAAACACCCGTTTTACCTGGTTGTTTAAGAATATTGTTATGACCTAATGCAAACTTTCTCTTTCAGGGAAAGAACTGAGATACGGTTGATTCTGAAACATGGTATTTCCATGCTATTCCAACTCGCTCTTCATACTATAGTCTTTGCATACAGAAGCTTTATTTAAGGGGAAAACTTCAAATGGGCATTGCAAAGTCACAGAGCAGTGGTTCTCAATAGTGGTGGACAGCCTACGGGGCAGTTTGCTTTAGCAAAGCAGACTTCCCACTCGGCCTCTAGAGGTTCTAAGTGAGTGGGGAAACTAGGCTGTGTGCAAAATTCATAAGCAGGCTCTGGCACAGGCCTGTTAGAACCTACAAGAAACGATTCCCCAACAGGGACTGACAAAAGGCCAGGCATTCAGGGCAGCCCTGCAACCTCAGGCTTACCCAACACCCCTTGCATCACCGGGCTCACCCATTCATTAAGCGGATTTGGCCTGGTGAGGTTATCTCAGTGTTCCTGATATGCAAGGCTTCTACAGAAACTGTCATCTGTAAAGACCACCAAGTTCTAGTGCCCTCCTCATGCTGAAGACACAATCACTCAGAGAACACAATCATCTTCATTGAACACTTGGGTCCTAGGGCCTCTGCAAGTCAGCAGCAGGGTCTGGAGAGATGAAAGTCTTGGCACAGACTTCAGACCCGTGTCCCGCGCGGAGTGCTGATTTACCAAGCTCCTCTCTCTCTAAGCTGGGTGTCTCTGCACAGCCGCAAAGACCCCAGCAAAGGAAGACAGCTATGTGGTTCTCTCTACCTTCCTATCATGCTCACACTGGCAATAAAGCTCCCAGAGAGCACAGGGGAGAAAGCAACACAGGTGTCAAATGCTCAGGCGTCTAGCACGCTTCCCACCGGGAGGCAGTAGCTGTAGCCTGTGGCCGTGTTCTTCTTTCTATCCTGAACTCCAGAGCTGTGCAGGGCTTTGTTTGTTCCCTCCCAGTTCTGGCTCCTGTCCCTCTGGCCTGTTTCCATGGTACAAAAGGACAGAGTGAACGGGGCTTGCTCAGCCTGGCTGACACAAGCCCTCCAGCTACCAGGAGCATTCACATCAGGATACCAGGCTCTGGCCTGCTGGGAAGAAAGCTGGGCCTAAGCGGCAGGTTCCTGTCCCTGTGTGAATATCACTCCCTCACTGACATGGAGGTCAGGCTCATTCCTGACCGCTGATATGCTCTGAATTCTGACGGCAGTCATTTTTGGAGTAATCCTCCTACCTTATTCAGAAATAGCTTCCCTGGAGGGTTTGAAATTTCCTCTACATAAATCCCTCTACAATAAAATCCAGCAGCAAGTCACATCAATTTTCCAATATATTAGAATGTGATATAAATTTAAAACATCTTATGTGGAGATATTTTATGTTCTGGAAAAAGAATTTCCTGCTGTTTTTCAGGCTCCTGGATAAACCAGAAACATTTTCCTGTGCTGTATTCCTCTAGCCAGGAGAGGGACAGTTGACATGTCTCCTGTGACATCACCTAGGGCCTGGAATTTCCATTCTGCTCCTTGATGTCTAAGCTTTTCAGGCTCACTGCATCTCGCTGTTTTCACCCGTGTCAGCGGTTCCTCCCTGGAGCATCCCCTTCCCTATGGTGAGCAGATCACTCCTAAGGCTCAGAAGCGGGAAACCTGATTCCACAACTCACCGAGACCCACACATAAGGCCACCATCTGATAACACTGTGGGGCTTACACCAGTGACCCTAAAGCAGGGGCACAGGGAGAGGTCTGCCTGAGCACAAGGACAGGACTTGGCTGTCCCCAGGGCAGACCCATGAGAGCTGCTCGGCTAGTGCCATGAGTGGACACCACAGACTGGCTAATTAGATCCAGGGGGAGAAGCAGCAGGAGGGAGGAGAAAGATGGAAGGCTGAGCGGGTGTGGCCAGCACATCCTTGTCTCCGGTACCTGACAGGGACCTTCCACTCTATTTCTTTCCTCCAGGGTTGACTTATGTTTTCCTACTTACTACGCTTAACAAAGGTGCCTGAGGTGGACATCTGATTTTTCCAACTATAAGGTGTGTGTTCAAGCCCCCATTTTTCTCTGGGCTGTGGCTAAAGCATTACTTACAGTATACTCTCTGAGACAAACTGTGAAGAAAGACTAAAACGGGGAGAGAAACAGGTATAGGGAAATGTACAAATTCAAGGAATTGCCAACTGACACAAGAAATTCACTACTTAGCCTCTTCACCCTGTAACGCAGCAGGGCCCCCCCCCCCCCACTGATGAGGGAAACCAGCGCAGCCATCACTCTAGGTGGCTGCACCAACACTCAGCTCTGTGCCCAGGCAGGTCCAACCATGGGCATCCTGGTGGCCAATGGCCCCTGCAAGAGCCTCCTATACATAGACCAGGAAATTGTAAGAGGAGCGCTAAGTCCATAACCACCTCAGTGCCTGGCACAGAAGGCCTAGGAACAATCAAGTCAGGAATGTGGAGGAGTGCTAAGGAGCAGCCCTACCCGGCTGTGTGTGTATCATATACTAAAGCACCCCAGAGCCCAAGCAGCATAGCAGGAGGACAAGTGGACTGGGGGGTGGGGGGGGAGAAGCTGTGTGGTGGCTGTGCAGTTGTTGTAGCCACTGAACTTAGGGAGTCTCTCGATTCTGCACTGGTCAGCATGCTACAGCAGTTTCTCACTGGACATTCAAATTCAGTGAGCAAACCAGCAGGCCCTTCAGTATCCCTCCTCTCTGCCCTTCAACAGCACCAAGACCATGAGGCTCCTAGCTCTGAAACTTGTGTTCTTAGAAGCTAGCAGAATTCCTTTCAAGCTCCTCATACCTATGACCTTACTGTGTGCCTACTAAGATGTTTGTGCCCCTCAGATGCTGGTCCTGGCCCTCTAGGACAGCTTCATTCCCAGGCACAACTTCTCTCACATCTCTACCCAATGCCAGCCTCTGGTAGCAAAGGCAGTCTCCTTACAGCGACCACCCTACCACAGAGCACCATCCACATAGCCAGCAAAGCTGCACAACGATAATGGCCAAACAACCCCATTCTTTTTCTCACACCTCTGGACAGCTGTGGCTTCTACTGAGGTCAGAGAGGAGAGCAACCCACTAATGATAAACTATCCTGCAACACTCTCCCCCCCATTTGCTGACTGACTGGGATGCAGGAAACACTGCTCAGCTTACCTTGGTCAAAGCCGCTTTGCCTGTAATAATCCAGCGCCAGCTCCTCCACAGAGCATAGGATTGTGGTGGGGTTGGTCGTGTCTCCGCCCTCAATGACAAACACAGACTTGCCCATCCCATGCTGTGGGCACAGCCTGCCTGTGATGGTCACCTAGAATGGTAGCAAAAAGCATCAATCGAAGTCAGCCATGGTGGCGCACACCTTCAGTGCTACCATTAAGGAGGCAGAGGCAGGTGGATTTCTCTGAGTTTGAGGTTAGCCTGTTGATATAGTAAGTTCCAGGCCAGCTACGGCTACATAGTGAGACTTTCCCTCACAAACAAAAATAAAACAAACCCATTTGATTAGCCCCTGGAAACACCACTGTCCCAAATGAGAATTAGACCATTCTGAGTCCAAGAGGAAGTTACATATTAAAACAATTCCAGGGGTGGGGGAGGCACACAGAAGAATCTAGGGTTTAAATCAAGGGCACAGCAAAGAGAACTGGATGCAGCCTGAATTTAACCAACAACAAACACAAAGGCACCCAAAGGAGACCTACATGCTTGACATCTCCCACGGAGACTTCTGGCAGCCGGCTCAAGAGGTGCTTGTACTTTTTGCAGCTCGGAGACTCTCGCAGGCGCACAGCTCGCTGATAAAGAGAAAGTCGGTGTCCTGTCCTCACATGTGGATCTGCCAGGCCTTCCCTGATGCACCTAATTGCCTAGCAATTAACAAGTCACATGTCAAGATCCCCAACGTCCTGAAGGCAGCAGGCAGTTCTTAGTTTGACAAGAAACATTTCCACAAATGGGTAAACGGTGCCTAGAAAAGTGCAGGCTATTTCCTTAGGTCTCGTTTCAAGGGTCTAACGATGTCCTGCTATCACTCCCGTGGCCAGAGGAGAACTGCCTGGCAGGAGTGGAGCCATTTTTGTCTGTTTGACTTTGTTTGCCTCTGCCTCCCTAGTGCTGGGATTAAAGGTGTGTGCCACCACGCCCTGCTGAATGAAGACAGAGACACTTGTGCCCTTCCCTTCCTCTATTAGATTACTGTGACAGTGAGTCCCAAGAAACTAACATTTCCCCATGTCTCATGCTGGTAGGAAAGGCTGAGGCCTTGGGGTCAGCCAGAAAAGCTTGTCTCCTGGAACAAGACTGTACACAGCCCTGACAACTTGTCAGACCACTTTGCAGGAGAGGCTGGAGCTGAGATAAGGCTAGCCCACCATAGGCAGGGCCACACTGTGCCCAGAACTATGTATCTCTGTGGCTTCTTGTCCTTGTGTACACATTCAGTTCTATCTGAACAAAGCACTGTGTGTGCTTTTAACTTAGAAAATTGAGCATCACCTTTGTCCCCAAAGTGGGAAAAAATTTAAAGTAAAAAAACTTGCAGTGAGCTGTGGTGCTGGAGAGGGGGCTCAAGAAAGCCATCAGCTTCATTTCCAGAGGCCATTTTTTAATTTTTAATTGCCAGCATCTACATAGTGCCACACAACTATCTGTTAATTCTAGTTCCAGGAAATCTGGTGCTCTCTTCTGGCCTTCTTAGGTACTGCATGCATGCAGTACACAGACATAAATCCAGACAAAACACCCATATGCATAGTAACTTTAAGAATCACAATAAGGAAAGTTAACTTCAAATAAATCTATTCAGGTTCTGCTGACCTCTCACATTGAGTAGCAGGGCTCCAGTCATCACCAGGAGAGAATTTCACTTTACAAGTGTCACCTTAGCATGCTGGAAGAAGTTAAAAGCACTTATTGTTCTTGCAGAGGGCCAGCAAGAGTGAGTTAAGGGTGGTTTACAGCCTTAACTCCAGGTCCAGGAGATTCAACGCCCTCTTCAGAGCTCCACGGACACCAGGCACTCACATGGTGCACATGCATACATGCAGGCAAAACACTCACACAATATAATAAATCTAAAAAAGAATTTTTAGTGTCATCTTAAAGTGTATTGTCTATTAAACACAATTATACAAGCTGTAAGAGAAACTACGTTGTTAAAACAGTCTCCTTACACATCCAACACCCCAAACCTACCCTCTGCTGACCTTCTGTATATTTAAATTTTCCCTTTTATTAAACATGAAGAAATAGATACATGTTGGTAAATACTAACTGTCCATATTCACACAGAGACACAATGTAGTCTCTGAGTCCAATATTCAGAAGGAGGGGAAAGCTGAAAATTCTATGTAGTGTTACAAAGGGGCCAAGCATCCGCTAGCCTCTGGCATGTCAAGGGAGCAGGTTTTTCCCACAGTCACAGCAGTGCTGTGGATTCCACATAGTTTGTGCTGAGACAAGAAAGGATACAGATGAAGTTAGAATAGAAACAGAGTCTCCACTGTATTTTGCTTAATGGTATTAAGAAACCTCAAGACAGGGCAACTGAGCAGAATAGGAGACCAACTTTTACTGCTGACTAGAGACAATTAGTAAGAAAAAACCTTAAGGGTTAGACCCCATCAGTGTTCAGCATTTTCTTGTTCATCTTCCTCTCTCCTCTCCGTCACCATCATCCTTATCCCCTTAGCACAATCGTTCAGCCTCCCTCCCCCCATCTCCTATATCATCATCATCTCCCCTATCTTCAAATCAAATCTCTAGCGGTATCATCTCTCTCTGACGACCTTCTCCTACCCGCAGAGAATGGTCAGGAAACTGAGTGAGGAAAACCCCTGGTTCTTCCGGCTGCCTCTCTCTGCAGGCCGAGCCTGCATTTGACTTGGGTGTTCTGTGAGATCCTTTCTGAGTTTCCACCTGATTTCAGTGATGTCTGAAGCCAGACTGACATTCTCACTTAGATGAAATTCTCTGGAGAGAATTTTGTTTCCAGAGTAAGGATTCTTGTCCAGATAGAACCTGCATCTCAGATTCTGCCCCTTCTTGCCTGCAGATACTGCAATGCCTCATCACCCTCTTCCTCAGGCAGTGCAACCTTGCAGATGGTTGGCCGAGGGTGTTACCTAAAGGTCTGGGATTTGGACCATCAGGTCTGTCTCTTCTTTAAGAATGGTTGTCGAAGTCTGTTCTGCTCTCGACATTTCCTCACTGCCTTGTTCATTAAGTCCATTTCCTTTGGTTCAGTATGTTCAATGTTTCTTGTTATCCCTTTTCTGAGGTCTCGAAGGCTCTCTCCATGAGTGGAATTGAGTTCTTTTTATTGACTGGCCACCAGTGTCACGATGGTGCTGCTGGGCTGTGGATGGGGGAGAGCAGAGAGCCATGGAGGGCACGCACTGGATGGAGCTGGCTGCATGGCCTTGGCTCTCTGCCTTGGAGGCAGGACTGACAGCCAACTCCAGCCAGTGAGTGCCCTTCATGGCAGAGCCTTGGCTCTCTGCCCTCTGTTGAACGTAAACCTCAAGCCAGGACCAGAAGAAGGATGAGGGTTGGGGTGGGGTCACAGGGACTCTGTATTTGTTCCTTTCCCAGTATGGCTTCACCAAGTTTAAAAGGTAGAGAATGCTTTTCACTATTCCTCATCTTACAATGGGCCTACAAGTACAAAGCCTAGCTTGTCAGTGCTGTCGATGCCCAGGTTCTGATCCTAACCACCCCATTAATGAGAGGATCTCAACAGCTACCCCTCACAGTGACTGTGACCTAAGAGAGGCTCAAGTCACAGGCTGAAGAGGACTTACTGGAAGCCTTGGCTCCTTGGCTTCCCAGGACACCAGCTGGGAAAGTCAGACACACCTGACCTCATTGACAGAGGCGTTGTGGGTCTTCAGAGCAAGTTACATGGTGATTCTAGATGCAGGAAGGAGCTGAGTTGAGCAGATTTCTTACTCACAGAGAGGAACCTAATGTTCCTATTTTCTAAGGTTCTTCCAAGTTCAGCAGAAATACAAAGACACCATTCCTTATCTTACTCTACTCAGATGAAGACACTCAAAGTGAAAACTGACTGACTCATGCTGGCCAGGATGTGGAAATCCAGAGCCCGCGTCTTACTGGTGGGGATATAAAAATGGAGGGAACACTGCAAACACCACGGACGGCTTTCTTTTCTCTAAGATTTATTTATGTATATGAATGCTCTGTCTGCATGTCTGTCTGTACATCAGAAGAGGGACTCAGACCACATTACAGATGGTTGTGAGCCACCATGTAGTGCTGGACATTGAGCTCAGAACCTCAGGAAGAGCAGCCAGTGCTCTTAACTGACGAGCCAGCTCTCTAGCCTTCAGCTTGGCAGCTTTTAAAGAGCCAAACAGAGAGTTGCCACAGGAGGCAGCAGTTTCTTCCCTAGGTACATCCCTAAAGAATGAAAGCTAGGCACCCAAGAAGTACTGCATACCCATGTCCACAGCAGCAGTATTCCCAACAGCCAAAGGGCGGAGGGAACCTGAGCATCCATTTATAGGTGACTGGACAAATAAAACTGGGTCTGCACATGCCACTCCACATTCATTCATCCATGACAACAAATGAAGTCACAGCATACTGGAGTAAGGATGGAACTTGGATGCAAACACCAAGTCAAACAAACCAGGAAACTGGGCTAAGAGGTGGCCAGCAGGAGAAAAGTTAACAAGAGCCAGACATTGTCAGCTTCAATCAGCAGGAGGCTGGGAGACAGCTCTGTGGGTAAAGCACTTGGTGCACAGAGTGAGAAATCCTCGGAACCCATGGAAACCAGGGCACAGAGGCAACCACTCCTTTGTAATCCTAGTATTCCTGCAGCAAGACAGGAGGGGAAACAGGAGGAGCTCCTGAGCTCAGGCACCAGCCAGCCTGGTACAGCCTGCAGTGAACCAGAGACCCCATCTCAAACAAGGTGAAAGCTGAGGACCACCATCTGAGGTTGCCCCCCTGACCTCCACATGCACACTGCGGCACCTGCATAAGCACACTATATGCATATGGACACACACACAAACACACGCACGCACGCACGCACGTGTGTGCGCATTAAGGACACACACACAGATACACACAGATACACAGACATACAAACAGAGACACACAGATTTTCAATACAGATACACAACACACACACAGATACACGCTGATTCTCACACACAGATACACACACACAAATACATACAGATACACAGATATTCACACACACATACCCACAGATATACACACAGATACATACACAGATACACATACACACAAATAAACATACAGATACCTACACACATAAAAACACACAAATACACCCACACCTAAAAATACAGATGTACATACACACTCAGTGATACAAGATGCACACACACAGACACACACAGATATTCACATGCATACACAGAGATATACACATATAGGTACACACAGATACACATACACACAGAAACAAACACACACACAGATACCTACACACATAAAAACATACATACAGATAAACCCATACACAGAAACACACACACACTGTTAAGGAGACAGACAGGCTAAGTCTAACTCTACTCCCGAGACAGTGAGGCAAGCAGGAAGCCTGTGGCTCACAGAAGGGGAGGGCAGAAATGGGCCATGACTGCAGCAGACTTGGACGAATAACTAAATGGGGTACAACAATGTAAGCAATGCATACCACAGAATCATATCTAAAGTCGCTTAAAGGGTAAACTTTGCACATTTTTTATCCTAACAGAAAAATAAAAACTAAAAGAAAAATGAAAGACTGGCAGGATGGCTCAGTAGGTAAGCCCACTGCAGCCAAGCCTGAAAACCTGAATTTAATTCTGGGACCTGTATGGTAGAGGGAGAGAAATCCCCCACAAGTTCATCTGTCACCTGCACACGTGCACACGCACATGCACACGCACATGCACACACATACAAAATATACTTTAAAAATTTAAAGAAAAACTTAAAAACAAAACAAAACCCAAGGAACAAATGGAAGCTCAAGCCGTGAGGAACTAATGATGGGTCTAAAGGAGTCACGAAGGGTGAGCAGGCCCTGCAGCGCACGCTGTTCCTAGGAAGGGCGGCCAGGTGGCCCCAGTTCCCAGGGGTGTGTCCCTGCAGCCTGTGTCCTACAGGCAGACAAGAGACCCAGAAGACAGGGATGTAGGGACAGGGTGACGGAAGCTGTGTGGACGGCACTGGGCCTATTGGGAAGAGGCTAAAATAAACTAGACCTTTCTTAGCATCGATGAGCACCGAGCTCTGCGGTTTAAAAGAAACTAGACCTTTCTTAGCATCGATGAGCACCGAGCTCAGCGGTCTGGCTGGCCCTATGACTACAGCGAATCTTCGCAGAACTGTGAACAAGGAGGAATGAGGGCCATCTTGGGCCATAAATACAGTGAGAGACCAGAGGGAGCAGAGACATGTGGCTCTCCTTCCTAGGTTGGGTTCGGGGCCAGCAAGCAACCTGCCTTGCTAGTTAAACCTCAGCATGCAGCGGGAGGAAGAGGCACCGCGCCCACCTCCTGGACAGGAAACAGCTCCCGTTGGCTTTGCATGGGCACCTGAGGTAACAAGGCACCGGTTTAGTCGGAAGCAGTAGAAAATACTACATCATACTTCCACATTCCATGGGCAATTTTTTCCAGCTCTCTTTCTCCTTGACTCACTAAATGTACCACGGGAAAATCAAACCCTCCCTGAGACACAGTCCCTTCTATTCAGTTCAGACACAGGGCTGGAATGGAGACAGTCGGGGAGGGAACCCACAGGCAGCTACACAAAGAGTCACTGTTACCAGCCTGGCTCAGAGGCAGTGGCCTCAAAGGCCCCACCCTGCCCAGTCACAGAAGTGACAGAATCTGTCTATTTCAAGTCCCCAAGATCCCTGGGGCCTGCCAGAGAAGGTGGCCTGATCAGAGGTGGGGCAAAATGTCCTGTAGAAGCACAGAGAGACTCTTCAGGCACCTGAAGTGAGAAAGAGAGAGACTGCCTCCCATCGGCCCTTGTAACTAAAAGCACTAAGCAACAAGTATATAAAGCCACTCTCTCCAGCACAGATCATGGGGGGGAGGGGGGTGCGCTGAGACACAGAGACATACAGAGAGTCAGAAACAGAGAGAGTATATGGATATGAACCTGCAGACAGCCGAGACACACCTGATCCTTGACTCCTCTTCCTGGAGCCCACTATCAACCCCTTTCCTCTTCCAGTCAGAGCAGACAGACATCTCCTGCCTGTATTTAATGCTGGTGTTAGAATCACCCCTGCTAGCTTGGGATTGGGGATGGGGTTGGAAGAAATCGAAGAATGTTAACCAAAGGAAAATTATCTTCTAATTATATTTAGAATTTCTTTTCATTTATTAAGTTTTTATTTGACTATCACATTTGTTATATTAATGGTTTCTAAAGGTTTTATAAAAACTAAATATTTAAAGGCTTTGTTTTATCTGGAGTAACTTTTCCACGTATAATATAGAAATACAACACTATTAATAAAAATCCTACTTATTATTTTGTCAGAACCACAAATTACTTTTTTTGGTGATAGCACTAATACAGAAATTAATGGAGAAGGAGAAGGAATGGGGGAAGCGGTGCAATTATAATATAATTATAGTAAAATAAATGGCCGGGTATGGTGCACACCTTTAACATCAGCAACGGAGAAGCAGAAGCAGGTGGATCTCTGTGTACTTGAAGCCAGCCTGGTATATACAGTGTCCAGGCTAGACATACATACATACAGACAGACAGACAGATGGACAGACAGAGCTACACAGTGAAACTGCCCCACCAACAAACAAGTTAATTAAAGAAAGGTGCTTTCCTAGGCTATGGTAATTCAGTGCCAGAGTATTTGTTTAAATATGTGTGAGGCCTTCAGTTTCATCGCCAGTGCTGAAGTACTTAGAGCTTGCCATAGAAACCAACTTAAAGCAGCCTGGGTGTGCTGCTGAGTACCTCTTCCAGACGCTTCAGGTGCTGGTGCAGGTTAAGAGCCAGGCGATCCCACCAGCGGCCTCTGCTGTCAGGACAATAGATTTTCTGAGACAAAAGATTTTCAAGTTCCTGGACAGCTTCCTATGGCAACCACAAAAAGAAAGGTTGTTAGATGCTGGAAACATCGGCTCTGATTATAGTTAGACATCAGGGTTGCTGAGGTCCATCTGCAACGAAGGCCAAGGACCAGCCCTGACAGGCAGCGGTTTGAGATGTTCTCCTGCATGACCATAGCTGCCTGAGCATGTGTACTTGACCCAGGTCCCTGCCTAGTGATGCTGAGCCCTCAGAGTCTGTGAGCAGGTGCTGGTGTTCTCCAAGTCACCTCTGGCAGCCCAGGGCCACCCAGGGCCCTGGCTATGTACAGGCAGCTAAGCACTGGCTGGTGTCGGCACACCCTGACACTCTGGGAAGCTAGCAGGCTCTAGACCCTCTGAGATTTGAGGCATTTCAGGAAAGACAGATGGAAAGGGACACGGGGAGGGAGAGAAGTCCTTCAGTCTGGGATCTGACTGTGAGTCAGAAATATCAACACAACTGATAAAGCAAAAATTTCCCAGAGACTGCTCCTGTCTTCCCAGAGTATGTAAAAACAATGAAACCATGTTCATGTGGCCTCCTTCACCCTGTCCCAGCAGTGTACCCAACAAAGCCACCTAACAGTTTCAAAGGGAATCTTTTTTAAAGACAAGTGAATCACCTTGAATTAACTTACTTAATTTTCAACTTCACTTTACTTTTAAATCTTGTCAACTACAATACATTCTTTGTGAAATGGAGCTTTAAAAGCTTCAGAATGACAGATGTGACATCTTGTCCATGGGTCTTCCTGGATTCAAGAGAGCCAAGTCAAAGACCCAGCTCATCATTTCCTCTTTGTAAAACAGCATTGATTAATATAGAAATACCAGACACAGTAAAAGGGAACTTTGTTATTTGTGACTATAAATTATCGCTAGACAATACACATAGATGACAAGGGGGTGCAGGCTTTTTACCACAAGATCTAGGGTAACTGCTGAGCCTCACACCAAGCTCCAAGGCCCTGGTAAGCTGGATGGGCTCCTCCCAGGCTCTGTTCATGACCCGCACTTCCCAGGATGCAGACTCATCAAGTCACAAGTGAACAAAACAAGGGCTGGCCATGGCTAGCTCCTCTGAACCAAACCAGGACAACAGGGTGCCCATATTAAATACGCTTTCATCAGATTATGTGTGCTGACACAAGAGTGAGAAGACAGACAGCCTGAGAGGTCTTCACTCCCGTGTGTCTCACAGTCCTCTCAGTGAAGGGTGGCGGAGGGCGCTCTGACCTCATACATGTGAAGTCTCTCTAGTACTTCAACAGCCCGAGAGGAGATCCTTGTGTAAATCCACCCCACAGTAAAGCAGCGCAGAAAGAGTGGCAAGGCCTCGTGGGATCTGAAATGACAACACACGCCAGTGGTTTAGTAACTGGGCTCATACGAATTGTAACCATTGACAAAACGTGGAGTTTCTATCTTTAAGATGATATATTTCAATACTTTGAGTTGTGGGTTCAATTTTCTGCACTATGAAATTCGATCATCACAGCCAAGCCCCTGCCCCAGGACGCTTGGAGAGGTGAGATGAGAATATATATTAAGATTTAAAATGGAGGTCAGCATTTGAACCTCATCCACAAACCCAGGCAAGCCTTCAAATTCCCTAAGACCTGCAGCAGATGGTGAGTTTTACCTTCTTCAAACATTATTTTAAAACACATTCTACTATTGACCTCTCTGTACATGTTGCCACAATTCCATAAGATTAAGTTCACTTGTAACTGACATATAAACACACAGAAACTGCATGATATTCTGATACATGCCAACACTGTCGTCAAGGTGCACGTTAGACATTAGTCACTTCCGGTTTTGGGCGGAGTCTCAGGGTTACGATTGCTGGGATGAAACACTGCGACCAAAAGCAACTTGGGGAGGAAAGCTTTTGTTTGGTTTACAGTTCCACATCATTGTTTATCACTGAAAGAGGTCAAGACAGGAACTCAAGCAGGGCAGGAACCTGGAGGCAGGGGCCGGGGACGGGTGTTGCTTACTGGCTTGCTAAGCCAGCTTTCTTAATGATTCCAGGACCACAAGTCCAGGGATGGCCCCACCCCCAATGGGCTGGGCCTCCCCCTTCATCACAATTAAGAAAATGTCCTACAAGCTTGCCAAGAGGCTGATCTCATGGAGGTGTCTTCTCTATTGAGATTCCCTCTTCTCAGATGACCACAGTTGTGTCAAGTTGACACAAAACTAGCCAGTGGAGGAAGGTTGTGTATGTTTGTGATCAAGTGTGCAGATGCATGTGCACAAGGAGGCCAGAAGTTGACACTGTCTGTCTCCCTCAGCCTTTCACCTTGTATTCTGGGTTTGCTTTCAATATTTTTAATTTATTGAATATTTCATACATATATACAATGTATCTTCCTCATAGTCTCCCCCACAATTACCTTCTTCTACCCCTCCAACTTCCTCTGAGCTCAAGCTATGGGGCCCACCACTACCACAGCGCAACAAACAACAACAACAACAAACACACACACAAACCTCACCTCAGGGAAGGGTGGCTTTTCAATTGGTCCCAGTCTCTTTTTGCACTCTGAGAAAGCTGCTTAGCTTCTTCCCAGTTCCCACTGGCCATGGCAGCGGAGATGTCGCTCAGCGTGTGCGCGGCTGCTGCATATCTAAAGAGAATGCCAACCAGGTCTTAAGTGGAGGAGTACGTCCATAACGACGACTACTTCCTGGCCACGGGGCTTATCTAAGGAGAAAAGCCTGTCTATGAAAACTCGAAGGATGAGGCCATGGCGGTGCTTGCCTCCAATCCGAGCGCTGAGAAGCAGAAGCAGAAAGAAGGAGGTGGATCTCTGGGTTCTAATTCTACAAAGTGATTTCCAGGCTAGCTAAGGCTACCCGACAAGATCCTGTCTCAAAAATTAAAAACAAAAACAAAACACAAAAAGTGAGGTGTATTTAAGTTGCATCCTAGCAAAAACATAATATAGTTCTCCCCTCTGCTCAATGGCTGTGAACTGATTCAGCTTGCCCTACTAGGAAGACAGAAACACTTACACTGTAAGATTATGAAGCTTACTCCATTATATAAATTCCATAGTGATGGAATCAGTACTCCTGGGCCCTGGCATTCACCCACTCAACAAGTTGAGAACCACCAAGCAAATGTGGAACTGAATTCAGAATTGTAGCAAGATGACAGTTTGACACAATTAGCAATGTAGTCAGAGGTCTCACAGAGATACTGCCCAACTCCACAGAATGACAGGGTATTTCTAAATTGGGAACACTTCAGGGAGAAAGCAATGGCGAAAATTTTATTAACTATTTAGTGGAAGAAATATGATGTTTCATTACTTCGTTAGATATGAAAATCAAAGATGTGTGACTAACAGACTCTGAACCACTGAGAGCATATTCCTTGTATTTTGGAGAAGAACAGCATGCAACATCAATAAATACAAACACGAATATTAACAAGAAAATACCTTGCATCCAGATGTCAAGTTCGCTCACAAACCCACAGACCCCAATTATTTAGGATAGTCTACTGGATTCCAAGGTCAATAAGAAAACAGAAAAGCATGGCCAGGTGCTGTAGCCCAGTGATAGATAGTGCACGGGCCTGCCACATACGGAGCCCTGGGTCAATCCCAGCACCGAATGCCTCACTTCTGTTAGCTCACTGCAAAACAATAGATTCAGAACTTCAAGGTCATCCTCCAGTACATAACGAGCTCAAGGGTAGCCTAGGCTACAAGAGACCTTTCTCAAAAAAAAAAAAGATAAAAAGGAGAAGCGGGTGGGGGGGTGGGGAGAGAGGAGGAGGAGGAGGAGGAGGTAGTGTCTGGAAGTTGGGGTGGTAGTATATCGTCCCCTCAAACCATCACCAGGGCAGGAGCATCTCCTTCACACTCAGCATCACAGCTGATCCAACTCTCACCTGAACCAAGCCCACCACACTTTACTTTGAGACCAACAAGCGTCTAGCCATGCAAGCAAGCCGAGCTCAGCCTCTGTCCACCATCTGTCGAGTTCTTTTTCTACTCCCTCCAGACATCAGGTGCCCTCCAAGGGTCCTGCCTTAGCGCGTGTCTTGCCTCAGCATGTGTATCTGTCTCAGCTGACATCACTCTGCCAACCAGCCCAAGTATGCAAGAAACTGTGTGGCACAGCACCAGAAGATTCTTGGTGCGTTTCTCTCTATGGAGTCCCAACAAATGGAGCTCAACTATGCAATGTAAGGCAGACCCATATGTGTGTGTCATTATGAAAGACATTCCTTCATTATGTGTCCATCCTTTCACCTGTGTCTGTTTTAGTGCAACAGTCCTTCATGAGTTTGCCTTAGCCTTTCACCTTTGTCCACTTCAGGAAATGTTCCTTCATGTGTTTGCCCAGCAAAACACCATCCAACACAACTGACTCTCCAAAGAACCCTTAAGTTTCCACTTCACTATCTGCCCCCTTACATCTAATGATAATCAAGTCATTTCTGCTACCAAACTATTTCTGATATACTCACCTGTCTCCACTACTACCACCCAGTCCAGATGTCATCATTATCCTCACCCAGACTACCACCAAAGTCAAGCTGGCCTTCCTTCGGCTCTCCTGCCTTGTGACTTGAGCTCCATAGGCTGCTCTGGTTACAAACATGGAACACCCCTTCAGCTGCTTCCCAATACTAGGAGAGGAGACGCAGGCTAACCCCATCTCACTGAGGTCAGGCATCCTCCAGTCCCTGCAGCCTGTCCCTACACTGCTGCTCCCCAGA
Source organism: Mastomys natalensis (assembly GCA_021653895.1). Lineage (NCBI taxonomy): Eukaryota > Metazoa > Chordata > Mammalia > Rodentia > Muridae > Mastomys > Mastomys natalensis. Next base: position 360,191 of record JAJTUV010001115.1, read on the forward strand.
GCCGGAGCCAGAGGCTGTTTCTCTAACACGCCAAGTCGTCCATGCCTCTGCTTACCTTACCGCTGAAGGCGTGCACACCCTGTCCACACATGGCTGCCTTCCCTGACACTGCTTAGAAAGGAGAACTTCTGCAGCCTCAATGGTTACATCGCTGTTTTAAAAGATTTACTACTTTTAATTTATGAGTATGAGAGTTTTACTGCATGTGTGTAAGTGTGCTGCCTGTCTACCTGGTGCCCACAGAAGCCAGGAGAGGATGAAAGATCAGAGCCCTGGAGCTGGAGTTACAGAGGTGGTGAACAGCCATGTAGATGTTGGACAGCAGAGGGCCGGACCAGGTACTCTGCAAGAGCAGCGAGTGCTCGGAGCTGCTGAGGCGGCGCTATCAACCTATCAATGGCTTTTTACAGTTTCCTGCTTCTTATCTCCAGTGAGTGGTAACCCATGTAGGCAGTAACCTCACCTCCTTCACTGCTGTAACTCTACTCACTACCTAGAGCACAGGAGCCTCTGGGCACTCAACACGGCTTTACTGGACAATCTCAAGTGCAGATGAGGGCAAAAGGCTATCAGGTCACGCATCATGTTACGGATTTGTATAATATGGCACTTCCAGGAGTCAACTAAACCCAATTTCATTCATAACCAAGAGGTTATTTACTTCATTATAGCATAGGTTCTTTGTAGACCAAATTTGAGTCCACTCACTTATTAACTTGCCACCTGTGGTTTTGCCAACCATGAAACTAAAAGGTAATCTCTTTTAATATAAGGCAGCGATGACATCTGTAGTAATCGTTAGCGTGTATGAGGCCCTCCACAGAGGTTAGGTTCTAAGCACTTCCCATGTGCTCACACACATCTGTAACAATAAACCACTGCTCTCTCTGGCTTCAGACAAGGCAACGGTGACAGAGAAGCTTCAGTCCTGGGTACACCCAGGCTGGAATGTGGTTTCAGGGGAACATGGATGCACAAAAGAGAAACACATAAAGCCACAAGAATAAAACCCACAAAAGACACTGGGAAACAGGGTATGTCCTCAGGACAGAACATCTGGCTAGAGACTCAGGACAAATGAATACAAGCAAGGCAGCTTCCTGAGAGCTGAGGCATCGCTGATTTGATTCAGTAGGTTCAGTGAACACGAGAGTCCTAAACTTAATGCTTCCTAAAGCAAAGGTTTGGATCAATATTTATTAAATGTGAGTTACAATCTTACATCAGTAATCAAATTTCAAATTAATGTCAGGAAATTCATTTTTTCTTCTAAAAGTTGCTCTTTCTTTCTTTTTTTTTTTTTAAGGAACTACATCCACATGGTTATGCACACCCACATACACAACGCTCAGGTGAAAGAGCAGAGGGCAAAAGGGTTGTGATTGCTGAGCCAGCCTAGAGTCCTAGACGAGAAAAATCCTACCTCAAAACAAACAAAAAGCATAGATAGATAGATAGATAGATAGATAGATAGACGATAGATAGATAGATAGATAGATAGATGATAGATAGATAGATAGATAGATAGATAGATGAGGTATTTCTCTTTTGCTTTAAGACCTACACTTTTTTTTTTTTTTCAGTCAGAGCCTCTTTCTGCTAATCAAGCCAACATTCACAAAACCCATGAAGTGCTGCGTAGACTCAGGAGTTCTAACTCACAGTGTAACAGGCTCTCATCAGCCAGGGCTGAACTGTGTGACTGGGAAAGACGCTCTTCTGCCTTATTTGTCCCAGCAACAAACGCACAAGGTAGGGTTGTCAAACATCTGTGTTACAAAAGTGTTTCCTGCCACAGCTACTCGGGAATATCACCTAATGAAAATCTTCTGTGGCTTTAACTCAGAGCTCCCTGACTGGCGGCCTTCGGCTAAGTGCATGTGAGCATTCCCCAGGTAGGTGCAGACTGCATGTGAGGAAGGCAAAGGATGATCAACCCACAGATGTAAAGATGACTGTGGCGTGAACTCCACATTTCCACACTGGCAGGCAAGAGAAGATAATAAAACCTCTTCGTAAATTTTAAAATATGCACAGGTGTTGCAGTGACCTGGCGTGGCCCCACCTGATGAGATCCTCTCTGTCCCTGAAGATCTGGGTCTTCCGGCTGATGGTGTACTGAGGAAACTCCATTCGGCCCAGATTGACCAACAGCACAGTAGACAGCTGACCTTGACCCCCACAAGCAGCTTCTTCGTCTTCCATGGAATCAGTCAACGAGAACAGAAGCAAGATTCGGGAAAACACAGCCCTAGGGCCTTTGCAGACCCGGAGGGACTGGCCAGCCAGGTCTTTAGCTCTAAAATATGTACAACCCAGAGTCACCTCTCTAGCCTTTTAAGCATTTGGATATGACATTGTACAAATTATTCTCAGTTAAAATGAAGAGAAATGTCAGTCATTGTTCTAAACATGCAGCATTTATCACTCCCTGCTGTGACAATGGAGTGTTACCTAGCCTTTTCAGAGCTCATAGGGACATGGAAAAATAAATAAATTTTCACCTCCACTGGTTTCATGCATAGTTTTACTCAATAATGGTGCTTTCTCCCCCAGCCACAGATTATGTAGAGTTTACCATGGCCATGAACACTCAAAACACCAGAGAAAATTCATAAAAGTACTTATTGCCTCTGATATTAACAATTCTCATTTATTGATCTGAATGGCTATCTAAAGACCAGGAACCCCTAGTACCGGTTCTCAGCACCACAAACAACACAGACCCCTTCCTTTGGGGCACTCACTCACCTTCTCATGGTGTCCATTACTGTAATACCAAAATCTACTCAGAGAATTCTAAGACCTCAAGCTGCCCAAGTGGCCTCTATAATAGGCATTCTTGGAAAAAAAAAAAAAAAAAAAAAGGACATTTGTGTGTATGGACACAGACATGCTACATATGTGAAGACATCAGAGAACACCTGTCAAAATTGGTTCTTTCTTTCTACCATGTGGGTCCTAGGAATCAGAGTTAGGTTCTTGGAGATAAGCTCTTTTACCTGACAAAGATTTACTACTTCTCTAGGTAAATACACTTCTTTTTCCTGGTACTAGGGACTGAACCTGGCTGGGGTCTTGCACACACTAGGCAAGTGCTTGACCACTGGGCTATAACCCACCCTAAGACTTTATACATCTGAAGTCAACTTCTTATATACATGAGTTGTTAAAATGGAGTCATTTATAATATACAAAATATACAAGTATCTCATTTTATCCTCCACTGCTCTGGAATAATGGGCCCCATGCTAATGTAGACATATTTTGAGATTTTATAGATTTCATGGTAAAAGAACTCCATAGGTTTTTATGGCCTTTCCTAAAGTGCTTTCTAAAGATTAAAGAAACCACCCAGAGTGATGGGTACAACTTTTCAAAAAATGATGCATAATAAGCCTGGCTTACAACTTTCCAATAAAAAGTTTACTAAATTAGAAATATGACTGACAGCTTGCCCTAAAGTCCCTAAGAACAGGAGTTACAGCTGTTGGAACGTCCTCTTCTATGGCACATCTTAGATAATAAATTATGAATGTGTACCAAAGGCTTTTACTTTATTGGCTATGTTGAGGTCTACCTGGCCTCCTCTACCCACGAGCACAGCTATAGCCATTTTGCTCCATGCCTGCCCGCTATTTCATATTGTTGCCCTAACATGCCTCCCAGTCATGATACAGAAATCGGAGCAAGGTCATGCTGATCACATATCCTGTTATGTTTGTATGAGGTTTGTTAATCTTAAGAAATTCCACAAAGGACCCATCAAATTAAAGGTCAATATGAACTGTTATGTCTAAATGACCTGAATCGGAGCCGACCACTGGGCAGCACTTCCTGCACCTGAATATGAGCTCACTGAGGTTTTTGTGTTGTTTTCCTTTACAAGCTGAAAGAGAAAGACGTTCATCATTGTAGCCTCAGATAATTCTGAGCTATGTCCTGATGGTTCAATAAACTATCCCTGTCTGACTTGGACTGGTGTTGGTGTTTGTGTGGTTTGTGGGGCAACTCATGGACCCCAACAGCGTACTGATTTTTCTAGCTTCTAGAAACTAGCACAGTCTTACACAAGAATTTTGGAGAAAAGCACCATTAAAGCACTGAGGACAGGATAGTGAAGGCTTTCCATTGTCAATCCCAATACAACTGCCACAATCAGCCACAGTCTGAAAGTTACATAGTCTAGACTATCGTGTTAAGTGTGCTTATTGATACAGCAAACGTTTTCACTGATACAATGAATACAGACCTTTTTAAAATCACCGCTCTGATTCCGGGCTGAGTCTTGCCCCAAGTGCAGACTGAGCGCTGTCTGGCCAGTTGAGAAAGGCATCTACCAGCTGCTGCTTCTGCCCACCGGGACTCACCAAGTGGAAGGTTTTGGCCAGGGCTTTCAGCTCAGGAGCAGAAAGGAGTTCAAGTACATCAGAGAGTTCTTGCAACTCAGATTCTGCAACAGTTTACGACAACCAAAAGTAAGTTAAAAGTAGTTTCATACAATTTACGATTATCTAGCATTATTTACTTGGGGTAGGAAGAGAATTAGCTAGATGCAAATGAAATGAAATTTTACATAGAAATTGTGATTAAGTTTCCCAGATCAAAGCAGAGTTTGTTAAGTGTCCACCAAACTCTTTCCAGTAAAGACTACAGTCAACAGCAGGGTGGTGGTGGCACAGGCCTTTAATCCCAGCACTCAGGAGGAAGAGGCAGGTGGATCTCTGAGCTGGAGGCCAGCCTGGTTTAGAGTCAGTTCCAGGACAGTGAGGGCTACACAAAGAAACCGTCTTGACAAAAACAAAACAAACAAACCCTACTACAGACAACAAACTGTGAACAAAGTTTACTGGGATACAGCTTCCATCTTCCTCATCTGTAGCCATGTGAGGGGTCTCTCCAAACTAGCTCACAGAGTGAAGTGGCCCTCAGTTCTCCTCCACTCCGCCCAGCCCTCTGCCTATCATATGATGCAGGCTGGAAAGCCTTACATGGGCTCAGTCCTCCAGCATCCTGCTATGGTGCACCCCAGATAACACACCAGGGTAAGTGCCCTGGACTAAAGCAGATGCAGTCATGTGTCACCGTAGTAAGTCAGGTCTACCACAGTATTCATGCCAGGCTGTAAAAGGTGGTAAAGAAAAACAGCCTGGCACTGGAGAGCTGGCTCAGCAGTTAAGAGCACTCGATGTTCTCCCAGAGGACCCAGAATCAGTTCCCAGCAGCACAGTCACTTAATGCGTCATGGTGAATCATCGGAGCTCTGGCTTTGTTCAGGTTTAGAGGTTAAGTCCCCAGCAGCAGTCAAAGGGAGTGCCCTCTGTCAAACATGTTAATCTATATGCACAGTATCTTCCAAGTCAGGAGCAAGCAAAGATCAGCTTCCACTGAGGAAAGAAAAGTATTGCAGACCATTCAAGCCAAGCAGCTGCCACACATCCCAGCATGCTCCGCCTGCATCCCATCCATCCCCACCCTGACAATCACCCCAACATCTTTACCTTCTGTTCCCACTATAAACTCTTCCCACTGATGCCACCAGCTGTGATTATGTTGTCAAAAGTGTCCTCAACTTGACCTTGGGTGTCCATCCCTCATTCTCCCTCTCCCTATTCGCATCCCACACTGTACAGGATAACCCAGGGTATCACAAGAGAAGGCGGAGTCTCTAGTGTTCACACATCTCTGATTAAACTCTAATTAAATTCTACGGGCAATCCACATGCAGAGGTGGCATGTGTGGGCATGATGGGGACAGATGTTTGTTAGAGGAACACTGGTTTCATTCCAGCTGGCTCTGCTTTGTCAGAGATGAGGAGTTGAGTAAGATGAATCACGTGCTCCCTGGAAGGCGAAAGCTCAAGAGGAATGTGCTCTTCTATGGCACATCCCATCCCCAGGCGACTGAACTTGCGCCAGGAAAGCAATGGCAGTCCATCCTTCACAGCCCTCTCAGCCATCACCCAAGCACCCGAGAGCCTTAAATCACATGATAACCCACTGTCCTAAGTTAACAGTGCCTAGATCTGTTTTTAAAGTAGTTGTTATTTAGCAGATACTAACCAGGAGGTACCACACCAACATTCCCATAGTCCACTGAAAGTGAATCTTTTTTTTTTGTTTTGTTTTTGGAGACAGGGTTTCTCTATGGAGCCCTGGCTGTTCTGAAACTCACTCTATAAACCAGGCTGGCCTCGGACTCAGAGATCCACAGGCCTCTGCCTTTTTGAGTGCTGGGATTAAAGGCATGCGCCATCATCCTCCTTAAATCCCATTTCCCTCTCAGGTCCTCCCTCTAACCGTACCTGTCTGTAGAAAGCCCGAGTCCTTCAATTCTTCAACCACAGGGCTTAAGTCTGAGGCGATCTCTTCATACTCCAGCTTAGTCATTTTAATCCAGGTTAATTTACGTTGAAAGAGCCTCACATACAACATCTGACCACTAACTGCAACACAGTTAAGAAAAACAGCAAAAAAAAAAAAAAAAAAAAAAAAATTAACTTTCTTCTAAAAAAACATACAGATCATGCCATTTACTTTTAGATATGAGGTAAATATGTATTACTAGAAATAGACACATATGACACATATGCACATTAACCAGCCGGTGGCACATGCCTTTATACCCAGCACTTGGCAGGCAGAGACAAAGGGATCTCTGAATTTGAGGCTAGGAGGCCAGCCAGGTCTACAGAGTGAGTTCCAGGACAGCCAGGGCTACACAGAGAAACCCTGTCTAACAAACAAACAAACAAACAAAAAAGGGAAAAAAAAAGAAAGCTTCTGCCATCGTAACTCAAGTACTGCTTGCATAGCAGACATCACCAGACTTATTTTTAATGGGCCTATCCTTGACACTGAGTCAGTCCACAATACTCCCACAGTGACTCCTTGTTGTCATTAGACTTACTCCCCATTGGAATGCACACAAATCAGATAAGAAAACCCCGAAAGCAAACAGGCTGAGAATACCTGACAACTGGTAAAACTTAGTTATAATCCCCTTCTCCTGGTCATCGAAGAGCTTCATGTCCTCTTCGTTGTCAAGGATGGCCTGCAGCACCAGCAGGAAGCTCCTCAGGTAGTACGGGTGACTCAGTGGGGGTTGAGCTCTCTCACCGGGAACACCACAGCTGGACCCCTGCTCCAGAGGGCTGCAAGCCCTTTGTCTCTTTAAGGCACTGCCAGCTTCCCTAAGCTCTCGGTTGTTACTCCATGGAGACATGTCGTCCTTGGTGGCTGGACTGTTTGATCCCGCCTCTCCTGACACCAGCGTTTTGACCTCAGCATCAACAGTCATTTGTGCTTCTTCCTGACTGCAGGCCTCAAGCTGTTCAGTGACCCCTACCGTTCTGGCTTTACCTTCTTGCTCTACAAGAGTGTCTCCTGAAGAGGACTTCATGTGATTGGTGAGAGTTAAATCTGAGGACAGTGATATGGGGGATGCAGAGGTGAGGGCTGGCTCCCCGCAGGAAGCTTTCTGCCTTTCATCCCCCATTATTTTACTGCTCTTTACCTTCTGTTCTGAGGCACTCTCTTCCTTTAGAGGTACACATGAATAAATGTTTTCCTTTTGGGAACTGTACAAAATCTCATCTTTGTCTTCCATCTTTGGACAGTTATCAACCAGGCTGGTGCCAGGTGTGGATGGAGAAGTCTGTGGGCAATGACTGGCTAGTCCCTCACTTTTAGCGAGTGATTTTTTAGCTTTTACATATCTGCTGGACAATTTCGACGACAGACTTCCCAAAGGTATAATTTCCACACTCTGATTTGGAAGCTCATTTTGATTTTTGCACACCAAGGCATCTTTAAAGTAGGGGCTGGTTTGCTGTTGTATGGCCACTTTTGAACCACACTGGACAGGGATTAAACTTCTCTTTGGTGGTGAAAACTTCTGAGGTGTCACGTCTTCTAAAGGAATACTGGGCAAATCTGACCTAGGCATAGTTGGATTCATTAAACCAGCCTGACCAGGCTCAAGTTGAACGACTTCACCATTATTAGCACAAGATTCATCAAGGTGCCGGATTAGGTCATACCTGGGCACCATTTTATGACAAGTTGAACATGCAAGTTTAGCAGGTGGTGCACTGTTAAAATACGAAGTAATCGAATGAGACTGGCTTTTTGTAGTTTTGCTGGTAGATAAGCTTCTACGGGGTCTTTTTTGATCAGGTGATTTCCTTTGTGACGTCATGACTATTAGAGAAAGTGGGCGAAAAATCCGGGTAATCTCAGGTGAAGGACCGAAATGTTTTACTTTCATCTACTTGGCTTGAATTAATAAAAAGGTCCCTGCTACCTCTTCATCAGTTAATACAGCGGCCACCCCAGGTGAAGGACCCTAAAAGCTTTACTTTTACTCTCGCCGCGAACTAATACAAAGTGAAATAACATTTGATGTCGTTATTCGTTCAACTTCTTCCTACAAAATGAAATACATGAGTTAAAAATATTTTTATGCATTAACGGGGTCGGGCAACAACTGAAACGTGGAATGGCAACTTCTGGAATGAGAACCCTGAACTGGATACAGATCGGGGCGGCTCTGCAGCTCCGCGCAGGCTCTGTGTCCCTCGCTTCGGAGGAACCAAGCTGCACTTACTTTTAGGACCTTTCTAAGAACCGTTCGTCTTAGAAAGAGGACGCTGACTCGCTCAGACTCTCCTGAACTCATTGCAGCGGAACCCGCACAGTCGCTCTCAAAGGGCCAGAAAGCGGGCAGCCGCTCTGCGCAGCCACGATCAGCCGATCCCCGCGTCTCTGCTCCAAGACTCAGCTAGTAGAGGCCAGAGTGATGGAGCAGAGGGCGGACCAATGAAAAATTGGGGGATGTAGACTGTGCAATGCTCCCCTCTGCTTGCTAGATAAAGTTGTGTGTCAAGTGCTTTACAAATAATACACGAGGGTAGCACAACATTAACCGCTGCTGTGGAAATTCCTTTTTTTTTTTTTTTTGTTTCTGAGACATGGTTTCTCTGTAGACCAGGATAGCCTCTAACTCACAGAAATCATCCTGCCTCTGCGTTCAGAGTGCTGGGATTAAAGCCATGCATCACCTCACTCAGCATTCCTAACACAACTAAAAATTAATGAAGAGATATGGCTATGATATGCTAATCATAATAAACATATTATTATTAATTTGACTTGACAAGAAAGAAGAACCAGAGGAAGTTAGAGAAACAGAGAAAGTGAATAGAAAAAAAACAAATAAAATTAGGTCAATAATGACATTAAATGGTCACTGATTAATATACTTTAAAGGTAAAACTAGTCAGATAGACTTAAAATGTAGTTCTTAACTATGTGCATATACAAGAGCCTGGTATAGCAAATTGTTAAATTTTCCACAAAAATACAAACTCTTAAGACTATGTAATAGTCAAATCACTGTTAAAAACTAACACCTTAAAGTGTAGGGAGATCAGAGGATTAATTACTCAAAGGGATTTATTCAGAGGAAAAGGATAAATTCTATTTTGAATAAAACTTAGGAAAGTTTCTGGATGTGGTGATACACACCTTTAACGCCAACACTCGGGAGGCAGGAGCAGGTGAATCTGAGTTGGAGGCCAGCCTGGTCTATACAGGCTTCCTGTGTTTGCAAAATGTGACTCTGTCTCAAATAAAAAACAAACCAGGCGGCGGTGACACACGCCTTTAATCCCAGCACTTGGGAGGCAGAGGTAGGCAGATTTCTGAGTTCAAGGCCAGCCTGGTCTATAGCGTGAGTTCCAGGACAGCCCGGGCTACACAGAGAAACCCTGTCTCGAAAAACCAAAAACCAAAAACCAAAACAACAACAACAACAAAAACCCTTGGGGGAATGTTTTAATGTTCTATTAGTGGTGCCATACTCAGAAAATGTCCCTCAAACTCATGTGTTGAAATGTAATGGCCAGCACAGAAATGGCTCAGCAGGTAAAGCTTCATGGCCTGACTTTGAGCTCCAGGATCCATACGGTAGGAGAGAACCGACTCCTAAAAGTTGTCCTTCTACTTGCAGACCTGTGCTGAAGCATCAGGACAGAGCCCTTCAGAGAATGGATACAATTAGCAGCATTGTAAAAAGGGATAGGGATAGGAACGGGAGATGGTTCAGAGGTTAAGAGTACTTGCTGCTCTGGCAGAAGACCTGGGTTCAGCCTAAGCAGCTAGATCAGTTGGCTCACAACTACCTGCAACTCTAGGTCCAGGGGGCCAGAGCACATGCAGGCAGTCACACATGCACATCAAAGCTGGGGCAGAGTCCTGCCCTTCTTCTTAACCAAGCAAGGATGAAGCAACAAAATGTCATTTTGTTCCTGATATTCCCCTCACCAGACACTACGTTCTCTGAGCTGTTAACAATAAATTATCCAAACTTAGTTCATTGTAGCAACACAATGAACTTAGAGGCAAAGGGAACTAGTGTTTAATCTCCCACACAACCTTGTTCTATCCCCTTACAGCCATTTTCAGCATTAATAAAGAACTCTAAACAGGTTCTTCACCCTTGCATTTGGCCTCTGCCAATAAAAAAACAAGAGCCTTTCCAGTTGTTCTTAGTTTTAGTCTTGTTTTCTACCCATTTGGAATAAGGCTGGTTATTTTCCCATCAAGTCATGACATTATCAATCAAAGGCATTTTCATAATGAGTTTAGTTCCACTAAACACATTTAGTGTGGGGTGGAGAGGTCTGAGGTATGAGCATTTAGTGGTCACAGGGGACTCTGAAGACTATCAGTTTGCATTCAAAGCTGTATTGAGCCTGTTGCCTCTGGATTCCCTTCTAGACCTTATTTGTCTGCTCCATATCTTACTATGAAATGCAGTGTCTCCTTTTGTTCAGGTATTAAGACTTTCCAAAGGTGAAATGTTGGTATATTTGTTTATTTCATGAGGTTCTTATATCTCTACCTCCCTCCCATCTCTTTTTGCACCCTTATCCCTTCCAACTGCCTAACACTAGGTAGGAAAGAATGTTAGAGGGGAAAGGAGACATAGATCTCTATAGGCTACTTTCTGATGCTTAGGGTCATTGGATTCCTTGGGGCAAGCCCATCCTTCATCATCAGACTATCCAGCAGTCCAGCAAACCAGCAATAGCAAACACAACAGCAGTAGAGGAGCAGCAGCTGCCACAGGCCCTCTCAGGGCTCTGGCATTTAGACACTCTCCAGAGTCCCCAAAAGTAAACTATCTGCATCTGGCAAAAATCACCCCCCTCCCCAAGCCCCCGGCACAAGACAATAATACTTCACAGCTGTTCACAAACTGAAGCAGCCCCATATCTCACACCTGGGATTAAAACAAAACTATATTCATGTAACAAAACAGAGTTTTTGAAAGTGCTGTTTCGTGAAACACGACATAATAGCTGAAGAAAATCAAGAACTCAGAGGACTACGCACATTGTGATTATGAGCAAAGCAGCTGGCTCTGGATGCTTCTCATAGTAGGAGAAACAGTGAGAAAAGGGAATCAGCTCAGATAGCCTAATGCAGGAAGAGGGTGGGGAAGCTCAGACCTGTTTCACACCCACAGAAACCCAAATGGGCTTTCTATTGACTGTTGTTTTAGGGTCTAGTGCAATCCAAACCGGTGTCTAACTCACTATGGAGCTAAGGAAAATCCTGAATTTCTGATCCTCAAGCCTCCATCTTCTGAGTGGCTAGATTATGGGTATGTGCCACCCCTGGTCCCAGAGAGGCATTCCAATTAAGTTTGCCACAGCACTGTGAAGCCTTAAAATAGTTCACATCAAGCAAATATGGATTATTTTTGTCAACTTAACACAAGGCAGAATCATCTGGAAAAAAAAAAAAGAACCTCAATTCAGAAAATACCTCTAAAGACTCTTGTAGGAAGTCTGTGAGACATTTCTTGAGCTAATGATTGACAAAGGGAGAACCTGGCCCACTATGGGTGATACAACTCCTTAGGAAGTAGTGCTGTGTTGTATATGTAAGATGGGAAAGCCAGAGAGAGCAAGCCTGTAAACTGTTTCTCCAGTCTTTGATTCAGTTCCCGCCTCCAAGTTCCTGTCTTGAATTCCCTCAGTGCTGGACTGTAAGCTGTAAGATGAAATAAGCCCTTTCCTGCACACGTGGCTTTGATGATGCCCTTTATTAAAACAGGAAGCAAACTAAGAGAGGTCTCAGGAATTTTATTATAAAACAGAATAATGACAGAAAGTTACAGATTTATACACTAAATTCAAATATATTACAACTTTAATTTATGAACAGAAATGTCCTGTTTTTTCTTCTTTATTTTTCCAGGTTGTTTTGCATCATTAATTTGCATTTTTACTTGATCTTGCAATTTAGAAAAGAATGCCTGAGATGACTTTAAGGGCTTATCTTTTCGTTCATCCTGCAGTGAAAACAAAACAGAGATGTTACAAAATGTGGTTATGTGAGAAAACTCAAAGTCTAACAATACATTATAATGAATACACGCAAAAACAAGAACTCAACCAGCTACCTTAACAAGTATTTTCCATTATTATAACACCCTTGTATCTTGAGGGGAAAGGAGAGGAAAACTTGCTGCCAGACCTGTTTTTGTAAAGGTTATATAGAAAGGCTATAGGGTGCTGAGATAACCCTCTAGTATGTCTCTAGAGTGCTGAGACAGCTCTGACACCTAGTTGAGAAACAGCCAAATGCATGCCCTGGACCCCCCACAGGCCTCTCCTTACTTACCTTTAACAAGGACACTTTGCCTGTTTTGGTCAACTGTTTGAGCTTCTCTGAAGCTACTGCTCTGCTGGACTTAGACTGATCTGGGTTGCTCTTTTCAAGCAATTTTCTCCGCTTCTCCTTCTCCCTTATTTTCAAGCGCTTCTGATATTTCTTTTTCCTCCGTTCTCGTTTCTTATCTGTAGCTGTTTTCTCGGCAGCTGTTTTTAGATCTCCAGCTTTATTTTTCTCCTATAAAAAAATAATATAAATAAACCCTAAGCCACCACCATACTAATTGTCTGTGAAGGCTAGTCTTGATTGTCAACATGACTATACCTGGAATGAACTCTAATGTCTGCTGAGGGATGAAACGAGCACACAATGGCCAATGGCTGAGTGTTCCTTGCAGTGTGTGAGGTTCAGAGCAAGTCTTGTTTGGTTCCAAGGAGCTCTGGTAACTCTTAAAGCCTACACTATGTTCTTTGTCAGAACTCCGACTAGAGTTCAGCCCCAAATCAACTCAGAAAGAAAACAGAGCTAAGCTCTCAAGTACCCAGTACTGGCCAACAGGCGCTCTCCAACAATGGTCACATGACACATCTGACTCAGCCTTGTCTCTAAGCTGTGAATGACAGACCCTGGGCTTGGATCAGTACGTCCCAGATATCAAGGAAGAGAGAAAGCAGGGAATCCTGTCTCCAGTGAAGACTGACTTCCTCATTTCTCCTGAGCTCACTGGCATAAGATGGCAGAGGTTCTGACACAAGTGGTAGCTATACACGTAACAACATAAGTGAGACAAAAAGAGAGATCCTGATGCTACTCCACCAGAGCAGATATGGACTTGCCAGAAGCCACTGTTTCTGTAAGGAAAGAATTTCCATGTTCAGGAGTCAGAGGATGCCAGCATCTAATTACCCAATGTGTTCAGTGTCCAACTGGTCTACTGGATTCTAGATTACAATACTACACTAGCCTTATACTGCACTAGGCTTACACTGCAGTTTATGATTATTATGGACAAAGCCAGCTTGGGGTGAGCTAATACTAAAGTATTACTGGATTTTTTCAAGACTGAAACAGGCACTTTAAAACATTTATAATAATCTACCTATCTGCAACTTTGACTGATGCTTGAATGTACAGATTGATTTTTAAGTACTGTATAATCATTTGGCTCACTATGTAGGCATCCACAGTCACACAGAGGATCAATCCCAGAGCCCTATGGATACTCCAAGTTACTACATGCTCAAGTCTTGTATATAAAATGGAATTTATATCACCTACATTCATACATCCATAACTTCAAACTGTGTATGGACAATGAAAACATTACACATAAATAACTGTTGTAAAGTCTGCACATGATCAATAATGCTGAATATTTTCAAAGTGCAGTTGGCTGAACCCATTGATGTACAACTCAGTTACAGGAGTACGGGGGAAATAAACGTAGAAATTACTGAAATTTCAAGGCAAGTTGCATTAAATGAATGCAGATCTGTCTGTAATGAACTTACTTGCAGGCAGTCAGTAAACATTTCCGTACTGGCTTCTTACCTTGATTTCCTCAGGGGCCAGGAGGGCTGCATCACTGACACTCACTGGGGCCACTTCCTCCATGGTTATGGCTGGCAGATTCGATACAACTTTAATTTCAGGAACAGGCTAGAAAAGAGACAAGGCATTTAGTCTCAGAAGGAAATGGAGCAAGCATCATTGTTTACCAACTTTTTTTATAGAGTTGACTTCCTCTGCATATATGTTAGGGTTGTTGGCTCAGTGGTTTGTTTTTTTTTTTGGTGGGGGGGAGGGAGGCACGGCTCCTGACAATGAGAGTGGGGGTATCTCAGACTCTTTCACCCATTCTTCAGATGTTTTCCTCCTACTGGGTTGCTTTGCCCTGCCTTGATATGAGGATTTGTAACTACTTTTAATGCATCTTGTTGAGATCCCTGGGAGGCCTCGGGAAGATCAAAGAGGGGGTGGGCCTGGGGGAGAGGGGAAGTGGGTGATGAACTGAGAGAAGTAGAGGGAGGAGAATTAAAAAAAAAAAAAAAAATCACACACACAAATAAACAAAACAAAAAACCAGAAAATAAAACAAAATATTACCATGCTGACTGGAATGACCATAACAATCATGCCAGTAGCATTTATACCTACATAGCCACACATCTTTGCCTCAGCAAAGTACTACTCCATGTCACCTATGTGGACATTCTCAAACAATCCCATCCACTTAATAAAACTTGGTGATTTGTTATTATGTTGCTATTTGTTGTGAAAAAAAATCCAAGCTCTCTGAATACATGAAAAAAATACCTATGAGAAAAATACAAACTATTCAAGCTACTAGAAACCCACATACACACACAAAATACACACACACACACACACACACACACACACAAAACATATTGGTTTTTCGAGACAGGGTTTCTCTGTGCAACCCTGGCTGTCCTGGAACTTACTCTGTAGACCAGGCTGACCTCAAACTCAGAAATCCGCCTGCTTCTCTATCCTTATATATTATCATGTAGTGGTACAAAACTACTAATAAAAACTAAAATAAGGTATATGAGGGAATGTTAATATGCTCCATCTTGTGAGAGGCTGTATGGGTACTGTATAGCTACTGTCATTTTGAGGTGCCAGTGTCCAAGCCAGGCACAGAGGACAATGTTCTCAGGAAACGTCCTAAGAGCAAAAACACATGAGAGACAGGACAGGAGCCCAGACTCTAAGCAAGAAGAAAACTGTGGAATATGAAAAATGATCCCTTCCAAGCAGACCACTGTCCAGGTATTATGAGGAATACTGTGCTCCTCCACAGTCAAAAAGAAACAGGGACGAAATCTCAAAATACAATACAACATGGCAGCTGGTCAACAGTTCATGTCGCCAGGCAGTGGTGGTGCACACCTTTAATCCCAGCACTTGGGAGGCAGAGGCAGGTGGATTTCTGAATTTTGAGGCCAGCCTGGTCTATAGAGTGAGTTCCAGGGCAGCCAGGGCTATACAGAGAAACCCTGTCTCGAAAAACAAAACAAAACAAACAAACAAACAAACAAACAACAAAAAACCAGTTCATGTCTGCAAAGATCATGTAAAAAATACGGATGCACATATGAAAGGGAAATATTAAAAGACCTGTAATAGCATGTGCATTCCTAAGGAGTAAAGTGTGAGACAAGAGATAATCCTTTAGACCAAGGCAAAGCAGAGGCTGTGGAAATGGTCAGGGGTCAGGTGACTGCTATATAAAAGTGAGATGACCTGAATTCAAATCACCAGTCTCCATGTAAAAGATGGGCATATATATGTGCACAAACCTGTTTAAGTCCAGCACTGGTGAAGAGGAGACAGGCAGAACCCGGGAGCTCACTGACAAGTTAGTCTATCTGAAACAGTGACCTAATTCAATAGAGAGATCTTGTCTCAAGAAATAGGGTGGAGAGCAATAGGGGAAGACACCTGATGTTTCCATCTGGCCTCTGCAGCTTGCTTGTGACATAGAGACTAGTCTTTAGTTCATGACAGTCACAAGGACAACAAAGGGCAACATGTGAGCAAGCACCAACATGATGGTTCGAGCCGGTTCAAGGAACTACAGGGCTGTAAGTAGATGGAAAGTCTCAGGACTGGAAGGGAGACAGGGGTCTGGGACTGGCTGGAGCACATTAAGCGGTGCAGAGCACAAGACCCCAGTGTTAGTTCTGCCCCTCCCACTCCCTGCTTCAGCGTGCTCATCCGCAAAATGGAAACAGTTAAAACCCTGAGTGTTTTGGGCAAAGTGCCTAATATGACTTGCAGCCGGCACCAATCAATGTGAGGGACAGACACCACCAAACAAGTAAGCACAACTGCGAGTCAGGAGAGGAGGAATCACTCAGGCTCAGGGCTGAAGGTGACCAGGAGCCTACTGGAGATCAGGTTGCAGCAGGATGGAAGGCAGAATTAACCCAGGAACAAAGTGACTCTCCCTTACAGAAGCCCTGTTATAACTTGCAGGTGTGTGTCCTGACGCCAACTGAAAAGCGAAGCTCCCCAGAGTTCAGAGCTGTTGAGTTCACATATGCTGTTTTTTTATACCGCACTGTAAATTCACATACCGGTTTGGGGATGAAGTGGAAATTTGACAGGGCATCCAATTTTAGGAAGAGAGAATCCATCATCTTCTGAATTTCTACATGCTCTGGATTGTCTTCTTCTTCAGTTTTTTGCTAAACGAGCAAGGTCAACATCAGATGAAATAGCTTAATGGTGTACCACAGAAAAGACACTACAGGCAATAAAGGTGCTCCCAGTTTCTCAGAACCACAGCTTTACCACCCAGCAACATTCCAGCCCATCCTGCTGGTGCACACCTTCAATCTCAGCACTTGAGAGGCTGAGGCAGGCAGATCTCTGTGAGTTTGGGGCCACACAGGGCTACACAGTGAGATCTTGTCTCAAACAAAAATAAAAAACAAAAACAAATCCCAGTCAGGGATGATGGTGCTACCAGTAATTCCCAACACTCAGGAGAGGAGGCAGGAGTACTCCAAGTTCAACATAGTGTCACCTTGTTTTTAAAAGGTAGGAGAAAAGAATGTTCCAAAGTAAAATCACAGGTATCAGCATCATAATGGTGCCAGTGCCTGCTGAAGACCAGAAGGGGTGCACATTTTAGTACTCATTACCTCTGAAATTTAGAACAAATGGTTTGATTCCTTGGCATTTTCCAACAAAGAGTTAAGCTAATCAGAGTAGGATCACTAAGTTTAAGGGATATTAACAAATGTTGGTGAAGATGAAGAAATTAGATCCCTGGGAGTTATTGGTAGCAAAGTAAAATGATGTGGCCACAGTGGCAACAAGCTTGGCAGGTCACAGAAGGTTGAAGAGTTAGCATTTCCCTCCTAGATTTGGACCCAAGGAAACTAAAGCAGATACATACAGACATACACAGACACATACACATATACACACAAACACCATATACACAAAAAAGATTTGCTATATCTAGAAGGTGGTAACAGTCCACATATTCAACTGAAAACTGAATCAACAAACTGTGGCCAGCACATGTATAAACGGAATATTATCCAGCAATAAAATACAAATAAAGTGCTGATATATGCTGCCCAACATAAAGATATAATGCTAAATAAAAGGCACAAATTATGTGACTTCATTTATACAAAATGTCCAAAACAGGCAAATTCACAGAACTAGGGTATGACATAGCAGAGACAGGGAAGAACAGGAAGACGTAGATTAGTGAGCAAGGATTTGGGGAACTACAAAGAGGCAGCACTTGCTTAAAACTACAGTAAGTGCTTCTTAATTATTCATTTACTTATTCTTGGTTTTTCAAGACAGTCTCGCCAGGCGGTGGTGGCGCACATCTTTAATCCCAGCACTTGGGAGGCAGAGGCAGGCGGATTTCTGAGTTCGAGGCCAGCCTGGTCTACAGAGTGAGTTCCAGGACAGCCAGGGCTACACAGAGAAACCCTATCTCGAAGAAAAAAAAAAAAAAAAAAAAAAAAAAAGACAGTCTCACTATATAGCACAGAACCATAGCAAAATATGATCATCCACATTAGTCTATAAGCCCTAGCATTTCAGGAGTATACCATCATGCCTAACAAACTGTCTATGTAAAACAAAATATTTAATTTTATGTATGTGAATGTAATTTGTTAAAGATTTACTCAGATTAATCACATTGATATAGACATGACAGCCATTTAGTTTTAGAGAGTCAGGTTGTTAAATTTATATTTGCTCTTCCCTTGGCATTGAATGTGCACTGTGAAAGGTTAAGATGGTCTTTGTTTGTTTGTTTTTGTTTTATAATTAAGACATAGAGGTGCAGAAGGTGGTGGTGGGAGACACCCACAGGAGAAAGAAGTGACTGGCTTTGCCTGTGGCCCAGGTCAGATAACATTTGTCATTAGCACTGATCCCAATAAACCCAGGTGAAGAAATAAGTCTTCCCTAGGATATGGCCTTGTCCTGCTATTTAACTAGAAATTAATTTTAGAATTTAAAAAACAAAACAAACAAGAAGAGCCTAAAAGTAAAAAAATAAAATACATCGATTATTTCAAATATTAAGGAAATATGATTTTAGAATTACATCACCCTATAGTAACTGCTGGGAAGCCAATAGTTGATTATATAAATTACCAATGCTTTGTAGAACAAGCCCCAACTCACTCACACTCAGTGGGAACATCATAAGTCTTCTATTCTCACCATGTGCTGTTAAATAGCTTTCTGAGGGCTAGGTTAGATCAGGACTGCCTGAAGATCTAGTTCTTCTTCAGTAGTCACAACCTTGCCTTGGAGGTCACCTTACCTGGTTGAGTTTGATATATTCCTGCTCATAAATCTCAGCAAGACTCAGCTTACTCTTCTCATGGTCTAATGTTAAACGCTTTTTATATTCATATGCATCCTCTTTAGGTTTTTCTTTTCGTTCTACATCATCCCAAGCCTGAAATGCAAATAAGTTGATGGAATCAAACATCTACTTCTATGCTCAGTAAGAATTATAGCAAGGAAATTAGCTTTTAACCTCAAAAGTGATTATCTGGGCTGGGGCTACAGCTCAGACGGCAGAATGCTTGTCTTGCGTAGCCCCACAAAAGCAGGGCATGGTAGTCCCTAGCACAGGCGGAGGCAGGAGGCAGTTCAAAGTCACCCTCAGGATATTTAGTGAGTTCCAGGTCATTCAGGAGTACATAAAACCCTATCTCAATAATAACAGCAACAATAACAGTAATGATTGCTAGATGTCATGGCCCATGCCTTTAATCCCAGTGCCTGAGAGGCAGAAGTAGATAGATTTTGAGTTCTAAACAAGCCCAGTCTACCCAGTATTCCAGGCCAGCCAGAGCTACATAGTGAGACCCTGTCTCCAAAAAAAAAAAAAAAAAAAAAAAAAGGGTGATCATTTTTTCAAGTCACAAATAAGAGCCACACCAGCAGCCCTTAGGATTTATTTTATTTTAGAACCATTTCTCCCAGCCCATCTTACTAGATGGTTAAATAGACCTAGTTTTTGTACTTCACTCCAAATATTAAGATACTCTAACATGCTCTCTCTTGTTCTTGCTTCTCCATTTTAGACACGTTAAGGAAGCATCTCTTACCATACTTGTCATAGAATGCCTTTGTTTAGTCTAAGCTCACAAAAACAGATTACATCTCAAAAATTTTTTGCTAGGTCCTTAACATCTGAAAAGATCGACCCTCAAATGACTACAGCAGATACTGTGTTTAGACTGAAGAAGGTCTTGGATATGACCACAGCAGACCAGATGCCCTAGCGTCCATCCACTCAACAAGACTTAGAACAGATGGTACTGGCTACCCTATCAGGCACACTACTTTCCTGGGTATGAGCAAAGAGTGTCCTACATACAGTGAAGCCAAAAATATCCATGTCCAGTCTCAAGGCTTTAAGGTCAAGAGAATCAAATAAAAATTTAAAAAAGCATCATTTCCAAAAAATGCAGTGAAAATTAAAATTCACTCTGTTCTTACTGACCTGATCTCGTATCCTCTGTTTAATGATATCCTCTAGATGGAGGGTGGTTTCCTCTGTGATTACAGGGGCTAAAAGGAACAGAACACATGTTTGTTAGAAAAACTACCCATCAGACCAGGAATTCTCAAAGCCTTCTTGGACCCATAACATAAGCAGCCCCTGGGAACTTACTAAAGAAACAAATTCTCAGGCCAAACCTACAACTTTCTAAACCAGACAGTGGAGAACTGCCTACAGTATTCTGTTTATAAGCCTGCACCCTGCACAGTTCACTGAATTGTTCACAGCTGAACTGTAAACCCTGGCTGTCAGCAAGTTCTTTCTTGTAACCATTAAGTTCAAAGCTTGGAGTGGTGGTGCATGACTTTCATCCCAGCACTCAAGAGGCAGAGGCAGGCAGATCTCTGAGTTCAAGGCCAGCCTGGTCCACAGAAACCCTGTTTTGAAGGGAGAGAGGGGTGGGGGGAGAAGAGGAGAAGGGGGAGGGAAAAACAAGAAAATTTCTTTCTCCCTCTTTTCCTTATACTCTGTGTGTGTGTGTGTGTGTGTGTGTGTGTGTGTGTGTGTGTGTACACGTGTACTATGTCAGGCTGGCCTAGCCAAGTAACCTGAAGATGACTCTGCACTTCTGTGGAACTCTGACATTTTTGCCTCAACCTCTCAAGTACAAGACTAGGTAGGCCGCCATGCCTGGTTTCTGTGGTACATGGCATGGGTTCATATCCAGGAATTCAAGCATTCTACCAACTGAACTATATCTATAGGACCAACTGAGGTTTAACGAGCCTTCTGATGCTCTCCAATGCCCTAGAACACCCTCTTTAGTGGGTACCTTGCTGGAATGCCTTCCACTTAATTTTTTGAGACAGGGTCTCCAACTGAACCTATGACTTGAATTCTACCAAACTAGCTGGTCAGCAATCTCCAGCCATCCTCCCATCACTGCCTCCTCAGCACTAGGATTACAGGAGCTTTTTGTATGGGGGAACAGGGATCCCAATTTAGGTACACATGCTTGCAGAGCAAGTAATTTACCAACTGGGCCACCTCTCCACCTCTAACAATTACTTTCTAATGGTGAAGACCATATACAATCACAAAGATGCTCAGAAGATAGAAGACCAAGATTGTAAACTGTTACCAACTGGTGAATTGAGTTAAACGGCACACAGCTATCCACTGTACTATTTTTTCCAACTTTTCTGTATGTTTGCAAGCTTATAAAAGAAGCAGGGAAAAAAAAAACAAACAGCACTCAAAATCTTTCTGAAATGAACTACAGAAAAGCACAAAAGTAGACATGCTGTAGAACTCAGCAGACACCATACCCATCCTGACAGCATGGTCAAAGTGGAGGGTCTCCTCCAGCAGGCTGTTCTCTGGCCGCTTCTGCGCTGTCACTTCGCCCTGAAGCTGCCAAGGTTTTTTATCCAATAACTCTTTTTCCAAAGATGCAATTTTTTCATTCATCTAGGAAAGAAGATCGGAGTTAGTTTGAAATGCTATGCTTACTAATGGACTAAGCTCCCTAGAAGCCCACAGTTTATTTGGGGAATCTGTTCTACCCAAATGATCTAAATCTTCACAAGCCACTGGCATGCTGAATTATTACAATGTCCTAAAGTGATCTTTTTGTCTGGAATATTAGTTTTGATGGATACTGGCTATTGACTCCACACCCAATTTTCTCATCTCTACCCCATAACAGACATTTTGAAAGACATTAGCAGACACAACGCAATTTTATCTTACAGAATCTTGCTGTTTGTCTACTCGTCCTCCTGCTCTGCTCACCTGTTAGGTCTGAACTGGCTGTTATTCTGCAAATAACAGAGTGTTTACGTTCACCTTATCTTTTGTTTCTTTGCTGGCAAGTCCAAAATAGATGTTAGATGACAGTGGGGACTGTAACAGTGGACACTTTGTCCTATTCTTGTTAAAGCTATGTTTCTAGAATCTGGCCAATAATCATGATGGCAGCTTTTGACCTGATTATTTATAGTTCACTGAATACAAAAAGGAATAAAATTGGTCAAAACTCCCTGACATATCTGCAGATGATCATGCTTTATTCAAATGATCTAAATCTCTAAAACAAGAATTAACGCTTGATTCCCTAATAATGAATTACAAGAGGCCCATCTGACTTTGTGGCAATGCTCTCAACAAATTATTTAGGATTCTTGCTTTACTACTCAAGAATGAGGCTCAAGACTATGTGAATACTTACATGCTGAGTCAGATTTAGTTAGTCCTGTTTATAAATTCTGCTTTACTCTTTATATGTGGCTATCAACTAAACATTATTTACTCCTCAGGTCTGTATAATTCCTCTGTGAAACCAAATATTTTTGGGGCTGTGGGAGGAGTGAGGTGGGAAGACATTAAGGTAGCAACACATTGTAAGGTTATTTCCTTTAGACCTTCCATCTCTTCTAGAAACAAGGTGACAATCTTGGACTTCAAATTGCTTTTGAAAAATAATTCTTTAGGTAATTGTAGTATTTCATTTTCTACTTGTTCTCACTTCTGTGTGATGTAACTTTAAGATGAATTAATGACAGAACCAAAGGAAAAGTGCCCAACTAAATTTATTATAACTAGTTGCATGTCATCTGTCTGGCACTCAATTAAGAGACATACCTCCTAGAACAGCTCAGAGTTAAAAGAAGGTCACAGGATGGCTAAGAAGAAGCACACCACAGACAGGAAAACAAATACAGAGAAACAGACTTTACATAGCAGGCTCCAAATGAAGGCTACTGGTTAGGAAATGGAGGCACTAACTTACAAATCACAGGGTGCTTTCACGTGCTATCTATATACAGCATGTACGTTACTATTACTACTGTCTCTATTTTATAAGAAGTCAGCAGCACAGTCTGCTGCTCACCATGTAGCCCAAATTGGCCCTGAACTTGATATAATCATCCTGTCTCAGCCTGTCAAATGCTGGATTTACAGGAAAACATCATAATACCTAGCTCAGTATACATAATCTTTAGTGAGCAAAGTCTTTGTTTTTAAAAGAATAGGCTAGTTGTCTGAGTTCCTACCATGTTAAACATACAACAATATTCCTAGTAATTACCTTCTCCTGTCTTTTTTCAAAAGAGGATTTAACGTCATCAGATTCTTGCTTTACAGCTAAGGGACTTGCATCTTCAGCCTCATCATCTGGCAAAGCAAATGTCACCCTTTTCAAGCCTTTATGTTGACCACTATTCTCATCTTCTTCCAAGTTGTTATCTTCATCCCTATAATTCCAAGATGGATCAAAGGAAAGTATTATAAGCCATGAGAAACACAAAGATAAACATCCCAATTATAAAGTACTTCTTAATACCTAATGCCATTCAATAGCAAACTTCCAGGGTCACTAAGTCTCTATGGAACAAAAAAATCTTTAAAACAATTTTTATTATTATTTGCATACATGCCATGTGTGGGCATGTGTGCTGCCCACAGTGTAGAGGTCATCATAAATGAGGCGGTCAGGGAACAATTTCAGCGAGAGCAGAGAATCAACTTTTATGATTACTTAGGTCTCAAGGCTCACACGGCAAGTGCTTTTATCTACTGAGCTATCTCACTGGCCCAAAAGGAAGAGAGTTTTGGTTTTGGTTTGGTTTCAGTTTTTGTTTTGAAACAGGTTCTCTCTCTATGTAGCCCTGGCTGTCTTCAAACTCTCCTGGTCAACTAAGCGGGACTAAAACTCACAGAGATCCACCTCTGCCTTCCAAGTGCTATGACTAAAGCTGTATATTATGATTAAAGGTGTACATCACTAGACCTGGCTAAGAAAGATATTCTTTAGGTGAAACGCTTGCTATGTGGAAACAGAAAAAAAAAAAAAAAAGCACTAATACACCAAATACACAAAATGCTTAGATAAAAAAATAACAGTAGGAGCTGGAGAGATTGCTAAGAACACTGGCTGCTCTACAAGAGGATCAATTCCCAGAAGCCACATGTGGCTCACAACTGTCTGGTATCTCCAGTCTAACAACCTATTCTGGCCTTTGCAGGCAGCAAACATGCATGTGAATTGCAGACATACATGTTATAATAGAGAAGATTAACTGGGCAGTGTTGACACACATCTTTAATCCCAGCACTCAGGAGGCAGAAGCTCTGTGAGTTTGGGGCCAGCCTGCTCTACAGAACGAGTTCTAGGACATCCAGGGCTACACAAGAAACCTTGTCTCTTTAAAAACTAACAAACAAATAAAATAAAAGGTTGCTACTGGTGGTGCAAATTTTATTCTTTAAATGATTTCCAATGTTCCTTGAAATTCAGAGATATTTTCTAGCTGTCTGATCGCAGAAAACCCTCTACTAGATTTGGAATTTAACTGGTTATGTATTTGACAACCCTGAGAAATACCTTACAGCTCTGATTGGATTACTCCTGCTTACAAACTCAAGAAGGATTGAAATGCTCACATTTCAGAAACACTTTCTTCTGCTTCCTCAGCGAATCCTTCCTCTTCCTCTGATCCCAGTTCGCCATCATCACCATCAACACTAGTTATGTCTTCGTCACTTTCAACTGGATCAAAGAAGTCCTTGTATTTCAGATTTCTGCTACTTTTATTTGACTAAAATAAAAAAAAACTTTTTTGTAAAGTTTAAAGACAGAAAGATGTATAAAAATACTCCTATGCCTATGTATATTATACACACATACAAACTGTTTTCTAACATTAAAAATAGTTATTAGGGAAACTGGTAACTAGTTACCCACCATAAAACCATAAGGACGACTGAAGCACAACTTAGCCCAGGCTGGTTTTGAAGACATAATCTTTCTGCTCAGCCTCCCACTTCTGAGACTTACTATACTACTACACCACTGGCTCAGCTCTTAATTTTAATTAAATTCTTCATGTTTGTTTGTTTGTTTGTTTTTCCATACTTCACGTGGGCTCAAATGAGTTTTCTCCTTAGGAAAACATGACTTGTATTTTAAAGAAACAGTTTCTTTTCCCAAAATCTTACCTTAATCTTCTGCCGTCCAAACAGCCCTCCCTCATTTTCATCTGAATCAATGTCTTCAAAAAGGTCAATGTCTTCCTCTTCCTCCTCTTCACCTTCAGGTCTTTTTTCCTCTTCTTTTTCTACTTTTTCTAAAAAGCTCTCCATTTCAGACAGTTTGAAGAATTTATCATCTACTACAGACTTCTCTCTTGGTTTTCCAGGTGGCTTGATTTGCATCTTGGTCTGCTGCTCCAATTTGCTAATATCAAAGTCAAGGTCAGAATCTTCATCGCTGAAAACAGGACTTTTCCTTGGATCAGATTTCCTTGAGCTTTTGGTGCTGTCACTCCCTTTAGGAACATCGCCACCCTCATCTGACAGTTGTTCCTCCTCCAGGTCCGTCTCTAGGTTTTCCTGGCTGTCAGCCTCCACCTCTGAGGCATCTTCTTCACACTCCTCTTCTTCACATTCTGGGAGAAGGCTAATATCTTCATCCTCAATTGTTTCATTAACTGCATTCTGGAAGTATTGTAAGACAGGTTCATTTTGCAATTCTAGTTGTTGCCAAATCTGTTCATCATCAAAATTGTTTATCACAAGTTTCTGTAAAGGACTTCCAGAGATTCGGCCATTCTCTAATACTTTATTAAAATCATATAGAACTTTTGTTAAAGAAGTGAAGTTTGATGCTAGTCCATCTTGAATTCTATTGGGAAAGGAGATTAAGTGAGATGAATTATACACAATAACATCAAGTATTCTTAAATAAAAGAAAAAATAAAAACCATAACTTATTTACAAATTAAAATGTAAATGAAACATCCCAACAGTATCTTGCTGATGAGCCAGACCATAAGTACCTGACTTTGCTGTATATATTGAAGGCTGGATTACTACTCATCTCCTTGCCTGGAGATACTCAGGAAGTCAGCCTTAAATCCTCAAACCTGCCTTAAACACACTCTTCAATTACTAGTCATTTGGCAAGTGATTCCCATCTGGCTGTAAGTTTGAGAAAAATTCTCTAAGGATATGATATCTGAAATGAGATCTACAGATTGAGGCCTACAGATAAAATAGAGAATCTAGTACAGATGTGGGAACACGTATTCTGGCTATAAGAAATATTTAGAACAAAAGAGATGAGTTCAGACAATATGAAGCACAGAAAGACCAAGACAGCAACAGAGTGACTCAGGAGGCAGAGTGTTTGGCTGAGGTTATAGAAGTTAGAGAAGCCACTGGGCAGGGTTCTGAGATAGGAACTTGCCATTTTAAGTGTTATGAGAACACAGAGAATTGCAGGCCGAAGTATGAAATGATGATTTACAATTTGGAAAGAGAAAAGAATGGTAATGGTAGAGTTGTTAGGAAGGTGATACAGCATCACAAAGGATTTTTATACTGCAGACAGGGCAGGTTAAGTATGACAACTAGGAATCAGTATCTAAATATAGTGTAGATAGGATTCTGAGGGTGCTATAGGGTAAAGAAAATACGACAGAGAAAAAGGAAAGCATCCAGGAAATAGACTAGCTGAATCTGAATAAATCAAATGATAGAACTGCCATTTAGTGGAGCAGTAAAGGTAAGCTTAGGTAATGGAACCAGGGAAATGACTTCAGGGGAGAGGAGAGTACAGGAGGGCAGAGGAGCTCTGTTTTGGACACAATGAATCTGTGATGCTATTGCTAAGATTTTCAATATAAGTCAGACTCATAATTTTACAGAACTTAATAGAAGTGCTGGAAAGAAAGAAGTCTCTACAAATTTTCTTTCTTTTTTAAATTCTTTCATACAACATATCCCAATTGCAGCCTCTTCTCCCTCCCCACCTCCCCAAGATCCACAGTGCTCCTGTGTTTCCCTTCAGAAAAAGTAGGCTTCCAGGAATATCAACCGAACACAAATCCTCATATCAAGGCTAGATGAGGCAAATCAGCAGGGGTAAAAGGGCTCCAAGAGGAGGCAACCCAGAAGAAGTAAAAGACACCAGGAGTGTAAAAGAATCAGAGACACCGCTACTCTCACTGTCCCACAAAAACCTCAAACTAAACAACCACAACATATATGCAGAGGACCAACGCAGGCTCCGTGATAGCCGGTGAAGTCTCTGTGAGCTCCTTCATGATCCCTGGTTAGTTGGTTCTGTGACCTGTGTTCTTGTGGTGTCCTGGACCCCTATGGTTCCCATATTATCATTCCTCCCCGCCCCCTCTTCCGCGGGCTTCCCCGCGCTTACTCTACGGTTTGGCTGTGGATCTCTGCAAACTCAGTCGTAAAAATGCATGGAAAAGCAACAAGTATGTACTTTCAATAAGGCTTAATGACAGGTAAGCGGTATGTATTTTGGGGACACAAATTCAGAAAGCGTATTCCGAACGCAATGAGCCTCTCTGGACGTGGACTAACTTGGCAGGAAGTCTACACTGAACCGCTTTTACTGTTAAAATTTTGACAGGCCAACGGAGCAAAAACTGTCTGAAGTTGGGGCTAAGCGACCTGTACTTCCCTTCCTGGCTTTCAGAAGTTGCCGGATGCTGGTCCGTCTAGCACCGGTGAAAAGTGGGCCGCTCTCTCCCAGACTTGGATCTGCACTTACGTGAGGAAACACTCGGGTCGGTTGGTGGCTTTCTTGACTTCCCTCAGACACCGTTCCAGGGTCTGTCGACGAAACACGCGAGGCGCCATAGCTTCACACTACGGCGCCACGCGAGGGCTGAGCCGACCGGAAGCCGTACGGAAGCCGTAAGGCAAACACTCACCTTATACAACCTGTAACTCAGAACCTAAGGTTCCGCGACACACAGGTTCCGGCCCAGAGCAGCAAACGCTTCTATTGGGCATGCGTAGGGGTGGGGCAGACCACCGAAAAGAGCTATTGGTCCTCTCAAGCGTCTTGGCTCTCTCTCCAAATGTTTTGTATTTCTAAGAGAACCACAGTGGTGTCGAGTGATCTATTTCTGCTTTTGCATTCGATACAATAAGTATTTTAATGTAACGGAAAAGAAGGTCGCCTCACGCCGCAGCCGCCACTGCTCCGTTTTCCCCGCCCTCTGTAGCTGTCAGTCAAGCTCCGAGTCTTGTGACCCCGCCCCAGGCCTCACGCCCCGCCCCTTGCTCTTTCTCCCAGCTCTCTTCAGCAGTCTAGCTCCCTGAAGGGTATTGGGGCACCCTGGACTCGCGCCCCGCCCCGGTCCCGTTTTCCACGCCCACTTCAGCTTTGACACGCCCCGGGCCTCCTGCCCACTCTCCTAGTTGGTTTTGCCTGTGCAAGTTTGTAGCTTGGGGAGATGAGGCGTGTAGTGAAGGCCGCCGCGTGGGCTGCGGGCGCTACAGGTGAATACTGGGCACCGTCAGGGGAGCCGGGCGCGGGGCACGCTGGACGGGAGGCCGCGGGTGGCCAAGGCCTGGGTCTGAAGTGTTGGGCTCCGGAGCTGCGCTCCCTTAGCTCGGGAGTTCCTTATTGTCCTTTTCTGTGCCCAAGGGTTGCCCTTGGCAAACCTGGACCAGCCTGGTAATCTGCCTAAGAACACAGGCTAGGCAGGACTTGCAGTAAAGCAGCAGGAGGGGACTCGAGTTATTATATGCCTGCTCTAAGAGATAGGAGAAAAGAGCAAAGTGGCGAGTCCTGAAAGTCTGAGTCCAAGCCTGTTTTACACACGTACCACACTAATTTTTTTCATCTGACATGAACAGGAAAGGAACAAGCAGAAGGATTTGTAAGTTCCTTGAGTTCTTTCGACTTCCATCTCTTTTATCAATAAGCAGAATCTTGGTGACAAATGCCCAACTTTCCTACCTGTCTCACGTTCTCTTCCATTTTCTTCTCTTTCTTCATGATGGCAGTTACTACCCTCAGTCTGAGATTTTCTACCTGGAAGAAAATATAAGACAGTATCTTTCCAGAGTTACTCCATTCGTTACATTTGTGACAAATCCTTTAGCTAGCATACTTAAAAGGTGTTCAGGAGAATTAACTGGAATGCCTGGAAAGTTCTGTCTGCTCAGCTGTTGAAACCAGTCATCTTTCAAAGTCTGCTCTCAAACTAAATTTGTTTTTTGTGGAACCCTCTGGCCTTTCCAGCCAATCCAGTCCCCAAGACAAAGTCGCGAGCCACAAGCAAAAGAAAAAAAAATACACCTTAGTATGCCTGTGTGTATATATGTTTGTAAAAGCCAGAGCACAAAAGTTAAAATGATTTTCTGATTAACAGTTAATGCTGACGTTTTGATAACACTCCCTATTGTTATAGTTTTATATATGCCTGATCAAGTATAAGCCATCTTCTGAGCTCACTCATTATACGTAGTGGTTTTTTTTTTTTTTCGTAAATATCTACTAAAACAGAATCACTCATTTTCTCTTAGCAAGCTCTCTCTTAGAAATTAGGCATTGCTCATCAGACATATGCTAATGATATTAAAAACTGAGAATCTGGGCTGATATTGTACAAGCTGAGATGCTGGAGTGCTTTCCTAATGTGTACAAAGCCTGGGTTCAGTCTTCATTCCCACGTAAACCAGCATAGTGGTGCATACCTGTAATCTCAGCACTTGGAAAATAGACATAGGGGGATCAGAAGTTCAGGTTCACCCTCAGGTACATACCGAGTTTGAGGGCAACTCGAGATTCATGAAACTATCTCAAAGTAAAATCGATTGAGAAAAAAGGGGTTGCAAAAGACTCTGGGGATAATGGAGCAGTACTTGTAGAGCATATGCAAGGCCATAGGTTCAATTCCCAGCATGGAAGAAAAAGGAATGAGTAGAACACAATAGTTTCTCGACATCAACTCTAATGTCTGATAAACCTGGACTCAAGACTCTACTTTGCCATGTAAGGTTGAGGAAAAGAACCTAATCTCTATAGGACTGATTCCATATTTTTAAAAATGGAGGCCATAATATCCAACCTACAGGGCCACAGGAAAGATTAAATAACACAGGTATTCAGTGTGCCTATATCATTATCTCTGTTTTATGGCCATGCAGACTAAAAGGCAAAGCCATGCTACCGTACTCTACCCTCCCACTTCAGCATTTGTGCTTCCGAAATGTAGTTTGGAAGGACAATGGCAAGATTTCATAAAGATTGATGTGTAAGTATAGAGGTGAAATAAAACCATAGGTTTTTGCTGGGGAAAGGGTAGAGTCCAACATTACTCTTCCAATTCTGTCCGCTACTGACGATGAATCTTAGTAGTTATGAAAACATAGAGGGCTCCTATAATTGAGGCATGTAGCAGTGGGTAGGAGGAGCTGGTTTATAGATTGCTCAATGGTAGATTGATTGTTTAGTTTCTATTTCTATAGACTATGAAAAGTCCCCAAGTGATAAAATGGTTATAAGCCATATATATGTGTCACAACAGTTTTGTTTTGTTGTGAGGCTGGAGACCAAATGTAGAGCTTTGTACATGCTAGGCAAGTGTTGTGTCATTGAGGTATACACCCCCATCAGGAAGTGTGTGTGTTGTGTATGAACACACGCAGTATGTATATGGAAGTTCCTGTAGTAGTGGGTTTCTCTGTGGTCTTTAGGGCTCATGACTCCTCGCCATGTTCCCTTCCTCTCCACTCACTTTAATCCTTCCTATGTCATCACTCCCCCGTTAACACGTTATGCTACCATCTTCTATCTCTTAGAGTCATCTTTGCACTCCTGTTTTTAACCCTCTGATTTATAAGTGCCTTACAGGTTTATTCACGGATAATTGTGCACTGTAGTTTATTCAAGCAAAGTAATCCTTCCTTATTGGAATAATGACAAGTTAATTATTCTGGAGGTCAAAGGACTGAGACACTGTTAAGCCTTCTGAGACTGAGCAGAGAAACCTAAAACTGGAGTTGTGACTTCCCAAAAGTCTAAATACAAATATCTTTGAAAAAT
Source organism: Mastomys natalensis (assembly GCA_021653895.1). NCBI lineage: Eukaryota > Metazoa > Chordata > Mammalia > Rodentia > Muridae > Mastomys > Mastomys natalensis. The sequence continues at coordinate 391,285 of JAJTUV010001115.1, forward strand.
TTGCTTGAGGCCAGTTGATAAAGCTCCTACAATTGTGCTGACCTGAGTGCTGATCCCAGCACAGGTGTAAAAAAGTTAGTCACGATTGCACACGTCGGTGGGTCCTAGTTGTGGCACTGGGAAGGAGCACAGGCAGATCTCCAGAGCTCACTTACCAGCCAGTCTAGCCAGTTACCATGGGATTCATTTAAAGACTTGTCTCAAAAGCAAACATGTAATGATAATATGGAGGATATCTAATTTCATCTTCTGGCCTTTGTAAACATGTACGTACACACACACACACACACACACACACACACACACACACACTTGGCTTGATGTGGTAATCCATAATATATCAGAACATCACATTGTAAATTTTCAGTGTATATGATTTATACTTGTCAATCATACCTCAATAAGACTAGGGGAGGAATTAAACTTTTCATTTCCAGTTGCTTGGCCAACAAGATTTTATCCACAGACTTACTGCAGAATCATACCTCTTTACTATTAAAAATGTACAGCATTTATTAGATTTGTCATGCTGTACATGTGTCACCTTGGTCATGTTGTAAATGTTTTTATAACCCAAAAGGAAGCCCACATGTATTAAACAGTCTCTGTCTCCATTATATTTCTATTGCTATGAAGATACCACAACTAAGGCAACTTATAGAAGAAAGAATTTATTGGGACCTTTAGTTCCAGAGAGTGAGTCTATGACCATTATAATAAGGAAGCAATAGTGGCAGGCAGGGAGGCAGGCTTGGTGTTGGAGCAGTAGCTTAGAGCTTACATCCTTATCAGCAAGTGGGGAGCAGAAAAAGAGACACCAAGAAACTTCAAAGCCCACCCCTGCTGGCATAACTCCAACAAGACCACACCTCCTAACCATTCCCACACAGTTCCACCAACTGGGGAGCAAGCATTCAAATATATGGGCCTATGGGAGCCATTCTCATTCAGACCACCATAATCCTGGTCTCTCTTCCTTCCAGCCTTTAGTTCCAGCCTTTAGCCACTGTTCTGCCTGTGAACTGTGAACTATTCTAGATGCTTGATATAAATGGGATCATACTGTGTGTGTGATCTTTTGTCCAGCTCTTAACATTTAGCATGATGTTTTAGAGGTTCTTCCTTGTTAGAGGATCAGTAAGGTTGAATGGTAGACCCTGGTTTGTTTGTGGGAATATGGCTGTTGCGAACAGTTTGAGTTTTGCTTTGCAGGTCTGTTTGTTTTGTTGTTGTTGTTGTTTTGAGTACTTCAGAGTAGACATTGGGTGCTGTGGAAATTCTGTGTTTCATTTTGGTTTGAGGAATTGCTGAACCATTGCATGGCAACCACACCATTTTACCTTTTGTTCAACATTGTACAATTTTCTATTTTTTTCCCTTGCTTTCTTGTTGGGTGTGAAGTAGTGCATCTCACTGTGTATTCCACTTGCCTTCCCTGACAATCACCGATGCTACTGAATGTCTGATGTGCCTGTTGACTATTTTCGTATCCTATCCTTTTTGTCTGTCTATTTATCATCTGTCTGTCTGTCTGTCTGTCTATCTGTCAGTTTGAGGCAAGGTCTTGCTATGTAGTTCTGGCAGGCCTGGAACTTCTATGTAGATCTGGCTGACTGTGACCTCCTGAGTGTTGGGACTGAAGGTGTGCTCCCTTATGCCATCCCTGTCCCTTCATTTTTAAGTAAACTCTGTCACTGAGTTTTCACTGGTATCACAGTAAGCTTTTACACCATTCCTAACATATATGTTTTAAGGACCAAAGAAAGCCAATAAAAAGTGATTTTTTTTCTCAAAGCAGTTTTTCTCATCTCTAGAGAATCCAGTTACCACTTATTTCTCGAGAGAAGATGGTGTCAAAAGCTTAGCAACTACAACATGAAGATACTGTTGTCTTTCTCCCATATTAAAGAAAGTTTGTTTCTATAAAGTCAAAAGAATGAACTGTTCTATTGAACCAAATGGTAGATAAGAAGCTACAGAGAAAGCTCCAATAATTGCTGCTTGGGCTTTCTTTGGTGTGCCGGAGTGTATGTTGTCCTTAGAGCAGACTGTATGGGTTATTAAAGTTTGCTTTCACTTGACCACCCTATCATTTTTCTCCTTTGACATTTCTGTATATTCCTATTAGCAGTTAGATATCAGAGATGGGATTTGGACTCATTTTTTAACTTTTCTCTATAATTTCTTACTGCACAAACTATCTGGAAATCTCACTGACATTATCCATCTATGTTGTTTTAAAACTACTGTATTGAACCCATTGCAAACTAGCACCTTCAGGAGAAATGCATAGAAGGAGAGAGGAAGGGGTTTGACTAAAGATGTTGCTAGCATATGTGCATTGTCCTCCTCTGCTGGGTCCTGGAAACCTGACTGGGGTGACTCAGGAATAAAGAAAGGACACACACGCATACAGGAAAACTAGGATGGAGTAAGCTGTGCTCACTCTGATAGAGGGCAGCAACACAACCTGGAAAACCAGCATGTGTTTTATGTATAGCAAGAAAGGGATAGGTTAGCTATTCTAGGTGGTGGTCTCTGCAAGAGATCAGATTCAGATTGCAGTCATCTGGGAGGAGGTAGCTGCTGTTGCTAGATTTGGCACACATTGGTCAGTTTTTCCTAAACACACTCCTACTATGGACCAGAGGAAGGCTTGGTCATTCCCATGGGTCCTTGACATGGCTGTGCCCATGTCAACAAAACACATTCACTCAGGAATTCATCCCATCTACCACACATTTGTAATACTGTGCTCTCTTGAAGTAGGTTTATGGAAAATGTTCATGCAATTCATTGACAAGCCATCAGTGTATGTCCTTAGCTGACCCAATTCCCGGAGTAAGTGTCCCAACTGGTGAGGTATTGAGAGGTTGGACTAGAAATGAAAAAATACAGAAGACAGGGATCTGGGACCAGGAGGCCTTGCACAAGCTGATGACTTATGCCAAGGACGTTTATGAAGAAGTACAAAATATTACGTACTATTTGTCAGGTGAGAATGGGCCACGGTGAACAGAAAGTTCACCAAACAATATTGACTAAGAGAACACAGCTGCCTTAGTGCTGATAACTACAGCCCGTCGGGGAAGAAATTCAGGTTCCAGGAAATGAAACATTAACTCCATGGAGGCCCTGGATCTGGTCCCAGACACAGACCTTGTCAGTTCTGCCCCTGGACAAGGACATAGAACTAATATCCCTCTGTCCTTCTCTTAAGGCCTCTGTGAAGGCCGTGGATTGGTGTGACTCCCAACAGTCAGCGGTGAGAATCTGGGAATTCACGGTGTGCCTCCTCTAAGTGTCTGACATTGAGTTATGGTTTTGGCACCCCCTGTATACTCTTCACACTGAACCAGAAAATTAAATATTTGGTGGGTAGTTCTACTATGTTTTGAAAACAGATAGAATAGAAAACATTAGGGCATTTCACTTTGTAAAAATTGGATATTCTTTTTGTGGGGATTGAGTTTCAATTCTACATTTCTATTTGTGTATCTTGGGTATTTATACACTTAGATTTCATGATCATACAGAGAGTACATAGCATTGGACTACATTAACCTACTGGTGATGAGCACTTTTGGGTATTCTGGTAATTTGTCATACAAACCACGATGTAGTAAAAGAACTTAATCTATATTAAGTGGTATATATTTACAATTCAATGGTTACATCATATGTATATAGTTTTCATTCTGTAGAGTCTGATTCTTAAAGTTTATTGTTTAGCGGGGTAACAGATAGGAGAACCCCCCCCCACCCCAACACACACACACACACACACACACACACACTCAATCATCTTTAGTTGCTGAATGTCTTAATTAGGTCTCAATTTCTGTGACAAACATCACAACCCAAAGTAACTTGAGGAGAAAATGGCTTATTTTATCTTACTCTTCAGGTAAAAGTTCATCACTGAGGAAACTCAAGGCAGGAAGGAGTTCAAGGCAGGAACTAAAGCAGAGACCATGGAGGAGTGCTACTTATGGGCTTGCCTCTCATGGCTTGCTCAGCTTGCTTTCTTACTGCACCCAGGACCACTGACTGAGGAATGGCAAACCACAATAGGCTGGATTTTCCCAACTCAATCATCAATTAAGATGTACCACAGGTTTCCCCAAAAGCCCTTCCAGTGGGAGTATTTTCTCAGTTAAGATTTCCACTTCCCAAATGACTCTACCATATGTCAGCTTGTCATGAAACTATCCAGCACACTGAAGAGGGTTCTTCACAGCCAGAAGTAGTTCTGCTTCTATTCTGTCAAAATTATATAAAGAAATAATGTAAAACTCCAGCTCAGAAGAAATCCCAACATCTTATATACACCTTGATCTCATTTTCCACCAAAAAGTTAGATTTTTTTTTTTAGCTATATTAAATCAAATATACACCAAAAGTATGGCATAGGTGAATTTATTTCATGGTGTGAAACAAAAAATGTTTAGAGATTGGGAAGAAAGTTGCCTGTTCTTCTCATTGAGTGTGTGCTGCTCACTATCACATTCAGATTTATGTAAAATGCAAACATCACTGAGTATGTATCCTAATACACAGTTACTGCTAAGGGTTAGACTAAATGTAAATTACTATGAAAAGTGCTGTTCTTTGTTCAGAGTGAAAGTGAAGCTCAGAATTGGATTTTTTTACATGTATTTTATTACTATTAATTATGTGTGTGTGTGTATGTGTATGGATGTGGTTGTGGGATTGTGTACTTGAGTACATGGGTGCTTTGGAGGTCAGAGGTATCAGATGCCCCTGGAGCTGGCATTACAGGCAATTATTAACTGTTCAGCCTGGGTGCTGGGAACTAAACTCAGGTCCTCTACAAGAGCTGTGAGTATTCTTTAACCTCCAAATTTTCTCTAGCCCCAAGAGTGAGATTGCAATTCTAGACAGATAGCTTTTCCCACTGCTGTAGTTTAACCCAAAAGCCTTATGCTTAGTAGGTAACCACTCTACCATTCAGTCCTCTGAATATTCTCAGTCCGCTTTATTTTTAATTTGGAGATAATCTCACTAATCTGCCCATGCTAGCCTTGAACTCACTCTGCAGCTTACTCAGGCTTTGAACTTCCACCCCTCCTGCCTGTGCCTCTAGAATAGCTGGGATTATAGATCTGTGCTCCCAGGCCTGGGTGATGCACAGCCTTTTAATTCTTGGCAGAGAAGGGAGAGTAGTTTTCACACAAGTTTTTCCAACTAGCATCAAATAATTAAAAAGCATAGATAATGTAAAGAATGAGTTTTACAGCTCTTTGTTTAGTATTTAAAATTAAATTTAGAAGGACATTAATTCTCAAAAGAGAGATATCAGTTGCTGTTTGATTTTCCAGGGCTTTTCTCCAGAGTCCAAACTCCAGTTGCAACAGGGAGATGTTTTTCCACGCCTCAGTCCCAGCATCAAGCATCCAGTCCTGTGTGGAAGCTGGGCCGGCTCAATCATGTGGCCATAGCAGTGCCTGATTTAGAAAAGGCCTCGTCATTTTACAGGGATGTTCTAGGGGCCCAGGTGAGTGAGGCGGTCCCTCTTCCAGAACATGGAGTATCTGTGGTTTTTGTCAACCTGGGAAATACCAAGATGGAACTGCTTCATCCACTGGGGAGTGATAGTCCAATCACAGGCTTTCTGCAGAAGAACAAGACTGGAGGAATGCATCACGTCTGCATTGAGGTAGCCTGTCAACTTAATGTCTACTCTTTGCAATCTCTCACTCACACATGCTTTCTGTGCTGTTGAAGATTACATGTGACCAGAATCTTTTATTATGTTTTTAAAGGAACAGTATTATTATTACACACACACACACTCACACTCACACTCATTCTCTTTCCTTAGGAAACTATCACAGTAATATTGATGTATTTTGAGGACAACTGGATCCAATAGACTTAAAACAGGCCACCAAAGTGGTTGTATGGATTAAATGTGGCCTCTCTTGTAATAGGAATGTAAGTGCTTCTCACTGTCACTATGAGGCAATTAGGCACATGAAGAAAGCTTATAAAATAAGAATTTTATCAGCTTGCCAAGATTTTAGTTGCAGTGCCAGGGATTGAACTGAGGACCTCATGTAGGCTAAGCATGTGCTAGATATTGGGCTACATCCCAGCCAAAGTATTCTTATAATTCTGTTCAATCCTTAAAAAACTGAATAACTTATTTCTTATTATAAAACCAAATCATTTTTAATTACTGACTTTTTTAAAGTGACCCCACTCCCAGTACCATGCCATGCATGTGGAAGTCAGGGGACAGCTTTCACGAGTCAGCTTTCTGCTCCCGTTGTGTGTGTTCTGGGGATCAAACTCAGGTCATCAGGGCTGGTGGCAAGCATGTCGGCTCACTGCACCATCTCTCTGGGCACTGGTTTTTAATGTCTCCTAAGCTGCATTTTGCTAATTGCATTTGAGAAAACATGAAGAGGTGTTTGACAGGAGCATTCTCATTAGAGAACATTTATCTGTAGATAGTCATGTTTGGATAGCTGACTGTTAGACTACCAGCAATGCCACTTAGGCTTTAGTTTAAATTAATTTGATAGGACAATTCATTGGCTAGACATAAACAGAAAATTAACGGAAAAGCCTCAGTCCTAATGCAGAAGAGAAGAGAGCTGGGTTGACTAGAATGCAGTCAAGGATATATTCATACATGATTGTCTATGTTCTGCTAAGTACCTGGAAGTCAGCAAAATATATCCCATGTTTCCAGAGAAGAGGGGGTACTTGAACGGTCCAGAGGACTGTACTATGATATGGGAATTCAGATGCATGTCTTCTCAGCAATACAAGAGAAGTCGAAGGTGATTTTCAGGTCAAGGAGCTGGACAGTATCACGGGGCATTGGCTGTAATGACTGTGAGGGAATTTCCCACAGAATAGGAGGTGAGAGCTGCTACAGCAGAGGGACTAGCATGAGGAAAGGCTGAGAGCCATCCTAACAGGTAGCAAACACATGACATACCCTTTGGCATATATGAAGTGTTTGATGCACATCATTTTCTGTCACTCTCACAGTTGCTTTATTAGGATGCTACTGACTCATGTGATGGGTGCAAAACCCAAGACTTGGTTAATGTGCCCACAGTAACATTAGATGTACATGGCAGGGCTCAGGCTCAAACCCAGTTCTGTTCTATTTTCAGAGTGTGGTCTTAGCCATGAGGCCAGTTGCCTTCATGTTGTATGATCAGACCTTGTAATTTGAGGTTGGGGAAGCTATCTGACATAAGACCAGGGACTACACAGGCCTGATGCCTACCGTTTCTTTCATTCTTGGGAGCTTACTTGGGCTGAATATTTTGTCAGTGGTTTGTGGAAGCCCCCCAGGATGAAAAGCTGGACCATCTGCCTTTGAGTCTACTCTCCTTTCTCCTACACTGTGTGGTCTACGTTTCACATCAAGAGAGCTCATGCCATCAAAGGAGGCCAGCTGTGAGTCAGAAGTTCAGCTGAGTAGAGAAACTGGGAGTCCAGTAAAGTAGCAGCCAATTCAAAAGTTGGGATCAGAAGAGGGAAATAGAAATGTTATGAGCGTAAAATGAAGGTAGGTGACAGGTGATAACTACATTTGGATACTCGTCAGTTGACCTGAAGTTGCCACACACAAAAGGGGCTTAATTACATGGATTTTACTTCACAGTCCTGAGCGGTCACTCATGGTTTATCCAACTGCCTCAGGCATTGCTGTTCAGCAGCCAACAGGAAGGGATATCAGGGAGAGAATAAAGGCCTATGAGGTCACTTAGGCATTTATCTGTCACTCCAACTCATATCCCACTGACCTGAACTGAATCATATGGTACGTTAGGCTGCAAGAGAGACTAGGATAAGTAGTCTGTGTCTAGGCAACTCCATGTGCTGCTGAAATAAGAAAGGTTTTTAGAATAAAGGGAAGAGAGAGAGGGGGGGGAGAGAGAGTGCACACACACACAGAGAGAGAGAGAGAGAGAGAGAGAGAGAGAGAGAGCACAGAAAGAGAGAGAGCAGAGAGAAAGAGAGCAGGGGAGAGAGAGAGAGAGAGAGCAGAGAGAGAGCACGCATCCATCTGGGCCAGTCATGGTTATCAATCTCTGCAACACATGGAAATCTTATTATTATTATTATTATTATTATTATTATTTTTTAGAATTTACTTTATGTGCTTGGGTGTTTTGCCGACGTGTATGTCTGTGTACTACACACATGCATGCAGGAGGCCAGAAAGAGGCATAAGATCCCGTGTAACTGGGGTTATTACACCCGTAGTTGTGACCCACCATGTGAGTCCTGAGAAATGAACTCCAGGCATCTGGAAGAGCAGCAAGTGGTTTTAACCACTGAGCCATCACTCTCCAGCCCCAACTTGGCAGTTTTAAAAAAGAGGTATTGCAAAGCAAGCCTACCCTTCTCTCTGAATAGACAGATACTACAAGATGAAGACACTGGAGGATTGTTATTTCTCTCAGAGATGTGGCATTCTTAGATAGTAGTATCATACGGTAGAGGGGGCTTTGTTCCTCAGAGAATGCCAAGCAAAAGTTCTTGCTTTCCTTGAACAGAAAACATATTTGTGAGTGTAAATATTGAGATTTCACTCAGTGTATTACAGAACTGTAGCCAGTCTATTCTGGCTGAAGGACTTGAGCCTTGAACTGTCTTCTAATGTATAAAAATGTGATAAAGTCAGTTCAGGGAAAGCCTCCTCTGTGGTCAGTGTTCCAGTTTCCATGGCCATTGAGTGGAGTGGAATCGGCAGTACTTGGTTTGCTCAGGAGCATGCATCAGGGAGCTGGATCTCTGCTGCATAGTTCCTGCTTGAAGTTTTCTCATGTGACACATGTGCTGTCCCAGAAGCCTCACTCATGTGACTGGTAGTGAGGGCACACTTACAGCGTGGAGCTCAGCTGACCTTTGTTAAATAGGAGGGCCTACAGGAGAACTCTTTGCCTGGCAAGCTAAACATAGTCCTAAGGATAGCTGATTTCTTTCTTTCTGAGTATATATGTGTGTATCCCCACAAAACCAGGGATGACTGTGTGGCCCCTTCTGATGGAGTCTTCTGCCATTGCCTGTTGTAGTTTAAAGCAGGCCTTTTTTTTTTTTTTTTTTTTGAGAGCAAGCCCTGACTTTTTTTTAGTGTGTATAAGTGCTTTGCCTTATATGGTACCTAAACATATGGTACCTAAAGAAGACAGAAGAGGGCATAGAGGGCACTGGATCTTCTGGAACTTTAATCACAGGTGATTTCGAGCTGCCTTGTGGGTGCTGGGAATGGAACTTCAAGTAGCCAAGTGCTCTTCACTGCCTAGTCTTCTTGCTAGCCCCTAGATCCTGACTCTTAATGGGAAGAGCTATATTTTCAAAGATCTATAACTATGAATGTGTTCTGAGGAAAAGGATAATGTGAAAAATTTCAAAGCTCTAAAATGATTTGAATTTCAAATTACCAGAATGACAATTACAATAGCCTCTACAGTTAAGAGAGAGTAGTGACAGTTTTCTCTCTCTCTCTCTCTCTCCTCTCTCTCTCTCTCCCCTCTCTCTCTCTCTCTCTCTGTGTGTGTGTGTGTGTGTGTGTGTATTTGGGGAGGGCTTTAGCTACCATGGAAGGTTCAGGCTAGTCATATGTAGAGTACATCATTGCAGGAGGATATAGAGATTAGCATAGGGAGCAAAAGACCAAGTAGTATGAGACACATGACCTCATGTGAGTTGGCATGGTATGTATGGAGCACTTGAGTGTGTGCTAGCCATGGGGATAGATTCATTGGGCAGGTACTGGGAAGAAACAAACCAGATAAGGAGCGTCTGTACACTGGGACTCTTGAGTACCTATTGTTGGGACCCAAGTAAGATGAGGAGGCTGTGGTTTAAGATGTAATTGTGTATTATCAGAGAGAGGCGTCCATGTAAAGGAGATGTGTAGCAGCATGATGAGGTGGATGGAGGTGGAGGGAGAAGCCACAGGCATACTGGAGCAGTTTGGTACAGATATTGCTGGGGAGGGGGTAGCAGAGACTGGCTGCCGCAAGAGGGTTGGTTAACCATGTGGGTGGCAGTAATGGGAACCAGGTATTTATTCAGGAAGAATGTTAGGTTTGATTTAAAGGTTATCTTACTTTTGTAGGTTGATGAGGAAAAGTATATAAGGAAATTATTAATTTTGTTAGGAAAATGCTTAAAACATGCAGCACTAATCACACTTTTGATGTTGGCATGGTCACATAACAGATGGGCTCTTTTTCTGTTATTGTTTTTGTATTTTACAGGCTTTTTTTCATTGAATCATATATGCCTTATGAAAATTATGTGACTTTAAAGAAAAAGGGTACTGAGATAACTTATTTCTTCATCCTGAGGAATGCTCTTCAACCAAGAAGAGAGAAAGTCTACCTTCAAAAATTCTATGGACCTTGAAAAATAGCTTAGTAAACTTGACACACAAGCTTGAAGACGTGAACTTGACCCCAGCTCCGTGTAAAGCCAGTGTGGTGGCACTTTTCTACAATCCCAACACTTGGAAGGCAGAGACAGAAGTGTCCCTGGGATTTATCAGCCAGCTAGCCTAGCCTTATCTGTGAACTCTGGGTTCCATGAGAAACCATCTCTCAAAAAAAGGTAGAGAGTAATTGAAGAAGCCATTGACCTCTGACCTGCATATGGCCACACAAATAACAATGTCAACCTAGTCCAATGATGTCACACACCTGTTTCCCATGCACACTAGAGGCTAAGGCAGGAGCATCACTTAACCCTATATGCTCAAGGCTAGAGTGTGCAACAGAGTGAAATAGCCTTTTAAATGTCTGTTTTCTTTTTGGCAATAACCTTCCTCAGGAAATCCTTCTGCAAAAGGATTATGCCACTGTCTCCTAGATGTGGAGATTTCATGGGATGGAAACATTTACAGTGAGTGATGCAAAGCAGACAAACAGGTAGACAGTTTGGTGAGGTTTCACTTCATACTAACATTGTTTTATTAGTGTATTTTACTATAAAGAAAGATGAAAGGGCAGTATGCCATCATCCCCCTTAAGAGCCTATCCCCAGGAATCTAACTTCCTCCCATGAGGTCCCACCTCCTAAAGCTTCCACTGCCTCCTAATAGAGCTGTGTGCTGAAGATCAGGCTTCTAGGGGATACTCAAGAGTGAAACTGTAGCACCTGTCATTAAAAATAGGCTTAAAGAGTGTTTTGCTGTCATCGGTGGAGCCAGCATTTGGGAAATGCTGTACACAGCAGCCTCTACCAGGCTTTACGTCAAATAAAGGAAGCTCAGGTAATGAGTGTTGTCCAAAGCAGTTCTAGGAATACACAGGAAGCCTCTGCAGAGACAACATTTAAAAGATTTATTATTCTAGGAGTCTGTGGAGGCCAGAAGGGGACACTGGGTCTCATGGAGCTGGATTTACAGGTAGTGCTGAGCCACCCAGCGTCGTCGGTGCTGGGAACTAAACTCTGGGAACAGAGCTTGGGTGTTCTAGAAAAGCAGTTTGCACTTTTAACTGCTGAGCAATCAATTCTGCCCTAGTCAGAATAATGTTATGCTTACGCACGTCACTTAGATCCAGCCTTTAGGGTAGGATTGAAACATAAATATTTAATCTAGACTTCTCACGTAGCTTTAATAGATTTAAATCAGGTTGAAGATTGGATTCATTCATTATTGATAGAAATTAGCAACATTATATTTTTATGTAAAATGAAGTCTCTTTGTTAAATCAGTCAAACTATCATGAACTATTAAAAGTGGCACATTGTTACTTGTTCACAAAATTTTGCTTGTTTGTCAAATTGAGACTTATGTACCTTAAGGGTACAAGGTAAAACTTGTCAACCAGCCAAGAAAATATCATTGCCGTTTTAATTTATTTTATTTTATGAGTGTTTCTGGCATGGTTGTATGTGCACAGCTTGCTTGCCTGGTACCATGGAGGTCAGAAGAGGGCATTAGATTCCCCGGGAACTGGAGTTACAGATGGTCATGAACCACCACTTGGGTATTAGGAACCAAAACCAGGTCCTGTGCTAGAACAAGTACTCTAACCACTGAGACTTCTCTCCAGCCCCACACTGTCATTGTTAAGTGCGATCACTGAGCACTTAAGGCCATGAAAACTTACCTGAATATTCTGAATCCTAATTATGATAATCCAAACATTTTAAAGCATTGATAACTGTCATTCTTAACTCAGCATATAGTGGGAAAATCAACCTCAGCTCCAGACTCACATTGACACACTCAGTTGCTGGTAAGAAGTTAAAGTGGGAATCAGACAGCCCTGGTTTACACTAATGACCCTCAGGACCCAAGAGAGCTATCTGAGACAGAGCTACAAGTGCTTTCAGGATAGAAAAGACATATTTAAAAATGCATTACTATTGACCATATTGCTTTTATTATGTAGGGGGCTAGAATTCATCTCCCACAGCAAGTTTGCTTTGTTCTTATTTTGTTTTGTTTACATTTCTTATATAGCTATTATAAGTACTTTCAATTAGAGAGTAAAAAGTTTTATTCTTTTCGTTGGTATCCAGGAGTCACCCCACAAACCACAGGAACACCAATCTCAGTCAGACAGGGATGTGTTATTGAACACACACCTAAAGACTGATCGACCAGAGCACAGCTTTGAGCTTATAAAGGGTAAACCCACAAAACTCACAATGAGCTTATATGCAGGTGCTGGAAGTGCTGCCCCGGTGGTTGGCCCTGATTCAAGCTACTTTAGACATAACAGTTCATATTGACCTTTAATTTGATGGGTCCTATGTGAAGTTTATAGTTGTGGAATTTCTTAAGATTAATAAACTTCATAACATACAGAACATAACAGGGAATGTGATCAGCATGACCATGCTCTGAATTAAGTTATTTTTCTGTATCAATGACTGGCAGGCATATTACAGCAACAATATGAAATAGCTGGCAGGCATGGAACAAAATGGCCACATCTATGCTAGGGGACAGGCCTCAACACTTTTGTAATTGTCAAACAAAAGTTCATAGTATTCTTAAAGAATTGTACATTTGGAGCTAGAGCAGTGGTTTTCAACCTGTAGTCGTAACTCCTACAGGGTGCTGAATGACCAGGGTCCCCTAAGACCATCAGAAAACACAGGTATTTACATCACAATTCAAAAAAGTAGTAAAATTACAGTACCAAGGAAAGTAATTGTATGGTTGGGGGTTACCCAACTCTGAGAAGCTCTATTAAAGGGTTGCAACATTAAGAAGGTTGTGAACCACTGATCTAGAGAGATACTTCAGTGGTTAATAGTATGTGTTGCTCTTACAGAAGACTGGAGTTTGGTTGTCAAAACCATTTACAACCTGTAATTCCAGCTCCAGCAGAGCTGATGCCTCCAGCCTCCAGGCACCTGCACTCACATACACATACTACAGGCAGACACATAATTACAAACAAATTAATATTAAAAAGAATTGAAAATTTCACAGCAACACTAATAGAAGGACAGATAAACCACAAGATCTTTAAAATGAAAATGAGCCAATGAAAATATTAGTGGTTAAAAATAGATGCTGCTCCAATATTAAGATTTTTTTTAAAGTAAGTTGTTATATTTTAGAAGTGTTTGCTAGTATGCTGCCTATGTTTTGGTCAACTAGTGTCACCTGAGAGGAAGAAACTTCAACTGAGGAGATGCCTCCCTAAGATCAACCTGAAGGCAAACCCATGGGGTATTTCTTAGTTAATGATTGATGTGTGAGGACCTGGCCCATTGTGAATGGTGCCACTTCTAAACAGGTAGTCCCAAGGTGTATAAGAATATGACCCAAACTCTCAAGAATAAGAGTCCCAAACAGTGGGTGAGGTGTTAAGGATGATAAATAAATAAGAAAACAAGAGCAAAGCTGGGATGAGGAAGTCTTGTATAAATGGCCACGGTCAGCAGAAAGCTGAACCAGACACTTAACTACCATTTCCCCCTAAATTCTAACCACTCAGATCTAACAGTTCTCAAGATCTTGTCACATCTTGTTTCTTTGTTAAACCATCTCAAAGTAATTTCCACCATGTCATTTTGCCCTTACCTATCATCAAACAGGCACTCATTAGATGACATTATGCCAATCAGAATTGAAGGTAGCTCTCTGAAATGAGCCTCTATCTATACACAGTCTGTAAGTCAAACTTAGAAAATTGAGTTATAGAAGTCTTTTTACAGTTGACTTCCTCTAACTAGTATTTAACAAAATCTAGTCATTACAAATGTGATTGATTTCTTCACATTATTTGTGTTAAAGAACTTCCTTATGTTAATGTGGTACATCTGTTAGACTTAATGAACCAAGGTTCAGCTACTATTAGTAAATTCTAGATATTGTCAGACTTTCATACTTTTATACAGTGCCTCTTTGCTTTTGTTTTTGTTTTTTCAAAACAGGGTTTCTCTGTGTAGCCTTGCTGTCCAGGAACTCACTTTAAAGACAAGGCTGGCCTTGAACTTGCAGAGATCCACCTGCCTCTTCTCCTCAAGTACTAGGATTAAAGGCTTGTGCCACCATGCCAGCTCCAGTGTATTTTTTGTTTTTGTTGTTCCAGAATCTCAGATTTATCTGCTATGTCCCCTTGAACTCCTCTTGCCCATGACAGTTTCTCAGACTTTGCTTGTTGGCAGTGGCCTTGACACATAGGAAAGCTTTCTAGTTGCTTTTAAACTGTCTGTCATTGAGAGGTACCTGGTGTTTTTCTCCTGGTTGAACTGAGATTGTTGATTTGGAAAGATGAATGTCCTTCTCATTGCCTCACATCAATAAATATGACACAGTCAACAAGACACTGTTAATGTCATTGTTGACATTAACCTTGCCCATCTGCCCGAGAAGTTAGTTCATTTTACCACTGTAAAGTAACCATTCTTTTTTTCCCACCATACTCTCTCTTTGGAAAGCAGCCATCATGCAAAGTCCTATTTAATAAGTGGAAAGTTGCATCAACCTAAACTTATGGCTATAACTTCAGCTCTTGGAAGCTATTTAGATCTATGTGGGTTGACATATCACACCATTTTAAAAAAAAAAAAATATTTCCTATTGTTGAGGTGGGAGAGGTGGCTTGACAGTTAAGAGTAATTGTTGCTTTTCTGGGGGACTATGGTTCTATTCCACATCTCAGCTCACGAGTGTTTCTGGGTTTGCTTGTTGCTGTTGGAGAGTTATTGGTTCCAAGCTGACTAATAAATACATTCCTATGCCTTAGTTAGGGTTTTACTGCTGTGAATAGACACCATGACCAAAGCAACTCTTATAAGGACAACACTCAATTGGGTCTGACTTACAGGTTCGGAGGTTCAGTCCGTTATCATCCAAGTGGGAGCATGGCAGCATCCAGGCAGGCATGGTGCAGGAGGAGCTGAAAGTTCTACATCTTCATCTGAAGGCCACTAGAAGAGTGGCTCCCACACTGTTAGGAGGAGGGTCTCGTTGCCTATCCCCACAATGACACACACTTTTTCCAACAAGGCCACACCTACTCCAATGAAGCCACACCTCCTAACAGTGTCTCTCCCTGGGCCAAGTATATTCAAACCATCATACTGTATGTAAGCCTGTAGCATATACGAGTTGCCACTCAAAATCACATAAACTCTCCTTGGCACCTGCAGCCTGATCTAGTCTCACATTTAGCTCCCACTGCCCATCACTTGTCTGATCCTCCTTTTCTACTGCAAATAAACATAAGACACATTGAAGAGACTCAGCAGAGAATTGTACAAGGTTGGGGTCTTGTAATGGAGAGCAGCATTTTGATAGCAGCTTTGTAAGGTTTTCATTTATAGTTTTAATCACAAAAGTCATAACCAGGTAGGAGTTCTGTAGGAGGTGGGGTGGGATTAGGAAAGCATATTTGCTGAATACCTACTATGTACAAACTGCTAAGAACATTATTATAATGTCACTTTATTTTAATCTCTAGTCAATTCACATAGTAGATGTTTGTGCTAGTAGATTAACTTCCCTGTAAGAAATAGCAGAGGCAATGAACTTGTAGAGATGAAAGGTTTATTCTGGCTCACTGACTTGGAAGTCCCAATCTATGACTTATTGTTCTCCTTGCTTCGGATGAGGCAGCACACCATGGCAAGGAGCAAAGAACACCAGGAGGGAGGACCGCCTGTGTGGCTCTACTGTCTTCTTCAAAGGCATAGCCTGAAACCTCCTTACTAAAGGCTGGCTGTCTCCCCACAGCACCAACCTGGGGAGCAAGTGTTTACTAATGAGCCTTTGGGGAACTTAAGGTCCACAATCTCCTTTTTTTCCCCCATTATAAATGAGAAGCCCAATTCCCTCAGAAAAAGTTTGTTCAATATTAAAAGAAATCCATAAAGTATAATCTATGCAATGTAGGTTACAAAAAGAAATATCCATAGATATAAAATGTCTTTAGTGTTGCAATTTTCAAATTTTTTTTCCACTGAAAAACTTAGGCTTATTTTGTTTTTGGTTTTGTTTTGTTTTGTTTTGTTTTGGTGCTGAGGATGGAACTCAGGGCTGACTACGTGAACTCTAGATAAGTGCTTCATGACTAAGCTACCCTACATGTGATGATTTAAGAATAGTCCTGTCCAGAGGCAGAGGAAACAGATGGCACAAACTCAAGCCATACAATAGCATTCGGTATTTTATGATCTTAGATGCACCCGTATTTTTCTCCTTTTCCCCGGTGGACGACATAAATGCAGCTGTGATGGATCTGAAGAAAAAGAAGATCCGTAGTCTGAGTGATGAGGTCAGAATAGGAGCACATGGGAAACCCGTGATTTTCCTCCATCCCAAAGACTGTGGTGGGGTCCTTGTAGAACTGGAGCAAGCATGATTCATAATTCTGAGAAACTTAATTAATTGACCCCAGCAACCCTTATCGATATTATCAGATGTATTATGCTACTGCTTCTACTACTTTGAAACTTTAATTGCAGAAAGATTAAAATATATGCACATGTATATACATATGTGTATTTGTTATTTGAATTTGGATGAAATCTTAATTACCAAATACTTGACATTGTTAAAATAATATTCATAGGCACTTCATCCAACCTCTCTACTCAGACAGATCTCCCACATCCTTCTCCAGGGTCTAGTCCAGTGAGTCTCCCTTTTCTTCTGCATTCACACCTTCTCCCCAATCCACCAGATCCAGCCAAGGTCTCACATTGAGTTTCTCAGCTTAGTCAGGCCTCCTCTGCCTGAGCTGCAACTGATCTCTAGGCTTTTGCTTTAACAGTCCTACCTATCTTCTAACTCACAGGCCCCTCCCACAATAATCCAACATTTTTACCCAGCCATATCTATCTCCACACCCTTAGCTTGAATGAGGAAGAACATTCCCTACATCACCCTAGTCCCCTTGGTCCACCTGACTTGTTACACCCAACCCACTTCCAGTAACTACAAAAAACCCCTTCCCCCAACACCCTCTCATCTGCCCCAACCTGCTTTGTCCGTATCAGATTTACAAGTAACCAGAGAAACTCACATGTCCAAATCCCAACACAGAAATACCAACAATATGAAAGATCCAATTAATATCTTTTCTCTATAACCTGCCAGCCCTGTAGAAATGTGTGGCAATGAGAATTTCCTAGATAGGATACACAACTTAAAAGAACAATCATAGACTTTATCAAATAATTTAAAGAGTTTAAAGAAGATACAAAATTAAAAGAGAAAGAACTTAGGGAGAATAAAACCTTAGTGATGCTCAAGAAAATACAAACACAAGGCTGATGGACAGAGCATTGACGTCCAGGACTTGAGAATGGAATTCATTAAGGAAATAGAATCATCAGTGAGGACTCAAGCTGACATGAAGATGGAATTGAAACACCCAATAACTTAATTTCAACTAAAAAAATCCAAAGAAAAGTCATACATGTAGAATGAATCAAGCAGAAAATAGAATATCAGGACTTGAAAATAAAGTAGAGGATCAAGTTCAAATAAGCAAGGAATATGTGTACTTCACAAAATCCAAACAAACAAAAGCAAAAAAGGGAAGGAGCACACAGGGAATGAGACACCATAAAAAGCCAAACTTTTGAATTATAGACATAGACAAGAGAGAATATCCCAAGTCAATGGCATAGATCAGATCTTCACCAAGATCATAGAAGAAACTGTCCTCAAGTTTAAGACAATATGTTCATATAGATACCAGAAGTACCCAGACACCAAATACACAAAACAAGAAAGAAGATCCCCACAGCATATTGTATTTAAACATTAAATTTACATAACATGAAAAGTATATTGAAAACTGTGTGAAAAAAGTCACATCTAAAGAAAAACTCATCAGAATAACAGCTGATTTTTCAGTGGAAACTCAGAAAGTCAGAAGAGCCTGGAGTAACGCATCCCAAGTCCTAAAAAACTAGGACTGCCAACCTAGACTGATATACCCAGCAAAGCCATCTGCCATAATTGAAGGAGAAATAAATTATTTCTATAATATAAACAGCTTTTTTAAAGGTATATCAAATATACTAACCCTACAGAAAATATAGGAAACAGTATTTCAGGCTTAAGAGAGGAATGAGTACAGCAGAGAGACTGGAAAGAAATAATGAATTCTTAATTTTTAAAGCACAAAAAAAATCACTGAGAACATAACATGAAAAAAAATCAATATAATGGCCTCAATTAACACACACTTCAATAGTAATTTAAAATATCAGTAGCCTCAACTCTTAAAAAAAAAAAAAAAACCAACACAGACTAACTGGATAGATCAAGAAACAAAATCCATCTATCTTTTATCTATATGAAAAACAAACAAACCACCTTTTACCTTTAAAGATAGGTACTGCCTTAAAGTAAAAAGATAGAAAACAATATTCCAAATAAATGGCACCGGGAAGCGAAAAGGCATTGTTAGCTTGCTTAATATATGACAAAATAGACTTCAAACTAAAACTGATCAGAAGAGATTAAGTGGAGCACTTCACTCTAATCAAGGGAACAGTTAACCAGGAAGACATTACTATCCTAAACATATATGCACCAATCTCATTGTTGCCCAATGGCATTTTTAAAGTACTACTGGATTTAAGAACACAAATTCACATCAATCTATTAATAGTAGGTGATTTCAGTACACCGCTTTCTCCAGTAGACAAGTGATCTGGACAAAAATAAACAGAAACATAAGAATCATTTGACACCATACATCAAATGTATTTCACAGGTATGTACAGGATACCCCACCCAAACATCAAAGAATGCACACTCTACTCAGCAGCATACAGAAACTTTTCTGAAATGGACCACATCCTGGAACACAAAACAAATCTTTACAAATTCAAAGAGATTAAAATAACTCCTTGAATCCTACCTGATCACAATGTAATACAACTCAAAATTGACAGCTAACAAACCTCTAGTCAATATACAAACTCATGAATATTAACTCATTACTGAATGAGAAATGAAAAAAAATCAAGAAATTAAAGATTTCCTGGAGCTATATGAAAATGAAAACATGATGAAACTTCTGAGACATGTTGAAAGCAGTTCTAGGAAGGAAATTTATAGCTCTAAGTGAGTACATTTAAAAAATTAGAAAGACCACAAATAATGGCTTAACAATACAACCCAAAATGTTGGAAAAACAAGAACAAATCAAATCCAAATCCAGTTACTTGTAAAAAAATTGATAAAAATCAAGAGTAGAAATCAGTGAAATAGAAACAAAACAATAGAAAAAAAAATCAATGAATATATTGAGCTAGTACTTTGAGAAGACAAAAAGATTGACAGACTCTTAGCTTGACTAACCAAGAGAAAGACATGATCCAAATTAACAGAACAGAAATGAACAGGGAAACATTACAAAAAACACTAAAGAAAGAATATATAAGAAAATATTTTAAAACCCTATTCTCCATTAAGCTGGAAATCTAAAAAAAATTAATGTCTTTCTAGATTCAGTCAAACCATCAAAATTAAATCAGAAGTCAAAATCCTGAACAGACCCATAACAAATGAGGATATTGAAAAGGAATAATAATAATAATAATAATAATAATAATAATAAAAACATTCCAGCTAAAAAAATGTTCCAGGCCAGATGGATTCACAACAGAATTCTACCAGACTTTCAAAGAAGATTTACAACCATTCAGAGAGATAGAGAGAGATAGAGATACAGAGAGAGGGGGAGGGAGACACAGAGACACAGACACAGAGAGAGACAGGGGGAGGGGTGATTTCTACAAAGCTAGTATCACTCTAATATCCAAACCAGGTAAATGCACAACAACAAAAACTATAGGCCAATATCCCTGATGAATATAGGTTCAAAAATGCTAAACAAAATACTTGCAAACAGAATGCATAAAATATTGTACACTGTGATGAAGTAGGCTTTATCCTTGAAATGCAAGGATGGCCTAACATATACAAGACAATACACTTAATAAATCACATAAATGGAATTAAATCATTATCATCTCCATAAAAAGTATTTGACAAAATCAAACAGACCTTCATGATGAATGTTCTAGAAGATGAAGGGCTAGAGGGAACATAACTTGCAAATGAGGAAAGTTATGTACAAGAAACACATAGCCAACATCATCCTAAATGGAAAAAGTTCAAAGCAATCCCATCAAAGTCAAGAATAAATGAGGGATAACCACTATCCCCACCCCTTTTCAATATTGTGCTCTAAGGAGAACCTAGAGCAATAAAGCATGAAAGGGAAATTCAAGGGCTATAAACAGGAAAATAAATTAAACTATTTCTATTTGCAGATACCACGATATTATACATTAGAGATCCCCCAAATTCTACGAGAAAAATCAGTAATATGGCAAGACACACAATCAACTTGCACAAATCAATAGCTTTTCTATATATCAACCAAAAAAATGTACAGAGAAAGGAGTCATGGATACACTTCTCTTCACAGTAGCTTCAAAGGAATAAAAATATCTATGAACAAACCTAATGAAGGAAGTGAAGGCCCTCCACAATGAAAATGTTAAACCTCTGAAGAATGGTAGAGAAAGACAATAGAAGATGCAAGACATCCCATGCTCATGGATTGGTAGAATTAATATTATGAAATTGACCATTTTACCAAAAGTTATTTACAGATTAAATGAAATCTAAATCCCTATCTCATTCATCACAGAAATAAAAAAAAAAAACTTTCCTAAAATTCATATGGAACTACAAAAGGTCCAAGAGAGACAAAACAATCCCAAGCAAGAAGGAACAATGTTGGAAACATTACCATTTCAGATCTTAAGATATATTACAGAGCCAAAGTAATGAAAATAGTGTGAGACTGACATAAAAACCATCATTTATACCAACAGAATAAAACCAAAGACCGAAGATGGATACACATAACTTCAGCCATTTAATATTTAACAAAGATGCCAAAAAAATGTAAGCTAGAGGGAAAAATCACCTTCAACAAATGGCCCAACCTAACACCATCATAAGAAACTTACTTAAAATATATGATATATTAATGTGTTAACAGTGAAAGATCAAAAGAATAACTGTCACACAACACATCTTCAAGGATGACTGGAGCAGCAATGTTCTTGCAGAGTGAGTAGACCTCAGAACAAATAAAATGCCAGGAAGAGAACGATACATTATGTTATGGTATAGAATGCTCCAAGCACAAGATGACAAATACTAAAATTGCTATACCAAATGATACAATTGGAAACACAGAACTCAAAATTGACACAATAAAAAGGTCAATGTAGTAACAGTTTGTAACATCAATGATCCTTTCTAACAACATATAAAAACCTTAAACAAAGAAAACAATCCTATGAAGAACTGAACTGTACCACCTACTGATGATGAACATGCTTTCTTTTTTTTTGACTTTATTATGTATTTTATTTTTTATTGGATATTTTATTTATTTGCATTTCAGATGCCATCCCCTTTCCCGATTTCCCTTCCCTAGAAAACCCTTCTCCCATACTCCCTCCTCCTATTTGCTTTTATACCATTTTAATTACATGCAAGTATTAAGGTCAGTTCTAGATTGAGGAACTAGCAATACAATAGATGCAAATAGTCAAGGAATAAGCAAGACAATAAACATAAATAGTCAAAGAGCAAGCAAGGCAATAAACAAAATTCCATGAACACTCCCATGGTCACTGGTTCTAAGGGCTTATCAAGATGACTAAAATATCTGAGCCTACTTCCCTGTCTTAGCCCAAAGTCATTTTCATGTCTGAAGCCTACTTCCTTGTTCTAGCCTAAGGTTTAGGTTCCTGCCTGAAATTACTTCTTTGTTCTAGCCTAAGATTTAGATCCCTGCCTGAAATTACTTCTTTATTCTAGCCTAATGTCAGATTCCTGCCTGACAGAAGTGCATTACTTTTGATAATGCATAATCCATGACAGGTAAGGAAGGAATTCTTGTTAGAATGACCTAAGACAGACTCAGTCTTGTTTATGAAATAAAAAAGGGGGATAGGCGGAGAGCTTTTGGGACTGTTTGGCAGGAGTATGACATGGACCAAGGACAAGGAAATGGGCTGCTTAGCAGGAATATGACATTGGCCAAAGACAAGGAAGTGAACATGCTTTCCTTTGAGCACACAAGGGAGCTATTTGGCATCATCAAACAACACACATAGAATTAGTGAAAGCCTGGAGACTATGTCCTAGTCCCAACTGAGTCAAATTGTGTCAGTAGTTTACACATTGAGATGAAGCAAGTCTCATGGGGACATGAAGGTGGAAATGCAACAATTATTTTATAAAATTCATAAGTTAACTTATAAATTTCTACTTTTATGAGTAGAATTTAGTAACATTATGCACAAAATGGCATATGTGCAGGTTTTGTAGCGACCAGCACCCATCACTTTTCATGATTTTGTTAGATACCTGTCTTTATCCCTACCCATGTATCTGAAGACTCAGGAAGTTCTCCCTGTTAAACTTTAATTCCATCATTTGTGCCAGTGGTGGAACTAAGATCAGATCATCCATACCTGGACAAAAACAGGTCAAAAGTGCTTCCTAGAAGGATCTGGAAATGTTCTCTTCTACTCCTAAGTAAGAAGATTAGAGTTGGAAGGAGTTAGCTCATCATATCAGAGGTGAACAGGGAGACAGATATCTATGGTTGCTACTAGCAACCATCCAACACCATGAAAAAAAATTAGAGTAATTATCTTTGTTGGCAGGGTACTATGAAAAAGTTGACATTTAAAAATGTGTTTAGTATTGAATAGAAAATTAATTTAGTTATATTTGTGAGATGTTTAAAATTAAGAAAAAAAATTTCTAGTAACATTATTACTTAAAATGCTAATTATCCAATACATTTACATAATTTTAAAAAGCTTGATTAGGATTCTTTGAACATTAAAAATAAAATGAGCAAAATAATTATACCTTAATAAGTACCTTAGCCATATCTGTCTATGTTTGCTCATTCTTACATTTTTCTGAAAGATTAGGTATTGGGGGTTCAGGAATCACCACACAAACCATAGGAAAGCCAATCTTAGTTAAGCAAGAATAATTTACTGAGCGCATATCCAAGACTGAATGTTCAGGACCACAAAAGGACATGGAAGCCTGACTGTGGCACCTATCTGTCCAGACAGCAGGCTTTTTGTAGGAAAACTCAGGTTCAAAATTTCAAAGGCAAGGAGGGGAACATTTTGGCTAACTAGACAAAGCATTATCAGCTAATCTTTAAGCCGCTTGGTCCTGAGTGAGGTAAGAGGGGAGGGGTACAGGGAATTCCAGTACATTGAGATAACAGAGCATAAGTAATTCAATCATAACTTTCTGCTTGTTAGTAGCATTTTTCAGTGTCAGCTATGGATAACTACTTCTGAGAAATAGAGTCTGAGAACCTGAACTTAATTTCACCTTATGAGCAAAATGGAGAGTGAATACAAAATGGCTATAGTTATGTTAAAAGGAGCAGGCCTCAACAATAGAAATATAACTTTAAAAATAAAATAGTTCATATTTTTAATGACAGTTTATAGTTAATATGTTGAAAATTGTTGATATCTAAATAATTCACTCTTTCTACATGTATACCATATACTTTTTCTTTTTAAATAGATTTTACACTCTACAGCTTAGAGCAAAATTCAGCAGAAAGGGAAGTTTTAGCCTCTGCTCAGGATAGCCTCATCACTGTCAGTCTCTCCCTAAAGAGGAGTGTTTTGTTCTTTACAACTAAACCTGCGCTGCTGCAGCAGTCACCATCAAGTTCCGCGAGGTGCATGTTATGTGGTTTGGGTATATGTGTGATGGCATGTACCTCCCACTAAGGTATACAGAAAGGCTCATGCCTGAAACTCCTCTGGGTTGTGTCTGTCCAGCTTCTGCCCCAACCTGCTAGCTACTGAGTGCTTTAAATCTCCATAGCTCTTCCCTCCTGCCCTTCTTCCCTCCCTCCCTCCCTCCCTCCCTCCCTCCTTCTCTCCCTTCTTCCCTTTTAAATTTTATTTTATTTTATTTTTTTTACTTTAGACAAGATCTGACACTGAAGCCCAGGTTGGCCTAGAATTCACTATGTAGCCCAGGATGCTTAAGAAAACAACGGCCACACATACTTTATGTGGGTATGGTTTTCTTACAAGAAGAATTGGCTCTTTTTGAATACTTTTAATGTTCAAGGAATCTTTAGTGATGCATCTCTCTCATATCTGACGTCAATAACACCTGCCATGCCCTCTTAATGAGTCTGACTAGAACTCACCAATTTTGTTGATCATCTTCAAGAAGCATCTTTTAACTTGGTTGACTTTATTTTCTCTTTCCATCTCCTGTTTGTGATGCCACTCACTTCTGCTCTAAGATGTACTTGTTTGTTTGATTGTTTTCTGGTTTTCCATGCAGAAAAGGAACCCTGTTCTCCTTTGGGTATGCCTTTGTTGTGGCTTGCTCTGTTTAATGAGTTCTTCTTTGTCTAGGTCCTAAGGTGGAAGCATAGACTGTTAGTTTTAGAGTTTTGATTATTTATCCCTAACATATTCATCCAATGCCATAAATTTCAACCTAATTGCAGCATTTTTATTAGTTCAGAGCATTTTTAGATTTGTCACTTCTTCACCCATCTGTGATATTTAGAAGTGCCATGCTTAATCACTAAGCATTTTGGTGCTTACTAATTATTTCTGTCACTGGTTTCTAGTTGGCACTGATCTGAGAGCATCAGATATGATTCCCTCTCTTTAAACTTGCCCAGCCCCGCGTCCTGATACAGAGCATGCTCTAGTGACAATTCCGTGTGAGTTGTGGGAGAATGTGGACTCTGCTATTGAATGGAGGGTAACAGATGTCAGTTAGCACACGCTGATGAGTGCTATTGAGTTGAACTATGTTTGCTGATTTTCTACCTGTGGGTTGAACTCTTTATCATAGTATATTTGTCTTTTTGGCTTCACTTAAAAAAATTATATTTTCTCTCATATATTGATGCTCTGATATTAGCCACACACACAACAGAGATTGTGTATTCTTAGAGATTACCCTATTATTTTATCATTCTGAACAGAGCTCTTTATCTCTGGGAATTTTCCTTGCTTTACAGTCTACTCTACCTGAAGTTAATACTGCTGTTCAGGGTTTTTATGGTTGACATCAGCATGTCTGTCTTCTCTGTAACTCTCCTTGTACTCTGAAGGTGCCCTCACATTTAAAGCCTATTTCTTATAGACAACATGTAGTTGGGTTGGTTTTTTTTCCTTCTGAGTTTGTTAATTGTGTATCTGAATGATCTCAGTGTAGTAGAAAATACACTGTCTACCTTACAGGCTACTGTTTTCTATTTGCTGCTATTTTCTCATTACTTTTCTCTTTTATAATTTTTATACTTTTGTGCTTTTAATTAAACATTTTTAGTTCTATTTTCTTAGTTTCTCCTTCCATAGGTACCAATGACACATTTTAAAACTTTCTTAGCAATGCTCTGCCATCTGTAATAGCATTAACAACTTATCTTACTCCTCTTTCTTTCTCTGTACTTTTCAGCCTTATTGGGGATTGGCTGATAAAATTAGATTATTCAAGGTGCACAACATGATTTTTTTGGTTTTGGATATTTTTATTTCTTCATTTTTTTATTATCAGAAGTGGCTGAAATAAAAAATATAATTGAGCCTCATCATTATCATCATTATGGAAATGGCTTTAAGAGAAAACTGGTCAGATGAATATTATTGCTTCCCATTTTTCAACTGGTAAATGGTTGCCACTGATAAAACAGACAAGCCCAGAGAATCTGTCCAGAATGTTCAAGATATGGTATATTATACAACACGCCTATTCTCCGGGAGAACACCTAGGACATAATTATGTGTACTTCTTGATCTCATCATACAAGACAAGCACAAAGGCACCACCCATGCCTCTGAGAACATTGGATCATGCATCCTTGAGAAAAAAAGCCTTGCTTCCTTCATCACGAGCAATCTTCTGCCAGCAGTCAAGCATGCCTGTATACATGATATCAGTTCCTTTGCGTCCCGACTGCATCATCATACGACGGCGAACCGTGTCAAAAGGATAGGAAGTCAGGCCAGCAACAGCAGTGACAGACTATGCAATCATCCTGCTGATGAAGATGTGAGTATTCTTGGGATCTGGGAGAATTCGCTTTGCAGTGTCATAGATACCAAAGTAGGCAGGTCGGTAGATTATAATGCCCTGTACTGACACATTAAAGCCTGGGTACAGGCCCTTAATTCCATTAGATTTGTAGATCTTAACCAGGCAGTCACCAAGGCCTTTGAATTCCCTTTCAGCTCCAGTTTTGCCCACATCAGCTGCTAGATGGGTACAGGCAAAATCAAGAGGGTACAAAAAGCACAAGGATGTGGCCTCAGCGGCACCACCTGATGCCAGGTTCCCTGCAAAGTAGTACCAAAACTGAGTCCTCTTGTCCACACCACCAAGAAAGATATGCTTGTATTTATCTTTGAAGGTAAAGTTGAGAGCCTGGGTAGGGAAGTATCTGATGACATTGGCCAGCCTACCATGCCAGAAGGACAGGGCTCCCTGTTCCTTGGGAATATGAACCACGCAGTCTATAATGCCCTTGTATTGCTTGTCTGCTGTGATTTGCTTGCTGGCATGCTGCACCTTCAGCAACAGCTTGACCCGCTCGAGGGGTGCTGCTGCTGTCTTGGAGATGGCCGGGGCCACTTCACTGGCTAAGGAGTCCTTGGCAAAGGACACAACGGCATCTGTCATGTTGAAAGCAAAAAAGAGGCAGGCGAGTGTGGGACAAGACTGAGTTGACAACCAGCTTTGACTCCCGGACTCTGGCCAACATGATATTTTGACATATGTATATACTATGAAATGAGTGCTGCAACCAAGCTTATTAGCATATCTATCACCCCAACTAGTTACCTGGGTGTGTATAGTTTGAACGTTTAATTTTACTTTCTTTCAAATTTTATGATTTTCTCATACAATACATTTTGATCATATTCTTTCCCCTTCCCACCACTCCTCTCAGATCCATCCCTCCTCCCTATTATCCACCTGCTTCTGTCTTTCAGAGTTCATTGAAAAGTCAGGTGTTATTCCAATGGGCCTGACTTAATATGGGGCCTGGTTTGTTTTCTTTGCAGCTTTTAATATTCTTTCTTTTTTCTGTATATTTAGTGTTTTGATGATTGTGTCATGGAAAATTTCTTTTCTATTGCAGTTTATTTGGTCTTCTGTATGCTTCTTGTGCCTTGATAGGCATCTGTTTCTTTAGATGGGGGAAATTTTCTTCTATGGATTTGTTTAAAAATATTTTCTGTGCTTTTGACTTGGGTTTCTTTTCCTTCCTCTATACCTAGTATTTATAAGCTTGGTCTTTTCACTAATGCCACAGATTTCCTGGTTGTTTTGTGCCTGGATATACATATATACATATAAATATATGTGTGTGCATATGTGTATACACACATTTATATATATGAAAATTACATACATTTTTTTCTTTAACTGCACTATTTATTCTATCTTGTCTTCAATATTGAGATTTGCTCTTACATGTCTCATAATCTGATGGTGAGAATTACTTCTCAGGGTCTTGTTTGACATTTTAAGATTTTTATTTCCAGTTTTATTCCAGGTTGGGTTTTCTTTAGTGACCCTATACTTTTGTTAGCTTTTACATTTGTGTCTTGAATTGTTTTCATTATTTTATTTAACTGTTTGTTCTTCTTTTACAGACTTCACTAAGGGGTTTATTCATTTCCTCTTTGAGGCCCTTAAGCATAGTCCTATTTGCCATTTTGAAGTCATTGTCTTGTGCTTCAGCCAAATTGCTTTTCTCAGAGCCCATTGCAATAGGGTTCCTGGATTCTGGAGGAAGCACATTATCTTAGTTGTTCACATTTGCGTTTGTGGATTTTCCATTAGTTCAGCGTTTTGACTTTTAGGGTTTAATGGCAGCACCAAGTCCTTCATTTCATAACAAAAACTGAAGTCTGCAGTTTTCAAAGTCCTTTTATACCACTCGATACTCGTTTCTGAAATACGTGTTTTTAACTACCTTTAAAAAGTGTTTTGAGGGTCCAGAGTGATGTTTTGGTATAAAAGCCCTGGCTGCTCTCTCAGGGAACCCGGGTTTGATTCCTGGTACCCATACGGTCGCTCACAACCATCTGTAACTCCAGCTCCTGGGGATTCAATGCCCTCTTCTGTAGTCTGCAGTATTGAGATATGCCTGTGGTACACATACATACATAAAAGCAAAACACCCATACACACAACAATAAAATAAAATTTTAAAAATGCCAAAAAAAGATTATTTTGAAACAAGGCTACACTATTCAGCTCATTTGGCCTGAAGTTTTTTATGAGGTTCAGGTGGGCCTCCAAGATCAAGCCGGCCCAAATTTCAGCAGTCCCCACCCATTACATAGATGCTATTGGCTGTAGACAATTTCTGGGGAAAGAGAACCATTATTCTTTGAGGGAGTGGCCACTGGTAAGCTTCCCATACCCCAGTGGATGCCCCACACTGATCCTTGTATGGGCAGTACTGATTGAACTTACTGGGTATAAAAATAAAGGACATGAAGATCCTGGAGGAGGATATGTTGGAGGAGATATTGGGAAGGTTGAGGGAGGAAATGGGAGGTGGATATAATCACATTTCCTTGTATTCTGAAGAATAAAAATATCATAATAAAAAAAAACCTTATGGTTGTCCTGCCTCAGCTACCATAGCCAGCATTGAACTACTGTTTATATGAGCCAGTTGACATTCTTTTTCAAGCTTTTTGATTGTGTGCATGTGGGTGTGCATGCATGTGTGTGCATACTAGTGCCAAAAGGTGTGTTTGTGAAGTCTACCACGAATGGCCCACAGACTTTTTGGCAAAAGCTTTTTCCTACTGAGCCATTTGACCTACACAAATTCCTTATTTTTACAGCCAACCTGAGTTGAGGCTTCTGTTACTGAAAACTGAAAAGATTCTAATTACATAAACATGAAGCAAGCAAACCCCAATTGAAAAGACCCAGCACCCATACTGATTAAGTCAAAAGTTTTGCAACAAGGACAAGAACTTGGAAAAATATTGCTTAATGTAGTTTCTGCAAATGGGCTCTAAATTACATACTATCTTTTGAAAGTTGATTTTAAATGCTTGATGAGCAGTGATTGTGGTTGATACCACAGGAGTGCTTCAGGGTGTGAGTTCAGTAAAAGTGTGCTAGTGATGCTCGCTTATTCACGGCAAAGACAAGTAGGTCACTGACTTTACCACAGGCCACACAATCTAGCCTTGTCCTGTGGTGAAACCTGAAAAGAAATTTCCCCTTTACGAAAGCTCTCCGTATTTCTAGAATTTGTATGTCCTCCAGTTCATCTCAGTGATGGATAACAGATCATGCTCAAACATCTTCCTTTCAAATATCTCTCTGGTACTAATTGGTATAGTACCAGAACACACCAGGAAAAAAGCTGTTGTTTAAGGCATTGGGGATCCTGGATCCACTGGAAAGAAAATGAGAATGTCACACTCTGGGACCTGGGGTTACACCCTTGAGAGAAGAAACACCAGAGCGGAGGTTGGTCTCCTCCATTAGGGGATCCCTGGAGAGAATTCAGGGGCTGTGTGCTAAGCACTTTGCCTAGGGTCCCCGGAGGCTTTGAGAGTGTCTGCTCTGTGGCGCCATGGAGACAGGTAAGCCAATCCCTTCAGAAAGCTGGTAGCGAAATATGGTTTGGAACAGCAGCCTCCAAATTACGTAAGTCATAAAACCACCAGGAAAAGACTGGCCACGTATTTCATCAGGTAGAGGCCCTTCTGCTCTGGCTTAGTGACCTGACTTCCGTCTGGATCCCACAAGGTGGCAGGAGAGAACAAGAGAGAGCTGTCCTCTAACCTTTGTGTACACTGACTGGCATGCAACTTTTCAATCATATGTTCAAACAATTGTAAAGTGTATGATTTTTGGAATACTATAAACACTGTCTTTTAAAACCAAAGTGAATTTGTCTTTTTATACTTACATAATTTCAACAGACTGGAAACTGCTAGGGTGTAGCGGTGCCTTAAGCTAGTCTCACAAAGGTTCTTGTATTGAGGATTGGTTCTCAGTGCAGTAGAAGACCCATGGGTGACTCCAGTGCTCTCTCAGGAAGACTGGTGGGACCCTAAAGAGCTGAGGTCCCTCCACAGTACAGCAGTTTCCTGTTACGATCATCTCCAGGAGTCTGGCAGCTAATGGGGACCTGAATGAAGTCTGCGTCATACTGTTTGAACTCAGCGTCAAAGCTCGGAGCTAAACAAACCTCCTTATTGTAGATAGCCTGCTTTTGGTTGCTTGTTATAGCAATAACTGAAGAGACCCATACACTGTGGGATGCTCCCTTCTGGACCCCCAACTAGACACAGACCCCATCCAAACACCAGTTTCCAACACAAAGAGATCTCTTAATAATTAAAACAGAGTCAAGATGTCTGAATCGGAATCAGGCAGAAACATCAGCAAATGGCTTTGCAAGAGTGATTTTTTTTAAAGGGGAAAAAGGGGGAGGTCCATTTTAGGATGAGCTAGGATGAATTGGTAGTTTCTGACTGGACACATTAGTCAGTGTAGTCACACAGGGAATTTTGACGGCTGGACCTTGGTGATTAGCCTCAGGAAAGAGTCAGGCTTAAGGAAGTGGAAAAATAAGGAAATGGACCTTGCAGGCCAGTCAGCTTTAGGAATGTGGAGGGGCCTAAACAAAGGAATCTAACGGTTTAGCAAGGTAGAGGGAAGAGGGGAGGGCAAGACCTGCCAGTGCCATGTTTGCCATGCTTGGGATGTTAAACCCTTCAACAACAATGAGCAAACCTCTCTATCATCTATCTTAGAAAGACCATGAATAGCCTTTGTGGAGAACCAGAAATTTGCTCTTGTGCCTATGACATTGACTGTAGGTTTAGTGTGTGTAGCCTTTGCTATATTGAAACACTGTCCTTCCTTTTCCCTTCAGGCTTTTTATTACAAAAGGTGCTGGATGTTGTCAAAAAGCCTTTTCTGCATTTATTGACATGATCATGTGACTTCTGTCCTTGAGTCAATTCATGTGATGGATTATATTTATTGATTTCCTTTATGTTGAACCAGCCCCACACTTCTGGAATGAAGCCAACTTGATCTTAGAAATGATATTTGATTTGCAAGTATTTTACTGAGGACTTTCATGGCTATGTTTATCAGGAAGATTGGTCTATAATTTTTCTCTTGTTGTTGTTGTACTGTGAAACCCAAACAGGGACAAGAACCATACACCTTCCAAGTTAATGGGAGACCAAAACGGGAAACATATATCTTGCAAGTTAAGAGTTCTGTTTGCCGTTAAGAATAAGTTCCTGTTTGTCTGATGTTTCTTTGACTCATTTGCACTCGATGCGTTTAATCACATGTGGGAGGAAGGTTTGTGGGCAGCAACTATGACAGGATACATGCTTGTACCTGATTGGATGTTGGCAGGAGGTACAGACACAGGAAGTATTTCAGGATATATGCTTGTGCCTGATTGGGCCTGACAAGCAATGTGGTGGCCTCACGGGTTATTCTTTTTAAGCCCTTGCAAAATCTGACTTGTGGCTATTTTCTGGAAACCCAGAGATGGACCTGGCCAGAGTCCTTCCTTCTGGCCGGTATTTAATTAACACTTGCTTCAAAGTTGGCTTTAAATTGTGGTAGTTGTCTTTTTCTCGACCAGTGGGATTAACAGTGTTGTTTTCTGGCTTTACAGTATCAAGGTAACACTTCACGCTGTAAAACCCTCCCAGAATGCTGTGGTGAGTCTATTTGGAGCTGGACTTTTTTAAATTGGAAGACTTTTAGTTACTGCTTCAATCTCATCACTCAATATAGATCTGTTTAAGTTATTTATCTCACCTTGGTTTAACTTTAGGAGGCTGTTTGTATCCACATAGTCAGCCATTTCTTTTAAAATTTCTTCTTTGCTGGAATATACCTTTTAATATTTTTACATTTGTGTGTGTGTGTGTGTGTGTGTGTGTGTGTGTGAGAGAGAGAGAGAGAGAGAGAGAGAGAGAGAGAGAGAGAGAGAAAGAGAGAGAGACACAGAGAGACAGAGACAGACAGAGAGACAGGAGGGGAATATACATGCATGGGTGCGTCTGACCTATGTGAGGGTCAGAGGAAAACTTGCAAAGGCTGTTTTTCTTCTACCATGTGGATTCTAGGTTTGATGGAAGGTTTTAGGGCTTGCCAGTAAAGGCCTTTACACCTATTTTCATCTCCAGCTTTACTATTTCAGTTCTCGTGTGTGTGTGTGTGTGTGTGTGTGTGTGTGTGTGTGTGTGTGTGTGTGTTAGTTTGGCTAAGGGTTTGCCCATCTGGTTTATCTTTTCAAAGGTCCAACTCTTTGTTTTATTCTTTGTACTATTTCTTGTATTTTTATTTGTTTGATTTCAATAATTTCTTCCCTGATTTTAAATATTTCACTGTATCTGCTGCTCTGAAGTTTGTCTTGTTCTTGGTGCATCATTAAATTATTTATTTGGAACATTTGCTTTTTTTTTAAGGTTTTATTTTTATTTTAAATTTCTGTGTGGGGTGCAGGCGTTGTCGTGCGGAATGTATGCTGTGCTACACAGAGGCCAGAAGAAGAGTGTTGAATCTCCTGGACCTTGAGTAAAGTGTTTAGGCAGCTGTGAACCATCCCATATGGGTCCCTGGAATGGAACTTGAGTCCTCTCAATACTTGCTCTTAGCCACTGAATCACTTCTGCATCCCTCAGGCCCCCTCTTATCATCTCTCTCTTTTTAAAATATAGCTATTAAAATCTAAAACTTCTATATTTACGGATGTATTTTATTATGCTTACAGATTTGGATTATATTTGTTTTTTTATTATGTTTAATATTTCCTTGAATTTTTTTGGTTGTTGTTAGTTTGTTGCGACATGTTGCACTATATAGCCTTGGCTTGGCTGGGACTCCCTATGTAGGCTAGACTGGCCTTGAACTCAAAGAGATCCACCTGCCTCTACTTTCCAAGTGCTTAGTGAGATTAATGGTGTGTACTACAAAGCCCAGCCTCTCCCTCTTTCTTTTGGTGACACATCCATCATTTAATGGCGTGTTATTTGTCACGAGTTTGCATGGTGTCTGTGGTTTCTACTGTGGTTCATTTCTAGCTTTATTCTGTCATGGTCAGATTGAATGCAGGAAGTTATTTCAGTTTTTCTGTATTTGTTGGGGCTTGCTTTGTGTCCTAAGACACAATCAATTATAGAGACTGTTCAGTGTGCTGCTGAGAAGAATGTGTGTTCTGGTGGCATTTGGACAAAGTGTTCTATAGAAGTCTGTTAAGTCCATTTGATCCATTTAAAACCAACACTTCTGTGTTTAGTTTTTATCAGGCTGTTCTGTCTGTTGGTGAGAGTAGAGTATTAATGCCACACATTGCTTTTGTACTGGGTTAACCTGTGGCTTCATATTTTACAGCATAGCTTTATGAAACTGAGGTGAACTGAGTTTGATGTGGATATGTTTAGAACTGTGACTCCCTCTTCGTAGGTCTTCCCTTTAAATGGTACGAAGTGACCTTCTTTCTTCTTCTTACTAATTTCAGATTGACGTCTATGTTGTCAGATATTACAACAATGGCACCTGCTTCTTTCCTGGGTCCATTTGTGTCGGTTGCCTTTTTCCATCCTTTCTTCCCAAGGTGTTATTTGTGTCTGAAGGCAAGGTCTATTTCTTGAAGGCAGGTAATAGATGGATTCTGACTTAAAATTCATTTTCCTAGTCTGTGTCTTTTGATTGGGGAAACTGAGACCATTAATATTCAGAGATACCATGGAAAGGTATATGTTAATTCCTACTAGCTTGCTGATTTTGTAGTGTTTAGATCTTTTCCCTTAATCCTCTTTTGCTTTATGATAATTTTAGCATCTTTTATTTCTTCCATGTACCCCTTAAATGTGTCTTTTATTCTCTTTGGTATGAAAATCTCTTGCCAATTTTCCATGGAGAGCTAGCTTAGTGGTCATATGCTTCTTTAGTCTTTTATCATGGAATATTTTTATTTTTCTGTCAGTTGTGATAGGTTTGCTGGGTATTATATCTTGGGTTGTCAGGCGTGGTCTTTTAGGACTTGAAATACATCTTTCATTACCTATATGACTTTTAAAGTTTGTATTGAGAGGCCCAACTGTTATCCTGATGGGGTTGCCTCTGTGTGTGAGTTAATGTTTCCCTAATGTATCTCTCAAAACACTTTTTTTTTTGCTTTGTATACATAATATAATGTGCATTTTTCTGATCCTATTTGGTATTCTATATATATCTTAATACAAGGATGAATCTCCCTTTGCCTAGATTCAGGAAATTCTTCTATGACTGTATTGAAAATATTTTCTATACTTTTTGCATAGAGTTCCCTCTCCATGCCCATGATTCATGGATTGGTCTTTTGTCCCGGATCTTTCATATTGCATTCCTGTGTGTCTTTGAATTTATTGGCCCTGACTAAATGTTCCCATTTCTCTACCTTATTTTCAGGCTCCAGTATTCCTTCCCATGATTCCCTGATTGGTGGGGCTTCCTCTGACCTTTTTTAATTTGACTTATTGAAAATTTCATTTTCAGTATAATTTCACTTTGGAGTTTTCAGTATTTCTATCTCTTTATAAAACTGCATGTTTATATCTTGCATTGACTTCTCTGTTTTCTTTTTAGACTAATTCAGGAATTCATTCATGCCCTCTTTCATGTCTTTGAATGCTGTTTTCTATCCATCTTCTGAATTCTTTGTCTGGAACGTTACTCTCATTGGAGGCGATTACTCTGACTTCGGTAGCTCTCAGGGGAAATGGGCTGTCTTTGTTTTCCATGTTGTTGTGGATTTACATTTCTGTGTCAGGTGTTAGACCACTGTATGAATTTTTAAAAATTATTTAAATTATCTTTCTTCTTTCAGTAGGAAGTATTTGTGATGTTCTGTACGAAGTAGGTCATAGTAGGATCGGGGTGTTATTTTCCTATGTCAGACCAGCACAGAGGACTCAGTTTTACCTCCTAACTATTAACAACAGTCACTGCCAGGGGATAAATCCACTTTGAAACAGAATAATAGCCAACTATACAAAAATGCCCCACAAAGTGCCAATCATTTTAGGGAGAAAAGGAAATTGATGGCATTATACACACTGACATATTAGTTATTGTGATATAAGTGGAAAGAAAAAGAAAATAGAAGAAATAGATGCAGTGAGACTAGTGATTAGTATTGGGGTGACAGAGAGGGGGGGAAGTGTGGATAGGAGGTGGAACTGTAAGATAAAAAACTGTAAAAAAAGAATTCAAGCTA
This sequence comes from Mastomys natalensis, assembly GCA_021653895.1. NCBI lineage: Eukaryota > Metazoa > Chordata > Mammalia > Rodentia > Muridae > Mastomys > Mastomys natalensis. Next base: position 427,119 of record JAJTUV010001115.1, read on the forward strand.
AAGGTCAGAGAGAAACAGAGAGAGACAGAGACACACACAGAGAGAATCAGAGACAGAGAGACACAGACAGTGAGGCTATCAACTAATGTGGAACATCTTTGGGAGTCTGAAACACAGGGAGCCTGAGAACCTAGTCAGACTATGGTGTTTTGTTTTGTTGTTATTGTTGTTTTTTTTTTTTTTTAGAAGGGAAAAATCAAAAGGAAAGATTAAGGAAAAAAGTGGAGGAAGGAACTACAAAATAATAAAATGATAGTACAGAGCAGGACCAATTTGGCCATGGGTATTGAATTGAGATGGGTCAGATGGAGAGAGAAAGCTGAGTGGGCCTGACTGGCTGTGTCTGGAGTCTGCATCCTCTGTGGTGAGTTGGCTTTTGGATCATAGAGTACTACTGTCCAGACCCTGGCAGTGCTTCACAGGTGGAGGCTCAGATGTGGTCCCATCTCTGCAAATTCCTTCTGGAAGCTGGATGTCAATGCTGGCCCCACCCTGTGCAGCCCTCACTAGTGTTCTGCATGCTGATTGGAGCCAGTGTGAAAGTTCCGTGTGACCTAGGTTCCCACCACAGTTTTCTGCAGTCCCGACAGGTTTTGTTTGCCAGGGTTTCAGAGTTTACTCTTGTCCCACTTTGAAGTGGAAACTTAAGGGTTCTTTGGAAAGTCGGCTGGATGGTGTTTTGCTGGGGCAAACATGTAAAGGAACATTTAACTGAAGTGAACACAAGTGGAAGACTAAGGCAGACTCGTGAAGGAATGTTTGGCCGAAGCAGACACAGGAGAGAGGATGTTCTGCTAAAGCAAGCACAGGAAAGGACACTTGATGAAAGATTCTTTGCTAACAACATGCATGTATTGGTCTGCCTTACATTGCGTAGTTGAATTGCATTTGTCAGGACTCCACAGAAAGAAATGCACCAAAAAAAAACTTCTGGTTTTGCAGTTTCTTGCCACTTCTGAGGATTTGGACTGATTGGCAGAGTGATGTCTGCTGAGACAGGTGCACACGCTGAGGCAAGACACGTGCTGAAGCAAGACCGGTGGAGGACACATGACGTTTGGAAGGTATAAATAGGACTCAGTGGACAGTGACAGAGGCTGAGCTAAGCTTGCTTATAGAGCTAGTTGTGCAATGCTTGTGGGTCTCGAGTCTTCACTGATCTTTGCTTCCCTGAGAGAAGCACAGCTGAAAACTTTTCCTGGCGTCCCTCCTGGTCCTCCAGCTGACTCGTGCCAAGGCTAAGGCCTGGCTGATAGGTAGTGTCATCACAGATTCATGTTTGTTATCCTGACTCGACTGAACTGGACTGCCGGTGTATCCATGAAGTATTTGCAAGTGGATCGAGCTGCAGCTGGTAATCTGTGAACTGACTTTCCAGACAACACAGACAGGAGTTGCTCCAAAGAGCCATTATAAACATGTCTACTTTCTCACCCACTTCCCCCATATCCTTCTTTGCCACTATCTCTAGTGGGCTACAAGGGAGGTTAAAGCATTTAAGAACCATCATTAAAATAGGTTTTGAAAAAAATTAAAGTTACTTGGTCTGAGTTTCTCCACAGTATGGTTTACAAATGCCTTAGAAGTCATTTAGTATGCTTTGTCAGTGGCCAGTGTCAGGCACACAGTGCTATCGGGGAGGAAGTTTTTGGCTTCTCAATCTTCTATTGCTGCTGCTGACCTAGGCAAGAGCTTTTCTCCAGCTCTTTGGGTGTCCATTATTTTTCTGATAATTTATTTTTCAGCTTCCCCAGATTATTCCCTGGAGACTCTACTCTCTGCCTGAGTGCCATTCACCATCTTGGACTCTATTTCTCCACTGAGGTGCATAAATGCTGATGTGTAGATACACATCTGTGCATGCATTTGTGGACAAGTTCTCTTGCTCTCATGATGCCAGGGCTGGCAATCCTGATTGCCAGAGGGGATGAGGGGCAAGACAGGTGGGGAGGGCATCACCTCCACACCTCCACACCTCACCACCCCACGCAGATGAATGGCGGAGTCATCTCTCCTACATTCAAACCTTCAGGGCTGGCTCACCCATGCCCCTGCCACCAGGCCAGCTCCATTGTGCTGCACAGGGCCTGCTCTCCCGAGTGCTACTACCTGTTGAGAGGTGGGCTGGGGTCTCCAGTGAGGGGCAAGTTCTGCTCAGCCCCTGGATGTCCATGTGGACACAGGAAGCTGCCAGGCCAGGAACATCCCCATGGTCTTTGGGGGTAATATGAACCACAGACATCTACACTGACCCTGCTACTGCATAGCTATGGACCCAGACATGGACCCAGTGGTGGGACGGCAGGGACTTCACTATGGTCTCAGGTGGAGGGCTGGCTACTCACAACAGGCTATTCCTCTCATCTCTCCCATCTCCATAATGCTCAAGCTGTTTCTCTTTCTTTCCCATCTGTCCACCACACACTAGCACATTGTAGTAACTCCCGCTGCAGGTAGGCCATGTGGCTGGCAGGCCTCTGGGTGACCTCCTCTGCCCATGAACGTGGCATGGTGGCAAGTGGGTCTCTAGGTATCTATAGCCCATGGTGGCAGGCAGGTCTATGAATGTCTTCCCTCTCCTGCACCCATGTGGTGTAGCAGCGGGTGGGTCTCTGCATGTCTTCTGCTGCAGGCAGGTCTCTGGGCTCTACCTCCTCCAGCACTGCACTGTGTGGCAGCAGGTGGTGCTCTGTGTGTCTCCGAGTTTCTCATCCTCCTGAAGCTTGTTTATAGGCTGTTTCTTCTATGACTCATGCATTAATATATTGCCCAAAACACTTGCTAAGCCCAAGGTCACAGTTTCAGCTTAGGAATCCAGAACTTTTATGACTTTAGATTTTACATTTAGATGTATGGTCTCTTTGAGTTCATTGTCATGAACCGTTGCAGGGTATTTGATCACACTGTCAACCCTGAGATTGTATACTGGAAAACCCTGTTTCTAGTTGTGGTGTGGCTCAGCTCTAGCTAATCCAAGAGCTTTCTGTTTATTAAATAAGTCAACCATAGGTCAAACTTTATTTAATAACCAGCAAGCCACCAATTGTAAGGGGTTGAACATAGGGAAAAAACCATAGAGAGTGGGAGGAAGTCAGAAGGGTAGAGAGATGCACAGGAAGTAGAAAGGAGGGGCATTCGGTTTGAAGGGATTTAAAGACGGTGTGAAGAAAGAGGAGCATTTCCTCCCGAGATGTCGGTTGAGGATGGAAGGCCAGCTAGGTGCTTTCTTCCCTATCTGAGTTAGTAGGGCTTTCACTCCAGCATCTGGCTCATGAGTCTTCATTAGGTAAAATTGAATGATTGAGGTTTTGTTTTAAAAACAATAATGTACAGTGCATGATATGGCTTAAAGTCCATCTTTTTGTGTACAGATATACATTTATTCAAGCAATGTTTTTTTTTTTCAAATTTGTAAAAAAAAAAAAAAAAATCAATTGCCTACTAGGAGAAGTCTAGATTGGTGGATCCTGGGGACTTGTTGATCAGACAGTTTAGCTGAAATTGAAAGCTCCAGGTTGAGAGGAAAAACCTGTCTCAGAAATAAGGTAATAAGGTGAAGATGGCTGGCCTTCATATATGCTCCTATGGGCACAGGCAACACACACACACACACAACACACACACACACACACCAGGAGACAGAGAGACAGAGAGACAGAGACAAACAGAGACACAGAGACAGAGGGAACGATAGAGAGAATGACAGAGAGACTGAAATAGACAAAGAAACACAGAGATATACACAGAGACAGACAGACAAAGAGACAGATACACACAGAGTGAGAGACAGAGATAGACATACAGACCCACAGACATAGACACAGACACAGACACACACACACACACACACACACACACACACACACACACACACACAGAGCCCATTGCCTGTAGATGTGTGTAGATGTTTGGGAGCTGTATTCAGGTTTGTTGGTCTCTCTGTTCCTCTCTCTGTCTCTCTGTCATTATGGCCTGCCTAATTTTTGTCACCTTTGTGATGTCTTTCTAAAACATTTTTTTTTTTTTTACTTTCCTTTTTTTTCCTTTTATTCTGTGGGTCTCACTATGTAGCCTTGTCTGGCTTGGAACTCACTGATTAGACCATGCTTACCTTGAACTTAAAAAAATCTGCCTGCCTTTGCCTCCTAAATGTTAGTAAATGGGCATAGGTCACACTGTCTTTAAAACCCTTCAAACTGAATGCCCTCCTTTCTACTTCCTGTGCATCTCTCTATCCTTCTGACTTCCTCCCACTCTCTATGTTTTTTTCCCCATGTTCAATCCCTGACAACTGGTGGCTTGCTGGTTATTTAGTCAGGTATCCCTGACAAAACTACCACTTGAAATAAGGCAATATAAAGCGCCCAGTCTTGTGTGTCAGAGCTCTATTGGTTATTGCCATCCCTCCTCATATAAGTTAGATCATGCTATGTCTGTACTCTGGGAGGCAACAGCACCTGCTTAAGGCTTATACTGTTGACTGCTCTTGAGGCAACGTGACCTGGGAGAATGGAGCCAGTAAATGAGGCAGACTAAAGTCTCACGCAATAGCAAACTTTATTCACAGCAACATATGAATTAGACACTGAAGGTTCGGAGAGTCACACAAGTGTCCAGTCACAAGGGCAAGGCTTTTGCATAAAGGTGTACAAATGTCTCCTCCACGCCACATGGGAGGAGCAGGAAAGCACGACCTAAGAACAGTTCCGTGGTTTTGAAGGAACTGCGATCACAAGACTCTTGCCTTAGTCTGTCAGAGTTACAAGCACTCAGAATTCTCACACAGCTGCATTCCTGGACCATGTTACGACAAATACAAACACTGCTTTGCTTTAACTGTATGAAATGAACCAGCACGCTTTACTGATTAGCTGGTTACTTAAAGAAAAAAGCTTCTTTTTTTTTTTTTTTTTAAATTTTTATTTTCAGCAAATCAAAAAATTTAAAAAGCATTCAAACAGAATAAAATGAAAAGAAACAAACAAGCAAAATACCAAGGGTCAGATATACTTATACAAGAATTCTATAGAGCCTTCAAACAAGCAATACTTAAAAAGCTTCTTTATAAGCATTCTGTTTCTGAAATACAGTAGTCATTTTGTCCACACTACTGCAGTGTGAAAACAGTAAATAGAAAATTTCAGAAATAAATAACTTCTGAGTCTGAAATTGTGTCTGGCCTGAGCATTGTGATAAAGCTTGGTATTGTCCCTCGCTCAGGCTGTGATGTGACTTTCCCCAGCCTAGCCACGCTGCCTGTGTATCACTTCCCAATTGCTTTTCAGTGCTGTGTTTTCTGTTGAGCCCGCACTCTGAAAGGTAACCTTTTCTATATTTCTATTTCTTCCTGGACACCCACTTACTCCCTCCTCCCCTCAACGTTTCTTTCAATATTCCATTTTCCCATCTTCCAACCATAATTTCACATAAATAAAAAAAAAAAAAAAGTCACAGTACGATCAAATATCCTGCAACAGTACATGACAATTAACTCAAAGAGACTATACATCTAAATGTAAAATGTAAACTCATAAAAATTCCTAAGATGAAACTGTGACCTTGGGATCAGCAAGGGTTTTGGGCAATATATTAATGCATGAGTCATAGAAGAAGTAGCTGATAAACAAGCTTCAGAGAAATAAGAAATTCGGAGACATGGGATGTGGTAGCAGGTGGGGCTCTATGTATCTCTGAGAAGGTTTATTTGTCTCAAAGATCCCTAGGGGACTCAGTCCATTATGGTTTGAAAGGCAGCTGTCTGAACATGAAGACAGCCTGTCATATCCCATCAGCAGCCTGGAAACACACAGAGGACAGGAAGTAGGGTCAAGCTACAAAGCCTCAAGTCCTACCCCTAATGACTTATTTCCTCTAGCAAGTCTCTGCCTCCTGTAAGGTTCCATGGCTTTCCCAAGGTTCCCCAGCAGCTGGGGGACCAAACACACACGCCTGTGGGGGGGGGCATTTCATATTCAAACACAGCAGTCATGCTGTTTAGAACACGCTGAGTCAATTAGGAATGGTTTCAGTTGCAAGCGAGAGAAAGCCTGTCTGAAGTGGTTTGCAGAAATGGGGGATGATGCCTCAAGTAATCTGAGGTATGCCTCTGAAGACATTGACTGAGAGACTCCATGACCTCAGGTGAGCCATTCTCCAGCTCTCCTCCATGATTAGCACACAGCTATATAGTGACCTCATCTGCATGCAGAGGAAAGACAAAGGAAGGAGCTGTGGGAATGGACTTTACAAAGAAATGAATCCCAAATAGACATGGTCCTTTGACATTATTCTAAGCCTTGACCATGGGGTCAGCGTGGCTTCTTCAGTGTTAGGCTAGTCAATCTCAGGCTCCCACAGTGAGCAGTAGGTCACTCCCAGGATCCCTCTGTGGTATGCAGTGCTGTAGAGGGCATCACCCTCAGCTCCTTTTCCTAAGGCAGATCTCTAGAGAAGGAACTGTTGGTGACATAATTTACAACATTCACATTTTTGCTAATGCCACCTTTGCATTCTTACCTGCTATTTATAGAAAGAATGACTTGTTCTATTGAAAATCTTACCAAGACATGGTGTTATCTGAGTTACTAATGTGCCAGTGCGACGGCGGGAAGTGGCAGTTTATTTTAACTTTAATTTCTGTGATTACTGGAAAGGCTCAGTCACCGTTCTTGCTTTGCTTATGGTTAAACCCAGGCCTTATGCACACTAGGCGCGGCCTCTCCATCCCAACTTCTATCCGAAGCTGTGAGTAAGACTGCTGAACAGGTCTATGGTTGTGCTTGTGTTGTTGTTGTTAATTACCAGTCATGTTCTTGGCCATTTTTCCCCGACTAGCAGGCTCTCTTTTTTTCTACTGATTGACAGGAGTTAGTGCTGTGATTGCTATCCTAGTTATGGGGTTGGGAAGTATTTTGAAGTATTTCTGTTTCTGATTTGTCATTTATTTTAGTGTGCTTGCTTTCACACCGGAGCTCTTTTTTATTTTTTTTAGAATTTTATTTTAATGAAAATGTAATTATGTCACTTTCCCATTTCCTTTCCTCCATCTAATCCCTGCCATAGCCTCTTTTTGTTTTATTATCATTGTTAAAAACATATACATGCACATATATGTGTGTGTGTGTGTGTGTGTGTGTGTATGTATGTATATATTTGTATATGTATATATTGGATGGACTCAGCAGGTTGTATATATGCATATAATATATATTAATGTATATGTTGTATGTATATGTATATATATTACATGCATATATACATACAATCTGCTGAATCCATCTGGTGTGGTTAGTGTGTGTGTACAATTCCAGGGCTAACCACTTCGTTTGGATAAACACTTAGGAGGCTCATTACTGGGGAAGACTAGTTGTACCTCTTTCAGTGGTCCTTAGCAGCTTGTACACCTTTGTCCAGGGGTGGGATAAGGTGACATTCCTCTTCCACATTAGTATGTCTGGTGTTGTTGCCATTCAGGTCTTGTTTAGGCAGCTGTTTTTCAGGTATCATGCGTGTAGCTTTCCTTGTCAGCTATTTGTTTGTTTGTTGTTAAGACAGGTCTCACTGTGTGGGCCTGGATAGGCTGGAACCATGCAGGAGAGCTGGCTTGAAACTTGGGGAAGTCTGCCTGCCTCTGGCTCCTAGTGCTGGATTGACAGTGTGCACAAGCACAAAGGGCTCCCTGTCTCTTCTTGTAGACACAATTTCACATTAGACTTCCTGGTTCCCTGGCTCTTGCAGTCTCTCTGCCCCCTCTTCTGAGATGTTCCCTGAGCCTTGGGTGGAGAAGTTGTGTTGTAGATGTATCCAACAGAGCTGGGCATACCATGGTCAGCTGCTCTCTGCATTTTGGCCAGTTGTGGATTTCTGTGATGGTCTCTGTCTGCTGCAAAGAGAAGATTCTTTCTCATAACACAATTTAAGGCTTTGGGATAGTAAGCTTTAGTGATGCTGTCTTTTTCCATTGTTATTGTACAAAGCATCTTGCATTTGAAGGCACCTTCTTCATGCAGGTTGGGTTTAGTTTTCTCCTTAATGAGTTTAAAGGTGCTTGCCTTTATTTTTTCGAATTTAACATTACTTTTATGGATGTTTTTCCTCTGAATTTTATTTTAAATTATCTTCTACATGGTTCAGCCAATTTCCTCTGCACTGTTTACTAGATAACAAGTTATTTGTCTACTGATTCCAAATATTTTTTTCCAGTAGCTAAAATAACATCTATCTGCTATTGATTATTTTATTTAGCATTTCAGGCACATTCTTTCCCCCAAGTTAGTATTATAGCATTTATTTAATGTTTGTGATAAGGCTTGAGAGTATAGCTCAGTGACACAGCAAATCCTTAGCATTCATGAGGCCTTGGGTTAAGTTCCCAACATGACCACCAAAAGCAGCAGCAGCAACAACAACAAGGGATGTAGTAAGTCTTGAGACCATGTTGGTAAACCCATGTCTCAGAATCAGAGTGACTATTCTTGAATGCACTCTCAAGATAACTGTTAAGATCATTTTTTCACACAAATCCATTGAATTTGGCTGTGGTTTCACTGAGATGTGGATGAACGCCAGGGCCACTGATCCGCATAAAGCAGATGCGTCTGGCTTGGCCGCTGTCTTAGCTGGGGTTTTGTTTCTGCGAAGAGACACCATGACCATGGCAACTCTCATGGACGACAACATTAATTAAATGTTAATGGTCTGGCTTACAGTTTCAGAGATTTAGTCCATTATTATCATGGCAGGAAGCATGGTAGCATGCAGGCAGACATGGCACCGGAAAGGTAGTTAGAGTTCTACATCTGGATCTGCAGGAAGCAGGAAGTGATAGTGACTAGTGCTTCTGAGACCTCAAAGCCAACCCCTAGGGACACACCCATTCCAACAAGACCATGCCTCCTAATGGACCTATGGGGGCCATTTTTTATTCAAACCACCAGAAGACACTCACCAGGCCAAGACCTTGTGTCCTCAGTTAACATAGGTTCTATTACTGTGCTTTCTTTCATCCTATTTTTCATTAATTATAGATGTAGCACATGAAACATTTAGAGTTTTATATATCTGGTATTGTATCAGATTATCTTACTGAACCATTTGATAGTTTTTCGTTGGTTTTCTTAAGATTTCCAGGAAAGCTATTGCCTGTGAATAACAAGCTCCCCACCTTCCTTTCAAATATTCATCTAGCATTTTTTCCATGCTTGATTACAAATACAGTGTTAGTTGACAGCACTAAAAATCAGCACTATTATATTATTCCTGATTTTGGGTGAGATAATTGAGCCAGTCTAACTCCATCACAGGTTGCAAGATGCCAGTTCAGGAGACTAGGCCTAAGTTTCTGTTTCCCAGAACTGTACAGACCAGTTCCAGGAAAAACCATAGCCCACCATCTGGTCTGAGCAAGAACAGTTAGTAAGCAAATGGTTCTAGAAAGTACCCAAGCCTCAGCAATGGTTTTGGAAAGCCCCTAGAGCCCTGACTAATCCCAGACCCACGCATACCCCTAGAGATAGAGCCGACCAATCAGGATAAAGATCACCTACTCCCTGGAACTTCCCTAATTGGCTTTAAATTGAGCCTGCAGCTCATCTCACGATTGCCATTTTGATGAATGGTAGACCCCTGCACGCTGGATTTCTGCAGAATAAATGTCTTTACTTTTGCATACTATTTAAGTCTGGGCTGTCAGTCTTTGGTGATTCACAGACCCTTACATGGTGATTTTGCTATTTTTTATTTTCACTTAATGTGATGCTTGCTATAGATTTTTGGTGGGTTTATCAGTTAGACCTGCAAGCCAGATAACTAGGAAACTCATTCAAATGTCATTTAGAAATACAGGTTGGGTGTCTGTCATGCTGGTGTACTGAGGGGTGTTGAGGCTCTGCAGCTTTCTGGTTCTGTCCTAGGTAGCTCCTGGTTTTGTTTTTGTTTTTTTTTTTTACAATGGCAGGGTGGCCACTGTGATTGTATTGTAGACATGGAGGAGAATCAATAGGCATGCTTCCTCACCATCTGACAAGTCCAAATATTTCAAGGTTATACTTGGTTGGAGCTTTGTCTTGGTAGCATCCTTGCCTACCTGAAAATGAGTGTTCTTAACTACGTGGTGGCCTCATTTGTAATAAGGAAAAAGGGATAAGAGATATCATATTAGCAACTAACAGTTCTGCAAGAAGGCTGATTTCAGGTGACGGATGCCCTTAGCTGACTCAGCAATCTTGCTTATTCTTATTGATTGCTAAGCATGAAATTTAAGTAGTTTTGTTTTTAATAACATCAGTTGGACTGCTTTTATTGTGTCATGAATTTTATGATGTGATATTATCTTCACATTTCCAGGATGAAAGAAACACATTTGGGCCTCTAACTCAATTCTTATTTTTAATAATCACTTTTCTGAAGTATGCACACATCATACACTTTGAGAAATTCCACAAAGCAAATCCATCCACATCCTCCTAATGACTTTTCCCAGTCCCTTTTCCTCGCCAGATTTTGAGGTGACCAACTTCTAACACCACTCGTAAATTCTGCTTTATTTTGAGTTTTAACTTCCAGAACAGCATACACTGTGCATGGTTTCTTTTGTTCATAATGATTGGGACCTTCACCCTTGTTGTTATGTAACACTCCAGCTTGTTGGTTTTCATTCCTGTATAATATTTCGTGATAGAAAATGTATCAAAATTTGCTACTTGCTACTTAGGTTGTTCTTAAATCATGCATATTATAATTAATATCTGTAAGAACATCCCCCATATAGTTGTGAGTTATAAGATATGTGAGTCTTTGGCTTTCACAGATATTGGCAAACAGTTTGGTTTTGTTAACATTTAATAAATAACATTAAGTTATTTATTAAATAGCCCTATTGTTTAAGGGCTAGGGAGATGGGTTAGTGGATAAGAATACTTACTGTGCAAGCATGGAGACCTGAGTTGGGATCCCAGCACCCACATCAAACACATCAGGTCTGGATGCTTGTGCTTCCATAAGGGGTGTGTGGCAGACCGAGGGGATCCCACAGGTTTGCTGGCTACCAGCCTTGCTAGAGGGATAGAGCACTGGAATCCTCCTTTGGCTTCTGTAAGTGTATAGGCATGCACACACACACACACCACACACACACACACACACACACACACACACACACACACACTGCACATGCACATCCTGAGTTCACAATGCAACCTGCCCCCAAAGTTATTGTAGCTGTTCATCCCCCAGCCTAGTATGATTTAGGGCTTCATTTGATTCGTGTCCTGGCTAGTACTTGCTGTTATTATCTGTCTCTTCAATTTTAGCTGTCCTGAAAAGTGATTGTCTTAATGTGAGTTTTGCTTGCTTTTGCAATGTCAGAGGTGAAGCCACTGCACAAGGCCTTGCACATGTAGACAATCACACTATCACAGGGGCACACCTGCAGCTTCCTGCTGTGGCTTTAGTGTACATTTTGTTGATTTTTATGCACAAGTGCCATCTTGTGTGTTTCTAGTATTTTGAGCATTCTTTTGTTTATATGTGCCTGCCCAGTCACTTTTTTCTAGTTATTCCTATTGACCATTTGCCTTCCTTTTGTTGAGTTTCCAGTCTATCTATAAATCACAAGTGTGACACCTTTGTCACTCTGCCTTGCCTGTCTCTTCTTGAGTGATGATTTTCTGACCAACACAAGTCCTCATTCAAATGATCAGACCTGTATGTATGCACACAGGATGTAGGAGTTCCTGCCCATCTCAACTCTAGAATTTATTCTATGTTATCTTATCAAGACAGGGTTTCTCTGTTTAGCTCTAGCTATCCTGGAACTCACTCTGTAGACCAGGCTAGCCTCACTCAAACTTATGAGGAAATTTGTCTGCCTCTGCCTCCTGAGTGCTGGGATTAAAGGAATGTGGCTTAGTTTAATGTTTTTAAATGGTTTCTATTGTTTGCTAGTTTACAGCTACAAATGGAATTAACGTTTGTGTGTTGTACAGATAGAGAGAGCTTACTTTTCCATAGTTGACTGAATATCATTTATTTAACTAGAGCACTCTTGACCCATCTCCGGTGGCCTTCTTTTCTGGAGACAATTGAATGATTACAGATGTGTGGTCTACTTTTGGATTTGCCCTTCATCATTCTGATCCATGCCTGTGATTGCAATCACTAGCATGCTGACTTAGGTACAGATTGTTATAGTCTCAGCCCTTTGCACTCCTTATAACCAGTGTATCAGTATGCATGTGTGTGATTCACACGCTCACACACAACTACCTGGATTCTGGTTGAATTCTATTGAATCCGTCAGATGATTTTACATAACTTTATATCTTATAAATCTCCACATAGTCACTCAAGCTTATTCCTATGTATGGAATAGTTTTTGATGCTATTAAAAATGGAATTTTTCCTGTTGTCTCTCGCAGTACTCTTTCCCTCTGTCCTCCCCACGCATGATCCCTCCTATTTCTCTTCCTGTGTCCTCCCCCATCCAGTCCCCCCTCTCCATGCACCCACCATGTCTATTCTACTTCACATCCCCTTTATTCCTCCTTGTTATTTAGCTTCTTTGGATCTGTGGACTGTAGTGTGCTTATCCTTTACTTACTGCCAATAGCCACTCATAAGTGGGCACATACCATGTTTGTCTTTCTGAGTCTGGTTACCTCACTCAGGATGATCTTTTCTAGTTCCATCCATTTGCCTGCAAACTTCATTATATCATTGGTTTTACTAGCTGAGTAATACTCCATTATGTAAAGCGAACCACATTTTCTTCATTCATTTTTTGGTTGAGGGATATCTAGGTTGCTCCCAGTTTCTGGTTTTTACAAATAAGGATGCTATGAACGTACTTGAGCAAATGTCCTTGTTGGTATGATGGAGCATCCTTTGCGTATATGCCCAGGAGTGGTATAGTTGGTTCTTGTGGTAGATCTATTTTCAATTTTCTCAGAAATTGTCAAATTGATTTCCAAAGTGGATGCACAAGTTTGCACTCCCATCAGCAATAGAGGAGTGCTCTTCTTGCTTTACATCCTTGTCAGCATGAGCTATTGTTTGAGGAGTTTTTTTTTTTTTTTTTTTTTTTATCTTAGCCATTCTGATCCATGTAAGATGGAATCCCAGAGTTGTTTTGATTTGCATTTCCTTGGCAACTGGAAGGGGGATCTCTACAGTGATCTAGAAAACCTAGGACAATGGAAACCCTGGAAAGTCTTAGGCATCTATGAGGGTGATACTAGCTAAGATTCATAGCAGTGGATGTTGTGGTAATTAATTAAAAATGGCCACTGGTCAAGCCGACTATCGAAGCTGCGGCAGCTCTGCCTAGCTTAGCTGCCATGTTTCATGGCCAGAGGCCACGTGCACGCAGCAACTAGAATCAGCCAGCCAGAAACACCGGCCTTGCCACCCACGAGACACCAGTGTGGGAGATGGCTCTGCCAATCTTCCATGCTGTCTCCACAAGGCTGAGCATTGCCCAGACCATCCCGCCATCCACGCAGGTCCAGTAGAAAGATGAGATGCTTAAAGATTAATCAAAGGCTTATATATTTGGTAATGATCAGTAACAAGGTACCCATACAATCAGAAGTGTAACCCAATAACCAACCTAGGTATACCAACTACCTTTGACTGCTAGAGACACATGAACATCCGCCTCCATCTCCCCCCTCAAGCTCCTCCTCTTCCTCTCCTTACTCCTCTTTCCTCTCCTTACTCCTCCTCTTCCTCTCCTTACTCCTCCTCTTCCTCTCCTTACTCCTCCCACCTTAGCTCCTCCTACAAGTGGGGGGGATATGGGGCCTGAACCAGCTGTCTCCTGCAAGACTTCCAAAGAAGAGATTGTGATACCAACTCAGCCACAAAACCTTCAGTCTACAATTTGTCTTGCCTACAAGATGTACAGGGATAAAGATGGAGCAGAAATAGACAGAATGGCCAATCAATGACTGGTTCAGCTTGACACTCATGTCATGAGAGGGAGCTCACCCCTTATGCCATTAATGATATTCTGCTACACTTGCAGACTGGAGCCTAGCTAGCATAACTGTCCTCAGAAAGTCTTCACCCAGAAACTGACAGAAACAGATGGAGAAACCCACAGGGAATGTTAGGTGGAGTTGGACGAATCCTGTGGAAGATGGGGAGGAAGGATTGTAGGAGCCAGAGAGGTCAAGGACACCACAAGAAAACCTACAGAACCAACTAACCAGGACCCATAGGGGCTCAGGGAGACTGGACTGCCGACCAGAAAGCATGCATGGGACTGCACATATGTAACAGTTGTGTAACTTGATCTTCATGTGGCACTACTATCAGTGGGAGCCAGTCTCTGACTCTGTTGCCTGCCTTTGGGTTTCTTTCTCACTATTGGGCTGCCTCTTCTAGCCTCAACAGAAGAAGATGCACTTAGACTTGCTGCAACTTGATATGCCAAGACTGGTTGAAATCTATGGGAAGCCTCCCTTTCTTTTGAAGAGGAGTAGATTTTTTTTGGGGGGGGGTTGACTGAGAGAAGAGGAGAGAGGAGGAAACTGGTCTAAATGTAAAGAAATTAATTAATTAAAATAATAAATAAAAATAACATTTTAAAACACAGTGGAATTATTGCAAAATTTTACTTAATTGTTTCTGTTAATATAGAGAATTATGGTTGATTTTAACATTATTAACCTTATATTATTAATTATTATTATATTATTGTGTTAGAACATATATTGCTTAAATTTTTTAAAATTGAATTTTATTTGTATGGATGAGTTCTTTGTCTGCATATATGTCTATTCACCATGGCCTGGTATCCTTGGAGTCCAGAAGAGTCCATCAAATCTGCTGGGACTGAGGTTATAGGTCTTTGTGATTTGTCATGTGGGTGCTAGAATTTGATCCTGGCTCCTCTGGAAGAGCAGTGAGTCCTTTTAACCTCTGTGTCATCTCTCCAGCTCCTCATAGATTATATATATGTTTCTTTGAATTCTATATATCATCTGTAAATAGTTACATTAATCAAATAATGTTTAATGATTGTATAATTTGATAATTACTTAATATCCAATTCTAAAAACACTGAATTTGTTAATTTATGTGTCCTTGGTCCCCTGGAGAGAGCTGTGAAGTGTATTTTGAACTGAAAGTGGGTTGTGCTGATTTTGATAGGCATTGTCTGGTCTGTTGTTTTATTTTGTTTTTCTTGAGAGAGAGAGAGAGAGAGAGAGAGAGAGAGAAAGAGAGAGAAGCAGACACTAGCATTCCTTCATGAGTTTATGTTCTTCTTGTGTGTGCAGTTGTCCAGAGAGGTCAGAAAAGGGAGCCAGACCATTGGCTCCGGGATTGCAGATGCTTGCCAGCTGCCTGACATAGTTTTGAGAACCAGACTTAGGATCTTTTACAAGAACATCTGGTGTTCTTAACCTCTGAATCATCTCTTCTGTATTTTTAGAGAGTTTCTTTATGTAGCCCAGGCTGGCCTTAAACTCACTACTATCCTCCTGCTTCAGTCTCTGAAGTGCTGGGATTTCAGGCACATGCCACAATGTCTGCTTGTTTTCCTTTTTAAAGAAGAAAATTACTGTCAAAAGTGGTGGCACATGCCTTTAATCCCAGCATTTGGGAGGCAGAGGCAGGCGAACTTCTGAGTTCGAGGCCAGCCTGGTCTACAGAGTGAGTTCCAGGACAGCCAGGGCTACACAGAGAAACCCTGTCTCGGAAAAACCTAAAAAAAAAAAAAATTACTATTTTATGTCCAAGGAGGACTCTTCCTCCTCTTTCTCCTCTTCCTCCTCTTCCTCCTCTTCCTCCTCTTCCTCCTCTTCCTCCTCTTCCTCCTCTTCCTCCTCTTCCTCCTCTTCCTCCTCTTCCTCCTCTTCCTCCTCTTCCTCCTCCTCCTCTTCCTCTTCCTCCTCCTCCTCATCTTCATTTCTAGACAGGGTCTCTCTATCTAGCCCTAACTGTCTTGAAACTCAAAATTTAGAGAGAGTTGGCCTCAAACTTAGAGATCCACCTGTCTCTGCCTCCTGACCACTAAAATCAAGGGTACGTGCCACCACTCATGGCCTCAGGATTCTTCTGTTTTTTTTATGGCTAGTCTCAAAGCCTGAATTCACTTTCTTTTAACATATTTTATTTGCCATATCTCTGATGTCCCCTAGAGGGAGTGATTTTATTATGTGAACACAATGTTGTGTTGATAGTAGATGCTTCATGACTCCATAGAGTTGATAAGTTCCACAGGCCAGCTCCCAGGGTAGGAGCCAGTGCAGACCAGAGTGAGGAGAAGGCTCAGCGTCCTGGGCCCTAGCTGGGTCCATGAGGTCATTCTAGCATCTTTGTGAGGGTCTTCTCTCTTCTCCTAAGTCCTCCATAGTGTTGCCTATGGTGGTACCTTGTGTCCTTGGCTTCTGTTGCCAGCTCTATATGTCTCATCACCAAACTGTGCTCAACCCAGAGCTCTCACCTGATTGGGTTGTGTCTGAATCCAGCAGGCTTCTCTTCTCAGGAGGGTGTTTTGATCGTCCTGATGTGGTTTGTCTCCAAAGGGTTTATGTGATGAAAGTTTTGCCCCATGTGTGATAGTACTGAAATGTGGTGGGGCCTTTAAAAGACGGAACCTTGTAGGTGTCTATATAAATGTTTTTGTGTGAGGATGGAGGCAGGTCTCTTGATATGGGCAGGGTCTCAGGAAATTCCATACAACAGGCTGCTATGACTAAGCCTGGCTCCTCCCTGGTCTCCTGCTTCCTCTCTAGTCACGCAGCTCAGTCTCTTCCCTGTTACTCCTTCCATGGGATGCTATCTGCCATGAGGGTCTCCCTGCGTCCTTGGATTTCAACAGCCATGAGGAAAGAGAACCCATTTTCTTTCTAAAATACCACGTCTCACTTATTTGGTTATGGCAGCAGTAGCTAGCTCCTCAGCAGCCTTCCCTATCCTCCGTGTGTGGTCTGTAGAATGTGCCCAGCCATTGGCTGTCAGTGGCTCTCAAAGGCCAGCGTTCCTCAGACCTGAGTGTACATCAGAATCACCCCGTGGGCTGGTAGGCCAGTGAAAGATGCATTGCGCTTGAAATTTTTGGGTCAGCGGATCTGGGGTGAGGTCTGGGATTTTGTCTGTGGAATCAGCTGTGAGGCAATGCTCATGCTGCTGACTGGGAAGCAGTGTGAAACCCCATGACCGAGGCACTGAGCAGGGAACCAAACGCGGCTCACTCTGTCTTTCATTTCTGAAGCGTTAATTGAAGCAAATCTGAAGCCAGAAAATTGTTTATGCTCTGATCTTTGGCAACCTGGGAATAGTACTCACAGGCAATAGTCTGAGCTGGTGCACGGGGAGAAGTGTGGGGTTCCTGGGAAAAACCACACGGATGGGTGCAAGAACACACATCTAACTTAGCTGCCGTTGGGAGGCGAGAGCCTGCTGTTCCAATAGATAAACGTACTATGTCATTGTGACCGGTATGTTTTCTTCTCTGTAGTTGTTTTTCTCACTACCCAGAGTAGACTCTGGGACTTAGTTGGAATCTGGTGCAGCCACCCAGAGAACACAAATGTCACACACTGTAGCTCAGAAGGGCCTCAGAAGAGGAAGATCAAAGAACTTCAGATATCTCAGGTGGGAAAAGATGGAGGAAAACCAATTCCAGGCAGCCTGCCCCTCTCTACCCTCAGTTAGCAGGAGTTACTCCAGCATTGCATCTAGGTCCAGAGGTCCCTCTGGTGATCCTTACCTCCACCCACTGCCTTCTCATGCAAATGAGCCCTCACAATTCGCACACTATAGACGGCCTGGCAGATCTCTGTGTGTGGTTTACTGGCTTGGTATTTGAAATATGTTAACTCTCAAACATGTGTTAAAATGTGAAACTCCACTAAGGTGTAGGAGGAAGACACAGGATATAGTAAATGCAAGTTCAGGGTTCTCATAGCAACCATGGAAACATATTGGAGCACCCTCCTCCTCAACCTGGCCCTCCTTCAGCTCTGCCTGTTTTCAGGAAGGCCACCATCTTCCCTCTCACTGCACAAGCCAGAGAATGGAGAAGGAATCCTGGCAGGGCCGCTCCCTCAGCAGACCTCCCGCTAAGAGCATGAACACACTCACACACAGGCAGCTGACAAAGGCCTCTTTCTTTAGCTCTCAGCCCATCTGCCATCCGCTCTCTCCCCCATCCCCCTTCATCTGGGCTTGCAGCATCCGCTCTGGTCCCCACAATCTGTTCTGTACTTGGCAAAAAAGAGTGTTATGCCTTGTGTGTCTGTCTATCTATCTATCTATCTATCTATCTATCTATCTATCTATCTATCTATCTACTATCTATCTATCTGGAGCACACCTGTGCTATCAGCATCACAGAAGCACAGCAAAAGATTCTGTGCCTCACACACAGTGAAATAGACTGGCACCAGGGCACCCTAAGCTGCTATGTCTTACTGACCAGATTGGCAGAGATGAGAATGGTTTTATAACACTGTTGATGGTTGGGGGCTGGGGGAGTGGTCAGCAGACACTGTTATATGAATCATGGCCTGTAAACGAGGAGGTTTCTGGTCCATAATACTGTTGCTATGGTAATTGGCAAGTTTGGTCCAAGTTACACATCCTGTTATGGCTTGACCCACTTCTAGGTACTTGCAGGGTAGAGTGTTCATGATGACAACAGTCCGTAATGCATGTGGATATAAACAATCTAACAGTGAATCACGAGGTGCTGGGTAGAGGGCACATCTGTTCATGGAATTCTATAGAGCTGTAAAAACACCCAAAGAAATCCTCTATGTTCCTTACCATATATGGGTATGTGAAAAAGCAACTTTGGAAAGGTGGTATGAACCTACATTATCTTTTTATCAGGCTCTTCTAAGGGAAACAATCGGACCCAGTGACATAAAACCCTAACAAGCTAATTAGTCACCCACAGGGAGGAGATCACTCCTTATGTCCTCTGTTGCTCCTTCAAAACTTCAAACCAGACCCCTGCCCTACCTATTCCAAAGCGTTGCACAAGTCATTTCAATGCATGCTGTCAGCACTGACCTGGCCCTTAGTGGTGCTTCACTATTTGTTGAATGGACAACATGTTCTCCCCTACAGAGTACGTGCTGTGCTAGCTACTACTGTGATTTCAGGTGTATTTGTGCCAGGCCTGACTGCCAGCCGAGGGTACTGCTGGGAATCTGAGGGATTTGGGGATCCCAGCTCCTTTCTGTCTTTCTCTTGGCTTCCCATAAGATGAACCGTGTGTTCTCACAATCTCTGCCATGCTGCACTGCCCTACCACAGGCCCCTAAACAGTTAAGACAGTCAGTCACAGGTGGAAACTGTAAAACTCTGGGCCCAAATAAACCTTTCACCCCTGTAAGTTGATGGTTTCCATTATTTTCCAGGATAATTCTTTGTATAAAATGTTGCTCCCAGAGATGGCCAACTAACAAGCTCAGCTGCCACCCAGGCCCAGATCCAGGGTTTGAGTTGGCCCACCCCAACATCTACATCCTATGTGAACTAACTGTTGGGACACCCAAAAGGGCCAGTCCTGCTGATCCAAAGCTGCAGAATCTCCATGACACAGGACAACAACAGAATAACCGGGAGGAGTCCCTGTGAAGATCAAATATTGATGATGTCACAGAAGCTAGAGACCTCAAACCAGACCAATGATACATTACAATCAACATTTACAAGGGAAGATGTGTAGACAAAGGGATATACTGTGGGACACACTGTGACACACTACAGCTTCCGTGAGATGTTTTGTTTGTTTGTTTGTGTGTGTGTGTGTGAGTGTGTGTGTATATGTGTGTGTGTGTTCTATTTTGAGGGGAGGTTGCAAGGGCTCAGGGTGGATATGAGGACACGGAGATGGACAGGACTGATTCATTCAGATAATAATACCACAGAAAGTCTAGGTGAATAGACTAAGTCATTCTCTTCAGAATTGTGTAGGTCAAGGTGTCAGTAGGAAGCCTCTGGTACTTTCAGATGACCTAGAAAACGGAAAATTCAGTGAAAAGACTATTAGCAAAGGTGGGTTGGAGCTAAAAGCCCAAAGGACCACACCCCAGTGTTAGCAGTACAGAGTAGCCATTAGCACTCCAGGCCTAAAGGAGAGAGGAGGGGAATGCTTTCTGGAACCCAGTGAGCCTGGCAGCCATGGGAAAGGGCTATGGGGCAGTGTCTATAGTCTAGCAGGAACACATGGCCAATTTACTATGTTCTATAAGGAGAGCAAAAATCAGGGAGAAACCCAACACCACTCTCTTCAACTCTCTCCTGTCTTCTTACAGTATTTCCCACCAGGCAAACCCAAACAGTGGGCTAGGAGCCTGTCCTAGTTTGTTTTCTATTGCTGTGATAAGATACCATCACCAAAAGCAGCTAGGGGAGGAAAGGGTTTATTTGGGTTACACTGTCACATCATGGTCCATCATTAAAGGAAGCTCAACTCAAGGAAGGAACCTGACAGCCAAAACTGAAGCAGAGCTCATGGAGGAATGCTTCTTACCCGCCTACTCATCATCACTTGCTCATTCTGCCTTCTTGCAGAACTCAGGACCACTACCCAGAGACTGGACCATCCACAGTTCGCTGTGCTCTTCCACATTAATCATTAGTTGTGAAAATGTCTCACCAACTTACCTAAAGGCCAATCTGATGGAAGTATTCAATGTTTTCAGTTGAGGTTTCCCCTTCCCAGGTTGTGTCAAGTTGACAAAAATCCAACTGGCTCAGAGCCCATAGATCATCGTCATGGAGCCAGGACATCTTAGGAAAGGAGGTAGAGTAGTCCCAGAGGGACACCAAAGGGACTCTGCAGCTCACTCCTACTCCTCCTGCTGTTTCCCAAAGGTGGAGGAATCCCACCAGCCAGCCAGTACATGATCACGGTGACTCAGCTATAGTTTTGCTTTGGAACCTAAGATGCTCACTTGTTCCTTCACAGGAGGGAATGAGAGAAACAAACAGTTAATTAATGCAAAGCAGGCCAGGTGCCAGGGACCATGTGGTATGCTGTAGTTTGGAAACACATCTGGCATGTTCTGGAGCCACATCTGTAACAACAGGTGCAGTTGAAGTCATATCAAATGTACAGAAGTCCCTTGTCATTCTCCACGTCTCATAAGACATCTATCGAGAGCGGAGTCAAATCAGGTGGAAGAAGCAGTCAGCCCATTCTCACATAGACCCTTCTCATCCCAGTACCAGAGGCCTCTGCAGCTTCCTTGTGTGTGCGCTTGGGTTGGGAGGCTTGGGGGTAGGTGCCTCAGCCCTCCATACCAAGGCAGGAGCTTGTTTTTCTGTAGATATCGAAATAAGATACCACAGGGAAAGCTGCAAGCGGCTCACATATTTTGTAGGGCAAACAGAGGCTGGATTAAAAAGGAAGATCAGGGGTTAAAACAGCAGAATCGGGAGCACTGAGGAAAATGAAGAACAGGGCTCTGGCAGGGAGTGAGATAATCGAGCTAGACAGATAACAGGAGGGACAGGGCTTTGAGCCAATGATAAGCAGACCAGCTGTCCCTCAAAGCCCCCGAGGAACATATATTAGGCACTCTCATCTTTTCACGCATCATTGCTTCTAATGCAGCTCATGGTGACAGACTCCACTGTAGGGATGGCTGTTAACAAGAAGCTTCCATGTAGGACACCATCTCCAACCATCCTATAGACAAGGAACTGAATTTGACATAACAAGAAGAAGGGCTGCGGCTATATCCGAGAGACTGGGATAGAGCTAACTTTATGCCATGGTAAAGCTACATGCTGATCTAGTAAAGGTGACAGCGAAAACAGTACTTGAGACACCTGCAAGGTAGGGCAAGTAACGAGGGCCAAGTGACTAAGAGCTAACGGACATTGAAGTCATAATTGAAGCCTAAGATGGGGACTGAGTATGACTTCAACTACTTCTGCGTGGGCAGCTCATGAGCAGTACATGAATACAAAGGAGCATGTGGACTCTTCCTTCTACTGGTTTGGTCCACGATAGTCCAGAGATTAACCAGTCTCTAAAGCTGTGACCTCAGTCTTTTGTCCACTTTCTTCCCTTGCTCTATAGAGATGGTGGGCAGAAGGGATCCGAGAATCTTCTTTTTCATTGAAACCCCTCCCACCTCTTGGTAGTTTCTCACAGTTTTGTCCCTCACTTAATTTTTCACTTTTCCTCAATTTCTCACTTTTACGTAATAATTCTTCATCAAGCCTGGTTCTGTTTTGCATACTCCCACGAAGAGCTGAGCCATTAATTTTCTTTGGAATGAGACAATGAACTTGGAGCCACTGTCCTAGATTGATTTCGATGGCTATGAGGGTCTGGCATCTGGGGTACTTGGTCATATACAACAGGCTTTGAAGAAAGGTCTTGTCTAACTGAAAACACTGCATCACTACTGTGCTGGCCCTTGACCTACGGGTCGGGAGGGCCTATGGTGGTGAGGGGCTTTGAGTGTCTGTCACAGTCATCAGAACAGGGAGTAACTCCAGGGTAAAGTTTCAGCTCCAGGCTTGGGGCAAACGCCACCTGACTACCATGAACCATTTTGGTGGCTGAGCATGGTGACCTTTTGTTCATCTAAGTATTTTCTAAACATGTCTCAGGCTTACTGTCATTTTAGAGCCCATGTCTGAAAGTCCCTAAAAGGTTTTGAAATTTCCCTTATCCCAGTGCGCATGTGTTCCTAGTAAAGGGCCAAAGGCATCTATAGGGAGGAACTAAGGGAGGAGATTACATCATGTAACTGTGACAGTGTTGCAAGGTCTTCCCGGGGACATCCTGACTCCCTGTGTAATCAATATACTCTAGGTTTTTTTTTGGGACTGGGGAGATTTTGAGGAGGTGGAGCTTCTAAGGAGTTAGAAGAAGTGAGTTCCTAGGGTAAGACTTGAGACTTTATAACCCAGACTGTTGCTTCTCAGTGCCTGCCATGGACTCAGGGGCAACAGTGGCCAGGCAGCCCACCTTGCTCTGGCTTCTCCTTGAAGAGCTGTAACACTTTGGTCATTCTGGTCACACCTGAGCCCCAGGAGACCTTTTGCTTCCACTGGCCAGGCAAAGGATTCTCCGCTGGCTGTGCCCTATGCAGACCAGCACTTTAGGAGAAGACACAATGCAACCAGTGACAGATGTTAAGATGGGAAGGATTCTAAAGCTTTAGAGTTGACGGATTATGGCCTGCCCTGGGACCTTCTAAGCTGAGTAGATGCATGCATGTATCTTCATACAGACTGCTGACCAAATCCCATCTCCTAAATGCATGACATAATCCTTCAGTTGTATATGACACTGAAGTAGCATCAAGATGAAATCAAACCTTAGACCCTGGTGAGGAATGGTAGCAGGGGTCTTTGAGCCCAGCTATTCAGGAGAAGAGTGAGTTTAAGGCCCACCTGGGCTATACAATGAGTTTAGAAGCTGGATGGGCATCTTCATGAGACTCTTGTTCTAATTTGCTTTCTGTTGTGAAAAAAAGAAAACTTGGGGAGGAGAGGGTTTATTTGCTCATATTCCCTAATCACAGTCCATCACTGAGGGAAGCCAAGAAAAGGAACTAGAGGCAGGAGCAGATGCAGAGGCCATGGAGGAGTGTTGCTTGCCCTCCATGGTTTGTTCAGCCTACTTTCTTGAAGAACATAGGACCACCTACCTAGGGGTGGTACCACCCATAGTGGGCTGGGCCCTCTCACTTCAATCATTAAGAAAATGTCCCACAGATACATTCATAGGCCAATCCAAATACAGGCAACAACTCAACTGAGATTCTCTCTTCCCAAATTGTGTGTGTGTGTGGTGTGTGTGTGTGTGTGTGTGTCTGTGTGTGTGTTGGAGACACAGAGATAGTATGTCCTAGTTAGGGGTTTTAAGGTTTTACTGTTGAGAAGAGATACTATGACCAAGGTAACTCTTACAACGACAACATTTAACTGGGACTGGCTTACAGGTTCAGAGGTTCAGTCCATTATTATCAAGGCAGGGAGCATGGAAGTATCCAGGCAGACATGGTTCAGGAGGAGCTGAGAGTTCTACATCTTCATCTGAAGATTGGTAGCAGAATACTGGCTTCCAGGCAGCTAGCACCAGGGAATTAAAGCTCACACCCACAGAGACACACCCACTTCAACAAGACCACACCTCCTAATAGTGCCACTCCCTGGGCCAAGCATATACAAACCATCACACAGTGTTTCTCTGTGTAGCCTTGGCTGTAGACCAGTGTGGCCCCGAACTCACAGAGATCTGCCTGCCTCTGCCTCCTGAGTGCTGGGCTTAAAGGTGTGCACCACCAATGCTCAGCTCCCATGTATGTCAAGTTTGTTTGTGTCAAGATGCCAAAAACTAACCAACACAAACCCTTTTGAAATAGAAACAAAAAGAGGGCTAAGGCTCTATCTCAGTGGAAGAGTACCCTAGGGCCCTAGGTTAAATCCCCAGCACTGAAAACAAGCCAGCAAATAAACCCCCAACTCTTTGATCCCCATGTCATAGGAAAGATCATTCATTCAGAGCTGGGCCCCTAGAGCTGGATCCAGTTCAAGCAGCTGGGGGCTGCACCCTCTACTGATGCCCTATCCAGATGCAGTTTGCTTTCCTGCCCATGGTGACTTGAAGGTCCTGTGACAAAAATCAGGGCAGGCTGGTCTGCATCCTATCCTCTGTTCTTGCTGTCCCCACATCTGTAAGATAGACCATGAGGAGCCCTCCTTCTGAGTATCCCCAACACCTCGAGTCTCTATGGGACCCAGGTCTGGGGGACGCTCCTATGTTTGGTGTCAGGTGAAGCCATGCCGTGCAGTTCTCTATCTCGGTCAGAACCCTGGTTTCTCCCAACCATTGCTCCCATGCTCTCCTTCCCTCCGCCAGGCTTCACTCAAGCCCCATTGTGCCCTCCAAGAACAAACTTAGTGAAATGATTATGGGGCCTTGTAAGAACACTTTTGTTTATCAGGTGATTGGTAGTTAAAGCTGAGGGCATAGTCAAGGTGAATAAAATAGAATTTGGGGGATAAGAAAGGCCTTAAAATTACTTCTTAAATATTTTGTTTCACCTGCTCACATGTTTAATTGGCAAACCGTTACTGAGTGTCTACTCTGCACAGGCATTGTTCATGAGCTGAGAGCACACAGTGAGTGTTAGGTATCTAAGCAGGTCAGTCTGTCTGAGTGCAGGGAACTGCTGTCAGCCTCTATGGGCTCCTATAGTATCTCTGGATAAAGGATTACAGGTACAACAGAAGTGAAAAAGGAAGGCTCAGGCTGAGAAAAGCAAGCAGCCAACCTCCCCCAGGTCCAGTCTAGTTATGTGGGCAGTGTGTAGAAGAGAGGGCTTTCTTGGAGTACTGGGGAGAGGGCCCTGAAGGAGATTCCAGGGACATCAGCAAAGGCCTCTGTCAGGGACTGGACATGGCTGAGTTCTGCAAGCTATAGTCAAGCAGAGACTGGGGTCTGGGGTCCCTGCCCACAAGGCTGGCAGGAGAGGAGCTGGAAGGTACCAGGCCATTCTGGAACTGAGCGGGAAGGATAGATGCCCTGTCTGGAAGTATCTTAACTAAAGCTTCTCTGAGAATGCGTCAAAGAACTGCAGCAGAGAGATGCAACCCCGCTGCTAAGGAATGGCTCCTCTTTCTCTGGAAACTAGAAGGTGCTTCCTAGACTCACAGAATGTTGTATACAGTGTGCCAAGAGTGTTTCTGAGCCAGGTGGCCAGATTGTGGAGGTGAGGGGAATCTAGCAAGGCCATTGGTGCAGGATGAGATACAGAGGATTGGTGAGGTGGACATAGATGGGATGCAGGGCAGCACACCTTCTCCAGCCCTTAGCTCATCTGGGAGCCAACTGTTGCCTATCTGCCCTCCATACAGGTGTCAATGATAGCTTGCTTCTCAACAGTGATCCACCAGGTCTGCCCAGGCTGAGACTCGGTCCTCTTTCAGGGGGACCTGAGAAAGAAGGACCTTGAATTTGTTCTTTCTTCTTGTGCTGAAAGCATTTGCTCTTGGGTCAGGATGCTTCTCACCAGACCTGGTCTCAGGAATGGCCAGAGAGCAGAATATGGATATGGTTTACATACATTTACTCCAGAGTAGTCTGCAGATAACTTAACTGGGCAGACTGGAGAAGCACGGCCTCACTTATGTGGGCCTCCAAGGGTGTCTCTGGGTCCAGGGGCTCCCTTTTGTCACAGCTGTGTCACCTCTATACCATTGAAATGTAGCAATAGCTTTCCTTTTTCTCAGGCACTCCCAACATGTGCTTCACATTCACATGTTTGTACAACATCTTCCATGTAAATGGACAAACACTTTAGAAAGAACACATTAGAACAAACACATTATGGTGGGTTTATCAGTGTCATGTCCAACGGCCCCTTGGCTTAGGCACATGAGTCTTTCTCTAGACACTTCTTCTGTGTCCTGCCATGGGTACCACTCTTCTAGGTTTTGAAAAGCACACCTTTAGACTTGGCCAGATCATCACAAAGTTGACACCAAATAACCACTGACCGAGATCCTGGCTCAGCCCTCATGTTCTGAGAGGAGACTGGAGAAATGTGTTCACTCGTGGGTAAGACAAGTTCAGCAGAGCAGGAGGAAAGGAAAGATTAAGTTGGGGCTTTAGGTGAGGCTCCTCAGATCAGGGCCCTTCCCTATGGAGAAGCAACACAGTACAGTTATCTCTGAGCCCCCATATATAGCTCAACAGAGCCATCCTGTGTGCCCATGCCATGCTGATGGTCACACAGAGCCAAGTGTCACCATTGATAGAATGTTCCTTAGAGCTTGTGGCTTGGTTTTAAGCAGGAGCTTGGCCTCCAGTATATCCAGCCTCCCAGAGAGCAGCTACTTGAACTGTTGCCTTGTAGGTACTTCACACCTCAGTTTCCCCTTTGGACATTTTGCTCTGACTTCAGGACACATCACCCTAGAATTCATTTAAAGCTGACCCAAGGACCCAGGCCAACAAATGTTGCTGTTCTTACCGGAACCTCCCTCATATATACTGGTACTGGGGAACCATAAACAGCTCTCTGGATCTTATTGTATTCTAGCCTCGGCCTTTGTCTCTACCTCTCTGTGGAACTATACAGCCAGAGTCTGGTGTCACCTGTCTTCTTCAGTCACTTCTACATTTTACATTTTGAGGCAGGGTCTCCCTGAACCTGGAGCTCACTGATTGGCACACTCCAGGGAGCCTTCTGTCCTTGTCTCCCCATGATGCACTTACTGCATGCTCTCATGCATACCGCTGCACTCAGCAGTTTCTACATGGCTTCCGGGGAACCCCAGGCTTCTCAGCTCCTCATGGTTACACAGTAAGCATTTCATTCACCGAGCCAGCTCCCTAACCCCTCAGCCAGGATTCCTAAGGCTTCGGGAGTATCCTTGAAACCAGAATTGACTCATATTGCTGAAAACTCCAGAGGCAGAGAGATCAGGCATGGCTGGATCCAGAACCTACAGTGACACCATCATGGCTCATTGTCTGTTCATCCCCCATTTTTATTTGTGGGTTGCTCTATAGGTGCGGCTGGAAGCTCTCATCAACCCTAGTGTATACCATCTCAGTTGCATGAGACTGAGACTGGACTGCATGGGGTCTGCCAGGAATGACCTGGATCACATACCTATCCAAGCAGAGATGGAGAGAAGGGATGAACTACATGGATCATTGTGACGCAACTCCTGTGTCCATCCCCGTGGCACAGGAGGGCCAAGCCCAGCACCTAATCCAGGGGTCAGAACGCAGTTCTAAGGGAACATCTGAATAGTAACAACCAGAAGAAGGGTGATCTGTTCTGGGAAAATCAAACCCAGAGCCTAACCATACTACCCAAGCGTTCTATTATTGATCTAAATCCCAGACCTGCCTTTCCAGATACTTTAAATTCCTGGTTGAATCTCAAACGTGAAACCAGTGAACACGGGCTTAACTGTGTATTACAGCCACTCTGCTGTCTGTACTATCTACATGGACAGCACTGCGTACTACAGTCATTGCTGTCTGTACTATCGTCTGCACTATAGATGCTGTCTAGAGCCACACCATATCTCTGCTGCTCTCTGTTCTCGCCACCAGAGAACAACAAAGATCTGCTCTGTGCTGATTTCCACTCATGGTAACTTCTCTTGTAATGAGCAGAGGGCTGCCTTTCCCCAGCACATCAGCACCACACTGCGGCTCCTTCCTTACAGGCTCTGCCGTGATCACAGGCAAGGGCTGTGTTCACTCCGCTCCTCAGGCACCCGGCCCTTCAGTCTAGACACTGTGGCTCCACAGGCCAGGATTTGGAGGGATGGGAACCAGAGGCTTCTATTTGTGAATGTTCATTTGTTGCCATAAAGGCTTGATTTATTATTTTTTTTTCCTTTTCAGAATCTACATCCTATACTCAGCCAAGAAATCAGTAGTATTTAGTTTTTTTGGAAGATACTTTGCTTCCAAAACCCATCAAGGGCATTCCCATGCCTTATATCTCTGTCTTCCAATACAAGGCTCTGGGCTGTGGGAGAGTCTGTTAGAGTGTATCTGATGGGTATTTCCTCACTCTCTTAATCTGACAGTAAGCATGCCCAGAAACATCAAGACATGGTTGAGGTTTGCATTTTTCCTCAAATGTCCTGGATGTGAGGAATTTGAAGCCAATCTCTCTAGAGAAGGAACAGAGACAGAACCTGCCATACAGACTGTAGGCCAGAAGCTCTTGACTCACAGGTTGAGATGGGTCACATATCAGACATCCTGCATATCAAATATTTATGATTCATAACAGTAGCAAACTTACAGTTATGAAGTAGCATTGGAATAATTTTTTATGATCCTGGGTCACCACAACATGAGGAACTATATTAAAGGGACCAGAAATTTCAAGTGTCTCTCAAAGGCCATGTTAAGGCATGGTCTCCTGATTGGCACTAGTGGACATTAATGGAACCTTTAGGGGGTGGCAATGCCTAGTGGAGAGTCTTTCTGTGATTGAGGAAGTGCCTGGAGGGCGACTTGATCCCTGGTCCTTTTCTATAACTTTTCTACCTTCCTGGCCAGATGAGCAGCTGCCTTTGTTATGCTGAGATATCATAAGTCTTTTATCCTCCAAAGGGTTAAGCATTGAACTATGAATAATTAAAAAATCAGGGATGAATAATCTAATATTGGATATTATACAGATATATCAAATATTTGAATACCAATGAAAACTTTTCCTGTTACTGCTGTTTGGCCACTAATTTTTTATCCAGAGATGACTAGAATCCTATTAATTTCTTGTGGTCTTCTGAATGAGGCTTACAGTTGAATGAAAGCATCTACTGAGTTAACTTCTACCCTCTCCTCCCTTTTACATCAGTTTTTCTGTGTACTTCAGAGTGGTATTGAACTCAATCCTCCTGCCTCAGCCTCCCAAGTATTGATATTATAGGTGTGCATCACCATGTTCAGCTCCCTTTAATCACATACATGAACATACATGTCTCTGCTCTTTGTTCTTTGTCCCAGACCTAAGCCTAGCTGAGTAGTCATCAAAGAGACCAGAGAGACTTCATTCAGCAACTGATGGGAACAGATGTAAATTCAAACATTAGAAGGAGCTTGAGAAGTCCTGTGGAGGAGGGAAGGAAGGATTGGAGGAACCAGAGGGGTCAGGGACACCATAAGAACATGGGCCACAGAATCAACTGACCAGGGCTCATGGGGGCTGGCAGAGATCATGGAGCCCGTAGGGTCTGTCCTAGGTTCTTTCATATATGTTATCGTGGTTAGCTTGGTGTTCTTGTGAGAATCCTAACAGTGGGAGAGGGGGCTGTTCCTGACTCTTTTGCTTACTTGTGGGACTCTTTTCTTCTACTGGGTTGCCTCATCCAGCCTTGATGTGATGGTATGTGCCTGGTTTTATTGTAGTGTGTTATGCAGCATTGGGTTTATGTGGGAGGCCCACTCTTTTCTGAGAGGAGATGGAATGGGGAGGGGATGAGTTGGGGGGAGAGGGGAGGTGTGTTGGGTGGAGAGACCAGAGAAGGGAGGGAGGTGAAACTGCGGTCAGGATGTAATATATGAGAGAATAAAATACATCTATATATATGCATATATCCCAGAGACTGTCCTATGTCATTTTGCTATAGGGTTCTTCCTTCCCTTCTGACAGCATGTGAT
This sequence comes from Mastomys natalensis, assembly GCA_021653895.1. Classification (NCBI taxonomy): domain Eukaryota; kingdom Metazoa; phylum Chordata; class Mammalia; order Rodentia; family Muridae; genus Mastomys; species Mastomys natalensis. The sequence continues at coordinate 457,252 of JAJTUV010001115.1, forward strand.
TTCAGTGTTCAAATATTCCCAGTGTGCAAAGCTGTCCCCAACTCATGGGCAGTAAGACTGCTAATAGTCCCTTACTTTATAGCGACCATGCTCCCAGCCCCTTTGCACATGAGTACTTTGCACGTGGAAGTAGGTTAAAGGACTTCCTACAGTTTAGATGACAGTCTTCCAAAGCCCTGTGTGTTAAATATTTGTTCCCCAGTCGGCACTGTGAGGAGGTGGGGTATAGAGGGAGGGAGTTAGATCATTAGAGGTATGTCCTTCAAAGTGGACTGTAAGTCCTCTAGCGAGTAGCTTCTTCTGCAGTGTACTCCCTGCCATGGTGTCCTGTTTCAGCAGAGGTCAGGACCAAGGTCAACTGACCGGTGGACTGGAACCTCAGAGATTGAGCCTAAATAAACATCCCCTTTAAGAAGCTCTTTTCACAGGTATTTGTTAGAAAAAGCTGAGGAGTACAAAATAATAGGCATGTGTGGTTTTAATAAGAGTGGTTGGATTTTCTTCCATAGATGCTGTACAGTGTATATTCCTCTGGGCTATGAAGAGGTCTGCCAGCTTTCCCTTGACTTCTGGAACATACTGTGCTATTGACTCCAGAGTCTCTGACAGGTAAAAGCAACAGTAGCTTAGCTTCAGTTTGCTTTTCTTTTTTTCTTTTGTGATGCTGGGGATTGATGCCAGGGTCTCACGTATTCTATGAAGGTGTCCCATTTTGAAGCCACACTCCCAGCCCCATGTGTGTTTACTAGTTGTTTGTAGGCTGGTGGGATGGCTCAGCAGTTAGAGGTGTCTGCAGCCAAGCCTGATGACCTGAATTTAATCCCTGGGATCACATCATGGAAGGAGAGAACCAACTCCAGAAAGTTGTAATGACCTACACACACACACACACACACACACACACACACACGCACACCCTGCGTGTTAAGAGATAAAAAGCCACTTGTCTTTCCTTTCCTGTGAATTGCCCATTTTATTTTTTAATTCAGTCAAAATTTCTTTGAAAATACTCCTCAATGTGTGTGTGTGTGTGTTTAATGAAATTAACTATGATTGATTGGCACACATTTTGCATGCTTTCCTTTGCTTATGAAGATGATTTCCAGGCAGAACTTTTCACTTTTGTAGCATGCTTAGTAGCATCACCCCCCCCCAGTCCATTCTTTACAGAGTCACTGAAGAGTGGTCTGACTCAGTCTCTGCAGTGTGAGGCTGGGGATGGGCCTGAATGTTTGACTCTATGGCTATCAGACACTGTTGCCCCTGGCTACCTTTGTGAATCTGGAAAGAGCTCAAAGGCAGTTCTGAGGGGTATGTCTTCAAATGACTCAGACTACCCCTGAGCACAGACACAGGGTAGAGTGGGTATTGTATATAGATCTTTAGGCATAGGTGTCTAATTTCCTATGGAGTTTGGTCATCTTTGTGCCAAGCAAGCTTGCCAAGGGAGGCATCATAAACATGTAACCCTAGCATTCAGTAGGCTGAGGAAGGACAGTGAGTTAAAAGGCAACTGGGGTGGCAGAGCAAGAACCTGTCTCAAGAACACAAGGACTCAGGGACATAGGTCCAGAAAGGGAGGTGGGACACTCGCTACTGTGCGCAGTGCACTGCAGAGCAGATGGATACATCTGCACCTCACACTTAGCAGTCAGTACCACGGAACCATTTTGCATTTAGAGAAAATGTTGGGCTGAACTTTTTGCCAGTTGGGTTAATAGAAATGTTCAAGCTGAGGGACAATAAGCAGGAGGGTACGCTCAGTTCTAGGAGGAGGAAGAGCGGCTCTAGAGGGAACCTATTTGGTTCCTGGGCTGCCAAAGCTGACTGCTCTGACTGGTGGGGTGGGGATGAAGGGTAAAAGGGAGGCAGACAGGTCACAGGCCCAGGAGGTCCTTATTTGGTCTACCCCTGCATCCAGCTTTTTTCTAGGCCTTTCTAGGGGTCTCCTCTATCACTGTGGGCATCTGGAAGTGCTTTTCTCACCCCACCCATCCTCATCTTCCTTGGGTGCCATTCCTCTGATCTTCTGGCCACCTGGCCTTCATCTCAATCTAGGACTGAAGGAAGAGAGGGAGAAGGAGAGGGACAGAGTGAACCGAGGTCAACTGGAAGCATTTGGGGGGCTGAAGTGAGGTAGGGGAACCCCCGCTCCTTAAAACAGAGCACCTTGTATGCCTTAAACCTGCAAGTTGCCACAAATGCATAGGGCTGAGTGAAAGGTCAAAGGTGACAACAATGGCCAATGTTCAAGAACTTCAAGAGGTTTGTTTCTATTGAGGGATAGGCGACTGGTTCTCTTAGGGGGTATTAGAGGTTAGGGGGCCTCTCCATTCTGGACATCCTAGGCAACACAGGTATCAGACAGTGGTTATCAGGGACCCGATGAGAAGACCTTGCGGCCAGTAGGCCTCTGGAGATCTACGGTGGGGAAGCAGGACAAGGCTTGGCTCCCAGGAAAGCTTTCTGAGGCCACAGTACCCTAGAAATTCAAGGGATTTGACTCGGGGCTCCGCATAGAGGCATAGAACGGAGCTGGCAGAGCAGGGCGCGGTCGCCGCAGCCCCTCAGCGCCGCACGCTCTCCGGAGCCCGCCAGGGGGCAGCGCGGCGTCAGGGGCAGGGTGCGGGTACCGGCAGCATCGCTTTCACCTGTTCTGCCTGCCCAGGACCAGACAACTAAGGCTCCCCAACTGGCCGGTCCCAGCTCTCTCCCCGGAATCTGTGTGCTCCCCAAGGCGCCACCGCGACTCGCGGAGCCGGCCTCAGCCCGTATCCCAAGGACCCAGGTCCCAGGTGGGCTCGTCCTCTGTCCCCGCCGCTGTCCCTGCGCCGCGCCCGGAGGCGCCGCGCCGAAGCATCTTTGTCTGCGCTCTGCGCGGCCGCGCGGTCTTGAATCCCTTGATTCCCTAAGGTCTCTTTAGAAAGCGTTTCCATCCCGCGTGGCCGGGCGCAGGAGGAGCGGGGGCGGCCGGTGTGGCGGCGGCGAGGGCGGTGCGGGTGCGGGTGCTCCCGGGCCACGCCGCGCCGCGTGCGCCCGGTAGAGGCGGCCCTGCGTGCCGTGCGCGGCGTCCGGGGCGCGCCCGCCGCTATCCAGCTTCCCGGGCTCATTAGCAGTCTCGGTGTGCGGCTCGGCGCGGGCTCACAAAGAGCTGCGGCGGCGCCCCGCTCTCGGCCTCGCCGACCCAGTCGGGGGCGGCGGCGCATCGCGTAACCCGCGTGGCCGCAGGTAAGCGGGGCCCGGGGCGCTAGAGTCGCCGCGGCAGCAGCCTGGGTTACCCGGTTCCGCGTGGGGGGAGCCGGGACGCAGTGGGGGGCGCGGATGCTGTGGTCCCAGCGCTCCCTTTCGGACCTTGTGGGGCTCTGGAGCGGCAGAGGGGCATCGTCGACAGAGCGGGCCGCCGCTGGGACCTGGGGGTGCTACGGACCAGCGCCCCTCTCTCTCCGGACCCGCCGGACCCTCCCAGCCACTGACCAGCTGCCGGGCGCGGCAGGGATCAGCTGGCGGCTAGGTTATCAGGGGCTTGCGAAGCGCTACCTGGTGTGGCCAGAGGAGATGGTCACTCGTTCGGGTCCCCCTTCGCTGGGCAGGCTTCTAGTGCGTTGGGGGAGGGCGCAGTCGGGGGGAGCTGCTTGGCACTGATACCAAGTCCCGGTGCTGGGCGGCAACTCGGGAGTTTGGGGTCGCTGCTGGGTTCGCTGCTTCCAGGCAACCAGTCTTTGATCTGAACCCCCCTCCCCTTTCCCTTTATAATGAGGCCCCGGGGAGAAACTCAGTTAAAAATTCCACACCCCATATTCTCTGGGGGCATGTGGCAGGGACATGCCCCTCAGCCTGGCTACTTCCCCTTGACAGGCTCTGCCTGTCAAGGGGACTTAGGTATGGAGGATGAAGGGGAACATTGATCCCAGCTTTTCCAAGCCTTGCTTTCACACGGGGCAGTATGGGCAGCAGGCCTCTATATGCCAAAGCTGTGGGCGAACTTCCCCTGAGTGCGGTAGGGTTAGGAGCAGGTACCGATGGGGCTCTGCAACGGCCAGCCCTGGCTGTAGGTGCCTTAAATAAAAGCCCTGCTAGTCTTAACTTAGAATTTAGTTGTGGAAGACTTTTAATTCTTTAGTATCTGTCTATTTGTATGTGAGTTGACAGAGGCCAAACTTAAATCCGAATTTAAATATAGCCAGCTCTCTCAGGCCTTGTGTTGGGTGAAGTTCTTAAACCTTGTTTATTGTTCTTGGCTTTTCTTCATCTCTGAGCTGATTTGTCCCTGGCCTCTTAGACCCCAAGACCTCTTCTTCCTTTATGAATTTGAGAAAGGACAGAGGTTTCAGAAACAAAGACCCACAAGCTTTAAGGGTCCTAGTGAACAACTTTTTCTGAAGTACAGATCTGCAGCTGCCAAGAACCAATGGGCAGTCTTCCTTTGGGGCAGGGTCCCTCCAATGTAGTGAGGCAGGGGCTTTCCTGGTCAGCAGCAGTCTGAGGCAGGGGACTCAGGCCACGGAGGCTGGATGACTGTCCTGCACTCTGATTGCTGGGTGGTCACAGTGTGCTGCAGAGAGACTCCTGAGCTTTGCAGCTCTGGGACAGAGGGGCGAGTGACACAGACTTGGAACCTGCAGGGACTCCAAACCATGTGGAAGGCATCAGTGGAACTGGCTATAAGCTGGAGGTGCCAACATCTCTCCTTCCATGACACCATCAAGCCCTTGTCTGCTTGCCCTTGGGACAGTCTGTGAGCTGGGTGTAACAATGGACCACCACTCTCAGCTTTTCTCATCTCTCTGGTGTCAGGCAGCAGACTCACCCCACTGCTGCTTCTCCATGTCTAGGGTGCTGGACTCGGCTGAATCAGATGGTCTGTGAGTGGGTGTGAACCAGAGTCTTCGTGTTGGAAGGAACTGACATTGAGGACCAATAGCTTCTGCTTGTCCTCCTCTTTCTCTTGTGAGGCAACCCCAGACCCAAGTGGTAGCTGGTTAACTAGTTTGCATAACCATCCCTGGGATAGTTCTGAACTAGAGCCTTCTGTTTCTCTTTCTCTTTTTCTCTTTCTCTTTCTCTTTCTTTCTCTCTTTCTCTTTCTTTCTCTCTTTCTCTTTCTTTCTTTCTTTCTTTCTTTCTTTCTTTCTTTCTTTCTTTCCTTTTCCTCTTCTTCTTCCTCCTCCTCCTCCTTCTCTTCTTCCTCTTCCTCCTCCTCCTCCTCCTCTCCTCCTCCTCCTCCTCCTCCCTTCTTCTTCTTTTGAATAAAATATTAGTTTCACAGTAATAATTGGTAGGGATGGTTTGTGAAATGGAGGTGCATAAATATCCAATTTGCCAACTGAGCTAAGAAATGCCAGATTAAAAATAAAAGATAATTGTAAAAGACACCAATCACACCCCTGGAGGCTGAGAGGGAGTGTTAAAACACCTTGACTTTTCCTAGACAAAACTGAGGAACTCAGAGGAAAAACACATTTGATAGTGAGGCTGGCATCGGCCAGGCTTTGTCTAGGTTGGGCAGTGGTCACTGAGCCCCGTTGGAGGTGCAGAATGGGGTAGTACCTGACCACAGAGGAATCCTCTAGTCCTTGACTTACTGCTGCTTCCTTGTCTGTCCTCTGCTCTGATGTGGCTCAACAGGTGAGGGTCTCCACAGACGCCACAGCAGTTCCATAGGATCCCAGGAAAGGATGGGTGTGGAGGTTCTGAACAGCCTCACTGGCCTGGAGGGCCTTCCAAAGCAAATGGCAGATAACCTGCATATCCTGCCCTACAGCCTGTGCCCTTGGTATGGTGGCAGCCTGGGCCGTGTGCCCTCTTTTCCTGCTCCCAGCTCCTCGTCTTGCTGGTGATGAGGATGAGAAGCATGTAAGCCTCTGGTGAGGGGTGGTGTGGCTGCTGGTTGGCAGTCAGGCATTTCCGACATAGGTTATACTTGAGATGATGGCCCAGGGGCCAGGGTGCTCCTTAATCCTTCCAATGGAGAATGGTTAGGTGACAGCTCTCAGGGGGCTCTTCTCCTTCAACTCCTCCTCTCCTATGCCCCACCCACCAGCTGGGCCAGGGCCAGCAGGAGTCTCCAAGCAGCCTGCTGGCTGAGTCAGCATCATGGGCACCAACTGGCTTCTCGCCTCTCCTGCAGCTGGTCCTCACTCTGTCCCTGTCCGGACATTCAAGGGAACCCTAGGAGGACAGCACCCTCAAGGTCATACTGTCAGGCTCTGTAAAACTTCACCCACTGGAGGGTACTACAGATGGGCAGCCCCATCTGAGTAGGTTAGGCTTGATTGTGGTTTTGTAACAGGTTTTATTTTTTTTTTCCCATCTGTTTGTGTGGTGGGGAACACACGCAAGCCGCAGAGTAAGAAGTCAGAGGACAGCTTATGGGAGTTGATGCTCTCCCTCTATCATATGGGTTCTGGGGATTGAACTCAGCTCATCAGGCTTGGCAGCAAATGCCTTTACTCGTCGAGCAAGCTCACCGGTCCTGGGTTACCCTTTCTGTGCTTGCCTTGAGGTTTCCAAGGGTTGAACTTTGAGGCTGGTCCTCCTCAGTCAATTGGGGCAATGCTAGGTTTTCCTAAGTGGTCAATGATTCCCCGTTGCCCACTCTACACCTTCGTTCTCTGCCGGATTTCTGTAGCTCTCTCTCCTTAAGCACAACACCTCAAGTCTGCGCAGCTCCTGGCAGACAGCCCCTGCCTAATTTTCCCTTGTTTTACCACCTACCCTGTCACAGTCTTCCACCTTGGCCCACGTCATAGTGTCCATCTTTGATGACTCCAGCTAAGGTGGGCTCTTTCCCTCTCATCCCTTGACTTCAAGTTGTTAGGTTTGCTCATGCCTCAGAGCATGCTTCGTGGCCCCCTCAGATGCCTGCTTGGCTTGCTCTATGATTTATTCCACTGTCTGTTTATATACCAGCTCCCTGACCCCCCTCCATGCATCCGCACTGCTTCCCGGTTGTTAATGCAGCTTGTGCTTCTCCTTAGCACCTAATACCCAGCGGGCTCACTTGTATAAACAGTACTCATTGTTTTGTGTCTGTCTCTTACTACTCAGATGTAAAGACCATTCACTTCTGTATCCCTAGCATCTAGAATTGTGCCTGGCACATGGCAGATCCTTGGTGCTATTGTGGGATGAATGGATGCCTGAACCCTAAGGGCATTGTTATCTTGCTTTTCCCTATAACTAGGACTGGAACCAAATGGAATTCATCTTTGGATCCTGAAACCTAGTACAGGATCTTGAGGTCAGTGACAGGGCAGAGCCACAGTACTGGACCCTGCTATCCTGCGTTTTATGGTGACTAGAAGGGAATGTGGTGGTGAGGCTAATCCAGCTCATGTAATGGGCCTTCGGGCTCCTCACTGAAGGTTCTTTTGGATTTTTATTGGCTTAGATTGTCTGCAATCAGGCAGGCCTCACTACCAGAGGTAGCCTTTCTTGCTTTTACAGGTGCATCCATGGCAATGCACTGGGAGGCAGGCCTTCTTGCTCAGGCCTCCTCCTCTTCCTCTTCCTTTTCTTTTTTCTCTAATACTTTATTCTATACTAATTTATACTTTGTCCTTTGTCACATTTTAGTACACTTGTATGTGTGTGTGCGTGTGTGCACGCTTAGGTACATGAGGTTAGAAGACAACTTGGGAAGGCCTTTCTTTCTGCCTGGGTATTTAAATCCTTTTACTCAGTGTCAAGTGTCCTGGTTTTCCGAGCAGTCTTTCAGATCTTCTCTCCCTCACTGCATGTTTCTAAACCTGTCTTGTACACTGTCAGACCCAGTGTCTCAAGGGTACTCGGGTTTTGCCTGTCTGTTCTGGCCAGCTCTCCCTGCTGGATGCCTTTTCTCACCTGACTCCACTGCCTGTGTTCTGACCTCTGAGCTGCCCTGGTTTCCTGAGGAAATGGAGGTAGGAAGAGAGGATGAACTCTAGAATAACAAGGACTTGACTCCAGGCTGTCTGTGTCTCTGTCTCTGGGGCCATGTGCAAGTTTTTGGGTTTGGAGTCTTTCTCTCTCTGTCTAAAATTGTTTTGAGGCATGAATGGGAACCAATATTGAATTGCTGCAAGCTTCTGTTGTGATAGCAATGGCTTCATGGGGTGCCTCTGTGGCTTCAGGCCGATAGTGGTTTTTTCCTCTTTGACTGGAGAAGCACTGTTTGTGAGTTTCAATGGTAGCCCATTAAAAGAACCTGGCATAGATAGATGCTTTCTGAACTCTGAAGTGTTAATCCAAAGTAAGACACATCTGTTGTTTTGTGATTGAAAGCTCAGACGAGGAAGATAAAAGTATGTGGTTGAGATGCCTGTGTTGACTACAGAAGTGTTTTCTAGGCCCTGAAGCACCTCAGCATCTGAAGGTAGTTTGATGAAGAAGCCAACAGGAGTGAGTTGCATGGGACAGCTTGGTGTGCAGAGCTTTGGTTCTCGGTGTTTACTGTTTTAAATGGTTTTCTTTCTCACTGGAAGTGCCTGGTGTAGTCGTAATTTGCAGGTGAAAAGCTGAGGACCTGGAAACTGAAATTGGCCTCAGGGGGCATGGGTACATCTCCCTCCCTGGTGTCTTTTGGGATGGGACATTATAAACTGGGTGATCCTGACTAGGACGTAGGACCCTTCCCTATCCCCAGTTACAGGGTTAGTTTTCAGTATGTGTTTGGAGAATCTGTTGCTTGATGGATGGGAATTCAAGTGCCATAGAGATTAGGGAGAGGGCAGGGGGGCATCAGAAGAGCTGCCATTGGTGGGACCCTAGGTGTTTTCTATTTTACACTTGACGTGAACATAGACTCAGCATTTCTGGTCTCCAGAATCAATGGCAGAAGGGTATGCTTGGTCTGGAGCCACTCAGTCACTTCTGAGCAAACATAAATTAGTAAATGGCAACTAGAAGAGTGAAGTCGGCCTTTAGAATTCTCAGTTGATGGGAGTACATGTATATGTGTGTTTATGTGTGCATGTGTTTTGTTTTTGCTTCATTTGTTTGGTTTTATATTCCTGGAATTGATTCCCAGCAAGGGAATACTAAATATGAATGGCTCTGAACCATTGTGTGCATTGTTAATTTAAAAATATATATAGTTTATGGCTTTTCCCAGTTGGTTTGATTAGCAATTTTCTTGAGGAATTTATTGTTTCCCAAACAGGAGAGCCATCAATTGAGTGAGTGCGTGCATTTAGGGATGATGGATTTCTCAGGTCTCTCTGACAGCAAGCGTGTGCGTTGTTCACATAAAACACAGTTTCTGGGTCTTTTGGTGTAGTAAGTGAGCCATGTGCTGTAACATCTGTCCGTATTATCCAGAGCTGCTGACATCTGTCACCGGTAGGGTAGAGCAGAGTGGGATGTGTGTGAAGAATTGGAGGCTCAGGAGTGGGTGTGGCCCGCTGTCTTCCCTCCAGTGTGACTAGGCTTGTCCTGAGAAGGGCACACATACATCTGCACTTCTCTCTTCACCAGCCTGAGTGACGGTGAGGGTGAAGTGGAAGCTGGATGTGTGCACAGGTTCCTTAGGTGATGTAGTCATAAGTCAGGGTGTGCGTGTACATGTGTAAGCATGTGTGAGCACGTGTGTATGTGTGAGCGTACGTGTGTGTGTGTGTGTGTGTGTGTGTGTGTGTGTGCGTATGAGAGAGAGACAGAGACAGACACACAGCACACACACACAAATACATACATACACACACACACACACACACAGAGAAAGAGAGAGAGAGAGAGAGAGATATCGTGCCTGCTATGTTTCAGGTACCTTGGGTTTGGGTGGTGACCATGGTAACTGCTGCCTGACTGACATGTGAGCCAATTCTGGCTGTGGGTCCTAGACAGATCTTGAGCCCCAGAAGCAGGAGTGAGTCCATCTTGGTGTCTGTTCTCCAGGGAATGGCACTGAGTATGGTCAGTTTTCTTAACCCATATCCCTGCTAGATGTCTCACTTTGTGGTAAAGATTCCCCTGGGAACAGTTTCTGCTCTTTGAGTGCCAGGGCACTGCAGCTTGTGTGTGTGGGCTGCCATTGGTTCTGGGGCCCTGTCTTTGTGATGCTTTGGGTTGGAAACTGCCAGTCTTGACTTACTCCTGGGCATTAGCAGATTTTAGCTTTGAAATTAATTCCATTTTAGCAAGTACTGATTTTCTCCTTGATCACAGGCAGATCTTTGCTTGATCAGCAGTGGTGACGGAAGCTGCTATACTTGATTTGCTCTTCCCTGGGGCAGTTTTACCCCCAACTTGCATTGATCCCATGTGGAGGGCTGTTCTGAGGGAGCCTGGACTGGTAATGTTCCCCGCCCTTTGCTTTTTGAAACCATGCCTTTAGTCCATGTATATATCATTTGATTTATCCATCATATATGATATTTATTTAGTAAAGGAAGTCGGAGATAGGAAGGTTTCTGGCCATTTCAAGGGTAGCCTCTCACCTAGCGATTATCATTCACTGACTGGATACACAGGAATTTCTCTATGCTCAAACTAAGGAGTCAAATGCTTTACTTTAATTGCCTGTAAGTCCCTTTGTTGAGGGCTCTCTATTCATCCGTCCATCTATCTATCTATCCATCCATCCATCCATCCATCTGTCCATCCATCCAATGGATATTTTCTGAGTATTTGCTGAATCTTTCTTCTCTGTTCCCTATGTAGAGCTGTATGAAGTTGGCATGGGGTGAGATGAGGAGGGGTGGGGGTGGAGGAGGCTGCTGGAGAGTGTTTATACCAGAGCTCAGCCATAGATTTAGGTCCAGCATCTTCCCAGAGATTCATAAACTGGGAAGTATGTGTATCCAGGGTGGGGGTGCGGGGTTTCTGTTCACAGTCCTTATTCTAGAGAAGGGGCTGAATTTGCCCTTTTAGAGCAGAAGAGCTATCTTTTGTGGGAAATCCAGGGCATGGGGGAGGGACTAGTTTCCTGGCATTAGTACTAGTTAGTCTGTGTTGGTCAGGACCCAGATGGGTGCACAATGTTTATGCATCCTGACTGATAGGTCTCGAACTGCCTTGGCTGGTCCTGAGGGGTTGGGAACAGAGCAGATGAAGTGAGCAAAATACAGTTTATTGAGCAAGCTATAGTGGGTTTTCTGGAACTGTGCCTCTAGACCTGATAGTAGGATCATGGGTGAATGGCTGTGAGGGGCATTACAGCGGTCACATCCACAGGCGAGGTGATACACAGAGAGATGTAGGGTAGAATAAGGCTCAGTTGGGGGCCTGGGGCTATGTTAAGGTCACCAAGAGGGGTTCTGTAAGGATATAAGAAAAGGTTTACCAGGGTCCCCCTCCTTCCCCAGGGTGCTCTGTAGGAGGCCATAGCTGCTGCGTCCCAGCCTCATGAGCATGGATGTTTAATTTCACCCTTTAGAGATTTATAGGCTTGCTAGATTAAATTGCCCCTGCACTTCTACAGGCACGACAAGATCTATGACAAATAATACATCACATTATTAATTTGCTCACACAGAGTTAACCTGTGCAGCTTCGCCTGACTTACCCTAGGCTAAGCTCAGACCCCAGGTAATATGTTTCCAGTTGTCTGCAGAGAGAAGGTGGCTCTCAGGACAGACTTGCAGCAGGATGTATCAGCTAGGCACCTCTTTGTCTGCACATAGCCAGTCTTGGCCTAGCTGGGACACAGGTGACATTTCCTGGCCTCCCATGGCTTTCTGGCTGCTGCTACTTCTGGGCTGACTATAGCTCAGGCTTGGGGTAAGGCAGAGCTGTGGTTGTGGTTAGATATCCTGAGTCCTTCTGTTGGGTAGGAACTGGGTTCCCAGCCTTAACAGCATAGCAGCAGTGAGAGGATATCTGAGTGCCTCCTTTGTAGCCCAGAGACACGAGGGCTGCAGCTTCCACTTCCTCTTCCCCTTTAGTTTCCTATAGGATGAAGCAACTATTATTCTCTTTGGGCTACTCTTCCTCCAGCATGCCAGACAGCAGCAGTCCAGGCTGCAAAGGTGCCCATCTTTGGAAATGCAGCCAGTCTGTTCTAGTCCTTGACTCAGTGTGGAGGTGTGGGGCTCTGTCCTTTCCCATGAGGTCATAGTGGCCTCGTCACCCTCTGGCCTCTTACTCCCAGGTACTAGAGCTGGGACTGACCTGCTGATAGTTGGAAAACAGGACTTAGAGGGAAGCTGCACTTGGTGTGTGTGTGGGGGGCACACTGTGTGAAGACTCTCCCGCCACCTTGATGGTTTTTATCAGACACTTGGGGTTTACACTGCAGTTCCCACTGACTGAGTCTCCAGTCCACCTTGTTTGGCAGCATGGTGTAGTTAATGTCTCATAGGCCACAGAAGAACTGTTTTATTAACATGGCTACCTTGCTGTGCCACACTGGGTGATTGCAGTGGAAACCCCTTTATTCTAGACATGGGCCTTTGCTGTGCTGACTTGGTCAGCCACTCCTGTGGAACTAGGAAAGACCCACAGAAGTCACACATGTCCGTGGAAATGCAAGCAGGACTTACTCTCCTAGTGGCCATCTCTCATTAGGTGGCATTACCTTTGATTTCCAGGTTTAGGTGGAGGCTCACTTTTGTTCTGTTTACCCAGGTCCTTGCAGTGAGCAGCATGTTGTCATTTGTATTTCCTTATTGGAAGCCAGCCAAGCTGATGTTCACCTAGGGTCCTCGATGGATACTCATTTTCTAGAGTAAATGCTAACTGATTGCTTAGACCTTACATCTTAGGCCTTGGCACCTTGATTTTTTTTCTTTTGCAAACCCATCTTCAGTGGAATATATTTTAACAAATTCCTAAAATCCAACAATGCACTGTATAATCTACAAGAAAAAAGCCAGACAACCACATAGGGAAAGAGATAGAGAATGTTATATATGCACAGTGCACGAACGCCCCCCCCCACATATAACACATACATACACACACATCCACCACACACACACACATATACCACATACATACACACACATCCACCACACACACACACATATACCACATACATACACACACATACACACACACACACACACACACACACACACACACACACAGTACACTATACAGACAAAACGGTTCCAAACTCTGTCCAGCTATTAGGGAAATGCAAAGCAAATCATAGCTGACATAACACCCCACATGCACCAGGCTAGCTATGATCAACAGTAGGTAGTGATAGGCGTAGGGAGGCTGTGGAGTAACTGGAATTGTCAGTGCCTATTATGTATAAATCCTCACAGCTGCCTGAGGAAGGCATCTTATAGTATCCGCCAAAGTTAAACTCCCATGCTCAGCTTCACGAGCAGTATCAATCCCAGCAAATGCGCAGTGTGTATGCGGGCTCCAACACTGGAGTGTCCTAACCCCTATGGATGTTACCTTTGGTGTCAGCGATTTACAAACTAATTAAGGATCTGTAAATGAGAGCCTACAGGGTTATCGGGTAGGCCCTGAATACGACTTTAAGGGTCCTTATAGGAGAGTCAGAAGGAGGCTGGCCACAGAGAGAAAAGAGCAATATGCTGGTAAAGTCAGAGATTCCTTTGATGCAGCTGCAATATAAGGAATACCAGTAGCCACAAAACAACTGGATGACACAAGGGATGGACTGTTTCCAGAATCCTTCTGTAGAGGTCATGGCCCCACTGGTACCTTAATGTCCACCTACCAAAAAACACCAAGAACTGTGAGAATGTAATGTGTTTTAAGCTACTCAGTTCCGTGATGATTTGTAATAGCAGCCACAAGAAGCTAATACAGCTGCCAAGAGACACAGGCAGGTGTCCACAGCTGCATGGTGATGACTGTCAGCCTGCGACAAACCACATAACGGTCCACAGAAGAGAGGATGAGGATGCTGAGTTTAGTTCTCACAGGAATACAGTACAGCAAGTCCGGGGAATGGGGAATCTGCAAGTGTGTGTCATGGGACAGACGGGTCTTGTCACAGGATGTCGAGTGAATCCTGAGTCCTAGAGTCTGTGCTGCCTGAGTCAGTTTACATGACATACAACTTCATCCATGTCAGGTGCTGTCCTTGCAGATGGTAAGTGGAGGCCACATAGGATGGAGATGGAGCTCCTTCAGGGCTGGTATGTACCATGTAGGATATGTACAACTTTTAGTCCACATACTGTATTTCAATAAAATGTTTAAAGTAGAGCAGCATACCACTTGGAATTTTCATGGAGAACTTTTAGTTGACTGACTGCTGGCTTATTTTACTGCTGCAGTGACTGGTGATTAACGTGAAATAAATTCTTCCATTACAATGAATGCTTATTCATTTATAGTCACCAACTGTATTTGGAGAATAGGGAAACCAGGCAGTACACTGAAATCCTTCCAGATTTAATTGTATGGAGATGTAACTTAGATAATGTGAGTTTTTCTTTCTACACCTAGCAGAAGTTTTGGTTTGGATGGGTATTCTCCAAAGGCCAGCTTCTTTCTAAAGCAAACCAGACCCGAATGAGTCCAAATGTCAAAGCATCCTAGTGTTTTTTTTTCACTGAGCAAGAATCCAAGGACTTGAAGAAGTGCAATCAGGTACTTAAGGCATGGACAACTCCTAATTGCATGGGACATTGCTTTTCCAGTTCTTTTGGTCAGCCCCACATTCTTGCAGTCCAGGGCATAGGTAGAGGTTCCCTTTAGACAAGAGCTATTCATTCCAGATCCCCAGAGGTGCTAGTCCTCCTTGTATGTCTCCCTGGCATGACTACCTTACTATCCATAGACTTTGTGTTAGCTTTTGGTTGCTATGACAAAATTCCCGAGACAATCAATGCAGTAAGAGGAAAGATCATTTATTTTGGGTCATTGTTTCAAAGGTTTCACTTTGTGTCCCTTGGCCCTAATGATTTTGTTTTGAGGCAGCATGAGGTGGAGGAGCTGTGGTAGGCACCAACTGTCTATGTCATGGAGGCTGGCAGGCAAGGACAGGAACGGTGTTGTTGTTGTTGTTGGGTATGAAGTTCCAATTTCTCCTTTAAGAGCATACCTACAGTGGGCTCTTCACACTAGGCCCACCTTTTAAAGACCCTACTACCTCCTAATACTACCTAGCCACTGGAACCAAGTATAGGCATTCTGGGGACCCCCTCACACATCCAGACAATATCAAACTCCTCATTGCTCTGGACTCTGCTTCAGCCCTCCTGTTCTGTGCTTAGTTCCCATGTACTGCCATGTACCCATGGCAGGTCCGTGACTGGAGAGGATACCCTTGCCCATCCTGGCCACACTGGTTTCACAGGCTTGAGCTGGCTGGAAAGACTATCACTATGGGCAAGGGTCATTTACACCTTGTGGAGTCCACAGTGGACTGTTGAAGGCTTTGGTATTCTGTGTGTCTACCCTGCTCTGAGCGGCTCACTGTGTACATGCAATTTGTTTTCTCCTTAACATCCTGTGAAGAAGGCGCAGCTCAGTGGGCTCTTTATGGTCCCAGGGTTTGGGGATTGAGTGTGTATGTGTACACACTTGGTCATGATAACCCCCACACCGCTACTTCTTCCCAACTACAACAGTCCAGTGCTGTGTTAATCCTGCATTAAGTAAGGATAAGAAGGTGGAGGTCAAGGTTTAGGGATAGCAGAAGCAGATAGCAGAGCCTGTGCCAGACTTGACCACATGTCATGGGTCCTTATGACCCTCCTTCCTGGCTGGCCTTTCCCAGTCTGGCCCGGGTTCTCCAGATTCCTCAGACCCAGTAGGTAGTGTGGTTCTGGGTAGGGATGGTAACGGTGCCATTTCCTGAGTGTGAGCCTATGGTGCTAGGCTTTGTGAATTAACCACTTGGGGGTGGCAGCTCTGGATGAATCCTTAGGAAATGCACTACCACTCTCTTAGATGCTCTGAAGGGTGGCACGTGTCAGTCCTGGTTGCAGACTCCAAAACAGGATACATAACAATACAGGGATGGTCTCTCACACTTGTTTTAACTGAGCTTCCAGAAGTCCTCCTCGGTATTTCCTGTCATCTTGACATTGTGCTGCTGTGATGTGTCTGGTGACATTGAGACTGCAGTGACCATAGTGTGGTGTGTGTGGTGGCATGGTGACTGTGGTGAATCTGCTGCTGTGATGTGCCTGGTGGTATTGTGACTGAAATTATCATGCTGAGGTGTGTCTGATGACTTTGTGACAGTGACGCTGCTGCTGTGGTATGCCTGGTAACATTGTGACTTCAATGACCATACTATGTTGCGTCTGGTGACATCATGACTATGGCTATTGTGCTGTAATGTGTCTAGTGACATTGTGACAGTGGTGACCATGCTGTGATGTGTCTGGTGGTATTATGACTGTGATGACCATGCTGTGGCGTGTCTCACGACATTTTTGCTGCTGTGGTGTCTAGTGGCATTGTGTCTGTGGATGTATTGCATGCTCTGCTTTCTGCAGAGCTTTTCCAGATGTGGTGATGGGCCAGCTGGACAGCGATTCAGTGTGCTTTGACCCTAGTGGCCCAGCAGATTACATGCACATCCTGTTTTCCTCTGTGGGATGTCTGATCTCATCTATGTTTTTTGTCACTATGCAAGGACTTCTTGAATGTCAGACTCTTTAGAACGGAATAGCTGTTTGGTGGAGAGGGAGGAGGCTCTTGCCTCCTTACCCTAACCAAAGGCTGTAGATGCTTCTTCATACTGTCCATTGGCATGTTTTTCATTTGCATTTGCACTATCCATTGCCCTGACCATGACTGGGGCTTCTCACTGATTCTCAACAACCCATGCTCTGCCTTGAGTTCAGTAACAGCTCAGTAAAACAGTCAAATGTTGTTTTCTCAACTTACATACCTACTCTGCCACACTGAAACTCAAGGACCAGGCACAGCTCTGCTCCAGCAACCTCTTCTGCACTTGTTTGCAGAAGATCAAATAAAATAAGGTAGTGGCATGTGACAGGAGTCACTCTATGTCCCTGGCTTTACTCTGGGGCTCTCATCCAGCCCTGGTATCAGAAAGTATAATCATTTAGTCAGTATGGCCGAGGAATAGAAAGAGCATTCATCTCATCCCACTGGACAGGCAGAATATTGGGTTACTGTGCTCAGGGTCTGAGACCTGGGGCTGACTCTTTTAGTGCCTGAATACCTGGGGTCCTTAGGAGCCAGTCTACACAGAGAGACCCCATGGCTCTCTTCCTGAGGATATATACTCACAAGTATACATGCTTGTGATATGGATGGTCTTCTACATTGCCTTGACCATGGCTGGGATTTTATGAACAGGACACACACACACACACACACACACACACACACACTTACGTGCATGCACATACACACACACACTCACATACTCACACACTGTATGCATATACACTTATTCTCACACTTACATACTCACACACATTCATACATTTACACACATCACACACCCACTCACACACATGCACCCATACCCACACACTTACCCACACACATGCACATTTGTGCAAACACACACACATACACACACACACACAGTGCCAGAACCGAAGCATAGAAAGTCGGTTCTCTTGAGTGTTCTTGTGCTTTGAGTCTCAGGTCTCCAGCTGCATCTGTTGGCATGGAAACTGTTGATCAAACTTGAGGGATGGAATGGTCCAGAATGTTAGTCCTTTCTCATTCCCCCTTCCCTGATTATAGTGCTACCAGCAGTTGTTTTTGCCCTGGAAAATAAACAGAGGAGTCAGACTCCAGCGGGAAATTCACCTCCCCTGTATTGGCCTCTCTAAGGCCAAGACTTCTCACCTGGAGTGAAGAACTCAGTGATTTTTCTGGGTTCTGGCACACATACCAAAGGCAGAATAAGGAAGACTGGTTTCTGCTCTCAGGGAACTTTGAGTATGTGTTGGCATATAGGTGGATAAAAGGCTAAGCTCGGGGTGCTGCATCGTGGATGCTCTGGTAACCATTGATGATAGGAGCAAAGCAGGTGGCATTGGTCATACACTTCAGGGGTGGGCTTCATACTGAAACGTCTTGCCAAAGCCCAGTGTGCAGAAGGGAGACTGAGATGCTGCTTGTCCCAGTCCAGTGACCACGGTCAGCATTCTCAGTGAATCACTGACAACATGCATGTGTAGTAGCATGTAATGAGAAAAGCGGCTTGAGGTTTCTCTTCCTAGACCCACAACTTCTGTGTAAACACGTCAGATAACCCCTTCAGACAAGTTCCAGCTAAGTGACATTTGACATGCTACCTCCCTGGTAGTCTTCAAGAGTGTCTAGGTCAGAGGTTTTCAACCTATGGGTTGCAGCCCTTTGGGGGGGGGTGTCTCATATCAGAGATCCTGAATATCAGATATTTACATTACAATTTATAATGGCAAAATTACAGTTATGAAGTAGCAACAAAATGATTTTATGGTTGGGGGTCACCACAACACGAGGAACTATATTAAAGGGCTGTGGCATTAGGAAGGTTGAGAACCACTGCTCTGGGTCATCATAAAGAAGGAAGGTCTGAATAGCTGTCACAGACACAAGGAGGCAGATGACTGAGGGTGGTGTGGTTTTCTCAATAGGGACTTGGAACAGAAAAGGGACATTTGGAGAAAGGGCTTAATTAGCTATAATGGACCAGTCTTGCTTCATAAATCGTGATAAGCATATTGTCATTTTCCTGTAAGGCTCAGCCTTCAAAAACAATAAAACTGGGGCTGGGGAAATGGCTCAAGGAGTCACACACTTGCCAGACAAGCAAACATGAGCAAACATGAAGATCCAGTACCCCAGTGGTCACATCAATGCTGAAAGGACATAGCCACTCAAATGTAACCTTAGCACTCAGGAGGTGGGGACTTCGTCCCTGGTGCAAGCTGGCTTGGCTAGACTCGCCAGATCAGGGAGGTTCAAGTGAGAGGCACCATCTTTCTCTATATCATAGGAAGTGATCAGAAATGCATCTGACATCAGCCTCAGGCCTCCACATGTATGCACACACATGTGCCTGTGCACCTGCAAGCACGTGCACAACACATGCATATATATGTGTACACACAAAACAAAACTACAACCCCAACCCCCCATAAAAATCTCTTAAAATACCGAGTCAGACTGAGTCCCATTGCCCTTGGTGGTAGATGCTTAGCTCCTGACATTGTTCAGCTCCAGAGCCTGAGCTGGGCCATCCACTTTTGGCCTCTTATGTTTCCAAGAGAACAGGGACTGTGTTTGGTCTAGTGCTTGAGCTAGCCAGATTTCCATCTCTGTGACAGAGTATCTGAAGCAGAACTTAGAAACAGAGAGGACTTAGAAGGGGAGAGGAGAGGACTCATGGTTTTAGAGATTTCAGCATCTTGGTCCCATTGCTCTGGGCTGGTGGCAAGGCAGAGCATCTGACAAGGCTCTGACTGACAAGGGCACACGTCAGACAGAGCTCTCCCTTCATGGTCGTCTTGAAGCACAGGGTGAACTGCGTTTAGAGTACTGTCTGTCCCCCTGGAACCCTCTGAACTGTTGCTACCTCAATGGCTGAATCCACTAATGAGGTCAGAGCCCTCCCATCTGGTCATCTCCACCTCAGAGCACTGGGGGACAAGCCTTCAGCACTTTGGTGTGGTGGGTAATGGGTGTGTCAGGTCCAAGCTGTAACAGCATTCAGAATATATATTTTCGTATGCCCCAGGTATCTGAGTGTTTGAAAAAAATTTTCTCTGATGTAGTCTCTGTCCTTACTCAAAAATCATTGTCAAGAAAAATAATCCAGTCACATCATCATATTACCCATTTTCTGGCACTGGGTGCCTGGGGAATTGTATCACTCTGCCCAGACCACTCAGGGTATGGTCACTTTTCATTTCTTTGATGACTTTGGGCAGCTGTGCCTCTGACCTCTGCTTCTCTCTTATAATTAATCCCTGGGGCCACAGGGGTCTTTTTATTTTTTTTTTAAGTATTGATCCTAGTAGACAAAAGGCTGATGTGTGGTTGATGGGCCAGCAAGAAGGCAGGAGCTGAGTGTCTGCGTGGGTGAGGCTGGCACTGGAGATTTATGTCCACGGTCACACTGATCCATCTGTTTGGTTCCCAAGGAGGGGGCTGCCTGCAAACTGAGCCCAGCAGCGAAAACCCTGGGCTGCAGAACTTAGGTTCAGTTTCTTTAGCGTCCATAACTGTCACCTCCTATGTGCTTAGCAGAGGCACAGGATGAAGTGGGAGGAAGAAGAAACCTTTAAACAGGCTCAGACCTGTTGTGCAGTCTGAAAGGTGGCTCTGGTGCAGTGGAAGGTCAGCTGGGCCTACCACTGTCCAGGTGGCAGTGCATGTCCATCATTAGCTCCTCCCACCTGCAACACCAGTAACACCCTTTGCAAGATCATGGGACTGCTGAGTGACATGGGACTTGGTATATGATGCTGTGTTGTGTGGGACAGGGGAAGCTGACGATGGGTTAGAATAGGAAATATGCCTCTTAGAAGGCAGAAGACCCACTCTACTGTGGAGTATGATGGTTTGGATAAATATACCACAAAGGCCCATGTGTTAAAGGCTCATCCCAGTGGTCTGCTGTTGGAAGGTGGTATGGGTTTTTTCAGAAGAGGGGCCTGAGTGGGAGTCCCTTATGTCACTGGAGGCAGGGTGTTCCTCTAAAGAGGATTGTGGCCCCTTCTTCTATCTTTGTCTTCTTGGGCATGAGGTGAGTAGTTTGCTCTGGAGAGCCGGCCCCTGGCACATCCATCAGAGGCCCAAAGCAATGGGTGCATCTGCATATGGAGTGTAGCCCATAGAACAATGGCCAGAATTTCTCTTCAGAAGTCAGTTCTTCCAGGGCTCTTCTCACAGGGACTGAAGCTGGCAGCATAGGTACCGTGGGTGAGTCAGAGTTCTCTCTCTTGTCCTGGAAGCCTGTCAGAGGAAACAGTTCCTGCAGGTCTTACCACTTCTCTGGAGTTTTGGCAAATTAGATGGAGCCATATGAAACTGTTATTTTTATATGTCAGAGTGATCAAATATAGGTAATTTCCTATGCTTCGAGCTCATTTTTAGTATTCTGGCAGCTTTGGTAAGAGAACATTTTTATTTTTAAAAATGTTATTTTTAGTTATTACATATATGCAATTCAGTGCATTAGGGGAAAAAAGATGAGAAAAACTGGGCTTGGAGACTCGGAGACGTGGAACTCTTTCCTGCTGGGGCTGATTTTATCACATACTTCCCTTGGGTTTGGGCACACAGGAGCCAGCACCCTGTGTCTCCACTTCTCTGGGGGCCTCGTCTGTGTTCACAGACCCTTCATTCTGCACCCTGGCCTCTGAGCTTGTGCTGTCACGCTGAACTTCCCAGAGTTGTAGTGAATGTTTTTCTGTTATAATTGATGTCTTTGTAGTTGTGCTCTGTCTGTCCGTCCATCAGTTTGTCTGTCTGTCTCTCACAATCTTTTCTTCCCTACTTCCCCAACCTCTTCCACTTTTCCTTTCCATTCCTCTTCTCTTCTATCTCTTTCTTCTTCCTCTTTTTCTTCTTTCAATACCCAGGAATCTTTCCTGTGATAGGTTTCCTGAAGTAGAATTGCTGAGCAAAGCATCCGTGTTCAGATGACCCCAGAAATGTTTTGTTGCCCATGACATCTGTGAGAGGTGCAGGCTTCCTTCCTGGCTGAACCTGCCTGTATTGCACACCTCCTTCCTTTCTTCCATCATTCTCTTCTTCCCTCTTTTTATCCCTTTTGGCGTGTACATGTGCACTTGTGTTTATGTGCATATGAAGGTCAGAGGTCAAAGGTCAACTTTGGGTGTTGTTCCTTAGATGCCATCCATTTTTTTTGTCTGTTTTTCTTTCTTTCTTTTTCTTTTTGTTTTTTCAAGACAGGATTTCTTTATATAGCCCTGGCTGTCCTGGAACTTGCTTTGTAGACCAGGGTGGCTTCAAACTCACAGATCCACCTGCTTCTGCCTCCTGAGTGCTGGGATTAAAGGAGTGCACCACCGCCACCACCACCACCGCTGCCGCAGCTGCCTGTCTCTGCCTCCCTGACACTGGGATTACAAACCCTTTGCAATCACTTCCAATTATTGATGAGGTTTCTAGAGATAGTCCTAGTGTTTTCATGGCAAGCACTCCACTGACAGAGCTAGCCCTCTTCTCTCATTTACTCATGTTTTCCCTTACCTCCTCATCTCTCTCGTTGGATGACACCACTGAGTATGGTGTACCACCTCACATCAGGTGCCATTCATACGCTGTCCCGTGGAACACTGCTCCAACTTGACTGGTGGTGTCTGGAGGGGAGAGCAGGGACTTGTGGCTAGCCCTCTGGGAAGTTTCACAGACTTCTTTGGTGTTCCAGGGAGACATCCTCAACCTTGGTTGGTCCTGATTAGACCCCTGGGCTCTTGTGCTTTTAAAGATGTATTTCATTTTCCCTGTCACTTGGTAATAGAGGGAGCCACAGGGGGCATCTGGGTCAGACAGCCCGGAGGAGCTGTTGGAGCCCAGCTGGCATCCAGAACTGCTGGCAGCCCTGAGCATCTGAGGAAAAGCTGCCTGGTCCTGTTTCCCAGGAGGATCTTTGTCCTCCTTTTGCAGAAGCGATGGATTCCTGGATCCGCTCTGCTGGGCTGGAAGCAAGAACTTAGATTTCCTCTGGTTGAGGAACTTAAAATGGAACAGTTTACATCAATTCCTCCAAACTCAACTTTGTAGCCATTTCTATGCATGGAAACACATTCCATGGGAACCCTCTGGTGATGGATTTGAAAGCCTTTCATTCCCAAACACTGTGACCTCTTAAAGACCAGAGGGTGTGAGACTGGGGATGGGGCCCATGTGTGGGGGCAGTCTCCTCTCACCCTGAAGGAGGAAGAGGTGCAGGTCCTCAGCTGTTCTGGGTCACAGGGTTGTTTGAACACTCAGGGAAGGGGAGGTAGGAGTGTGTGTGTGTGGGGGTGATCATTCCTTTCGGCTCCATGCGAAGGTTCAGAAAGACTGAAACAGAACCGACTCCCAGCAAGCTCCATGCCTCTGCTGTCTGTGGGAGGTGGAGATTTTGTGTATTGTTTCATTATCTAACAACAAAGAGCTAATAATGAAGATAAATAGATGTGACACTCCTCTGTGTGGAAGCCTGCCTCCGATTGCAATTACCCTCTATCTTTAGAGGAGACACAGAGAGCTGTTTTCTGGCATCAGAGCTTGGAGGATGACAAGACCTTGGTCCTGAAGGGGCGGGGACATTTTAGACTCAGGCACCCTTTGCCTTTCATTTTGTACAAGCAGGTTTTTTTTCCCACTTATTTTTTCTGGTTATGAAATTAATATGCAATAATTATAAAAATTAAAAGTATAGAAATAAATAACCAAGGAAATGAAAGCCTCCCCCTTCCCCCCATTTAACCCCCTACATAGACAGATATTGTCAGCTTGGTATGTAATCCTCTCTTCTTTTCCTCTATGGGAGTTTTAAAACTCATCTTTTATGAATATATATGTGCTTATTTTTAATATTTTTCAACAAAATGAGATCAAATTATAGGTTGAGCATCCCTCTTCTGAATGGTTTAAAACCTGAAACTTTCTTAGCAATATGATGTTGCAAGTGGAAAATTCCAACTCTCTTTCTGTATATAAATCTCATGTCACACACAAAAGTCTTTTAAATACCAAATAAAACTGTACACAGATAAGAGTATTTCTAGAGCTCATATAGCTCCATGTGGAGCATGGCTTTTTCATTTAAACTTGGGTCAAACCCAAGATAAACCTCAGCAAATATTCCCAGATCTGAAACACTGGGAAAGCCCGACCACCGCTGGGACGCTGAGCTTTTAGATAAGGGGTCGTACCCCATTTAGAGACTGTGATGTCTCTGTAGGTGCAGCCTCATCTGGAGCAACGTGTCTGACATGTTGTTGTCCCGTGTCAGTTGTACAAGGAGCAAGATGGATTCCAACACTTGTGCAAGAGACGACCATGGACTTACTGTTTCCTGTCCTTGAAGGCAGGGGTGGAGTGCAGTGTCACAGCAGTGTCCTTGATAGCCACTGGTGGGCTTGCGCAACATGGCTCCGCTTTGCTAGGTGGGGAGGCTGAGCATCAGACGTGAATAGGAAGTGTATGTGCAGGTACGTATGTGTGCAAGCATATGTGTATGTTCACATGTGTGCAGGTGCATGCATGTGTGATTGCGTTTGTATGGAGGCCAGAGTATCATATCTTAGGAGTTGCCCACCACATTCTAGACGGGGTCCCCTGGTTCAGAGCTTGCTAACTAGGACTGGGTTACACTGGCTGAATCACAAACTCAAGGGATCCACTTGTCTCCACCTCCAGGTCTGAGATGGCAAACATCTACTACCACACCTGGCTTCGTGGTGATAATTGTAAGTGATGCTGGTTGCATGGCCTTGTTGCTGGTGAATGTATCAGTCTGCAGCTCCACTGAGCATGTGAACATCTGGTTAGAGCCTTGCAGTGGCTGCTCATCTGTAGTTCTCAGTCCGTGGTTTCAAGTTACCCATGGTCACCTGTGGTCCTAAAATAGAAATATCTATCTGCATCCGAGACGGAGGCGTAGATGGAGACAAGATAGAATATTCATGTAACATTTTAGAAGAGTGTTGTAATTGTTCTGGTTCATTATTAGCTCTTTCTGTGCCCAGTTTGTAAGTTTGACTCTTGTCATTAGGCACATATGTTTAAGAAACAGTGTTGATAGTGGCTTAGGCATCCCTCGGAGGTCTTGGTGTATATACCCCCAAAATAAAGATTTTTTTTTTTTTTTTGTATTTCACTGTGCTCCTTTTAAAATTATGAATAAGGGCCAAAGATAAGGCTTTGTGAGGAAGGGTGCTTGATGCTCAACCATAGGGTCTGAGTTTGGATCTCCCTTCTCCCCCACCCATAAAAAGCCAAGCATCACCCAGTACACATGTAACCATAGTACCTGGGAACAGAGAAAGGCAAGAGGATTGCTGGGGCTTGCTGTAGCTAGCCTAGCTCCAGGTAGAGTCTGGAGAGACCCTGCCCCAAAGGACTAAGGTAGAAGGTGGTAAGAGAGGAAGCTCAATTCGCTCCTCTGGCTGGAATTCCCATGCATGCGCATACACCACACTCAACTATACATAGAGTTGTTTAAAGGTTTAAATAGAGTACAGATGGTAAACAATCACAAGCCAGGCTCTTGTATGTGGTAAGAATTTGAATTTCTTCTTCAGCTGTTGTTGCCTGTTTCTCTGCTGATGTGCTTAGGGTTTTCCCATCGATTTATTGGTGTGTTTATCATACCAGGGCTATTTCTCACTCGTCATAGACATTGTAGGTATTTTCTCTCAGATTTCTCTGTGTTCCTCAAGTCTGTTTAATGACATCCTGGGCAATGCAAAGACTCAGAATTTTTATGCTATTCAGTGTCAAGGTTTTCTTTTATGGCTCCTCAATTTCCCTATAGAACAGACATCCTTACCTTAAGTGCAGGTGAACACTCCCTGTTTTCATTTTCATTTATTTTTATTTTAAGACAGGGTCTCCTGTAGGCCAGGTTGGTCTTGAACTGTTTTTGTCACAGAGATGACCTTGAACTCTCAACCCTCTGGTCTTTACCTCCAGAGTGCTGGTGTCAACAGGTGTATAAGGCTGCCTTTCTTTTTTATACCCAATGCTTCTGCATACACACCTTCTTTTGCCCATCTGCACTGCATTTTTAGATATAGTGTGAATTGAAGATGTAGTTTTCACATTGACATTCTGTTTTCCAATGTTACTTATCAGTGAGCCATCTTTAGATCTCTGTTTTGATATCTTTTCCTCCCTTTTGTTGATAGGGATTGAATCCAGGGTCTCATGCAAACTAAGCATGCACTCTGCCATTGAGATACCCCCAGTCCTCCCTCTTCAAGACAAAGCTTTGTTAGATAATCCAAGGGCTTGAACATGTAGAGTGTGAGTATTGGTTACTCTCTATCTTGTGATAAAATACAGAAAGAAAACACAAAGGCACACAAGGGTGAGAGGGCTCACTTTTGTTCATACTTTGATGGTATACTCCATCACGGTGGCAGGAGCTTGGGGCAGCAGATCACATGGCAGCTGCCTTGGGAGCTCAGAGGAAGATGAGGGCCGATGTTCAGCTCACGTTCTCCTTTGCATTGAATCTGGGACCCCAAGTCATGGAATGATGCCTGACAACAGTGGATGAATCTGCAGCTTCTATTAACTAATCAAGATAAATCTCTCACAGATATGCCTGCCAGGTGCCTAGTCTACTCTGTGATTCCAGATCCTTCGGGTTCACTGTAGCTAGACTTTTGGCTAATGTATGGGTTCCTTTTCTTTCCACCCTTATTCCTTTTTATTCCACCTCTCAACACTAGGTAGGAGAGAAAGAAGGCTAGAGAGGAAAGGGGCATCAATATTGGTAGACGATTTCCTGCTGATTGGGGGCATCTAGTTCCTAGGGGCAAGTTTGATCTTCGCCAGGATATCCAATTTCTTCTTCTTGGGTCTTTGTGCATGACCACTTGAAAAACAGCAATAAAAACAACCAGCAACACCACTGCAACCACTAGCAGCAGCAGCAGGAACAGCAGCAGCAGGAGCAGCAGGAGGCAGCAGGAGCAGCAGCAGAAGCAGCAGAGCAGCAGGAGCAGCAGGAGCAGCAGGAGCAGCAGGAGCAGCAGGAGCAGCAGGAGCAGCAGGAACAGTAGGAGCAGCAGCAGCAGCAGTAGCAGCAGCAGAACAGCAGCAGCAGCAGCAGGAGCAGCAGGAGCAGCAGGAGCAGCAGGAGCAGCAGGAACAGCAGGAGCAGCAGCAGCAGCAGCAGAGCAGCAGGAGCAGCAGCAGCAGCAGTAGCAGCAGGAGCAGCAGGAGCAGCAGGAACAGCAGGAGCAGCAGCAGCAGCAGCAGCAGCAGCAGCAGCAGGAGTAGGAGCAGCAGAGCAGCAGGAGCAGCAGCAGCAGCAGCAGCAGCAGCAGGAACAGCAGGAGCAGCAGCAGCAGCAGCAGCAGCAGCAGCAGCAGCAGCAGGCAGCCACCACCTCTCTCAGGCTCTAGGATTTATACCCTCTCTCAAGAGCACCCAGAATTCTGAATGTCATACACTTGCAGAAACTATCGGCTGTTGGGAAAATCATGCCCCTGCCAGAGCACGAGGCAAATCATAGTCTGCTGCTCTAGACAATCTAAAGCAGTCCCATATCCCACACTTGGGATTAAAACAAAAATATATTCGTACAACATTTCTGCGTTTTAAAAGAAAACACAGTTCTCACTACATTCACAGTGTTAATTGTTACAGCATAGTTATTAGTTGTTGAGGTGTTTTGTGTTATTTCTCTGCGTGTGTAGATTCTTCTCTTTGCTTCACTTGTTTATTCTTATGAAAATATCAGCTGTTAGAGTTGCAGTGACTTTCCTTCTGAGACCACCACTGGGGGCCATCCCTGAGGTAGTTGTGGCATCACTAAATCAGAATTTTTCATGAATTTAAATATTTATTCACTTTATATCCCAATATCAGCCCCCTCTCCTCCCAGTACTCCCTCACACAAAACCTCTCCCCACTCCCCCTCCCCTTTTCCTCTGAGAAGGGGGAGCCCCCTTGGGTATCACCCCTTCCCAGCACCTCAAGTCACTGCAGGACTAGTTACATTCTCTCCCACTGAGGCCAGACACGGGGGCGGCAGTTAGGGGAATAGGATCCACAGACTGGCAAAAGATTCAGGGACAGTACCTGTTCCAGTTGTTCAGGGACCCACATGAAGACCAAGCTGCACATCTGCTACATATGTGCAGGGGACCTAGGTCCAGTCCATGCATGCTCTTTGATTGATGGTTCAGTCTCTGAGATTCCCCAAGGGTACTAGATATCTCTCAACTGAAGAATGGATAAAGAAACTATGGTTCATTTACACAGTGAAATACCAGCTATTAAAAACTAGGACATGAATTTTATATGGTTGAAACTAGAAAATATCCTGAGTTAGGTAACCCAGACCCAAAAAGATGTTCATAAGTGGATCTTAGCTATAAAGTACAGGATAACCATGCTACAATCCACAGACCAAAAGAAGCCAAATAACAAGTAGGGCCCAAGGAAGAATGGTTAAATCTTTCTCAGAAGGGGAAATAAAATAGCTATCGAGGTAGATGGAGGGAGGGAACTGGGTAGGAGAGGGGTTAGGGAAGGGAATGGGGGGGGGAGGGTCACTGTAGGGAGAGCAGAAATGCCTGACCTGAGGATGCCAGTCTCTAAGGAGCTTGCCAGGGATTGAAGGGGTTTTAGGATGAGACCTAGGATGTATATCAGATTATGTTCAATACCATGTCCTATGTCACAGAATTTATCTAAGCACTAGGCTGCTTTTTTTCATTGAGCATTGTCTCTTGTGGCTTTCTTCCTTTGCCACCTTACCAAACTTCTGTTGTGGGGCTTTTCCCTGGAGATTGAACAATGTCTGTTCACCTCAGAGGGGTCACCATGAGAGACCAAGAAATTGGATATTACCAGTTAGCTGAGGAACAAGGAGATTATATGGGTTATTTAAGCAGCATGGTGACTCAAGGCTGTGTATTACTGAAAAGGCCCTCACATGTGTATGGACTTCTGGGACCTGAGTCTGTTAAGGATTGGTCTTAATGGGTGTCTACCACCCTACATGTTCTCTACTTGACTATACCTGTGTAAAGACCTTGAAACGAAAACTTCGAAGCTTCCTGTCTTTATCCAAACATTGACAGATAACTGAGAGAAGCCTTCATCTCAGCTCCTTGGATCGTCAAATGGATGCTTCTGTAGGTTGATTGCATGGACCTAAGATCTTTCTTTCATGTTTCCTTGTTTTGGATTACTTGTTCATTTGTATTTCCATTGCTTTAGCTGTTGACTGTTTAAACAGTGTCCATCTCTGGTAGACTTTCCATTAATTACAAGGCCCCTGTTGCTGTTTAACTGGATCATCCAGCCTTCACCATTTGTAGCTGATTATTGGAAGTCTTGAATCTGTCCTTAATGAACGTAACCATTGTCATTGCTCTTGGGCAAAGATTTAATGCTTATGAACAACCATGCACCGGCAACTTTTATGAGGAACATATTTTGGTCTTAGGACCTCACTTTTATTTTTGGACATTTTCGGTGTTTCTATCCTTTTGAGCTGCCGTAAAAGTTTTATGTTTAGAACATTTGCCTGATGTATGTCTGAGACATTAGGGAGAGATGAAGACGGTGTAGGGGTCTTGGAACTGGGATATCAGTGGTTCGAGCTCTATGTAGGAGAAGATATTGAACATATAACCTGCAACCAGATTAGATGTCTCCTAGATGGCTTCAGTCTTGTTTGGGGGCTTGTGTATGAAATTAACACTCCAATTAGTGGGTCTAGGACACCTGGCTCTGTGCTGCCCACTGCTGGGCAAATATGGGATTAGTCTTCCTACTGCATGGTCTAAACTCATTGTGTCAGAAGTCTGATGAAAAGGAGAGGAAGCTGGCCTGGAGGTATGGGCTTGGGGCTTGGGCTTTTATTTTATCAAAATTTTGTCTACTGGAAATCAGCTTCTTGTACTATCCTATTGGATGCTTAATTTTTCATCTTGTTTAGTTTGGATTCCTCTGCTTACAGGGAGGATGTTGGGATAAGGGTGAGGGTGGGAGAAGAATAGTCTAGGCTATCTCCAGCCAATTGAGGCCAAGCTTGGGCAGCTTTGTAGAGGACAGCCAGCAAGAGGATCATGCTGCCTGAGGGAAGTCCAGAGCCAGATCCAAAAGTGTACATGGGCAGAGCTGGCTTCTGGAATGTGGAAGGCTTTAGGGGACATCTCTGGAGTTGGCAAGAGATGAAAGGAAGGAGACATGTTCTGGTGTTAGGGGTCTGTCAGGAGTAATGATCCCCTCTGACTCCAGGGTCTGATCCTAATCATTAAGTAGTAGGATCACATTGGAAACCAATTGAATGTTTCCAAGGAAGCAGTCAATATACTTGACTTTGGGAATGGGCCATAAGAAGAAGTTGACTGTGGGTTAAAATGTATGTACTAGACCAATTTGGCCACCTCTTAATGTGCTTTTCAGAATGGCCTATTTTCTTCCTATTATTATTATTGTTGTTGTTATTTTTACTTATTCAGGTTACATCCCGCTTACTGCCACCCTCCTGGTCATCCTCTCCCACAATCCTCCCCCCCCCACACACACACCTTTTTCTTTGAGTGGCTGTGCCCTCTGCCATGTAACATGCCCCCCCTCCAGCACATCAAGTCAGTGAGGGAAGGCACATTCTCTCCCACTGAGGCCAGACAAGGCAGCCCAGCTAGAAGAACATATCCCACATACAGGCAACAGCTTTTGGGATGGCCACTCCCCCCCTTCCAGTTGTTTGGGACCCATATGAAGACTAAACCACACATCTGCTACGTATGTGTGGGAGGCCTATGAATGTATGTTCTTTGGTTGCTGGCTCAGTCTCTGAGAGCCCCAAGGGTCCAGGTTAGTTGACTCTGTTGGTCTTGCTGTGGAGTTCCTATGCCCTTTGGGGCCCGCAATCCTTTCTCCTATTCTCCCATATGAGTCCCCGAGCTCCACCCACTGTTTGGTGTGGGTGTCTGTATCTGTCTGAGTCAGCTGTTGGATGGAGCCTCTCAGAGGACAGCCATGCTAGACTCCTATCTGCAAGCAAAACAGAGTTTCATTAATAGTGTCAGGGATTGGTGCTTGCCCATGGGATGGGTCTCAAGTTGGATCAATTATTGGTTGGCCATTCTGTTAGTCTCTGCTCCATCCCCTGTGCCTGTATTTCTTATAGACAGGATAAATTTTGGGTAGAAAGTTTTGTGGGTGGATTCATGTCCCTATTGCTCCATTGGGGTTCCTGTCTGGCCATAGGAGGTGGCCTTTTCAGGTTTTATATCCCCAACACTATAAAGTCATCCTCATTGATTCTTGGGCACTCCCCTTATCCCAGGTCTCTGTTTCATCCTGGAGATGTGCCTCCACCTTCCTACCCCCTCAATTGTAGATTTCTATTCATTCACATGGCCATCTGGCCATCTCTCCTGTCCCTCCCCATACCTGATCCCAACTCCCCCATTGCCCCCATCCCTTCTCCCATCCAGTTTCCCTCCTCACTCCGACTCTTATAACTATTTTATTCCCCCTTCTAAGTGAGACTCAAGCATCCTCACTTGTTCCTGTCTTCTTGTTTAGCTTCTTTGGGTCTGTGGCGTGCAGCATGAGTATCTTGTATTTTATGGCTAATATCCACTTATAAGTGAGTATATACCGTGCATGTCCTTTTGGGATTGGTTTACCTCACTCAGGATGATATTCTCAAGTTCCATCCACCTGCCTGCAAAATTCACAGTGTCTTTCTTTTTAATAGCTGAATAGAATTCTATTGTGTAGATGTACCACATTTTTTTTAGCCATTCAGAATGATCTATTTTCAAATGAAATCAGATCATTTTTAAAACGTTTTAGATTGATTCTTTGTGAATTTCATGCCATGTAGCTCAATCCCATTCATCTCTCCACCCTTCTTATCCACCCATATGTATACACACACATATACACACCCAAGGTTGATCTCATGTAGCTAAAATGCCACAAAAAAGGAAAGGGAGTGTGTCATGGAGCCATTCATGGACAGTAGGCTAAGCAGGGTACCCTTCTGTAGTGTCGTTGGCTGCTGGGGTTCTGGATTGTTGTCTATTGGGTACCTGCAGGCACCTGTATACAGGCTGAGAGTCTTGGAGCTCAGACTTCCCTCAGCTCTGCATAGTTTTTTTTTTTTTTAGTTTTTTACCCTTTCTTCCTCCCCTTCCTTCCCCCTCACCCCCATCCATCTCTCTCTTTTGATTCAGGGAATCAAACTTAAGGCCTTACATGTGCTAGGCAAGCTAGCTCTCTTGCGTTAAGCCACACCCCTTCATTTAAATAATTCTGGGTTACCCAGGCTGACCCTGAGCTCCTGTTCAAGCTCTGAAACTTACAACAGAGACTGTGGTTAGCGTGCTCCTTGGCTAAGCAGGAATATACTTTGTTTCCTGTGCACTTTCGCCTGAGGGTTCTATACATTACTCGGTGTCTTCTGGGACCATTCGACTTTCCTGGTGGCCCAATCCAGATGACTGGCACGAAGGGTTGGCAGATTCCTCCCATCATTCTAATCGGGATAATTCCTTGTCCAGCTGAATGTGAGATCTGCTTCATTAATCCATTCCTTCCAGCTGGGGGTGGGTTCTAGAATTGTAGGGCAAATGCTGAAAATGGGGTGGCATTTTGTGACTGTTGGCTTTGTCAGTCACCCTTAAACTGGGGAGACAGCATTGTTCTGAGCAGGGATTCAGCCAGCACAGCACAGTCAAGAACACAGGATTGGCCCTCCTGTGCTTTAACATTGCGTGAGGGTGAGAAATCAGGAGTGACTTCTATTAGGGATCCCGGTGCTCCTCTTGGGCAGCCCTTCATGTGGGTGAATTTAACATCTGCCCACATGCACATCATTTCCTTTGTCTAAAGCTGTGCAGTGGCTCTTTGATTTTCAATTTGAAACCCTTATCTTCTGACAGCTGGGCTGACCCAGAGCACAGTACTGGAAATGGGCTGCCGTCGCAGCGTTCCTAATGGGATAGGTTTTATTTCGAATGACTGCACTGTGACAGCCTTTAGCTGCCTTTGTGTGACTCTTCTCACAATAGCCCACTTTTCTCCCATTTAATGAGAACTGCTTAGCCGAAGCCTGCATACAGTTCTGGCCCCATGGTGGCCTGGGTGGATCCTGACTCATCTCCTAGGACCAGGGTCAAATGGGCCGGCCACAGTCCAGGACGCTTGGGGCAGGGGAGGAGCCCTGCATCTGATCTCAGGACCCAAGTGGCCTTTAGTGTGCTTTACATGACCCAGAACATGTTGTACTCAGGTCAGAATTGCTCTGCTGCAGGGTCCATGGCTTCTGAGTTGTGAAGATGCTTCCTGGATGAAGGGTCAGGGAGAGAGCCAGGCACGGGGCTCATTGATGTGTCTTAGCATTTAAATGATGTGTGTTTAGGGCTGTCTTACCATCAGGAGATTAGTGCTTAGGAAGTGTGGAGCAAAGGTGTTGGGTGCCTTCTGCCAGTGTGGCTCAGAATGTTTGGGGAATGAAGACCATCTCTCAGCTTAAGTCTGAGATCCTCAGGGGCTCCTGTAGCCTTGGTCTGCTTTTCACTCAAATGGGTAGGTGCAAATGTTGTGCCTCTGTTTAAATCAGTTCTCAAGGAGTCTGCCCGAATGTCAGAACTTGGGCTTTTGACTTAAATGAGAAATAAGGCTTTCTAAAGTCTCTTTCAAAACTGTCCTTTGAGGGCTCAGGGTGTTTTTCTCTGTGGAGAGTTCTTATCCAGCATTCTCAGGGACTAGGGACCACTTCACAGCACTGGACAAGCAAGCAAGCAAGCATGATGCATGCAATTGAACCAACTTTTCATGCTGTTAAAAATTTTACCATGTCATTGGTGGCAACATTCTCCTATGTCCTGTGACTTCTGTGAAGTACCTGAGGGTGTGGGCCTGGGTCCATTATTGGTTGGTGTGACAGTACCTGGTCTGGTACCACCTGTTCACTTACAATCTAGCTGAGAAGGTCCCCGTGTTCCTCAGATCTCATTCTGTAGAGTCTCTTCCTGTGGTTCTCACCAGTGGTCCTCTGAGGTTTATTCCTCATCTGTGTAATTTTCCCTTTGGCTGTTCCAGACTCATGGTCACTCTGTGGTCAGGAATGAGTTGACTGAGGTGGCTCTCTTCTGTTCTTTCATCAAGAAAATCTTTATTTTTCTTAGTTAAAAAAACTTATGATAAAATACATGTAACATGAAACAACCATCTGATTCATTTTTTTATCTGGGAGGTTAGTGTATAAAAATGCCTCTTCCTGCTGTGTGGAAGTTGCTTCATCCTGCAGAACTTACCCATCCAATCATAACTGTTCATTCCACTCCAGTCCCAAGCAGCCACTCTTTCACCTCTGTCTCTATAAATCTGACATTTCTCCGCATTTCAAGTAGACTTAAACACTGCTGCCATTTTCAGCTTGGCTCATTTCCCTTAACATGATGTCCTCAAAGTTTACGCCTGTTGTACCTGTGCCAGACTGTTTTTCCTTCTATGTACATTTATTTTTAACTGATACATAAAAGCCATTAATTTGTATTTTAACGATACTTTTACAAACAGAAACTATGTATATAAAGTAATAGTAAATGTTTAGATACATATAAACTTTGTATAAGATTTAAATCAGGCTAAAGATATATTTCTCAAACAAATATGATTTCTTTGTGATGAAAACTTTCAAAACCCTTCTAGCCCTTGAGATGTACAGTATATTATGTACATACTATTTATAATGACTCCTAATTGCTATCTGGCTTTCCAGTTTAAGGTTGAATAATATTTCATTTTTATGTATGTACTACTGTTTGTTAACTTATTTATCGGCTGTGCACTAGAAGCATCTCCTGTGGTAAAAATGACTGAAAAACAAGAGAGGGCATAAGCCTTTGGTGCTTGTAGTTTCTGCAGAGGCAGTCTCTGTGGATGGAGAGGGCAGAGTGGAGTATTTGTTCCTTTCCACATCTGAACAGTGACTCTCATGAGCATCCAAGTCTGTGCTGAGTGCAGAGGGTACAGATGAGCTTCCAACTCAGTCCCCCAAAGAACAGCAGCATCATGTGTGGTAATGACGGCTCCTACGCTGGGATAGTGGAGTGCGAGGACAGGGCTTGTTCAGAGAGAAGATTCTGTATCCATCCTGGAGGCTGGGTGCTTCCAGGCTTTCAGATGAATGATAGCTGTGTGTTCAGAACTGAATGGGCCTCTGGAAGCATTCAGTCCTTTTCAGACTCTTGGAAACAAGAGTATTGACAAGAGCTGGTGTGGCCCTGACCACAGATCACACCACACCAGGGCTCATGAGGTCTGTGCCTTTGAAGCTCCCTTGTCAGATGTGGGTGTTGGTAAAACCTCTCTGCAGTTGACATACCCAGAAACAGCCGAATGTGTTCTGAATTCTGAGAACCACCAGGAGAGGGATGAAAATGGGGAATGATGGGCGAGATTGCAGCTGTGGGCTGGGAAACCCAGAATGGGTGCTGTCATCTGCAGGAGATGGTCTTGTGCACCAAGTCATTTCAGTCTGAAGAAGATGAGTGTCTTATTTCTTTGGGACCATGCACAACAAGTGAGTGGCCATCTGTCAGACTTGCTTCTAAGGTCTCTCGATAAGGTGAGTTGGGGTGTCCATCTGTAGACAGGCAAGACAAGAAAGCAATCACAGTGGAAGATGTCCAGCGACACCAGGCAGGAAGGAAGGGCCAGTCATGGCAGGGGCCATGGGTTTGGCGCAGCCTTTCCTGATAGATGTGGCAGGCAGGCATTGGAAGTGCTGCCCACAACAGGTGTGGTGTTTTTGAGGTAAATGCTTTGTCAACAACCTTCTTAATGCCGTGACCCTTTAATATTTGTGGTGACCCCCCCCCTAATCATTCATTTTTTTTTTCAGACAGGGTTTCTCTATGTAGCCCTGACTGTTCTGGAACTCACTCTGTAGACAGGCTGGCTGAACTTAGAAATCTGCCTGCCTCTGCCTCCCAAGTGCTGGGATTAAAGGCGTGCGCCACCACTGCCTAGCAAAGGTGAGACGGACTCACAGCAGAGGCTGGACTCGAACTCTGGAGAGATGGCCGCCTTGGACTCCCGAGCGCGGCGACTACAGCAGTGCGCCACCGCTGGCTGGCTCATAAAATTATTTTTGTTGCTACTTCATAACTTTAATTTTGCTACTGTTATGAATTGCAATGTAAAGATCTGATATGTAGGATATCTGATATGTGATCCCCTATGAAAGGATTCTTGGACTCCCAGAGGGGTCCCAACACACAGATGGAGAAACACTGGTGTAAGGATTGGCAATGTTTCTGCCTATGGCAGGTATTGGGGAAGGCGGCTGCCATGTATCACTCTGCATGCTCAGTGCTTAGACCACAAGACCTGGATCAGCTGTGAGAACCCTACTACGCTTCTCTGTTAAGACTGGCCTTTTGGGAAAGGGCACATTGCCTTCATAGGACCCACAGCTGAGTTCTGGAACATTCAGGAACCCTACTGAATAACAGTGATTTTTTTTTTTTCCTTGTCTGTGTAGTCACATCTGTTTCAAGTTTGTTTCCTGTCAGTTGCCAGATGTCACTCGAGGTAGTTTTCCTTCTGTAAAATGGGATCCATTATTACTTGAAATTTAAAATTTAAATATTCAGTACTTCAGAATTTAAAAGTCTTGGGTTTAGGGTAAAATTTCAGTTTCATCCAGCTTCTTGAAAAATCAACATCACAAAACACTTTTTATTCTGTGCCTTTTAGAGAGAAAGAGCATTTCTGTAACAGCAAAACTTAGGTTTTGTATTAAGAAACACCGATAAGTCAACGCTTAAAAAGAACCTCAAGCAGAGGAGGTTTCAGCTCTGACTTCGGCAGAGCCTGACTGGGTACAGTATGTTCTCAGTGGCCCTGGAGCTGTGGCAGGGGTCAGCTGTGCTCCGGGGGAGCCCAGGCTCCAGCAGTTTGGACTTCACTGGCTACCTTCCTGTCCCTTGCTTATGTGCACAGAATCTGGGCAGGAAGAGACACAGCCACCAGCCCTGCATCATTTTGTGTCTCCAGAACAAATCTGTTTGTCACTTACCCACACTGGGGTGAGCGCCTATGGCTTGAGCTTGTCTGCCACCCTGTCTGGTGGAGATAAGATGCTCAGACCCAGTGGAGTTATGTAGGTGCCACAGAGGAAGAAGTTTAATTTAATGCACCCCCTTCTTGCCCCCCCCCTCGGCAAACCCATGTACATTTCTGCCATGAACGATATTGCCTTGTTTTCTCTGGAGCTCTGTGCGGACTCCCTTTCTCTCGTCATTTTAACAAACCGTTTAAATTAAATACACATTGATGGAGCCATTTGCTGATGA
Source organism: Mastomys natalensis (assembly GCA_021653895.1). Classification (NCBI taxonomy): domain Eukaryota; kingdom Metazoa; phylum Chordata; class Mammalia; order Rodentia; family Muridae; genus Mastomys; species Mastomys natalensis. Next base: position 494,124 of record JAJTUV010001115.1, read on the forward strand.
GTAGCATTTACGAAAACAGAAGCCTGCAGTGGGTCCCTCACCGCCGACACACAGTACAACATGGCCTTGAGGACAGTCCCTTCTCCTGTCTGAGGCTTTCTGGAGATGCTCTGAGCCACAGGTTCCTTTCTGTTTGAGTGGCAGAGAGATGAAGATGGACGTGCCCCTGGGGTGGCAATGAGGGCATGGCTCTGCACTAGCAGATCAGACATCACTTAGAGTCTCCAGGTGGGTGCAAAGAGAGCATTTACTATTTTAAAAGAGGTTTTTATAAGCATTCCTGAAATCCAATATAGTGATTTAAAAAAGAGTTTTGTTTTCTTCTCTTGCTATATTTATTTGAATTGATTTTCAAAGATACGGTCTTGCTACTTAGCCCAGACTGGCCTCAAAGTGGATATCCTCCTGCCTGAGTGCTGGGATTACACCTGTGCAGCATCATGCCCGGTTTTGTTATTAATTTTATAACAATGCCCTGTAATACTGTACTTGCTTGAGATGTTTGATGTCTCTGAAGTGAGTTTAAGAGGACCATATTTTAGTAACTTTTGTTGCTGGCTGGAAGACCTGAAAGTATTTGCAGGGTCATGCTTGGGTCTCAGCGATGCCTTCCTCCTGCTTATCCTGTGGCACGTGAGCCCAGGCTGTCTCATGGGCAGAAGAGAGGAGAGAATTTCTGTTTCTGAGATGATCTTACAGTAGGAAGCACAGGGAACTCTCAGGCCTGTCCTTCCATGCTTTGAATCCTATCTGCGAGAGCTGGGGAGGAGTTTTCTTGTCCTTGGATGGGTGATGACTAGCTTTGTCTCTCTACAGGACTAAATCTTGGATTTGGGATCTGCATGTGGCCTATAGAACTTTCTGATGTCCATTGAAGCCTCATCCTGGCCTCTCAACTTTCACAGGACTAAGTAGAAGGACACACACAGTCTGGGTTAGTCTGTGGAGCCCTTCAACTCAGTCCTTATGATATTCCCAGGCTGTTCTTTCTTTTCTTCTTCCTGTCTCAGGGAGACATGACAGGAGTGAGCTTCTTTCTTGTAGACATTCAAAGGTCTGGGAAGCATCCTCTTAAGTCCCTGCTTTGTCTCTAGACCTTTATTCTTGTTCCCTGAGCCTTTCCCTGGATGGTGCCTTGAGACCTTGGATGTTTACTTCAAACTACAAGGAAAAGATTAGAGCCATGGCATTCTCTTGTCACTCAGAAAATGTTTGTTGAATACCTACTGTGTGCCAGGCCCCTGATGGGCAAGCCATAGCCAGTTTGTATTCTGGTATTCTAGGTACATAAACCAGTGTAGTCTGGGATAGGGGCTATTGGGATTTGCTATTTTCTTAGTTAAGTTTCTATTACTGTGATAAAGACCATGATCAAAATTAGCTTGGGGAGGGAACAGTATAGTGGGTCATGTCCACTGAGGGAAGCCAAGGCAGAAACTCAAGGTAGGAGCTAAACCGAGGCTATGGAGCAACACTGCTTACTGATTGTCTCTGCTACCTATCTTATACAACCCAGGACACCTGTCCAGGGGTGGCCCCACCCACAGCAATCTGTCCCCTCCCACATCAATCATCAATTAACCCACGCACTTGCCTACAGGCCAGTCTGACAGAGGCAGTTCCTTACTTTTTGAGATTTCTTCTTTCTAGATGACACGAACTTGTGTTAAATTAATTAAGATAAACAAACATAACCACCAGCAGCCATGCATAAAGCAGAGTGCTCTGCACTGGCATTTGTCTATAGTAGATCTCAAACCCTAGGTCCTACAAATGTGCTAATTGAGGTGTCCATTGATAGCCAACTCTGGCCTCCAGGTTCCCCCTGAATCCCTCAGTCCCTACCTGTTACAGGGTTTGGCTGACATACTCTTATTATACCCTAAACTTCTCCAGGCCAGGAGCTGGCCTTGCCTCCTCATAGCATCTCTGGCCCCTGTATAACTCAGCCAGTTTGGCTATGCCAGTCTCTTGGCCCAGGCATCTCCCATTTTCCTCCCTCCTTTCCTCACATGGCTCAGCTCAGGGTCAGTGTCCACTCTGGACTTTCCAAAATGTGCCTGTCCCTGTCTGTGCTCTCCCTTTTATCTAGAATAAACCTTCTCCTCCACCATACCTAGGAACAGTCATGTCTGCCCATTCTTCCTTCCTTCCTTCCTTCCTTCCTTCCTTCCTTCCTTCCTTCCTTTCCTTCCTTCCTTCTTCTTTCTGTTTTTCATTCAGTCTGTATTTGATATGGACACAGACTAAAGCAAGAACTTCTTGACTAGAAGAGGTTGACTTGTATCAAGTGACTCAGTAGCTGAGGTTAAAGTGCACTGCTGTAGCTACCCCAGCTTCTTGTCACTCCATAGCTTCCATGGCTACCTGCTGGCTTTGTCTTCACAGTAGCCTGGGGAGAGGCATGGCGGTGAGATTCTGGTCTAGTCGCATGCTCTCCCTGGGGACCACAAGACTACTATTCTGCGTGTTTCACCTCTGAGACAATTTAGGCCACAGTTCCTTGGCCTGTCCATTCCTTCCTCCGGAATGCTGTGGACCATCCTCTGATTTCAGCCCAGGAGAAAGTTCCTGGGGAGCTTTCCTTGAAGGAGCTCTGCCCTCTACCTCCTAGTTTGTCACCCCCAAGAGGTGGCATGGATAACTGCTCACCATTTGTCAGTAAATCTTCTGCTGTTTAGTTCAACAGATATTAATAGGCACAAGACTATTCTTGTTCAACTTGACTACATCTGGAATTAATGAAAACTCAAGCAGCTGTTTACACCTGTGAGGGATTTTTTATCTATTTAAATTATCTAAAGTAGAAAGACTCACTTTCAAGCTGTATATTTAAGCTGGGAAGATCTGCCTTTAACCTGGGCCACACTTCTGTTGGCAGGCTATATAAAGAACAGGGAAGAAGGAACTTGCTTTCTTCATCTGTTCTTGTGGGCAAGTCTATTCCTTCAATGGCATTAGAGCCTACATCTTCAGGATTCCAGTGTATACTGAAGACCAACTGAGACATCCAGTCTCATGGACTGAACAACTACTGAATTCTTGGACCTTCCATCAATAGACAGCCATTGTTGGGCTAGCCTGGACCACAACCTGGAGGCCATTTGAATAAATCCCCTTTATCTATCTATCTATCTATCTATCTATCTATCTATCTATCTATCTATCTATACATCTATCTATCTACATAGATTTGTTCTGTCAAGTTCTCTTCCACTAGGGAACCAGCTAATACAATAGACAACAACAGTTCAAGTTAATATATTTAGTATTTGCAAATCAAGCAAGGTTAAGGTCCCTGTAGAGCCTTACTGTCTTTGCCAGCTCTGGGAAGGCCTTGTCATCATTTTAAGTGAATGCTGGTTTGTTTGTTTGTTTTTTTTATAGCTTCTGCTGTTATTTCAGAACTTGAGAATAATGTCACCAGTTGGAGCATAAAACCACCTAAGTTTTAGTCTTTGTGTTTAGCGTTGAAACCCCTTTGGCATAATCTGTTCTGTGTCTAATGCTTGCTCTGGTCTAACATCTTGGTAAACAAGCTCTATCCTCTTCTGGGCTTCAGTGACAGAGAGTGGGTTCCATGTCATCCCTCGAGGATACACACACAACAACACACATCAACATACACACAGACACACACAGACATACAACACACACACACACACACACACACACACACAGTCTTTGCTCTCTCTATGAAGAAGGCCTTGAGAGGGTTCTTTAGAGAAATGGCAACTTTGGAAAAAGATTTGGGTTTTCTATTATGTCTTGTCTGTGAATTACTTATTTGCTTTTGGTTACGCTGAGATCAGAAGGATTGGAAATCCTCTAGGAGTTGCGGTTAGCAGTGTCTGGCATGTCATTGTTAGATGGGAGACAGAGGACTGGCGGGCTCAGACTCCTCTTGCTCCCCTTCCAGTGCTCTCAAGTCATGCTTTGTCATTTTGGACCTCAGCAAAACAGCTCAGTCTCACATATTTGGCTGCAAACATATTAGGTCCCTTGAAAGGAAAGCAGGTTTTGAAAGATCTATTTGCAGGAAAACACTATGTCCCTGAACATCAGCTCTGGAGGCCTTGAAGCAGTTGCTTTAGTCATGGGTGGTGCCTTTGGACCATCTGGGCCATGGTTTTCCTCATGGCCCTTGGCTCTTCTCTGGACACTCATGTGGCCTGCATTATGGGTGTGCCATTCTGGTTTGTAGGTGGCGTGGCTGTTTACCTAGACACTCTGATCCTTGTGCCACAGACACCTATCACCTCCCCTCAGCTCTTCAGCTACCTGCATGGCTCTTCCCGTGAAATCACCCTAGACACCCCCTGCCCCCTCCAGGAAAAAGTAAGGAGATTTTGTCAAATGGTCTCTCAGTCTCTCATCTGCTTCCACCTTGCTAAGCTCTTGATGAGTGAAGTTTGGAGTGAAGCCATGACACATATCCCATGTCCCTTTCTCTCTAAGTGGTGCCCTAGAAGGGCATGAATGGTTGGGACTTGGCCACTAAGCACTTCATATCCTAAGCCCTGTTTGGGTACAGATGAGCACTGTCACATGTTACAAGCTACCAGTGGGGCTGCTATCTATAGTACATGTACACTATCTACAGAAAGGTACTCCATACCACGGACTGATACTCTATATCACAGACAGATACTCCACACTATAAACAGATACTCCATACCACAGACAGATACTCCATACCACAGACAGATACTCCATACCACAGACAGATACTCCATACCACAGACAGATACTCCATACTACAGATCATTCACATCACAAGCACCCCACACTTCAGACAGACCCTATATCAAAGACATTTACCCTATGCCACAGACAAATACCACATGCTACAGATAATCCATACCACAGACAAATACACTATACCTTAGACCAATCTTGTAGCGCAGATACCCCATACCACAGATTAACATCACAACCACAGGCAAATACCACATACCACAGACAAAGATCCCAGACCACAGATAAATATCCCATACCACAGACAGATATTCTATACCATGACTAAATATGCTGTACCACACACACATCACACACACACACACACACACACACACACACACACACACACTTATTCTCTATCCCTAATAACACATCACACCTACATACTTACATGCACACATGTACATGCACAGCACCTCACACCACACACCTCACCATTATGTCACACACACAGACACACTCATATGTACCATGACCACTCCACACTCAACAGACACATTCCATAACACATATCATGTCATATCCACAGGCAGACGCTATAACATATCCCGTACACATTCATACACAGGCCCCGTGTGGATCCCGGGACTAAACTCAGTCAGGGTTGACTTTGCCAGCTGACTTAACATGTTGTTCCCAAATACTTCTGAGTGAAAAAAAGAATACCCCAAACCAAAAGCACAAGCTGCCAAATGCAGATAAGTTCTCCTGCTGGCTCTGAACTGGGAAGTCCCACAGTTAGGGGTCCAGGCAAAGGCTGGCACAGTCCCTAAGCCTTCTTTGCTGACCTCTCCCTGTCCCTCCTTTTCCCCTTCCAATGAATATGGAGGAAGAAAGTGAAATCTCAAGGATTCTTATTAATCTTCTTCAATCTGAAGAGAAAGACCATGACAGCATGGGAGCGTTAGAAATCCTGTGTCTGTTTGCACTGCTTTCTGGAAAGTTTAACTCCATCTTCCAGCTTAGTGGATACTCACAATATATTCCTTCTTAAGCTAATCCACTGAATAACCAACAGTAGGAATCATTTTTAAAAATTAACTTCTTATTCACTGGTTTTAGATTTTTTAAAAAAAAGAAAAATTTGTTTAAAAAAAAAATTATCATCAAGTTTCATCAGCTGCCGTCTTGTCAGTGCATCCCTGGCTCCCTCTGTTCTTAGCATCTTACCTGAGCCATGCTGGCCACAGTGATGCTGCGCAGAACACGTTGATATTTGTTTATGCCCCTGGTGTATGCATTTGTGTAGCATTTGACAGAGTTGTGTGATTCGTCTAACTTACCTTTTTCCTGCGAACACCTTTGTTTCATTAACTCTTGTTCTAGGGACACCCCTTTTCACATCCTTTTTCATCTTTGCTTCCTGTGGCGTGGGGGAAAGGTTAGGGGGTCCTGCCGTGGGGCTGGTGCATGAATGATACTCACTGTATCCCTTTGCCTCTCTGGTCTTGGCACCTTCCCTGTGCTCCCATTGGGTAGCCTAGTACAGCTGGTCACTGTTTAGGCTCCCCCAAATTCCTTCCTCAGCAAGGCAGACCCCACAGTGATGACAACAGCAGAGTGCGTTTGTAGCACGTTCAGGAGGGCGCAGACTGACCCTGAGACCCCGCCCCCCCAGCACAGGTCTCCATGACTCATCCCACAGCACTGCAAGAGGGGCAAGGTGCCTCTGTCCATTCCCTGAGAGGGAAGTGAAACACAGAGAGCTTAGGAAGCATGCCCAGGACTACAGAGGCCAGGAAGTGGCAGAGCTAGGACTTGTATGTAAACTCCAGGGCCTCTTCTCTGCTTAGGAGTGACCGGTGGCCACTGCAATGGTGACTGCCATGTGGGGCATGACCCATACATTGTGGGAGAGAAGACAGGAGCAATGCTGATGTGATAATCCCTGCCTCATGTTTATATATATATGTTCAGGACATTGAGGATCCTAAATGGGAGATATTGGTACTAGGCCTCCTGGCTGGGAGGTGCCCCTTTGCCCACTTCTTATTCTTCTTGGATCCTTGGTTCTATTTGTTTGAGAACATGGTGGGATGGAGGTTTTCTTGTTTTTTTTTTTTTTTTTTTTTTTGCTTTTGTTTCTTAAGAATTGTGAATGGGTGAGTAAGTGGGTGTGGGTGCCTGGGGGGCGGTATAGAGGACCAGGCAATAGAGAGGGAAGCAGGCAGCTTTGCTGTTCCATGATGGAGCACAAGCTGGTGACAATGCAGTATTCTGCTTGTGGCTGTGGTCACTGCCCAGAGGGAAGCACACAGTCTCCTATATCCCAGGAGTTCCCATGTCACTTTAATGTCCCTGTTCCTGCCAGCTCCCTGTGAGGATGAAAAGACACAGGGTGGAGGGCAGTTTAGAGATTTTTTTTTCAGTAAGAGAGTCACCAGCCCCTCTCTTTGTTGAAACAGGAAATAGCCTGGGGGTGGGTGGCTCTGAGGAACAGGCTGTCTTCCTTGCCCTTCAGGGAAGCTTGGCCTGTAGCATTTTTTCTATGGTGATTCAGAGAGCAGAGCCTGCTCCAGTGCTCAGGGCCAGACTCCTGTACAGTAGCAGATCCTGGGGACCTGGAAGGAGGTCTAGGAGGCTTTGACTGTACCACCAAGATGCAGCCTGTGGCTGCACTTCCAAGTCACACTCTAGGTTTCTAGCTTATCTTGTCCCAGTGCCAGGACACAGGAGGGTTTGAGCATTCATAAGTAAGTGCATCTTGGGGTGTATATATTGAGTTGTGAGTAAAGCCTCCCAGATTCTGAAGTTGAGTCACTCAAGAAAACATTGATTTTTCTGAACTCTCAGTCCAGGGGCTAAACCTGTCACTGAGTCCACACTCCCCGGGTCACCATCAAGTCCAGATGTAAGTGTTGGAATACATACCAAGGGACACAGCAGATGAAGACAGAGGACTTCTGCCCTAGTGGGTGAGGACAGTGGCAAAGACTGACCTTACTGTCAGGTGTGCAGGTCTAGGTGGGTGGGGCACAAGTGGCATCCACAGGGCCTCTGAGGAGGTCAGCTATGCTGGGGCTGAGGAATGGCAGTGATCCCGTGGGGCTGGGGCAGAGCAAGGGACAGGATAAAGGTCAGAGGGCATGGAGCAAGACAGAGGCCTTTCCAAGCATCCCGAGGACTGAAGACAGAGGAGGCTGGGGCCTCACTTCTGGTTGCTGCTTTACTTACTAACAGCTTTAGGTAGTTGTAATTCATGTATCTTCAAGAGGTTCCTCCCTTAAAGTATCTGATCCAGTGGTTTTAAGTGTCTTCATGACATTCGTCATTGATCTCTACTGAATGAAAATAAAAAAAAAAAAAGAAATAAAAAGCAAAGGAAAGGCCATGATTGCTCCTAGGTATGGTGGAGGAGAAAGTTTATTATAGATATGTAGGAGAGCCTAGCCAGAGGCAGGGACATTTGGGAGAGTCCAGAGTGGACATGAATGGACTGAGTTGTGTCATGTGAGGAGAAAGGAGAGAGGGGAACCAGGCAGCAGCCAGGAGACCAAAAGGTACAAAGAGGGTGGGTAACCCAAATGGCTGAATTATATGGGGGGAAGGACAGCCCAGTCCCTGGGCTGGAGAAGTTTAGGGCAGGGGGTAGGGTATGCCAACCGGAGGGCCCTGTAACAGGTTGGTACTGAAAGATGCAGGGAGAACCTGGTGGCCAAGTCTGCTCTGATAAGTTTAATAGGCACCTCAGCCATTTGTCCCAAGTCTGAACCCTAACATCTGCCTGTTACTCTCCATTTTAGTCACTCCCCATCTATTGCTATGCTGTCTTTAAATAAGTGTTTTGTGGACATAATCCCATGCAGACCTGTGATTGTCCTACATATACAGGGGCATCGGTTTGTACCGATGGGTCCATCCTAGAGGCAGAATGGACTGGACTAGAAGTAGAAGCTCAAGACTGGGAGGTGGAGACTAGGGTAGGAGGTTGAGGCCAGGGTCTCTGGTGGAGGCCAGGGTGGGAAGTCAAGGCCAGGATGGGGTGGAAAGGTTGTGGAAGAAGAATCCATTTGAATCTAGAGCCTGCTTCAAATGGACTCAGGAGGAAGGGAGTCTAGAGGGACCCTAGATGGGTGATCTAGCTGGGAGAGGGAGACTGTGGCTGGAGCTGGGTTCTTTAAGGGGAGGTGAGGCCCAGCTTGCACCGTTGGTTAGGCGTGAACTCAGAGAGTGTGGACTGTCAGCTTAGATGAGCGTTGTTTGGTCCATGGTCTTGTACTAGGCATCATGCACGAGGTATGGATGTACCTCCTGGTCTGAGGGCCTCAGCTCCCAGCGGTGGGTAAGGCTGTTAGGAAGACTTAAGCCAGTGGTTTGAGGGCTCGCCATTTCTAATTGTCACATGTCTGAGGAGCCACACAGGTGCCAGATTACTCACAAATGTCCCCAAAATCTTTATCTGTGCAGTGCAGAGCACTTCATTCAACACACAGAGAAATATAGCTCCTTTGGACATATATGAACTTGTGACATTTCTTTGGTTTTTCTGTCCCTTTGACCATCTTGAAGATGTTTTTAGAAAAGAAGAATTTTCCTGTTGTATAAAACAAAGTCCTAATCTTCTCAAGAGTTGACAAAGCAGCAAAGGCACGGGTGTGAATGCAGCCACATGGTGACCACGGCAGTTCACCGAGCCAGGTTGCTCCCAGCACAGGTGATATGCAGAGAACATGGGGGCCCTGACTCCACTGGGACTTAGCTCTGCGATGTGGAGCTGGCTTGGCAGGACAGAATGAGACTAGAATTCCCTCAGGCCTGTCATTCCACTGTGGACTTCCTCAGGGGAGGCCGTGTCACTGCCAGCTCTCCTCACTGTGCAGGTCAGCCTGAAGCTCTCCCAGAGGTAGAACTCCCAGGCTGGAGTTTGGTGGGGTGGGGGTAGAGGTGGGGAGTGGGGTGGGGGAAGGCCATGCATCAGAATGAGCCCCCACCTTGCTTCTGTCCCCCTTCCCTGTGTGCCCTACTCTCTGTGGGGTCGGGCTCATGCCCCTCCTACCCTGCACTCTGAGGCACTCAAGGGTTCTAGGTCAACACTTCCTTAAGTGGTCTGAACTCTTTTGCCCCTAGTGCTTGTCTGGGTGATTCTGCCATTTTTCAAAGCTTTCAGAATAGGGCCAGAGAGCAGCTGCCCATAATGAGGGTGAGGGTGGAGGTTGTTCCCAAAACATGTCTGACTTCTGTGACTATTTGAAAGGGACAAGGACATTTTGAAGATTTGAGAGCTGTTGATTTGAGAGCTTGCAATAGAGAGCAATTCTCCTGCTTTTCAGTGAAGAGACACAGATATGGCTACAGTCAATAAAAGATGGTTATAGGTTAGGGCTGGTGTCAAGAGGAAGCAGCTAAGCTGAGAGGGGTGGGGAAAGCTAGGGGCATATTGTAGACTAAATAGTACATAGATTAAATAGCTGGAAGCTGGCACTTGCTGAGAGAATGCAGGAAGGGTGTAGACATCTGGGAGAATGGCCTGTGCAAAGGCCCTGGGGTAGCCCTGTTTGTCTGTTCAAGGAAGAATAAGGAAGCCAGATCATACTTGATGAGATTAGGAACAATACTGGATTGTTTGTGGAGTTCAAAGGTGGAGCCTATGTGGAATATGTAGGGGTGGTGGAAGGAGATGGGTCCAGGCTGTTGCTGAAGCTTCAGTCTGAGTAAGTAGGACTCTGGCTATCAACCAGATGCAAATACTTTGGTGGAGAACAGAGTGCCATCAGTTCATGCAGCAGGAGCCTCAAGTTGGCTTTCAGAGGAAGACAAAGAGGGTTCCAAAAGAGCACTTGGAGCAGGGATGCCAAGGGGTAGGTGGTGTGTGGAGGATGCTCTTGCTGGCTGCTGTTTGGCTACTTGGCAGCTAGGTCATCTCATTGTCCTATATGCCTATACCCTGTTCCCTGTGCCCTGATCCATGCAGTCCTGTTTGTGTCAGCTGACTTACATGCCATGGTCTTTACTCCAATAAAACCTTAGTATAGGTGGAGAAGGGGCTCCCTGAGGCTCCTGGGAAGGAGCTGGCTGGGGACACCATAGGAACTGTACATGGCCGTTGCCAGTGCACTGGTTGACTGTGTGGGTGTACATGGGGTTGAGGACAGGGCTGGTAGCCAGGCTGTAGTGTGCATAATGTTAGTCATTGCAAATATTAACTCAAATGAGAGATGCAGCGACCCTGACCTGGAATCCCTGGACCTTTGTAGCATGACCTGTGGATGAAAGCTGGGTGCTATTCTATCTGGGCCTTTCCCAGGGGCCACGTCACCTCTGACTGACTTGATTTGACTGTTCCCACCTGGTCAGCATTCAAGTGAAGTGAGCCATGGTGGGTAATATCAAGTGGCAGAGAGGTGCAGCTTGGGATGCGGGAGTCTTTCCCTTCTCAGTGCTCTGTGGGTCAGGTATGGGGGAGGGGAAAGCAACTGGCCTGGGAACTGAGCTCTGTTGGCTGCTTTATACAAATGTGGGGATTATAAGAGGCTAGAGTGGCTTGCACTTCCCTGCAAATGTGCTTCCTGGGTGGGCCTGGAGTATGGCCAGTCTGAGAGAGAGGAGGGCAGGATGCCAGGATACTCAGGCAGGAGGGTCGCCCGCTGGGCAGTGGTACATGGAAGAAAGCCAAGTACCTAAGCCCTGCTCCAGGAAGTTTGCCCTAGGTGGCCTGTTCCATCACTGCTGTGGGATGGAGGGCAAGCCAAAGAATCTTGGGGCCTTCAAAGCTGTCTTAGCTCCCAGGCAGCCTCCATTCTCCCATGGGACTTTCCTGGAGGAAGCTGTGGATCTATTTTTAGCCCCAGAAACACATTGCAGGTGGCACTTGCAGGTTAGTAAGGGCCGGTGTGCAATGTGACAGCGATGCGTGTCTGGGTTTGGGAGATGGACAGGCAGCTCCTGCATGTCCGGGATGCACTGCCAGGATCCAGAGGAGGCAGCCAAGGTCATGGAGACTTTTTCTTTGCATCCTTCTTTTTTTTTTTTTTAAATTCTGAATGGTTTTATCAGCGTATCCTGGGTAGAAGGAACTGCTTAGTGAGTATCCAGTCAATTTTCTGAAGATTCTACAAGTTCCATCGAAGATAGATGATGTTCTGAGGCACCTCCAGTGAGCCCTGTCTCTCCCAGGTCATCATGTGCCTCACGGACACCATAGCTTCCTCCTATAGCCTGAAACCTCTCATGGCCCTCTGTGCCAGTGAGACAGGAGCCTGGAGATCTGGCTTTACAGTGCCCCACCATGTGGTGCCCTTTAACACACATGCTTCGTCCCTACCCTTAGAATGTTCTCCATTCATTCATTCATTCATTCATTCATTCTCTCTCTCTTCCCCCCTCCCTCCCCGCTTTGTGCATGTGTATGTGTGTGTACACATGTGTATACTTGTATGTGGATGCGGACATGCATGCACATGGGTACATAAGCATGTGCAGGCTCCAGCTGATGCTGGAGATCATCCCCAGTGAGTCTCTTACCTAATTCTCTGAGGCAGGCCTCAGTCAAACCCAGAGCTCCCAGATATGGCCGATGGTGCTGCTAACTGTCTTGCCCTTGGGATACTCTGTTCTCCAGATGCTGGGATTGCAGGTGGGATAACACTCCCAGCTGGCATTTATGTGGGTTCTGGGGTCTGAGCTCCTGTCTTCATGCTTGCATGGCAAACAGTTTAATCATAGAGCCCCCCCGCCACCCTCTGCACAGCTCTTTTTGTTTGCTTATTTCGTCTCCTTCCCTTTATTCTCCATTCTTAGAGTTGCTGGTGCTGAACTATCTTCTCTGCCGTTTAAAGGTTGGGCCCTGGTGAGGCTAGGCAGGGTCCCAGGGGAAGAAATGAGTCCTGTGGGGGACAGGGGAAATGTGAACTACAACTAGGCCAGGTGCAGAGCAATGTCATTACCAGAGTTCAGGAGAAATCCCCAGTTGGTTTTAAAGAATGAATAGAAGTGTGCTGGGTAGGGGGATTCCATAGGAATAAACAAGGGAATACTAAAGATGGCGGTGTGTGTGGTGTGGTGTGTAGGTGAGACGATGTGATGCACAGGTGGGGTGAGGTCATAGGGCATGATAGGACAAGGCTGTAGCTGTGCACAGCGCCTGGGCCTCAGTCACCTTGCCACGCTGTGGTTCAGAGTCACTGCCTTATCATCCTTTGCTTGTATCTCTATCCACACCATGAGAGTCCCTGAGCAAAAGTAGGTTTCTCTTGCTCCCTGTGGTAGGTCAGGCCCATGTTTCCCGCCTCCTCATCCTTAAACATCATAGTGGATCCCAGACATTGGGGAGGCTCCAGCTTGGTGTCCCAGCACTATTAGCAGGACAGAAAACATGTCTGAAGAAGCTGTAGGAGAGAACCCAGCAGTGGTCGGCCTTAAAGCTCAGTGAAACTTTGATTCCCAGGCAGCAGCTCCTTTCATAGACAGAGCATTAGGGGAGGAACCGAGGGCCTGCGCAGAAGGTGGTGCACAACTCAGTGTCTGGTTCCCAGCATCCTTTGAGGCTCAGACGCATGCGCAGGCTTCTCCAGCTCTCCCCGAACAGAGTTAAGATGGAAACCAAGGTATCTATCTGTCTTCGTAGCTCCGGGCTGAAGAAAAAGCAAGCCACTAGGGTGGACATTGTGTCTCTTGCCCATCCAGTGGCTCTCTCCAAGCATTGAGCACCATCACTGTTTCTTTGCAGAGTCCCTGTTCATCGAAGAAGCATCCTATCCATATGTCACAAACACTGTTTTGAGAGAAGTAACTTGAATCACCCAGAGCTCTGGGCCTTGTGTAGTATTTTGCTACTTTGAGAAAAACAAGCTGGGAACAGAGCCTTGATGTATGGGGAAGGCATGTGGAGGTGGGTGGAGTGATATTTTGATTGATTTCAGGATCTTCCTGCAAAAATGGTTTGAGAAGTCTATTCTCCATATACTTACTATAGCTCCAAACTGTAGTCCAGTTAGTAGTCTATGCTGACCTTTATGTGTGAATATGAAGGGTTCTCTTGACGATGTTAGGAAATTCATGACCAGTTGCATTCTGTATTTCCAGATGTTGTCTGTTCTGGGGAATATTCTGAGGTTCTGACTCTGTCCTTGTCTGTGAATGAGTAGATTGCCTTCCCAGCCTGCTGACACTGTGTTTGTTATCTTTCTGTCACAGTTTTCTGGATATTGAGGCAGTGCTGAAGCTCGGCCAGGTGATACCCTTTGCCTCCCTGTCAGTGGTAGACCTTACTGCAGACAGGAACAGGGAGAGCCATCCTGTGTGTGAAGACTACCGGTAAGTAGGATACATTTCCCATCTCCAGCTTTTCCTGATGTACAGTTGGGACAAGCCCCCATTAACATGCTAAGCAACATCCTTGCCTTTCTCTAATGAGACTCTAGTACATTCATGCTGATTTTCAGCTCTGTTGGGTTTGAAATGTTCTTATTTACAGTTGTCTCTTGGTATCCAGGTGGATTGGTTCCAAGGACCTCTGTGGGTTCCTGGATCGGAGGATGCTCCAGTCCCTTATATGCAATGCTCAGTGTTTGCACAGGGCACGTACACATCCTCCTTTGATGACTTCTGGTATTTCATATGTTACAACTATTATGTGAATACTTGCTTTATTGTTTAAGGGATGGCAAGAATCACACCTGCCCGTGCTCAGTATGAATTGGTCCATTGTAAGCCTAATACCATAGCACAGGAGGCCCAACACTATGCTGTAGGGTATACATGTCTGGAGGGTTTTGTGTTTTTAAGACCTTTTGAAAAAAAAACACAAACAGCTTTGATCTGTGGTTGATTGGACCCACAGATGTAGAACCTGCATTTATAGGGTGCAAAAGACACAAAGGAGAACCAGCAATATGTGAAGGACAAATGACCAGGAGGTCTTCCATTCATGTCCTGTCCATGGGAACTACTATTCCTGGGTCTGCTCTCAGGGTACCTCCAGTCCTCCACAGTGTATTCTCAGAGATCTTCCCTCCTGGTCAATGGTGATGGGCTCAGAGTAGCCATCAGCTCTTCAAGGGTTTCAGGAAGCAGGAGCAGACAGGAAATGGGCAGCATCTCTGTGCTCTGTGTGGCAGTGGCAGTTTTTAAGTTGTTTCACACCCAGATCCGTGGTATGACCCAGGCAGCCAGTCAGGTGCTGTTGCTGTGGGCAGATCCAATCAGCAGAAAGCAGGCTGGGGACTGTACAGAAAGTCCCAAGTGAATGTGTCTAAGGAACCTGTAACTATGTGAAGATGTGTCATCTCCAGGGCACTTTCTGCTGGGGAATGAGAGAGTGGCCAGTTCTACATATCTCCAGCATGACGAAGTACCACAGGCTGGGTACTTTAAATAACTGGAGTTTGTAGTCACTTCATTTTGGAGGCCTGAAATCCAAGACCAAGGTGCTAGTAGGGTGGTTTCTTTGAGGGCTCTACAGGAAAGGTCTGGTGGTTTGCCAGTCACCTTCATTGTCATTGGGCTTGTGACAGCACGCCTTCACATAGCTTTCCCTTGATATGTCTGTCTCTTACCATTGATGTAGGAAGGTAAGGGCATATGAATACCATTCTAAGTCCTAAGGTTAAGTCTAAGGTCAAAATCAAGACAGGCCATCCTTTGGACTGTCTTGTATCTTCTTAGGGATGGTACAGATCCCAGCGAACAGAAAAATCAGTCACCCGGGACGGTCTCAAGGGTCCACGCCTCAGAGAGTGCTTTCCGTCTGTGATAAAACTATGTGTCTGCTTGAGCCCACTCTCCACCTGTGGGTTTACGTACATTTAAAAATAATTAATTTTTATTTCATGTGTATTGGTGTTTTGCCTGCATGTATGCCTGTGTTAGGGTGTTAGATTCCCCTGAAACTGGTGTTACAAACAGTTGTGAGCTGCCACGTGGGTGCTGGGACTTGAACCCAGGTCATCTGGAAGAGCAGGCAGTGTTCTCGACCACTGAGTCATCCCACCAGCCTCGCACTTACATTTTTCATCTAAGTCCACGGTCCATTTGTAATAATCTGTGCTTTCATTACTGTGTCTTGTTTAGTTCTCTGTTTGAGACAAACAACAACCACTGAAAACAAACCCCCCTCCAAAACAAACTAAACAAAAACGACTACTACATGAAACACCTAAAACACAAAAAACACAAAACACTACATCACAGGACACCTCTGAGCTCTGTCTGATAGGACACACATCCCCTTTTACTTTATATGATCATCAATCACATTAGTTTCTATTCCTGTTACTGTGATAAAATACCCCTATAGAGAAGGAGCTTATTTTGGCTTATACTTTGAGGGTACAGTTCCCCATGGTGGCAGAAGCTTGAGCAGCTGTTTACACTGCCTGCCGTCAGGAAGTAGTGGGAGGTGAATGACGTAGATCAGCAAGCTCTCTCTTTTTTATGCTGTCTAGGATCCCAGCCCAGGGAATGGTGCCACCCATAGTTTGGATGGCTCCTTCTACCTCAATTTACAAAGTGCATAAAGGTGTGTGTGTGTGTCTGTGTGTGTACGCATGTGTGCATGGAACTGATTCTAGATCCTGTTAAATTGACAGTATTAAACATCACATCGGTCATACTAAGTTAAGATGCAGCCTAATGACCTTAGTTGACTTTGATCATCAGCAAAGATGCTATCTATAAATAATGTCAGAGCATAGGTTTTGAAAGTTAGGATCGCAGCATTATTTGGGGGCCGGCACAGTATCAATTCATAATACTCATTCCGCTTCATTAAGTCCAGGGCCCATTCTTGTGCTCTCTATGGGGTCCAGTCCTTTGAGCAGAAGTGAGAGCATTGCTCTCATCTGAGTAATAGCCCCACTTGCCATTTTCCTGCTGGGAGTTCCAGGCTCAGGATATAGCAGCACATGGCTCCACTCTTTTGCCACACAGCCTTACCCCCTCGGCTCCCATCCTACAACAGTGCTTTCCTGGCTTTTTCCCCATCCCCGTCCCGTCCCCATCCCCATCCCATCTCCATCCCCATCCTAGACCCCATCCCACTGAGCCAGCTCAGTTCCAAGACTACAGCTACCTTCCAGGGAGTGTCCTGACCTGCCTGCCATGATGGCCTTTGTTTTGACATTTGTTTCATTAGGATGGTCTGGAGCTGAACCTGGATTACTTGGAGTATATTGGAGGAAAACAGCCTCTCGCCTTGGGCACAGGGCAGGGGCAGACAAAGTTGGTGGCTGACAGTGGATCTGGTGAGGGGGCAGTGGAGCTGGGAACCTTAGCAAAGAGCATGCAGATTCCCTGCTGTTTCCCCTTCTAGTATCCCCTCTTCTAGAGTTGCCCTTCTTCCACAGAGCATGCTGGCTTCCCTGCAGCAGGGTCTCCTGATCCTGCTGTGCTGGGGCCTTGTGCTTTGTTTGGTTTTTGGTAGTGCGTGGGTAGGGGGATACTTTACTCTTCTCCTCCAATTGGAGGGCTCATCACTGCACTGCTACTTCTCGCTGCTTCGGTGCCCTGTCAAGGGAGATCTACATTTCAAGAGAAGGCCCAGAAAGGTGTCAACTGCCCCTTCCTAAAAGCCAGAGGTCAGTGTGGCCACTTTTGGCTTACTCCATCACCCCTTCATGTGTGAGACCTCCTAAGGTACATCTCATGCATCAAATCTGTCCTCATCTCCCTGGTGCGTGGGAGCTCTGAAACCTGGGCCTCCCTGGCTTTTATCTTAGAGGACTCACCAACACATGTGGTATCATTGGTAGGGTTTTTAAAATTAGGGAAAATACATATAATACAAAAATTTATCATTAGCCATTTTAATAGAATTTATTTTTATTTACTTGGTGTGTGTGTGTGTGTTGCATATATGTGTGCATGTGGTGTGTGCACCCATTTAGTTCAGAGGTTGACATTGGGTGTCCTCTACAATTGCCCTCCACCTTGTCTTTTGAAACTCTTCCTGAACCGATGCACTCGCTGATCTGGTTAGCCTGACTGGCCAGGCAGATCCTCAGGAGACTCCTGCTTCTGCTTCCTGGGGCTGAGATTACAGATGTGCATTGCCACAGTCTGGATTTTATGTGAGTGCTGGGATCTTTACTGATGGAGCCATATCCCAGCCTCTTAAATTTGTTTCCTTTAAAAATTGATACAGAAGTGTAAAACTTGTGTGTATTTATGATGACTGGGTGATATTTTGATAAGTTGTGCATAATGTAATGTTCAAATTAGGATAAACATCTATCTCTTCAAACATTTATGTCTTTTTATGGTATTTTTGTAGCCTTTTTCTTTTACATATAGTATGAGGTGTGTGTGTGTGGTGTGTGTAAGAGTACAGGGTTTGAACTCGGGTTGCCAGGCTTGGTGGCAAGCCCTTACCCTTCTGACCCTTATGGCAGGCCCTCTTGAGGCTTTGTGAAGTGTACAGTACATTACTGTCCTCACCTTACTATGTCACAGCGTGATTCTGATCAGTGTAGCTCCCTCCTGTGACCATCATTCCACTCTCAACTTCCATGAAATCAGCTTCTTAACAATTCTGCATGTGCGATGTCAGGGAATACTTTCTATACCAGGTTTATTTCAGTTAGCAGAACGATGCACAGTTGTATTCACATGGTCTCAGGTGACAGGAATTCACTACCCTTTATGGAAGATACAAACTGGGGAGGAAAGGGTTTATTTCAGCTTATGGGTTATCATCTATCATGGAGGGAAGTCAGGGTAGGAATCTAGAGGAACGAGCTGAATCAGAGACCATGGAGATCTGCCATGGTCTGCTTACCACCTACACTCCCAGGGTCAAGTTCAGCTATCTTTCTTATACAGGCCAGGCCCACCTGCCTAAGAATGGTACCGCCCACAGTGAGCTGGGCCCTTCTATGTTACTTATTAACCAAGAAAAGCCCCTATAGACACGTCTACAGGCTAATCCGATGGAGACAATTCCTTAACTGAAAGTCCCTCTTTCCAAGTGTGTCCAGTTGACAGCTATCAGAGTGTCCTATAGTATATACTCTCTTAGCTTCATGTTACTGTGTCAGAAAACCAGAAGACAGTACTTAAATGGGTAAAAATTTATCTTGGCTCATGTTGTCAGATGTTTTAGTCCATAGTTAGCTGACTCCATTGTCTATGAACCTATGAGGAGGTGGTGCATCATGGCAGAGAGCTGCTCGGGTGATGCCAGCTGAGGGGGAGGAGAGGAGAAGGGAGCCACTCTTAAGTAGTGGCTCCTCCCTCCATTCCAGACAGTGTTCTATTGCTGTGAGTTTCTGGCCATGCTAGACATACTCAATGGTTCCTATTAGAAATCACCAGCTGTGGTTCTTTGTGGCTGTGGTGGGGCTGGAGCCTAGCGGTGGCGTAAGGTGTGGGAGGGAAACTTCCTGTGTCCTCTGATTTCATCCCAAGCTTCTAGTGGGCTGTGCCCCTCGGTTGTCACCTTCACACATTTCTTCTTGTGAGGACGCTTCTCTGCTTACCGTAGGTTAGCCCTGATGGCACTGTTGTGATTGGAGAGCATGCTGTCTGCGATGCACGTAATAGACCCAGACTTCATGAACTCTGAGTAGAGATTACCTGATGGCTGGGAAACCATCCCCACAAAGACAGTTCATCAACCAAGTGTTGAAGGCCATGGGATTGGAACACTCTTTTGGAAGTGAGAAACAGGGTCTGTTTTGGCACTGGAAAGTAGAAATAGTCAATTCATCGTGGGAATCACCTGTTTAAGGTGAGACAGGAAGAAAGAGTTCCCATCCCCCACCCCTCCAGTTCTGAAAGGAGGAGTGTTTCCTAACTCTCTACCTTGGCTCCTCTCAGGGAGAACCTAGTGAGGTCTGGGGGTAAAGTTTGGTCCCTAAGACTTGCTCCGTCATGGGAGTCCTTTGCTCCAGGTGATCTGGGCTCTGAGTTCACCTGTCTCTTCAGATCCTGAGGAAGGGAGGCATCTGCAGCCAAAGTGCACTGATAGGTCTAAGAAAGTTCATTGACTTTTCAGATTGACTGGCTGGTTCCCCTCTGAAGATGGGGTGATTTATGGCTCTTTATATGTTGGGGTCCCTTCTTTAATTTTCTTGACAATTTTCTGGAATTGTGTTCTTTACTTGACTCTCTTTTCTCTGTCTTGTCACCTTTTCCCGAATGAGTTCTAGGGCACTGAACTTCCACTGTGAGTTGGCTCTTCTCTGTCCATTTATATGAGAGTTTGACAAGCTCTGGATGAAAATACCCCAGTGCCAACCGACAGGTCCAAGGCGCGTGGTCTGCTAATGGGACGGTTTCTCCTGTGGTTGGTGGCTTTGGTGAACCTGACTGCTCAGTGGTTCTGCTATGATTTCTCTTTGGGATATGTGTGCTGGATGACTGATTGCCAGTCTGATGTCAGTGAGCGAAGGGACTCTAGCTAGCCCGAACATGGCAAGCATGGCTCTGGCAGGCCTTGCCTTTCTTCCTATTCCTCTGTCTTGTTAAAAAAATATATATATAAAATTACATTTCTAAAGCTAACCACTAAGGTCTGTCCCTTATTTGGATATTTCCTCCTCCTGAGACTGACTCCCAAGGTCAGCTATCAAAGTATTGAAGTCCAGTAATCAAAAACCCCCTTTGGCTCACCTAATTAACATGCACAATCAAAATTAAACATCTCATCCTAACACAGTGTTTCCCATTTTGCCTTTATAAACTGTCATTTGCCTATGGGCCACCTCTGTCTCCTCTCTATCCAGAGGGAGTCCTTTGTCCCAACCCTGGACAAACACCTTTTCCCCCCCTCCCTTGTTCCCTTCCCCTTCTTCCTCATCCTCCATCTCCTATCTTTGTCCCTTATTCCCTGTTCTCTGTCCCTCTGGGGCAAATAAATCTCCTTTATGCCGAGAACTTGGTCTTGGGGTGTCCTGAGCCAATTCTGGTTGTTTTAGTGAGAGATGGTGGAACTTAAGAGGTGGGGCTACTGAGAGGTTATCACATAATTGGGACATGCTTAGAAGGCATCAATGCCATTTTCAAGGTCCCTATGTAGTTCCTGTGACAGTGGCTGTTGTAAAGTAAGTCACCTGATGCATGTGGCCTCATCTGCATGCAGCTGTTTCTTTGCACTACCTTGTTCTGATGCCACCAATGGTGCACTTATCTGAGGCTGAAGGATAGAGCCCCCCAGTCATGGACTTTACGCTTCTAAACTTAGGATCTAAATAAACCTCCTTTTTCTACAAAGTACACACTCCCAGGTACTAGGAGAGCCTGTGGGTGAGAGGTTCTCAGCCATTCTCAGGGAGGAGAATCAGCCTACAGTTACCATTTCAGATGCAGGACGATGGTAGCTGACTTCTCACTGGGCATGTTGATCTGTCCATCCTTAGAAAACAGCCCCTGTGGTGGTGCTGAAGCCAGGGCCCCTCTGTAGCATTCTAGGCAGCCTGGTTGCCACAGGAGAAGGTAGCTTTTCTCTGATTGCTTCTGAATTTTGGGCTCTTACCCTCCCACTGTACGCTTCCATCCACCCTGTCCACAGTCTGCTTTGCTTTGGGGATTATAACATGGGATGCCCACTCATCCAGCAAAGCAAACTCTCCCCCATGCCCACATCTTGTTGATTTGGTTCTCACGAACAGATTTGAAGTGGTTGCCATCTGTTCTTCTCTTAATTATTTTTCTCAATTCCACAAAGAGAGGAGGAAGGACATTTTCCTAAAGTCCAGATCACACCAAGGAAGTGTGGCTCTGCCGCCCACTATGGCTGAGGAGCACAGCTGCCATCCCTGAGCATAGAGAACCAGAGGGTGAAGCCAGCCCTTACACCTACATGGGCCATGCCCCTGCTGGTTGCCCAGACAGTGCTGTGGCAGCTCCAATGCAGGGACCTCTGGGCTTCAGCTTTACCCTGACGCAGCTCCCTGTACCCTGCTCAGCAGGTGGCAGAGACTAGGTGGAGCTCTGTGTTTCTGGCCAGGACTGGGCCAGTCACTGTGAATACCTTGCTTATGTGGAGTTTTGTGCTAGTGGGTACCACTTTGAGAGCTTTACTGGGGAAGCATTAGTGTCTCCTGCTAACACTTCCCCAGGGCCATGGGCTGTCATTGTCTGATGCTGCTTTGCACCTTCTATTGCATCGCATTCATCACCCACGATACTAAAGGAACATTGAGGAGCATTCCTGCACAGTGTCTCTGCACATGTCCTGCAGGCCCACATGTCCCTGACCAGGGAAGTCAGATGGGTTTCAGAGCTTGCAATGAGAGTTTTAGCTGCTTCTAGCTGAGGGAAATTGTGTCCAGTGATTGCAGAGACCCCAAGTCTTCTGACTAGCTAGAACCTGCCTTGCCCTGGGAAGCAGTGGTGGCGGGGGGTGGGGGGGTGGGGGAGGTGGGCTGTGTATGTCACTCCCCTCCTTAACTGTCTCCCTTCTTGTCGTTAGAGCTGCACCTGATTATCCCATCTTGCCTGTAGATGAAGCTGAGGGTGTGTTATCAGTAGAAAAGGCAGTCTGGCTCCTGATGGCCATGTGTTACTTTTAGTGTCCAGCTGGTGTTTAAGTCTTACTTCTCTTGAGGGAGGAGATACCCTAGAGATGATTCTGCTGACAGCACATCGAGCTGGTGTTCATGCTTGCTGTGTCCATCCTAGATCCCTTAGAAGCCTCTTGGCTGGCTCTTTAAGATGTTCCCAGGAAGAACTCTGTGTCCACAGATGGTTTCTCCCTAGACAGAGGCTTCTCAGCCCTGCAGGGTATGGCTGGGTGCTACCTCTCTATTCTGGAGGCTTAGGAGTGGTCCACAAGACCCTGGGGACTTGGCACTTGTCAGTTACATCTAGAAGTCTGTCTCAGGAGGCAAAGGAAAGCCCCTGTCTCCTCCCTGGGCCACCCACCTCCTTGCTAGTCTCTAGGCCAGGGCATTGGGAATGCAAGCTTTTTGGTGCTCGTTGCCTCTGCTGGCCAGGTTATCATCGTAGGCCACACTGACCACTGTGTCCCACCACATGGCCTCCCAGGAGAACTGCCTGAGCTACCCATTCTGTAACTCCTAGATCCTCAAAGAGACCCACAAGCAGAAAGTTATGGAGATCCACAACCTGCCCCTCATATCTCTGGGGAAGGGCTGATAAGGTGACCTGGTATTCCTGTCCTATGTCTAGGACCTCATTTTTGTCACCATTGAAAGCTGTAGTCACCGGCCCTTCTGAGATGACCTTCTCTCCCTCGGCATGTGGCTGGAGAGGCAGCCTCACTTTGTGGAGGTGGCACAAAATGTCACCTCTAGATTCACTGCTGGCCTCGCTAGGCTCAGGAGCCATTCCTCCTCGGTGGGCCTGGAGGGTCCTTTCAGTTCAGCAGAGTGTCTGTGGGTTAACCAGGGTGTTGTCTGCATCTGGCTTAGGGATGCGAAAGTTTTATTTCTGTTGGAATTAACAGTAATTTAAAATAACAGCGTCACTCTTAGCTCTATGTATTTGGGATCCTATTTGCATCGTTGGAAGTATGTATTTTGGGAAGTTCTGTTCAAATGCACAGATGCTCACATAGAGGAAGTCTCCGTGGGAGAGTCTCCGTGCTGGCAAAAGGGCTTCTGGGACAGGTCTGCAGCAGCTGGCCCTTCCCTGCCTGGCTCCTAGGTCTCAGCATAGCTGTGGGAGGCAGCCATGGAATCCAGCCTCCTTTCCTTGTTTAGCACTCAGTTCTTGCTCATCCTTGGCACCCAGGGTAGTCTGCAGGTGCCTGAAGCCACCGACTGTGCTACCTGCACATCGTTGGAGTGAGGTACACATTAGGCACAGTAGGAGACCAACGATAATGAATAACCATACATTACTACACTTCATTCACAATCTTTGAAGCGTTCGTTTATAGAATTTCCCAATTGGTGTTTTCGGATGGCAGCTGACTATGAGTAATTGAACTTAAAAAGCAAAGTCTCTAAACAGCAGGGGTAGGGACCGACAAGTCCCTGGAAAAAAGGGACTTGGTCATCTGCACTGCTGATATAGGATTAGGATGACAGTCTTTGCATGGGACATGATGGGTGTAGGCAGGGTGGTCCCTGAGACTGTGTTCACACTTATCCACAGTCGTCTATACTCAACAGTGGGCTCTAGGGATGCCCCGCCTGCAGATGGGTCAGCTTCCCTTGGAGCTTTTCCAAACTGGCCAGCCTCTGTATCCCTAGGGAATGTGTCGGCTCAGGACCCCTAAGACCAAGTTCTCAGCACGAAGGATGTTTATTTAGAGGTACAGAAGTCAGGGAATAAAGACAAAGACAGGAGATAGAGATTAAGGAGAAGGAGAAGCCAAAAGGAGAGAGAGGGAGGAGGAGTGGGTCAAAGGACTGTCTCTACATAGAAAGGAACCAGATGTGGCCCATAGGCAAATAGGGGAAACCTATTATAAAGGCAAAAGGGGGAACCCTGTGTTAGGATGAGACGTTTCATTTTAATTCGGCATATTACTTAGGTGAGTCAAACGGAGCTTCTGACTTCTGGACTTAAATACTTTGATAGCTGGACCTTGGGAGTCAGCCTCAGGAGGAGGAAGTGGCCAAAGGAATGGACCTTGGTGGCTAGCTATGGGAATGTAATCTAATGGATTTTAG
This sequence comes from Mastomys natalensis, assembly GCA_021653895.1. Classification (NCBI taxonomy): domain Eukaryota; kingdom Metazoa; phylum Chordata; class Mammalia; order Rodentia; family Muridae; genus Mastomys; species Mastomys natalensis. Next base: position 518,381 of record JAJTUV010001115.1, read on the forward strand.
CAAGGCAGAGGGAATGGGGAGAAGGGCATGGCCTACGGAGCCATGCTGGCCAGAGTCCCCTCAGTATCTGGTGTGGAGACAGCCTCACATTGGGATTTCTGATTCAGGTCATGTGGAGCAGCCCACCCCATGGTAGGGCAGGAGGGGATGGCCCTGTGGGGCTCAGAGCCCTTCTTTTCTCAACAGCTGTGAAACGTGCCTTATCGAGGATCTGTGTGCCTCGGCCCCTTCTCATGCTGTCCCCGTCACTGAGCTTTGTGACAGTGGCAGGGTGGCTTAGCCTCCTTCAGGGATTGGGCTGGAAACTTGGGCTTTGGTGTGGCTGAGTTAGGAGTGGGCCAATGTCTCAGCGGTGGGTTCTCGTGGAGAATGGTGAGGTTACTGGGGGTATGCTCCTCAGAGGGTAGCAGGGAATAAAGAATTGAATGAGTCCTTAAATTGAGTGTTGCAAAGGACATGAGTTCAGTTCACAGTACCCATTTAGGTGACTCAGAGCCACATGTAACTCCCCCCAAGGAACCCAACACCCTCTTCTGGCCTCAGCAGGTACCTGCACTTCCTAGTCAGCTCTCTCAAGACCTGATTGTAATACAAAGAATGCTTCTTGTCCTAACTTCCTAGCTTCCTTCCTTGCCGTGTGAACCTTCTTTCTCCCTCACACCTTTCTCAAAGGCTGGACTGATGAACTGATGGATTTTAGACTAACTGTAAACCATGAACTAAATTAACCTTTTTTTTCTTCTTTGTAAGAGTTCCAAGCCTCTGGTATTTGGTTGTAGCAACAGAAAATAGACAATACATATTTCAGATACACCAAGACACCCTTAAAGCAAATAATCCGGCCTCCATGAAAACATACATATGTAGTCATTCTGAGTGCCTTATTTTGATTAATATAACCATCTCTAGTTGTATCCATTTTCTAGGGATAATTCTTTTCTTTCTGAAAGTTGGTTTGGCTACTGTTAAAGTCATTATGGAGGGTCCTTAGAGGACTAAAACTAGAACTGCCACCCAACCCAGCTGTTTTTCCCTGTGTGTCTTTGGGACTTTGGATTTGCATATCACTAACATTTGCATAGCTTGGGTATCAATTCATAATCCACAGGCGCAGAGTCAGGAACCAGCCCCGCTGCCCAGCAGCAGAGGAACACATCTGCTAATGCGCATACACACAATGCTTCTGTCTTTTTGGTTGGAAGCCGCTGCACCCCACTGACTGAATGGAGGTGTGTTCAGCCTAACCACATTCTGTTCCTAAGGAAGAGACAGAGATGGCTGCAATCCTGATAAACCAGCCCTCCGGAAACACCTCCCTAGATGCTCTGCTAGACTGAGCCTGCTGCTGCCTGCCACCTCTCTTCCTGTTTCTGCTCTTCTCTTAGGTATTGAGCACAAGTGGTTAGGCACCCTGGAAGTCCCACCCCAGGGGTCCAGAGGCCGCATGCCACCTGCTCTCTTACTTGGCCAGAGCCTGTTTGGGAAGTGAGGTCTTATTGTTGGTCCTCTAGGCTACAGCAAGGTATTACACACATTACCCTTGTGACCGTTATTACAAAGGAAACAAAGAGGCATTTTCTCTTGCCCACAGGGTGAACCAGGACAAGATGAGACGTATTTTTTGAAGTGAACTGTTTCTTTAAATTGTCGTGTGTCCCTGATAGTCCCTGGAGCACAGATGTCTCTAAAGAGGTCAGGAGCCTGGAAGTGGCCTGGCCCCAGGCTCCTGCCAGCTGGTGCATTTGTCCCTAGCCCTCTCTACCCTAGCTCCCTGCTGCTGTTCCCAGTCCTGCCCCGATGGTAACATGAACTAGTCCAGTCAGGTGTGGATGAGGAGCTGAGTCAGCAGCTTGGGATCCAGAAAGGGGCTGATGAGTTGTCCCGGGAGGCGGGGTTCTAGGACAGCCAGGTCATGGGTTACAGGACAGGACAACCTGATAGGCTAAGCAGGACTTGCTGGTGAGCCACCGTGAGCATGGACAGAGGCCATTAGAGAGGGCTGAGCCATTGAGGCCAGTGGGGATCACAGGCCAGGAAGGTAGCTATGGATTGAATGGGAACATTATTCACTAAGTCACATGTGGATGGCTTTGAGGGATAGTTACCATTATTAGATGACATTATCAGGGTTAGGTGTCCATTTTACATTTGTATGAAGAGGAAGAGAGACCCAAGCCTGCATACCGTCCCCCCACACAGTGCCCCTCTGCCATGTTACAGCACAGCACGCAGGCCCTCGCCAGATGCCAGCGCCATGCTCTTGTTCTTTCCAGTCTACAGAACACTGAGGCAAATAAAGAAAGCTCTGTTCTTTTTAAGTTACCGAGCATGGATATTTTGTTATGGCAATGGAAATTAAAGTCAACCAAGACTGAAGTTCTGAGTTGTCAAGTAAATCCTGCAGGAGGGCCAGAACTTGAAGGCCAGCCTGGGGTGTGGCTGGCATTCATTGGCTGTGCCTTGTCTCAGTCACAGGACAGATTCCTGGCTAGGCCTGTCGAGGAGGGACAGCTCACCTCTATGGAGAATACAGGGAGTCAAGGTAGGAACTAGTGCAGGTTTTCTAGTTAGGGACGCCTAGTTGTCTAAGAGAAGACAAATGTTTTTTTTTTTTTTTTTTCTGTTTAGCATATTTTGTACTGCTTTACTTCATATTCCCTGAGAATCTGTAATTCCTGGAATGAGAATACTTCCCATTGATCACATGGGCAAGCTCCCTGTCTGTTCTACCTAGAGTGGCCAGAGGGGGCGTGTCTTTCCTTTCTGGAGGCGTGGCTTAGTTTTTTAGCTTGCCATTGGTTTGTTTGTAGACCAATGACTGACTGTCCCAAGCCAACTGAGAACAGCTTTAAGTGCAGCCAGTTTGGCTCTTGTTCTTCTCAGTCTCAGTAGCTGTGGAGACTGAGGGGTTAGGAAGCCCTGCATAGAAAGGCTGGTGATGATCATTTTGTGCTTCTTTCTCTGATCTTACCACGTCTTTCCCTTTCCAACCATCTTGCACATTCACATGTTCTAGAAGCATGTGGCTGGTACAAGCTGAGGGCACTCAGACCTGAGACCAGGGACCTGAGACCTGCCAGAGCGGCTCTCCGTGGGACTTAGGGCTGACCTGCCAGGATGACAGGGATGCTTCCACATAGTAGGCAGCATCAGAACTGCACCTTGGGCCTGGCAAGGAGCTGGTCAGGAGTCCCGACCACTGGTTCTGCGTATCGGAGGACAGAATGTCCTCCAGGAGCTGTGGCAGTGCCAATTACAGGATACCAGGCCTGGGCTGGGTGCTTGACTGAGAGGTTCTCACACCTCCTGTGCTCCCTTCCTTGCGAATGAGCACGGATGCAGAGAACTGATGGCCAGTGTCTGCAGATCCCTTGGCCTTGTGAAGGGACTGTGCCCTGAACCTGCAAAGTTTGTGGGAAGCACAGAGGACCTGGTGGAGCTAGAGCTGGGGGTTTGTAGGATGGTGGGGTCCTGGGAGAACAGGGAGAGATTGAAGGCCCATAGAAGACCAGCTCTGTCTAATCCTCACAGTGATGGTAGGTGGCCACTCTGAGCCTCAGTAGTCCTCCCTCTATGCTGGGAAATGGGTGTAACAGAAATGCTCATCTTACTAACTTGTTTAGGCAGAAGGAGGTTCACAATGTATAAAATATCATTTGGACCATCCTTCTGGGACAGTATCTTTATTATGTACTTGGTGATTCACTGGTGGTCACTGGAGTTTAGGCCATGTTAACAGAGAGGCAACCTGTTACCAAGACAGGTGTCAGATGATGTGGGGGTGGGGAGAAGCTTGATAGATAAGGGAAGCCTGTTCTGTTTTCTCCATGACCACATAGTCTGGGGATGCTTTGTTCAGGCTGCTCTGCGAGAGAGGGGAGGGGCTCAAGCACTCCCTGCAGTGACCTCATGTGAGCGTGCAACCTCTGAGGGATCCCTTGAAGCAGGTTTGCTGTGGAGTCAGTCACATTGCATAACATGTTTGATGTGTGGCTGTGCACATCCCTGGCAGAGTCAGATGGAGAGTGGCCCCCGTGGGATGACCGCACCAAAGAGGAGCAAGCCATCCATACAAGGCAGTGGTAAAAGACTTCCAGTTGACAGCTATTTGAAATGAAAATGGAAGCCATGGATGATTGCTCCAGTTAGACCACCCAGATTCCTATAGCCTCCCGAGGCCCTGAGGGGAGAACTGCGTGCAGCGGTGGGATTGGAATTGCGTTGTTGTTAGCAATATAAGATTTGGGGGTTTGATGTGAATATTTTCCATTATCAGAAAGGGTGAAAGGATTTTTTTCCAGCAGTTAAAAATCTTAGGGAAACATCTCTGCTCATTGATGATTGGTATGTGAGTCTCCATGAGGACTGAGGGTGGTGAAGCTCTCGAAGGTGAGTTGGTGTCATAGTGTCTGAGCAAACAGTGAGAGGATGGGCTTTGCACAAATTTGAGGGTCTGGCTGGCTGTGCCCATGTTTGGTGTATTGGTTAGACGATATGGATGGCAAACTAGTCGCTGTCATGAGATGCCCTGTGTGGGCATTGGTACACATTGAAAACGTGCTTGCTTTTCTGAGGGGCACAGGTCCATGTTCCATGCATGCCTTGCTTTGGGGTGGGTGTAGATGTATGTTTCACAGTGCTTTGGTTTTGTGTAGGTGTAGCTACATGTTCCACACATGCCTTGATTTGTGTGGATGTAGCTACATGTGATTTACTTTCATTTCTTTCATTATTTAAATTCAGATCTGGGTTTTGTTGCACAGCTGCCATTTGAGAGTGTGATTGCCTTCCATCGGCAGTCGTAGAGAAGATGTTTGGGGACAGTTGTGCCTGTGCTGAGTTTGCTCAGCCCCTCCTGTTCTCTAGGATGTTCTTCCATGTGCGGATCCTGTATCAGTTATAGTAAGTCATGGGGGAAGTGGTTCGAAGGCTATCTGAGGATGGACAGAGCTTCTGGGAAGCGCTATGCTGGTTTACACAGACTTGAGCACCCACAGATTCTGCTGTCATCAGGGGGCCTGGAATCAATTCCCAAGAATACCAGTTGATGACCATATATTACTGAGATGCAGGGAAATAGGCCCTAAAGCTGCTGATTCTGATTCTGGGAATGAATGCATCTGTTCCTTTACATGGCTCCAAAGACTCCTCTGATTTGACAGTAAGGGTCTTGAGGTGGAGAAGTTATCCTTCATTATCTAGATGGGCACATGTTGTAATAATTGTATTAGTTAACGTTGTGTTACTGTAACAAAACACCTGAGGTAGTCAGTTTAAAAAGGAAATAAAAGTTAACTTTGCCTCACATTTTTTTTTTCTTTTAAGATTTAGTTGATGCTCTTGGCCCACGGCTTTGGGTCTGTGGTGAGACTGGATATCTGGCAGGAACATGTGGTGGAGCAAAAATCCCCACTTCACTGCTAGAGGTGAAGGAGAGAGGAAGAAGAAAGGGCTAGGGCACCATAGTCCCCTTCTAGGGCATGTCTCCAATGACATGATTTTCCAATAAGTGCCAAATAGAGGCTAAACCTTAAACATTGGGCCTTCGTTGGGAAATCGCAGGTCCAGGCTCTAACAATGAAGATGCTCTTTGGAGGGACACGGGAAGAGTCAGACTAAGGGGGAAGTTATGTGATAGTAGGACAGAGATTGGAGCGATGAAGGTGAGCAAGCCAGATGCTGGAGGTGTGGAGATACTTTCTCCCTGAAGCCCTCTGGCAGGAACCAGCCCAGTTGATAAGTTTGAATTTCTTCTTTTCTCTTAGTTAGCTCTGTGCTATTGGAATGCCAGGGACCAGATAACTTATAAAGAAATGTCTTTCTCACAGTTCTGAAGCTGGGGAGCCTCCCTGTGAAGGTGCTGATATCTGATGATAGATTTCTTGTACCAGACACACTGGTGGAGAAGGCAGGGCAGCGAGGCAGCAAGAGAGACTGAGAGTCCTGAGCACCTTAGGGTCCTACCTCTTAAAGCACTTCATATGGATTATGCTTCTGATATGTGAGCACTGGGGGCCCTATCCAGTGCTCAGGACTCATGCTGGACTTCTCAGCTATAGAACTGTGAGATAATAGATGTCATTTCCGGTATTTTGTTCCAGCAGCCATAGGCTAAACCTCAGTGTGGCATCAGGTCAGAACAGTGGCTTCTCCTACTAATGGCTCTTCCACTGTTCAAGTCTTGTCTCTGTTCACGAGTAGCTGCTGCTTCTCATAAGCACCAGCTAGTCTACCTGCCCCCCAATCACAGTCATGATCACTTACACGTCTTGGAGATCCACGCTTACCTTCTGAAATGCTTAACTCTGAGCAGTGTGTGATGGAGTTGGGGCAGCTCTGCGGAGCCAGCTGGACCCCAACCCAGGATTCAAAGGTGAGTCTGCTGTCCTCTGTGGTTGAATGGGGTGTGTGTTCCAGGTCCAAGCTGGCTGAGTCAGTTATTCATCCTGCTTGTATCCTGCTGAGGGGCAGGAGGACCAAAACAGTAGGGAGGTTCCCCCACGTATCCCCTCCCCCACTCAAGGATAAGGTCTCAGGCTTGACTCCTACTAGCTGGTTCATTTCTTCTCCTGTTCCTTTGGTGGTTGTCATTGTTGATAACGTTTTCATCGTAGAATACTTTAGATGTGTGGAGAGTTTGTGATGACAATAAGATAATGCAGAGAAACCCCACCCCTAGCCCTGGTCTCTCAGTAGGCCATTTACCACAACCGTGGACACACTGGTCTGTGGCAGTTTTTAGAATTTCTTTGCTTCTGACTACTTGGGCAGTTAGGGACTGGAACCTTGTAGATTACACTTTAGTTTGGATTTCCCTGCTGTTTTCTCTCCTGGTTAGATGGATTATGAGTTATGAAGAGGAACCCACAGAAGGGAAATGTTATTCTGATATCACGTGGTATCTTGATCAATGTAAAGTACCCATTTTCTTTTTAAAGGAAGCTGTCTAAGGGATGGGGGTTGGAGGGAGATTGTGTGCATAATTGATTTTGGGTGATTGTATGGGAAAATGATATTTAGTTAATTCATTCAGACATTTATGAGTGTCAGAATGGATTCATGGTTTTGCTGTTGATTTTGCATCAACCCTCTGGATCCGTGGGTACCACATCTATGGAGTCATTCACCAGTGATTGACAGCACTTGGGGAAGTGGCATCTGTGGTGCACACACACAGACTTTTCTCCTGTCGCTCACGGTTTTCTCAAGCACTCAGCATAAGGGCTACTTAGTACTTCTATTGCATTAGAGATTGTGAATCAGCTGGAGTGACTGGAAACACACAGGATGGCTGGAAGAGGTCTGCACAGTTAGGACAACATGTTACCTGTAGGACTTGTGTTTCCCATGACTGATGTATACAAGGATGAGCCCTGTGGGTGCCAAGGGGCCATTGTGCCATAGGCTTGATTTTGCTGCTCAAATTGTTCGAAAATACTAGAAATTTCAGATGCCTTCTGAGCCACGTTGACAAACCACTGCCTTCTCATGTTTTAAGCACATTTTTTTTAAAGAAAAAATGATTTATGTGTATGGATATTTTGCTGTGGTGTGTGTGTATGTATGTATGTGTGTGTGTGTGTGTGTACCATAAGCCTTTGTAGTACTCAAGGAAGTCAGAAGAGGGTAATAGAACCCTTCAAACTGGATTGCAGATAGTTGTGAGCTATCCATGGATTCTTGGGATTGAACCCGGATCCTTTGGAGGAACAGTGTGCTCTTAACTACTGATCCATCTCTCCAGCCCTTGGTCCTTTATTATTTTCAGACAGAAAGTGTTTCAGGCTTATCTTGTATTCCTTCCCCATCCCCAGAATCAGCCATTTGTCTGAGGTGCCCTAGTTTCTTTACTTGAGGATGCTATTTAGAAATCCAAGTCTGGTCAGGTTTAGTGGTCCAGGCTCAGATATCACACTCATTAGGTCAGTCTGGTAAACTTACAGAGACTCTGCCTGAGAATAAAAAAGGGGAAAGGTGTCTTTGGATGTAGTTTGGTAGTAGATCGCTAGTCTAGTGCATGAGTGGTTCAGTCCTCAGTGTCACAAACATGAATGAATGAAGAACAGATAAAGAAAAAGCAGTTTATATGCTGAGTGTATTTGTTTCTACCAAGATACAGGTGCTTCCGGGCTTTCCTCTTCATGTATGTGTATTCAAATCCATGTGGCCATGCATACATACCTGGCTCTTTGAAGGCCTGGCTCCACTCAACAGTCACAGATCATCCATGAGGCCTCTGTGTATCCACACGTATCAACATAGACAGGAACAAACAAAGGTCCTGAAAAGTGGAATATTATCCAGGTATGAAAAATAGAATAATGGGGAAGTATCTGGGCACCTACCAGTGAGTTTGAAAAATAAGACATGTATAAACACAGCTCAACCCTCTGCAAACATGACCCCAGGCTGCCAATAAAACCATTAACCTGACGTTGATCCCTCAGGTGAGGTGTGTTCTCATGATGACTGTTGATCAGTTAGGTGTGTTGTTGGGTGGTCATGAAATCATTCATTCATGGGGTTGTATTGTCATCCTGACTGTTGATCATGCTGCCAGGGTTGTTACATTGTCACACTGACTGTTGATCATGAGTGGGCTGTTATTTTGTTGCAGTGAGTATATATTCCATTTCACACACACTATAAAATGCTATGTTACTGTGTGCCTGCAGCTTGCATTTCCTTCTCCTGAGAATTTCAGCAGTTAGGTACCCTCTTAGCACTTCTGAGAAAAGCAAGCTTCCCATTCCTCTTCGTAGCCAGAGAAGCTGATCATTAAAGCAGTGGCGTGAACATTGCCAGCTCCAAGCTGGTGATAAATCAGGCTCACACGGGGCTAGAGCGATGGTGCAGAAGTTAAGAGCACTTGCTGCTCTTCCAGAGGACCTGGGTTCAGTTCCCAGCACCCATATCTGGAGGCTCACAACTGGGTCCTCCAGGGGGCCCTATTCTGGCTTCAGAGACATCAGTACACGTGTTGTATACACTTACATAGGCACACACACAAATACACATATATAACAGTAAATCTTAAAAAAAAAAAACAAAAACCAAGCTCACATTTCTGTGTGTAGAACATCACAGTCTGTGCCCTCTGCCTGTGTTTACATCAGGGGACAGAAGCACAGTGGGTCATATGTGATTCCCTTGCATCATTTCCCTTGGCAGGGGATCTAAGAATTTTGGTAGAAAGAAGCTCTGTTGTAAGTTGAGACTCATCTTGTAGTCCCGTTTTCTCTCCTCCCAGGGCTTAATATACACTGTCCCCTGCAGAGGTGCCCCCTCTGTACCTCAGTACCAGATGTCACTCATTGCAGCTCTGCCCTGAGCACCACATTTTGAAGTCTTGGCTCATTCCCCACACAGCACATTCCGGCAGCTGCTTTGCTCTCTGAGACATGTTGGAGAGAAAAATCGGCTCCCACTTCCTCCTCCTTCCCCTGTCCCATATTTCAGCTTTGTTTAGTTGTGGCTTCTGGAAGGCCTGTGTCTCCTGGCTGTGCTGTCCTTCCCACCCACTCACACACCCACCCACTCCAGGCAGACATACCACACTTCTTGCAACAGTTCTGTGGGTGATAGGAACTGTTTCCAGCAGAGCCACCAGTCGCTCGTTTCTCTGGTTCAGTGGCCAGCCCTGAATCCTCTTTCCATTCACTCTCTAGGACCATTTGTAGCAGTATCCCCAGGAATCTAGTCTTTCTTGTTCCCAGGTTGCCAGAGGCATGGAATTTTCCTTCATCTCATAGGACTGAGTTCAGTGAGTCTCTTCCCTGGACTCAGAGTCCTGGAGTGTCACCGGAACACGTGCATGGGCCTCCTTTCTCCTCAGTCCATGTACGAATGGTGATTAGTTGCATACAGCCTTGTAGTGTGAATTACCACGGGGCTCATGACATGGCTCAGTGGGTGAAGATGTAAGAATGTAAGAATTTCAGGTCTCACGAATCTCAGGTTTTGGTAAACTCAAGAATTAACTGTCCCAGGACACATCCTGGGAGAAGCACAGAGCCCAAGATAAGAAGCTGGGCCCTTAACACATACACCTGGGTAAACAGAAGCTACTTAAGCTAACCCTCTTTTTTGTAAAAGATGAGGTGCAAATTTGAGTTACTTAGAAACCTGGGCCTGGGAACGGCTGTTTGAAATCTTATGGTTATTGTTTAAGAAGTAATTAACTGTCCTTGTGAACTCTGTAAAAATGGTATATAAATTGCCCTTAGCTTTAGTTTGGGGTTCTTGCCTGCATGCAAGGGAACTCCAGTGCACTGTTTTTTTTTTTTTTTAATCAATTTATCAATAAACCACATGTTATTGCAGCGAATACCATTCGTGAGTGTTTCTGGGGGAGCTTGTCCCCTGGTTTTGGATCTTTAGGTCCAACAAAGGTACTTGCTGCTAACAAAGTAACAAGCTTAGTTTGATCCCAGGAGCCCACATCATGGAAGGAGAGAACTGTCTTTGCTGGTCTGACCTCCACATATGTGCTGTGGCATAAGTGCCCGCACACATTTACTTTAATAAATAAGTACATAAGTGTAAAACCATGTATCATCCAAATGTGAAAGTACCCCAGCATTCATAACTTATCCTCGACTCCTCTCCAGGACTCGGAACTGGTGGGTCCAATGGACATTCCAACACAGCAGCTGCCTACTATCCCTTACCATCCCCGCCCCCCACTCCGCTCTGCTCCTGCCTCCTGCTTCCGATGCCTGTGCTATATTCTCTGTGAGTCAGTATTGACTCTCTGACTCAGGTCCTACAGCTATCCCATCCCAGTGCCTGCTCACTATTGTTGTCTCTGTGGACTATGACCCTGTCAACTCCCCTTGGGCTGTATCATTTCCTGGCAGGGTTTCAATTTCTGTCTCAACCTATATCTTTAGGCTGTGTCCTAAGGTAATCTGGGTTATCCCTTTAGTTCGTCAACTAGATCATGTGACTTCTAGGTTTAGAACTTTCTAGCAACCTCCTTGCTTAGAGGAAAAGCTAGAGGTCCAGGCTTAATTTATTTTCTTTCTGATGTTATTTCTAAAAACTTAGCCCTTCCCAAACTTTCTTTGTTAACCTAGCACCTTCAGGTGATGATTTTAATTTCTCTTCTCTGGTGGGCTTCTGCAGGCTAGCCCAGTTAGTACTAGTCTTTTTTTTTTTTTTTAAAGAATTATGTATTTATTTTTTGTATGTGTGTACACTGTCACTATCTACAGACATACCAGAAGAGGGCATTGGATCCCATTGCAGATGGTTGTGAGCCACCATGTAGTTGCTGGGAATGAACTCAGGACCTTTGGAAGAGCAGTCAGTGCTCTTAACCACTAAGCCATCTCTCTAGCCCTGGTGCTAATCCTTTTGTTCCTGCTTTTGCCATCTCTTCACCCAGTGGGAGCATCTTTATTAACTCCACAACTTATGTATTAATAATGCCCTTCATCCACTCCAGAGTGGAAGCTAGGGAGCTCAGAGCTCGACATTGGTCTCACTCAGCTCCAGGTCTGTTTTCAGGGGTTGGCTCAGAATTGGAAGAGGTGTTCACTGCCAGCTTGGGCAAAGAGAGGTTGTACCGGGCAGCCAGGGCTTCCGTGAACTCTGCACAGCTTCTCGTGTGTGCTGGATACCGTATGGTGGAGAGAAGTATGGGATGATATGTGAATGTGGGAAGCTTCTGCATATGGATGGGGTATTTTCTTTTTTTAAAATGTATTTACTTGTTAGAGTGTATGTTTGTGAACACTTATGCCAAGGCACATGTATGGAAAGCATAGCACAACCCATGTAGCACTATCAAGATGCCTTGGGACCCCCAGAACTTCTTGGGACTTGGTTGTCTTGCTGCTATGGATTCACACCCGTGAGAGGGCCCTTCCTCTTATTAGGGTCACATACATGTAGACACAGATGGCTGGATTTTGTGTCCTCCAAAGGGCAGAGGGTATCTGATCCAGCTCAGCACCAGTGGATAATCCATCCTTGGGACTATCTGATGATTCGGTTGCCCTTGATGTCCCTCGGGGTTGGTTTCCTGAAGGCTGCCAGAATCCATAGACTCAGGCTCCTTGTGTATGAAATGGTGGAGTATGTAGAAATTAAACACACTTCCCCACACGCTTTAAATTTATTTATCAAAAATTATTTTATAAGGAGTAGGGTGTGTCCCTGGCTGTCCTGGAACTTGCTCTGTAGAGCAGGGTAGCCTCGAAATCACAGAGATCTGCCAGTCTCTGCCTCCTGAGTTCTGAGATTAAAGATGAACACCATCATGCCTGGCCCTGCAGGGCATAGTTTTAATCCAAGGATTCAGGAGGCAGATGCAGGAGGACCTCTGTGAGTTCAAGGCCAGCCTAGTGTACATATTGGGTTCCAGGACACTTAGGGCTAATGAGTGAGATCCTCTCAAAAAGTATTAGTATACAGTAATTAAAAACAAATGAATGCTTTTCATATGTGTAGACAAGGTACTTTGATCATATCATCTCTAGGTGACATAAAGTCTTGAACACGACTCGAGTGCTGTGGAAATAGCTGTCATGATGCATTGTTTAGTGGATAATGATAAGAAAAAATATGACATGTTCGTGGGCCTGGGAGATGATTCAGTGGGGAAAAGTGCTTGCCACCGATCCTGACAACCCGAGTTTAATCACCAGGACCCACATGGTGGAAGGAGTGAATGGGATTTCAGACTACTGTGGCTGTCCTCTGATCCAGATGCATGTCATGGCATGCCCAGTGCCTACCTCTTGCAATAAATAAAATATAATAATAATAAAAGGACACTTTTAGTAAAGAGACATTTTTTTTTTCCTGGATATTTTGCCCAAGATTGGCTAAATCCTAAGATGCACACCGCAGGATGCAGGCGCGCTCTGCTGCGCCGAGTGGAATCTGGAGCTGTTGGCCTTTTCCACACTCTGATTTCCTTTCGTCCGCCCAGAAGTTCTTTGGTTCATTAGCAGTAATGTGATGTTCTGTATTCTGTGTAGGTTTTAGAGTTCTGTTGCTCCTTAATGCATTTACCCGTGATGTGCCTGTGGGGTCTTCAGTGATCCATGAGGGCAGCTTTCTCCACCATTCCCACCCATCAGTAGGTGACAGAAGCCTGCCCTGGAGCAAGCTAAGGGTCAGACTGAGCTCTCCGAGGTGGATTTGCTGAAGAACCGGGACTGGAGCCCTGCTCCAGGTTCCCTCCATACAGCTGTCTGAGGCTTTTATAATTAACGCTAATGGTTGAGCCGTCATGGCTTGTTTAAATTACCCCAAGAGGAACATCAGATCTATTAAAGAAACCTGATTGTAGCTGCCCACCTGCTCTATTCAGGGACATGCATCTTTTGTGGGAATTCTTCTGGGTAATTAAGAGGGTCTGAAAAGCTGGTTTTATAGCCATTGATTGAACTGTAGATAACAATGAAGTCAAATAATTTTTTTTAAAAGCTGTTTCCATCTTCATAAGCATATGAGGAATTTGAATTAGAAAGAGTTCTCCACGTGCTGCTCAGGCATCTGGTGGGGGCAGGCATATGGCCTCTGAGGGCTCTGGATAGGTTCCCGCTATGGGTGTCTGGAGAGCAAGGCTCTGGTGGTGTGCAGGGCTATCAGTATCCCTCTCTTAGCTTGAGCCCACACAGGAGCTGCAAGATCTGCGAAGAGCTGTGCCCACCTCTTCTGCAGACTCGGAAGCTGCATGAACACAAGACCAGAAACTCTGGTGTGTGTCACAGCCAGAGCAGCTCTGGTCTGAGGATGTGGGTCTCAGGGACAGGTTTTGCCACCAGCTTGGATATCTCCAGCTGTAAGGAGTTGGTGCAGTTTGCTTATATGTGCAGGTGCTATGGCCAGTGCTGGTGTGGCCAAGAGGCGGGGTAGAGCTCTCCCTGCACTCTGGGGATTTGTGTTTGGATGACAGGGAGGCCCCAGTTTATGTGGTCGTGTATCATGTTTTATAGTACCATGGTCACTCTGAGGACGTAGATACAGAAAGTTAGACAGGCAGGATGGTGTCCCAAGCATGGGAGTGGCATGCACAAAGACATAGGGAGGTGTAGCTAGCAACAGCAGTTAAGTGCAGGCAGCAAGGACCAGGCTTTGGGATACTTTATGGAATAATATCTAGAGTATGGAATTTGTCCAATGAGTCCTGGATGCCACTGTAAGGGTTTTTAAAATGAGAGCACGTTTTAGCTTTAAACTTAACACACAGAGAGACACATACATATGCACACACATACAGACACACATGCACACGCACAGACACATACATACATACACACACAAACACACATACGCACACGTGTTTCAAGTGGATAGTGAACGGCACATACATGTATCACATGGCACAGCTATGAGCAAGCAGCACAGGACATTTATCTATCTTTCCACCCGTCTCCTGAACCTGCAAAGCGTGACTCCCTCTCTCCTCCCCAACCCTCCACTGCCATTCTGTCTTCTTTCCTGTCCAACTCTGACTGCTTGTGGAGCTATACCTAAGAGGCATAGGTGTGATTTGACTTAGGATGAATCTTCACCAAATCACTGAGAGGCACACCTGGGGACAGCGAGTGTATGTGTGCTTTTGACCCGCTTGCTTCACTGAGTATAATGCCCTGAGGGCTCCTCCGTACAGCCTGTCTCAGAATTTCCATTCTGTTTGTTTGGTGTGTGTTTTTGTTCATGAACTTGTGCTTGTGCGTGTGTGTGTGTGTGTGTGTGTGTGTGTGTGTGTGTGTGTAGGCTAGAGGTCAAAACTGAGTGTCTTTTGAAGTCACTCTCCACCTTGTTTTTTGTGACCAGGTTACCAACTCAGTGAGCTGACCTTAGATCCAGTCCCAGATCCACCTGCTTTGGCCTCCCAGTACTGTGATTACAGATGTGTGTTGCTAAGTCTGGTTCATTATGTGGGGTTAGAGATCTGAACTCACGTCCTTGTGCCTACATGGCAAATACTTTACCCACTGGGCATCTCCAGTCTGGTCAAGGGTAAATAAAACCAGGTAAGTATATGGATCATGTTTTGTCTACCCACTGATGATCTGATGGCTGCTGGGAATGTTTACTGCTGTGAAGATCTTTGCTGCCAGTTTCTGTCCATACACACATACCCAGCAGTGGGCTTGCTGGCTCACAGCATTCTACTTTTAGTTTCCTGAAGACACACCATACTGTTTCCCACGCTGGCCATGTGGGTTGAAGCCAACCCTCTTGTCTACCACCTCCAACACCTGGTGCACATGGGAGGCATCTTAACATCAAAGTGGCCATCATCTGCCAAAGGAGACTGAACAAGACAAAACTTATTATTGGGCCAAGGCACTGCGATTTAACAATTTCTTGTTACCTGCAGAAGCTAGTCTATCCTGATGGGTCTGAGGAAGCTGGAAAGAGCTGTATGTGCAAACATTGGTTAGGATGAAATGATGGCACTTTGGGTCAGATCACAGGCTTAGTGTCTCAGTGGAAAGAACCCCTAGGGTGGCAGTGCGGTCTCTAGGCTGGGCATGGACTACCCTCTTCTGTAGGTGATTCTCTTGCAGGAGAGTTAATTGCCGTGCTCCAATGAGTGTATTTTGCAGGTGGTGCTCAGCTCTGGCTTGATTGCCCACAGCTGCCCTAAGAGGGGAAAAGCTGCCCAGAGCTTGTGAGCATCGGTGCTCCAGTTTCATCAGAGCCAAGCCTATATAAACCTAGGAGACAGCCCCAGACTCTGTGGACTTCATTAGACTTCCAGAGCACGAGAGTGATTTTTAGTGGTCATTTCTAGTTTTGATTTGACTACAGAAATGTCTTTTTAACATCAGAGAATTTCCAAGGCTTTCTTTCCTGTGGCTCCCAGTCATGTACTTAAAGCTCTTTTGGTCACTCAGTAGCCTTTTGTTAAGAAAATATTTTCATTTTAAGCTTAATTTTTCAATAAAGAAAAGTTTAAATTTACAGAAAAGCAGACAGCATGGCACTAGCAGTTCCTGAGAGGATACAGCTGTGTTCTCGCTGAGTCTTCTGCTGAAGTCTCAAACTCTTACCCTACAACGTGGCCATATGTGGTAATAGGTCTTTAACGAAGTAATCAAGTTAAAAATGAGGTCATTGTAGTGACTTCATCCAATTCACCTGATGTCCTTATAATAAGACAACATTGGAATGGAAACCTCACAGAAGGACAGCCATATAAAGACACAGGAAGAAAGGGCCATGCACACATTGAAGAGAGGTGCCTTATGCACCCAAGAGAGGGAGCATGTGGACACTGAGAGAGGGACCGTGTGCACACTCAGGAGAGAGGCTATGTGCACATTGAGGAGAGAAGGAATACGCACAGAGGAGGGGGTCATGTGCAGAGGAGGCATGTGCACCCTGAGGAGAAGGGCCATGAGCACCCATAAGAGAGGGGACCAAGGCATATAGGGAGGGGGCGGTGTGCACACAGTGGGGAGGGGCACTCTAGTGAGAACTAATCTACTCCCATGAAATCAGCTTCAGTCTCTTCTGAGCATGGACCCTCTGCATATGACCTAATTACTCATGTAAGGATTCCATTACTTCAGAGCTTCTAAGTTAGGTCCCATTGTTTCAGCATTGTTGGGAAGAAGCCATATCTAAGCCATAGCCAGCAAGAAAGAGGGAATGACAACTGTGGCCTCAGAGACTTTTCCCCAGTGAAGCCAAACATGTCATGTGGACCCAGATCCACACCACCTTTGGGGCTAAGCTGGACCCAAGAGGAGCCAAAGCAAGTGTCATTCTTACACAATCAGGAAGTGGAGGATGAGAATTCACCATGAAAAGTGGTCCACGTGCTCACTGTTGTATCCAGCCAGGACTCCTTGAAATATCAAATCCCCATCTGTATTCAAAGCCATCATTCTCTCAAAAACATGCTGAGTGAAGGAAGCCAGACACGAAAGACTACATATTGTACAATTCTGTTTATAGAACATTTCTAGAAAATGACTAAATATAGGCCCAGAAGGCGAGGAGAAAGTGGCTGCTTAGGTCTGGAGCTGTACATGGGGGTTGGCTGCAGACAGGCATGTGGGAGCACTGGGGTGCCACGTGTTCTGAGTCACTGTGCAAAGCCTGAGGAGCAGAATGCATTCATGGGAATGGTCTCCACTTACAGTGAGGATCGCTGCTGTATAAGCTATTTGTTCTTAAAGTTGTGTCTTGGGGTTTCTATTGCTATGATTGAAACACATGGCCCAGAACAACATGGGAAGGAAAGGGTTTACTTCAGCTCATAGCTTGTAGTCCATCACTCAGGGAAGTCAGAGCTGGAACTCAAGGCAGGAACCCAGAGGCAGAGTCCATGGAGGAATACTGCTTACTTGGCTTGCTCCTCGTGGCTTGCTCGCTCAGCCTGCTTTCTTGTAGCACCCAGGACTGCTTTGAGCTGGATGGGGAGAACTGAGCATCTTTGGAAGGAGAGCTGGTTAACTCGCTCCTGGGGTGTATGAAGCAGGCGGAGAAGCTTGTCTTGCATGAAAGTGTTAGGAACCTGTATTAGTCAGGGTTCTCTAGAGTAATGGAACTTAAAGAATGAATCTCTCTCTCTGTCTCCCGTGTGTGTGTGTGTGTGTGTGTGTGTGTGTGTGAAGCAGATTTATTAGAATGACTAATAGGCTGTGTTACAGCTAATCCAACAACTGCTGCCTATGAATGGAAGATCCAGTAGTTGTTTAGTACACAGGCTGGATGTCTCAACTGATCCTGAAAGTGTAGGCTCTAATGCCAGTGATGGAGTGGACTTGCTATTGAGGTGAGAGCAAGCAGACAAGGATCCGCCTTCCATGTCCTTATATAGGCTTCTAGCAGAAAGTGTGGCCCAGGTTAGAGGTGGGTCTTCCTGGATCTGGATTAAAGGTGTGTCTTCACACCTTAAAGATCCAGGTTAGAAATTGATCTTCCTAATTCAAATTAAGCAACCCCCCCACAACTGTTTGAGTTTTTGTTAATTCCAGATGTAGTCAAGTTAACAACCAAGAATAGCCATCACAGAACCTGCATGGTACCCAGCAGTTCTCAGGGCTGTTTGTCCACTCTCCCTAATTGGCCAGAGTTTTAAAACAAAGCTGACCAGTATTTGGATTGAACTGGTCTGGGGCATACATTCTAGCTGTTACTGTGTTTATGACTTCTTTGAAAATGAGGGTTGTTCTAATTCTGTAATTTCCTTCTCAGTCCTCAGTTGGGAACACGTCTATAATGTGGTACCCAGCTGTTGTGGATAGCCTCAGCCTTGTATTTTGATCCTAGTTCCCAGTGAATAGCCTCAGCCTTGTATTTTGATCCTAGTTCCACTCTCCTGGGAGGGGCTGCAGAAGATGATTGAATCTGTACACAGGTGACGTCTTGTAAACCTTTTGTCCAATTAAAACCTGTAAAATAAAGGCTAGAGCCAGAGATTGGGCAGCAGAAGGGGTGGCGGAGAAAAAGGCTTAGGGGAGGAGAGAGTGAGAGGAATTTGATATAAAAGGAAGAAGAGAGAAGAAGAGAAGAAGTAGAAGCAGGAGGAAGCAGAGCAGAAGGAAGCCGATGGTAGAAGGAAGCTGACAACGGAGGAGCCAGAGCTCGGAGGACAACCACGAGGCCTGGATGAACCGAAAGTTGTAAGGGATCACATAGCCGGGGATTAGAGTAGTGTAGTGGTAAATCTGCCCAATCTAGCCGTGCTACTTATACCAATAATTATTGAGTTGTGTTTTCCTTTACTGGTCTCTTTCGGGGAGGAGATCTTACAGCGACAAATTTGGGGTTTGAATAATTTATTCTACTACACCCAGCCCCTAGTTTGTGATCACACAGTGGGACAGTGGGAATCCATGGAGGATTCTTAGCAGTCCTAAAGATGAACAACTATGCTCCTCCCTTTTCCATCCCATGTTGACTACTATACAGAGTCCTGAATCTGAGTAATTCACAAAGAAGAGAGGTTTATTTCAGATGTTAATCCCATAGGCAGGAAATCCAAGGTTACAGTGTCAGCAGTTGCCTCAGGAGACTTCAACCTCTGGTGGATTGTGGGAGAGAAGGAAGGGGTGTGTGGGAGAGAAAAAGGGAAGCAAATTCCCAGGATAGCCCACCCATCCCAGTGAAAAAGGCACTGTCCACTCACACTCCTTACTCTGTCCCATGTCCACACTGCTGTACCCAGGGAAAAAAATCCCAACTTCACACCACAACCCTCCTGACCTTCCAGAGAATAGCTGTTCAGTCTTCTTAGCTGCCATTTTGAACTCAGGGGGTTGGACACATTCAATCGGTATCAAGCTGAGGCAAGAATTACTTTTACTCGAGTTAAAACTTTTGGCCTTGGCAGTAGTAGAGGCTTCAACTTGGTTCTTGAGACTTTTGACATACCCCAGCCATTGTTTTCATAGCTTCCTTGCCTTTTAAAAAGGAAGCCACTTATTTTTCCACACCCTCCTGCTAGCTTGTTACGGAAGCTTCCTTGATTGTTTCTATTGCTAAGATACAGAGGTTGTCTGGTCAGTCTAAGGGTTACAGAGTCTTTTTCAAGTTGTTACTTTTTATCACTAGCTGGTTGATACAAGGGCTTGGTACACAGACATCAGTAGACTCTGAAAGCTTTGCAGATCTTTGTGGCAGACGAGGCTTGAAAATTCTGTGTGAGGCATTGCACATGTGGGAGGCGTTGAGGAAGCTAGCTGGATACTGTGGGTGAGACATGGTCCAAAGCTCTCGACTGAGTAGTGATCACTGTGACACTCTTGACTGTGTTAAGATGAAATAAATTTCATCTTGACTGTGTTAAATGAATTTGGCTGAAACCAGTTTAGTGATAAGGCTTGGCACAAGGCAACCTTTGTTCATAGTGAACTATGATCCAGCTTGACAGGTAAACAAAATGCAAACTAATGGTTACTCTGATAACCAAGCAGCTGATCCCCAGGCAAGCATAGCAGCTCTTCAGCCAATCATAACAGCAGGCCATTCCATCAATCATATAACAGCCAACCGTTCAACCAATCATAACAGCAGGCTTCTCAGTCAATCATAACAGCCAACCAATCACCCAATCATAACAGCGGGCCTACCAGTCAATCATAACAAGCCAGCCGCTCACTCAATCATAACAGCAGGCCTAGCCAATCGGAGGCAAGAGACTGCCAAGTTATGCTCATATAAGGTAAATGCCCAACGGTACTCATCAGGTGACCTCTGCAGTAGAGCCAGTGCTTTTCTGGCTGTAAATATAGTTCACCCCATATTGTGGGTCACATTCTGAACCACCCTGGGTCAAGAGTGCTCTTCTGGCACTTGGTTCTTGGGTTCGTATTTTGAAGAACACTTTTCCTAATTCTGCTTTTTCTGTCCATCTAATGTGGTTGCATGTGGTGATGTGGTATTTTCAGTGTAAAGGTCCCTTCTGGGTGGGCTGAAGGCGTGCCCTTTTATGAGTTGCCTTGTTACTCAGCAGTGGAAATAATCACACAGCTGGGCCTTGCAAGAGACACATATAAGAGTCTCAGCTCCAATCTCACAGGCATCTACTTTTTCCCAGGTGAGGGGACCTTACTCTTGCCCTGTATTTTGTGAAGGGCCAATCAAGTTTATATCTCCAACCCCTCGGACAGGTAGGAAAATATTGAAGAGAAACTCCTAGACCCCTGTTCCAAATCCTACTGCCCATAGATACCACAGCCAGGGCTAACCACTGGTCTAACATCTGCGGCTGAAAGAAGACAATGAGGAAGTAGATTCTAGTTTATCAAGGATAGCCGTGATGAGAACCTCACTGACGGCAACCCGACAGACAGGCCTGTTACAGAAGACAGACTCTAAGAGAGCATCGGTCCTCCTGACCTTGTGATTGTGGGGTGAGCTGTTGCACACTTTTTAAAGCTGATTGTTTTAAAATCCTTTTGGATTTACAAGAAGGGGCAGGGAAATGTTAAGGAAAGTTCTAAACAGCCTTTAGTGCTGGCATACATCACACAGCTTCTCCCTGCTCTCCTACAGTGCTGGCGTGCACCACGCACTTTCACCCATTTCTCCATCGTTATTATCATTTACCGCACGCCATCACCCTGTTCTTCTTTACTGTTAGCACCTAGAAAAAAGCACATGTGAAAGTCAAACCAGGAAATCGATATTGGTAAAGCTAAGATACACTTCACCAGTCACACACTAATCTGTGCTTGTGTGTGTGTGTGTGTGTGTGTGTGTGTGTGTGTGTGTGCATTTTATGCCTAGCTTCATGGAGCCATTTGACCATGCGACCACCAAAGGGCTTCCTCATGCTATCCCTTGTAGCCACATACTTATTTTTCCACTGTTCATAACTCCATGTCATCCCTGTTCTCCGGATCTATGCTACTCATGAATGGCTTATGTAACCAGAACCATACAGTAAGGACCATTCCAGATTGGCTTTTATCACATGGCATCATTTCTTTGGGGTTTAGGATTCACTCACATTACTGTGTGTATCAGTAGTTACTTCTCGTTTTATTGCTGAGTGTTCCAGGGTATGGTTCTGTCATGTTGGTTTGTTTACTTATTAAAGAATAGTTGGGTAGTTTCTATTTGGAATCGTTATGACTACAACATCTGTGTCTCTGATAATGGACAAGGTTCTGGGTATAATTGAGTTTAAGTTTTCTTAAAATTTACAATTCTATTTTATGTGCATATGGGTATTTTGCTTGCATGTGTGTCTGTGCCTGGTGTCAGCAGAAACCAGAAGAGGCAGCAGATCTCCTGGAAACTGAGCTATAGGCAGTTGTGAGCTGCCACGTGGGTGCTGGGAATTGAACCTGGGGCCTCAGGAAGAGCAGCCAGTGCTCTTAATGCGTGAGCCACTTTTTAACCCCTTGAAAGAGTCTTATCCCTCTGGAATCCATTGTCTGCTGTTGCTGAGCTACACTGTGATAATATTTTTAATTAAAAATGAAGTTCCAGGTTCGTCTCCAGATACTGCGTTGACTTCCACTCCCACCAGTGCTGTGCAGATGACCTGGTGTTTCTCTCCATCCTTGACAGCATTTGGAGTTCTCACTGTTCTAGTATGAACAATTCTTACAGGCATGCTTTGATATCCCATGGTGCTGTTACTTTGTGTTTTTCTAATGGCTAATATTGTCGGGCGACTTTTAATGAGCTCATTCTGTGCCTGTGTCGCTTCCTAGGTGACATGTGTGGAACTTTCCCCTAGAATTTTATTTTCTAATTAGGTTGCTGGGAGATTTAAGAAAAATGGTTTTTTTTTTTTTTTTTTTGAAAGTTTTTCATCTGTTCTGCACACAAGTGCATCAGTGGATGTGTGATTTGCCAAGTATCTCCTCTGCTGTAATCTGCTTAAGTTAAACTTGGCAGAGAGAAGGGTTTTAATTCTGATGGGACACGTTTTTTTACCATTCTCCCTTTTTATATTTTATGTACACTGCATTTGGTACGGTGGCTGACAACTGCACTTAATCACAGTGTTCACAGTCCTCCCTGGGTCTTTTCTAGAAGTTTATTGTTATATATTTATGCATTTAAGCCTACGATCTATTCTGAGTTTCTTTGTTTGTTATAAAGTGTGAGATTCGTGTACTATTTTTCTCTCTCCCCCTCCATCACCCCCTTCTCTCCTTTCTTTCCCTGCATCTCTGGATGCCCAGGTAACCCAGCACCATTTGTTGAAAGGATCCTCTTCTTCTTTGCTTGACCTCTGCTTTTGTAAAGAATGATTTGGTCACATTTATTTGAGTTATTTTTCCACAGTCTTTACTACTGTGTCTTTGCAGTACTATCCGGCAAGATGGTTCCCTTCTCTAGAAAGACAAATACATTTTCAAAATTATTTAGCTAGTCTGTAGCTTTCGTAGTAAAGCTACAGTAAATTTGTCTGCATCTACAAAAATCTTCAGAACATTTAACAGGACTCTTGAGATGGAGAAGTAATTTTAGGCAGAGTTGAAATTTTATCCAGTTTGGTTTCTCATCCATGAACATGGTATTTCTCTCCATGGTATTTGTTTAGGACTTTTTATTTATTTTACCACTGCCTTGAGTTTAGCTCCTATGGCCGGTGCATATTTTGTTACATTTGTTCATACCCATCTCATTACTATTTTGGAGGGAATTGTAAGTGCTAATTGCTATCTTAATTTTTACTTTTGCTTTTTCTTTGCTGTCAGCATTTAGACATAGTGTTGATTTTTACATACTGTCTGTGAGCTTTTGCTGATTTACCTGTATGTTTCCTCTCAAGGCTCTCTGAGCCACACTGGATACGTTTGGTATATCATCATGTTGCTTCATTTTTGTGTGTGTTAAAATTTCCATGGACATTTCCTCTTTGACATATAGATTATTTAGAAGTTTGTTGGTTGATTTATGAGTGTTTAGGAATCCCCTCCCCAGTTATTGATTTCTGTGTGACTTCAGTTGTTTTGAATTCATTCATGTTTATCTAGTTGGATATTCCATGAACCATTAAAATGTGTTCCGATATTCCTCATTTATGGCGTGTGTGTGGCTAGAAGCACCTAGTTAATGGGATAATGCTGCAAGCCTAAAGTACTCTTCCTAACCTACTCACCATCAGGTCACTGCAGAGTGTGAGGGGCTCAACCTGGAGGTCCCACTCCCTACTCAGTGTCCCATGGACCAGACCAAGGAAACAAATTGTGATTTCTACCAATTATGCACTGTAATAAGCCAGGACATCATTGTTCTGAGGCTTGTGGGTAGAATCTTCTGAGAGAGTCAGTTGGATCCTACAGATCTGTTGCTGTTTCTGGGGTTTGTATCTTTGCTGGTTTTCTGTAGTCTTATTGAGTATTGGGGGTGGGGTATAGAAGTTCCAGAACATCACTGTGACTTTCTCTGTGAACCAGAAAGTGAACACTGAGGGTTGCTGCATCTTGGTAGCATTGTGTGATATATGTTCTTATCTTCATTAATATCCTCTATTCTGAAGTTACTTATCTCATCTTCACCAAGGCCCTTTGCTTTCTCATGATTAATCTCTGTATGACATGTCTTCCCTACCCCTTTACTTTTAGACGAGATAGAATATAGTCAGGATGTTAGGACTTAGACTCCATCCTTTTATTTCCAATCTACTTGTGTTGTTGGCTTTTTGTAGGCAGAGTATGGCTGGGATATACTTATCTACTCTGACACGTTTTTTGTTTACTATGGCTAGACTATTGATATTTAAAATGGCTGTTGACATGTTAGAGCTTAAATATGGCTCGCATGTGTGTGTATGTGTGTGTGTGTGTTGTTTTGCTTCTCTCTCATCCATTTCTTTTTCCTTGTTTCCTATGGGTTACCTCAGCATATCTTACACTCTCCCACATTGTTTTAGTTATAGAGTGCTCGTGACTAATATCAAATGCCCCAATCTGCTATTCAACAAACCATACATCGCCTCTTCAAAAACATGCTGAGTGAAAGAAGCCAGATACACGGAGATCAAGACTGCTACATATTGTACAATTCTGTTTATAGAACATTTCTAGAAAATGACTAAATACATAGGCCCAGAAGGCGAGGAGAAAGTGGCCCTGCTTACGGTTGGGGAGCTGTACCTGGCGGGCTGCTGGCTGCAGACAGGCATGTGGGAGCACTGGGGTGCCACGTGTTCTGAGTCACTAGTGCAACTCGCCTGAGGAGCAGAATGGGGCATTCATGGGATAATGGTTCTCCCACTTTACAAGTGAGGATCGCTGCCTGTATAAGGCTATTTGTTCTTAAAGTTGTGTTTGGGGTTTCTATTGCTATGATTGTTAACACATGGCCCAGAACAACATGGGAAGGAACGGGTTTACTTCGACTTCCATGCTTTGTAGTCCATCACTCAGGGAAGTCAGAGCTGGAACTCAACGGCAGGAACCCAGAGGCAGAGTCCATGGGAGGAATACTGCTTACTTGGCTTGCTCCTCCGTGGCTTGTGGCTTGCTCGCTCAGCCTGCTGTCTTGTAAGCACCAGGACTGGCTTTGATGCTGGATGGGAGAACTGTGTCATCGCTTGGAAGGGCGTGAGAGGATGGTTAACCACTCCCTGGGGTGTATTGATCGCCAGGGAGAAGGCTTTGTCTTGCATGAAAGTGTTAGGAACCTGTATTACGTCTCAGGGTTTTCTAGAGTAATGGAACTTCAAAGAATGAATCTCTCTCTCTCTGTATCCCCGTGTGTTGTGTGTGTGTGTGTTGTGTGTGGCGTGTGAAGCAGATTTATTAGAATGACTAATAGGCTGTGTTACAGCTAATCCTCACAATTGCTGCCTCATGAAATGGAAAGATCCAGTAGTTGTTTAGTACACAGCTGGCTTGTCTCAATCGGTCTGAAAGTGTAGGGCTCTCAATGCCAGGTGAAGGAGCGGGACTTGCTATTGAGGTGAGAGCAAGCAGACTAGGACATCCGCCTCCATGTTCCTTATATAGACTTTAGATCTGAAAGTGTGGCCCAGGTTAGAGGGTGGGTCTTCATGGATCTGGTAATAAAGGTGTGTCTTCAGCACCTTAAGAAGATCAGCTTAGTAGAAATTGTTCTTCTAGAGAAATTCAATAAGCATAAACCCCCCCCAGATGTTTGGGTTTTTGTTGGCGTTGTGATTGCGGCGGATTGTAGTTGCAACGTTAACAATCCAAGAATAGCTATCACAAGAACCTGCACTGGTAACCCAGCAGTTTCAGGGCTGTTTTGTCCATCTCACCTAATTGGCCAGACGTTTTAAATCTCAAAGCTGCCCGTATTTGGTAGGCTGTGACTGTCTGGTCTGGGGGCACACATTCTAGCTGGTACTGTGTTTTGACTTCTTTGAACAATGAGGGAATGTTCAATTGGTACCATTTCCTTCTCAGTCCTCAGTTGGGAACATGTCTATAATGTGGTACCCAGCTGTTGTGGCATAGCCTCAGCCTTGTATTTTTGATCTAGTTCCCAGTGGATAGCTCAGCCTTGTATTTAATGATCCTAGTTCACTCTCTGGGAGATGGACTCTGCATGAAGTGTGGGATTGAATCTGTACACAGGTGACGTCTTGTTAAACCTTTTGTCCAATTAAAAACCTGTAAAATTAAGAGCTAGAGCCAGAGGAAATGGTGCAGAAGAAGGGGTGGATAGCGGAGAAAAAGTCTCATAGGGGAGGTAGAGAGTAGAGGAATTTGACTATAGAAAAGGAAGAAGAGAGAAGAGAGAAGAAGTAGAAGCAGGAAGGAAGCAGGCTCAGTAGGAGAAGCCGATGCGTAGAAGGACTGCCGATGGTTAGAAGGAAGCGACGAGGGAGGCAGTGCCAGCAGAGAACTCAGGAGGAGGACCAACCCAAGAGGCCATGGGATGACGAAAGTGGTAAGGATCTCATAGCGAGCGGCGTGGTTTATGGTAGAGTAGAGTGTAGTGGTAAATCTGCCTATCTAGGCGTGCTTTTTATGACTCAATATATTATTGAGCTGTGTTCTTTACTGGTCTCTTTCAGGGAGGAGTTCTTACACAGCGAC
The DNA here is from genome assembly GCA_021653895.1 of Mastomys natalensis. Classification (NCBI taxonomy): domain Eukaryota; kingdom Metazoa; phylum Chordata; class Mammalia; order Rodentia; family Muridae; genus Mastomys; species Mastomys natalensis. The sequence continues at coordinate 544,837 of JAJTUV010001115.1, forward strand.
CAGTCTCATGTAACCTTCCGCCCCCGGCGTGTTGCTCTCTCCTCCGTTCGCTCCCCCTTCCCCCCACTTCTGCTACACCCAGCCCCAAGTTTGTGATCACACAGTTAGGTGTGGACAGTGAGGAATCCATCGGGGATTCTTAGCAGGCCTAATAGATGAAAAATCTATGCTTAGCTTACCCTTTTCCATCCCATGTGTTGGGACTTTACGAGACAGAGACCTTGGAATCTGAGTCTATTGTCTCAAAGAAGAGAGGTTTCTTTCAGATGTTAATTCCCAAATAGGCAGGAAATTCAAGGTTACAGTTTCCGTACAGCAGTTGCCTCGGGAGACTTCAAACCTCTGGTGGATTGTGGCGAGAGAAGGAAGACGTGTTGTTGGGAGAGAAAAAGGAAAAGCAAGAATATTCCCATTGGTTGCCCCACCCATCCTCAGTGACAAAGCATGTTCCACTCACACTGTCTCGGACTCTGTCCCACTGTCCCCACTGCTGTACCCAGGGAAAGAAAAATCCCAATTCCACGCCACAACCCTCCTGCACCTTCCAGAGAATGCCCGATTCAGTCTTCTTAGCTGCCGCATTTTGAACTCAGGGGGTTGGACCCATTCAAATCGGTTATCAAGCTGAGGCAAGGATTACTTTTACTTGGGTTAAAAACTTTTGGGCCTTGGCAGCTTAGTAGAGGCTTCAAGCTTGCGCTTCCTTGAGCGTCTTTGACATACCCCCAATAGAGCATTGTTTTATAGCTTCCTTACTTTTAAAAAGGAAGGCTTATTTTTCCACACCTTCCTGCTAGCTTGTTATGGACAGCTTCCTTGATGTTTGCTATTGCCTAAGATACAGAGGAAAGTCTGGTCAGTCTTTAAGGGTCAGTCTTTTTCAAGTTGTTACTTTTTATCACTAGCTGGTTGATACAAGGATCTTGGTACACAGACATCGTAGACTCTGAAAGCTCTTGTGACAGAATCTTTGTGGCAGACGCAGGCTTGAAATTCCTGTGTGAGGCATATCCCCAACATTTTGCATACATCTCACTACTTCCCACAACCAGCTGTGGGTGTAGATGTGGATCCAAAGCTCTACTGACCTGAGTACAAGATCACTGGACATCTTGACTGTGTTATGATGTAATAAATTATCATTCTTGACTGTGTTAATGCATTTGGGCTGAAACAGTTAGTGTGATAAGGCTTGCACAAGGCAGCCTTTGTTCATAGTGAATATGATCAGCTTGACAGGTAAACAAATGCAAACATATGCTTACTCTGATAATTACTAAGCAGCTGATCTCGCCAGGCAAGCATAGCTGCTCTGTCAGCGACATCATAACAACAGGCCATTCCATCAATCATATAAAACAGCCAAAACCGTTGCATCCAATCATAACAGAGGCTTTTCTCACGTCAATCATACCAATGCAACAAATCTACCCAATCATAACAGCAGGGCCTACCAGTCAATCATAAACAAGCCAGCACTCACTCAATCATCAACTGAGCAGGCAGCAGCAAACAGAGCCAAAGAGACTGCTCAAAGTTATGCTCATATAAGGTAATGGCCCAACGTTACTCATCAGGTTGGACCTCTGCGTTAGAGCCTAGTGCACCTTTTCTGGCTTAGTAATAAAGTTCAACCCCATTGGTGGTCCATTCTGAACCACCCTGGAGTACACTCCAGTTGCTCTTCTGCACTGGTTCTTTGGGTTCATACTTTGAAGAACATTTTCCTTAATTCTGCTTTTCTGTTCCATCTAATCGTGGGTTGCATGTGGTGATGTGGTATTTTCAGTGTAAAGGTCCCTTATGGGTTTGGGCTGGCAAAGGCATGCCCTTTTATGAGTTCGTCCGGCTTGTTACTCAGCAGGCGAAAATAATCACACAGCTCCGGGCCTGGCCAAGAGACAATATAAAGAGTCTCAGCTCCAATCTCCACAGGCATCTACTTTTTCCAGAGTTGTGGGTGCCATTACTCTGCCTGTATTTTGTGAAAGGGCCATCGTGTTTATATCTCTGAACCCCTCGGAAGGTAGAAAAAAAATTGGAGAGAAACTCCTAGGACCCCTGTTCCAAATCCTACTGCACCATTGATACAACAGCCAGGGCTAAACCACTGGTCTAACATCTGCGCTCGAAAGAAGACAATGTAAGGAAGTAGATTCAGTTTTATCATGGATAGCCGTGATGAGAACCTCACTGATGGCATAAACCGGTAAGACAGGCCTGTTTGACAGAAGACAGACTCTAAGAGAGCATCGGTCTACTGACTTGTGATTGTGGGGCGAAGCTGTTTGCACACTTTTTAATGCTTATTGTTTTAAACAATCCTTTTGGATTTTACAAGAGGGGGCAGGGAAATGTTTAAGGAAAGTTCTAAAAAACCTTTAGTGTTGGCATACATCACACCACAACTTCTCCCGCTTTCTAGACAGTGCGGGATGTGGACGCAGCACTCTTTCACCCATTTCATCCATCGTTATTATCATTTAACGCAAGCACATCTCCCTGTTCGCTCTGTTCTTTATGTTAGCAGTCTAGAAAAAAAGCAACATGTGAATGGTCAAGACCAGGAAAATCGATATAGCGTAAGAGAAGCTAAGTAGACATTTCACCAGTCACACACCTAATCTTGTTGCTTGCTGTGTGTGTGTCTGTGTGTGTCTGTGTGCGGTGAGTGTCATCGTTATGACCTAGCTGCCATGCGAGCCCATTTTGACCAATAGCTCGACCACCGAAGGGCTTACCTACATGCTATCCCTTGTGAGCACATACTTATTTTATCCACGTTCATAACAGTCCTATGTCATCCTACTGTTTCTACGGTTCTAGTGCTACTCATGAAATGAGCTTATGTAACCATTGAATACATACAGTATGGCCCATTACCAGGAATTGCCTACTTAATGTCACTGGGCAGACATTTGCTTTGGGGTTGTTTAGTGGATTCACTCACATTACTGTGTGTTACTGCAGTAAGTTACTTGTCGTCTGTTCAGGGCTGATCGCTGTTCCTAGGGTCATGGTGTCAAGTCATGTTGAGGGTGAGAGGTTTACTATCAGAGAGAAAGAAGTAGTGAGAGGGTTTCACTAAGATTGGGAATTCGTTATCGACTACAACATATCTGTGTCTCTGATAAAGGCAATAGGTGGGTATAATTGAGTTGTAAGTTTTCATTAAGAATGTTACAGAATTGTATTTTAATGTGCATATGGGTATTTTTGCTTGCAGGGTGAGTCTGTGCTGGTGTCAGCAGAAGAGACGGGAGGCAGCAGAATCTCCTGGAAAACTGAGGCTATAGCAGTTGTGAGTGCCCGAGAGAGGAGTCCCGAGTGAGACGGAGGAGAAAGTGATGCTGTGTGCTGGGAATTGACCTGGCGGCCTCAGAAGAGCAGCAGTGCTCTTAATGCTGATGAGCCAGTTTTTATATAACCCCTGGGGTCTTATCCCTCTGGAAGCCATTGGTCTGCTGTTGCTGAGCTACATTGTGATAATATTTTTAAATTAGGAATGATGTTCCAGGTGTCTGTCGATGCTGCGATTGACTTCCTTCCCACCCAGTGCTGTGCAGGATGACCTTGGTGTTTCTCTCTCCATCTTGACAAGCATTTGAGTTCTCACTGTGTCTTCGTGATGAACAATTCTAGTACAGGCATGCTTTTGAAATCCCATGGTTGCTTTGAGTGACTTTGCGTTTTTCTAAATGGCTAATGATTGTCGGGCGACTTTTCAGGCTCCTCAGTCTGTGCTGTGTCGTGTCCTTTCAGAGGGGTGGGACATGTGTGGAACTTTCCCTGGAATTTTATTTTCAATTTGGTTGCTGGGAGATTTAAGAAAAATGGTTGTTTTGTTTTTTTTTTGAAAGTTTTTCATCTGTCTGCACATAAGTGATACGGTGGATGTAAAGTGATTTGCCAGAAGTGTCTGCCTCTGCCTGTTTAATCTGCTTAAGTTAGACTTGGAGAGAGAAGGGTTGAATTATGATGGGACACGTTTTTTAGCCAATGAGACTCCGTTTTTATATTTTATGTACACTGCTAGATTTGGATCACGACGTGCTGACCAACTTACTTAATTCACAGTGTTCACAGTCCTCCCTGGGTCTCTTTTCTAAGAAGTTTATTGTTATATGTTGTGGCATTAGAGCCTACGATGTCTTTTTTGAGTGTCTTTAGATTTGTTAGTGTGAGATTCGTGTACTATTTTTTCTCTTCCTCTACCATCTACCCCTTCTCGTCCTTTCTTTCCCTGATCATCTCTGGGAGATGCCCGATAGCGCTAGCACAATTGTTGAAGGATCATCTTGTCTTCGCTTTGACTTGACTTGGCTTTGTAAAGAATGATAGTTTGGGCACATTTATTTGATTTATTTTTCCCGCAGTCTATTTACTACTGTGTTCTTTTGCAGTAGTATCTGGCAAGATGGAGTTCCCTCTCTGATAGAAAGACGATACATTTGTCAAAATTATGTTAGCTAGTTGAGCTTTCCTAAGATAAAGCTACAGTATATTGTCTGCATGTACAAAAATCTTCAGGAACATTTACAGGACTCTTGAGATGGAGACAGTAATGTTAGGCAGAGTTGAAATTTTATCCAGTTTGGTTTCTCATCCATGAACATGGTAGTGATTTCTTCTCAGGGTGAATTTGTTTAGGACTTTTAGTTTATTTTACATGCCTTGAGGTTTAGCTCCTATGGCCGGTGCATGTTTTACGGTTACATTTGTTCATACCCATCTCATTACTATGTTGGGAGGATTGTTAGTGCTATTTGCTATCTTAATTTTACTTTTGCTTTGTTGCTGAGATGCTGTCAGCATTTAGACATAGTGTGAGATTGTTTACCCCCCTCTCGACCCATATGTCTGTGAAGGTTTGACTGATTTACCTGTATGTTTCTCTCAAAGCTCTCTGAGCCACATTTGATACATTTGGTATATCATCATGCTTGCTTCATTTTTTTTGTGTTAAAATTCCATGGGACATTTTCCTCTTGTTGAATATAGATTAATTTAGAGAGTTTGTTGGTTAATTTTTGAGGTGTCAGGAATGCCCCCTCCCCAGTAGTATTGAGGTCTGTGACTTCAGTTGTTTTGAATTCATTCATGTTTCTCTAGGTGGTAGTATCCAATGAACCATTAAAATATGTGCCGAATATTCCTCAATTTAGAGGGCGTTGTGTAGGCTAGAAGCTCATTAGTTAATGGGTAATGCTGATAGAGCCTCAAGTTACTCTTCTCCTAAGACCTACTCACCTTAGGTCATCTGCAGAGTGTGAGGGGACTCAACCTGGTGGTCCCACTCCCTAGCTCAGTGTTCCCGATAGAGAACCAGACCAAGGATAAACTCAAATTGTGATTATTACCGAAGTAGTGCGTTTAATAAGGCAGAGACATCATTGTTCAGAGGCTTGTGGGTGAATCTTCTGAGAGAGTCAGTTGGATCCATAGATCTGTTTGCTGATTTCTCGGGGTTTTGTGATCTTAGCATGGTTTTCTGTGTGTCTAGATATGATGGTATCTTTGGGAGTGGGGTATAGAAGTTCCAGAACGGCTCCCTACATGACTTTCTCTCGTGGAAACCAGAAAGTGAGAGCTCAGAGAGGAGATTGCTGGCATCTTGGTGAAGCATGTGTGTGATGATGGTTTGTATCTTCATTAATTTCCCTCTATTCTGAAGTGTACGTATCTACATCTTCACCAAGGCCCCTTATGCGCTTTCTCATGATTAAATCTCTGTATGACATGTCTTCCCGCACCGCCAGTTTACTTTTAGACGAGATCACGGAATTTTAAGTAGTCTAGGATGTTAGGAACTTATGACTGCATCCTTTTATTTCCAATCATACTTGTGTTGTTGTTGTTTTGTAGGCAGCGTGATAGCTGGGATATATTATGACTACTATGAGCGCACGTTTTTTGTTTAACTATGGCTAGGACTATTGGATATTAAACTGGCTCGGTTGAATGTTAGAGCTTAAAGTTATGGCTCGGAAAGTGTGTAGTATGATGGTGTGCGTGTGTTGTTGTTGAGAGACTCTCTATCCGATTTCTTTTTCCGTGTCTGTCTAGGAAAGACTTAAGAATCCATGTTACGCCAGCATATTCTTACACTGCTCCCCACATTGCTTGTAGTTATAAGAGTGCTTGAATATACAGGTAGTGTGTAATTTTCTTTGTGGCTGTTTGGCGGTTTTATCACAGCACGGTTTGTAGGTGTATGTTCAAGCCACTGGTGAAGCAGAGAGTGCAGTAAGAACTGTTTCTGTCTGTATTTCCAATGAGGTCCTTGTTAATTATTCTGTCTTCTTGCTTGAGACATAAATACCTGACAGGTAGTTCAACTTAGACAGGGAAGGTTCTTGTTTTGTTTTGAGGATGGCTGTTTGTATAATGGTTGGGGAAGGCAACAGCCAGTATCTGATCATGGTAGGAGACAAGCCGTGTGAGGATTCTCCTGCTCAAAGATTGCACAATAGTAAGCTGAGGATAGGTTAGCAATCAGAGTGTGGCCTATTACAACTAGCAGGCCTGCCCCTACCCCCGCCCCCCTACCCCCCCCCCCCCCCCCCCCCCCCCCCCCGCCCCCCCCCACAGTGACCGACTGTCAGCAGGGCTACATCACCTGAGCCTAGGAGTTTTACAACCTTACAAAACAGTGCTACCTGCTCTGGGGGGGACAAGTGAGTTAAACACATGTTCACTTTTGTGCCAGAAGATTTCCCCCTGACCATAAACTCATGACGCGATATATATCACTAAATGCAAGAATGCATTCTGTTCACTTCTAAAGTCTCCATAGTTCTGTAGGTTCTAACACTGGTCAAAGGGATGACATAGTAGAGCTGTCTTCTGATACTCAGTCACTCACTCAACTCAGTGAGCCCAGTTATAAGTTAAAAAAAGAGCGGGTTACATATGTTTCAATTGTACATTGGGACATACTAACCCCGTTGTCTCTTCTCTCTACCTATCATCCGCAAAGAGAATATCTGAAGAAGAAGGGGAGAGAAACCTGTAGAGACCATAGCCAGGATGGCATGACCCTGGTTGAGTGATATGAGACACCCACCCATGTCAAAAAAAGATTAAGCCAGAATTGGCTTCGTGTTCTAAAGGAAATACAGAGACAAGAGTGGAGGCTCGCAAGAATGAAGGATAAGACCATCCAAGAGGACTGCCCCACCTGGGGGAATCCCCAATAATGCAGACCACCGAAAACCGCAGCACTATTGCTGACTGGAGTGACAAGATGTGCTTGCTACGCGCGAGAGACAGTGATCCTGATATAAGCTGTCTGTCAGAGCCTCTGACCAAACAGAGAGGAGTGATGCTCATCAGCCAACCACTGGAAATGTGAACACAGGGACCCTCAATGGAGGGAGTTAGGGGAAGGATGAACGGAGCTGAAGGGGTTTGCAACACATACGAAGGAACAGACAATATCAACCAAACCATACACACCCCCCAAGAGTGAGTCCCCAGGGATTGTAAACACATCCACCTAAAAGAGACCACATAGAGGGATCCATGGCTCCCGCTGCCTATGTTAGTAAGATGTGTATGCCTTATCTGGCATCAATGGGGGGGAGGCTGGTCCGAGTGAAGGGTTGGTGTACCAGTGTAGGTGTAGGTGATGAGATGGTGTGGAAGCACCCGTTATCGAGAAGCAAGGTGGGGAAAAGTGGGCGTCTTGCAGAGGGGAAACCAGGAAAGAGAGGATAACATTTGGAAATGTAAATTAAATAAAATAGACCAATAAGAAAAAATTGTAAAAAAGAGAGGAGAAAGAGGAATGAAGTACAGATAAAGAAGAAATGGAACCCAAGCCAAGACTGAACTAACAAAGTGTATTTGCCTGGGTATTCTTGTTGTTGGGATGAAAGCACCATAACCAAAAGCAGCTTGGGGAGTTTGGAGTTTATTTCAGCTTTAAACATCAGGTAGGAGCGTACATCATGGGGAAAGAGTGTGACAAGAACCCAGGGCAGAACCTGGATGGAGGATATGAAATCAGTAGCCGTCTGGAGGAGTGCTGCTCACTTCTTGGTCTTATTGCTTTCTTGTACCAATCGTCAGGTCTACCTGGCCCAAGAATGACACTAAGCGCCTTAGGTAGTGGTGGCCTCCCAGCATCAATCGTTCATCAAGAAAATCAGACCAATTACTTGCACACAGGCCCGCTCTCTTTTTGTTTAAGCTGATTTTACATCTTCCCCATTAGGACTTAGTTGTGTGCAAGCTAAGTCAGAAAACTACCCAGGAGGACGCAGTGTAATCCAATACCCTATTGGTATAGCCATGCTCTGTTGACTTGCTGCACTCATTATGAGCCCGAGATGATTATCGTCAATGAGACGTAATCTCTCAGAACACTCTATAACCCTACTGTGTAAGTAATTTACCTTAACACGCCACTTGAAACCAGGACTCCTTTCTTCTCTAACTGTACATTTTTCCGAGATCTTTCTAAGGTTATAGCTTACTTAAATCTGACTCAAGTATGGGCAATAATCATAACACAGCCTGGATGATATTGCGGTATTTAATTTTCTTCTACCAGACATCTGACTCCACTCCTTTCAGTGCAGAATCACTTGGAGTGTTTGTGGCCTCTGAGGGACCAGTCCCGATAGGAAGTCGCATTCCCGCGAGTCATGAGGCCCTAGGCCTTGTTCATCTGTGTTCTGTTGTCATTTTGGACTTGTGAAGCCAAAACGGCCCTTAGGCTCTGGTTCACAGCGTCCAGAAGTTTCTTAGCTGTGGTGCCAAACTCTTCCTTCTGTGGATCTGTTAGAGACTGCAACACGGTCGGAGGAGCTACAGCAGAGACTCCAACTCTCCGTTATATTGCCTTTTAACCTTATTTACTATACTAGAGAATACATCCAGGATGATCGCTGTTGACAGGCTTTGAAATTCTTAATGCCTGGTAGGCGTTCAGGCTTCATTATTATTATTTTTTAATGTTAAGGAGTAACTTGAAAGAGTCTTTTAATATTTACCTTTGGCTTTGCGTTTTGAGTTTTCTTCTTTAAGCTTTGCTGACAATATTTATCTCGGCCTCACCAACCTAAACAGTTGTCATTTTATAGGGAAAAGAAAGGGAAGAAATTATGACGACAGATATGTTACTGTGTGTGTGTGTGTGAGTGTGTGTTGTTGGATGGATGAGTTATTCTCGCTCTGTAATCAGAGATTGGCCCTAGGGCCTCTCGACGCATGCCTAGGCTGGTTCTTAAACATGGCCAGCATTCCGCAGCTTCTTGAGCTTTTGTATTTGAAGATGAGGCCTCTGCGCACCAAGTTGATCCCAAGCTGGCCCTCTTGAACTTGTGAGTCTTCACCTCAGCACAGCAGCTGTGGAGGTCACGGCTCCAGCCACCAGCCCTGTCAGACTCGAGAATTAATTTTTCCCTACCGTCCTTTCAGAGTCTCCCAGAGCTGTCTGCCTCCCTTCTCCTCTGTATTTCCTGCCTCTGCCCGTCGATCTAGATTCGATTTGGTTCATGTGTTCCTGGGGATTGCTTAGAAGTAGAGAAATTTCATTGTACTAATAAAAAACATGGCTAATGTCCTCTCTGAAGTTCTGTCGATAGTTACGGAACGTTTAGCTAATGTTTGGTTTGACGCCTGTGTTTCCGAGTCTTTTGTTGTGCTTTCATTGTGGCTCGACAACAGGAGACCTCCTACTGACCTTCTCAAGTGATAGAATGTGAGTTGAACATTTTCTTTCTGTACTGTCATATTTTCCTCTTTTTTTATAATTTTTTGTAGGTTACTTGTAATGTGACATAGTGATACTGAGAGCCTCGAGATACTGTGTTTGTTTTATCCTCCAATAAGAATTTGTCATTCCCGACCCTCTTTATTTTCTCGGAGTCATTATTCATAGAAATCTTCTCTTTTTACGTTGTCTGTATATGCATGGCCCTCTAAAAGGGCCCTAAACCCCTGTGGTTTCTTCTCCTGCTCTCTTTCTAGTCTATAGTCTTGACTTGATTAATTTTGACATAACTGGCAAACAGTGCCCATTTTCGCTCTGAGGGCTTACAGCACCCGTCCCCTGAAAGTCACCCTTCAGTTCCCTCTAGATCTCTCACCCCTCCCTCTCTCTATCTCTTCATCAGGCTTCCCCCACACATACCATTCTTCTTATTCACAGATACCCTAGGTCCCTGCTACATTCCATGTTTGTCACTCTGACAGAAGATCCCCAGAGACCTAGCAACAGGTCCTGAATGACTGATGATGTTCCCCACCTTGCTATGCTTGCAGCGCGCACTTGGGAGTGTGTGAGTGGGAGAAGGAAACGCTCAATTAGTGTTGTGTATCATGCTGCCTGAGTATAATTCAGGCTTTCCATATTTTTGATGATGTCTGCAGAGAATGAGTGCCTTTATGTAGATTTGGAAGATTTGACGAACGGCTCCACTGTTTCCTACAATAATCCTAGGCGGAGAGAGCTTGGCGCACAACCCTAGGATGTTGTAAGCTCTTGGCAGCCAGCCCATGTGATATTTGTGGTATCTCCCAATGTAGTACAGTTGTTTGTCCAAGGAAGTAAATAACAGGATGTTGAATATAGAAGACACAGGATACGGCCTACACACTCCTGGGGGCAAGCACTTGGGAAAAGTCCGATATCATTCTTCTTTGTGCTCCAGAGAAGTATGACTTTGAATAAAGGGAGGATGGAGGGCCACATTTGGAGGCAGAGTCCCATTGGCACGAGGAGACTGTGCCTCAGCCATGGGTGGAAGTAGGGTACCGAGAGTTGTTCATTGTTGTGGGCTAGTGACTCCGAAAACGTTCAGAGATTAGTTGAAGATGAAACAGTGGTGTAGCGAAACCAGGCATTGATCGTCTGTGCTCTGGGTGATGGAGGATGGCTTCCTTGTAATTGTTGGTAGGTGAGCTTTTTTAGCCTATGTGTATACTGACTCCTTACTGGGCCCCTCTGAGTACCCTATTGTTTGATTTCCTTTTATAAGCTTTACTCTGGTCCTAGTCCATTTTGGGAGGTTGCTGTAACGGGACAGTGGACACGAGGCTGGACACTCTATAAGAAAATATAAATGTTGTTTGGTCCCAGTTCTAGGGGGAGAAGAGCACAGCACCAGGATCTGCTTGCTTCTTGTGGGAGTCACACGTTTAGCATGTACCCACAGAGGAGAGGTGCATGTGGTAAAGACTGAGGGGACACTAGTGGACTGCCATCCTCTGTCCTGAGAAATAGTACATAGTCCTCTGAGAGCTGATACAGTCATTTCAGGGAACAGGTTCCTCCTTGTGAAATCCTCGTTCTAAGCCTGCTGCGTTGGGAACTCTGATTTCAGCACGCCTTTGGTGAGGAACAGTTCACATCCAAAGGCGATCTGTCTGGGTCTCGTACATTAGCATGTGAGAGCAGAGGTAGGACCTTAAAAAAATATGGCAGATCTGGAGGAGCAGAAGGCTGGGGGCTTGTGCAGCATGGAGACTCATTCATATCTCTGTGTAATCTGGATAACAAAAAAAACGGTGGCAAGATAGACAGGGGCGTCTGGTACAAATGGGGTGGACTTCCTGGTGACTCTAAGGAGTGATAGGTTTTATGGGACCTGAACAATGGGATCAGGCACATCCATTATAGTTAAGGAGGCGAGAGTCAAAAAGGGATACATAAGCTTCCTGTGGTGTAGATAAAGGATGGTCTTTAGAGTGTTGTTATTCAGAGATTGTTATCCTTGGTAGATTATAGAAAGCTAAATGGGAGCTCAGTAGTATAACACTTTCGGATAGATGAGTAGGGTGTGGGCCATGTTGCCAAAGGATTCACACCCAAAATGCCAGCAGTCTTCTCCAGGGCGGAGAAAGGTGGGGCCCCCGGACCACCTGCCTGGCTCTCCAAGATGCCTGCTTTATGCTTTATGATGCCTGCGTTAAGCTTTATGCTGACATAGGATGATGTTCAGAAGGCTTTGCTTCTGGCTAATCTAGAGATGGTTCTTTAATGTCAGAGTCATACTCAATCCTTTCCCTTTATCTGCAAGCCCCAGAGACATCAAGTGCTCGCTGTCCAAGGAGGCCAATGATAATGTAGTTGGGGGCATGCTTTGTCAGCCTCACGCAAATGCACTTAGCCTCGCATTCCCTGTGGTGTTTTTATCTTTGTGATTTTTTCAATCATCCTAGATTTTATATTAACTTATTTAATAATAAATTATTTCATTGGTAATTATACTGTCTTAACTACATAATACGTTAAAGTGCATAATATGTTACATAATTACTGTTATTAAGATGATATTTATTCTTTGTATTCTTAGTCTTGGTGTGTGTGTGTATGCTGGGGATTGGCCACAGAGACTTCAGTTTGTTAACTTAGGCTTTCCCTACATAAGTCTCACTTTGAGTCCCTCTCATCTTCGTTTATCATTATTTAGGTTGTAATAAAATCACCTTTATGCTAATTAACTCATAAATAAGAAAAGTCACACAGAGGTTTAAAGAAGTAGTTCCTACGATACCTGTTAGTCCTCGTCTCTACATCTTAGTGAACTTCTTCCAATAGAGTGGCTCCTGTTCTGGGCAGAGGGACTGCTAAAGGACATGTTTAGAATAGTGCTGTATTTCCAATGTAGTCAGTTGATCTGCACCTGGTTACTTTAAAATGACCTTTGACATCATATTTTTTTCCTGAATATCTTATCATTCAGCGGTCATGAGGACCCAAAAAACATCCCCATATAAGGAGGGCCAGAGAGCGTTGTGGGTTTTTGTTGCTGGGTGGGTAGCAGCCTTGGAGAGGGGTTAGGCAGGAGAAGCAGGACAAGGAGCTGGACTTCGGAACGTCCAGTCTCGGACTCGCCTCCCGGTAGTCAGATTTTCTCATGATATAATATCCCATTCACTCGGAGTTGGATTGAGGTTCATCCTTGTGAGGCTAGAAGACGCCAACCAGTGTGGATATAATATTGAAATCCAATGACCCTCCGAGGACTTCACAGGTCACCCTCAGTCTCTCTTAACCACAGAGGGCAAGGGTATGTCTCATGCCCACTGCACCCTCATACTGTTGTAATAATACTCCTCTTGTCTTTTCATTTCATGATGAGAGTTTTCACTGGGGCTTCTCATTTCAAAAAACTATAGGTTCACCAACAATGATTACCATGGATATACAATTTTAGAAAAGATTTTTTTTTTTTTGTGACTTTACTTGAGGCATTTTAGAGAAGTCACAACTGGTACAGGAAGTAATTTCTATATACTAATGTTCTTAATACAGAAAACCTCAGGCGCAGTTAGGATCACGGGTAGCCATGATTACAGACACAGCAGGACCATCAGTGCTGCAGGTCTGTTCATGCCTAAGGGAAGGAGGGAGGGAAGGTAGGGAGAGGCTCGAAGAGACTAAAAGCATTGGGGTTAATTTTACAGACACAGGCCATTATGCCCAGTGTTCACATCAGGAAGAGAGCCTGAATAGTGCCAGACCAGATGACGGTTGATGGCCGGTGCATTTTTTGTTACATTTGTTCATACCCATCTCATTACTATTTTGGAGGGAATTGTAAGTGCTAATTGCTATCTTAATTTTTACTTTTGCTTTTTTCTTTGCTGTCAGCATTTAGACATAGTGTTGATTTTTACATACTGTCTGTGAGCTTTTTGCTGATTTACCTGTATGTTTCCTCTCAAGGCTCTCTGAGCCACATTTGATACATTTGGTATATCATCATGTTGCTTCATTTTTTTTTTGTGTTAAAATTTCCATGGACATTTCCTCTTTGACATATAGATTATTTAGAAGTTTGTTGGTTAATTTATGAGTGTTTAGGAATCCCCCTCCCCAGTTATTGATTTCTGTGTGACTTCAGTTGTTTTGAATTCATTCATGTTTATCTAGTTGGATATTCCATGAACCATTAAAAATGTGTTCGATATTCCTCATTTATGGGCATGTGTGTGGCTAGAAGCACCTAGTTAATGGGATAATGCTGCAAGCCTAAAAGTACTCTTCCTAACCTACTCACCATCAGGTCACTGCAGAGTGTGAGGGGCTCAACCTGGAGGTCCCACTCCCTACTCAGTGTCCCATGGACAGCCAAGGAAACAAAAATTGTGATTTCTACCAATGTGTGCACTGTAATAAGCCAGGACATCATTGTTCTGAGGCTTGTGGGTAGAATCTTCTGAGAGAGTCAGTTGGATCCTACAGATCTGTTGCTGTTTCTGGGGTTGTATCTTTGCTGGTTTTCTGTAGTCTTATTGAGTATTGGGGGTGGGGGTATAGAAGTTCCAGAACGTCACTATGACTTTCTCTGTGAACCAGAAAGTGAACACTGAGGGTTTGCTGCATCTTGGTAGCATTGTGTGATATATGTTCTTATCTTCATTAATTTCCTCTATTCTGAAGTTACGTATCTCATCTTCACCAAGGCCCTTTGCTTTCTCATGATTAATCTCTGTATGACATGTCTTCCCCACCCCTTTACTTTTAGACGAGATAGAATATAGTCAGGATGTTAGGACTTAAGACTCCATCCTTTTATTTCCAATCTACTTGTGTTGTTGGTTTTTTGTAGGCAGATATAGCTGGGATATACTTATCTACTCTGACACGTTTTTTGTTTACTATGGCTAGACTATTGATATTTAAAATGGCGTTGACATGTTAGAGCTTAAATATGGCTCGCATGTGTGTGTATGTGTGTGTGTGTGTTGTTTTGCTTCTCTCTCATCCATTTCTTTTTCCTTGTCTTCCTAGGAAAGACATATATCCATGTTCCTCAGCATATCTTACACTCTCCCACATTGTTTTAGTTATAGAGTGCTTGAATATACATGTTTGTGTAATTTTCTTTGTGGCTGTTTGGGTTTTATCACAGCCTGGTGGTGGTGTATTTTCACCACTGTGAGCAGAGTGCAGAAGACTTTTCTGTCTTATTTCCATGGAGTCCTTGTTAATTACTTCTCTCTTTCTTGTGACCCAATACCTGACAAGGTACAACTTAAGCAGGGAAGGTTTTGTTTTTGTTTTGGGCTGCTGTTTGTCATGGTGGGGAAGGCACAGCAGTATCTGATCATGGTAAGAGCCAGCCATTGGGATTCTCCCTTGCTCAAAGATCTGCACAATAGGAAGCTGAGAATAGGTAGCAATCAGAGTGTGGCTATACAACTACAAGGCTCACCCCCCCCCCCCCCAGTACCGACTTCCTCCAGCAGGGCTCCATCACCTAGACCTAGAAGTTTTACAACCTTACAAAACAGTGCTACCAGCTGGGGACCAAGTAGTTAAACACATTTCACTTTAGTCCATAATATTTCACCCCTGACCCCATAAACTCATGACCATCTCATAATGCAAAATGCATTCAGTTCACTTCAAAAGTCTCCATAGTTCTGTAGTTCTAACACTGGCCAAAGGTGCATAGTAGAGCCTCTTCTGATACTCAAGTCACTCACTCAACAGTGAGCCCCAGTTATATTAAAAAAAGAGAGGGTTACATTTTTCATTGTACATTGGTACATACTAAACCCCGTTGTCTCTTTCTTTCTCTACATATCATCCCCAAAGAGAATATCTGAAAAGGGGAGAGAAAACCTGTAGAGACCATAGCCAGTGTATAGGCATGACCCCTGGTTGAGTGATAGGGCCACCCACCCATCTCAAAAATATTAACCCAGAATTGCTCCTGTCTAAAGGAAATACAGAGACAAAGAGTGGAACAAAGACTGAAGGAAAGACCATCCAGAGACTGCCCCACCTGGGGATCCCATATGCAGCCACCAAACCCAGACACTATTGCTGATGCCAAGAAGTGCTTGCTGACAGGAGCCTGATATAGCTGTCTCCAGAGCCTGACCAATACAGATGTGGATGCTCACAGCCAACCACTGGACTGAACACAGGGACCCCCAATGGAGGAGTTAGGGGAAGGACTGAAGGAGCTGAAGGGGTTTGCAACCACATAGGAAGAACAACAATATCAACCAACCACACACCTCCCAAGAGTCCCAGGGATTAAACCACCAACCAAAGAGTACACATAGAGGGATCCATGGCTCCAGCTGCATATGTAGAAGAGGATGGCCTTATCTGGCATCAATGGGAGGGGAGGCCCTTGGTCCTGTGAAGGCTTGATGCCCAGTGTAGGTCGAGTGTGGAAGCACCCTCATAGAAGCAGGGAAAGTGGGTTTGCAGAGGGGAAACCAGGAAGGAGGATAACATTTGAAATGTAAATAAATAAAATAACCAATAAAAAAATTAAAAAAAAGAGAGAAGAGAACTGAGTCACAGAAAAGAAAGTGGACCAAGCAAGACTGAACTAAACAAAGTGTATTTGCCTGGGTTTCTATTGTTGGGATGAAACACCATAACCAAAAGCAACTTGGGGAGTTTGAGTTTATTTCAGCTTAAAACTCAGGTCGTGCGTCATCACTGGGAAGTGTGAACAAGAACCCAGGGCAGGAACCTGGAGGCAGGAACTGAATCAGAAGCCCTGGAGGAGTGCTGCTCACTTCCTTGTTCTTCTTGCTTTCTTGTACATCTCAGGTCTACCTGCCCAAGAATGACACCAGCCTTAGTGTGTGGCCTCCCGCATCAATCGTTAATCAAGAAAATCCCATTGCTTGCTCACAGGCCCCTCTCTTTTCTTAAGTGAGTTTACATCTTCCCAATTGACTCTAGTTTGTGTCAAGCTAACAGAAAACTACCCAGGACACAGGGTAAATACCATACCCTATAGTGCCATGCTCTGTTCTGCAGCACATATGACCCTTTTTATCTCAATGACGCTAATCTCATCAACACTTATAAACCCTCTTGTAGTAATTACCTTACACGCCACTTGAAACCCAGACTCCTTTCTTCTCAAACTGTACATTTCCAGATCTTTCTGTTTTACTTACATAAATCTGACAAAGGGCTATGGGCAGTAATCATGACACAGCCTGGATGATATTCTGTATTTAATTTTCTTCTACCAGACCTCTGACTCCACTCCTTTCCAGTGCAGAATCACTGGAGTGTTTGTGGCCTGAGGACCAAGTCCCGTAGGAGTCCCCATTCCCTCGGAAGCTCATGAGCCTGGCCTCTCTCGTCTGTATTCTGTTGTCATTTGGACTTCTGTACCACACGCCCTTAGGCTCTGTCACAGCACTCCAGAGTTTCTCTAGCTGTGGTTCCAAACTCTTCCTTCTGCTGATCTGTTCAGAGACCTGCAAACACGGTCGGAGAGCTACAGCAGAGACTCCAACTCTCCGTACTGCCTTTTAACCTATTACTTACTAAATACTCAGGATGATCGCTGTTCAGACTTAGAATTCTTAATGCCTGGTAGGCTCTTTCAGGACTTCATTATTATTATTTTTTTAATGTAAGGAGTAACTTGAATGAGCTTTTAATATTTACCTTTGCCTTTGCTTTGGTTTTCTTCTTTAAGCATTTTCACAATTATTAGTTCTCGGCCTCAACCAACCTAAACAGTTGTCAATTTCTATAGGGAAGAAAGGGAAAATGTATGCACGTATGTATGTGTGTGTGTGTGTGTGTGTGTGTGTGTGTGTGACTGCCTGTCTATCTGTCTGTCATCAGAGATTGGCCCTAGGGCCTCTCACGCATGCCAGGCTGGTTCTTTAACACTGAGCAGCATTCCCAGCTCTCTTGACTTTTTATTTTGAGATGGGCTCTCACCAAGTTGCCCAAGCTGGCCTTGAACTTGTGATCTCACCTCAGCCAACGCAGCTGTGGAGGTCACGGCCAGCACCACCCTGTCAGGCTTAGAATTACTTTTCCCTCCTTCCTTTCAGTCTCCCGAGCTCTGCTCCCTTCTCTCTGTATTTCCTGCTCTCGCCTGATCTGTTTATTTGTTCATGTGTTCCTTGGGGTTGCTTAAAATTAGAAATTTCATTACTAATAAAAACATGGCTAATTCCTCCCTGAGTTCTGTCGATAGTTCCTGAACGTTTCTAATTTGGATTACGCTGGTTTCCGAGTCTTTTGTTTCTTTCATTTTGGAGCACAGGTGACCTTCTGGACCTTCTCAGTGAGAATGTGTTTGAACATTTTCTTTCTGTCTGCTCATAATTTCCTCTTTTTTATTTTTTGTAGTGTTCTTATGTGACATGTGATCTGGGCCCCTTTACTGTTTTTTTTTTTCCTCCAATAAAATAACATCCCGCCCCCTTTATTTCTCAGGAGTCATGATTCATAGAACTTCCTTTTTCGTTGTCTGTATTGCATGGCCTTCTAAAAGGCCCTAACCCCTGGTTTCTTCTCCTGCTTCTCTTTCTTCTATAGCCTCTGACCTGATTAATTTTGACATAACTGCAACAGTGCCCATTTTCAGCTCTGAGGGCTTACAGCACCCAGTCCCCACTGAAGTCACCCCTCCAGTTCCCTCCATCTCACCCCCTCCCTCTCTCACCTCTTCATCAGGCTTCCCCACACATACCCATTCTTCTTATTCACAGATACCCTAGGTCCCTGCTACATTCCATGATTGCTCTGCAGAAGCCCAGACCACACAGGTCCTGATGACTGTGTGTTCCCACCTTGCTGCAGTTCTGGGTGTGTGTGGGAAACGCTCATTAGTTTTGTGTACATGCTGCCTGAGTAATTCAGGCTTTCATATTTTGAGTTGTTGCAGTAATTGCCTTATGTAGATTTAGGGAGATTTGACGACAGCACCACTGTTTCCTCAAATCCTGCAGGAGGCTTGTGCCCCGAGGATGTTGTAGCTCTTGGCAGCCAGCCCATGTGTTATTTGTGGTTCTACCATGTGGACAGTTGATGTCCAAGGAAGCACACGGATGTGTATTTAGAAGCACAGTGATACGGCCTACACACTCCTGGAGGGCAAGCACCTTGGGAACAAGTCCTATATCATTCTTCTTTGTGCTCCAGAGAAGTATGACTTTGACATAAAGGGAGGGATGGAGGCCACATTTGGAGGCAGAGTCCCATTGACACGAGGAGACTGTGCCTCAGCCATGGGTGGAGTAGGGTCCCGAGAGTTGTTCATTGTTGTTGGCTGACTCCGAAACGTTCAGAGATAGTTGAAGATGAACAGTGGTGTAGGAAACCCAGGCATTGTTGTCTGTGCTCCTGGGTGATGGAGGATGGCTTCTTTAACTTGTTGGGTAGGTGAGCTTCTTTAGCCCTATGTGTATACTGACTCCCTTACTGGCCCTCTGAGTACCTATGTTCTGATTTCCTTTTATAAGCTTTACTCCTTGTCCTAGTCCATTTTGGGTTGCTGTAACGGCGTGACAGAGGCTGGACACTCTATAAGAAAATATAAAAGTTGTTTGGTCCTCAGTTCTCGGGGGAGAAGAGCACAGCACCAGGATCTGCTCTGCTTCTTGTGGGAGTCACACGTTTAGGCATGTCACCTCACAGAGGAGAGGATGCATGTGGAAGACTGAGGGACACTGTGGACTGCCATCCTCTGTCCTGAGAAATAGTCCATTCCTCTGAGAGCTGATACAGTCATACAGGGAACAGGTTCCTCCTTGTGAATCCTCCGTTCTAAGCCTGCTGCGTTGGGAATCTGATTTCAGCACCGCCTTGGTGGGAACAGTTCACATCCAAGGCTCTGTCTGGGTCTCTTACATTAGCAGTGAGAGCAGAGGTAGGAGGCAGCATCTCAGAGGAGCAAGGCTGGGGCTTGAGCAGCATGGACTCATTCATTCTCTGTGGTTCTGGAGGTGGCAAGATTGACAGGGCTTCTGGACAATGGGGTGGCTTCCTTGGTGCTCACAGGAGTGATAGAGATTTTATGGGCCTGACCAGGAGACTCCATATAGTTAAGGATGGAAGGGTCAAAAGGTTACAAAGCTTCCTGTGGTGTAAAGGGATGGTCTTAGGTGTGTTTTCCAGAATGTTCCTTGGTAGATATAGAAGCTACAATTGGAGCCAGTATAACACTTCCTCGGATAGACTGAGTAGGGTGTGGGCATCTGCCAAGGAAATGCCAGCCAGCTCTTCTCCAGGAGCGGAGAGGTGGGGCCCCCGGACCACCTGCCTGGCTTCCAAGATGCCTGCATTAAGCTTTATGATGCCTGCGTTAAGCTTTATGCTGCCTGGATGATGTTCAGAGGCTTTGCTTCTTGTCTAATCTGTGGCTTCCTTTAAATGTCAGAGTCATACTCAATCCTTCCCTTTATCTGCAAGCCCCAGACAATTCAGTGCTCGCTGTCCAAGGGGCATGAAATAGTGGGGGCAGCTTTGTCAGCCACACGCAAATGCACATAGCCTCGCATCCCTGTGGTTTTTACTTTATTTTTCATCATCCTAGATTTTATATAACATCTTATTTAATATAAACTTATTCATGTAATTATACTGTCTTAACTACATAATACGTTAAAGTGCATAAATCTGTTACATAATTACTGTTATTAAGATGATAATTTATTCTTTGTATTCTTAGTCTCTGGGTGTGTGTGTGTTTGCTGGGATTGGCCACAGAGACTTCTGTTTGTTAACTTAGGGCTTTCCATACATAAGTCTCACTTTGAGTCCCTCTCATCTTCAGTATTATCATTATTAGTTGTAATAAAATCACCTTATTCTAATTAACTCATAAATAAGAAAAGTCACACATGGTTTAAAGAAGTCACTCCGATACCTGCTTAGTCCCAGTCTCTACATCTTAGTGAACTTCTACCAATAGAGTGGCTGTTCTGGGCAGAGACTGCTAAAGGACATGTTTAGAACTAGTGCTTGTATTTCCCATGTAGTCAGTCTGATCTGCACCTGGTTACTTTAAAATGACCTTGACATTCATCCTGATATCTTATCATCAGCGGTCATGAGGACCCAAAAACATCCCCCATATAAGGAGGCAGAGAGCGTGTGGGTTTTTGATGCTGGGTGGGTAGCAGCCCTTGGAGAGGGTTAGGCAGGAGAAGCAGGACAAGGAGCTGGACTCGGAACGTCCAGTCTCAGGACTCCGCCTCCCCGGTCAGATTTCATGAATACATATCCCATTCACTGGGATGGATGAGGCTCATCCTTGTGAGGCTAGCACGCCACCAGTGTGGTATATTGATATCCCATGACCCTCCGAGACTTCCTCAGGTCACACCTCAGTCTCTCTTAACCACTGAGCAGGGTGTCTCATGCCCACTGCACCCTCACTGTGTAATCAATACTCCCTCTTGTCTTTTCATTTCATGATGAGTTATCCACTGGGGCTTCTCATTTCCAAAAAAACTATAGGTTCACCAACATATTTACCATGGATACATTTTTAGAAAAGATTTTTTTTTTTTGTGACTTTACTTGAGGCATTTTAGAGAAGTCACAACTGGATACAGGAAGATTTCTATATAATAATGGTTCTTAAACAGAAAACCACAGGCGCAGTAGGATCACGGGTAGCCATGATTACAGCACAGCCAGGACCATCAGTGCTGCAGGCTCTGTTCATGCCTAAGGGAAGGAGGGAGGGAGGTAGGGAGAGGCTCGAGGACTAAAGCATTGGGGTTTAGATCACAGGCCATTGCCCAGTGTCACATCAGGAGGAGCCTGATAGTGCCAGATGACGGTTGATGGCCATGAAACTCAATCCACCCAAAGGAAGGTACAGGTAAGTGTAAGTCCCATGCAGTGACTTTCAGTGCTGGCTGTTGAGAGACAGAAGGGACAGCCTGAGATCAGGTGCACTCTTCTAGGAGTGGGCATAAGGGTGTCAAGGAAGGAGCAGCCGAAGGCAGGAACATCGCCTGACGGGACCTCAGCCAGCAAGAGTAAGAACCTGCACAGGATGTGAGGAGGTGGTGCAGCTCGGAAAACATGTGCTCCAGGGCACAGAGGAGGCATGACTGAGCAGCCTTCAAGGGAACAGAGCCTTCCCTCTGCTCTACCTAGTCTGCAGTGCTTGTCCTGACACATTACAGTGAGCATGCTAAACACCCTGCTCCCTAGCACGTGGTCAGGAGGACACAGGCAGAACACAAGGAACACAGATGAAACATGGTCAATGAACAATGACAGGCACAAAAGAACCACCATGACTCACAGTTCAAAGGGTCAGAAGTTCATGTTCACACTCTGCTACCTAGCAAGTTTGAGGCTAGCCTGGGCTACATACAAGCAAAACAAGCAAGCAACAATAAAACCAGGAGAGTATGTATCTGGGCATGTTGCCACAGGCCTTAAACTCTGTTGCTCTGGAGGCTGAAGCAAGAAGATTGCAAGGGTGAAGCTTGCTTGGGCTATAGGGTCCAAGAAAATAAAATAGTAAAACTGAGGTTGCTTAGTGGTTTGGGGTTCAGTTTCCAGCTTCAAGAAAAGAAGGAAGAAATGGAGGAAGAGAGAGACAAAGGGAGGGGCAATGTCTCAAAGTAGGCAGACAATAGGAGGTATACAAGGGGAGCTAAGTACTCTATAGGGGTACCAGCCTCCACTGAACATGCATTGAGGGTGGGAATAGGAGGAATGGAACAAAGCAGATGTCTTGACATAGGAAAATCCTCCCTAATGGAAAGACTGAGTCTACATGGAAAGTCTCAATTCAAGGCTTAAACGGGGCTGGAGAGATGGCTCAGTGAGTAAGAAAGCTTGCTGCTCTTGCAGAGGACCTGAGTTTGGTTCCCAGCACCTGTGTTGGGCAGCTCCAGGGAATCCAAATCCCTCTTTTGGCCTTTGTGAGCACCCACATATATGTGTTGCATACACCCACACAGACATACATATACACTACACATAAATCAAAACAGAATTAAAATTAAAATATGTACCCTCTGAAAACATTCAAATTTTTTTTTTATAAATAAGGATGTCATCAGCTAGGCTTCTGGGCAGAAAGACTGAATTATGTGCTTATAGAGGGCAGATCGAGTTCACACTCAGGACAGCACTCCCAAAGCAAGATGGCAGGGCTCAACGGCTTGGAGAAACTGAAATGTGAGCTAAAGGTTTCCTGTGCCGCCAACTGTCAGCTGAGAGAAAAGAGGCCTAAGAGAATAATGCTCCTGACAGCGGTCCCTGAGGAAGCTGCTGGAATGATGGTGTGTCAGGCCCTCCATGCCTGCTGTAGATGGTTGCAAAACCCTAACAAGAATGCTCTCCAGACAGCCGTCTCTGTTGACTCGGGGGGGGGGGGGGCTGCATCCTATTCCCAGGTGCCACCCATCAACAGCACCACCGGAGAAAGCTCTCCCCAGCCAGTCTTTGGTTAGCTTAATTTCTAAGCAATTTCCCCAGTGTTGCTGCATCCCTGTAATGTGAGCGAGCATCAGATAAGCACACACATCTTCACACAGCAGCCACTCTGGGAAGTCTCCTGACGCAGGCAAGCACCAAGGCACATTTGGTGGTTTTCCTAATGTTGAGAATCATTCAAACCCCGTCAGGTGCAGGTTCTGTTCTCCATGTAGTATATTCTAGTATTCCTCTCTTAACACAGCAGATTAGGACTCAGTGGTAGCTCAGAAGATGTAAAGCCAAGGGACGGAGAGCAGATTTGTTGTATTTGATTATGTGTATGTACATATGTGTGTATGTGTGGGTGCATATGTGTGTATGTGTGTGTATGTATGTGTGTGTTTGTGTGTATAGTTGTGTGTACATGTGTGTATGTATGTGTGTGTTTGTGTGTATAGTTGTGTGTACATGTGTGTGTATGTATGTGTGTGTTTGTGTGTATAGTTGTGTGTACATGTGTGTGTATGTATGTGTGTGTGTGACAATATGTGTGCCATAGTGTGCATGTGACACTATGTGTGCAGAAGATAACTTGGGAAGTCCTATTTCTTCTTCCACCATGTGAGTCTTGGGGCTTGAACTTGGGTTGCAGACTTGGCAGCAAGCGCCATTGCCTGCTGAGCCATCTTGCTGGCCCCTGACCTGGCTTTCATCAGTGCAGCTCTTGACTTGTTGAGGATGCAATCCGTACAACAGTGAGTAAAGTGTCGAGACGTGACCTTCTTGCTTGACAACTGCCATTTGGACATGACACAGGAAATGCCTTGGCAATATGCAAATTATATCTTGGACTAAAATTTATCTTCAGATTTTGTTTATTGCTTTAGTAATTGCAGATCTGTCAAGGGAACGCTTATCCTTGCTGATCATTGCGTGGTAGTTACTGAAAGCAGTTTTGGTTCACAGAAGACAAAGGTGACAGAGAACAGTATGCATCATATAGCAGGGGACAGGACAAGATGGTGGAGATACTTTTCCGAAAGAGATATATATATATATACACCAAAACAAAGACAGAGATGAATGTGGCAGACCATGCATAAACACCATGTTTTATGACCAGTGGAAATAATATAAACTGCAAGTGACAGAGGAAGAACAAAATTGGTTTATTAAGGGCCCTCAAGGTGGAGGCTTCAAAAACTGACCAAATCCAGTTTGGTGAAAATCTGACTACAGAAACACTACCATAAGCCTGCTGAAGTGTTCACAGAACTGAGCAATGAGCTGAAGGTACAGGAAAGAGGGGTAGGGAGGACAGAGGGTGAGGAGAGCCTAATATGATGATCGAATGAACGAGAAGATCAAGATGATACCCACATGTGTACACTAACAAGAAATTAATACGATAGTAAAAACTAGCTATTAGAAGAGTGTATACACATATGCATGTGTGTGCTCATGCACATGGACCTCACAGTGAAATGCCACGTAGATAGCACAAATAAAGGCCGTGGAGTCAGTTCAAAGAGCAAAGTGCTTGCTATTCAAGCCCAGGAGACCGGAATCAGGATTCCAGTGTGTAAAAAGCAGGCATGGGTGTATTTGTCGGTAACCCTAGCACAGGGCTGTGTGCAGACAGAGGGATCCTTGGAGCTCCGGGTTCAATGAGAGAACCTGTCTCAAAAAATAGGATGGAGAATGACAGAAGACATCTGATGTTGTTGGTGTTGATCTCTGGTGTCCATAAGTGCACACATGCATACACCATGTGCTGGTTTGAGTAAGAATGGATCCCATTGGCTCTTATATTTGAATGCTTGGTTCCTAGTTGGTGGAACTATTTTAGGAAGGATTAGGAGATGTGGCCTTGTTGGAGGAGGTGTGTCACTAGGGGCAGGATTTCAAAAGTCCATGCCGAGCCCAGTCTCTCTCTGTGTCTTATGTGGATCAGATGTAAGTGCTCAGCCTCTGCTCCCGTACCGTGTCTGTCTGCCTGCTCCTGTGCTTCCCACCATGGTGGTCATAGACTCACCATGCTTCCCACCATGGTGGTCATAGACTCACCATGCTTTCCACCAAGGTGATCGTAGACTCGCTTTCTGAAACTGTAAGCAAGCTCCCAACTAAATGCTTTCTTTAATAAGTTCCCTTGGTCATAATGTTTCTTCAGAGCAGTCAAAAAGTAATTAAGACACACCTATCCCATGTACATGCACAAGTGCATGAGTGTGCGCACACACACACACACACACACAAAGAGAGAGAGAGAGAGAAAGAGAGAGAGAGAGAGAGAGAGAGAGAGAGAGAGAGAGAGAGAGAGAGAGAATAAACAGAGATTAAATCAAACCAGGCCACTGCATCAATAAGTTTGAGAGAGTCTCTGGTATCCTAGGCTACCTAAACCCTAGGTTGGCCTTGAACTCTAATGAGCCAAAATTACAGCCTCTTGTATGCCACTCGGCCTGGTTTATGCAACCTTGAAATATGTTTGTATTCTCTATTAATATGATAAAAAGTCTGTTATGCTTGGGGCACATTTCTTTGTCCCTTCCTTACATGTCTTGGAGTGGCTGTAATGTCCTGGAATTAGCACATGCTTGTGCCTCCCTGCCTTGAGATTGGATCTGGGGGTCTGGTGTGTACAAGGGCAGCACTCTACTAAATGAGCTACACCCGCTATTCTCACATCAATAAATCTAAGTGAATTTAACTCATCGATCACAAGCAGAGACTCTTAAGTAGTTCATCCAGTTCATCAACCCTCCACTTTATAAAAGAATTCTGTCTAAATTAAAGTGATGCGGAAAGGCCAAGGATGGCAGCTGGGCTTACAGCTGTGAAAACCAAGGCAGACCCATGCCAGAGGTGCTAGATTAAATAGCAGATACTAGGTGACAGCTCAACGTTCAATTTGCAGACAAGATGTGGCAACTGTGCTACACAGCACGTGGACAGCACCTCCACAAATGAATGCCACAGTCAAGGCAGGACAAGTGACAGCCACTCTGAGATGTGTAAGGGGACAAAGAAATGTGTCCCAAGCATATCAGACTCTGTACCATGTTAATAGAGAGTGTAACCATGTTTCAAGGTTGCGTAAGACATTTATGAAATCTGACATGTATTAGATTACAAAGACAACCTCAATAAGGTCCTTATCTGGAGAATAATATACACAATATTCCCCAGTCACAATGCAATGAAAGTAAAAATTAATCATTTGGTAAAAAAAGAAAAAATGCCCTACAGTGTAGAAAAATACAAGATTAAATTCTCCTCAGTATGTTCCTGGGTGAAAAAAACATACAAGCTATTTCCATAATTTCCAGAATATGGTGATAATGAAGATGTATTAATCCATAAGGATCTGAATAAAGATATGGTATCGATAGTAATATAAACAAATGACTGCATTAAACATCTAATTCACAGTGTCAGAAAAAACAGCAGAGTCAACTGAAGCTGGGATTTGGGAAAGGCTGGGAAGTAATGGACGAGCAAAGAGGAAATTAGAATTAGTAAGTGTAAAGTACTGACTAGCCTTGGAGATCGAGCGGACAGCACTCTGTTTGACATGGGGTTGTTGAGAGTGCAAGCACACAAATGAGTAGCCATATACGCACACAGAGCACACAAACAAATCCATTGGAAGCAGCTTAGTGCTTGGTGTGAGAGCAAATGCGAAGGACCAGGGGAGAACAGACACTTTGCTAGGAAAATGCCAATTTATCTAGACTGACCTCAGTAGACACAGTTTAAGGAAACAAATCTTCATTTGTAAACAAAACAAAACAAAACCAACCCCAAGTCTCTAAACTTACATGTTTATACAAGGGAATTGTACTCAATCAATGTATCTGTGGATTAGTGCGGACAATATAATTGCTACTTAGAATGTTTTAGAGCATAGAAAAAGGTAGAGACTTCTAGATTATGCATTGAAAGAAAGCCCCATGCCAATCCCAGATGGTGAGAAATTCCTATAGAGTCAATAGAGAGACCCTTTTGCAAGTAGATTTGGAGAAAGATAAAATTTAATTGATGTCTTCATCTTATAGGAGCGTATGTTTCAGCTGTCCCAGACAGGTGGCCTCCACAAACCCAGAAGAGAGCTTGGAGGACCCTCTCACACGTTACTGACAGGCAGAATTATGATCTAGATTCTAAAATCAAGGCAAGAAAAGATGGATCCACACAGCTGCTTTAGGGAAAATGGAGAACAAGCTGAAAGAAGTGCAGCTAATAAACCCGTAGAAAGCATGTGCTAGTTAACATCCAAAGGCAGAGAGGACAGATAATGTCAAGTATGAAGAGGCCTCTTAAGTACAGCTAGTAAAATTCAAAATGGGAGTAGGTGTCAAAACTCCAAAAGAAAATGGACAGGAAATCTTAGCAGATAATTTATGGAGAAATAAGTGGAAATGGCTTTCTTGGTGTAAGAAAATATATCCAATCTCTTGCAGAAGAGAAATATATGTTAAAATCAAATGGAACAGAGACTGAGGGAATGGCCAGCCAATGACTGACACAATTTGAGTCCCATCTCATTAGCAAGGACCAATCCCTGACACTATTAATGATACTCTGTTGTGCTTGCAGACAGGGGCCTAGCATAGTTGTCCTCTAAGAGGCTCCACCCAGCAGCTGATGGAAACAGATGCAGAGACCCACAGCTAAACATTTGACGGAACTCAGGGAGTTTTGTGGAAGAGTTGGGAGAAGGACTGAGGGACCTGAAGAAAAGAGAGACTTCTTGGGGACTCCCAGAGACTGAACCACCAACCAAAGAGCAAGCATGGGCTGGACTTGGCCTTTTCCCTTCCCCACATATGTAGCAGATGTACAGCGTGGTCTTCATGTTGGTCCCTCAACAACTGGAACAGAGGCCGTCCCTGACTCTGTTACCTCTCTGTGGATCCTGTTTCCCTAACTGGGCCGCCTTGTCTGGCCTCAGTTGGAGAGGATGCACCTAGCCTTGCAGTGAGTTGATGATCCACGGTGGGTCCTTCCTCTTCTCAGAGAAGGGGAGGGGGTGGAAGGAATCTATATATAAGGAGGGACTGGAATGATAGTGGGGTGTGTTATCAGGATGTAAAGTGAATTAATTAATTAATTAATTAATTAATTAATGAAATGCACAAAAACCCCAAAAACCTTGATACCATTTTGCTGCCCAGATTGGCACAACGTCAACAGCGCCCTCTGTTGGTGAGTCTGTGGAGAGCTGTTCAGCTAGCTCCTGCCTCTAGAGGTAATTTAGGCTAACAAGGGACCCAGACTCTGACTCTGCCCTGACCCCTTTCTGAGTCCCTAGAAAAACAACACTCCAGGTCAGTGCATGTGTGTGGCTCACAGGGTCTTACTTTAATGAGTCTTCTTTTATGTGTCCCAATAAAGTAGTAAACCTCTTGCATGCTGGCATCAGACTAGTTCCTAGGTATCTACTCTTGATTCCTGCTAAGTGACATCTGTGTGGAAGTGACCTTTTCTGATTGTTATTGAAGCTGGTTCTTCATATTCTGCCCAGCAGCCTTGCCGGGTAACCTGTAGAATCTCCTGGATTGCATGCCTCCTGCAGACGCTGACGGCTGGGCACGTCCACCCACAGCAGCGCCCGTCCTTTAATAGCCCTGCTTTCCTAGCTCCTTGGTTAAGAAGGGGGGACAAGACAGTGCTGTGGGAATTCTTGTGTAGTCCTCCCCACAGGATGCCCTGGAAGAATTCAGTCATATGTTGTGACTCACTGTAGGTCTTTACTCTACTGCGGAAATCCTCTTCTGACGCAAGGAGGACCCGTTGGTAAAGTGCTCGCCCCTGCAAGCATGAGGACTGGAGTAAAGATGCTGGGTGAGATAGCACATGCTTGTGCTCCTAGCACTGGAGAGGTATAAAGAGGACCATCTCTGGGGCTTGCTGGATAGCCACTCTAGTCCAATGGGTGAGCATCAGGATAGTGAGAGACTCGTCTTAAAGCAGGACTGGATTCTTCATGAGGGGTTATATAAAGTATAAGGTATAAGGATACACATGCATGCACTTGAAACCCTGCCTCCCGGTAGACATGCACACATTCAGCAGTTGCTGTTGCTTTAAAAGATTCTTGGTTGGACTGTGTCAGTCAGTTTTCCAAGGTTGTGACAAAGTAACTGAGGCAAACAGGGGAAAAGGAAGACATGTTTATTTAGGGCTATAATTTCACAAGGGTCAGTCCAGGGGTCACTGAATCTATTACTTCAGGCTCAAGGCGAGATCCAAATAAGATAGGGAGAAGATGGTGCCCCAAAGCCTCATGGTAAGGGACAGAGATAAAATTACTCTCCAAAGGTACACCCTTAGTCCCACCTCCTAGTAACCCACCCATTTACTGTGACTCACTCATGGATTAGCCCATGAGTGAGGCAAGTTTCTCCCGATCCAATCACCTCTCAGTCCTGCCACTGGCTGGCCATCAGGCCTTCAACACATGACATTTTATATGCAAATCACAACATGGTCCTAATTTGTGAGGGTTTTCTCTTCTCCCTTTAATTCTGAATGCATTATACATTTTAATTTTATGAAATGGTTTCTGCATCAGTTGAGTTCATCATTTCCCCTGACAAATTATTTGATGCCATTAATAGCTTTTCTAACATCCCTGCCCAAGCCACGTCCATTGCAACACGTTTCCTATGAGACACTGGGTTCACGAGCTTTTTTGCTTTTCAGCTTGGGGTACCTGGGTTTATGCGTGAGTGTGGTCTGTTCTTTGCCTCTCTCATCATCCTCTTTGGCTTTACTGTGGGGCACATATAAGACCTGTCAGGTTCAATACCTCACCTTCTTCTCTTCTGGACTGAGGTGATCTCTTCCTGGATGGCTTTCTTGATGAAACCCCTCTGTAGGCCTGATATAGTGTCAGGAGCAATTTCCAGCCACTCAGGAGGCTGGTGTGTGTGGGGTAGGGTGGGGGAGGAGTGCACTTGAACTCAGAAGTTCAAGGCCAGCTTGTGCTCCCGCTGCATTGAAAGTGGGTACATTTCAAACCACTGATTATAAGTCTGTTGAGAGTGGGGAAATCAGTTTCTCTAGGGGTCACAGTGACATGGCACAGTCTCCTGTGTGTGCTTGCTACAGCTCCATGCATGCCCCGTATGTGACCTTTGAGCTTTCTGTGCTTAGAAATGCTGAACAGCACACATAATGAAGGCCTTACTTACAGACTTGTCAACGAGTTGGTGACCGTTAGACTCCCTCACCTATCCTCCCCATTTTCTGTTAGAGGTAGTGAGATGCTGGGGCTATGAATTCAGCTGACCTAGTCCAATCCCAGCTCTGCCATGTAGGGTGTGTGTGTGTGTGTGTGTGGTGTGTGTGTGTGGTATGTGTATGGTGTGTGTATGGTGTGTGTGTGTGGGGAGGTGTGTGTGTGGTGTTTGTGTATGTGGTGTGTGTATGTGTGGTATGTGTGTGGTGTGTGTATGGTGTGTGTGGGGGTGTATGTGTGTGGTGTGTGTGGTGTGTGTGTGTGGTGTGTGTGTGTGGTATGTGTGTGGTGTGTGTGTGTGTATGCAGATGGGACCTAAGACATTGTCTAAAGCCAACACTCAAGGAGAAAACTCAGTCTATTTCCCTGGGGTATGGAGATGGCTCAGTCAAAGAGCAGTTGAGTGTGCTGGGTCAGGTAGGTTAGCCTTCATCTCTCTAGCTCTGTACCCAGCTTCTATCTCATTCAAGGGTAAAGCCACTGTCACTTATCAAAGGATGGTTTTGATGTCCATCTCCCCACCACTAGTCCATTTGTTCCTATTATGCAGCTGTGTGCCTTAGCTTTGTTACAGCAAGGAAGATTTAAGCAGTGTCCATATAGTTCACTGAAAGAGAATGTTGCCGAGCCATTTTGTTTAGGTGGCCGAGCGTCTGTAATGTGGACTTGCTGTGTTTCAAATGTTCTAGAGGTTGGGAAGGGGATGCTGACCTGAGCTGTGCACACGAAGGCCCTGAGTAGCTATGCTGCTGCTGACTGCCCCCGGGGGAGGGGGTGGCACACAAGTTTTATGATAGAATGGAAGGAAGAACAAAGAGTTCCCTGGTGCCCAGCTGCCAGCCCTGCAGCTTGTTTGGAGGGCACCCAAGGGAGCCGTGAAGGAGGTTCATTTTCCCATTTTTTTCTTATAAAAACTGTGCTGGTAGCTTGTGAGCTGTAGCAGACCCAACTGTGAGGATGCTTTTGTGTGCACTGGTACAGGGGACATGTCCTTCCATGGTCTGCTCCCTGCAGAATGGAGCCATCATGCCATGCTCCTCAGGGCTGCAGGTGGATGGGTACTGGCTTCCTTCTGCATAGCGTGCAGTTCAGCAGGCTGGTGGAAGAACTTTGCTAGCTGCAGGAGTTGGGCTGTATTTTTCTAAACCCATTAAGGATCTTGAACAGCCGGCATTGCTTAATGGTCCTGAAAGCATTTGATTAGTCCAAAGGCCTCTGCACGGCAGGCCAGGGACAGAGATTTTTAAAAATCCTCTGGGTCTGAGGCCCTGGGCTTGCTGCAGTGTCAGCATAGCCCGAGTCTCAGTCACTGCCACCTGCCACCTTCCCAAGGGTACTTAATGCTAGCTAGGTACAAGCAAGCACTTTTGAGGGTACACTTTGGCCAGCCCTTCTATCCCTGATGGCTCTTTTACTCAGGACTCCTTGCAGGCTGGACCTCTGTCAATTTTCATGCTGCCTGTTCCCTTAACTTCTCCGTAGCTTTTGCTCTTGGGTCATGCTTTGGCCTTGGCTGTCCCGCCTCCCAGCTCTCTCCTGGCTGTTCTTCTGTGTCCTCAGTCTTCTTCATTAGCACTCGCGGCTCTCCTGGTCTCTTGCTCCTCTTGTCACACTGGGAGAAGGTCATTTCATCTCCTTTGGACTTTTATTCTGCTTTCAGAGGCCAAGAGTATGGTCCTCTCAATGCCATTTGATTTGTCCATCAAAGACCCTTACCGCCCACCTCAGTCAGGGCCTGGTGCCCCCTTCCAGTACTCCAGTGTGTTTTAAGGTAGTATGGCTTATCTGAGGGGTGATATGGTGTAGGATTGGGACCCCGTTTGGATAGGGTCCATCTTTTATTTCAAACCTTCCCTGTGTGTGTCAGCCTATTGCTGTATGTAGCATGGTAAGTCTCAGGTACACTTTCCTGTCCCGGTAGAGTCCTTCTCTGAAGTACCTGTGGTCACCTGCCTGCATCAGCAGATAGTTGTAGCACATGTTGACTCATGGCAGGGAGACTGAGTGATCTCTGTTCAGTACCTTCTGACCTTGTGTTAGACCTTGTCTATGACTGTAAGCAACTCATTCAATTCTGGGACCTCAGGTGTTTGGGCCCCGAGTAGGATGGGCAGAGGACCTCCAAGATGAGTTTTCTGATTGTCCTCTGGTTCCTTGCATCAGTTACTGAATGGGGCGAGGGAGCAGTGCAGTGGAGGAAGTGGCGAGGGGATGGAGCCAATGCAGTAAGAGCCAGCTGACCAGCAGAACAGTGCTTATTTGTGTTGCTAATTAAAAGAAAATTCATTTCTGAAGGCTGCCTTAAGATTTTCCATGAGCACAAGAGGGAGCCAGGGTCAAAGCTACCTTTTAGAGATGGGAACCGCTCCCTGTAGCCCACGTATGTAGTAGGTTCCCTGCTGACCATTAGGCTCAAGGCAGTGTGAGAGCTCCGACTGAATTTAACTTCTGAGCGTGTGTAAGACTGGAAATGTGGACCTGCCTCCAAGGTAAGAAAGAATTTTGTGTCTGTTTTAAATCACATGGCCCAATATTTAGATATGAGTGTGGGGACTCGGTGGACTCTAATTTGCCTTTAACTCCTGCTTTTTTGGATGAGCAGGTCATGGTGTCTCTCTGACATCCATTAACACACTGCACACAAGTAACAAAACCGGATTTCACTTTGACATGAATCTTTTTTTCTCATGCAATTGAGAAATCCAGACCAGTTGGATGCAGGCAAGATTTGATTTGACTGTGTTATCATAGTCCCGGTTCTCTTTGCTCTCTCTTCTACTGTATTAACTTCATCTTCGAGCTGGTTCATCTATTCTCATATGCCTTGGTGCATACGTTCTTATTGATATTTCTATTTTTGCAATGGAAAGATTATCTACAGTCCTCAAAGTAGTCATGTCCTATTAAAAATCACTGGATAAAGAGTTGATGAAGACAGATACAAACAAACCATAACAATGAGTAGTACCATGGTAGGGAAAGCTAACAAAGAGGTACTGGCGAGCCGTGACACACACAGAGACATTTGGTGGTGTGCTGAGTGCATACATTCCTCTGAAGCTCACAGGAGGCTGTGTGGCTGCCTACAGAACTAGTGTCAGCCCACTCTAGAAGCCAAATTGCGATTTGGTAATGGGCCACCCTTGGCAATGACTCTAGGTGGCTGTCATCTCTTTGTAACAATGAGGAACGTGATGCAAGACTCCATTCGCACCAACGGAAGCTATGCATTGGGTTCCCTCTGTATTAGGATTCTCTGGAAGGACAGAACTAAAATGATGAATGAGGATTTATTAGAGCTTCCACAATATGGTCTGAGTAGTCCAACAATTACTGTATCCCACTGAAGAGACTGAGAACTCAGTAGCTGTTCATTTCTTGAAGCTAATTATGTCAGCATTTCCAATCAGGTGCTGAAGGCCTTGGGGATTCTAGGAGAGTGGCTTTTCTTTGGTCAAAATTAGAAGCTTGAAGATTCTGGGTTCTGATATCTGTGAGGGAGTGTATCAGCAGCAATAACAGCAACAACAGCAGAGTAGTTGAACTCACCGATGGGATGCAAAGGCAAGCAGGCAAAAAGCAAAAGCTCCCCCTCAGACTTCCCTGAGGCAACCTCCCACATTGAGGGCAGAGTCTTCACATTTCAATTAATGTAATCAAGTATCTCCTTCACAGGGATTCTCTGAGGCCAATCTTAATCTAGACAATCCATCACAGATGTGTCCCAGAGAAGGCAGGAGTCTTAAGTGATTTGGATCTAGTCTGACAATGGAGATTAACCATAGCACCTTCCTATAGACGTCAGAGGCATATCAAGATGGGGAGGGGCTGGAGAGCTGGCTCAGCAGTTAAAAACATGTATTACTCTTACAGAGGACCCAAGTTTGTTTCCAAGTTCTCATATCAGGGGTCTCACAATCACCTGTAACTCCAGATCCAGGGATCTGATGATCTGATATCTTCTTCTGACTTCTGAAGGTACTTGCATTCATGTACAAAAACACACACACACACACACACACACACACACCATGCACGCACACAATTTTAAAAAAGTCAGGGAGAACTCGGTGATGCAGGAAGATTATATATAGTAGGCTGCCTGCCCATGTCCCCATTATGCAAGTTGGCTAAGGGATTCTCAAGTACAGAGCCCCTGACATGGCATCATTATCCATTGTTTAAGGGATTTAGTTATCTATGGGATTCCTGTATTTGAACGGTTAAGAATATCTGTGAACAATCTCAGCCCAGCCCAAATGTGTGATTTATTCATCTGTCACATAGAGGGGATGAAACTCACACACTGGCAAGATGACTTATCAGGTGAGGGCCAAGGTGGACACCTGCGTCTGATTCTTGGGACCCATAACATGGGAAGCTACCTGACTCTTGGAAGCTGTTCTCTGACCTCCACAAGTATGTGGTAGTATGTGCCCATGCACACATGAACACACACACACACAGAGGCATGTATGCATGTATTTGCACATGCACATATACACTAAATAAATAAATGAAGAATGTAAAGAAAGCAGAACTAAATTCCTTGCTTTTATTTCTACTGGAGATGTGTATTCATGATGTATATGTGACAGCTGAGTAATTGGTTTTAGTGGTGATTTGGATGTCAGCATCTGAGTCCTGTCTAAGAAGTTTGAAGTTTGGGACCATGCAGAGTGGGTTTTCTGTGTCTTTAGTTTTCCAGTGCATTGTTTTCTAGAGTCTCTTAGCATATTGAAAAAAAACATAAAACAACCCCAACTCAGAAGGAAGTCACTTTTTTCTTCAAGGCTTGTGTGGAATATCGAAATTCTCAGGGTACAGGAGGTAAGCAATGCCATCACCAGGCCACTCTCAGGGTGGGCCACCTGGGCTGTGATGATTAGTCTTGATTGTCAATTTGATTGAATTAAGAAGTACACCTCTGGGTGTGTCTGTGAAGGTGTTTCAGAGGGAAATTAATAATGGGGGGAGATCCTCCTGATTGGTGGCACTAAGGTTGGGGTGGGCCAAAGGCATCCAAGGCACAGGCATCCTCTTCTTCCCCTTCCCGTCTGCCATGAGATGAAAAGTCTTCTCCCCAACCTTTCTCTGCAGTCTGATGTTCAGCTTGAGCTCAAGCCCCAAAGTGACAGAGCCACCCACCCCTCCCTGTGGTTGTTTATATAGGTTCTTGTCTGTTTGTTCGCTTGCATTTCAGAGTACCTAACACATCAGTTCTGCTAGCAGCTGAGCTCCTACCTGTGAAAGACAAGTTGCAGGGCCCTGGGACAGACCTCTGGGAGCCTCGTGACTGTGGAGGGTACAGGTCTGGAGCACAAGTGGGAAAGGCTTTAGAAGTCAATTCACAGGACCTTCTGATCCTACTGAGGCCATCTTGTGGTCCCATGCCTGGGCCCAATTTTTTCTTGAGTATCAGCCATGCTAGAAAACCTGTGCCACCCCAGGAATATGGTCTCCTCTTCTGACTTTCTCTTTAAATGTGTTCTGGAGAGTATTCAGACTCTCCTACCTGGTGTGTGGCTTAGGCAGCTAGCAACTTTGACTGTTGTGGGTGCAGAGGTGGCAGAGTGGTAGGCTATGTAGTCACTACCCTAGGCATGGTGCTTGGTACTACTGATGCCAGGCTTGGTACAGGGTGACTTGGAGTGCACATAGAAGGGATGGTAACTAGCATCACCTAGTTACTGCCCCATGGGTGGGGATAGTATGACTAAGGGTAAGGTAGCTCCAGGTTATATGACCCTGACAGCCTTAGAACAAGATATGTGTTTTCCACAGTTCATTTAAGCCACATAACAAGCCTGTGGCCCAGGTTCCTAGGGAACCCCCTTTCCACTTAATGGCTGAGATTGTTTCTGAGCAGGGTCCCTATTGTAATTTTGATGTTGAATGCCTCCTCTCCTCTCCCTCACCTCCCCCTTCCCCCAAAAAACATGCGTGAGAAACTTGGTCTCCATCCTGTGACATTATTGGAAGGAGGCAGATCTACCGTCAGGGAGGAAATTAGGTTGGTGGAGGGGTGCCTTGAAGGGCACAGTGGGATCTTGCTTTCTTCCACCTTAAGTCTAACAGCTCCGAGTGGTTCCCTTTTGTCGTGACTGTTGCCCCACAGTTCAGAAGCAATGGGACTGAAGCATCTGAACAGAGACAAAGCAAACTGTTCTCCTGTGTTCTGTCACAGTGATGAACAATGACTGCTGCAGTCACAGAGCCCCCCGTTCTCCATGTGGCACCAACCTCAGGCCCCGAGTGGCCCCTTGGAGTTGACTATTCAAGAAATGCTATTGTCCTAAGGCCAGAGAGGAACTCCAGGGCTCTGTTTCCAAAGAACAGCTGAGTTCAGCAGTGGTCATAGCTTGGTAGCATAAGCAGATGCCCCTGCCTCTTGCTGTCTATGAGGGGACTAGATCTTGGGTCCCAGACACCATAGTGCAAGGTTGCCTGTCATCCCCACCCTATAAGATCTTTAAGGGCTGAGTCTAAGGTGGGAATGGCTGGGAGGCTTGGGCAGCAGGCACTTCAGGGAAGAGGAGGTAGCCAGTGACTGGGCTGGCCACATCCTACAGAAGTCCTATCCCCTTTGGTGCTGACGTAAGTGCATGTGCTGAGGACGGGCAGACTTTTGTTCTGTTTGCATTTCTTACTCAGCCTCAGTCCAGCTGGAGGGTGAGAGATGAGATGATAAGAAATGATGAGAAAACAAAATGTCATTTCCTAACAAATCAAGGTCAAAAGACAGCCGGAAAAGCCTGGTTAAACTCTGTCAACTCAGCCCAAGAGTTCTACCAAAAGGGGGCGGAGCTTGGAATTTATTAGGCATGTTATTATGTCTGTTCTGTGCTATATGCTTGTGTGTGTGTGTGTGTGTGTGTGTGCACTCATGAGCACACATGCATGCCCCAACACTTATGTGGAGGTCACAGGATAACTTTAGGAGTCATTTTCCTCCTAAAACTATGGGCCCCAGGAATTGAACTCATGTCATGGGGCCTGGCAGCAGGTGACTTTACCTGCTGAGCCATCTTGACAGCCCAAGATCCTGATTTATATTCTCAGTAAAGATTGACAATAAAACATCTTCAGTAGCTTGTTGGCAAGGGGTTGGGATGGACTTAGACTCATATCACAGACAACAGGAAGCATCATGTTCCTAATGTCTGGTCTCAGTAGTCACAGTATCATGTCTGCTTTCTTCTCTGTACTAGGAACAAGACACCCTGTCCAGTCCCCTAGGGGAGGGGAGATGAATCCACTTTTGAAGGGTTTAACAAAAAAAAAAAAAAAAGGGAGCACATTTAAAATATGAGGGGGAGATCAGGATCTGACCCTCTCCCTGCTCCTATCTTCCTGCCTCTTGCAGGGAGCACCTCTGCTTTCATTTGTTGCTTTCCTGCCCTGAATTTGTAAATATGCCTCCACCTGTTATTTTACGGGCTGTCTGCAAGCAGTTGTAAATGATACCAGGTCACAGCATTTATTTTTTCATCTGTAGCTGCCTTCTTTGCTTAACCTTTGCTGGACGGTTTCACCCACAGGAGTGGTAGCCGGAGCATACCTTGTCAGGGCGGTGCTGCGCTCTGGTGCTGCTGCTTGTCAGCTCTCATTGAAGGATGTTCAGCTGCTTTCCAGTTTCTGGCTGTTACAAACAAGGCTGTCATGGATATTTATGTGTATATCTTGGTGAACGTGAGCCAGATTCGTGAGGCGTGCTTAACAAGGAATTGCTGTGGAATTGAGGCCATGAATCTTAAATTTTACCACAAGTAGCCGAATTGCTTTCCAGATTGGATGGGTATAGTTAACGGCTTCCTCAGTACTGTGTGTGAGTCTCCTCTCTGCCCCTTCTCTGACAACACTCAGCAGTTCAGTCGTTTTTAGTGTTTGTTAGTCTGAATGCATGTTCTGCCTGTGGTGGATTGAATGAGCATGGCCTCCGTGGGCTCATATATGTAAATGCTGTCTGCAGTTAATAGAACAATTTGGGAAGGATTATGGGGTGTGACTTTGTTGGAGAAGGTGTGTCAATGGGGTGGGCTTTTTGGTTCCAAAAGCTCACACTAGGCTCAGTCTCACATATTCATTCTCTCTCTCTCTCTCTCTCTCTCTCTCTCTCTCTCTCTCTCTCTCTCTCTCTCTCTCTCTCTCTGCCACCTGCTTGTGGATCGGGAAACAAGCTCTCACCTTCCGTGAATGGTCATGGACTCACCCTCTGAAACCGGAAGCCCCAGTAAACTCTTTCTTCTATAAACTGCTTGATTGCCGTGTCTTTGCAGCAATAGAATAGTAACCAAGACACCACATGCGGCCCTCATTTCTATTCCCCGCCTGTCACTGAAACTGTACACCTTTCATATATTTATGTTTATATAGTTCTAATTGATTTTATCTACTTGTTCTTTTAGGATGACTGGGCATACTCTTTGCCCCATTTCAGCTAAGAGTGTGGACTCGAGGGCCATCCTGCCAGGATTAAATCTTTGGTTCAGTATTTCCTCTGTGGCCTTGGCTGAGCTAATTCATCTGCATAGGCCTTGGTTTCCTCATCTATGAATGG
This sequence comes from Mastomys natalensis, assembly GCA_021653895.1. NCBI lineage: Eukaryota > Metazoa > Chordata > Mammalia > Rodentia > Muridae > Mastomys > Mastomys natalensis. The sequence goes on from JAJTUV010001115.1 coordinate 583,783, forward strand.
GCCGGGAGGGGTAAGAGGTTTTTATCTATGAAGCAGATCTTTGACCCCCTTCTACTGCTATTGCAGAAATCCACAGGTTGAATAACTTATAAAGAATAGACGTTTCTGTGACTCACAGTTCTGTGGTCTGGGGAAAACAATATGAAGGGACTGGAGTCTGATAAGACCTGTATACCCATGGCAGAAGATGAGAGGGGAAGGCAGAGGAGGAGGAGAAAGAGGGCTGAACTCATCTTCCGTCAGAAACCCACTCCAGTGATAACTGAACCACTTCCTAGATACCCACATTAATGAATTCATGAGGATAGAGACCTCCTGACTTAAATATCTTTGGAAGGTCCCTCAGCTCAGCACTCGAATTTGGGTTAGATCTCCAGTGGGTAAACTGTGGCAGACACAGCTGAACCATTGCAGATGGTGATAAACTTCATCTAGCCCTGTCCTTCAAGGTCACATGGGAGCCTGTACATGGGCATTGCTGCCCTGTCCACACCCACCGTGAGGTCCATGTCTTCCTTTGATGGGCTGCCAGGCACTGCTGCACTCAGCTTTCAGCTTTCTTTTAAAGTCCTCCCTCCAGTCCCCAAGCTGCCTGAATAAAAAACAAAATCCCAGCCTCCCTCCAGGGAACACCTGGAAATTGGAAGGCATCAGGCTCCCCACAGCAAAAATAGAAGCTTCATTTGCTTTGGGAAAAAAATGACAGTGAGAAGGGAAGCCAGCAGAGGAGGCTGAGGAGGCCAGGGAGCCCTCAGTGGTCCTGAGCACCTTGAGGTTGGATGCAACTGTGCTGATCTGCCGGCAAGCTGCCCCTTTCTCTTTCATCCTGGTCTCCCACTGGCATCGCCATTGGTCTGTGACATCCACAGTCTTGGCATCTGAGGCCCAGTTTTTAATACCTCAGTGTTGCACTGTCCTCTGGCAAGACTCCAGAAAACAAGATGAGTTTAATGTGGAGAATCATTGGGAAAATATGTCAGAGATTATAGGGAAGGCAGGCCTGCCAAGAAGGGTACAGAGAACTGTGCTCAGTCCCGTGATGGCATCAGCCACACAAGGCAGAGTTACCGAAGTGCAAAGTATAGCAGAGGCAGGCAACCACTAGTTCCAGAAGACCTGTTAATAAAGGAGCCAGATTTGCAGTCATTTCTTGGTCAGGACATGTTCTGAGAAGTGTTGTGCAGATTCTACTCTCACACACTAAGGTACTGTGCCATTGTTGAGCATATAATCTCTGTCTAGCATCATGTTTGTGCCCTTTTATATCACATGGATACTGTGACATCATTGTGTGTTTAATCTTGGTCTTCTGTCATCCGTGTGTGCATTACCGACCAGCTGTCATTATGTGCTGTGGGACTGTTTGCTGGTACCTTGGAGTATGCTCTGCAGAAACAGATGCTGTCAGAGGACAAGTTTCTGAGTATCAAACCAATAATCCACACCTGTACCCTCAACCCTGCCTGCAGGGTGTTACCAGGGATTCCACTAGTGGCAACAGTCACCTTGAAAGAACTAGTCTGAACTAGTGGAGACATCTCCCACACAGTCTCTGCTTTCAGAGCTGGAGCAGGAAGTGAGAGGCTGATAGCTCAATGTTACTCGTTGCTGGGGCCCATCACCTCCAGATTCTGAATGATATCTTTCCAAGTCTGGGGTTTGCACCCATCTTAGTAATGACAGTTCACACGTTATTTTTAAGTCTCTCCAGTAGCATATCAGAAGCACCTGCTGTAACAAGCAGTTGTTTTTGAAACTTTGAGATCATCAAAGACTCACTTTAAATCCAGCTTGTTCCCAAAACATTTGCACAAATAAGAGTCTTGAGATTTGAGCTTTTTATTCTGAAGATGCAGCTTGCACAGGAGGAAAATAACACACTCTCATCTTTATAAATAGAGTTATTAGCATTGAAGACTTTACTTTGCAGTCAGCTTAGGGACTTGGAAATTCAGAATCTTAACATCTTACTTCTAAACAGTACCTGGGTCTCCAGTGTTACCATCTCTCCTTCCCAGAGGCTCTGAGGACCTGGAACCCTTTCTGAGTTCAGCCTCTCTTTGATCCCAGAAACATCACTAAGACCAGCTCTTGAAGTTGTGCCTCTGGGCCCCTTTCCTTCTTTGTCCTGCAAGACACTTGTTCTGTCCACCTGAACACATTCTCTATGTATCATATCAGTTGGTGATAGTCAACATGTGCCCTTGGTCTGGGAAACATCCATTTTCCTATCCTAAGAAGTCCCATCCCCCATCCTGGGTGATGTGTGGGTCCTGCTCCATCTGTGGGATGTGAGCCATCTTGATGCATTCTTCTCAGGGCAGGTCAAATAGGGTCTCCAGTACTAGATGCCAGAAGACCATCTATTCTGTAGCCTACCTGCCCACTGCCTGCTTCTCTCAGTGAAGCAGCCCCAAGGCAAGCAACAGTTACCCAACCAACAATTCTGTGTGTGCAGACACAAGTTTGGTGCCAGGGTATGTCTGGGGGTACAGGAGGAATCCTTTGTCTTTGATGCTTCTGGACCTAGACCAGCCCTTCTGGGAGGGACTCCTTGAGCCATCCCAGGGTCCCTGTAGTGTGTGGCCAGGTCCTGTTCACAGCCGTCTGCAGGGTTTTTATCCCACTTCATGTTGTGCAATTCCTCCATCTCCAGCACAGAGTTCCAGACATCCCCAACTGAGCCCAGCATCTAGCCCTTTACAATATGGAGTTGTCCAGTCAGCACATGGACCTTAGTACATAGCAGTACATAGCTCTGTGGTCAGCAGGCTATTAGAGGCAGCCAATCAGTCCTCTGCCCCGGTAATGGTGATTCCAGTGTGGCTGCAGAGGATCAGAGTTCTCAGCTCTAACCAATGGGTTGGATGTGTTCATGTCTCCATCGTCCTGGTTCCCCACCCCTTCCAGGTCTGGGGCTTTATGAAGCTGTGACAGTTGCCTTAAATATCCTAAGAAAATGGTTTCTAGGTTGCCTCTGATGTGCCTGTGTCACCCCTGGGCATGCACATGCTCTTTCCCTGGTGACCTTGGCTTTAGATGGATGGTTCTGTGAGCTGCCCTGCCAGGGATGGGAGTGAGGTTCTGCTGAGCATATATGTATGTATACATATATGTATGTATGTATGTGTATGTATACATATATGTGTGTGTTTATTTATTTGTATATATATTTATATAGATTTTTATATATAATCTATATAATATTTATATATTATATATAGCATATCTCTCTATAATATTTATATATTATATATAGCATATTTATATATAATATATTAATATAATGTTTGTATATATACTTATATATTTATATGTATTCATATAACTATATATTTATTTATATGAATATGTGCTTATATGGATATATTTTACATATAAAAATATATATGTGTGCATATATGTATATATGTATTTATATGTGTGTGTGTGTATACTCACATATCTCTCTCACACACACACACATATACACATGCACAAGAGCATTCAGACGCGCCACACACACACATACATACACACACACACACACACATGATCTGGAACCTCCCATTAGCCATCAAAGGTGATCAGTGAATGCTGAATCATCTCCTCTAAGGAATCTTTACTTCCGGAATGCCTGGAAACACAGCATTTGAAATGCTGAGTCTGACCGCAGACAAGGTTATTCCCAGAACCTTACATGTTGAAAAGCACGGGACCCATGGCAGCAGTTGAAGTGGTGTCCTGTGAGGAAGTGAATGACTTCTGGTACCTGACTGCCAGAAATCATAACGGTTATCTTCCTGTGAGAAACTGGCATATGACATCAGATAGCTGAAAGCTATTCATTGGATGTATTATCTGCGTCTAATTCCCACTGTGGACACGATAGCCCAGATCGCCTTTGCTTCTGTGGTGGTTCCCAAGGTAGGGTGTTCTGGGAGGCCCTGAACCCTGGAGGATCCTATGGTAGGCTGGAGAAGGAGGAATCCTTTGACTTGAATTTGTGCATCTTTCTTGGAAAGCTGAGCTGTGGAATCGGTCATCTCCCACCTCCATCCAAAACCAAAGCCTATGACTGGAGAGATCTCCTAGAGTGCAAAGTGTCTTAGTCCTATGGGGAGACTTCCAGCCTGAGGATGTAGAGGACTAGGAAATTATTCTGAAGATGGTTGTGGGGTGGAGGAACAGATGTTCCCTAATCACAAATGGCTACGGAGGCCTGCCATGCCCACTCCTGGGGAGGGAGAACGAAGCGGGCATAGACTTTGGCAGTGACAGGAATGGCTGGACAGGGTAGATGTGCAGAGCAGCCCAGGTAACCCCAGCAGGCATGCTATATTTCTGTGTCCTTTTTAGCCACTGGCAGGAGCTGGAATTTTTTTTGGTGATCCAGTTACCTTGAGGGATGGCTACTGACTCTTCTAGCCTTCAAGAGCTTTCCCTTGCTCTCACGGAGGTCCTGGAGAGGACGCAAGAACCTGGCGGTGGTGTGGTAGGTGACCTTGCATTTGAATTAAAAGGCTGCTGGGAAACTGAAGAAGATAAACATGAAAAGAATGCAAATGAATTGCATCAGAGTGGACAGGAGCCCTGACTCCACATCCACTGGGGACGGCTGCGTGGAGCCTATAAATAGGCACTTAAAGCCTGGTTCTAAATTGAGTTCAGATGTGGGCCTGTTTCCTCGCATGGAAAAGTATTTGTGTAAGGTATAACACACCCCACTGTTCCCAGGCTGGAGGATTTTGTGCTTTCTTGGGGACTCTATGTGGAGCAGGCGGGGGATGTGCTGCTTCAGATGAATGAGACTCTGTCCTTTTCAGGGGCCTCAGAGGAGAAAGAGCTTGTAGAGAGAGGCTCTCTAGGGAAGGAGGTAGCAGCAGTTCTCTGAGGGCAGGGATGTGAGTCCCTAGACAACTCCTGGGCTTCTCCCAGGTGCCCCTGTTCAGGAGCAGGTAGGAGAGTCTAGACCCAGTGCACACAAGGTCCTCCACAGGCTCCCAGTGAATTGGGATGATGCCAGATGGTCTGGAATGGAGGCTGAGACACATCCATAAGGGGAGGAATGTAGCTTGGATGATGGGGACCCTGGTTTCCCAGATCTCTCTTCCTGAATTACTCCATTTTCTGTTATGCTCATAGTCACCGATGGATGGGTATGGGGGGGGGGATACTTTAGTTTGGTTCTTGGTTCTGGAGGTCCAGGGTTAAGAGCTACATATTGGGATGGCCATCCTGCTGGCGGCAGCCCTAGGGGTGCATGCATAGCTTCAAGTGGTGAGCAAAAGAGCAAGTTACTTGTGTGTTTAGATTTCTCCCCTCTTCTGATAAAGCCACCAGTATGAGTTGTGGGGGCTCAAGATGGTTGGTCCTATCCTGATTATCTTCCAAAACCCCTTCCCCACCCCAGTATCCTCCAAGCACCATGGCCAGAGTAAGTTCTCATCTCTAAATATCTCATAGCACAAAGTAAACTCTGACACTAGTGTCATAAAGGAGAAGCCGTCTTCAGATGTCAGCACTGGCTGACTAGCTTGGGACCTCACAGAGCCACCTCTTAACCAACTGAGGAGCAGTGGCTCCGGTTCCTCATGTGCAAGTGAAGTCTTTTGCTCGTTGAATGGTACCAAGTATGCTATGCACCAACTCAGTAATTACTCGATTCTGAAGGATCCTGGGTGGCAAGCTCGTGCTGTGTACCAGGGCATTTATTTGATGTGAGTGTGACTCAAAGTGCTATTCTGGGGGTTTGCTGGATGTCACTTATCCAACTGCCTTTCAAATGGCTTTTTTTTTTATCTTCTGCCTTAATTTTCTAATGTATTTATTAATATGTGTGCATTCTATTCTCCCACTCTTGCTCCCTCCCCATTGGTCTCTGTGTGTGTGCATGTGTGTGTGCATGTGTGTGTGCATGTGTGTGTATGCATGTGTGTGTGTGCATGTGTGTGTGTACATGTGTGTGTGCATGTGTGTGTGTGCATGTGTGTGTGCATGTGTGTGTGTGTGTGGAAGCCAGAGGTCAATCTTGGGTGTCATTGCATAGGTGAGAACTACCATGCTTTTTGAGATAAGGTCTCATCGGCCTGGATATAGCTGGCCAGTGAGTTCCAGGGATCTGTTTATCTCCACCTCCCCAGTGCTGGGATTACCAGTACAAACCACCCTTGGCTTCTCTTTGTGTGTGAGTGGGGAGGGGGCTGGTTCTGGGGATGGGCCTTGGATCCTCATGGCTGTGCTCTCATTAAGCACTGTGCTAACTGACCTGTCTCCACAGCCTCAATAGTCCCTTTCCTCCACAGTCACACAGAGGCCGTGCAGGCCTTTGTTGATGCCCACACAAGAAGCAAGCAGTCCACACTGACTGCACTTCGGGAAGTGGGTATGTGGCTGAAATGCCTCATCTGTGCACCTCACTTGGGGGTGATAAAGAGGCCTCTCCAGAGAGCCAGAGTCTGTAAGGCATTGAAGTGCTACACATGCACCAGACCTTTGAGAAGGACCTGGGCAGCTTTGTGAATACCAGGCCCCTGCCACTCTAGCAAGGGCATGGAGGTGAAGGGTCTGCAGATCCCTTACCAGTCCTTTAGAGGATTCTTGTCATTGTTTAATCTGGATCTGAGGCATTCACGTGGGTTAGGTTGGGACAGATGACATTCTCCAGTGCTGGGAGGGCCTGCTGCTAAGCATGTCTGCCCAGGGAACCGAGAGATGACCATCTGGCTTTGTGATCATAGCAAGTCTAGAGTAGAAGCCATGGTTTACTTGTGCCAGTGGAAAAGACTCACTTCTGTCTCCCCAGTAAATAGAGCCACCCGCTCTGATCTCAGACCTCTCAGCAGGTAGGAGATGAATTGTCTTTCCAGTGCAGCTGCCTATGAAGCCTCTGCCCCAGGGTTTCTGCCTTGGAAGGTCTCAGGAGGCGGCCCTTTTAAAGGGAGCAGAGGAGCTGGGGAGATAGCTCAATGAGTAATGTATTTACCCTGCAAACAAGGGGACCTAAGTTTGGACCGACCCTCACGTACCCATGTAAACATCCAGGTGCAGTGACCTGGGTCTGTAACCTCAGCTCTAGGAGGGCAGACACAGGAGGACAGCTGAGGTTACTGATTAGCCACTTAAGGAGAGAGACTGAGGAGGAAGATGCTTGATGTTGGCTTTTGACCTTCACATGAATGCACACATATGTACACACACACATACACCACACACACCCCACAAAAATAAAAGAAAATCCTTTATATTTCCATCTCATTTTATCCATAGCATATGGAGAAAGGGATTAGAGTCAATTCTAAGGACAGATAAGCCCTGCTTTCCTTCCTGATCCAATCCAGGGTCTGGCCCTGAATTCTTCAAGTCTGTTGGGTTTTCCTCCTCGGCTTTCATTTGTAAAGCAGTCTCGGTTTAGGGAAGTTGAGGGGCCTGGTCCTCCTTCCAGTTCTCAATGAACCTCATGGCCATGAGGGAGGGCAGAGTCCCTTGACAGAGAGTGAAGGAATCCTTTCTTTTCCTTTACTAACTCTTCATTGTCCTTCACCCCTCACATGGATCCCAGTCTTCTTTGAAAGTGTCATAGAACAAGGGTCAAGCTTTGTTGTAGGAAAATGCATATTCATGAGGCCTTTGAAGCGCTTCATTAATATGCAGGTAGTCTTGCCTTCTAGAATGGTACATAAGCCATCATTATTTGCCCAACATGCTTTTTTCTAAGGCAATAATTATGCAATGAAATGGCTAAAGAAACATTTTTTAATTATTTGTTTAGGGTACTTTCTATCATCTCATTTGAATTATAATTCATTCACTTTTGCAGGTGATTTGGAATCCTCACATTTAAATTTGTATGCATGGAAGAGTCCTAGACAAGCACCATTGCCAGTTCTGGAACTAAGTCATTTCTTCTGTTCCTTCTGCTTTATTCCAGGAAGACTGGCTCACCAGGAGAGTTCTCAGGACGTTATAAGGCACTCATTTCTGGTAAGAAATCAGAGGCGGTCTTGTATAGAGCCAGGCAGGTGGTCTTGCCTGGAATTCATTCTTGCTTCTGCCATGTGGAAACTGGGATTGTCTCAGCAGAAGAATAATACAGGGCAGACAAGCCAGTTCCATGTCCATTTCCAGGGAAATGCAGGGGTATAGCTCTGTGTTCCTGAGTACAGACCTTTGAAGCTGGTGTTTGATTGACTGCCAAGGAGCAGACAAACCCTGAGCTCACCACCACTCATTTGCTTTGCTTGGATCTGGTCTTTGCCCACCACATGATATACAGTAGTACGTACAAACACTTTTTGTCTTTCCTCCTGCAGGCTAGTGTTCCTCTGAATACTTGTCCTTCTGAAGAGTCCATGCACTAAATTAAAGGTTGAGATGAACAGCTGACTTGTCAGTACCCAACACGGACAACTGCTGTAGGTTGAGTTTCCCCAGTCTGAAAAACAGACATCCCAAATGCTGTTGAATCAAGTTAGCTTTTTAATATTAAATGCAAAGTCCCAGGGTCAGTCTCTCACATTGCAAGCAAAAAACAATAAACGCAATTTCCTGCCCAATGAAACAAATTAAACAGCAATGACACACACAGCAAAGAGTCTAGCAAACATTCTTAAGTCTAAATACTCTGAAACTCTAAGCACATCTAGTCCCAAGCATTTTAGATAAGGGTTACTCAACTTGTATGTGCTTAGAGAAGCCAGTCATGGGATATGCTAGGAAGTCGAGCACAAGCCATCCTTTTTAGATCAGAAAGAGGCCAGGTGGCTCCACGTTGCCATCTGCCTGTGCTTGCCCTGTAGGACTCGCAGGACAAAGCTTGAGGCCGACCTTCTGTTTGCAAAGGGGAAGATAGAAAGATGGATTCTGGATTGCAAGGGAACTGCCTTATCTTCCTGGGCCAGAAGTGTACCAGCTGGCCTGGATAGGGAACCTACTGGATGGGTTAGGGTGTGGCTGGAGTGTAGAGAGGGTTGCTAAGGTCAGGAAACCGAGCATTGCTCCATCTCTGTGTCCTGACTCAGCCAGTCAGCGCCTCTGCTCAGCTTCTTGACTTCCTCTGGATTCATGAGAAGGAGCAGCCACTGGACTAGCATGGAGTAACCATGCTGTGTCACTCATAGAGAGGTGATGGTCTGTGGTGTTCAGAAGGAGAGGAAAACTTCGAGTATCCTATGTGGGTCTGCTGCATAGCAGTTCTGAGGATGAAGAAGAGACTTACTGGGGCAAGAGTGGGATTCTGGAGTCAAGGCTATATTCAAAAGCAGCCATTTGCTTTGCTCTGGTTGACACAAGTCCATGGATCATACAGAGTGATTTTGTTTGTTTGTTTGTTTATGTTTTGCTTTTGTAGAGAAAGGTAGCTCTATTGGTTTTCCTTTCCAATCCAGCATCTACCTTATGTCTGAGGGGTTACTCAGAAGGCTGGTACTGTGCACAGGCAAGAATTCCTATGTAACACATTGACAAAGTTCTTGTCATAAATGTCATGGATATATTGTGTGATGGCTCTTGGCTGTGGTGTATTCATAAGCAGTTAGGAGTTGTAGAATAGTCAGAGCCATTCTGAGGACAAGGCAGAGCTTCAGAGTTGCTCAGTGGCTTCAAATGGGTCTTGGCTCTGGTGTTTCCCAACTGATTCTCTGTCTTTGGTTTTTCGATCCTCTGTAGATTTACTCTGTGCTCTCCATAGGCCTTTCCCATCTTGCTATATTTTCTGTTAAGAGTTATGCACATATTTCACCCTTAATCTCAAGAGGTACATCAGATTTGGTCAGATTTGAAAATGTTAGAACATTTAGGGTCTGGGTTCTGTAAAGGCATAAGGTTTTGTTTGTAACTTGTGGTGAGGACAACTTGTGAGGGGTGGCCTTCATAATGAGGATGAAGCCTCACAAACTGGAGTGAAATTCTAATTGTTTGGAGCCTGTGCCATGCAACCAGTTTATCCCTCCTGCCCTCCAGGAGCTATTCACTGTGAAATCGGCTCCTCAAAATCTTCCAGAATGAACTTCAGATATATCACAGTCAGATGGAGCCGTGGGGTGGTTCAGTTTATACCTCCAAAGTGGAAGGTTTTTTTTTTTTTTTTTTTTTTTCCCATCCTGGCCTATGAAAAAGCCTGATGAGATTTTATGTGTCCTGATATACTGACAGGATCTGCACCAGTTGCAATAGCTAAGGCTCCTCCCAAGTGCTCCCTCTTTCTGCAGTGCGATAACCCATCATTTAAATGAATGTGTTCATCACCCTTCCTTATGGTGTCCCCGAAGGAAAGCATATTCCTTCTTAGAAAGAAAAGTAGTGATGAAATGGATAGTTTTAAATGTCAATTATGCCAGAATGAATCTCTGCTTGGAGAGTAGCAAAAAGAACCAAAGGCCCAGCTTTATATCTTTTTCTAGTGCAAATGGAGCCATTATATAATCGTGGAATACTAATACCCATGATGTGCCTGGTGTCTTGTAGTAAAATAACTTTATAAATGTGCTTCCACGTTCAGCAAAAGGTTGAAATCCTTTTCTGCTTTTGCCTAGGATAATCGATTTGTAGTCCTCATTATTCTCTGTGTGTATATTGGGCCTCTATTTACGGAAAGCCTGGGGAGTGAGATCCTAAGCTCAGCGGTTCTCCTGCAGGATCACGGAGACTCGAGAAACTGTATTTAAATTGTAGAGGGCTCAGTATCAGGACCGAGGTGTTGCAGTCATGAAGATGGCTGCTGGACTAACCGAAGCTGCTCCTGCCCCAGCACAGATGTGTATGCGAAGCCCTGACAACCATGTTTGGTAAAAACATACAGAGCTGGAGCATTGAGAGGGTGGATTTAGGCCAGGGCTGTGGGTTCTGGATGCCGCGCTGCCATGATTGGGACTGTGGTATTTGTGTCGTGACAGAGGCAGAGGTGACACAGAAAGTGACTCTTACGTCCTATGTGTAGGAAACTGGGAGGGCTGAGCTGTGCTATGGTCCCAGTGACAGTGGTCCTGCTAGGTATTTTTCCTATTGTATGACAAGATACCTTAGTTGCTTTTCTATTGCTGTGGTAAAGCAGCCCGAGGAAGGTGCCATGTGGACGAGAGCATTTAACTTGGCTTACAGTTTCCCAGGGTTAGGATTTAAGACTGGGGGAAGGAAGGAAGAGCTGAGAGCTCACCTCTTGATCCACAGGCATGAGGCAGAGGGGGTTAACTAGGAATGATGTGGGCTTTTCGAAACGTCAAGGTTCGCTCCAAGTGACACTCCTCCTCCAACAAAGTCATACTTCCATCTCAGTGCCACCAACTATGGATCAAACATACAAGCCTGTGAGGGCCATTCTCGTTCAGGTCACAACAACACAACTAGATAAAGACAACTTGAGGGAGGAAGATTGTTTTTTTAAGCTTGTAGTTTCAGAGGGTAGGGGAGGCATGTGAGAGTATGGCAGATCTGGGGAGACGTGGTAAGACGTGGCCATTTAATTCATATTATAGTGTCTATGGAGCAGAGAAAGAACCAGAAGTATCCGTTTAACCTTCAGCAGCCTGTCCTTAGTGAGATTCTAGTCTTCCAGCTAAAACTCCTAAAGTATTTTCCACAATAGTGACTCTAACTAGAGGTCAAGAATTCACCATATGGACTGGTGGAGATGTTTCATATTTAAGCTGTGACACGTTGGACAACTGGTTGATTATGTAGCAAAGGGTAAAGTGGGATCCCCTATATTATAGCTCACATGGATGAGAAGACCTGCATATGAAGAATAAAAATTTAAAGAACAAAGAAGACCTTCCCTCCCCCTCTCCCTCTCAAAAGAACAATTAATTATATGTCAGTAAACACTTTAAAGAGACCCAAGTTGCAGTAGTCATAATGGATTACTGTAAGAAATTAGCTTTTTGTCTGTGCAAAGAACTCTTTTAAATCAATAAGAAAAAGATAAGAGAATTGAAAACTGGGCAAATATCATGAAAAGAAGACAAATGAACACTTCTCGTCTTCAATTGGGAAACTGCCAAGATGGACAATGAGAGACTGTTTCACACCCATATTTTGGCAGATTGGGATAAACCGAGAATGTGATGAGCAAGGGAGGCTTTCATGCCTTACTTATTGAGGGCAGGTTGGTTAAAAGCCCCCAGAGAGCAACTGCACCATTTATAAAAAGAACAGATTGTGGAACCCCGTGACCCACCCATCCTACGATTAGGTGTATATGCTTTTGGTTGGCCATGAGTTAGTCAACATTTTCCAGAAAACCAGAAGTCATGAGATCAGCCTCAGGATTTGTCAATTTATTAACCTATCATTTACATATCTTAAGATTTCCTATAGGTTGGGTTTATTATATTACAGTTATTGGCTTACATGTAACAAGGTCCTGGGATCTGCCCATCACAAACTGGAGGTCCAGCAGAGCCCATTGCCACACAGTCCCAAGAACTAGAGAGCAGAGTGACACTTCCTGCCCAGGCCCAATAGCCTCATAGCACAGAGGGCAGGGCTCCAATGTCCAGGCTCAAGCAGTCAGTCAGAGAGCAGTTTCTGTTGACTCTTTGTTCTATTCAGGCCCTCCCTGGATTGTTGGTGGTCTCCGAAGTCTGAGAGGGCTGTCAGCTTTACCCAGTTCAAATACACATCTTTTAAAAATACCCTAAGCGAGGTGGCCAAAACTCACTATGGTTAGCCAGGTGTGGCCCAGTCAAGCAGACACGTAGAAATGACCATAGATCACAATGAACTGGGTTTTGTGTGTGTGTGTGTGTGTGTGCGGTGTGTGTGTGAAATAAATTCAAACATAATAGAAGCTGCCAGAACCCTTTCTACATAGGAAAGAATGTCTTTACTGGTGTTGCGGGTCTAGTGGTTTGGGAACTAAAGAATAATTATGGTTGAGCCTGAATGGTGAGTGCTCATGGGTGCTTGCCCCACTGTACTCTATGTTCCCTTTATCTCAGAAAGCTGATGGAGGGAGAGTTTGGGGTAGGAGTGGCGAGAGAGCTCAGTTGTTAAATGCTTGCCTTGTAAACATGAGGACTGAAGTTTGACTTTCACGACCCTCATACAAAGACCTGGGTACATGTTTTTAATAAATACCAGCACCGGGGAGGTAGAGACAGGTGGATCGCTGGGGTTTCCTAGACATCCCAGAGAGCAACTTTGTATCCAATATATAGGGACTGGCAAGACAGCTAAGCCAGGTGACCTGAGTGTAATTCTGGGAGAAAAGTGAACTCCTCAAATTGTCTTCTGACCTCCATACTCTCACTGTGACATGTGTGTGTCTATACACACATACAGATATACATATAAGTCAATGTAATAAAAGAATGTTAAAAAACAATAAAAAAAATGAAGGGTGGATGGTACCTAAAGAATGACACCTGATTTTCACTTTATGTGCACATGTACCTGCCCACACCATAAACACATATGCAAGACTGTATGTGCATGTGTGCACCCCAACACACACACACACTTAAACACACACACCACACAACACATACTCACACACACATACTCACACACACTCACACACACTTTCCACACTACACACTCAAACACACTCACACACATCACACTCACACACACACTCAAACACACACATCACTCACACACACACTCACACACACACTCACACACACACTCACACACACCACATACACTCACACACACACACACACACACACACACACACAAGATGTTGTGGTAAACACCACATTTGGCACCCTTTCCACTCTGTACTTGTGTGCTCCTTTGTGCCACCTTGCTTTCATTTCCTAGTGGACCCACTAACTTCTGACTCTGTCTTTTCACAGATGGTTCTACGTTAGCCTCTTTCTTGCGGTGTTGGGATTTCTCATTATCCAGGCTGTGCTCAATAACCTAGCCCAGTGTTTTCAGCAGCTACACTCCAGGTTGCTTTGCGCCATGTATGGCTCATCCATCTCTCATGTCACTTCTGAACTTCTTCCCAAACAAGGCTCACAACTCACCCTTTGGGGTGTTGGCCGGGGCCTGAGCCTTCTGTTGATCGTCTGCTCCTGATCTCTACTATCAGTGTGGACTCCTATGACTGCTGATCCGTGTCCTTAGCCCAGTGCTTCATGGGTAATGGGTGCTCTGGAAGTATGGGGTCGTTATTTAATTCTACTTTTTTAGAATTAAGAATTTAGTTAGAATTCAAGAGTTGTGGGTCAGGTGGGTGTGCAGCTGTGATGCTCTCTGATACTGAGCGTCCTCTGAAGGAGGCATGAAGGAGACATGGCGGTGCACCTGAATTATTTGTTCTCAGATTCAGAATGTGTTTTCAAATATTTGGAAACTTCTACTCTGACACTGACTCCTTTTTAAAAGATGCATTAAAAGAGGGGGAAAAATCACCAACACCCTTGTAAAATGATGAAAAATGTGTTAAGAAACTAGCACGGGAGCTGGACGAGGTTGAGCACAACATAATTAGTGTGATTAAATTGAAGGAAGTCAGCCTTTTCTGTATGTAATTTTTTATTAATGATATTCAGATCGGGTTAATTATGTCCAATTCTAATTAATGACAACACTGTGCAAGCAGGCTTTCCCAAACTGTATTCAGTGGAGTCCCAGGCGACGGTACTGAATATAGTCCACATATCCCCAGCTGGACAGTCCCCAAGAGCCAAGCTAAATACAGGCCTTGGGAAGTTCTGTAGGGAAGAAAGCTATTTACTTTGATGAAGTGCACCTCTCCAAGCTTGTTCCCACCACAGGTGCTGTCAGTTACTCATGGAATTGTTAAGCTATACCACACCCATGCTTTGGACCTTTAGGGAGTAACAGACACACCTGTGAAGACACTCGCCATTTTTTCGGAGGGGGGGGTGACAGTGTCAGCAGTTCAGTTTTGGAATGAGCTGGAGCCATAGAGGCTAGGTGGGATTCTCAGCCTGCCAGTCAAGGCTCAGCTACAGGCTCAGTGGGGATGGGTTTCAGGAGATTGTGAGGAAGTAGTTTATGTGGTGATGCTGTGTAGGCAGGCCTGAAATCTATCAGAAAGGGTGTGAGGAAGGGTAGGTGAGCTTCCTGCATGGGCAAAGCTGCAGTTCACAGGCAGAACATCTTTTCTAAAGGATGCCTCAACTCTGTGTTATTTGAATCCATGAATTGGGAGTGGTGATACTTGGGAGGGTTAAGAGGTGTGGCCTTGTTGGAGTAGGTGTGGCCTTGTTGGAGGAAGTATGTTACTAGGGCCAAGCTTTGAGGTTTCAAAAACCTAAGCCAGGCCCAGGAGCTCTCTCTTCCTGCTGCTTGAAGATCCAGATGTTGAACTCTCAACATCTTCTCCAGCACCAGGACTTTCTGCATGCTGCCATATTTGCCACCGTGCTTGCCGCTGTGCTGATAATGGACTAACCCTCTGAAATTGTAAGCAAGCCTCTAATTAAATGTGTTCTCTTATAATAGTTGACTCGGTCACACTATCTTTTCACAGCAATAGAACAGTAACTAGGAAAGAAGTTGGTACAAGGGAGTGAAGTATTGCTAGGACGGGCCTGACCATGCTGCTTGTCGGCAGAATGTGGGTTTTGGTACATTGGATTAGGAAAGCGGTTGAGCACTTTAAGCAGGGCTTGATGGGCTGTACTCGTAGGGGCATGGAAGAGAGTGGTGCTGAGAGCAATGTAGACTATGACAGCCTGGCTCAAGAGGTTTCAGAGGAGAATACTATTATTAAGTGTCCTAGAGATTGGTCTTGTATCATTTTGGCAAAGACTGTGGCTGCTTTTTGACCTGCTCTAATAATCTCCCTGAGGCTAAATGGAAAAGTTTTGGATTAATGGCTTTGGAAGAAGAGATGTCAAGACAGTCTAGTATCGACTGGTAGTATGGTGGTTATTAGTAGTCACTGTGCAGATTTATAATGAAAAGGAACAAGCAAGCAAAGAAAAGTAAAAAATGCACAGTTTAGGAGAATAGGAGTACCTGGAAGTGTAATGTAGCTAAGTTCAGTGCTCAGAGAGATAAAAAGATTAAAGAAAAACCTGATGCAAAGTGGAATAAAGGCAGTGATGACCTCAGGGCGGGACTCCACTCAGCTAAAGCTTCCAATGTCTGAAAAGGAATTAAAGAAAAGCTTCATCAGTGAAGTAAGTCACCCACAATGCATTGCGTCAGACTTCGAAAGTCTCATAGTCTTTACCAATCCTAACACCACTGAAAGTACAAGTCTCATTTGAGATACTTCAAGTTTGGTTTCTGTAGCTGTAATAAAAACAGTCCAGATGGAAAGCAACTCGGGGAGAAAAGATTCATTTTATCTTTTGCAATCCATCATCGAGCGAAGTCAAGGTAGGAACTGAAGACAGGAGCTTGAGGCAGAAATCAAGTAGGAGAACTGACTGCTGATTGGCCAGCTACTTTTCTTATAAAGCCTGGGCCCAGTTGTCTAGAGACGGTACTGTCCACAGCGGGAAGAATCCTCCTCATCAGTGACCAAGCAAGAAAATGCTCTACAGATATGCTCACAGGTGAATCTGATGGAGGCGGATGTTGGTCTCTCCTCACAGCTGTTTCAAGTTGACAACCAAGAATAACAGAGACTGGAGACAGCCTCTTAGCTGTGAGCCCTTATTTAAAAAAACTGACAACAAAAACCAAATTATATACTTTTAATGAACAATAAAATAAAGATTATGACTCAAAAGAGGAAGAGAAGCACAACAAAGAAAGATCAGTCCACAGCAAGACCAAGACCTAGCAGGGCAAACATGTCCAGCATTCTGGGGCTTGTGATGGACTCATCTGGGGTCCAAGTACATTGTCTTCCCCCAGCCCCTCTCCCTTGGGGCAGATTGACTATATGCTTGAAGTTTCTACTGAAGACTTCTATGGTTCTTGCACCGTCAACCTCCTGGGTTCTCCACTGCAGTTTAGGTTTTCTCTTCCTTCATGCAGTGGCCTCTCAGGGCGTCCTTGCAGAGAACCTGACAGTCCTACATACTACCCAGGTTCAATGACTTTTTGGACATTTTGGTCCTAGCCTCCATTACTCTCTTGTATCTCTCATGCCTATAAAACCAATACCAGATAGATAACAGTGTATAGTTTTGCTGTCAGTTTGTGATATAGCCTGACCCCTTGGGTGACCATTGCAGTAGCTTTTTCTTTGAGGTTGACCCCGAGGAAACACTTGCCTGTGTGCTTGCATTTGGACAGGAACCCCTGTAGTGGTATTCTTTTAAATTAGTTTTCATTTCACAAGCAGGGCCCTTTACTGGGTGAAGTCTTATTCTCAGGATACCTTTCCTTTGTCCCAGTGCAGAGCATGCAGTGTTTTATTTTTAATGATGCCAATTAATAGCAATGCTGCTTACAACCTGCCTTGACTGCCACTGGAAACTTTCTTTTGCAAACTTAATATATATATAATATATAAATATTATATATATATATACATATATGTATTTTAATATATAATATAATATTATATATGAATATTATATATACTATTATGTATATTAATTATATTAAAAATATTAAATATAGTATATATAATAATATATAAATTATATATAATATATTGTATATATATATGTTATTTGTATATTCCACTTGCTCTCCTTCATTGTAAACCCAGATAAGTTCAATGCGTAGTAGCTATACTGCAGGGTAAATGCTTTCCCATTTGAAAAATTTTCCCACCAAACAAAGTAGCTGATTACATTTTAATTCAGTCTCAAGGTCTCAGGACAGAGGCAGGATGAAGTGAGATTCTTTCTCAGAACATAACATGAACCACCTCTATCTCCACCCCTGAGAGAGTCTTTTTGTCCTCTCAACCCTTATGAACTAGACCCCCACTGTTTACATTCTCTTGGTGTCATTTTCTTTGGACTCCTACTGGAATGGCACACTTAACTCCATTTAAAGCATATTGGAAATTGTCTAGTCCAAAGTTCCAAACTCTTCCACATTCCTCTTACAGACTGACTCTAAAGGTCTGAGAACCACATGGTCAGGATTATCACAGCTACGGTCCCTCTTTTGGTACCAGTTTTCTATGTTAGTGACCTTTTTTATTGTTGTGGCAAAAGCAACTTGAGAAAGGAAGCAAGAATTTACTTGGACTTGAAGTTTGAGGGTACAGCCTTGGTGGTAGGGAGGGCGTGGTGCCATGTGGTGCCATGGTAGCAGAAATGGGAATCTGGGACTCCTCACATGTTGGCACATTAAGACACAGAGAGTGGACAGGCTATAATATCTTGACTTGCCCCAGGGACTGCTTGTTGCAGTAAGGTTCCACCTCCTACATGTTTCCATAGCCTTCCAGACAGAGTCATCAGCTGGGGACCAAGTGTTTGAACACGTGACTCCATGGGGAACATTTCCCATTCAAACCATAACAGCTGCCACGCCCAAAGGCTGCTAGAATCCTCTTACCATGTGGTATTTTTGCTAATTTTGATTTTAATAGCGATGAACTATTTTAGATAATTCTAAGCGCGGTGGTGGCGCACGCCTTTAATCCAGCACTTGGAGAGCAGCGATTTTGAGTTCGAGCCACTGGTCTACGAGCGTTCCAGCACCGACTAACAGAGACCCTGTCTCAAAAAAAAAAAAAAAAAAAAAAAAAAAGAGATAACTTTTCAATCTTGTTGTGCTCATGAGTTGTCCACTGGTGTTGAGTGTGGTTGTCACTTATTGAAGACTGCTGTTCT
Source organism: Mastomys natalensis (assembly GCA_021653895.1). NCBI lineage: Eukaryota > Metazoa > Chordata > Mammalia > Rodentia > Muridae > Mastomys > Mastomys natalensis. Next base: position 602,436 of record JAJTUV010001115.1, read on the forward strand.
CCATCTACATGGTGATTGATATGCAAGAGTTTGTGTTTTCTTCATTTGAGGACAAAGATCCCTTTCCATTTTGTGATTGTTATTGATTCTAGGAATATCCTTATGCATTGGGTGCACATGATTGCATCTCTAGGGATTATCTCTCTGGGGATCTAATAGAAAGGCTGTAGGACCGGGATGTATTTGTGTTTTAGTGAATGGGACTAATCCATTTTCTGAAGTGGTTTTCCAAATCCCACTTTCAGCTATAAGTGCCAGGGTTGAGTTTGCTTCACATCTTGCTACTAATTGCTGTTGTCAGCTTTAATTTTATATGTGGCAGATGTGTAGTGAGATCCTGTAGCCTAAATTTGCATTTCACAGAATACTAATGAAGTTAAATATCCTTTTAGAGCTTTATTGTTTTTGAAAATCTTACTTGAAGTTCCTGTGCAGGTACTTTGCTCATTTTTTCTGCTGGCTTTTCACTTATATCACCTTGTTCTAGTTCATATATTCAACATATTTTAGCCTAATACATATGTATGTGTTATTTTCTCCAATATATAGTGTGTGATATATAATATATTATATATATATATAATGACATTTTCTTAGATGCTTTATATCTGGTTTCAATGGTAGCTTTTGATGAAGGTTATCAGCTTTATAATTTAAGTCAGTATGGTAAATGTCCTTTTAAGGACATTATACACACTTCAAAAACTTGAAAGCACTGCAGTTCTTTTGAAGGTTAATTAATTAGTTAATGAATAACTGCGTTGGGTGTTTTGCCTGCAAGTATGTCCACATGGAGGACACACGAGAGTGCCAGATGCCCTGGAACTACAGTTAAAGTCATTTGTGAAACCACCATGTGGGTGCTGCAATCAAACCCAGATCCTCTGAAGAACAGCCAGTGTTCCTAACCACTGAGCCACCTCTTGGCTCCTGTAATTAAATTTTTGCAGCTTTGTTGATTTGACTTTGAGTTGGTTTTTTCTGAATGTCTGAGTTGAAAAGTCGATGCCAAGATTTGCTTTCCTTTTCATGGGTGACCAGTGGGCCCAGCATAATTAACCAATACCTTGATGGTTCTGTTTGAGGTTGGCAGTTTTCAGAGTTTGTTCTCATTCTCTTCTGACCCACAGGCCTCCTAAGAAGGGCTGAACACCATTGCTCTTGGGACTGACAACTTCAAACGATGTGAGCCCTGTTACTGCCTGCAGATTCCTCCAAGGCCTAATTTCCTAACCTCCAAGGCCCCTCCCACTTTCTCCTGTGTTACTGGGCCACATGTGGGCCAGCCTTCCTGGCTGCCTTGTCCTTCTCCTGGTCATGTGTACCATCCATCACCTCATGTCTGATGTGTGAACTACATCTGGGTAGGAGGCTGATCCCCCTCCCTTGGCTTGATGGCAACACCGCTGTGTCACGTTTTCACAAATGAGATGATTGAGAGCATTCTGCCCCACTGGCCTTATTGTCAGAGCATAAACACTGCAGTACTTAATTACCTCACTTTTATAAAATGTACTCGCTGCCCTGTTTAGTCCTCCAGTTGTGTTCTTTAAGTGTGTCCTAGGATTTATCCTTTGCATTTCTGCATAAAATTTAGATTAAATCTCTGAGTTTCCATATAAATACTTGTTTCTAAACTCGAACCTTGCAGAGACCCTTTTGATGAGATCCTTTGGGGTACAGCCATCTTGAAGTTGACAGAATATAAGGGAAGTCTTCCAAGCCCTGAAGTTTTAATCTCCCTTCATTGTGGTTTACCTTCTTTCTTTATTTCTTTGCCGGGTCCGGGGACAGAATGACATGGTTCTTGCCCCTGGGACAGGGCCAGCCTTCACATGGCTGCCGTGGGCATAAGACTTGTTTGTATAATAATGTACATGTTTTCACATTCCTCCAAGGAATGTCTTCCCTGTTAACATTAATGACTCCATGATAATCAGAGACAGCGTGAGTCTGGGAGGTGACGTGTGGCCAATGTCTCAGCAAAGTGATAAACACTGGGACCTTCAGGACAGCCCTTAAGGCTGTGGAAAAGAACTCTAAAAACATAAGTTTGAAAATATATAATTTCTCAACTATGCAGAAAATAAGATTGCAATATGAATTATATGAGGGGCTTCATGAATCTAAAGGAACAGAGGCGCTGACACTATGTCAGAAAGATACTAAGGAAGAAGATAAAGAGGTTTAGATAGAGTGGTAATTTCAGGAGATCCCATCCATCTAAGGTGGCTTTTGTTTTTGTTTTTCATTTTTGTTTTTTATTCTTATAAAGGCAGACAGATTCCTGAGTTCAGGGTTGGCCTGTGACAGAGCAAGGTTAGGCCCAGGTGTGGTAGAAATGGTAATTTCAGGACAGGGTTCCACCCACCTAACTTAGCATCTGTGCTTAACAGAGGCAGGCAGATCTCTGAATTCTTTTGCAATGTTAAAAGAAAATGTATGCCTATTGTTTCCAAAGAATTAGGGGGCTGCAGTCAAGGGACACTGATTCATAGGATACTCAAAAGGAAACCTGGAGTAAATGAGTAGATTGATATGTAAAATAAAAGACTGGACTTATGATCTGCAAGAAAGAGATGAGCTGTTCCAGGAATTTTTTAGAAATATTTGTGTGTTTAACTAGACAAGCTGATCACACACACACACACACACACACACACACACACACACACACACAGAGAGAGAGAGAGAGAGAGAGAGAGAGAGAGAGAGAGAGAAGACAGAGAGACAGAGAGACAGAGAGAGACATAGAGAGAGGTCTAGAGATATCTAGAGTAAGTAGGCTGGATGGAAAGCTGTCTTCAGTAGGACATAGGCTTGAATCCAAGATTTGTCTTTCAGTCATTTGTTTTGCTACGCCCAGGCTGGTCCTTGGTCGGTCTTTCTTCCTTTCTTTCTTTTCTTTCTTTCTTCCTCTTTCCTCTCTTCTTTCTTTCTTTCTCTCCTCTCTCTCTCTCTCTCTCTCTCTCTCTCTCTCTCTCTCTCTCATTCTTTCTCTCTTTCATAATTTTGTATATAGAACACCTTTTTGGAATTTTGAAATTGTTACTGTAAATGTATTTAAAATTGTTTTAATTGGTTTCACAATTATCTATAAATATGTTTTCTATATTTCCTTCATATCCAGAAGTCCTACTAAACTTGGCCAACAATTCTGACAGTTATTTGTGTGCTATTTTAGATTTTTGTATCTGTGAAGCCACATTGTCCTTTAGCAATAAGAGTGCCCCCCTCCCCCTTGACACTTACTGAAAATCTGAGCTTGGTGATTTCTCTCTTAGGGAACATTCTTCCATCATTTCTTTTTGAAAGTTATGATTATGCTTCCTATTTTCTTTTCAATTTTTGAAGTACTCTTTAGAATTCAGAATATTACCTCCTGTTTATAGTTTGTTACAGGTTTTTATCAATAGGGAGTGCTAAGTCTTCTGAAATACTCTTTTTGTATCTGATGATCTCATAAGATATCTCCCAGCTAGTTCATTGATGAAGTGACTCATTTTTTAATATTAAATAACCTGGAATTTCTAGGTCAAATCCCACCAAGTGTAATAGGATGTTTTTATATGTAACTCCTTTTAATTTGCTATGTTTTCTTAACATTTTTATTTGTAAGTGTGTTCAAAAGTGCTTTGCTATGTTTTTTGACTGTGGTGTCAAGGCCTGTGTTTGGGATCTAGGCCATGGATGCCTCATGGCTGCCTCCTCCTCTCCCTGACAGAGTTTGGTAAATATTGGTGGCTTTTCCTTGGTTTTAATAGAATCAAGGCAGGAGCTTTTAGCAGCTGTCAGTCAGGAGAGATATATGTATATCCACTTCAGGACCCTCTTTCTAGGGAATGGTACCACTCACTATAGGCTGGCTCTTCCCATATCAATTAACTTAATTAAGACACCCCCCCACACACACACACATACATACATACATGCCCACGGGCCAATCCACTGTAGACAGTCATTCCTCGAGATTGTTTTTCCAGGTGAGTCTACGTTGGGTCAAGTTAGCAGCACTTATATCACACATGTTTTCAGTCATTTCTTCATCTCATAAAAATGTCACACTTCCTGGTATTGGGTTGTTCATAATGTTTATTACAGTCATATGAGGACTGGCCACACTTCCCACTGACGCACATTTGTGAATTTTGCTTCTCTTCTTCCCCATCTGCATTTTCATCATTCTTTTGGGGATTTATTAATTTAATATCCCCTGAAGAATCCATATCTGGCTCTGTTGAGCACCCCCTTTTATTCTTTTGAAAAAGGATTTGCTGTTTGTAGCCCAGGGTGGTCTTGAGTTTTCTATAATATTCCCCGCCCCATGCCTGAGGTTATCCTATTTTAGATTTTTTATCCATTTCATTTTGTTTTAAATATTTCTTCCCTTCTTTTTGTTTTACTTGAGATGAAACATGCTGTTACTTTAAAACCACATGAAAGAAAAAAAATAGATACAACTTTTCTACTCTCTTTTTCTAACATATGAATGTAAAGTTGTAAATGTCTCGCTAAACTGGCTTTTGCATTGTTATTATAATTGTGGTAAAACACAAGTATATGGCTTAGGTTTGAAGATCTTCTTGCAGTGTGCAGGCCCGTGGTGCTTTTGTATTTCTAGACCAATGTCTAGAAGTTTCCATCTTGCCTGTCTCTCCATCCACAATCTTCTGACAGAGCCTCTCTGAAATTTGTATGTGGTGCTGACCTTTTTAGTTTCCCCATTCAAGTGGAATCAAAAAGACGTATCAACTTCTTTAAAATAAATAATGGCTTTCATGTCAGATGTCCCCCTTTTAAGGCTAAATAATATTCTACTGTATATGAAACTATACTTTGTTTGTCTGTTTATCCACAGAAGACACCAGCTGACTTCTTCTATGGCTATTATGAACAGGCTACTAAGAACAGAGCGTGAAGCATAGCTTTTGACACATTATATTTTCATCATTAACTAACTAAAAACATGTTTAATTGTTGCAGTTTATCATTTATCTGAGGGTCATTTTAAAGGGGCTAATTTGCTAATGTGTGCATTTTTTTTCCAAGTTGTATTTTGTTGTTTGTTTCTGGTTCAATTATACCGTAGTCTGAAATGTCCTTTCGGTGTCAATGTTTTGAAACGTGTTTATTACATTTAGACTTTGCTATATAATTAATTTTGATGAAGTATTCTGTGTGCATTGGAGTGGAGGTCCTGGGTTCAGGAGCGTGTGTGGTGGTGAGTGAAGGTTGCTGACTGTAGTGTGTATATCATTGCTTTCATCATTGACCCGCTAGTTGTACATCATTACCTCGCCTCTAGCTTCAGGCTCGACTCTCTATGACTCTGTCAGTTCTTGCCCTGTGGAAGTGAGACGGAGTAACTGGGCACACATCTGTCCACGCTCGCTTGGACCACCTTTTCAATGTGAATCCCTCTTCTTTTCCTTTGGGGATGCATCTTTTTCTGAAGTCTACTGACCTAATTATCAACACATAGACACCGAATGGATAAGCTTTGACATGCTTTCAGCAATGCAGTGCTACTGACTGATAGAGGCAGAGATAGCCCCTTAACCATCAAGTTCATCTCTTTGTTGATAGTCTCTGGCTATATGGTACAGGCATTGCAGCTGGTGTGCCCAGGTCCATATGACATTGTTAACTGACACCTGCCCATGAGTTATATTTTCTTAGATTATTTTTTTTAACCTGTGACCGTATTAAGTTCAGGAATTAAGCCTATGGAGGCTTTTCCAGACAACCATGTAAACCTTACTTGTCTTTGGTGACCTTGATAGTTTTGAAGAGCACAGGTAAGAATCATAATGTACAATGGTTTTCTTCTGGTAGGCAGGTTATAGGTTGGGGCCAGATAGTCACTCTAGGAAGTGTCAGTGTGGGCCGCTTAAATCAGGAGTGCATAGCTTATACTGCTTTCAGGAATCTTAATCTTGTAGGAGTGAGGTGCCGTCTCTATGAGAGGACAGTATCCGCACAGACGATTTGGAATTCTTTGTGGGAATATTTTTCTATGTTTCCAAGTTATTCTGTTCTTGCTCATTTGTTTATATTCATATGAACTTGGACTATTCATTTTATACTTTGGATTATAAGCCAAACCTACACAGTTGAACATTTCAAAACTAAAAATCCAACATGTACAATATTCTAACACCAGAGCCTATTGGAACAAGGGGAAAGGCTATCTTGACAAAGGGTGGAGCTGTGATGGTTGATCTTAAATGTCAGCTTGACACATGTTAGACTGACGTGGGAAATGGGCCTCAAATATGTCTCTGGGGGATATCTTGATCATATTGAGAAAGGAAAACATACCTACTGCCAGCAGCACCATTCCCTAGGCAGGAGTCCTGGAGAAAAAGAGCTGACTGCATACATGTACTCTGCTCTTCTAATGACTGGGCGTAATGTGACCAGCTACCCCAGGCTCCTTGCTGCCTGTCTTCTCTACTATGATTGTGGTACTTTGATATGTGAACTGAACTTAGCCTCTTCTCCCTTAAGTTGCTCTTGTCAGAATATCTTATCACAGCAACAGAAAGGAAACTGAGACACTTACTGTGGGGCACACACACCACAGCCCCACAACTTACCACGAGTATTTCATAAATCACCTTCAGGGTATGTGTATAATCTGTGAAATATTTAATGTCTTATTTAGACCCAATTTCTACCCTCAAGATTCTTACTATGTATGCGCAAATATTCCAAAACCCTAAACAAGTCTGAAATGAAAACTACCTATGCTCCTAAGTGTGTCACATAGGGGATGTATAAGAACATTGTCCTGTTAATATATTTTGGGGTTGGTCTGGTGCCGCTATGTATTCTAATGCTAAATTCTATGCCCCAAGATATGGCTACCCCAAGACAAATGAATTCCTCCATACACTTCATTGTATAAACCTTGCTCCCCAATTTAAAACTGTTGGTTAAATAAAAGTGGTAGGAGACAAGGTTTCCATTACTGGGTTGAGGGTCACAGGTAGGGACCATGAGGAGAGAGGGAGGCGAAGGAGGGTGAAGAAGAAGGAAGAAGGAGGGGACAGAAGGTTTCCATTAGACATGACAGATCAGGAGCACATGGCCGAAGCAGAGTGGACTCTAAGAACATGCTAATGGAACAGAAGTACCCCAGGAAGAGTCAAACTGCAAGTACCTGGGGAGCACAGCTGGGGAATTAGTGGCCTAGCATTAGAAAAATAGATTAGGGGTTATTCACCCAGTAATTACACTAAAGCTAAATAAATAAATCATAGCCTGATTCTCATTCATTTGGAAGCTAACGGGGTTAGAAATAATTAAATGATCTACATCATGGCTCCAGCATCTATCTTCCCTGAGACTTCCAGATTCAGGCTCACTTCTGTGTCCCTGGGAACTTGGCTTTTGGTTGTCCCTGCTGTATTAGCCACAGATTATAACTTTTCCCAGCCTCTGAGACAGCCAGAAGCTCCACTTAGTCCTGTTGTCAAGATTTGCTGCTTTTCCCTTCAGCCCTGTGACTTGCAGACATCTGGGTTTCCATATATTGAGTAGTAGAAAGCTAACACTGAGTGGTGAGTTACCAAGGCGTGTTTCCCTGCAGGTCCCCACCTCAGACCCTTGGGTCCTAGTTACTGTGGCAGCTCTCTGGTGCTCTTCAAATGTCATTAAGAGCTTCTGGTTGAATTTTCTGGGAGGGTTATCAGATGCAAGGTAGCATATTGTAGCAGGGTATGGCATCTCTTGGAAATGATATTTCTTTTTCCATCAGGTCATGGTTGATAGTACCAAATGATATTTCAGGGTCTGAACTTTACAGCCATACATTTAATACCCTCCAGGGTACATGTGTGTGTTTAATAGACCGTGAGCCATTCCATGCATTTCCTCACCTCTAACCCTAGACACAGGGCTGTATATAGCAGAGCCGTCTACCCTTTCTTTAAGGGAAACAATAATGATCTCAAGATCACCACTCTCATGAAAAATTTTAAAAGATTGATAAATACTAATTGTACATATTCTTAGTGTGCTGTTTAATACACACATATATTGTGTAAGGTTTCACATGAAGGTACTTAGCATGTCTGTCAAGAACACACACACACACACACACACACACACACACACTGTGTAAGGATCATATGGAGATACTTAGCATGTCCCTCACTTTAGACACTCAACGTTTCCTCTGTTATAGCTACTTTAGAATGTATAATGTGTTATTGTTAACTACGAACACCATACTATGTAATCAAATATGAGAACTTGTTTCTTCTTTTAGTTACAAGTTGGGACTCACTGACTAGTCTCTCTCTCCATAGTTATCAACCTCTTTACTATGCCCTAGTAACCATTGCTGTAGTCTGTTTCCATGAGAAAACTTTTACTCGATTCACATATGAGTGAGATCATACAACATTTACCTTTTCTTGCCTGGCTTATTTCATTAAACATCCCCTGGACTCATTCAGATTATCACAAATAATACAACTTTATCTGAGTAATATTCCATATGCTAATGGTTTTCAATTTTCTTTTTCCATCCATTGATTGGACATTTAGGGTGATTTGTACCCTAGCTTTTCTGAATACCTTGTCAATAAAAGATAACACGTGTTGGTGAGGATGCGGAGGAAAGGGATTCCCGACACACTCTTGGTGGGGGCGGGGGGTGCTGCTTACTACGGTCACTGTGGAAGACAGAATGAAGGATTCTCAACAGACTGATAGAGACACCATATAGTCAATCCATTCCACTATGTACCCTAAGGAAATGAGATCTGTGTGCTGACGACCTAGAACCTTCTGGTAAAAGGTTCCTAGGGGAAGCCTTTACCTTGGCTCTGGCCTATTATGGGTATCTTATGACAGGCAATTAGTGGTGAGGATTTCTGGTTAGTCTGTCAATGATGTGAGCCTTTCTATGCAGGCTCACAGAGTACCTGCAGGAAACATTGTGTTGTCTTGTTCACGTATGGAGTGAAAAAGCTCCCGGCACTGCTCCTAATGGCTTCCATCCCTCAGCCTTGTGTTGTCTGCTCTTCTGAGGATCTTTGAATTTAGACCCAGCTGCTGGGAACTCTCTATGGCCAACAGTTATCCACTGAGCAAGGGCTTTGTCTTGCCAGGGCCTGGCCCACCTCATCTTGCTTTCTTCTGATTTGCATATTTCTGTGCAGTCCACAGCATTTGGGAGAAAAACCTCTTACATATCTTGCTAAAAAAAATCCAACTAATCCGTCCTATTTTGTAGAAACCCAGGAGGAACTATTTCCATGGAATTCATCTTAAATTCTAATGATTTTTCTTTTACTTCCAAAGCATCCCTTTAATGTGTGCATCTCAGAGCTAGACTTTTAATCTGACATCTGGTAGCTGGGTGCAGCTTCATAAGTGAAGTAAAATCTTTAGTTCTTCAGCTGAACAGGCCATGTCTCTAGGCTCAGTGCCCACAGTATGGGGCAGAGCAGGTAACAGTCTACCACTACAGAAAGTTCTCGAATTTTCTACATGAGACTGGAGCACACCAACCTGCAGATTTTTTAAAATGACTTTCCAAGGTGATGTCATTCTTTACTTACCTGTGTGAGATTAAAACTCAGATGTGGAGTGATTGTCAGCATTCAGGCTCCAGCAAGCGTCCTTTCAGAGGCCAGATTTGATGGGCATGGCTTTGGACCTGCAAATGGCCCTACCTACCCACTAATGTTTACTTGACCATCTCTGTTGTCAAGGGAAGTAGGGAAGGGAAGCAAGAACCACAGGCACTAGCCCAGGATGTGCTTGCTCTAGAGTACTAGAGCTGAGGTCTGTTTTTGCAAAGCAGCCTTTGTTTTTCATGACCAAAGACACTGTAAGTTTTTTATTCTATACTTATTTGTTTATTATGTATGTGTGTAGTCATGTGTTTGGCCATGTGCTTGCCATGGACACCTATATTAGTTAGAGGACAACTTGTGGGTGTTGATTATTTCCTTCCACAATGAGTCCTTGAAATTGAACTCAGGTCTTTATATTCGTAGCAAACATGTCTGCCCACTAAGCCATCTTACCTGCCCAGTATAATCTTGTATAGCTTCCTTTGTTTAAATAAAAAGCAAGGGTGTGCTGATTAATATGTGTGTCTTCCCAAGAAAGGCAATTGACATGACTGAGCATCCAGATTGTGGTGGGGATAACAGCCCTGCTGAGATTCTATGTGCTCCACTGTGGGTGGGAGGCCTCAGAGGCCTTAGGCTCTGCATCTGCTTGCTCAGGGAACCTGAGTCCCCCAGGAGGAAGAGACTCCAAGCAGTAGAGCACTCAGCCTAGAGCAAGCCTGGAAGGTTCTGCTCAGTTTTCTTGATTGAGCTGCTGTTCTATCTCCCTTTTCCTTCTTCCTGAAGCTCCCAATCTCCGAGGCTTGGTTTTCTGTTGATTCACCTTGCTTATGCTTTCTTCTTGGTTTGGGCTCTGTCTTCCTGATTGCCCCCCTTCTTGAGTACCTCTGTGGCTTTATTATTGCATTGCTGCTTTGAGGCGCACCCATATTTTCTTCCTTCTCAGGAGCTGCCCCTCCATTCCTGTCCTTCTTTATTCTTTCTTTGTTTGGGCTGGCTCCGTTCTGCTTTGGAAGCTTTTTCTGCCAGTTTGTTCTCTATTGGAGGTACCAGTTATTATTCTTTCTCTTTAGTAGATGCTTCTATTCCTGCGCTGCTGCCTTTGTCTCCCCTGGTTTCTTGCACCCACTCATCACACCTGCATTTTCTTCCTCCTCAGGCCTGCGCTGAGTGAAAACAATTCACACCCCTGTCTGCACATGAGCTAATCCTGGGGTCGGTCCCAGCCAGCTGGGACGAGGTCTCTGAGGTGTGTGTGGATACTGATAAGTTAACATGGAGAGCTATTGGTAAAGATGCATGGATTTCAGGTTCTCAGTAATTCCCATTGCTACCTGGCTGAGAGCTGGATGTGACAAGCTCTTCCTCTGGAGATGCCCCTTGATTACCTGCACTGAAAGCATTCTAGTCCTTTTCACCATGCTGCTGTCTGAGACTCTGATTGTACCCATCTGATTTTCCATCTCTCAGCTCCTTTGGACCATTACATAGTGGCAGTGGTGTTTCCCTACAGAGCATGTATGGAGAATTAAGTTTCATGGACCTGTGAGTAAGAGGAATAAGCTGCTGCCCTAAAGGCCTGGGACATCCTCTTGCCAGAGGCATCTTCCCAGGAGGGACAGGCAGTTGGGGAAGAACAGCTGCGGAGAAGGAAGTCTGGGCATGGGGTATCTGATGGTAGAGAGGCCAGTGAATGGCTCCTGGCTGTGGATGGGAGGGTTGCAGGGACGCTTACAGGACAAAGCTTTGACGCTCAGAGCAAAAATGTGATCCAAGAGGTTTGGAAGATGGTAGAGCCGTAAGCAGGGAGAACCTGATGCTGGAAAAACATCCGAGAACACAAGCTCTATTCCATCAAGGGAGAGGTCACAGCCTGGGTCACTGCACTGCTCCAGTGTCACCTTGGGTGAACTCCACTGCTCCTGGGCCCTTGACCTGAGCTGGAGAATAAGGTCCACTGCCTTCTGCCTGTAGGAAAATTAACGTGGAGGAGGGGCAGGGAGAGAACTGTGGAGACTGGACAGGAGCTCTGGTGTTTTCTGACTCTTGGAGGCGGATGTAACTTTCCTCTGTGCAGTGGTTGGGATTGACCTTCAGTCCAGCTGTGGAGTGAGGAGGTCCCGAAGCTGCATTGCCGGCAGTGAGTTGGAAGCTGTTCTCTCAGGCTCTTTGTTCACTCTGCCTTCTCCCGTCCTTCTGAGGCTGGTCCAGTACTGCACTCCTTTAAGAAGAGTGCCCCTTTCACATTTCTCCTTAGCTTGGTTCTTTATTGCCTTTTATTTTTGGTATGATGGATAGGCAGAAGTCTGCGCTTCCTTTTTCTGTCTCTATCTCGCTCTCTTTCTTTTTTATGTATATGAGTGTTTCCTCTGCATGTATGTCAATGCACCACTTGTATGCCTGGTGCCCAAGGAAGGTATAAGAGAACATTGAATCCCTTGGAACTAGAGTTACAGACTGTTGTGAGCCACCATGTGGGTGCTGGGTATGGAACTCAGGTCCTCTGGAAAAGCATCCAGTGTTCCTAACCACAGAGCCATCTCTCAACTCATGTATTTTCTTTTAACTAAAGGTTTATTTTATTTAAGTATGTGCATTTATGTGGGCATGTGCATGTGTGTGCAGGTCCCTTGGAGGTCAGAGGTATTAGATCCTCTGGGATTGGAGTTACAGCTGATTATGAGGTGCTCAACATGGGTACTGGGACTAGAACTCGGGTCCTCTGCAAGAGCAGTATGTGCTCTTAATTGCTAGGCCATCTCTGTAGCCCTTATATTTTCTTTAAAAAAACATTTGGATAATTTTGTGTGACATCATGGCTGTGTGTGTATGTGTGTGCATCTCTCCCCTCTCTTATAAAACAAACAAACACACACCAAACAAAACAGAAACTTAGGAATCTATTATTGGGACCCATCCTAATATGACCGTGTCTATGTATCACCATAAGGTCCACTTCTGAATACCCTTGGAAGTGTTTTCCTGTCTCCATAGCTCAGTGCCTATAGTCAATTGGATTGTGTCTTCCCTGGAAACTTTATTGTTTCAACACCTGAGACCATGGGGGACACACACCTTACCCAAGGCTTAGCAATAAACATAGCTGTTCTGGGCTCTACAGGCAGGGACAGAATCCCTGAGTCTTTGTGATGTTTGTCTCCTCAGGGAGAGCTACCCATCAGTCTCATCAGGAGCTCTGCCTCATTCGTGTTAACTGCAGCCGAGGTTTCCCTGAGCTGCTTTACTAGGTACCATATAATGATCGCCTTCCTGCTAATGAACTTTTAGATTGTTTCCTGGTGGTTGCTTTCACAAACGGGATGCTTGTGGGCTAATGGTTCTCTCGAGGAAACAGCAAGGAAGTGGGATGGCTGGATTCTCTGCCTCCGAAGCTTCACAAGAGACTGCCATGTTGCTTCCAGAGTGGACTGTGACATTTGGTGCTCAAATGGGATGGAGGATTTCGATTTTCTGGTTTCCCAGATTCTTTATGAGGTCAATAATACCTGCCTCTCTCTCTCTTTGGTCAATTATCTTCCTGTGTTTTTTCTTATTTCCCATTGGGTTAGTTGTTTGCTTTTTTTAAAAATTAATATGCAAAGCACGGTAGTTCTCAACCTGTGGGTCAATACCCCTTGCAAGGGGTGGGGGGGTGCATGATGTCAAATGACCCTTTCACGTGATTGCCTAAGACCATCAGGAAACACAGGTATTTACATTATAACTCATAACAGTAGCAAGATTACAGTTATGAAGTGGCAATGAAAATAATCTATGGTTGGGAGTCACCACCACATGTGGAGCTCTATTAAAGGGTCGCAGCATTAGGAAGGTTGAGAGCCACTGGCGGGGGGGGGGGGGTCTGTTGGTACCCATCTGGCAACTGACTTCTTCCAGGCCATGGTTTGTGAGCCGTCTCTTTTTGTTATAGGTCTGTAAGTTTTTCCTTCAAATGAAGGGTTCAAATGTATTTGTCGTGGTGGCTACATGGTTGACCTGGTACTCATTTAGGAATCATAAATAGGAAAATGTATAAAGGAAAATTGCATTTTTTTTTCTTTTTCCATTAGTATCATCCGAATTCTTTCTCTTAAAACCCACAGAAGCTGTACCTAATGAGCACACACAACTTGTCAACCTGAGGATGAGTGAAAGCCCTGTGTCACTGCGGTCTATGCCATTGACATCCACCTGGAAAAGCTGACCGCTCCCCCTCCCCCTAACCCCACCCCCCACACATAATAGAAAGTCTACCTCCATAGCCAGTTTGGAGTATGTGGTACAAAGTTACCTTTGCTTTTCTAGCCACTCTCTAGAACATGCTTATTTGCATAACTGAAGCCTTGTTTCCCCTGCCCAGCCCCTGCCTACCCCCTCCTACCCCACTGCTCCACCCTCTGCTGTCCAGAGTTTGCCTGTAGTAGATTCCTCATGCCACGGACAGCATGAGATTCATGGTTGTGTGCTTGGCTTATTGCACTTGACGAGACTCTCTCTCCAGGTTTATCCGTTTCTGTAAATGGGAAGATGGCCTTCCTTCTGAAGGCTGAGTGACATTGTCTTGTGTGTATGCGCCATATCCTCTTTACCCATCCACCTGCCCAAGGATGTGCAGGCTGTCTGCAGGGTGAGATACTGTGAATGATTGTGCATTAAAATAGAGTGGGCAGACATTTCTTCCACAGCCTGAATTCATTTTCTTTGAATATATGTCCAGAAATAGGGTTGCTAGGGCACGTTATACTTAACTTTTTAGTTTCTTTTGAGGACTCTCCACACTGGGTCCCACGGATGCTGTGCTAATTTGCATTTTCACTAGCAGCTCACAAGGGTGCCACTCCTCTACCGCCCCACCCACATTCCCTCTCCAGTTTTAGTCAGCAGCCTTTCCCACAGGTGGGGCTTGAGGCTTGCTTACTCTTGCCTGATGGGGGCCACTCTTTTTCTTGAGGGCTGTGATGTCTGTCATTCACAAACGCCTTCCCTGCGTTGAGCCCCCAGTGTTCTAGGGTCATTTATTTTCCACCTTAGCCTCTCTATGATGTATCTTTGTGAAAAGTTTGGGGGCAAATATAGCTTTTTAACTAAAAGAGTTACAAAGATTATAGTCATACCCTCATTTTCTGAAAACTGACCATCATCATCTACTAAATTCCCACATGTGATGGTCTTCTTTGACACTCCTGTATATTCTTATGCCAATAAAAATTTCCCATATAATTGTGACTTTTGTCTTTTGTTGCTGTTCTACAGTGTTTTTGCCGTTACTTCTCTGCCTGTCACGGCTTTGTTACTCTCATTGGGGATTCCGCTGGAGGCTCATTGACTTTATAAATTGATTTAAACCAAATTAAAAATTTTTTACAATATTCTTTCATCCCAGAAACATAATGTCTATTTTCATGCAAAATGTTTGTCTTTCTTGTTTCTTTATAGATGCTTTATAATTTTGTACCCATGAGCTGCTTTCCATTGTCACTTTTTCTAACTGTTGGTGAATAGGACAGCCACTGAGTCTTCACGCTGAAGCACTTGGCATCTGGCTGAACGTTTTTCTTAGTTGTACTGTTTCGTCTGTCCATTCTGTAAGACAGCCTTTTTGTATGACAGATAGCTTGCCTGTCTCTGCTTTTCAAGATCTCCACAGCGCAAGCCCTGTCCTGTCATGGCAGCTGTAGCTGGAATGACCTGTATAAAGCTGCTTGGGGACAGTGGCAGCTGGTGCTCTGCTCCTCGTCCTTGCCCCCTCCCCCTACAGAAAGCCTTCTGTTGCTTCCCTGTCAATCAGGACATTCTGGTGTGGCTGTTAGAGCACCTTTGCAGTTTTAGAGAGTTGCTTCTCAGTCTGTTTTTGAAAAGATTATATGTATCTTTGTACATCTATGTGTGAATATGTGCATCTGTGTACAGATGCCCACAGGGACTAGAGGAGGTGTCAGATGCCCTGGACTACAGTTATAGGTGATGGCGAACTGCCTGATGTGGGTACTGAGAACTGAAACCCCATCCTCTATAAGAGCAGGAAGTGTTCTTCACTGCTGAGCCATCCCTCCAGGCCCTTGATTTACTTTAAAATGCTTGCTTGTTTATTGGTTGATTGATTGACGGGTCCTCAGTTTGTAGCACCAGCTGGTCCTTAACATTTTTCTTTAATCAAGAACAGGTTAGGCTTGTCAAACTGTCATCCTGCAGAGCTTCTGTTGACCTGTTGTTTCAGTCTGAGATACTAGCAGATGCTAGAGGATGCCAGGACTGGTGGTACATCTTCACTAACCATTGTTTCCATTTTATTGAACTTAAACATTTCTCATTCACATTAGGAGTGGAACCAAGACCAAGGAGAGCCATTGTAGTCATCTACCATCATTTGTCCAGGAGGTAGCGCATGCAATGGGTTAAATAGTGAGAGGTTTATACAAAAATGATTGAGCATGGAGAGAGAGTGGCTGGAAGATGGAGGCAGCACTGCAGGGGCGGGGCCAAGCAAGAGTGCTCAAGCTCTTCACCGGGATGTGATTAGCTCCAGAAGTTTCACATGTTAGAGGCTCCATCTCCAGCTGATGGTCCTGAGAGGTTGGTGAGGTCTTTAAGAAGCTGGCTCAGGAAGAGGGCATAGTTACATTCTTCTGATGTGCATCTCTGGGACTGGGAGTTCCCCCATGGCTGTTCAAGCCTGATGACCTGAGTGCCATCCTTGCAAACACGAAATAGTGAAAGGAAGGAACCATCTCCACGAAGTTGTCATTTGACCTTCACATACGTGCACCGGAGGCCACACCCCAAACCCCCACACATACACATTGTGCATACAATAATAGTAACTTTTTAAAACATAAGACTGAGAGTGATTGAGAAAGGTATAGAGAGAATATCTGTGTACTGTATGGATATATCAGCTGTCAATTAAACAAAAAACAAATCTATGGCCTATAGGAAAGATTACAATAGAAGGTGGGAGACCCAGGGTGCAAAAAGGATTCTGGGATAGAGCCAGAGTGGGATATTCACCCAGGAAGATGTGATGAGACAGACACATGGTACCTGAGCACAGGTAACCAGCACGTGACAAAATATAGATTGGAATAAATGCGTTATATTAAGTTATAATCTAATCAGAGAAGAGCCTAGCTTTATGGCCAATGTATTTGTAAATATAATTTTAAGTCTGTGTCGTATTTCTGGGAGCATAGGGCAGGCAGGGAGAACCAGACTTAACTTCTATAGAAAGGTACCACAGTCTGCCATAGGCCTCCACATGTACACGCGCAACACACCCACCAAGGTGAAATGATGTCAGCTACTATTCCAGATCATTTCTCAGAGGCCCAGCCTTTAAAGAAGACAGATGGGTGTGGGGGCATGGCTCGGTGGGAGGGTACTCAATCCCCAACACTGCAGAAACAAACAACACTTCCATCAAGCTTCTGTCCTCTGACACACCTCACATTGGGGTTTCAGTTCCAAACCACTGGGGTGCTCACTTGAACCACATCCACGCCATAGTAGCACAGTGGCAAGCTAGAACCTGTTTCTCAGAAGAACTCAGCAAACAGCAAAAGCCTGGGTTTGCTTTAGTTTCCTAGAGGTGGGTCAGCCTGAGATTACCCTGTGGGCACTTTCTCTTTGCTGTGGACACTGAGTGTCCTCATGTCTGCCGTGTCAGGGTATTGAGGAGTAGCAGAACAGACTGTGCTGCAGCCTGAACACCACAGTGCCTCTGTCTGCTCTGGTCCCCTCTCAGAAGCAGGTGACTCTGCAGACAGGTGGAAGCTGAATGTTCCCGTGTGATTGTGTTGCCCTTCAGATAGGCAAGGGGAGTCCTCAGTATTGTATCTCTTCCCTTTTGGAAGAGAATATCTGTGTATTGTATGGATGCATCACCTGTCAATTAGACAAACAAACAAACAAACCTATGGCCTATAGGAAAGATTACAATAGAAGGTGGGAGACCCAAGATGCAAAAAGGATTCTTTTTTTTTAGCACAAAGAAAATGACTTGTTTTCCAGCATAGAGGGGAGTCCTGACCTGATGTGCTCTAGCCATGGAGTCTCCAGAGGCTTCAGAGAGATGCTGGGCTCAAGATTGTCCTGGGGTGGCTTTCCTGTCTTATTATTGCTGGATTCCTTACAAGGCCTTTTCTCACAAAGACTGCCTTCTTCCTAATAAAAGTCAGTCAGCACAGAGTTGTTTGTGGAGCATGTCCTGTGATGGCTCTTTGGAATATTAAGACGATGAGTGGTGAGTTCAACAGACAGATTCACTGTAGAGATGAGAGTTGACTTGGTCTGGATAAAGCACTGCACAGCTGTACCAGTGGCCTAGCCAGGAAAAGATACTTCTGCTGATGCTTTCAGGTTGGTGTGGAGGAAAAGGCCTTCTCTGGGGTAATGGCTCCACACCATATACCAAAGGCTGAGCTGATTTTTCTCCTACAGCAGTGTCGTATCTGAGATAGCAACTGTAAATGAAATCACTATCTGACTGAGTCTATGATAGTTCATAGTCCTTATCTGAGTCACTGGCTTTCACAGAGGACGAATCAGTGAATTAAACATGATGCTGATAAGAATTATCAACCCTGCTTAGTGTATCATTGATGTCGGTATGGATTTCCATACCCCCCACCACACACACCAAAAATGGGAATTTATGTTCACTGTACTATCTTGGGAGTGCAAAGAAGTTTCAGAAACTTCCGCAATAATGCCCTTTTGTCTATGAGTCACAGATGTGCTAAGTGGATTCTGTCAGTTGCAGAAAATGTTTAATCCAATTGAATATTTAGCTTTTGGGGAAAGTAAACCCATAGTGTTTCCAGCTGGGCCCACTATGAGTCAGAACTGAAAAAGGTAGGCCCTTATTTAACTAGTGGCAATAATGATGTTTTGGGTTGTTAGAAACTGTCTCTTATTCATAACCAGCATCTAGTAACCCTCTCTCTCAAGGTGTAACTGGTACCCCCACCCCATTCACAGTCTTCTAGAGAGTGTCGCCAGGCTGTTTGTTGAACAGTTGGCAGTGGCACAGTACTTCTTCAAGGGATGCCTTCCTGTCCTTCGACACAGGGACTTGAGATGTGCTAACTGACTTAATCTGGAATGGGAGAAATCATGAGTCTCTCTTTCGAAGACTCAGTACCATTTCTCTAGGATGCCTGTCTGTTTGTCCCCAAGTCACTGTGAGTAGTCAGCCACTGCCAGAGACCTCCTTCTGTAGGGTAAAACATTCTGACTGTGACTGGAGCCCTGCTTTTCCTTATGGCCAACATGCGTTCTTTTGACTCCTGGTCTCTACTATTCTGAACATCCAGAAACCTCTCTCAGATGTGGGATTCCTCCCAGTATAGAAAGCAGAGCAAACATGGGCATTTCCAGGGTGCAGTCGTTCACCTCACAGGTCTTTTTCCCAGTGCCTCTGTCAAGAGTGTGCCTTCAAGGCCTTCCTAGGAACTTAACTGGGGTAGGCATTCAGGTCTCATATATAAATCATCCCAACAGTATTATCTTTGGATTTCTTCCTCCCTGGGGTGACATGACAGAGAAGCTACAATACCAGAAGTTATCCAAGGTAGACCATCTTCATGTCCAAGTTTTAGTCAGTTAATCAAGTATCATATTGAAGGCCACTCTCCCTATATCAGCCCATATATTACGTCTGGAAGCTGCAGAAGGTTCCATTCTTCATAGTTCACCTAACATCCTCAGACGCCACTGTCCCCATGTGCTCCAGAGTTCTGTCTATTTTTGCAAGATCTCTTCTTTTTGGCTTCTACTGTGCTCCTGGCCTCACAGCCTATCTGACTTATACCAAGTTATGGGTGTCATGGTAACAATAGTCATGGAGGGGAGGGTCTCTTTGAAGAGAATGAGCATCTCATGGAGTACCAATCCTCAAATAAGGATGCTATGAGATGTCAACATAAAGCCTCTGGGAGACTTATGTCTGGAGTCAACGGATTGTCAGCACTGGCTTGAACTTCACACGTAATCACCTTCATTTGGGTCTAATTAGAAATTCCTGTTCCAAGGTTCAAGGTCTCCTTCTTTCCTCATCATTGCCATGATATAAAGCTTGGCCAGTCTGTGACTTCCTGTTATTTATTACTCAGCAGTTTGCATAACACAATTTCATGTATGACTTCCAGCAATAATAGCCATGTGGCTGCAAGAAATTCTTCTTTTGGTGTCATTATGGAAGTGTCTTATTCTCAAACCATGACTTGGTGAGTCAGATGCTCAATTGAGTTCAAAAGAATCTATCCTACCTCAGTCCATGTAGCCATAACTGCCCCTGGAGTAATGCACAGGAAGCTCCCAGTAGTCCTAAAATGGCGACAGTTGCCCCTTTGACACAATGGCTGCAGTCGATTACTGGACTGAGTGTGGAACTGTTGTATGCTGCGGGGCACAAGCATGCCGTTTTCCACTGGCAAGACGTCAGCATGACACTCAAGCCCAAGACCACTGTAACAAAGATAAGTCACAAACTTGACCTCTAATGGGTATTTTTCTTAGGACCACACTAACCTGTAGCCCTAGCAGTTTGTATCCAATCAGAAGACAGAAATAACACAGCAGATTAAAGAGAGGACAACTACGTAGAGAATGATTAACTATGATAAAAACAGCAATTATAAGGTGCGGGAGCATAGCTGGACATGGTTCTGCATGCATGCAATTCCACCATTGATAGGATGTGGTGAGAAGGTCATGACTTCCTAGCCAGTCTGAGATGCATAGTGAGACATCGGTTCAAACAGAACAGAGCAAAACAAAACAAAGCAAAATAACAACAAACAAATGAAACCCCTCAGAAAAACAAACAAAACCATACATAGCCAAGAATAGACAAGGAAAAAGATAAAAACCAAACCATTATTCAAACAAAAAGCAGAAAATTCTATGTGGAATCGTAAGGCTAAGAATACCCAAGTAAAAGAAAACATGGAAGGCTCAGACTGCACCGGGAAGGATGTTCAGTCTGTACCCATCACAAAAGCTTGCTGGTCTCAGCAGGACAGAGCTGGTCTGCAGTTTCTGTTATATCAGCAGACCACCCTCCAGAGTACAGGAAGGAACAGCACTCACTGGCTGATGGCAAAGGGGGTCGGTTCAGCCTCCAGCAACGCAGAGGCCATGGGAAAGTACAGAATATATGGCATGAGCAGTAATGCCCTCCTGACCAGAGAGATGCTCACAGGTTTGCTGAGGAGTGCAGCAGCTGAGACCAAAGCTTGAAGGTTGTAGTGTTCCAGGCCTGTGGCCTGAGCTGGAAATGACAGCTGACCTCTTCTTCCTGTACATTCCTCCAGTGTTCTCTGTCAAGAGAGCACAGAGGGAATTCTGTTGCTCATCACCGGAGCATGCATGGGAGGACCTGCTTTGAATTGCAAGGCAATGAGCTGATAATGGGCACAAGCATTTTGTCATTTCTCATCTTGTTCCATACTTAGTCAATGTGGTGGGCACAAACTGTCCTTCATAAAATGTAGGATTTCTTTTGACGTTTGATGCTACCCATTACCCATTTAGGGCTTGCTTAAAGCTAAGCGAGTATTGTGTGTGTGTGTGTGTATGTGTGTATGTGTGTATGTAAAAAGCTTAACACACATACATATATGTGTATATATGTATGTATATATGTGTGTGTGTGTGTATATATATATATATGTATGTGTGTATCTATATGCACATACACACACATATATAACCATATATATAATTCTTTAAAACTGTATTAAGTACAGAGTTCTAAGTAAGCCTTATTGTTATTTACATTTTATTTTTTTTATGTTTATTTATGTTATAAATATTATTCTTATCTTTTTAATTTGATTTCTGTGAATGTTTCCCATGTGGATGCAGGTTTCCAATTCCTCCTTCACTCACCATCATATTGTTTTGAAGGGATGTTGCTAAGTGGATCCAGGCATTATTTGTTTTGTATCTCTATGTATTTCTCTGTTTACATCAGTCTTGCATGATCAGTATCACCTGCTTGGTTCTTGTTAGCTCTCACTTGGTAGATTTTTCCTCCTTGTTTATTTTTGGCAGTACTCACTGTTTTGGGGACAGGGGTCCAGGCATCTCAATTGAAAAAACAGTCTGAAAACTCTGTTTTTCTATGAATGCATTAAAGCAAAGTGTAAAGAACAGTGGACTCAAATCGCAGGGCTCCCAAAGCATGTCCTGTGCTGCTTAACTAATGGGCATGCAGTTTTTTTTGCATGCCTGTGATTACTTTCATGTAGGCTCACCATTCATAGGAGGGTCCCTTAGTCAGGGTGTGGCGGTATACACCGTATTCCCAGCACACAGATGGTGGAGGTAGGAGGATCATAAGTTCCAGGACACCCTGACCTTAATAGCAAGACCCTATCTCAAACAAAACAACAAAAACAAAGAAAGAAAGAAAAAAAAAGGAGAGTCTTCTTAGACTGTTACAGTTATCATGGGTTTCCATAGGGAGTTGGTTTCAGGATCTCCATGAATGCTCAAAATCAGCGAGTGTTCAAGTCTTACATATCATGCTACAGTGTCTATACAGAAACTATACATACCCACCCATGAGCTTCAAGTTCTCTTAAAAGTCTAACAACATGGATGCTATGTAAGTAATCATTAATGCATTATGATTTATGGCAGAAAGCCTGTATGTGTCTTTAGGAATGGCAACATTTCTTTTTCAAATAGTTTCAGTCCTCAGGTGGTAGAGTTCTTGGGTAAGGAGCCCATAAGTAGAGCCTTGGGTGGACCGATCAGAGTCTAAGATGCATGACAATCTCCCACAATGCTTTTTGCAGAGGCAGCTTCCCAGGCCTGCCTCCCAGCATTCCAAACATAGTGGTTCAATTCCCACTTTGGCTTTCTGTCTACTTCAGAGTCATTTTAAGAACAGGTATCTCTGGTTGCCTTGGAAGGCGGTGGGGAGGGGAATTGAGAGGCTTGGGAGACTAAACAGACCATTTATAGACCCTCTGTCCACGAATGGTATCAACTACAAGCTTTTAATTATGGGACACTTGCTCTAAATGCTACAGATGAAGGTCCGTTAGAAGCTCTATTGAGTTGCTATTTGTATGTGGATGGCAAGAATCTCTGTGTGTATTTGAAAATTGGGTAAGCAAATTGACCTCTGATGAAGACATCTACTGTGAAGTAAATAAGCTCTGGTTTTGGAAGATGTTCCCAAAAGAGGAACCCCATTTCTTAGTTGGATCCCAATGACTGTGCTGGGAGTATATAATACTATTGCCAAATACCACTGCCTGGGATCTGCTACCCTGGGTACATTATCCTAGTTTTGCATCTCAGGATGGCCACACCTGCTGAAGAAAAAGTGGAAAGAGAGGGGGTGGAGGTGAAGGGGTTGAAACAAGGAAAGGGAGTATTGTTAACAGCTTGATCGTGGCTATGCAGCAAAGAGGCTTTCCTTGAAAGGGATAGGGTACCCGGAGGATGTTAGGAAGAATAGAAACTGATGCTACCTACACTGAGAAAGTGATGTTTTACTTGCCTTGACCCATTTATACTCTTGGCTGACATGTGCTGAGGTCAGACGGATGTCCATGCATTTATGGTACAGTTTTACATGGCAGCTTTGCTAGGCTATGTGACCCTGGTGGTTGGACCAAACACCAGTGTGTTGCTGGCCATCACTGGACTTTGAACAAAGTACACTGTTTTCCACAGGTTGGGCAGATCTCAGTCATCCACTAAGGGCCTTCTAAGAAGCAATGACAATCCTCACAGAGGAAGAAACTGTCCTCTGGGCTGCCTTTGGACTCAAGACGACATGATGAGGCCCTGCTCCACTGCTCCAGTCTTTAGCTCCTCCTCCCTCACTAAAACCTTCATTCAGACTTACCAGCTTTAACAAACATGTGAGCCATTTTCTCGGGCCAACTCTCTCTACATGCCCCATTGACTGTTTGTTTTTTTTTTCAAGAAAATTCCCAACAATTCCTCAGCTCTTCATCTGGTGAGCTATGATTATCTCATTAACATCTACCTTAGAACAGTCTCAGAATCAGAAAAGAGCTACTTTCTATTAGACCTTTCATCCCCCAAATGGCATTTCCAGCCCTGTCCGCACCCCGAGCTCCCAGAGGCCTGCTGCTCAGCACTTCCTCTCAGAAGCTTTCGTGTCTCTGAGGCTGCACCTCTGAGACCTAATCCTGAGCCTTCTGAAGGCACAGACACTTCTTTAGACCCTGGTCCAGCCCTGTGGTAGGGATCATATCAGTGCTGGCTAATGCTGCAGACAAGTCAGACAAGTAGAATGAAGAGCCATGGTGTGTGTCGTATGGGCCCATTGCAAGGCCTGTCTTCCTGCATGTTAAGGAATGAGACTACTCTCTCTTTCCTTCCCTCCCTGCCTGAGCAGTCTGGCTAAGGCTGTATCTGGCCCTCACCCTACACTTTGGATCATAATTGGAATATTATCAAGATGCTCAAGTGATGTGTGTGCATGGGATGGGTTCAGAAGCTATGCAGTAACACACCTTCAGAAGCCAGAAATTGACAAGGCAACTTGCCACTTAGCCCTCTCCTCTCAGATGTCTCTCTTGTGCTGAACACTTTCCTTATGAGTCCTTTCTTGGTTTATATCCTGAGACTTCTTATTGCATCAGAAATTTTCTTCCTTCTCCACCATCCTTGTATTCCCTCTCCTCTTAGACCTGTGGGTCTTAACCTGTTGAGCCAACTGTTTAGGTTTAGCCAAACCAAATGTTAAAAGATAGTCTTCTGCAAGACCACTCTCACTTCTGACAAGTAGACCTCAGATTCTAGGCTTCCAACTAGCAATCCTCATTTAGTAATTTTCTAGAAAGACCCCAGGAAAGCACTAAACTTAAAGGTCTAATTATAACAAAAATTAAAGAAGAGACATATAAAGTAAAGGCTGTAAGGCTTCTACTACTCTCAGGGTTCTATGATTCTTCCCTGTGGCAAAGTGTGATAATAAACAAGGTATAGCCACGAAGGGAGGCTCAGCCGAGCTCCGTTGTCCACGTTTACTGGGGTTTCATTGAGTGGGTATGATTGGTTACATCATTGGTTAAGCTTCATCTCCAACCTCCTTGTCCTTCCTTCCAGATGTCAGCTTGTATCAGGTATCCCAGATTCAAAGCCTCCAACTCTGCAATGTCTTGGTTGGCCCCTTAAGAGTGAGCAGCCTATAGTCTTGAGTTATAAATTCGGGGACCCATCATGATTAGCAGAAACGCTTCTTCTATTGGGGAATCCCCAGGATTCAGGATCTCCCTCCCAGAAACCAGGGGCAGAAGTTACCCAGTTGCTTACTAAACAAAGGCTGATTGCATTCACTTGGCGTTCATAAGGAGCAAGTGAAGGCTACATGACAAGGGATGGGAAAAGTAACATGGATATGTGTGTTTACTCCAAGAGTGATTAGAATCAGGTTGCCTTCTGCCTTAAACACAAAGTTGTTCATCCCAACACAGTAATGACATGTTCAGATAGATCTCAGATGTGAATGTATATCAAAACATTTAGAGGTGGCGGAAGCTAGATTACAGTATCCTTCCATGAAGTTTCTTTTCCTGGAGTGGTACCCAAGATTTTCCAGTCCTAACAAGTTCCTAGGTAACGCTGCTGTTTTTGGTCCAGGGATCACATTGAAACACAACTGAAGTAGGCATCCTTGGCTTTCTGCTAATCATGATGGGTTATGAGGGGAATATTTAAAATGGCGGCACCCACTCTGGCTTGTAGTTACTGGCTGCCATCTTCCTGATTAGGCAAGGCCTGAGGCTACGAGCGGTGTGTTCTTGCTGCTGCCATGGCTCAAGCCCCCCCCCCCCCCCATCAAGCTGCTAGCTCAGGCAGGCCAGAACACCGGCCCTAGCACCCACAAGACGCCAGTGTGGGAGATGGCTCCGCCAATCTTCCACTCTGTCTCCAAAAGGCTGGCTGATCCCAGACCATCCCACCGTCCACTCGGTACCGGTAGAAATGAGACTCTAATGTTTAAAGATTATCCAATAGCTTTATATATTTGGTAATACTCAAATAACAAGAATCCCACAAAATTAGAGGTGTTACCCAATACCTAACCTAGATATTACAACTACCTTAGACTGCAGGAGACACGCATACATCCACCATTTTCCCCTCTGTCTCTCTCTCTTCCTTCCCCTAGCTCCTCCTCTACCTTCTCCTCTTCCTCTCCTCACTCCACCTACCTCTCATATGGCCCAATCTCTGAGTTTTATACAAATGTAGTGGGATGGCACCCACTACAATGGGTCCCCAAATTTATACTTCAAAGTTATAGGTTGCTCACCCTTAAGGGGCCAACCAAGCCATTGCAGAGTTGTGTTTTCATTTCAGAGTCTTGGCCATGCCTTTTAGATTACAATGATAAAATAGAAAACTTGGCAGGAATGGAGATTACTTCTACACATAAGCTGCCAACAAGGACTTTCCTGCCCTTCTGTCTCTCCTGGGGCCTCTGCCCAGCTGTCAGTGGGCATCCAGCCTCCAAATCTCATGGCTCACTGGATTGGGATAGAATTTGGTTGGCATGTGTGGACAAGTCCTGTACAGGCCACTATCTTGACTTTTTTGAGTGGTAGGGCATTGGGCTCTGGAGAAGGACACCAGTAGCCTAGATTTTGGAGTCTCTACCTTCTAGGAAGATACTTGACATTTTCCCTGTACTTGAATCATAAAAAGAAGCCAGAGCCTAATTCCCTGGGTTTCTGAACCTCCTTCCCTGGAGACACTGCCTTCCCTCTCGTCTAGTAGAGATCACACACTGGTCCAGGAGTGCTGTGAGGGATGGCAAAAGGGGGGCAGACACATCATGGGCTATACTCAGGGTTCATTAAGATGTTTAGCAAATAGTCTTCAAAATCTGTAAGAGAGACAGTCTGGGAAATTGTTGTATTTGTCTGATATTGGCAGGAAACAGGAATGGGACTTAATTTCAGATGGGTCCCATCACCCAGACCTATCCTGTCCATCATAGTGGACATGCCTTTGAAATAAGAGTTTTCCCTTACGGTCAGTGGCATGGTGGGAATCTGGGATGGATCACATTTTAGTCTCACTCAGATCTGGAATCTGTTACCCACTCTTCTGAGAAGTCATCATAGACTTGAATAAAAGAGGTGTATTTATTTATTTAGGGTCTGCGGGGGCAGTGAGTATTTGTATGTAACTATAACATGTGTGTGCAGTACCCACAGAAGTCAAGAGAGGGTGTCAGATCCCTTGGAACTAGAGTTACAGGTTATTGTTAGCTTCCAAAGGTGAGTGTTGGGAACTGAACTTGTGTCCTCTTGAAGGGCATCAAGCACTTTTAACTGCACACCCATCTCTCTAACCATATAGACTTTTTATGATCAAGTCCATAAATGTGGCTGTTGAAGGATGGGCAGAGAGTCCTGTCACTCATGACGTGACAAGAAATCTATGTGACACTTTACATTTAAAGCAGTGGCTCTTGATGGCATTTGGGGCCCATGTTGAAAGCATGTGTTCTCAGTTCCATCCAAGCCCTGCTGCTTTATACCTCCTGAGAGTTGTCCAGCTCTCAGATGGCTGTCACACAAAGGTGATATCAAATGTGCAGCAGGCCAGAGGTGGCATGAGGGGGCAGAGAGAGCTGAGAAGGAATATGACCAATGGAGGACAATGATGGGACACTTTCCCAGGTCCAAGCTCTTCCACCCCTGGTGACATCATTCCCCTGGCTCTGGCAATATTCTTTGGGACAAGAGTCTCTAGGAAGGTTGGAGAGTCCAAGGTTGTGTGTCTCTGCAGGGAAACTCCAGGCTCACGCTCCATTATAACCTGTCAGCTACAGCTTGCTGCTTGATAGAGGATTGTGTTTTTAATTCTTGTCTTCAAAAGTCACAGCCACAGCCTTTTCTTGAAATTGCCCACTGTCTCTGTTCTTTGGAGAACATGTCTTCTCAAGACACAGGATTTGTACACAGGATTGGAGAAAGGTAGCATTGCAGAAATGCTCTCATGTGGACAATGTCCCAGGAGGCCACAGGGCACATAGGCCAGGAGGGATAGCTGCTGTCCTGAGCCCAGTGTTAGAGATCAGCTCAGGAGTGTCTGGTAGGCTCCCTCTGGGCTGACCCCAGAGCTTTGTCATAGGATGGAGTCACCTTTACCTTAGCCAAGGACACGAAGATCTCACCACTGTGTTTATAACCAGAGGTGCCGTGGTCACACCCACATCTCTGCTGTGACAGTCTTCTGCTCTGTTCCCACAGGGAACATTTGTATAAAGTCTGTTGTACATAAATAGAACTGGATCGTGTAAAATATGCGAGGAGAAACTGATCACTTAAAGGTAGCCCTTGGGAGATTTTTTTTTTTTTTTTTTTTGATTTGACAAGGTGATGGAGTAGACCATACTGTATCCATTCGGAAGTTTTCATTTCAGCATTCTGAGTCTTCCTTCATCTCCTGCTATCAGCCATCACTGAGCCCCTGAGAAGAGCTGCTAACAAGAGACACGGCTCTTGCTGCACTGGCTTGGGGCTGCATAGGTGTGAAGGCATCACATACAGCTGTCACCATGGATGGGGAATGCAGGGCCATGCAGGTCATTAAGATTCTTTGTAAGTGAGGGTCTGGAGTAGGCAGCTGGCATTAGGTGGGACTGGGACCTATGCCCTAAGTCCTCTTCACACTCTGGGTCCTGTGGAGAATCCTTGGGACTCTGCTCCAGCTGGACAGCTGGTACTGTGATTTTATCTCTGTACCACCAAAGTCAAGTTTTGTTCTAGTACCTTCTTCCATGGCAGCTCTGAAAAACGTATACCCTGGAGGCAGAAGGGTGGCTGGGAGTCGACATGGAGCTGTGGAGGACTACAGAGTGAGGGGAGCCGGCCCCAGAGGCTGCCCTGGATGGATTAATTGGAGAAAATGAGTTTATATTTTTTCCCCTGGCATAAATTGGATTCTTATCCTGTCTCCACAATGCTGAGACAAATCAGCAGCACCGTACTGTGAGAATGGACAGTTTAGTATCCCTGTCCTGTGATTCAAGTCCCTAGGATGATAGGAGTGAAGTATTATGTGAAGCAAGCTCTTCACCTGGAATAGAGATCCTGAAGGAATGTGCACATGCATGTGTACACACACACACACACACACACACACACACACACATATGTGTACCTCTCAGCCCCTTACCCATCTGTGTGAAGTAACTTGAGATAGTGGTACTATTATTGATAAAGTCAGACATGGAGCCCCAGCCTCAAGTGTCCCTATATCATACAGCTTTGTTCTGGTAGTATGTTAGGGTGCAATAAAGAAAGCCATACTCCATATGTGTGCATGAGGGCTGGGTGGTAGGGCTGGGAGCTGGATAGGTTCTGAGGGTCTGGACTGATTTCTGAGGTCCACATGGTATATTAGTATATCGGACCAGAGTCAGAGAGGCCTTTGAGGGTGTGTGTGTTAGTAAAGAGTGAGGTGCCTTATTACACATGCCATGGGTCTCAGATGTTTGTGGCAGTAGGGGACCAAAGAGGGGCTGCTTGGCCAACCTTCAGAAGCCCCCCTTATCCTTCCTTAGCTCCTCCCTGTTTTCTTAGGATGGAGCTGTACACCCCTAGGGATTACAGGACCCTAATGCAACATGGACCCCTTCTGGTTTCACCACATCTCACTCTGTCTTCCAGCTTTAACTAAGTGCTAATCACTCAGAGACTTCCAATGTAGATGTTGGAACACTACTTAGAACTACCACTAGATGTACCCACAAATTGATATTTTTAGAACTGGTGGCTTCATTGTAAACAGGCAGCCTGGGTTGAAGTCCCCAGGACTGGTAGAATTTGTCCATTTCCCTGTTGTATGTCTGTTCTTGCTGCTCTGGTGCCAGTGCTACCCAGCCGAGCCAAGTGGTGACCTACAGCTGCATTGGTTTGAAGTGAATGAAATAAAAATTCGTAGATTTTAGCTTCAAGTACCTTTCCAAATCAATAAAGAGATCAATGGAGAGTGCCTGGCACTGGCTAGATGGAGTCACTGCACCATGGCTAGTCTCTTTTGCTGGACAGAATTAGAGAAAATGCCCTGGAAGGTTGGCCAGTGCTTAGATGCCCAGTGCTTTGGCATTGAGTTCTGCTTTGGGGCTTTTATTTCCCTTCAGTATCTGTGCTGGCTCTGATGGGAAACTGCTTAATTAGGAGGGATGTGAGACTCTGTGAATGGGCCTTTCAGGCCAAAGGACAGAAAACTATGAGCTGAAGGAAGCATCTCATCTGTCTCTGGACAAGCGAACTAATTATGATAGGAACATCATGGGGATTCCCCTCCATGCCACTTTGCCTTCAACCTGACACCTATCTGAACAAAACCATGGCACTGGGTGTTAGGCTAAACTCTGAGAAGATCTAACTGTATGGAGAGAGAAGCCAGGACAAGGAGTCATTTGGTAGTTGGACAATATGAAAGAAATCCTGGCGAGTATAGCTACCTACCTACCTACCCATTACCTACCAACCTACCTACCTACCTAACTACTACTTACCTACCTACCTATAACCTACAACCTTTCTACCTACCTACTTACTACCTATCTACCTACCTACCTATCTACCTACCAACCTACCTACCTACCAACCTACCTACTACATACCTATCTACCTACCTATGAGTCTTAACCACCTTATCCATTGAATACATCCACAGACCCTTAGCCAGGGCTTTAGAACTAGTTCGCAGTATGAGCCATGGTCCTCACCGGTGTTTAACTCTAGGCATGTGAGGCAAAGACTCAATGGTCACAACCAAGCTTTTGAAATTGAGTTGACAGCCGAGTCACCTCCTGAAGACATTAGGACAGAGCTGACATCTGAATCTAAGTGGGTGGACTGCCCAAGGAATCAAATAGAAGAAAATTCACATTACTAATTTTCAAAAGGGAATCCTGACAAAGTCTGGGGTGAGCCCCAAGTTTCTTTGATCTTCAAAGCACCAGGAAAATCTACATAATTCTCCAGTCAATCACTGATTTTATTTTTAAAAAGTGACCAGCCCCGAAGTGGGGAAGATAAATGTCACCCCAGGGGTTCCTAGACATTGCAATCACCAAGGACTTTGAAGTATTCCATAAAATAAATGTTAGAGCAATTTTTTAAGTGAATAGAAAGAAAGACATTTTCTTCAGAGAAATATAAATTTTAAAGAAGTAGAAGAAAATGGAAAATTTCAAACTGAAAAGTATGTGTGAAATAAAGATATACATTGGATGATATAAAAAAGCAAAATTGGGCATGACATAGGGAAGAATTAGTTAACTTTGCTTAGTAAGTATGAATATAAATACCTCCAAGAAACAGAAAGAAATAGCAAGTCCTTGGGAGACTATTATAATATCAGAAATGCTAGGATCCATATCATTGAAATTTCTGAGTGAAAAGAAAGCTATATGTGTGTGTATCCCCTCTGTATGTGTATATATATACACACACACACACACACACACACACACACAACAACAGTGATAGCACAGGCACATATACATAAATCAAGGTGTGTTTTCATTCTCCAACTATCCTAGCATTCAAGAGGCAGAGTCAGGGGATCATAAGTTCAAGGTCAGGGTTTCAAACAACAATCCATACCAAACTAAAACTATTTGATGAAATAAAAGCCCTAAAACATGTCATGTGAAAGATAGAGGCTTACAGACTACAGAGGCTCAAATACCCAACAGCATAAACCAAAATAACATAGACAACCAGTCATCATCCCTCTGAAAACTAATTACATGTTCACAGCAGACATTGTGAGTGGGGAAGCAGGGGCTCAATGACTTGATTTCTCCCCAGAAACCAGAGGAGCCAGAAGATAGTGGAATGATGTCTTTAGTGTTAAAATGGTAATGTCAACAAAGCAGGAGCCGAGAAGCCTGTATGCAGTGAGAGAGTCCTTCAGGGGTGAACATGAAAGGTGGGCTTGTCAGATGAAGGAAGCTCAGAGGATTTGTTGGCAGGGTCCCCACTTTAAAGAAGTGGCTTCAGGAAGTCACGAGTAGGCATCAGATCATAACAGGGGATATTATTTGAAGTGTGTCATTAAGGGTTTTGTTAAGAGACCTTCCTGTAATACACTTAGGCAAACTCCGAAGGACATGGCATCCCTAGTCCACTACTGTGTGTGTGCTCTTGTCAGTCAGTACCATGTGTGATGATTGCTTTTCCAGCTGCACAGGAGCACTTGAAATCTTAGGACTGAAAGAAGAGCAGTGAAGACAGTGAAGACCTAGATAACATTGACTGACTTCTCCCCTTAAGCACTTTAACATGTATGTGAATGTTTCCCCCAGCATGACCTTCATTGTGTGTGCTAATGTTCATACATATAACATATATGATGTGTAGTCTAAGAGACATGGGTAAGGAGAATATATAGTAATAAGGCTTTCGTATTTAAAGTGGTAAAGTATTTACTCAAAGTAGACCACACAACCTAGGTATGGAGAATATAATCCATAGAATAAGCATTAAAACGTTATACGAAAATCTATAATCCCAGCGTTTGGGATGTTGAGGCAGAGGGATTGAGAGTTTTGAAGCCTTTTGGAGATATATAATAAGAATTGGGAACTGGTGTGTGTGTGTGTGTGTGTGTGTGTATATATATATAATATATATATATATATATATATATATATATATATAACAAAATACAAAAAAGAGAAATAAAGCCAAAAAAGGTGGTAAATTCAAGCAGGAAAGGAAAAGCAGAAGGATAAGAAAGCAAAGCAAACAAAGAGGAAAATAACAAAAAGACAGATCTAAGTTCAACCACATCCGTTGACACATTGAATATAAATGGCCTAAAAGTCAACTTAAGAGTACATATGACCAGGTGGCTTCGAAGACTGGCTTACCCATGCTTTCTCTAGTGAGGAACCACTTTTAGAGAGGTTTAAAGCAAGAAGGTGGAAGCTGAAGCTGTAACCTGGTGGGAGAGTATTTGCCAAGTGTGTGCACATCTCTGGGTTTTCTTTCTAGCAGCAGAGATAAAATGGACATGGTCAAAATAGGATTAGTAGATGATACAGTCTTCTAACCTCAACTTACAGAAGGCTGGAGTGGTTATTTTAGTGTTGGAGGAAGTCTTCCTGAGGATAAGGAGAATTACCAGTAGTAAAGATGGCAGAGGATCTAATTCACCCAGAAGACATTAATGTCATACAGGTGAATGTGATTAACAACAGAGGCCCTAAATACAAAAGCAAAGGCTGATCGAAGTGCAGGGAGAAGCAGGTAACTACCAACCTCAGCAGCGCCCGGTCTGTGACTGGTAGAACAAATAGGGCAAGGTCAGCAGAAACACAGAGCAGATGGGCAGACTGACCTGCTAAAATAGATGCCCTATGGTCGTCTACAGAAAACTATTCCATTTTACAGCAAAATAGATGTTGTGAAGTTAATATAGTGATACTAATAAGGTAGATTATACTGTGGGCATTATAAAACAAATCATAATAAACATAAGAGAATTGAAATTTTGCAGAGTATTTTTTTTTTTATCATAGTGGGATTAAACTGAAAGCTGTAGAATAAAGACATTCTCAAATGTTAAGAAATAAACAACATACTTCTAAAGACTCACAAGAGTCAAAGAGGAAATCTCAAGAAATGAAACAGCTTGAGAGAAGTGAAAATTGAATTGTAATACATTAAAATCTGTGCCATGCAGCTAAAATAGAACTTTGAGGGAACTTTTTATTACTGAATGAAAGATGTATACCCTCCATCGGTCTAAGCTGTTACCCAGAGAAATGGACCAATTCATTAAAAAAGATGAACCACCAAGAAACTCATTAAAAATAGATAGCCTAAATTTTCCTATAGCTATTAAAAATGTCAAATTTATGGTTTTTAAAACAACTTCCAAAAATTCTAGTTAATTTAAATGGCTTCATTGCCAAATTCCTCCAAATATTTCAAAAAGAAATAAGATAGTTATGATGATAGCCATGCTCATGTAGCCTCTTTGAGGAAAAGAAAAGGAAATTCAGAGGTGACAGTAGCATTGCTTTCATATGAGAGACAAATAAAGGACACTGGAAGAACATTTCACATCCACTATCCTATGAAAAAAGATGTGAAAAATCCTTCACAAAATGCATGCATCATACTAAGGCTATACATCATGGCTGCTAATAGGCTAATCCGGAGTACATGGCTGGGATTCAGAATTAAACAGTTCATTAGTGGTAGCAGTAAAAAGAAGAAAAGCCATGAGTGTCTCAGTAAGGGTAGAAACGCTCAATAAAATCCGACATCCATTCATGCTCCTGCTCCCAAATAACCCATAAAACAGGA
Organism: Mastomys natalensis; assembly: GCA_021653895.1. NCBI lineage: Eukaryota > Metazoa > Chordata > Mammalia > Rodentia > Muridae > Mastomys > Mastomys natalensis. The sequence continues at coordinate 636,373 of JAJTUV010001115.1, forward strand.
TTAGAAGGAAAGGAAGGAGGGAGGGAGGAGGGCAGGAACGATGGAGGGGCTTGAGATCAGACAGAAAGGGAGGGAACAAGGAAGGAAGAAGAGACAGACAGGAGGGAGGACAGGACTGAAGGTGGGAGGGGCAGGGATAGACAGAGGGAGGGAGGGAAGAAGGAGAAATACCGCCTCTGCCAAGTCTTTGTGCACACAACAAAATGAATAAAGCCAGCTCCTCAGGGAGGGGGCTACATTATTGTCTGAAGAGTCCTTGCCACCTACAAAATCCTCCTGGTTCTAATGAATAACTTTAGTGAGGCTAATATTCAATAGTATGTGATATTTCTATACTAAACTCAATAGCCAGTTGTAATAAAAAAAAGACATTTACAATAGCATGAGGAAGGAAAGAAAGAAGGTAGGCAGGGGTGGAAGAAGGGAGAGAGTACTTATATTAAGAAAATGTTCAATATGCATGCTGAGGTGGATTATTGTTGAGAGAAAGGGAAGATGACCTAAATAAATGAAAAGATTTGTCATATTTATGTATCTGAAGATTCAATATAGTTCAGATGTAAATTCTCCCAGATTTTTCTATGGACTCAAAGCAACCCTAGTCAATCAAATGCCTGATAGAACTTTAAAAAAATAGATATTGGGAAATTGCATCTAAAATTTATATAGAAGGGCAAGAGAAATTGAACAAATGAAACATCAGGCAAAGAAATACAACCTGATTGCTTGTTGAGACTTTGGAGAACTAACTTTGAGTGATGGTCACATTATCTTTATGGATAGTGCTAGTGTGCCAGGGCCACCATAACACGTCTCCACAATAGTAAAGCAAACAGCAGAATGGCCTCACAGTTCTAGAAGGTAAATATCAAAGTGCTGTCGTAGGTCAGTTCCTTCTGAGCTCCAGGAGGGAATCTGCCCTGCTATACCTTCTAGAGCTGTTTCCAGAAGTTCCGTTTCCAACAGTCATCCCAGATCAGGGCCTTATGGTTTTTGACTTTCATGAGTGGATTTGTGTGATGGGGATGGGGATGGGACCCAACATGTACCTGCATTATTTTAAGTTTTGATTGAGGCATGTGCTTGAAAATATGGGAAAATAGCGGGACAGGAGCACAAACAATCCTTTAAAACCATGCAATATTGTAGCTGTTTTCCAGTCTTGTAGCTGTTTTCTTGAGAATGCTAGATTTCTTTGTTACGAGAATAGGTTCGGGAAAGGCTGTAGTTAGCAACATTGTTATTGTTATTAGCTTGTGTTTGTTACTTGGAGAAGTTGTTTCTCAAGCATGTTGAGTCAAAGGAGAGTGTTGGGCCGTTTTGTGTCAATCACCACCTTATCACCAGTCTTTCTTATTTCCTATCTCAGTCAGGTTCCCATTACCTTAGCAAATATCTGCCACTATTGACTTATAAACAAAAAAAAAAAGTTGACAGCCAGGAAGCCCAAGAGAACTAGAGGAAGGGGCTAGAGGTCTAATAGCCCTCTTGAAGAAGTAGTCGGCTAAATGGGTCACAGCTGCACCTCTATAAAGGGTCCACAGCTCTCAGTACTACTATTTTGTAGACCAAACTTTTAACACATGGGCCTCAGAAAGGTTTTCAAGACTGAGAGCGTAGCACCTACAGCACACAGGAACAAATATGCCTCCCAGAGGCTAACTTTTGCAAGCCACAAGTTATTGAGAAGTTTTTGTGTGAGAAAAATCAGTTTTTACTGGTTAGAGGTTACCAGTGAAGCTACTAAAGTTTCTGTGCAGAAGTCCACGCATTTCCTATTACTGACCTGTATGACATTAACTATGACTTCAGTGTAGCTTACATGAAGGGATTCTGGGGGAAAAAAAATCAGTTGTGGCCTTGCTGCTGATTGAGTGTGCCTGACAGTAGTTTGTGACTGCATTTTCAGACCATTCATCTGTACTCTTTCTGAGGTAAGAATGTGGTGGGGAAGCCAGCTAAGCACGGTGATATCCAGAAGGAAAGAATTAGCCCACACAAGTTAGTCCAAACCTCCAACAGCTTCCTGCTATAGAAGTGCCACCCAACAGTGTGCCTGCCTGGGCTCCACAGGGCCTGCAGAGGGACACTGGTTTTCTATTTTATTATTTTTATTTTGGCTATAGTAGTACCATGAAGAAATGAAGGAAGGCAGGGGATAAATGCCATTGTCCTATGACTCGAAGGCCGTGCTTGCTAATATGTCTATTTATTTTCTCAGTTCTGTATGTACCTGGCTGTAACTGAAATAGAGCACTGCATCTCTGTGTTAAACTCTGTAAGTGTTTCCGTTCTCACATAGTTGACTTGATGGTCATGCCAACCCTGGTTTTAGATGGGATCCTGTTAATGAAGCTTTACTGGAGTCTAAACAGTTTTGTGCTTTCAAAGAAAAGCACACTTCCCCATGATCCTAAGTACGTTATAGAGTCTTACTTGACAGTGGGAGACATCAGCCTAAGTTCCAAAAGAAGAATTTATGAACTGGCTCCTCTGAACTCTGAATTGCCTGGAATCTTGAAGAAAAAAAATATCTGGTGACTTCTGTCTAGGACATTTGGACTGATTGTATTGTATGAGTGTACTCCAAGGCTGTGTCAGTGGAAGTCATGTAAAGTCAAAGCGGCTAAGTCATACAAGAAAGGAACAAAAATGTATTATCTTTGTAACACGTGAGGCCACCCTGGAAGATGGAAGTGGTATTGGCACCAGCCTGGCTGCGTCCACGTCGTATCCGTATGCTTTGATTGTACCCAGTCTGGACGGTGGTGATCAAATAGCTGTCCTCATCTCTGCCTGCTCCATTACAAGCTCCGCTCAGGGCCAGCTAGTGCATTCTTCCGTGCAAGAGACAAGTGTGACGTGTAATGAGGACATTGCAGCTCTTTCTTGTGGACAATGAACCTTTATCCTGTCTCATTAGGATGCTTCAGGAGCCCAGTGCTCAGCAGTGTCAGAGGCTGTGTTTCCTGTTGATTTATGTGCTGTCACAGAATTAATTGAGTCTGGACATGGGGTCTCATTTTCTTGGACATGTAGCAGGTAATCGTGCTTCTCCTGTAGCATTCAAATAGCTTTCCAGATGGCCTGTTACAAAGAATCTGTCTTTAATATGACTAATCAGAAGCAAAGGACCTCAATATGTGTGTGTACATGCTCTGCAATAGGAAGCTTCTGGACCCCTGTGTGTGTGCAGTTAACTCTCTCCTGCCCACACTCCTCCCTATGCTCTTCTGAGGATGTGGACCACTAAATGCAACAAAGGTTTTAAAGTGTTCTGAACAGAGGACCTGTGGTGGGGGAATGGTTTACCGTATATCTTTAGGAAGTCTCATAGCATCACCTATGCAAGATCAGGATACCCTGTGTCCAGCAGGGATGGTTTCTTTATCAGTAGAAGCCACTCTAACAAAGATACTGTAGGTAGGCGTGGCTCTGGCTGCAGCATCCATATCTCATAGTTCAGAGGCTGCCTGGAAGAGGGGCTGTCTAAGGTCAAAATGCTAATGTGTTGGTATTTGACAGGGTTCTCTTCTGATTCACAGATGGCTTCTTTGCACTGGTGCCTTTCATGATGGAAAGGATAAGGCAGGTTTTTTGAGCCTCTTTTTTTTTTATTAGATATTTTATTTATATACATTTCACATGCTATGCCCTTTCCCCATTTCCCCTCCCTAGAAACCTCCTATCCCATCTCCCCTCCTCCCTTTTGTTTTTATGCCATTTTAATTACATACAGGTTTTATAAGGCTCAGAGGACTCATCTGTTTTGACATGATCTCCCCACATCTCTGCCTCCTAATGCCATCCTTTTAGGGTTAGGATTTCACCAAAGGAACTTCTGGGGGACTCAACCATGCAGTCTATAGTAGATTGTCTATTTAGGAACTACGATGCAGGTATTAAAATGAAACTTATAGAGTGTTTTTACTGCTTATAGTGTTGTGTTAAAGGAAAAGACGAGGGGCTGAAGAATGTGACCCAGCACTTAAGAACACTTGTTCTTGCAGATGAGGACACTGAGTTTGGTTCCTAGCACCCATCCTGAGCCCCTCATAAGCAACTGTATCTCTGGCTCCATGGGATTGGATGCTCTTTTCTGGCCTCTGTAGGCACCTGCACAGACACACCCTCACACATACACAAAAATAAATAAACAAAGTGTAAAATGCACTTTCAAAAAGAAAAGGAGGAAAATACTGAAGTGTGTTTCCAGTAAGCTCTCAGCCATGTGAAGAAATAGGCAGAATAAAGAATAGAAAGAAATACGCCACAGAGCCTGTAGTGGCTGCCTTTGCCCGAGTCACAGAATCCTCCTCCTTTCTTGTGTCTTTGCCTGGATCACATGACCCCCTCCTTTCCTATTAAATGCTCAGAGCACCGGATCACCATTTTCATCACCAGAAAACAATGAGCACTCAGAAGCAGCCACCTCCTGAATACGAAACTCCGCCCACATCATTGTAGCAGACAGCATGCAGGATTGCTTACATCTCTGGCTCTCTCCTACAGAAGGGAGAGAAGCTCTTGGAGGCCTCTCGCAGGGCAGCTGTCCCCACCAGGTAGTGGTACCCCTAGACTTGGTATGCAGTTGAGTAATTGAAACCTGTCCACCAGTTGCTGAGTTCTCCAGTGATGATGCAGAGCTATGGGTACTTCCTCCGAGCAGTCGGGAGCTCCCTGAAAAGTTGCCTTGAAGTTGAGGTGATGAAAACAGCAGCCTTTACATCTGACTGCAAAGCGTTCCCAAGCCACAAGCAGTGTGTTGAAGTCTTGTTGGAGTATGTACTGCTTGAACATCACTAGATGCTGTTCTAATGTCTGTTCTGTGACTGTGTACCTCAGAAGGAGTGACTTATAGAGAACAGCACTTCTTTAGGTTACTAGTCTGGAGCTGGGAGGTCTGAGGAAGGCAGGCTACAAATAATATATACAGATAACATTATACAGACTGACCAGGTTATAACTTATTGGTTTAGGAATGTATGTGTATGTGTATATGTATATAACAACACTTAATGAAAAAAGAGGCCATGGATTTGAAAGAGTGAGGAGGGATATATGAGATACTTTAGAGGGAGGAAAGGGAAGGGGGAAGCAATATAATTAGATTACATCTTAAAAAAATAAAATAGATAAAAATTTAAAGATGCTAACCATGTGGGGCTCTGCCTTCGGGACCAAATCTAGTTCCATTGTCTCCATGGATCCACCTCTAAACACCACTAAGACAGGAATGTTTCATTTAAGACATAGGCAGTATGAGAAAGCTAGCAGGGGAACCATTATAAGGAATCATTTCATTCTAACTATATCTCTGCACACTTTTTTCTGTCTCTCCATCCCTTAGCCACACTCTGTCTTCTGGTATAGGAGTTGTCTGCTATCTTCCAAATGGCCCATTTTGCCAGACTGTCCATTCATGCCCTAGCTGTGGGAATGACCTATAACTTCAATATGAAAAAAGTCTATGGGAGCGTCCTCTTTCTCTCCTCCCCATGAGTGGGTGTGGGGGCATGTAGAGAAAGGTACTCTATTGCTTGGTAAGGCCAAACCCATCCTATGGAGAGAGGAGAGTTCCCAGAGACTCACAGGCAGATATTTAATTTAGGATGTGCTGTTCAAATGAAGTACTAGGTCCATTTGAATTAAAAGCGCTTGGAGCTCTAGGCCAGGCTTTGCACACTTGTCCAGAACATGTCATGAACAGGTAAGTCCCCAAGTTGACACGTGCTCTTCAAAGTAAGTGCAACACTTTGTTAGGAAGCAACCATTGCTTTCTGCTATGACCTGTCTTCCATATGCATGGTTACCTAATGCCCTCAGTGTCCCTTGAAGAGATGGCACCTGCCATAGCCATCATCACCCTACTGTGTTGGTAGAGCATTTAAGACACAAGTCTGACTGCATCGTCTCCCTTAACATTAATCTGTAGCCTTCCTTAACCCCCTGTTTGTTGAGTTCAGACCTGAATTGGCCATTCTGTTGTGGTGTGAATATTTAACATGTTTCCTGAGAGGTCATTCATTGGAAGTTGGGCCCTGTGTGGTAATAAAGGGAGATGTAGGGTTATTAAGAGATGGAGTAGAGGAAGACCCTTAAATCACTGCTATGCAGTTCACAGAGGGGACTAAGGTAGTTCTTGTGAGATCCATAATTACCTTGAGAGAGGGAGGTGTTACGCTTGGTCCTTGGAGTGCTCCTTGGCTTTGTCTGGTTAACATTCCCTCCCTTTTGACCATACCTCACCACACCTGTGCCACCCACTCTGAGGCTTTTACTAGAACTAATCTGGTGCTTCCATCGAAACCTCGAATCTTCCAGAACTGATCTAAATAAACCACTTTTCCACTATTAAGCTACCCAGCCTCAGATATTTCATTACAGTAATAGAAAGCGGACTAGTTAAACTCTCCTATTTTTAACCTCTTCTGTGGCTTTCTAAGCCAGATTACAGGAAGTAAAACACTGCCCATACCCCCGACAGCTCTCAGAGAGCATGGCAGAGTGGAGCTGCTCCCTTCCCAAATCAGGCCTGGGCCTACTCAACTCCACAGAGACAAAAGCCACATCATGATAAAGCCAGTTAGGCGTCTGTTTTCCCCAAGAGAACTGGCTTCTCAGAAATCATGCCACCAACAGTCTGCCAGTCTAACTGATAGCTTGCCCTGCCCGCACTGTGGTTCCCCCCTTGTCCTTTTCCTCCCTCTCTCTCTGACTGGAGCTTTATAAACTAGCCTCTCTAGTTCAGTAAGTGAGCTGTCCTCTGAAACAGTCTCTGAGTTGTATCTACCTGCCATACTCACCACTGTGCAAGACCCTGCATCCCAGCTCCTCTTCATCCTGAGTCCACCAGTATGTAAGAGTTGGTGGGGGCAGGGACCCTAGCTTCTTCAAGACCTGCAGGCAGATATGGCATTTCCAATATCCTAAGTATGGAAGCCATCTCAAATATTTTGCCCAAAGTCTCCAAAAATTTTGTCTTCTGAGTTTGAACAAGGGCCTTTCATGTCTGTCTTTATCAGGAGAGTACCTTCTTTACACTGAAGGCACCCAGTCAGTGAAACTGAACTCTGCAGATTCTTTGAAGACCCATCCCCTCCTAGATGCCCACCATAGGTCGTTTTCGTTTGTAGCCACTGAGAGGAGAGCCATATGAGAACTATGATGTCAAACCCAGAAGCCACAGCCATATTTCATAGAGAGACATTTACAAAAATAAGCAAAAACTAGATCCACACCAGTGACCGGTTGAATCATATTGTGGCTAAAAGCAAAATTACAAAAATGTCAGTAATCTCAATGCTACCTTTCCTTAATACCCTGATACTTGTTTGTATCGGTTTTTGTTGTTTTTTAAATCATCTTAATTAAAATATGACTTATTTTTCTTCCTGAAAATTTTATAAAGTTTCAGAAAAGTAAAAACATTTTATGTAAGTTAGGAAGAAAAGGACGTGTTGGGGCTGGAGAGATATCCTGACAGTCAGACACTGCACTCCAGCTCTGAGGGAAGCAGAAAAAGAAAAATCTGACTCACTGCCTTCCAATGTACCTGAGAAAATGCAGGCTCCAAGTTGAGGGATCCCTCAAAAGAACAGGCAGGGAGTGATAGACGGGGCACCTAACATCCTCATCTGGCTTCTGTGTACGTGCACAGGCTTGTGTGTGTTGTGTGTGTGTGTGTGTGTGTGTGTACACTGACACATTCTAGACACACAAAAAAAATGGACAAATCTTTGAAATTAAAAATAAGTCCATGCATGTGTTACTTTTCTATTATTATGATAAAATACCTTGACTAGTTATAAAAGAAAGAGTTTGTTTGAGGCTTGCGATTTTGGAGGGTCTATCTTGACCCGAGCATCGTGGTGGCAAGAACAGGAAGCTAAGCAATCACAGCTTGAGTCAGAAGCCCAAGCAGGGAGCAGACAACATGGCTGGGAGTCTTTAAACTCAAAGTTCACCCCAGTGGTGGACTTTTTCCAGCAAGGTTGCACCACCTAAACCTCTCCAACCAGTGCTACTAACCAGTGACTAACTGTTCAACCTTGTAAGCCTATGGAAAACATTTCTTTTCAAATAAGCAAGGATGCTTCTAGTACCATTTTTTTAGTTAATCCCACAGGGAAGAACGTGGGAGTGTGGTCACATGATGAGAAGGAGAAGCAGGTTTGTGAGGATCGTGCACAGGGACATTTGCATAGGGACATAACAGTATCAACTAAAATCAACCAGGAATAAGTAGATTAATTAAATGGCCAGCAACAACCAGGTAAATAAGGGGAGAGAAACTTCATTCAACACAAGAATAATGTGAGAATAAAGTTGCCAAAGGATGCTTATAAGTTTGAAGCAGAGTACAAAGCCATTGAGATCCATTTAGGACTTAGGTAAATGTGGAGTTATTTGTGTGGCAAAATTGGATAAAAAAGATCCAACATCGTAAGTTTGAAAATTCCTCTAAAATAATGCATAATTGAAGGCTACCAACCACAATGATAATGGGATCCTGGAGGATGGTTGGACTCAATAGCTCTTCAGTTCATCAGGGAGGACGAATGTGAAAATAGCTGGAGGGCATCTAAAAATGAGAAAAATGGAGAAAATCGACTTCTCTGTGTTAAAATCTCACCGCCGTGGCAATTAAGATGGCACGGGGCTGGTGGGGAGCGGACAGCCTAGACTGGAGTAGGAAAGAGCCAGGCTTCCACCAAGGCTGGTGCACACAGCCCGTCTTAGTACTCAGCTCCCAAGCTTATGAATCTGTGCCAGTGTAGCCACGCATTCACCCTGCTTCTCGCCGCCAGCACAGCATGTAAAATCCACTCAAGTTATTCGGTGTCTAGTGGGAGATTTACCTTGTGCTAGAGAGTTTTCCCCAATAGTAGGTGAATGCAAGGACTCTGTGCATGTTTGGGGTGGAGGAGGTTAAGTCCTGAGACTGTAGGTTAGCCGAATTGAATTCATGCTTTACTTATAGTACTTTCTTTCATTTTTGTTAAAAAATTAATGCATTACCAAAGCAAAACATTATTCACAATAGGAACTACATACTAGATAGTTACTTCAGGGTTTAAATGACTTCCTCTGTGTATCTTATAATCACACTGCAAGATTGATGCTTTGTGCACAAAACATGTTCCATACCTCAAAGTGAATATGCCTGGTGGCTCATGCCATAGATCCTAGCTGTCAAAGGCAGAGGCAGGAGGATTTATGTGAGTTTGAGGCCAGCCTGATCTCAGAGCTAGTCCAGGACAGCCAACACTACTTGAAAAACCAAAACCTAAAACAAAAAACAAACAACCTCCCCCAAAAAAGCCCAAAATGACTAATGAAAAGGTCATTAGTAGGAATTTAAAAGTTTCTAACTCATTTTTTGATAAATAATTTTGAAGAATTTCTAGAGACTTACCTTGATTTTTAAAGTATCAGCTTCTTCATCAACTACTTTCGCCAGTGAGTTGCAAACACATAATTCTGAACTGAAACAGCACTGGAAATACCCAACAAAATTTTTTCCAATAAAAGTTGAAACTTCCCTCGAGTTTCAAGAAGCCCTAGCTATAAACTACACCCATAAAAATCCAAAATAAAATTATCCCATTATTCTTTTCACAGTTTTTTAAAAATATTGGTGGAATAAATTATGAAGTTTAAAAATCTAAACTTTAAGCTAGGCAGTGGTGGCACAGCCTTTAATCCCAGCACTCCAGAGGCAGAGGCGGGCAGATGTCTGTGAATTTGAGGCCAGCCTGATCTACGGATGGAGTTCCAGGACAGCCAGGGTACATAGAAACCTCTGTCTCAAATAACAAGAGCAAAAACAAAACAAAAAACTAAGCTAAACTTTATATATCTGTAGCGTATATTTGCAAAGTACCACTGTATCAGGATGCATCTTCATAGTAAGTCCAGGACCCTCTGTATCTGCTATGTAGGGGTCACCAACTGTCACAGTGTATCTGGTCTGGGAGGGATTTGGGTATACAGGAAATTCAGTGTGAGGATTGTGATGGCTGCTAGAAGCAATCTTACTACAAAGATGTGTCTTGGGCACCACTGTTGACAAGTTTTTCTGCTGAGAACTCTGGGACACAGGATATGAGAGCTTTGGCTTATGGGCTTTCTGAGGAGGCAGGATTTCAGAGAGATGCTGTTCAGGGCTTGCACTCAGAGCCTGGTCAGTGGCTGCTGTGAATTTCTCATAGGTTGTCCTCAGTCCTCCTCGTGTCTGACACATTGCTTTCACCACCTAAAGACCTATTCAACCCCGTTGGTCTAGTCTAACATCTCACTTCTTTCCATGGTTTTGTTTAGCTGTACTAAAATAGATATAACAAATTCACCATCTTAACCATTTTTTTAAAATTGAAAGTTCTCATTTCTTAATCAGATAACTAGAACATACTTTTAAAAATAAGTAGCTATGAGCTGGCAAGATGGCTTGCTTAGTGGGTAAAGGTGTTTGCTATCAAGTCAAATGACCGAGTTTCATCCCCTGGACCCTCATGGTAGAAAGGGTTTCTACATGTTGTCCTCTGACCTCTACAGGCAGACTCAGCCACTCCAATATAATTCTGTTTCATCTTCCCAGGCAGACTCATGTGTCCCTACCTTGAGACCTCCTTGTTATTTAGCCTCTCTGTGTCTGTGGATTGCAGCACAGTTATCCTGTACTTTATAGCTAATATCCACTTAGAAGTGAGCACATACCATATTTGTCTTTCTGAGTCATCTCATTCGGGACGATGTGTTTTTCTAGTTCCATCCATTTACCAGCAAATTTCATGATGTTATTTTTTTTAAATAGCTGATTAATGCTCCACTTTATAAATGTACCACATTTTCTGTATCCATTCTCCGGGTGAAGGACATCTAGGTTGTTTCTAGTTTCTGGCTATTACCAATAAAGCTGCTATGAACATAGCTGAGCAAGTGTCCTTGTGGTATGGTAGAGCATCTTTTAGGTATATGTCGAGGAGTGATATAAAAGGGTCTTGAGCTAGATCAGTTCCCAATTTTCTGAGAAACTACATATTGATTTCCAAGGTGGCTGTACTCTTGAGGAATGTGGTAGTCCTTACCAGGTGCCTTTCTGTCTCCCCAAAGCTCATTCATGCCAGGCCCATAGAGGGAGCCCAGCAGGGGAATCCTGTATGTGCCCACTAATACTTGCCAATGATCTCACCTAGCTGAGCGGTAAAGCACAGACTGCTGGCCAGTGCCGTCCCAGTGCGGGCACCCAGGATCCTCACAGGGCTCCTATGGTTCCATGGTGCATATTCTGTAGACTGCAGCTACATTCTGCATCTCTTGTCCCCTTGTCTGGAAAGCTCTCTCTTTCCTGCTGAGTCCCTAATACTGCCAGATGTCACACATGCATTGACTTCTCTGTTTCTCAACCAAGACAGCTCTGCAAATTGTTGCCCTGTAAAGACAGTTTTGGAATGAAGAGGAGGGAAAAGACGGGGCAGACTTAGAGAAGTGGGGAACTGAGATGGACTCGAGGGATCTTCAGATTTAGTTAATATACTTTAAATGTATTATGAAATACGTTTTTACAGTTAGAAATGTTCAAACAGAAAATATAGAATCTAAGCTTTTTTTTTTAATCTGTGGATTCCTACATGGTCTCCCTAAACGTTCTGTCTTAATTTGGCTTTTTATCGGTGTGGTACCATAGCAGCTTGGGGAGGAAAGTTTTATTTCAGCTTACAACTCTAAGGTTTGCTGAGGAAAGTCAAAACAGTAACTCAAATCAATCAGGAACCTGGAGACAGGAACTGATGCAGAGGCCATGGAGGAGCACTGCTCACATGGCTTGCCAAGCCTTCTTGTTTATCCCAAGGTGTCACCACTCACACTGAACTGGGCCCTCCCATATCAACTATCAGTCAAGAAAATTCTCTATAGCTGTGCCTATAGGCTGATGAGGGACATTTTGTCAGTGAGGTTTCCTCTTACAAAATGACTCTAGCTTGTGTCAAGTGGGCACAAAACTAGCCAGCACACTTACATTATTTATACATCTAATTTTGTAGATATACACTGATGGTATACATTTGGGGTACTATGTGATGCTTCAATATATGTGTATCTTGGGTGCTGACACATATCTTTAAGCCACAAAATTTAATGTCTTTCTTCATTGGTCATGAGTCTTCAATGGTGTCTTCAGTAGATGCTGTTCTTTTTTTCTTTTGAGAGCAATTATCCAAATCTTATGACCCTCTGACTTGGCCACCTGAGTTACCTTTATAAAGCGAGTCTTGTGCAGAGGTCAAGAATGGGCTATGGGCTAGATAGACTGTTCTCAGTGGTAGAATACCTGCCTAGGTTCCATCCTAGCACCAGAGTGATACAAGCCAGTGAGTCTATGAGTTCCAAGGTGGAGCTGGACATCCTGGTGGCTGTCATCTCCTCCATGCCTTCTTTTGATCTCTGTCTATCCTTAAACCCTTCTGACATGATCATGGGTTTCTCCTCACCCCCGGGGCGATTCAGATGGGACTGTCATAGCCTCTGAATAGCTGTACATCATAGTGCTCTGAACAAGTGTGCTGTCAAGATCTAGCGATGTGGTTTGGTCACATAGCAAGTGGCACGTGTCTTGGGTTAGCCATAGTCTATGTGACTCTGATGGCTCTCTCTCTCTTCCTTTCCACAGTGCTGCTTCCAGGTAACAATGGCTGTGTGAGTGTCTGCCATGGCCCACCGCAAGCGCCAGAGCACTGCAAGCAGCATGTTGGACCACAGGACCAGGCCAGGTCCTATCCCCCATGACCAAGAACCTGAGAGTGAGGACACAGAACTGCCTCTGGAGAGCTATGTACCCACAGGCCTGGAGCTGGGCACTCTGAGGCCAGAGAGCCCCACACCTGAGGAACAGGAATGTCACAACCATAGCCCTGATGGGGACTCCAGCTCTGACTATGTGAACAACACATCTGAGGAGGAGGACTATGACGAGGGCCTCCCTGAGGAGGAGGAGGGTGTTACCTACTACATCCGCTATTGTCCTGAGGATGACAGCTACCTGGAGGGCATGGACTGTAATGGGGAAGAGTACATAGCCCACGGTGCACACCCTGTGGACACCGATGAGTGTCAGGAGGCGGTGGAGGACTGGACGGACTCAGTGGGCCCTCACACTCATAGCCACGGGGCTGAAAACAGCCAGGAGTACCCAGACAGCCACCTGTCTATCCCAGAGGATGACCCTACTGTCCTGGAGGTCCATGACCAGGAAGAAGATGGCCACTACTGTTCCAGCAAGGAGAGCTACCAGGACTATTACCCCACAGAGACCAATGGGAACACAGGTGGTGCGTCCCCCTATCGCATGAGGCGTGGGGATGGGGACCTAGAGGAGCAGGAGGAAGACATCGACCAGATAGTGGCTGAGATCAAGATGAGCCTGAGCATGACCAGTATTGCCAGTGCCAGCGAGGCCAGCCCTGAGCATATGCCCGAGCTGGATCCCGGGGATTCCACTGAGGCCTGTCCACCCAGTGACGCTGGCCATGGACCCAGTAGACAAGAAGCAAGGCCCAAGTCGCTGAACCTTCCCCCTGAGGTTAAGCACCCTGGAGATCCTCAGAGAGGACTCAAGACCAAGACCAGGACCCCAGAGGAGAGGCCAAAGTGGCCCCAAGAGCAGGTATGCCTTAACTACCCCCAGGAAAGGGGTGGCCCTAGGGTGTGTGATATCACCCAGTAGGTAGTAAAGCCTGTGTGTGTGTGTGTGTGGGGGGGGTGATGACAGGTGGGGGAGGGGCTAGCTGCTATCCAGTTCACAGAAGTTAATTTTTAAGTAACTGTGATGATCAAGGAATGTCTTGTCACTTACAAATCCATCCTTTAAATTCAGGAACTCATACCACCAAAGGGCTGATAGGCAGCTCTCATGTCCAAGGAAATGTCCTGCACCCAGGACAGTATCCATGTTACTCTTCTGATCCCACAGTGGTCCCTGATCAGGCCATCAGGGCACTGGCCAGGATGGTGGTAAAGGAATGCAGGCATTCGCACACTTCCCTACCTAGTGAGATGAGTTTGCCTCTCAGTGCCCATTGCAAGGTCTCCAAAGCGATCTTGACCCGATGGGCGCTTAGTTATGAAAAACTACTGTCTCGGAAAAAGAAATCACTATCTCAAAATGTGACAAAGTCATAGAGAAGAAACACGTGCTAACACGAGGGATAGAAACCTAATCATGCTTTATTTCAGTTGCATCAAAGCAAGTATGGAGTCTAATAAACACATCTGAAAAACCCACCATCCCACTCCCCGCCCCCCCAGAACAGGAAAAGAAATTACTGTGAGCACGTAAAAGGAGCGGTAATTACTGGATCTGTGTAAAGGAACTTCTCTTTGGCCCATTTTACACAGCTTTCCTGGTTTGTAAATCCTTAATTATTTTCCCCCAGAAGACTTCATGAGTTTGAATATTTATTCAATAATACTGAGTTGAACACACACAACGCACGCACGCACGCACGCACGCACGCACGCACGCACGCACACGGGGTGAACTTGTACTTGGAATGTAAATCACATTGATTTTCTCTGAGATTTCCCCACACATTTTGGTGCCCTTTGTTCTTATTGAGTTAGTAAGTGCCAGCTGACTTCATTTTTGGGAATACCCGGTAGCAGTTCTGCCTACATGGGCGATGGCATAGTGTAGGGTATAAACTCTATTGTACTAGTGAATGTCGGGGGCAGGGGTTCTGGGCCCTGATCTGGGCTTCAGGCCAAAATACCCACATTTCTATTCATTCATTTTCAGAACATGGGCTTCTTCCCAACAACTGCAGGAATGGACATGGTCGTGGGTTGTGTAGAGCATGTGACGTACTGAATTTTGTTGTAATAAGTAGCCTTCCTGTCAAATGTTATCAGGAGAAAATGATCTTGGAACTTGGTACAAACCAGGTACGGATTAGAACACCTGGGTGCTGTCCTGAATCTTTTTTCCCCTTCATGATAACCAGATGAATGAATGAAGTTGAATAAAATGCCATAGGCCTTTGGATTTGAGTGCTGAGTGGATGTGAATGAATGCAAATGGTTGACTAAATGAGTGGTGGTGGCCATTTAGAAGGCAGGTGGAACTAGGAGACATCATGGGAGACAAGAAGGAAGTCTGTTCTTTCAGAGAAAGGTGTTGAGTGGAAAAGCGGGTGCTTCAGTCTCTCAGCCCAGGGTGTCCTTAAAGCGATGCTCTTAGTCAAGACATAGGAAAAACTCCTGAAAGCCAGCTAATGGTTATATTTGGTTCTTTTTGTTGTTTGTTATTGTTGCTTTTGTAATCATGCTTTCATTGGTTTGTCTGTTCATCCATGGACTAATCCTGTCAAGAGAGAGCCGAGTAGGACCTAGCTCTAGGCTGCCCAGGCCCTCATGAATGAATGAGCTGAGTGCTCCTTTGGCAGGCTGTTGGGTCTTGCCATGTGGATGAGCTGTATATCTGGTAGTCCTGAGTTGCTCATCTCACACAAGGAATTCTGAATTTGGGCCATTAACATCCACTGGTGAATAAATTGAGCCATAAATATCCACTGAAATCACCTTGGAAACCAGATTCTCTAGAAAATGCACAGCACTGGATACTTCGAAGGTGCTTCATTTGAAATCACAGCTGTGTTCCTAAAAGGAATCTTACTCCCCTGGGGACAGACAAGCTGTGCCAGGAACAATCAAAAGCCTGGCCTAAGACAGTGAGTCAGAGTGCCTCTGAGGCCCCTGCCCAGTTCCTGGAGTCCCATCTGCATGCTTAGTGCAGCCCTGCCTAGAACCAAGGTTACAGGAGAAACCAAATCAGAATGGGAGGGGTGGGCAGAGAGGGGTGGTGGTAGAGGGAGAAAGAGAAGGAGATAGGGGGAGACAGAGGGAGAGGGAAAAGGAGAGAAAGAGAGAGACTGACAGAGAGACAGAGAGACCTTGAGCATCCTGGTAGATTTTCTCTGTAAAATGTGCCCTTGGCCTATAGCATGGACATCGGAGAGCTACCTATTTGCATTTCAACAAGATGGCTCATTCAAGTCAGAGAGGCAATGCTGTGGAAGTGTCCCACTGGAGAGACATGGCAGCATCCCTTATTTCTCCCCTACTCATTTTAAAGCTTAAAAATTACAGTCAAGGTTAGATTTTGAAGTATGGTTTGAGTGTCTCTAATCTGAAATTACAGGGTCCTAAATAGTCTAAAGCTGGTTTCGTGAGTGCTGACATAGGGCTATATCGGAAAACATCACACCTGCCACCCTGAGACAGGCCACGATCAAAGCACAAGTGCACTAAACAGAGTGTGTTAGGTGACCCTCGGGCTCTTCATTAGGAAACATACATGAATTCTCATGCTACAGTGTCATCCCAAGCATGTAAACATTGCAAAGTCAGAAAAAAATACCCCAAATCTGAACCCATGCATGCTCTCAGTCATTCCATGCAGGATGTGCAGGCCGTCCTTCAATCACTGCACGGATGACAGTAAGTACATGGTATGCGTGTGAGAGATGCATTCCCTACAGGCCCACTACCCAGCATAAAGAACTGGCTTGTGTTTTCTGTGTTCCCTTCAGACCACAGCACTGAGCATAGAACATACAGCTATCTATCATTACGGCCCAGGTAGCTTTGTCGGTCGGCATGCTTGCGTCAGGCATATCATGAGTGTCTCCATGTTGCCATCGGATTTTCACGGTTATGTCACAGAACTTTGAATGTAGCATCTGGTCGTGATGTGCCACATGATCCCCATTTATTTACTTGTCCGTGACTACCCCGCCACTGAGCATGCAGATGATGGGTGCCATTTTCTCCTGTACGTGAGACCAGCACAGACATGTTTGTATGTACAAATGATGTTTTCTGTCTTTTTGTACTCCTTGAGGACCAGGGCCTGAGTCATGTATTAGTGTTGACCCTTTATGTTTCCACACAGCTAACTTGCCTGCTGTGTTCTCTTTGTCTGTGAGGTATGGCCCTACTTCTTATCTCTGGGATTTTCTCCTTATCCGTTTCACAGACTGCTTCATGCATTTTGCCACATGTTTCCTTTAGCCCGCTTTCCTTTGGATGGGGACTGTGTTATTCTCACCGTCTCCGTGGTTATTAAGATACAGGTGACCCATCAGCTGTCAGTCCACCTCTTTGGGACACAGAGGGAGTTAGTCAGATGACTCCCTCCCACACATGGGAGATTATTTATAATAGACATTGCTTTAGTTCTGCCTTTGTGGAAAGCAACTTGCTGGGTGTGACAGGAAGTGAAATGTGTGACCTGTAACATCTGCCTGTTCTTTGGGATGCTATGCAGACTCAGAAGGCTCCAGTTCCTCTTACAAGTTACAGTCCGGCGACAGGGGAAGCCAGAGAAGGATTTCAAAGCAGGCATGATGGAGAGGCATGGAGAGATGTTGCTTGCTTCTCATGGCTTTCTCAGCCTGCTTATAAAACTCAAGAACACCAGCCCAGGGATGGTGCCACCCACACTGGCATCGGTCCTCCTGTAGCAATCATTAACCAAGAAAATGCCTTCCAGGTTTACCCATAGGCATTCTGATGGAGGTATTTCTCAACCGAGGTGCTTCCCAGATCACTCTAGCTTGTGTGAAGGTGACAAAAACCCAACCAGGACAGATCCTGTGTCTTATGGTGCCTCCTTCCAATGTGGAAGGCTGCAGTCACAGAGGAATCTGCTACTCAATATCAGCGTCTTCACAGATGAGAGGGTTGACTGAGAGGGCAGCTTCCAGGATTTCCTGAGATTCCCCAAACCCACAAGGCTCCAATCCCCGAGAACAGCGTTACATATGTTTGCTTTTAACTCCCGGCAGCTATCTTTACTTTCAGTCACCTCTGGATGGTTTATCATGCCTAATACAATGTCATGCCATGTAAATTGTTGTCCTGTATTGTTTAGTGAAATGTTGACATGAGAGTGAGGATGTGTTCAAAGCAAAGGCAGTTTTGTTTTTATGAATATTTTCCACCCACGCTCCTTTGAATCTTTAGATGTGGAACCCATGTATGCAGAGGATCGCTGTTTTGGTTGGCAGATGAGTTGGGGAAACTTCTCTCTTCTTCAAGCTGTTTATTCATTGCTGTACAGGGCAACTGTACTGTTTGGCCAGTGTTCCCAACATCCCATAACCTCAAGACCTTTCCTCTCCATTAGGAGAGAAATATGTGGGAATAGCAACCTAAACTCATCCTAAGGTTCAGAATCCCTTACTCAATTCCAGGATGGTTTAACGCCAGCCCTGAATGCTGACGATAGACCCCTTTAAATGTTTCATCACCGGGACCCTTCATGTCTGAAAATTTAGTCATTGTCTAGCTTCAATTTATACAAAATTCTTGAGCAACTGTGAAGGGAGGGGAGGGAGCTGGGGGAGAATCTATGGCATGGAACAAGGGGCTCCAACTCTCTGACCTCAGGAATTCCTGGAAGAACCAAAGGTTTGGTGCTGAGGTTGGCCTCTCAGACAGATGAGGTGTGTGCTAGCTCCTGTTCTATTGCTGCAAAGCAATAGGCAGCTTATAAAAGAAGACATTTAGCTGGGGGCTTGCTTATAGTTTCAGAGGGTGAGTCCATGGCCATCATGCTGGCGGCATGCATAGTGACAGCGGCAGACATGGTGCTGGAGCAATAGCTGAGAGCTTACATCCTGACCTACGGGCAAGAGGCAGAGATGCTGGGCCTGGCATGGGTTTTGGAAACCTCAAAGCCAACCCCCCCCACACACACCCAGTGACACAGCTCCTCCAACAAGGCTATACCTCCTAATACTTTTTACACAGTCTACTAACTGGGAACTAACCATTCAAATATATGAATCTACAGGGTCAATTCTCAAACAACTACAAGGTGGGTTGAGTCCTATGTAGTATAAGTAGCCTCCCACATGGTGTACAGCTTGAAAGGGCTGGGTTTTGTTCTGTGGAATTGCTTTTCTGTGCTCTTGAGGAATACTGCAAGAACATGTCTGTCCAGTGCCAAAGAGACTGTCCTATAGGCGTGTGTGGTGGTCTGTGATGGCAGGTTTTCTGTGTGTTGTTTTAGCAAGAGCTACATGGCTTGCTTGAGAGTCCCCTTTGCTTCTGTCCCCTTACCTGCTGCCTTGCGAGGTCTGCCTGAGATAAATCTCCCTAGAGAGGTTTAATCTGTTGGACCTTGTAGATTTCAGGCTGCCTAGTTCGGCAGCCCTACACTGTGGGCCCAGTCAACCAAATATGTGTTTTGATTATTTGTGGCTTTCATGATTTCTATTTATCACCACCCCAGCAGTGTTTTCTAGCAAGAGCCCTCTGATAATAGAAAAACAAGAAAATCAATACCTCATAGCCAGCTTAATACAACAGCTAAAGTGAAGTGTGATCCAGGGCCTTCGGCCACATTGAGTGTCATGTCCATCACTGTTCACCACAGAGATGCTCTGTCTGTGACATTTCACAGAGGCTTGTTTTGCAAAGGACTCTTCCAAATCGCCATGTGAATATTAGTGCCAGATGAGCAGAGCTAATGCTACCTGAATGCCTGACTTTGACCTGCTTCTGGTGGAGTCGGTAGTTCTATGTGCAGAGAAAGGTACCTCACTGTGTCCCATCTGGTGGCATGTGAACCAAGGGTTAGCTCCCACTCTATAGCAGAGAGAGGCGCTCAGTGGGATTGTTAGCATCCAGGTCCCTCTCTGATCTGTTTACAGTGGGGAGAAGGGGTACAGAAGGAGCTGGGAAGAAGGGCTTTAGTGTTTGCTGTGTGCAGAGGATGCAAATTATCCATGTACAGATAGTGTTTTGGTAAGTGCCTGACGACAGGGATTTGGGGGTTTGCTGAGGACCACTCCAGTCTTACTCAGGAGGAAAGACTCTGGCAAGGCCTTGGGTCTCTTCGGAGGACATCTGGTCTCTTGCCGTGTACAGCCCTCCTGCAATGCTTCCTTCTCTGCCCACACATGCCTCTGTTCACACATGTCTTCTGTGTCTGCACATCAGCCGGTTTTCTGTAGCCTATACCAGTTGCACTGGGCCTTTATTTTAAATCACCTTTCTCTCTGGTCAGTGTGACGGGGTGACCTCTGTACCCTCTTTTACAAAGTCCCAGGACTTTTTTGAAAGAGGAATCCCATGGGTGCTGCTTGCTGTTGTTGCCTGCCCCCTCTCTCAGAGCTTCTGAACTTGATGACTGGGGCTTATAGGCTCAGCCAGCAGAACTGCTCTACTTGGCTTTAAGAATGGGGCTTGGTTGGTATGTCACCAGAGGTGGCTATGATTGTCAGGAAGCAGAAAGTGGGAATGTGAGAAGGGATAGAACACTGTTAAAGAGTCTGAATGGTTTTAGTTTCCAAAAATTAATTCACACATACACACACACACGCACACACACACACACACACACACACACACACACACACAATTTTTACTGCACAGATTAAGGGAGTTCAGTATTATCATCATATATATATATATATACACATACATATATATATATATATATAGTGTAAAATTGCTTAATTAGAACCTTTGGAACTGCTGAGTTCATAAAGTTTTCAAACATTCTTGATTCTTTTTTTTTTTTTTTTTCCGAGACAGGGTTTCTCTGTGTAGCCCTGGCTGTCCTGGAACTCCCTCGGTAGACCAGGCTAGCCTTGAACTCAGAAATCTGCCTGCCTCTGCCTCCCAAATGCTGGGATTAAAGGCGTGCGCCACCACTGCCTGGCTCATTCTTGATTCTTACATGATGATTTTCAGTGCAGGGACTAAGGAGACAGCTCCATGGATAAAGCACGTGTTGTGCAGGGTAACGATCTGTACAAGGCCCAGCAGCCGTGTAAAAAGTGAAGCCTTTAATTCCAGCACTCACCAGGCAGAGGCAAGATGCTCCAGGCAAGCTGGCTACACTAGCTGAACTGGTAAGCTTCAGGTTCAGCAAGGTGCCCTGCCTCTGTAAATCAAGTGGAGAGTCATGGCTGGATGGCCGAAGCTGGCCTCCATCTACCTGGGAATACACATCAACACATTAGCATTAGCACACACATGCACCCACCCATGTAACAAGCTCACATGTGTGCACTCACACCTCACACATGCACCCTCCAAAATTGCCGTTCCTTCTACTAATAGATGTTCAGAAGGTGTCCTTCCTCTGGTTGCTAGAGAAGTCAGCTTGTGATAGTTGAGACTATATATCCCAAAGCCAGGAAACCTGGATCTCACTCTGCATAACAGTTTGGGCAGGTTACCTGCACTGGGCACACCCATCTCCAGAGGCTCGGGAGGAATAGTGACATGGGCTTGGGTGCTGATGGAGTGGTCCTGATAATGATGATGGTGGTAGTGGTGAGTTTTAAGTCCAGGGAAATCTTCAGTTTGGGGAGATGGCCCATGCTGGCCAGGACTGGGGGTTGCAATGGAGCAAAATGGTGGCCTTGCTATCAAGAGTGACACAGGAAACTGGGCAGTGGTGGCACACTTAGGAAGCAGAGGCAGGCAGATTTCTGAGTTTGAGGCCAGCCTGGTCTACAGAGTGAGTTCCAGAGAACTATACAGAGAAGCCCTGTCTCAAAAAACAAAAAACAAAACAAACACACACAAACACCACACACACACACACAGAGTGACACAGGAAGAAGTAATCCTAGCTGATGAGGTAGGGCAGGAGAAGGATCCGGACAACTTAGAGTCACAGAGGAACAGTGTGAGGTGAATGGGGCAGCGGTCCTCTCTGAAGGTCATCTTGAAGGATGTGGTTCTCACATGGCATCTCCTCAGCCTATTTCCAGGAGACACATCTCCCATAGCTGCCCTGGTTTTCTTATACCTTCTTTCTGATGGGAAAAGTGATGGGAACTTACACTGGCCTCTCACTGACTTCAAATGTGGCCTGGAGCTCTCTTTACTCGGTATCTTTTCACCAGTGTCTCCATTTAAAATCTGTCTTCTTTAAAAGCCACCTCTCCCCTATGGGACACCCCGCGTCCTGGGCTAGCTGACTGTGCATCCACCCCCACCCATTCAGACTGGTGACTATGTGAATCAGGCACTGTGGTTGCCAAGGTGAGGGTGGCCCTACTCTTGCACTTCAGAACCCTGGAGGGGGGCAGACAATGAGCGACTGCTGCCCTACCCTTCATCCTGGTGGAGCTGTGTTTTCAAGAAAGGTGTCCACTCAGGTGAGGAGTTCCAGTCAGAGGTCAGACTCCAGCACGGGTGAGCAGTGAGGGAGGCTTTGGGAAATCAGTTAATGAGTGAGGCAAACCATGGAGGGATGTGAATATCCTCAGTATGGACTGAAGCTGTCGCTGTGGTAGACTGTGGCTGTCACTGTGGTGGGCTGTGGTTCCCCAAGAGAAGATGGGGAAAACAGAGTCTCCAAATTGAGGATAGTGATGAGAGAGAGACAGAGAATGGTTATCATGAGAGAGGAACAGAGCTAAAAGAGAATTGGAGTCTAAAAGCCAAGGGCTAGAGACATCAGAAGACCAAAGTCCGAAAGGCAAGTATGGAGGGCTTCTCAGGAATAAATTGCTTCAGGACTGTGTCCATGCAGGTCCCCAGAGGCAAGGTAGAGCAGGTAGGTGGGTAGGGAAAGGAGAGATTCACCCTTGGAGATGGAAAGAAAATACAAGCAGTATAGGGACTTACAAGGATGGACCTGAAGTGACAGCGGCAGGCTGAAGAGAATGACCCACTGTGTTTGTGATATTGACTAGAATTTCACTAATTTGCCAGTGGGAATGACTGTAGGTGCATGACCTGAGGCAGGGAGCGTGCATATCCCTACCTCTCTCCCTGGTTGGCTCCTGTCTATGACCCATAGCATCCCACAGGGCCTCACATTTACCAGAGGCTGGACCAACATCCAGTCGATAAACAAGCTTAATCACATAATATTGCCTGGGAATTACTTGTCTCCATGTAAGAATTTTTAGAAACCCCATCTGTTTGGGAAAGAAGTCAGCATGGACAACTGTGACACGTGGAAATGCATAATGACACACATGGTGTGTTCCCCTGATGTGTGACTGACATGTGATGTGGCAGTCATGGGATTTCACCCCACAGTATTCATTCACACCCAGTATTAAATCAGACACTAATAAAGACAGGGGATGTGGTAGCAAGGGGTTCATCAATAACTTCTTACCATATGCAGATGGTACAGGAAAGCAAGCACAACCCAGGCATCTTAGGAAAGGATGTGCATAGGGCGGTGCCCCTGGAATAGGTGGTGACATCTAAAACCTACTGAGTCAGGGTTTACCCAGTGCCTCCACAGTTTATTTTTCTAGAATGTCTACCTTTTTACAGAAGGGAATCTGGTGTCTCTCCACCTGAGGCCAAGCCAAGGTCCAAGCAGTTTAAGCGTAGAGATGGCTACATCTAAGTTTTCAAAAGCCTGGTGCCAGTTTCCCCATGTTTTAACCTCTGACATGTAGGTCAGGAATGCAGAAGGTTCTGGTTGAGCTAAGGGCCAGCTCTTGAGACCAGGTGGGTACTGTCCTTGGTGCTGACAAACTGCAGCACTACCTCATGGTGTGCTGCTCTGCCTACAGCTGGGCTGGGTAGCTACTCGGTGGCTACAGACTGTCAGCCTACTCTGGATGATGGTGGAAGGGGGAATTGTTGATCCAAGAGAGGAGTGTAAGGAGATTCCTTTCTGGATGGATGGCACAGGGTTGGGGGAGACATTGCCCATTCACCTTCTCATTTTCTTTGGCTTGTATGATTGCAGGTAGCCTCTGATTCTGCCTCTGAGATCTGTGTGCCTGCTCCACTTTCTGTGCTCTGGTGATGCTCCCTGACACTTCCCACACAGCTCTGCCTCTCCTCAAAGCAATTCTAGAAAACATCTCGGGGAGATCCATTACTGACCCTCTGATGCTCTGAGTGCCAGGAGATGGTGGTGGTGGTGGTGTGTATGTTGTTTTTGCCATTGTGAAATCCTGCACAGCCTCTTCTGCCTAAGAAGAGCCTCAGACTGAGACCACTCCAGACAGTGGACACACTGGAGGCCAGGACTCTCAAGTGCCCTAAGCTCTTGCGTTATTCCTCTCTTTCTAAAGACAGAAACCACCTTGCTGTGGTCTGTTCCCTGCTCCATTTGCTTGTCCCCTAATATGTTTTTTTTTGTGGTACTTGCAGTGGAAACTCATTACCTTGTACATGCTAAACCAACACTCTTACCACAGACCTATACCTCTAACCTCCTCACTGTGCATTCATTGATTCATTTGTTCATTCATTCATTCCTTTATTATCATTCATTCATTCATCTCTGGGTGTGTGAAAGACAGCATGGCAGCCTCTTTTAGAAAGCATCAGTTAATCTTCAAGAAGGGAAAGATCATCCAATCTTAAAAAACCCAAAGGCACAAAAGCAGTGCTCTCTACTGTTTAGTAGCTAGTGAACTTAGACTCCCACTCTTCTTCCTCTTCGAACTTCAGGAAGACTGTGAAAGACCATAACACCTGCAACATGGACAGCGGAGAGATCGTGGACTGGTAACGTTTTCAGGGATTTGTGGATCATCTGTGCCTCAGTTGCTGTGATGAATGGACAAAGAAAATCATTTACCTACACTGACATTCAGCATTGGCAACACGCTAAGCCCTCAGGACCATGTACAGACTGATGTAAGCCAGACACAGAAGGACAAATGTCGTGTGCTACACTTCCATGAAGTTCCCAGTACAGAAAGTAGAGTTGTGTCTTCCAGGGTCTAGAAGAGGTTGGAGTGGAGAGTTGTAGTTTTAAGGGCTCTGGGGTTTTCAGCTGTGTGAGGGAGACGTTAAGTGTGAGTGGTGGTGAATATGCTTCAAGCTACTCAACTGTACAACCGAAAAATGGTTGTCAGAGTAAACCTAGTTACTGTTGTCAAAGAAACACCTTTGTGTTGTTGACTGATTTGAGCCAGTTTGGAACATCAGTACCCAAGCTGAGCTAGTCTGAATGTGAGTAGCCAGCGTCACACACACAGACAAGGCCATTTGGGACCAAACTGGTTCAGTTAGAACAAATAGAACTGCATACTCTCACTTAGGATGTGAACACAGAACACGTATGTGACCATGAGGTAGTGGGTCGGCATTGCTTTAGAGAACACCAAGGCTACACAATCTGCGATAGTTCATCACACCCTTTCTCTCCTGGGTTTTGGGCTGTGGTCAGTATGAACATGATCTCACCTTGGCAGCAGAGTGTGACATGAAAGATTATAAAAAACATGTAAGCACAGACAAATGGCAAAGGGAAGTAGCTGAGGTCATACCCTGTGAATACTAAAACCTGCACACTGACGGGCCTTAATTACAATGGATTTATATTATAGTAAGCCCATAAGTCTTAATGTAGAAGATTGTGAGTAAAAATAAAAGTACAACCACCGTCCCAACATTGGGATCAAGATGAGCAGGATGCTGTAGATAGCTGTGCTTTCTGTTCCTGACTGAGGAGCTGATGGGAGCTGTGGCTTGCTGTGGTGCCAGCATCCTGACAGACATCTGCATTGCATGCTCCCAGCCCTCAGGCAGTCCAGATCTACAATCTAAAGTGCAGTTCCTCCTGAACCATATTGCGTGTTACATTTAAAAAAAAATTGGAAAACTCTCGTCATATAAATGAGACCCTCCTGTCTTGTAAAAATCAACACCGAACAGTAATTCTACTCTTCTCCTTCCCACTAGCTTTAAAAAAAAGCAAACATCCATTTTTATATTCCCAAAATCTTGGCAGCGAGAAGCTAATTGGATCCTTAGTATCATCTTACTATGTTATCTAGTGAGATGTCTTTTAAATTCTGAGTCACAGGATTTAGCTTTACTGTCTGCTGCACTGGGTTGTCTCTGTGAGTTGAAAGTCAGTTTTTACGGAGGACTAATCATATTGACCGAAGCTGGGGACCCTTTTTCCTCTTAGGAGAGCACAGCTCCGGCAGTAGCAATTCCGTGCCAGTCATGGCAGCCCACGTGGACTGATAGGAGTTAAATACAGAAGATGTCCCCTGGAAATTGAAACCTAATATTGACTTAGCATTGGTCACTGGCTTTCTTTCTGACACTGGCACCTTTGTTTCAGATGTCAAGCTAGTTTTCTCAGAATGTGTGCACAAGGCTTGAGGCTAAGTGCAGGGAATTCAAAGGATGGTCCAGACCAGGCTCCCGGGGGGACTCCAGGTTTGAGCTTTGGATAACTGCAGGCAATTGTATTTGTAAACATTTCACTGTATTCATCTGACATCCTACCTTCAGATAGGTAGGAGGGAATGCTTGCAGCTATCCATGGCTAACTGGCAAAACTAGTGGTGAAAGATGCCCTGTTGTTACAAAACAGGCCTTAAGAAGGGAGGGTGGAGATATTCTTGTCTGAGACCTAATAGGATTCTCCTTTGCTATGTAGTGTGCATTGTGTGAAGCCATGAAACTCCCAAGTCCCCCTGATGGTCCCCAGTGTGGCAACTCCAAATGCGAGGCAGGTGCACCAGAGAAAAACAATTAGGTGGGTTCCAGGTCTGTGTGACCCACCTTCCCTTGGCTACCCCTTCCACTTTCCTCAATGCTGAAGCTGGAGGGTGACCTTCATGCAGCAGGACACTGCTAAGCTGGATGGGTCACAAAGAAGGCAGATGCTTAGACATCTAGAGAGTTCAGCTTATTCTTTTTTCCTCATATTTTCATTTGATTCATTTGCTTTGGCGGGGCTGTGTATATAACCCAAATCCTCACTCTTGCTAGGTAAGAGCTGAACCCCTGCTGTATAGTGACTGTCAGCTGCCATTGCTTTGAATGTATAGTAATGCACACTTGACATACGATTTGACATTGGGCCTATTTTGAAGTGAGGGCTCATTCAATGGCTTTCAGTAAATGCTTTCCAGCCATCACTGCCATCTAGGCACAGAACATTCCCACCGTCTCAAAAGTCCTTTTACCCTTAAACAGTCTTCCCTTGCCCTAACTTCTTGCAATGGGAAACTGGTTTTCTATCTCTATGGATTCATCTATTCTGGATATTTCAGACCTATACTATGCCACCGTTTTTGGCTGGCCTCTGCCTTAGCCTGCCTTAGTTTGTTGTTGCAGGAGTGTATTGGAATCTCACTCCTTTGGGGCTGAATGCTCTTTCATGGGATGAGTAGAGTGTGTCCTGCCCCTCTCCAACTACTGATGGATATTTGGGTTGTCTCTACATTTTGACTAAGGTCAGAGATGCTGTGAACAGCATGTGCAAGTTGTCACTGACTCTCACCTTGAGCTTTATGGAGTGCATAGGAAGAAGCAGACTTTCTGGGCTATGATCTTAAGCTCCTACACTTGGACAACAGCAGAACATTTCCCTTCCCCGGCAACAGTCAGTGGGGCCTCAGCTTACTTTGAAATTGGAAAAAATGTAATAGCCCTGATCCCGTGGCAGGCCAGACTTGACCTCTCCAGCTCCCCAGTCTTAATCTCTAGAGGATAGATAGCTTTTGTTCACTGCAAATCTGTTTATACCCTGGCTCATCCCAGGGAAGGTTTAATCTTGGCAAAACCCCCAGCTACCGTAAGCCCGGTTTCCATGTTGCCTATGGAATGTCCAGGGTAGGGTTCTCATTGGAAATCTCCCTGTCTTAACTAGGAGTGCCCTGCACAGTGCAGAATGAATAAACACTTACTCAGGATTGGCCACTTGTGGACAGGACAGTTCCTTCACAAAGGTGAGTTTAGAAAAAAAAATGGGATTTTGCTCTGAAATGAGTAGCCAAGCACCCTCCCCACCATCTGCACTCTGGAAGGTTCTATGGAAAGACCAAAGGAAGTAAACTAGATGTTGTGTCCAGCTGGTTATGTTGGTCAGTAGTGAGGAGGATCTCAGAGGGCTAGGCCTAGGGCCCAAAGCCAGGCTGGGGAACAGGCACCAGCCACCAGTCCCTGGAAGGGTGGCCAGATAGTACAGTAATTTAAAGGGGACCTTTAAATTAGAGGGCTGAAGTCTAGAGTCTGGCCTTGACGAGATGAAAAGTTGGTGGTAGTGATAGCTCAACATTATAAATTCACTTAATGATACTGAACTGCATGCACACATAATGGAGAAGGCAAGTGTTATGCAATGGAAAAGCTGAAGTTCAGGCAGACAATGAGAAGTGTTTAGTCTAAGGTATTCCATGAATGCATGGCATGAGTGTGGAAGTGCACGGTCTTTCCCTCCTTCCAACTGTGGCCCCACCTAAAGATTTAAAAGACAGATTGTTTGACCAGCTTGGCCCATGGTGTGTCTGCCTTGACACTTTTAAGTCATACATCTCTTTGTAAAAGTGGTCACCCTATGGGAGTCACTATCACAAGAATAAATACTTTATCCCAGGCCCCTTTTGCTCAAGGTAAATATTACAGAAGTGGCCTGAATTATAAGAGGAATAGAGACAATGAGCAATAGCATAGTTTGTTTTTCCCCTGAGCCCTGTATGTGTCAGAGGGTGGATTCCAGGGTTTTTGAATGTCCACATCCCCAAGATAGACCCTGGCATATCATACTTTTGGCTTGTCCCCACTCAGAGCTGCCCTTGTGCAGCAGAACTTGTCTGACTCACTGAAGTTGGATAGAGGAAGAAATCTTTGTAAGCATATCAGATGATTGAGGCTGGCTGGCTCTTTTGAAAACAGAGTATGAAGTAATGGTCCCCAGAGGACACAGTTGTCCGAGTCATCCATCAGCCCTGAGGTTTCTCTGTTGTAGGGTCATGTTGGAGGGGGAGGTGTGGCCCGGTGAGATCCTGACTTCTCCAGATCTAACCTGATGTTGTCAGTTCCTAACATGTTTGTCGTTCTCGAGAAGGCTGTTGCTCCAGATGGCATGAGCTGAGTGGGTGTGAGCTGGTTGTCTGTGAGTTCATCTCAAGCAGTGTGGGTTATATTACTGGATTTTCAGTTGAGTTAAGCAGACAAATCAGAATTGACACTTTAAAAACTCCAAACTTTAGTTTGCACCGACTGGAGCCCACATATTTATTCCAATGATTTATTCGCATTAGTGTTTTTATTAAGGGTGTTTATCTCGGCGCTGAACAGCTGTCCCTGGGTCCCAGCATGATCTGCCAGCCTGCGCCATACCTCACACTGATCAGTACCCACACTGGGGCTTCTCCACCTGAGAGCACATTTCAGTTTACATGCTTTGTGCTAGCATTCTCTGTACTCAGGTGGGTGACTGATGGTTCTGGCCACTGGAAAGGATGGCGACAGAGGTGTTGTGGAGGAGCCCTGGTCTAGTCTTATTTTGATGTGTGGCTGACTGTTGTACCCAAGGGAATGCCAATGGAATTTTAGTGTCACTTCCATCTAAGAGGCTTGGAGCCCCAAATCCGTTTGGGCCTTGAAGACTGAATTTCCAATGGTGCTTCCATGCTGCTAGTCTCCTTAACATTCTAGTCTCCCAGGTGAGGGTCAATGCTGATGGGTTTTCCTGAAGAGAAATTCATAAGCCCACCTTCCTTTCTCTTTTAAAAATCAGCCTGGCTGTTTATGGAAAGATGTGGTTGTCATGGTGATGAGGAGCCCACTTGGGAATACATTAGAGGAGTTGTTGACATTGAGGAAGGGTAGTACCTAGGGAAGATATGCTTTTTCATGGATGCCCCATACTGTAGCCCCACATCAAGCAATCCCAGGGGCAGGCCATAGGGAGGAAATTTGTCACCTCTCCTATGTCCTCCTGGCTAGTCATTAGCTCTGACCTAAAGTTACCCAAAGGCCTAATGGCTGGCCTGTTTCCAACTCAGGGAGAGGGGATAGCCTCCTATTAACCAAGTCCCCATATCTAGTATAAAGACCTCTCTTCCTATCTGAAGTTTAGGTACCACCACAGCTATAGCATGCATGGAAGGCTCTGTTTGTTGCTTGGTAGTTGCTTTCTCGAGGGCTTCTTGGGGATGAGTAGACCTGATCAGCAGCCGGAAGCAGGGTAGGCCTCCAACAAAGGGAGTCCCAATGGGAGCTCGAGTGCTGGGATCTTTCAGTAAGTCACACTCTGGATACTCTAGAGTCAGCAAGGTGCACTCAACAGTGAGGGTCTGGGATTTCCACAGCTAGTCTTTCCCTTAGAGAGATGTCTGAGGTGACATCTCAGACTCGTTCATGGGGAGGCATCAGGATGCCCACAGCCAGACTTTCCCTTAGGGAGATCTTATCCATAGTTGAAGTGACATCCCAGTGGCTTGTTTGGGATCTTTCTCATGGTCAACCTTGGCCATGAGATAAGGCACCCCACAGGGATGGAAACTTGGCTCTTTCGGCTCCTTTCAGAGCCCTGTCCCCAGTCATTATCAGCCCTATAGAAGCCAGCACTGTTCACAAACTCAGCTTGGTTGGCATGGGTTTGGATGTGGTAGACTTCCAGAGTGATTACAGCCTACTGTGGTGAGAAGAGTGGGCTCTATTCCTGAAGGGCATTTGGGAAGTGAAGAAACTTTCCAGCAGTGCTGGCAAGCTGGAGGCTGGCCCTGGAATGCACCAGGACAGAAAGACAAGGCTGGAGCTCACCGGTGTGGTCTAGCTGGTCAATCAGGTCAGGGCTCACCTGTGTGGTCTGGCTGGTGCACCAAGACAGAAAGACAAGATTGAGGCTTACCTGTGTGGTCTGGCCAAGCCTACGGTCAAAGATAAGCACAGCTGTGGTTTGGGTTTACTTTGAAACAGTGTGTGTGTGTGTGTGTGTGTGTGAATATATATATATTCATATTCATATTCACATTTAGACCTCGTTTAAAGTATTAAGAAGTTGGAAGCAGGCCAGGGAGTGGTGGTGCATCCCTTTAATCCCAGAACTTGGGAGGGAGAGGCAGATAGATCCCTGAGTTCAAGGCTAGCCTGGTAAAGAATGATAGACAGGGAGGGAGAGGAGAGAGGGGGAAAGGGAAGGGAAGGAGGGAGGGAGAAAGAAAAAGAAAAGAAAAAGGAAGGAAAAGAGATGAGGTGGGCGGGCTGGCAACACTTGAAACAACTATATGGAGTCTTTGGGAGGTAGTTAAATAAGCTTATCAGGTAGGGGTCCCCACGACTAGATCCCCGTGGCTTTATGAAAAGAGAAATCAGAGAGATTCCTTGTCCCGTTCCCCTTCTCTTGCCTTGTGACGTCACCATGTCAGGACTGACAGAAAAATGACACATGCTCTCGGCCTCCAGTTCTCTGAACCTTTTCATAATACACGCCCAAGTCTAGGGTGTCACATTGTTATCAACAGAGACTGAAGCAATGACCCTTCTGGAAGGGCCAAGGGAAGGAATGCATGGACCAGCTAGATCCTAGACCTGCCCAGGCTCCAGCTGTGTCCTAGTACTTCCTCACCGTAGGAGGACAGGTCATGTGCAGGGTGTCTGGGATGTCTGTCACACTCATAGGATGTGGCAGGAACGCCCTCTTCATCTTCCCTGTCCTCAATAAGCAGTGTCAGGTCCCTGTTCTTAACCTGACTCACCTCCAAACCTCGTCAACCCTGTGGTAGACCTGAGAAAGACTGGGAAGAGTCATTCTAACTGCTTGAAGGCCCGTGTTTGTTCCTGTAAACACCAGAGGGTGGGCCCTGGTTCTTCTTCTGTAGAGGAGTGGACTCCATCAGCAGAATATGGCAGTGACCAGCAGCTCCCAACCTGTGGTTGTGACCCCTGTGGAGGTCAAATGATTCTTTCACAGAGGTTGCCTAAGACGGTCTGCATATCAGATATTTATAGGATGAATCAAAATTACAGTTATGAAGTAGCAACAAAAATAATCTTATGGTTGGTGGTCACCACAGCATGAGGAGCTAATTGTATTAAAGGGTCATAGCTTTAGGACGATTGAGAACCTGTGCAGGTGACAGTATAGAACCAGTAGGTACAGCTACACCCTGACATATTCCCTACACACTTCGCAAGTTTGGCAGTTGCCAGAAACATTGGCAGCCTCTGAAGCAAGTGAGAACCCCATTTCCTCAAAGCATAGGGGCCCCTGTTGTATAAATGCGGCTTCCTACTACTGGGTTATTGTGTCAGCATCCTACTATTTGCTACTATTTCCAGGAAATCATATTACTGCTTTACTGTTATTTCTGGGAAATCATGTTACCACTTACTGTTATTTCTGGGAAGTCCCATGACTTAGGATGTTGCACATCAAAGCTATTTGGTTTGGTTGATGACCTCAGTACCTTGGCTCTTGCTTCTGTTTTCTGCATGGTGTAAGGAATGAAATACAGAAAATATACCTTAAGTATTAAATCATATTGTCTGAAGTAAAAAGTTATGAGTTGAGATCATATTTTAAAAAGAGACTTAAGTGCTTTATGGCAATTTTTGTGGTAGTAGTAGTAGATCATCGACTCATTTGCATTTATTCTCACCCAAGAACTAGATTTATTCTAACAATATGATGTTTAACTCTTGAACAATACGAGAGGAATGTACCACAATGGGAAATACCATAGAGAACCATTCAAAATGAAACAAAAGTGCATTCAGCATCTAATTCAGTGGTTGTAATGGTGGGTGTAGGTCCAAGGAAACAAAAAGTCTCAAAGACATGCTCACACATCCAAGCTCTCAGCAGTATTACTTGGAAGAGTCGAAGGGTGAAGCAGCCCAAGCTGCCTTCAATAGGTGCATTGAAGAGTGTGTCACATACATACAGTGGAACACTGTTCAGCCTCAAAAAGGGACATTCTGATAGTGTGGGTGAGTTTTGAGGACATAATGCTAAGTGAAATAAGCCAGTCACCAACAGATAACACTATGTAGTGCCATGGATCCCAGGTATTAAATTGGTCAATTCATAGATCGAGAAAATCAAGTGGATGGAGGTGGTATAGCAAAGAGGACTGGGGAACAGGGGGTTGTAGTTGCATGGATTCAGGTTGTTTTTTTAATATTTGGCTTCCTTTTTATTTATTTGTAAGTATATGAGTGCCATGAAGGCCAGAAGATGTGAGATCCCCTGGAGCTGGATCTGTGTGTGTATCTGGGAACTGGACTCAGGATCTCTGGAAGAGCAGTACACATGCCTGGCTGCTGAGCAGTCTCTCCGTCCCAGGCTTCAATCTTGTATTATGAAGGTGTCCTTAGACTGGGTGGTGGTGATGACTGGCTGTACAACACTAATATACTTTATGCCCTTCAACTCTACATTGAAAATAATTCAAGTGATCAATGTGCTTTATTAAAATAGAAATAATAGTAAACAATAAATTAAACATTTTAGAAATGTAAAAGTGTATATATTGATTGAATAGTGGTTAGGCACTTGTATACATGTCCCCCCATATAGGTATTTTATAAGATTGGATATCACTGAATATCCAGTTGTTTGTTTTATATCTGAGTTCATTTTTGTACTACATAAAAACATAACCAATTCTCTGGTTTCCAGGTTTGCAATGGCTTGGAGCAGCCTAGGAAGCAGCAGCGCTCTGATCTCAATGGACCCACTGACAATAACAACATCCCAGAGGTAATTTTTTTCCAAAGATAAGAGTTCTGGACCAGAGTTCTCATGATGGAGTTGCCAGCTTTGTTATGGTCATTGCACCTCTGGGGAGAAGGAGTTCAGATCAAGCCAGCCTAGGATCACTGTCATAGGAGGAGATATGGGTGCCTTGTCCTGGGAGGAGAGGAAGGGCATATCCTGAGGACTTACAGCTGCAACTGTGCACTGTTGGTGCACTGCTGATGTTGCAGGGAACTGTGGTGTGGGGATCCTTGGTGCTTCCTGATGATGGTGTGGACATCTCTGGTCCTCCTGGTTATGGTGTTGGGCTAGGATCTCTGATGGTCCCTGATGATTATGTTAGGATCCCTGATGCTCCCTGATTACAGTGTTGGACTGGGATCTCTGATGCTCCTTGATCTAGTAGAAACTCAAGGGTAGCCTAGATTTCTCAAAAGCAGAGTCATTGTCATTTAGGGCAGTCACTTTCTGATAGGCGACCCTGTGTCCTATCGACGGTTCATGAACATCCCCACCCACCACATGCTAGCAGCCACTACCCTACACCTCAGTTATGACAACAAAATCTCTCCTGACATTGACCAATGTGTCCTTAAGGACAAAAATCATCCTGATTGAGAGCCACGGGTCTAAACCAATAATGTGGTCATGTGATTCAAATTAGGGCTTAGGCAAGTTACTTGGCCTCTTTGAGGGTAGTAGAAACAAGATGTTCTAGCTCTGTTGAAATAATTGTGATCATTAATGGACTGGCATCTAATCTCCTTTATTATGGTCTTGAAGACATGCCTAGGAAATTCTCAGGCCCAGTGGTTTGAGAACCGTTGGGCTGACTGGTCTTTAGGTGTCTTCTAACCATGACATGCTAAGCTAGGTTTGGCTTTGTAGGCTTTCGGGATCCTTCTCAGCATCCTGTTTCCCATATAAGCCATTTTCTGTGATAATCTGACTTCTTGGAAACATATATGGACTTAGACTTTTCCAGCCAGGATGGTACGCATCTTGAGAAGATTCTCGTAAGTCAGCCTTTTGCAATCATTATGTTCATTCTCTTTGTTCTTTCTCAACAGACAAAGAAGGTGGCATCGTTTCCAAGCTTTGTGGCTGGTAAGTGACTTCACATCTTATCACTCAGGAGGCAGGAACACTTTATGTCGAAGCAAATGGTCCTCTTGTGCGTGGATTTCTCCTGAGAAGCTTTCTTGGAAAGCACTGTTTCCCAAATGAGGTGCCCTGGGGCATTTGGCTCTTTGGATTCTGCATTAGCCCATGTGGGAGAGGGGCTTCCAGATCATTTCCCTGGTTTGTTGCAAGGAACAGTAAGGGCCATTTATGTATATGTCTTGCCCTCATTAACTGCATCACAGATGACACTGAGGGCTGGATTAATGCAGTGAGATGTGTCTATGTAAGTAGCTCATTCTGATCTATGTCCCATCAGCATGGTTATAATTTCATCCGAATGCAGGCTGTTCCTTTTCACACCCTCTTGCACTTTCCCCTCCCACCCTCATCAAGATTAGCAGTGCATGTTCACATTTCATAAAGACCAAGACAGACTGACTTGGTTGGTTCTGACCAGTGTTTGGGGTGAGGCACTTCTGCTTGAGGCTTGATGGAGCTGACTCAGAGTGGTCTGCATGTATCAGTTGTCATCACAGGGTCCCTTTCAGAGCAAATAACCCCTTAAGTAGGCCCTTTCTCAGCCAGGAGAATGCTTCCTCCCTCTAATGTGTTATAATAAACAATGCAAGTTTTTATTAATTCTTTCAATAAACTGATAATTAATTCTTATGAATATTTATAGGAGCAAAGTAAATGGATCTTCGAAATAGCATTAAACTTTTCCCATTCTGTTACATTTATGGTAAATAACAGAAGCCTCCAAGTTCTCCTTCAAGAATGAGTTTGAACCAGGCTTAACCAGCTTCAACTGGTTCACTCTGTTGACTGCTGTAAGCAGCTGAATGCCTTTTACTTTGGAAGAGAATTTGTTTTAAACCGTGAAAACTCATATTTAAAACCCAAGTAGACTGGATTCCCTGTTGCCCAATGCAGATATGCTCAAATGGGTTTGTCCCAACTTTTTACTTGTGGCTTTCCGACTGTCTCAAGATGCTCTGCATTAGAACACCGCATGCTTCGGTATGATGGCTGTAGTTTTCCAGGGTCTGATGATTGACAGGAAGAGACCACACCCTCCTTGTCACTCCATGGTGGTCTATGACTGGGTTCTGACCAGAAGGAGGCAACATCGATGGAAAACATGGCGTCTCACTGCCCCATTTCTCTTGTTGGGCTGAAGCTAGGGAGAGCAGGACTCAGCCACACCCTTCAGGGCTATGGGGTTTTATGGATCTAAGAAATGGACTCATCAATAAACCCTGGCTTCATTTGAAAATAGCTTCAAACTGTCTGTGGAGAGGGCATAGTTAACACAGACAGCCCCCAGTCTCATCTCTACAAGGAAGGAGGGAAGAGTGTACTCTGGAAGCTGTCCATGTGCTCCATCTGACTGTATCTTGTAGCTTTCTAGAAGGCTTAAAACTGTCTGGACCACTTAAGATTTTCTAACCTCATCAGAATGAGAGTTAAAGCTCTCATGCTCATTCAGATGGTCTAAGTTGGTAGTGAACAGCTCACATCAGGGTGGACAACTCAAAAGTTAGACCTAGTTTAGGAGAGAAACTAACTGATCATCATGAAAATATAGAAAACCGTAATCAAAAGCCCATCCCTTCATAGGAGATAATTGATATCCAACAAAATCTTCATGGACTGAAAGTCCTATAAAATGACAAAAAGAGATTGTGACGAGATCACAGGAAAACCTAGACTATAATTAATGAACTTAGGAGAACGATGTGGTGTTAGACACCTTTGCAAGTTGGAATGGATTTGGGTGTGAGGCCATACTTGACATTTGCTTATATAGCAGAGAAGCATGTGAGTGGTGTGCAGAGGTCTAGAGGGGAGCCTCTGATCATTCAGTGACTCTATCAGATTAGCATCTTTGCTTCCTTGGTCTTCAGCCTTGTAACCTCATTATCTGGATGGCCCTAGCCATTGCTTTCTATTCCAACAAGGAGAAGAGAAATGCCCAAACGTCCTTGGTTGTCTCTCCCTTACATTAAAGCATTTCTGTGAATAATCACGAGTAAAGGAGCTAGGAAGGTAGCTCAGTCATTAAAAGTGCCTGCCCTGTAGGCATGAAGACCTGAGTTTAGATTCCCAGCACCCATAGAAAAAGTCAGGCGCAGTGATGCATGTCTGTAATGCCAATGCCTAGAGACAAGCAGATCCCTGGAACGCATTGGCCAATAGCATAACCAAATTGATGAGCTCTGGTCTCATGTTCAGATAAGGAGGAATGCAATCATGGAACATGCCCAGTGTTGACTTTCGACCTCCACACACGTATGTGAAAAGGAACAGCCTGCATTCGGATGGAATTATAACCACTCTGATGAGACATAGATCAGAATGAGCCGCTTACATAGACACATCTCACTGCATTAATCCAGCCCTCAGTGTCATCTGTGATGCAGTTAATGAGGGCAAGACACATACATAAATGGCTCTTACTGTTCCTTGCATCAAACCAGGCAAATGATCTGGAAGCCCCTCTCCCACAATGGGCTAATGCAGAATCCAAAGAGCCAAATGCCCCAGGGCACCTTGTAATTATAACCATGCTGATGAGACATATCATTATGAACTGCTTACATAGACACATCTCAATGCAT
The DNA here is from genome assembly GCA_021653895.1 of Mastomys natalensis. Classification (NCBI taxonomy): domain Eukaryota; kingdom Metazoa; phylum Chordata; class Mammalia; order Rodentia; family Muridae; genus Mastomys; species Mastomys natalensis. Next base: position 673,585 of record JAJTUV010001115.1, read on the forward strand.
TAATCCAGATTTTACTTCCTCTTAAAATGAATACTTGGGGCAAGCCTGTCCAAAGAAGACTCTTAAATAGAGGTGTTCTCTTTGTTAGTGGACAAGGCTCCAGCGATGACAGATTCTGGGGCAGTGTTGACAGGTTAGGAGTCAGGTGACTCTGTGGAACCAACCACAAGGGTCATGGGAGGGGTTAGGAAAGCAAACAGCTTTTCTCTTTTACAAACATGATCATTTTTTCATTAGTACTCAATGACAGCCATTATACATGTTTTAAAATGGGAACTTTTATTGCTTAGCAGAGGGCTTTAGAGTTTGGTTTAGGTGGAGATCTGCAGAGGTGAAAATGAATTCCCTCTAGAAAGCTCTGTGGAATACCCTCCTTTTGTAACTGCACGGTATAGGAAACTCAGTTCAGATCCTGTCTTCTCTTCAGTGGAAGCTACTACTAAATCTCCTTTGACTTCCTCCTGACAGCTTCCTGAATTTATACCAGCTTATATACAGACCTTCCCTTCAAATAGATACTGCACTGGCCACGTAGGGCCTTCACCTTGCTCTTTCTTTTCTTGGTCAATGCTGGAGAGTATCCAGATCCAGCTGACTGTTTAAGGATTCATCCAGGGCGTGAACCATGGATGGACAGTGGTGTATTAACCAGTCCATTACAAACCAACTCTTAGGAGGTTTCTGGCAGCAGTGAACAGCCCTGTGTTGGTATGTGAGTTGTTCTATAGGAATATGTCTTGCATAAATCAGGGTTAGCAGCTTACGTCAACTTTAGAGCATGCTGACTTAGATGGGCACAGCTGAAGTGTCTTGCAGGAGGGGACAATAGACACAGCCCTTGCTCATTGTGCTGATAGTTTTTATGTAGCTGTGACCAAATACCTGAATAAACAACTTAAGGGAGGAAACATTTAATTTGTGTTACTATTTCAGACCGTGCTTGCCCAGCTCCAATGCAGAGGGCTTGTGGTGGTCCTGCATGTGGCAGAGCGAAACAGCTCACTGAGTGGCAGACAGGCAGGAGAAAAACAGAGAGATACAAGATACAGCCTCTAGGAATGTGTCTCCAACTGACCTACTTTCTTTAACCAGGCCCCACTTCCAAGAGCTTTCTTTACTTCCCAGTGATATCATCCAATGGATCGTTGGTGAATTGATCCATTGATTGGGTAATAGACCCCCATGATCTAGTCACCCCAATCAGAGAGTGACTGGATCATTCTCTAGAGACCAAGGCTTCTGTGAGACACTTCATATCCAAGCTATACTATGGGGAAAAAATGGCGCGGAGGCGGTGGAGTCCTGGGCCCACGCGGCAGCGGCCCACAGCAGGCCCCGGGCCCAGGTGGCAGCAGCCCGGGACCCGCGTGGTGGAAACGGGTCGCAGCGGTGGAGTCCCGGGCCCACGCGGCAGCAGGCCCGGGGCTTGCGCAGGCAGGCCCCCAGGCCCAGGCCCAGGCAGCAGGCCCCAGGCCTACGAGGCAGTGGCCCGGGGCCTGGAGGCTTCCAGGCAGCCTGTGTCACATACCGGAGGAAGGTCCCAGGTTCCAATGGCTGGAGGCTTTGGCTGCGGCGGGCCCGGGAGGCCCCAATGATACGAGGAAGTCCTTGGTTCCAAAAGGGTTTATTGTCATGGCGGTGGTAGATGGATCTGGAAGTACCCCCCCAAACTCAGGCAGACCTGAGTTAAGTAGGGAGGGAGAAAGAGGGAGGTTCTGGGGAGGGGAGGAATGCTTAATTGGCTCCGCCCTCTGACCTTCATTAGTATGTAAATCCCTAGGGCCTGAGGCCTGTAGTTACACCCTGTGCACTTTGGGAGGGGCTGTAATGACCTTCGTGACTGAACAATGTAGGTCTATGGAGATTAGACTGCTTTTCAGGACCCTGAGTTCTGGGGACGTAGCCGAACTCCTGCCGTTTCTCCCTTGGAGTCTCGGGGTTCTAGGCCCATGCCCAGCCAAGAACCAGGATACCCTTACGCAGTCCCACACTATACCAGCTCTGACAGCTGTTAATAAAAGTGCTGACTCGCCAGACTGTGCCATCCAGCTAACCTTACCCCAGGCACTAGGTATACAGTGGCATCCCATGGATTTCACATGCATATCATTCATCAGAAGTGAAGTCCAACACTGTGTCGTAAGTTCATAAGCTAAGCTAAGCCATCCGTGTCTGTCTCCTTACCTCCCTTATGGGTTTGTATCTTCCATAGAGTCTCTCTTTGTGGCCCCTGTTGGCCTCAATGTCATGATCCTCCTACTGCCGTGTCTCAAATGCTGGGATTAAGGTACAAATTACCATGCCTGGCTCGAGTCTCTTTTCCTAAACCTTTCCTGAACACTCTCATTGTGACAGAGTAATTAAGATTTACTTAAAGGAGGAAGGGTTCATTAAGCTCATGGTTTCACACGTTTCAGTCTGTGGCTGGTTGGCTCTGTTGTTTGGGGGACTGTCGTGAGACAGAACACCATGACAGAGGGCAGGTGACCAGATTCTACCTCATGGAGCTAAGATGAAGAAAGAGAGAGAGAAAGAGTCAAGGTCCCAAGTCCTCTTCAAAGTCACATGCCAATAGCCTAATTTCTTCCAGCTGTGCCTCATTCTTAAAGGTTCTATTAATTCACAATAAATCCATCAGCTGGGGCCCTGTCCTTTAATGCATGGGCTTCCGGGGACACTTCAGATCCAAATTGTTAACATAGCATTTGTGGGGCTGAGGAGATGGCTCAGTGGCCAGCTGCTTACTGTACAAGCTCAAGGGCCTGAGATACAATCTTTAACAGCCACATAACCAGACACAGTGGCATCTGCCTGTAACCCCAGTATTGTAGAGCAGGAAGGGGGTGCTGGAAATAGGCAAATCCTGGGGTGGGAGGCTTGCAGCCAGCTAGTCTATCTGGAACCTCAGGCTTTCAGTCAGCAAGAGATCCTGCCTCAAAACATAAAGTCATTTGGCATTGACCTTTGGCCTCCATGTGCACACATGAGTGTATATACATCCACACACACCATGCACACACATGTACACATCTACATACCCCAAAAACTACACTTAAAAAACACTTGCCCTTTGTCCCTTCCTCTATAGGATCTAGCCCCTCAGCCCCCCAAGATTTATTGGAGGATAATTGGAAAATACAAAATGTGCTTGTAAATGTGTACAACATGTTTTGTATAAGAATACACTGTGCTATAGTTTTTACAACTAAGCTAGTTAACACATCCTCACCTATCACAGTCCCCTTTTGTGTGAAGAGAGACTACTAAGATCCATGGTCTTAGCAAATCCCTAACCACAATCATCCCTTTGAGATCCAAGGGCTCCTCCCAGATACCCAAACCCCACATATTCTCCAGTCCTGTATAGCAAATGGTGTAGTGTACGTTTGGAACCTGTACATGCACATAGTCATCTGTACCTGATTGACCTCTCTGTGACATACAACACGGGTAAATGCTGTATAAGTGGTTATTATGCTATAGTGTTTAGGGGAAAAGGACAAGGACACATTTCTGTCCAGGTTCAGTTCACATGCAGTTAAAGGTTATTTCAATCCACAGTTGGCATTTGCATCTGCAGTCATGGTCACCATGTTCTATGCTAGTTCCGCAGGGCTCACTCTCCTGGGCTGAATGTTCTTACACTTTGACCAATGCTTGCCTGCGCTGGCTTGGCCTTTATGTTTCTTATGGATCTGTGCTACTTTTTCACTTAAAGGAAGTGAGCTCATTGGGAAGTTTTCCCCGGTTATGCTTATCTATATTTTCGTGACCTTGTTTGTTGGTTTTTCTCTACTTAGACAGAATTTCACCCTGTAGCACAGCCTTGAACTGGTAAGCCCCCTGACTCAGTCAGTCCAGGGCTAAGGTCACAGGTGAGAACAACTACACCCAGCTTTGGTTTCTTCTGACACAGGCACGCACATACACACACACACACTCCGACGACGGAGGAGCCGGAGTTTGGAGGACAAGGACGTAGCCTGGATAAACCGCAAGTTAAAAGGGATCTCATAGCTAGGGATTAGAGTAGTGTAGCAGTAAACCTGCCCAATCTAGGCGTGCTATTTATACCATAATTATTGAGTTGTGTTTTCCTTTACTGGTCTCTATCAGGTAGGAGACTTACAGCGAACAAATTTGGGGATTAAATAATTCCCTCTACTACACACACTCACAAACAGACACAAAACACACACACCACATACCCCACCCCTTCACACCCCAACCTTACTCCACCCCCCATACACACACACATTCATATATATTACTTTGCCAAAAATTTTTATGGTTTCAAATGATCCATCTTTTTCAGTCTTTAAGGTCTGCATAATCCTTACCTTGTTCAGATGGCTTTTTAAAGTTTTCATCTAGAACTTTTATGATTTAAAAAAATTAAACTTGATCCATCTGCATTTGTTTGGCATGTGGGTACAGACAGAGGTTAGTCACACATTGAGCACTGTGTGCCCAAGCAGTTAAGTAGCCGTGGCAGAATATCACTGGTGCCTTTGCCGTGTCTTCCTGGCTCTGAGTCTATGTGGGGATAGTCCACTGGGTTCCAACTGAGGCTGATTTACACACAGGATTTACAGGCATTTTACAGTATGGTGTAGTGTGTTCCTGTCCCTACCCCCATCATTCTTTTCACATCTTCCCTGGAGTCTTTGTGTGGCTGTGTGTGTGTGTGTGTGTGTGTGTGTGTGTTGTGGTGATCAGCTTGTCTAGTTATACACACAAAAATTTCTCTTGGCATCTTTATTTGGCGTGCATTAAATTTATCTAGTTAGAAGGAGAGCATCAGTTCTACAGACTAGACATCGCCCCAGCCCAAAGAGGCTTTCTGGCCCCATGAGGTCAAACGTTTGTTGTTAAAGCTTGCTCGTAACTCTGACATATATCCCTTTTGTTTATTGTTTGGTATTTTATCCCACTTATTGTTTTGATAAATGTTATCTTTTGCTCCATTCCATTTTTCTGACTTGTTTGTAAGTACAAAGAAACGTATTGATTTTTTTATATTAAATTCTAAACCATTGCTTCGGTCAATTTTCTTAGTTTTTTTCAGCTCAAAATATATTTGTATTTGTTTTCTTGGCTTCTTCCTGACATAGAATCTTACCATCTGCAAGTGAGAATGTTTGCCATCCTCCTTTCCTGTTTCCTGTCACTTTTTCTTCTTGTCTCAACGGATTGGGTAGAAAATAAGGAACATTGTTGCATAATAATGGGATATGCCACTAATTAACAAAACACAACAACCAAAAAGCAGCTCCCTTTGAGAGACCCATCCGTTTACTTTGTTATCCTAAGATTTTTACACATACAGAAATTAGAAACAGAACCATACCCATCACCCTGCACCATCACCGGCTTCAGACTCACAGTCACCACCTCTTTATGGCCTGTGGTGCTTAACCTCTAGCCCCCTTCTCCCCTGATCTCTGAAGCAATCCCATTTTTCCTTTAAGTATTTCAATTATATATCTTTAAAATATAGGAACTCTATTAAAAATAATTTCAATACCGTTACCAAACCAAAATAAAGCTAGCAGTCTTTTTTATGTGACTTTTGGGGCCAGCTAGTGTTTGCATTTGCCCATGCACAGTGTCCCTCTGAACAGAGGTCTAAACAAGCTCCCCTACTGAGCCTGGTCAATGTTATTTTATAATCCCCTTCTGTCTCTTATAGATCCTGCGCTAATCTTTTTTCTCTCTAATTTCCTTTCTGTAGCTGTGAGGAAAGCACTATGACCAAAACCGACTTTAGAGAGACAAGGTGACAGGGTTTATTTGGTTTACATTTGCCAGTGATAGTTCATCATTGAGGGAAGTCAGAGCAGGGGTTCAAGCAGGAGCTTGAACCAGAAACCATGGAGGAAGTGCTGCTTGTTGGCTTGCTCAAAACGCTTAGCCAGCTTTCTTATATAACCCAGCACCAGTGTTAGGGAAAGTACCACCCAGAATGAGCTGGGTTCTGCTCCTTCAACTAGCAATAAAGACAAGTCCCCACAGACATGTCCACATCTGGTCTAGACAGCTCTTCAAGGGAGGCTGGTTCAGAGGACTGCATCATGTTGGCAATTAAAGCTGACCACGACTGTTTTCTTTTTCACAGTGGTCTTGTTGATGCACCGTGTAAATCTCTGTATCCTACACCTGGTGGCACTTTTTGCACCCTGGCCTAGGTTGGTTGTTTCTTGATGGTATTGTCTGCATGGTCCTCTGTCCACATCCAGGAAAATGGTCAGGATTTAGATACAGGGCAGTCATAATCAGTTTGATTGTTTGGGCAGAACTTCATAAATATTATTATATCTTTTATTAGGAGTCTCACAGTATCTGGTTGTCTCTCTTTTGATGATTTTAGTGGCAGTAAATGATCATTGTCTAGATCCATTCACTGGTTATTCTAATAGCATCTTTTCCCTGCTGTTGATTCTCTGAACTCTTATACAGACAAACTTTCCCATGTCAGACAATTAGTTATCCTGATTATTGTGCACACAAGAAAAGCTGGCAAAGTCGTGAGTCCTTCTCTTTAACAATGTTTAATAGAATGGGTTTCCGTACCAACCTGTAAAAATAAACAGTGGGCTTAGGGACCATCACTGGGCATCCTTGGGTCACAGCCTGATCGGGTGGCCCTGAAGACAACTTGCTTAAGATGCCTCCATATCTCTAACCAACTGGCCTCTGGAGGTCTTATCATGATGGCCTTAGTATGTTCCAATATTCTGACATAATTTATTTATTTTGTCCTAGGAATGGAATCATTTAGTTCTTTTATCATGGAGCAAGGTGAAGTACTGTTTAGAGACTAAATCTGGGTGAGGTTGAGGCTCCTTGCTGCAGAGCTTAGGAAGTGGGCACATGTGGTATGTGGCACAGGGCTCACAGCAATCCCATCTTACACTTACTGCCAGGCAGCCCCTCACCCTGACCATGATCTGGTAAAAGTGGTGAATAGGATGTTGCTTCCAAAATTAGATTATAGACAGAGTGGTTTATGCTTCTGTCCCTCTTGCTTGTTCTGTAAGGGAGCCACACTGCTGTGCTGTGGTCCTCAGTTGCCCTCCAGAGAGGCCAGCAGGCAAGGGACCTAAGTCTCTGCCAATAGCCCTGGCAGGGAACTTGGTATTGGTCTTTCTTGCTCAGCCCTTAAGATTGTAGCAGGCTTCACAATTACCTTGACTACAGCCACCATGGAGATTCTGAGCCGGAGGCCCCAGCTGAGCCATAGCTGGATTCCCAAGATAATAAGTAAACACTTAAAACATCAAACGATGTCTTCAGCTACTAAATTCAGGGATAATTTTATGCAATTATACTCAATAAACAATAACTAGTGTACTATATTTTCAAAGTTGAACTACATAAGGATTCATACTGACATTTCTCCCAGGGTTTCGGGTTCTCGCATTTGAGCTCTCTTGTTCCTGCGTCCCAGGTTCCGATTCTCAGTGTGATTATGATTATGCATTTGTCTTAACTCTGCTAATCATGCTCCAGTTCCAGGGACAACAGTATCAGTGTTGCTAAGGACGCAGGCCCATAGGCTCAGTTAGGATTTCCTGGCTTTTATTCTTGTCTTTCCAGCAGAGCCCAGCAGGGATGGACCACCAAATGGCCTCAAGTGGGGGAAGGAACCATCTCCATCCCTGGGGAGGCTCTGGGACCGACAGTATCTCCCTTCCCATAACATCCTACCCCAGACACATACTGTGCTTGTGGCAGCTTTTTCTAATGCTTGGGAATCATGTTTAGATTTTTGCTCCTGTCACAAATGAGTATTTAGATTCATTTATTTCATTTTTCTTTGAATTTGTAGAAACAAGCTTTGGGGGGCTGGTGAGATGGCTCAGTGGTTAAGAGCACTGACTGCTCTTCCAGAAGTCCTGAGTTCAATTCCCAACAACATGGTGGCTCACTACCATCTGTAAGGGATCTGGTGCCCTCTTATCGAATGCAGGTCTACATGGAAGTAGAGCACTCGTATATATTAAACAAACAAACAAATAAATAAATACATCTTTTTTTAAAAGATATTTCAAAAAACACCAAGCTTTTGTCAATATGGCTATGGAAAGTTCTTGCATGGGTCTAAGATTAAAAACACAACACAGGGCATGCGTAAAAGTGTTCAGTCTTGGCTGCTTCCCTCCTGCATTCTCTATAGAAACCACCCCCCCATATAGACGGCCATATATAACATTTAATATAGTTTTCTTTAGATATACTATGCTTTGTATAAACCTTTAAATGGACATATGAAATAGAAACATCTTTTTTATTTTAAGTTTTATATAGGGTTTTATGGGAGTTGTGTGATGTTTCTTTACATATGTGGTTTATGCAATGGCTAATGCTGCATGTGTCTTCATTGTGAGCTTATCTCCCCGATCTCAGCGAGAGGAGGTGAATTAACATTTCCTCTCTCCACCATGCCTTTTTCCTAAACACTGGTCCTAGCCACGTGCTCAGGTTCTGCATGGTGCTAGTCGCCTTCCAAGCTGCTCCATAGGACCCCAGGGTACGGTAGCTGTGCCTGGGAGCTCCCAGGGTTTTGCATTCACAAATAGTGCCACAGAAAATGCCCCTTTCTGTTTGGCCAGGTTTTAGTTTTAATTTATTATACTTTTTTCTTGGAAGTCACTCACCCAGATACAAGAGAATACCTAGGGTGTCCTTGGCAGAGCTGGGGACTGGACTGCACTTGGTTGGCTCTGACCTTTTCTCCTCTGCCATGGCTCCACCTCCTGCAGCCACTCACGGTGTTCTAAAATACCACAGCATATCACTGGGACTTGTCCCTGTCCACAACAGTCCTGCCTATCTCAGGCTTGGATTTGTAGGTAGCACCCTCTGTTAGGAGCACAGACCACTCTGTTCAGGGGGCTTCATGGAGGACAGAGCTGCTGCAGAGCCGAGCCTTGCTCTGAAATGGGCTGAAGTGAAGAAGAAAGCACCATAGGCCTTAGAGGTGCATGGAAACTATTCCTTCCACACTTAGGGGCTCCTTCCCGTGGGTTGGTTCTTCATGGACCTGGGTGACTACCCTGGTATGTGGACTTAAGAGCACCCCTCAGAATGACACGACAGATGTGTAGCCTTTCTGAGGCTCTGGAGACAGGTGTCTGTCCCTGTGCACCGTAGTCCTCACAAAATCTGAGGCCTCTCTCCCTCTCCTCCCTCCCTCCCTCCCTCCCTCCCTCCCTCCCTCCCTCCCTCCCTCCCTCCCTCTCTCCCTCCCTCCAACTATATCCATCTGTCTGTCTCATATCTCTGCACACTTGCAATTCTCCTTTTCTCCTTAGAGCCAGAACTGGGGAACGGCTCACAGTCTGTCCCTACCCACACTCCTCTCACCCCATGGGCTGGCTCCCACCTGCTATTCCTTGAAACGGCTCCAAGGTCACCGCTGGCTGCCTTGTCAGGATGCCCAGTACATGGGGGCCCCTTGTAGATGGCCTCGTGCCATCCTGGTACAGATGGCCTTGTGTCTCTCTCCAAGCCCCTTCTCGTCATGATGCCTGGCAAAAGCTAGTTCCTGGGGCCTCCTTCTACCCCCTTTCCCCATGTCCTCTCCACAGTGGCTCACCCATGCCTATAGCTTCAGTTGGCACCGCTCAAAGCTCATTCTTAATCTTTTGTCTAACCTGGGCAGTCTCCTGAGCTGTACTTGGAAGGTGCCCTGGCTCCTGCAGCTAAACCAGTCCAAAATCCTCACTGCAAAAGCCAGTCCTTTCCCAAGGGACCCCTCATAGTAGATAGATGTCCAGTCATCTATCATGGACTCTTTTAACAATCCCTCCCAACCTCACTTCACATTCAGTGCGAATTTTGACTACATATCTCAATGCCCCATCATCTTCCTGACTATACCACTTATTGCTCGCTTGGACCACTGCAGTGGCCAGCCCCACTTAGCAGCTTTCTTTCTTCCTCTCTGTTGTTTGTCTCTCTAGAAAAAGGGGTGCTGTTGGGCCATGTCCCTGGCTGGTAGCCTGAAATGACAGTCTCCGGGATGGCTCCAGAGTTCTCACATCTGGCCAGTGTTTTCTCTACACATTGACTATTCCAGCTGCTGACTCATTCCTTGCATCAGGTCATCTGGGCATCCTTTGGTCCTTCTAAATTGGTTCTCTCTCTGTGACCCCAGGACCTTTGTGCCTGCTCTTGCCTCAGCCTGGAAGGCTCTCTCCTCTGACTTGCTGATCCCTTCCGATGTTAGAGACTTCTACTCACTCCTGTTCCTCTACCTTTTGGGCCTGCTTCTCCTTCAGGGCCACACCTTCCCTTCCTGGTACATACCACAGTTCTTCCTGATGAGTTTCTACTCTCCTGTGGTCTGGTATCAGCCTCACCCTCTGGCCAGTGAGCCATGTTTTGTGACATCACAAGTCCTCACAGTCAGGATACTGATTTGGGGAAAGTCATTTGACCTTGCTTAAAATGTCCCTTCTCATAATATGGGATAATGAGGTCGGTCTCATGGGACTGTAAATGACTGATGGCCGGGACCCTGCTGTCACACAGGGCTGGTGAGTCAGGCAAAGCAGCTGCACCTGGGGCTTCCCAGCTACACAGAATTCTACTGATTTGGCACTGTGCTCCAGCCCTACAACTACGCCCTGGAGCAGAAGTGGAAAGGTTTGGAGCTCAGGAGACTAACGGACTAGGCTGGTGTGCTGGCAGCCTCTGCCCACTCCTTACACACAGGATTTATTGTCCCACCCAGGTAGCATAGCAGAGATGTGTGATACCAGCTCCATGAGACCCCAGTACTTCCCAGTCCACAGAGCAGACAAGAGGCCGCAGGTCCAAGCTCACACCCCAGGGCTGTACAGAGCGCACAAGGACTCTCTGGACAGGACAACAGGCTCGCTAACTAAGCTGCAAACAAAGGCTGCTTCTTGCAGGGAAGGAAGAGCAGTATCTCACACCCCTCTCAACTGCACACACAGGGGACAGGAGACGGGTGAGTCAGAGGTACAGCAAGCAGGGGCAGGCTGCCCTCTGGGGATTCAGGTTCACCTGTCTGTTAAGCATTTGTAGTTGCTTGCTCTCAGTCGCCCTCTGCTGGTGTCAGCTAAGAGTTGTCGCCGGAGTTTGGCAAAGGAAGAGCAAGCACACTTCATACAAAGGGTCTGCGCCCTACACTGGTCTCAGATTAGTGAGGAGTAACAGTCCAGTCAGCATGCATGAAAACATCAGCTCAAGCCTGGTCCAGCAAGCTGGTCGGGTCACCTGGGTAACTGGCAAGAGTCATAGGGCAGCAGCTTCTGAAAGTGGGAGTCAGACTCAGAAGACAAGACCTGTCCCTGTCCCTGTCCCTCAACCTCTCTCCCATAGAACTGAGGACACCTCCCTCCCTAGTGTAGATCACAGTATTGGCTGAGTCTCACTAAGGACAGATGAAGTCCCTGCACCATCCGTGGGACACAGTGCTACACCCATCTCCTCTCTCTCTCTCTCTCTCTCTCTCTCTCTCTCTCTCTCACCACACACACACACACACACACACACACACAGACACTCACACTCACACACTTATACAGAGGTGGGAGAGGGGAGGGAGAGATTATTATTGTATTGGGCCCCGCTTGGGGGATGCAGGCCTGTGAGATGCCCCTTGGTGGGTAGACATCTCTGACCTGTCTTCACTGGAGAGAATGAGGCCGATGGTGAAAAAACTGATGTCCTTCAGCTGATGAAGCCCCAGAGGTCAGAGTGGAATCCTCTGCGTTGACAGTTCCTGTCCTTTGTGTTGCATGGCCTCAGAATCCCCTGGCTGCTACCAGCCAGCTCCAGACCCAGGTCTATGGTGCCTTTGATCACAAAAAGGACCCTGATTAGACCCTGACCATGGAGAGCAACAGGGCCTGTGAGGCTGTCTTGTCCTTGGAGGCAGGGTGTGGGAGACCTTTTGTGAGAAAGCTAGTGTGGGTCTATGACCTTCAGGAAGCGCTTGACCTGGAAAATTCCCAACTCGGGAGGAGTCTCCTAATTCTGCTCTCTTCTACTTTGGCTACCTGTGGTTTGAGCATGCCTGTCCCAATCCTGGGTCTTACTGAATTCTCTTGACCTGCTCAGATGCTGAGCAGGGCCCTCAGTTCACTCCCTGAAGTCTCTGCTGTACGCTCAGGGTAAGGTCAGAGGCTCAGGGGCCACCGGCTTGTGAGCCAAAGTTTTGATTCCTCTTCTTTATTCTTTGATCATTTGATAAGTGTATATTATTAACTTTGGTCATTTTTATACCCGGTTACCCTATCTCACCCCTCCTTCTCCTCCTAAAACCCTCCTTTCCCAACAAGCCCCCCTCCCCTTCCATGGCCTTGTGGTGTTTGTGTCATGGTGTGTATGAGAGAGAAAGGTGGGAGAGAGGAGGGAGAAGGAGAGCGAATCGCATCAGATGCCAGACTTGCCTTCCCAGGGAATCAGCGATTCCCTCAGACCTAGTAGCCATCTTCTCCTCTCAGCTGAGTTTGAACTAAGACACTCACAGACACTTGGTTGCTTTAATGGCTGAAGGTGCCTCCGACAGAAGCTGTTCCTCCCCACTCAGGGCTAAGAGCTCCTCATTGCTGGAAGCTCACACCTCTCTACTCCCAGGAGGAGCATGGGGCCAGTGTGTGGGGTCCAGAGCCACAATGTGTGTCCCCCAACCCAGCTCCCAGCACCTGCCCTTACCCTGTGTGCATGTGTGCAGTGTGTGTGGCCAGCACTGCGGAATGGGAGTCTGGTGATCTATGATAGAGTTCTAGGTGAGTGAGGCTTCATGAGAGTCCACGACGGACTGTCATCCACCAGAGAGATTCAGCTGGATTGGTCTTTTTGACCCAAGCCATAACTGAGCTAGAGGCTAGAATGGGTGACTCGAAGAAGTGCGACAGCAAAGCTGCCATCCCAGCGACAGAGGATGCAGCTGCACTGACCATCAGCAAGGGGACAGTGGCATTGGGAGGAGAAACCTGTGAGGCAGTTGTTTGCCAGGCCTCTGTGTGCTGTTGCTGGATTGCCTGTTCAAACCCAGAAAGCCTGGTCTTACCACCTCTACCTACATCCTGCCCATTCATTTCTGGATTGCCCATGGGAGCTTTTGTATCTCAAGTGCAGAACTCAATCCTTGCAACAGGCAGGACAAGCCCTGAAACGGTCACCATCTGGCCCCTCACTAGGGCTACAATGCCTAGGAACCATGGGCCACTGAGTTGGATTATTTTTGTTTTTTCAAGAAAGGTTTTTCTCTGTGTAGCCTTGACTGTTCTGAAACTCAGTCAATAGACCATGAGCTCAAGGCTGGCCTTGAGCTCATGGAGAGAGCCACCTGCCTTTGCCTCCTTAGTGCTGGGATTAAAGGCATGCACCACCATGTGGAGTTTAATGTTTTAGTTTATTAAAATTGCAGTCATTCTTCCCTTCGTGTCAATGGAGAACTGGTTCCAAGACCCCTTTGGGAGCTGCCCATGTCCCTTGTATTAAGATGTGGTTTGCACACCTTCCTGTACACTCGAATTCATCACTAGATGGCTTAAAAGTGCTTGCTGCAGTGGACGTGTCATGTGAAACAATGGTCACACTGTATGTTTTAGGGGACAACCACAAGGGAAAAGTCTGCACTTGCCCAGCGTGGCTACAGCCATCTCAGGTCTCATGGCATAGCGCATGATCTGAAGTTCACAGGCGTGGACCCCAGATACAGAGTGACAGCTGCGTCTTTGGGAACGGTGTCAGTCTTCCATGGAAGTGCTCAGAGCATGTGTGCCCATGGCCCTTGCACTGAACAATAGAGATGGAGCACTCTGTCAGCAGCCCTTCTGTGGTGCTGTCACGGTCTAGAGATAGCAGATAGAGCCAGGATGGTTTTGCCTGGCTGGGGCCTGGGTTGGGTGGGATGAGAAGCTGCAGGCTAGCAGGAGTCCCGCTGCACAGTGGAGGAAGGACCTTCACATACCTGTGTGAGAGTGTGTAATGTGCTGCTGTGTTTGGGAAGCATTCCCACCGCAGGTGTGTCACCCTGGAGGCTGAGCTATCTTGAAAGACAGTCATCTGGGGTCCCGGAGTACCCCTCATCAACCCATTCATGCAGAGGGCTCTAGCCATGTGTCAGTTATGTGACTTGTACTGGCTTCCCCTGAGCTGCAGATCCACTGCAGAGCTCAACCCTCCAGCTTCACCATCCTGGTTGCCGTGTACCTTGGGCTGGTTCCTAAGTCCCTGGTTCCTGGTGGTCCTCCTTTCAGGAAGGTCCTCACTCTGCACCTCCTCAGTTCCAGGGCCCTGTGAGCCAGAAGACCTCATTGATGGGATCATCTTTGCAGCTAACTACCTGGGCTCCACCCAGCTGCTCTCCGAGCGCAACCCCTCCAAAAACATCCGAATGATGCAGGCTCAAGAAGCTGTCAGCAGGGTCAAGGTGGGGGACTTCTGGGCCCTGAGGGTTACTTGGGTGGGCCTCTGGGAGGAGCTCTGAAATGGGGGGAGTACAGTGGGATACAGGTGCTCGGTCCAGCACAGAAGCAGCATGGTCCAGCATCTCAAAAGAGGCCTATAGCCTGGCTGGCAAATGCTTAGCTGGACACAGTTGTCACTGGCTCCTTAAACATGGTCCACTCAGTCTCTGGGAACTGATTTTCAAAGATAGCTGATAGCTCTGAAGCAGTCCCATCTTTAAGCATCTTTGTATGGAGACTTAAATCCTGTCCCAACAGTGTATTTTTAGCACTGAAGTGCTCTGGGAAGCAGGGAAGAATCCATCAAATGTCACTCAAATGCATAGCCTCGAGGAACAGTGACATACTCAAAGCTCTGTAGGCCTTTTGGCCTGTGTCGTTTTTTCCAGCAGGTGATGATGGGCAAGGGAAATATGAGACCACATTAACACCGGGGGAGGGAACGTGGCGATAGGCCCCACCCTGGATAAAGTGGAGCCTGCATATAATACCAGCCTGTGGGAATGCGGAACAGTGTGAGCCCCCATCTCTCTCCCACCACACACTAACCTTGGATGGGAACAGAGGGCACCATGAGACAAGACCATAGTGCTGGTGAGGAGAAGGCAAGGCAGGGAGTCTAGCCGGCCCCTGTCCCTTGACGAAGGCTCTGGGCCCTATGGCTCCTGACCCAGCCCTGTCTGTTTCCTGGTACTTGATCCCATCCTCTGGTATAATCATTTCTGCCACTGGGGGTGGTGAGCATGAATGGGTTCTCTTTCCTGTGTGTTCTCAGCACAGCGGTGGTGACAGTCCATCGGTCCCTGCAGGGGACTTGCAGAGTTTCAGTTCTTCCTATTAAGCACAAGGCTGAAATAAACCTCACCTCAGCTTCCTTCCTGATTTTTCTTTTCTCCTCTATGCTACTCAGAGGATGCAGAAGGCTGCTAAGATCAAGAAAAAAGCGGTGTGTAAGACCTACGTGGGCCGGAGACAGTGGTGCTTGTGTGCCTGTGTGTGTGTATGTGTGTGTGTGTGTGTAAAGGCATGTGCATGTGTGCGTCGGTGGGTTGGTGCATGTGTGCCTTGTTCTATGCATGGTGGCTTCTGGTGGGAATTCAATACCACAGAACTCACAGGCTATACTTTCTCATTAGGAGAATGCTGAATTGGGGGGTGGTGTGTGAAATGAACTCACCCCTCTCCCTTTGCCCAGGCAGGCTGGATGTTAAGAGAGTCACTTGGCAAAGCAAGATTGCAGGCCTGCGGTAGGGATGTGCGTCCCTGCAGTAGAGTGCCTGCTTGCTTGCTGTCTCGTTCTCCCTTGTGCTGCCCAGAACTAGGGAAAGTGAGAGCCTTGGGGTCCTTATGGATGGATGGGGTTCTTATCCTACTTCTGGATCTGTAGGCCCAGAAAGCCTAGAGAGATACAGGCTCTGATGGAGCGAGATACAGGGCAGTCTTTTCCAAACAGCCATCAGCAGCCAGGCTTGTTTGCTCAAGAGGACTTCTTTCTGGGCAGCACCTGGAGGTCATTGTGCAGGGCCCCTTTTATGACCTGACTACATATAGTGGGGAACACTGCTGGCTGAGCCATGGCCCATCCTGATCCCTGGTATCCTTTCATAGGATTTTGCTTCTCTCCATCTTTGCCAGGGCAGGTCACAGATTACCAACCCCTTCCCTGGCAGGTGCCCATCCCCTTTGTCAGTTTCTCCTCCATCTGTTTACCCACTGTTCAAGTCTAGTCCACATGAGTTTCTTCACTCAAATTCCTTCACTGAACTCAGCCAACCTATAACATTGTTTTAATTTACTTCTGACTTTTCCTACTTTTGAGCCGTAAACCCACGGCATCGCATATAAGGTATAGTGCCACCTATGTCTGAAGATGTTATGGTGGAATAATGAAACCCATTTATGTTGTATGCTACCCTAAACAATTCATTTCAAATTATGATGCTAGGGATTCCATTGACATCAAATACAACCCAGGTTTTGTTTTTCAAGCAGAGGGAAAAGCCCTTCATATTCCTGAAGATTTTTTTCTTCAACTGGATTGTCTAGAAGTTCTTTTTCCCCCTAATTATTTCAAAGTAGCATTACCTTGTAGTAGACAAACTGCTCCCAAAGATCTTTAAAACAAAACTAAAATGTATATAGTCACTGAAATACTGGGCCTCTCTTTGAATTAGAATTCTGTGGGGAGAATTTCAATTGGAAGTTTGTCTTCTGAGTAATTAAATCCCACTTTCTGCTATGTTGTCATGGAGGATACCACCTTGGGCTCCTTAGTAACTGCACTGAATTATTTACTCCAGCAGGTCCTACAAGGGTGGGAGGTGAGGCCGATTCTTTTTCAGTGCTACTGTGAGGTAACTGGGATTCTCACAGGTGTGAAAACCAATTAGACGCTGCCTTGCTTAGGGACAGCCCTTGAGTAGCTACTCAGCCTCCAGAGCAGGAGGTTGAAACACAGCTGACAGACTGACAGACGCAGCTGCTTCCAGTGATGGCCACAAACGAGGTGTGGCAGCTTCCCCTACCTGCATGTCACTGTCCCTTGATGCTCCTTCCTGGTCCTGTTCTCCATCTCTCATGGATTTTTGGAAGGCCTGACCATGGCATCCATGTGATTGTAAACATTTAAGCAAAAAGGAAGGGGTAGGCTTGAGTCAAACCTCTTCGAGAACACGGCTCCCATCTTAGAGTCTCCAACCTCAAGAATGTACCTGGAGTGTACGACAGTCACTGAACCTAGCAAGAATTAGCCAGGGGACCATGCTTGCTGCCAAGGAGGTACCTTCATGGCAAGCTGCCTCTTCTCTCTGTGATCTGGGCCCTGAGAACTCATATTTTAGAGGGATCCCTCAGCAAGCCTACAGGCTTCCTGTGGCTACTCCATTTTGGATTAGTGTTTCCTTGCATGTCACCTCAGGTCACTGAGTGTCAGGCGGTGAACTGTGGTGGACCTTTGGGTTGTAACCACATGTATTGTTCTTTCTCAGAACTCTGAGGGTGATGCTCAGACACTGACAGAAGTAGACCTCTTCATCTCTACCCAGAGGATCAAAGTCTTAAACGCTGACACGCAGGTAAGAAAGACAGAGTCATGATAACCAGCTCCCTCACCTGGGACCCTAGGGCCAGAAGAGTTCTCCCCAGGAGGAGTGAGTGTCTATGCCCAGGGGAAGGGCACCTTTGTTTATCTGTCACTGTCAGGGAATCAGGAGGTGACATGGTAGACCACTGGTTCTCAACCTTCCTGATGCTACGTACGGCGCTTTAATAATCTCCCCATGCTGTATGACCCCCAACCATAAGATTATTTGCGTTGCTACTTCATACCTGTTAATTGTTGTACTCTGTGATGAACCATAATGTGACTATTTTTGGAGACAGAGGTTTGCCAAAGGGGTTGTGACCTACAAGTTGAGAACCGCTGCCCTAGACTTGCCCAGATCCCTTTCATCCTGAAGCTGATGGTCTTGCCAACATTTCTTGCAATGTGGAAAGTACAAAATGGCGACTTAAAATGACACCACACTTTCTATCACTGACTGGCATTCCCCTATGAACCGGTCCTCCGCGTCTCCCCTGCTCACTTTCCTGCTAGACTCTTGAGAGTTACGTAACACTCTTGGTGTTAGGTCAACGGCCTCCCTCCAATGTTTTTTACATTCTGAGACCGTAAGATATTTGTCAATAACTTTGTACCTTACCTTCCTCAGACCTGATCCAGGCATCTTTCTCAGGGACCCATAGTTTGTTTCAGTAGACAATGACGTAGAGAAACAAGGACCTGGCTGTGGTCATGTTCCCTGTTACCTTGTGTCATTGCTACCAAGCCCTGGCAGGTCGCAGAGCTAGACTGCACATGCTGAGAAAAGCCGTGAGTTCATCATACTCGAAGCTCAATTGGGATTGTAGAGCTCACCCCCCTATTTCCCACCCCACACACCCCCACCCCCATTCTCCACACTCCCTTTGTCTTGCAGTATGAACCCTGGTTCCCAGCATCACTGTGTTTCTACCACTTAATTAACTCTTCATTCCTGGGGGTGGGGTGGGGAGGAATTCCTGAGCCAATCAGCTTCAATGAGGAAAGGTTTGTTTGACTCACTGTTGGGAGGCGAGAGTCTACAGCAGTGGTTCTCAACCTGGGATCCCATATCAGATATTTTACACTACGATTCATAACAGTAACAAAATCACAGTCGTGAAGTAGCAATGAGATGATTTTATGGTTGGAAGGCAGGGATCACCACAGCTTGAGGAGAACAGTATTAAAGGGTCGCAGGGTTAGGAAGGCTGGTCCACAGCCTACTTCCTGATCCTGCTGCTCACACACACGGTGCAGCCACCGTCATGGGAACACATGGCAGAGGGAGCTGCTTAGTTCCTAGTGGCTTTCAAGAGAAGGGAGGGGAACCTGTGTGCCCTGAGATCTAATAAGCCCTAGGATGTGTTTCTAGTGACCTAGCATTTGTTCAGCCAGGCCTAGCCTCCTCAAGGTTCTGCCACAGGTGGGCCCTTTGGGGACATTTCCCATCTAGCTGCAGTGGTCTGCAAAGGGAAGGGTAGCTATCTGAGTGAAGTGCAGGAGAATCCTGCTGCATTTGCCTAGTCTGTTCCCAGGAACTTGTCATTTCAGTGAGTGCCACCGCCATGTGAAGTTTATCTGCCAAGGGGGTGTCTCCGCACCCAGGGTCCTGTCTAGGGACTGGTCATATTAGGACCCTCTTCCTGGCACGTAACAAGACTGGGGTCCCAGAAAGAGTGGCAGTGTCCCACTTAGTTAGGCCCTACTGTCGACACAAACCTGTTGGACAGTGGGGATCCTGCTTGGCAGACAGTGCGGGTGGCAGCTTCTCTGAAATATACTTCCCATGTGCCAGCTGAGGGTGAGCCATGTAGACAGGCCTCTCTTGGGACCATCTAGCCTACTGAGGTGATCCTTTGTTTCCGTACCCTATCCCTGGCTGATGCTCCAGCCAGAACGCTGTCCCCAGGGACAGGAGAACGGGCTGTCAATAGGTAGCAAGCTTACGCCAAGGCACCGTTTAGAATGAACTGGACGGAGATGTCAACAGGAAACTGGTGTGGATGGAACACTGGAACACTGGCTGGAGGGTGGGAACTTGTGAGAGAGTAGAGGCTGATGTGGCCAGGCATGGCCAAGGGGGTGGGGCCACCACAGTGACAGGCAGCTTCTGTCCATGAGGAACCAGAGCTAGGGGGATGACTTGCTAGTGGACAGTGTCTCTCATGCTGAAGGTCTGGCCCCCACTGTCCCTGGGCTGTTGCCCCGCTCCTGTGCTGTGGATGCTGAGCCGCCTTCATAACCTTAGCAAAACGTACATCACCAACTAGATCAGTGGATCCCAACCTGTGGGTCCTGACCCCTTTGGGTCTTTCACAGGGTTGCATATCAGATATCCTACATATCAGAGATTTACGTTACAATTCATAGCAGTGGCAACATTACAGTTATGAAGTGAAAAAAAATGATTTTATGGTTGGGGTCACCACACCATGGGGAGGCTGCATTAAAGGGTCACAGTATTAGGAAGGTTGAGAACTACTGGCCTAGACAGATGCATGCATTGCACACCACATGAAATAGATTCTGTGCAGAAGAAAAGAGCTCCCGAGGTCAGAGACTCAGAAACACCAGATTTCCCTTTGTAACAGGAGAACAAAGGTACAAAAGACCAACTGATTAGGTTTTCAGAGCCTTTGTGAGTAGCCTTGTTAAGACGGGGTCATGGGCAAGATGCCCAAGGAGATTCTCATCAAGTGACAAAAGGCACCAAGAGTTATGGGCCTGGCGAGGGACCACTATGGAGACTCACTGGGGACCGCAGGCTGGCTCGCTACGTCATCTCCTGACTTATGACAAACTCATCATTGGCCTCATGCAGGAAAGCTGGGAGGGCATTGAGTCAGCCTGTGGGAGCACATTATATGTTACTGGGATGTGCTGGGCTTTGGCACAGGCCCGCTCCTTCTCCGAGGATGGAGAGCCCCACCCACGTCTCACAGGTCACATTGTCCAGGATCCAGCATCATCATGAAACATTGTGTTTACTAGAGCTGTGATTCTCAGCAAGGGCCATTTAAATACTGTCCCCTCTAAGACATTTGGCAATGACCAGAGATATTTCTGGTTTTGGCATCCCAGTGGGTAAAGGTCAGAGATGGCTTCCAGCTTCGAGTGTGTGGGATAGCCCTGCTTTCCACAATAGAGTGAACGAACTGGCCCCAAATGGTAGTAAGGTCAAGGTACAACCCTCCAGAGCAGACTGATTGTGAGTGGCGAATACTCTCTGTGTTCCCTGATGTGGCCTCTCCTCCTTGCAGGAAACCATGATGGACCATGCTTTGCGCACCATCTCCTACATTGCAGACATCGGGAACATCGTGGTTCTGATGGCTAGGCGCCGCATGCCCCGGTCAGCCTCTCAGGACTGCATCGAGACCACGCCTGGGGCCCAGGAGGGGAAGAAGCAGTACAAGATGATTTGCCACGTGTTCGAGTCAGAGGATGTAAGTAAAGGCTAGGACATGGGTGAAGGAAGCTGGCCCCTCTCCCAGTAGCCAGCAAGCCACTCAGCTCCAGAGTCCACCCCGCAGGCAACCCAGGAGAGGAACGAGTGCCCCCACCTCACACTTGCACCTCTGAATAGAGTGAATGGTTTTATTTCCCTTCGTAGAGAGGTGCTTCCAGAGCTGTTAAACGCATAACAACTGTCTTACCAAAGAAGCCATCCTATACAGCCTCTCGCCCCTTAAATGAAGTTCATCTTTGCCTACATTCTCTGTTATTAAAATGCACCTTGCATGCCAAGGTTGCACAGAAAGATGCACCTGCTCCAAGGCTGGGTGGGCTCTGCCTTTGCTGTGTCATTTTGCCATGTAACATTGTTACTATGTAACAAGTTACGACTTTTTTTTTTTGAAATTTTAAATACCTTTTCAAATTTTAAATACCATGGATCCACTAAGAGATCCTGGGGGCATAGAAGGCTGTGATCCTAGGTCCTCAGAAGCTGAGGCAGTGGGATCATGTCTGCCAGCCAGAACTGCCAAAAGAAGGAAGAGGAAGGAAGGAAAGAAAGAAGGAAAGAAGGAAGGAGGGAGGGAGGGAAAATAAATACTTGTTTTTAGTAACCGAAACAAAACTAGAGATGACCTTGGGGTGGGGGTGAGGCTTGATTGAGGTCCTTGAAGGCTGACCTTCCTGAAGCCTTCCTGAAAGACTACAGTTGGGCTGTCATCGTTTCTCTGTTGACCTATTCCTTCTGTGAAGAGGCTGCCCCAAGCTTTTGTCAATGGTGGCAGTATTGTGGCATCAGCAGTCACCCAGGGGGCTAAGGCGTGCCTGGCCACAGGACTCCCAAGCCTCGGTGTAGGATCCATACATTTCATGATTCGAAACCCGGTATAGAATCTTTATCTGAAAACAAGGTTCAAAACAGTGTGTGAGGACTGTCATCTTTTTTTCTAAGGCACCAATGGAAAGTGCTTTGGAGCAAGGAGTGTTTTATAATGCAGACCAGGATTTCCATACAGACCTACCACTCTGTGCACGGTCCTCCACTTCCCATCTTTACACAGTGGACAGATGGACAGGCATGCTTGTGTGGTTGGGCGTTTGGGGATGTCTTAGAGAGCCAGTGCGGTAGATGTCAAATGATGGAGAGAGCAAGCACGAGACAGCAAGTAAGGGTCGTGTGCAGAGGGTGGAGAGCAGCAAAGGAGCCCAGGTTCGGCTGGGGCAGACATCTTTGCGGCATAGTGAGGGTAGAATCCAAGTTACATAGACATGAAGGAGTGAGGGGAAACCGCTCCATCAATGTCAGGCACCCCAGAGCAGCTGCTCAGAGAGAGGACATGATGGTAGCCCTGTCCTGCTGAGTCCTGGGTAGCCCTCTGTAAGGTAGAGGGCACTGGGGATAAAGCAAGAGTAGATATTGCTATGGAGGTGACAGAGCCAGGGAGAGCAATACTGGGCACAATCTCCTCCTGACTGCTTGCTCTAGGACCTTGAGCCCACCTGCAGGAGGCCACTAGGCACTAAGGCCCCTGCACCTACCCCTCAGGTTATCTGTGTTCTTTAGCAGCCTGTGTCCACAGGCCTGGCTGTGAGCTGGAACAAGCAAGGAACCCCTGACGGATGGGCTGGAGTTGTGCCTCAGTTAGTGAGCCCTTTGAGTTGGCTCCTATCCCAGGAGGAGGGAAACAAGGACACAAGGGCAAGGGTTAGGGTGGAAGGCAGCAAGGGATGTGGGGACAGCAAGGGCAGATGGGACAGCAAGGGCAGGTGGGGACAGCAAGGGCAGGTGGGGACAGCAAGGGCAGGTGGGGACAGCAAGGGCAGGTGGGGACAAAAGTAGTGCAAGAAGTGCAAACTCCATAGCTCCATGGATTGTTTTTGAAGAGGTGATCGTTCTAACGTGTGTAGCTGACTTAAGTCTCTCAGGCATTTCCATAGGGGTAGGAAGAGGAGGCATAATATATATAGCAAGAAGAGTAGGTTGGAAGATGGAAACGGCTCGGAAGAACCCACTCTGGAGCTTTCATGGCAAAGACGTCTGATACAGTCATTCTGTCCTTCCCAGGTGGAGACATAAGGGTTTGGCGGCTGGAGCACTGAGATGTCAGTTAAACAGGGCAGCCCCTCCAATCTGTGGCCCTTCTCTAAGCCCTTCCCTCCCTTGTGGTTTTCACAGTCCCCACTTTGCCTGTTTACTACTAAGTCCCTCAAATCCATCAGTTCCTTTCCGTATCTGAGCCAGCAGCGCCACCTAGTGGTTGATTGGCCACCACATCCACCTTCTGCTAACACACAGATGTGGGAACAGCAAGAACATTGTGGCATCCTTCCTCTGGGCTGTTCCGGGCCTGATTTGGGCAGGCAGTTCAGCTTAGAATCAGTCCATATTTAAAGCAATGGATCTGAGATGTGATCCAGTCCAGCTTGATTTTAGATGCGTTTATTCATCAGGGAGCACTTAAATCACATATTGTACGGGGGAGAAAAGAATTGAAGCCAGCCCCTCTGTTCTCAGATCATACCGAACCAAGGTTTTTCAGGGTTACCCTGCAGAGGCCCCTCAATGGCAGGTGTTGGGAGGAGGGACATAGGGAGGACTTGGACTGGGTGGTGCTCACACAGCAAGGGGGTTAGGGTTGGGGAGGGAGATGTTGGTTTTGCTATGCACTGAGATGTCCCCAAAGTTCCACGCCTTCCTAAGACTGCACGGCTCCAAGCATGCTTGGTGTGTTCTGGGAGATGTCCACCTTAGAGCTTGTCTCCCACTGTCCCACTTACACTGAAGGCAGGAAGGCCCTGTCCTGTCCATCAGTGTCCAGGCCTTCATAGGTTTCTTTCTGCTGGCATAGAAAGAAGTAATGTCCCCAGTGACATGCAGTCTACTCTGGGTCACAGTCCATGCCTCTCATGATCCTCAGCTTGTCACACTCTTCCATACCATAGCAATGTGGTACACACACCAGTCTCCAGCTATTTGGATTTTGTAATTCTGGAGGGATAGAATAGACAGATAACCATGTATGTGACACTTCTGGGTTAGGGGTGGGACCTCAGCTCTATTTTTGTTTTAAGAATAAAATAGGTAAAATAGAAATATATTTCCGTTTCTAATTAAAGCAATAAAGTCTGGTATTTAGCAGATACTTCCACTTTACCATTTTCTGTGATTCTTACAAAAACCTTGCTTTGTCCCACTGTCTGGACATGAAGTAGCAGGGACAGCAGAGAGGCTCATCATGGTGCCCTGAGGCAGGGCGTGAGTGGCAGACAGCTTTCACCATCCTAGAGCTCAGAGTCACTCCCTCAAACGAGGACTCCTTTGAAGGCCTATGGGCCCTAGTAGAGCCTGTGTGTCCGTGCTTTGGTCTAGCACGCCTTTCTTCCTTCCCACAGGCCCAGCTGATAGCCCAGTCAATTGGGCAGGCCTTCAGTGTGGCCTACCAGGAGTTCCTGAGAGCCAATGGCATCAACCCTGAAGACCTGAGCCAGAAGGAGTATAGCGACATCATAAATACCCAGGAGATGTATAATGACGACCTTATCCACTTCTCAAACTCGGAGAACTGCAAGGAGGTAAGCCACATCAACTGGGGCCTCCAAAACTTTCTCTGTTCGACCCTGCTCTCCAAAATGAACCCCCTCAGGGATGGGCTAGGCAGCTCGGATGTGGGGGCTATCTCAGTGCTTCCCCCATTTCAGCTCACCAGACAATGATGAGCGCAAGGCTTCCGGTCCTCACACCATTGTGTCCAGCACAGAGACCCTGGGGGCGTCTTTTTCCTGCCTTGGAGATATGCACTTAGATAAGAGATGAGATCCTTGCTACAGAGACAAAGATTTCCATCAGTCTTAATAGCCCTGAAAATGTGCCTTTTAATGTTGTCTCCATCCACTGGGCTTAGCACTAGGAGATATTTCTGAGACACTCGTGGGAGGCATCTTTAAAATAGGGAGCGCGGGTGCGTTGGCAGGGAAGTTCTGAAATTGCTGGTTGGTTGCAGAGGCCCTAGCAGATCCCAGAAGCTTTCCCTGGGGGCTTTGGAATGAATGAGTGTGCTCCTGGGGGAATTAATGAATGCTTTTATGTGTCTGTTAGAGGAGTGAGTGAATAAATTAGCCTGGATCCTTGTTCAGTGCATGCCTGATCCTGGCTTCTTGGATGTGTGGTAGGTAGCTGTTTATTAAAGCAAAGAAAACTATAGGACTTTCAAGATGAGAGTAAAGGCAAGACCATGGACTAGGCTCTAGAGAGGTTTGGTAGGTGGGAGAGCTCCAGGACCTTGGAGCTATACTTGTATCCTGGGATCCGTGCTGAGTATGGCAGGAAAAGGGACTCTATACTTCTCATTTCCCAGAATGCTCCTGAGCCCTGGATTTGCTCTGGACCTTGGAAGCCAGAGCAGGGTGAGTGGGTCCAGAAGAAGGGTCCTCCTCTCAGGTTCAGACCTTTCCTAGCTGAGGTAAACTGGCCTCTGCCCAAGAGCAGAACAGGAACCATGAGACCAAATCCCATCAAGCCTTCCCCCCATGCTGGGCCACCAGTGGGCCCTCTCACACTGTCCCTGCTCCTGCAGCTGCAGTTGGAGAAGCACAAGGGTGAGATTCTGGGTGTGGTGGTCGTGGAATCAGGCTGGGGCTCCATCCTGCCCACTGTGATCCTGGCAAACATGATGAACGGCGGTCCAGCAGCTCGCTCAGGGAAGCTGAGTATTGGGGACCAGATCATGTCCATCAACGGCACCAGCCTGGTGGGACTGCCCCTTGCTACCTGCCAGGGCATCATCAAGGTGGGTCCATAGCCCTCACTTGACACTGAAGCCCAGAGAGACTTTCCCAGTGAAGGGTCCATGACAGTCAGCTGATCCTAAGACTAGCCCATACCTGAAGTCAAAGAAAGACCCAAGCTTCCGCAGCATGGGAAGAGGGAGGTGTCCTCTCACTCCAGGCAAGATGCTGAGGACGTATATAAGTAGAGTATGTAGTAGAGTAATGACTTAGGCTGCTGTGCCTGGGATATTCTGAGGTTACCCTATAGGAGGCACTTCTAGATGCTTAGTCATGGCTGCCTAAGCGCTGGGCTGTGTTATGTGGACAGGGTACTGAGAGGCTGGATTTCTTTCTGACTACCTGGCCTGTGAGCTTGGGGCTTTGGGAGGTATTGAGGCAAAGGGAACACAAGTAGGTAGGGTCAGGTCTTCATACCGCCCAGTTCAAGACTCAAGGCAGTTGGTACTGGTATTGGTTGGCAGCACTGCAAGCCCTGCTTAGCTGCCCCGTCTCCTCCACCCTTTGTAGTCATGCAACTGGGTTAAGCCCCAGTATTCTTTCAACATAAGGGTTTTTTCCAAAGACTAGAATGTTACATAAAGGGGCTTTAGGAGCCTACCTGGAGAAGCCTCTGTCCAATAGGACAGATACATACTGGCCCAGCCTAGCTTTGGCTGTGCTATGTTTCCTGGGAGCCCTGTACGTATGTCCATCTCTGGGTAAGTTTAAATTATGACCATGAAAGGCCAAGCTACTGTGACCTGGGGTACTGGGAAGGACCTGTCTGCTGGAGAGCCTGTAGTTCCTCTTGGCTCCTAGCTAGCCTGTCCTGATGTAGCTCCCGAGTCCCCAGCAACTCCTCAGGGTCTCATTGAGCAGGAATGTTCCTCTCGGGAGTCCATCTCCCAAGAGGAGGGCCTTTGGTTAGACAGCGAGAGAGTTCTTTTGTATACAGCCTAGTGACAGCCCCTCCCGGGACCCCTGAGTGTGATCCAGGCATTCGGCCCTTCAGCTTTTCTTAATGCGCTCCCAGAGAAAACTAGGGCCCAGCTAGTGACTTGCCTCCCTGTTCCGCAGGGCCTGAAGAACCAAACACAGGTGAAGCTCAACATTGTCAGCTGTCCCCCGGTCACCACAGTCCTCATCAAACGTCCAGACCTCAAGTACCAGCTGGGCTTCAGCGTGCAAAATGGAATCGTGAGTCCAGCCCCACACTCCCCGCCTGGGCTACCCACTCCATGTGTAGGGACTGGGCACTGAAGGCTGGGGTACTACTCTGCCCATTGAAAGCTCTCCAGGCCGACATCCAGGCCCAATAGATCTGGATGGGGCATGCTGGCCGAGGCGGACAAGAAGGGCCAGGGTGTGGCTAGGATCCCTTAAACCCAGATCATTCCCCACTCCCACCCCCAGGATTATTCTCATTGAGTGCTTACTTGCAAGGGGGCATGGCAAGGCTTGCTAGCCATTGTAGCCTGGACAGCCAGCCACATGCTAGCATCACATGCACTGTGCTCAACAAACGCATCTTGATCTACTCATTGTTTCATTCATTCAGGACCTTTGTTCATCCATCCAGCAGACATGTGTAAACTATCTGCTCCATGCCAGGCTCTGCAGCAGGCATTAAGGACACAGGAGGCCTTTCTTGAGGAAGGGATGCTGGGCCAAGCATCTACCTGCTTGGCTTATCCTAAGCATAAGTTCTTCCATTGGGCACTACCTTGCCTGACCTGTTTAGCCAGCATGGACTGGGGCTCCTTGGTTTCTGTCCTGCAAAGGTCCTGAAGAGCCACACTACTACCACTGAATAAGTATAGAAGGGGCCATAGCCCTGCTTGCTTAAACCAGCTCTGAGTGCTACAGAGAGAGGCGGAGTTTGCAAGGAAGAGAGGGTGATGTGGGTGCTCTCCAACAGCCATGAAGAAAAGCACTAGGGGAGTATTCTAGAAAGACAACCACCAATGAGAGAATGGTCTTCACTGTTTCCTGTGGGGTCTCAGACCTGGGGTCCAGTTTGCTTTTGTGTAAATCACATAGCCTGCAAGGGTGCCTGTGTACAGTGGGGCTGGAGAGGGGCAGGTGTTAAGAAGTAGGGGAGGGACTGTTTTGAGCTTATGGGGACTAAATTAAGATTAGTAATTGAAGGGGACCTTGTAATGGCTCAGGTCCTCCTGTCATTGTCCAGTGAGGCATGAGGGCCATACCCATCCCGATGTCTTTTTCCTGGAGAGGGGATACTTTTGACATCAACCCCTATGCAGTCAGGCTTGTCCCTCAGGGAACTCAGATAGATATTTTAAACTTTTATTTATATTCCCCTGCAGTGCTTAGCCTCGCAGCCTAAGCAAGAATTCAGATCGCCAGTCAGAGAGGGTTCTGGGTAGCTCCTCTCTGCTTGGTCTACGGGTGGAAGTCCCCTCTTTTAGGCTGGGTGGAGATGGGTTTGAGGAACACCCTGGATAAAGTAACAACCTCATCTTGAGTCTCGTGGTCCTCCATAGCTAACTTAGGATAATGTATCTGAATAGGTTTTGCTACCGAATTATCTATCTGTTATATCACAAAGTTAGTCAGCCTATTTAAGGCCCGGGACTAAAAGAAATCAGCAGAAATAACCCAGTTAATGGTCCCAAGATGGGAGGAAGTGGGGTTGACAACCATGGAGAGGTTGAAAACCAGTCCTTGTACCAGCTCTCATCATTCTTTCTCTTTCTCTTTCTCTTTCTCTCTTCTCTTTCTCTTTCTCTTTCTCTTTCTCTTTCTCTTTCTCTCTCTGTCTTTTCTCTGGGCCTTCTCATGTTCTCATGTTCTCTTTAACCATCCCTGTCTTGTCTATGTAAGAGCAACATTCTTCTTTAAGGGCTGTATGCAGTCAAGAGCTGTACACAGTCTTTTCTATTGCAGAAGAGTAAATCAAGTCCAATAAAGTCCTTTGCAATTTTTGGAGATCAATTCAGACATCGAAATGAGGGATTTCTTCAGATTAGTGATGTCAATCTCTAGCTGTTTGGTGTCCTTGTCAATGGCCCATCAAAGGTCTGAGTAGTATAAGTCTGGAGGCCAGCATCAGGATTAGAGCTTCTACCAGCAGACATGGGGGGAGGGGGATTAGTAGGGAGAGAAGGAAGACCCTGTAGCAAGCCAGGTAGGACATGAGAGGATAGAGCAGAAGGTAAGGTGTATATGTTGATAGGGCTGGAGCTGGAGATGGGGACTGGAGGTCTAAAGGGCCTGCAACACTCTCCTCCCGGAGGAGGCCTGTGGGATGGAGGGGAGCCGGTTGAGGACAGTGAGGTGTGGGTGTTGGAGTTGGGGCTGCAGAGTTCAGAAGGCTGGCTCTGAAGCGTTTGGAGTTGATGGAAGAAATGTATAAATTTGAGTACAAATTGTTGTTAGTCTCCCAAGGTCATGGACATGTAGGAGCAGGTTTTATAAGGTCAGACTGGACCTTGCTCAGGATCTGACTTAGGGGTGATGATGAGGACCCAGTCAAGTAAGACTGAAACTCTGGGATATCCCCTCAGCCATACCTGCCACTGAGTCCTACTTTCCCAGTGTTCCTGGCAAAGAAATGATGCAAACATCATGAAGGCCCTGCTTAAGCTGTGAGTGGCTATTGGGGTATCATAGATTTGGGGACACATGGGACAGGAGTACTAATGTGTTTCTATGTAGGACTTAAGATTTCAGAGGCCTGTAAGGCCTTCGGTACTTCCATCAGCCCCACCAGTGGCTGACCAGCCAGCCTCCCTGACTGAGCCGCAGGGAGCAGAGCGTCCCCCCACCCCCACTTATGCACTCTGAGTCTCCTGGAGATGCCTGCCTACCTCAGAGCTGGTTTTGCATAAGTGCTTTTTCCATTTGCAGCCTCATCAAACTCCAAGTAGAATGCATTAGTTTGCAGACAGGCCCCAGATGACCCAATTAAGGCTATTTCCATATGGATTTCCCCCTTTCTCTTCCCATGCTAGCTCCCAAGAAGTCAAGGACTTTTCAGCTTGGAGACTCCCTAGAGTGCATACTGAGCAGTTAGAACACACAGAGGCCCCTGCAGCAGGGGGAGGGGGAGGCCTCCTTTTGGAGGGCCAACAGCAACCATCTACATGACAGCTCCCTCAGGCATCTCCTGTTCCCCTTCCCTGCTCCCATATTCCCAGTGCCTTGTAATCCACAGCCTGAGTCTACCTCCCAGCAGACACCCTACCAAGACACAAGCTTCACTCTTACCTTCTTCCCCCTTTGTTCTTTTTCTCTAATTTCCAAACACCAGTGGCAAAAAGGAATTGAAACAAAGTAGCATCCTCAGACCACCCTGCAACACTTTGCTCACGATCTTCAAAGAACCTGTTGCAGCTATCACAAAATATCCTTACCGCACTTTGGAGAAAGACTCAAATCAATGTTTAATGCTTGTAGGTAGGCAGTCTGGTGAGAAGAGCCCTGGTGGGACAGAGCTGGCCCCAGCTTCCTGGGCAGTGGTGACCTCAAGCACAGCTGCCCACTTTGTGCTCTAACACCTCTGCTGGATCCTCAGTTAGTGTCTGGGCTCTAGAATGGTAATTGGGCTCACCCGACACAGGCGGTGTCCCTGGGCTGTGACATCAGTATTCTTTCATGTCCCAACCAAGGCACATGCCTCCTTCCAGGAAGGGAAGGATCCTGAGTACTGAGAGGGTCAGCCTATGGGTATCACATCAGGCTCCCCACTCACACTGCTATGGAAAATAAGCAAAACTCACCAAAGAAATGGTTACGAGAGGCACGGGACTGCCAGAGCTTTGGTTATGTGAGCGATGAGGGAGATGAGGGTGGACTGTGGAGGTAGATGAGGTTAGATGAGGAACCCCTAAACCTAGTGCTCTGATACATGGTAAGCCATTACCAAACAGTACACACATTTCTGAGTGGCGCTTGGGGCTCAGCCCAGGGTCCCACGGAGAGTTGTCACTAAGGCAAGATCATCTGTAAATGAGGAGTACACGATTTTCCTGCCTGGCTCCTGCCACCACCCACACCCATGTCTTCTGTGGGCATCTGATCTTTAGGGTGCTGGACCCTGTGTCATCGTTTCCTACCCTTAAGTCTGAAGACGTGTAAAGTGTCATAAAACTATGAGATACTAGTACCTATAGAGTCCTGTCAACGTCAACAGAAGCTTTCATATGAGATGTAGGCCCTGAGGCACCAGAGGTCCTGGGTCAGCCCGCCTGGACTCTCCAACTTGGCAGGGGAGTATTGATACCTCTGGACCAGCCTTCCTGACTTCAGACCCAGTCAGTGAGATGTGACCCAGGCTGGATACTGGAGCAACACTAAGGAGATGTATTAGACTGGGTTCTCTAGAGAAACAGAACTGATCATATATACATATACATATATACATATATACATATACATGTATGTGTATATATAATATATATGTAATTATATAATTACATATATAGATGTATATATAGTTATATATAGTTATATAGTTACATATATAGTTATATTCTAATTAGTATGCACACACATATGTATGCATGTATTAGAGTGGCTGACAGCTTATGGTCTGACAATTCCAACAATGGCTACCTCTCAATGGAAATTTCAAGAATCCAGTACTTGTTTAGTCCATGATGCTGGATGTCTCAGCTGGTTTTCAGCTTATACCAGAATCCCGGAATCATGAGAAAATAGAATCTACTACCAGTGAAGGAACTTGCCAGGGAAAGTGAGGGTGAGCAGGCAGAGAGCAAGCTTCCTTCTTCCATGCCTTTTCTAGAGGCTGCCACCAGAAGGTGTGGCTCAGATTTGAGGTGATCTTCCCGCATCAACAGATCTGGATTTAGGCTAGGTCTTCCCAATTCAAATGATTCAATCAAGAAAAATCCCTTACAGGCATATCCAGCCACTTGAGTTTTTAGTTCCTTCCAGATGTAGTCAAGTTGACAACCAAGAATAGCCAGGACAGGAGGTGCAGGAGGACTGTCCCCGGATGCCTGGGTGGAGAGCAGAGGGGTTTCTGGAAGCTCACTCACACAGGACAAGGTGTCTGAGGGTAGGAATCGGGTGATGAGAGACCCCTAGGTCTGATTGTAGCTTATCTCGATGGCTTCTCCAGGCTGTTCCCTTTCAACCTGGCTAACTAACAACCATGCGTCCTGGGATGCATGAGGCCCAGTGCCTTTCTTCCCTGTACATAACATTTCCCCCTCCTCTCCCTGGCCTCTCTGGGTGCCATTTTTCTAATGTCTTGGTTTTCAGAGAGTTCTGTGAGTGAATGGATACAGCTTTCTGGCTCGGTGTCAGTTTCCCAAACTCCATTTGTGCCTTAAGAGTTTATCATCTGTCTCTATGAGGTGTGTAAGGGAGGTATGGACTGTCTTCCTTAGGAGGAACACCAGGGCGTGGCTGACGAGTGGAGAGATGCTCACTGTAGGCAGCCCCAGGAAGAAGCTTTCTGCTCTACCTTGGAGGTCTGACACTCACACAGTGGTGCTGGCTCTTCTTAAAACCCGCATTCTAACTCACAGTTGTCCTTGCCCACAAGTCAGGGACTGAAATGCTGGGATCTTCTGCAGCAGTCGTTTCTCTTTCCCCATCCGTGGGACGTGGTGGAATATCTTCAGGGTGCATGGGAATGTATATGCTGACTTCACCTGTCCCCGTAGATCTGCAGCCTCATGAGAGGGGGTATTGCAGAGCGAGGTGGTGTCCGAGTCGGCCACCGTATCATCGAGATCAACGGACAGAGTGTGGTAGCCACAGCCCATGAGAAGATAGTCCAAGCTCTGTCTAACTCAGTGGGAGAGGTAAGACTGCTGCTCTGCCCCTGAAGTCCAGGGGTGTTTGGGCTCCTATTTTCTCTGCCTAGCTAACCCTGGGAGCCATGTGATGTGCTTGGGAAAAGCACGTGGGACCTCGGGATCACTTACACATGATGTTCATGAGTGTGTCCCACTTTGACATGTGAGCCAGCTACTGTCCAGTGGTCCCTGGATGTCAGCTGAGCAGCAGACTGTGTCCCCATCTCACAGTGTCCGTGAATAGGGTGAGCAAAATGGGAGGTGGTGCTCTCAGACTCTCTGGTATCTCAGGGCAGAAGCCTCCCGGCTCAGCTCCCAGCACCATTTCTGAACAGCTCCCTATGCCAGGAGGTTCTGGTCAGCTCATAGCTGGTGTGTTATCAATGCTTCTCTATGCCCAGGGTCAGGCTGCTTTTCTTTTCCTGGTTCACTAGTTTGCAACCAACCCCTAGTTCAGCCCTTCCTGGGTCATTTGCATGCTAGCAAGAGAATGGCATGGGGTCCCCATGGAGGGGTATAGCTGACCGCAAGGATCTCACAGGTGAGCATCATAGCGCAAAGTGTAAGGGAGGCTAGCTTGGGTGATACCGCAGTGCACAGAGAGGAGACTTACCCAGTATGGGTGAGGGTGGTGGTATGAAAGTGTGTGTGTGTGTGTGTGTGTGTGTGTGTGTGCACTCGCGCACATGTGTGGGGATATATTTAGAAATTTGCAGGTGTTGTGTATGTTCATGATGTATACATCTGAGTGTGAGTGTGTGCATGGCAGTCCAGATTCCCATGAGTATGTGGGTGTGGGTGTGAGTGTGGGAGTAGGAACTGTGGCGGGGTGGTCTCTGGGAAAGTGTGAGTGCTGGCACAGAGAGGGAGGCTGAGCTGGAGAGGCACTGGGGGAGTTGCATACCAGCAGATCTTTTCCTGGGATTCTGCTGTGGTCCCTGCAGGGCAGCCAGACTCCCTCTGGTGGCCACCTGGTGCACATGCAGGGCGATGGTCAGGGCTCCCGTTTCCTGTGGGCATGGAAGGGTGTGTGAGTTGCTATTTCCTCAGGGATTCTGGTTCACAGTCCTTAAATCACCTCTCTTGGGGCCACGTTGACAAAGTCAGCATCTTTTGACATACCAGGGCGGGGTTTGGGGGGAAGAAGTGCATTCCTTGGACTGGCAGCAGTCATGGCTGACTTTCAAGGAGGGGACAGGAGGGGGCCATTGGCTGCTTCTAACTAATGGCTTCCAAGAAAAATGAAATCCAATTTTCCTAAGTAGACATTCAGAAATGACTGCCCTCATGAGAGTAATCAGTCTCACACCTAAAGAAATCAATCCTATGGGGGAGTGGGCCAGGGACCCCAAGAAATTATTCCACTACCTCAGGCCTGAGATTAATTGATAACTAAGGAAACAACAAAGAGAGGAAGTGTGGCAGACTCCCGTCAGCCTGTGGGCCGAGGCTGCGCCCACCCAGCTGGGTGACTAAAATGTCTGCTTGCATTTTCCACCAATCCTCAAGCACATTTGGAGAGAGTGAGTCACTATTCTGAGATGCCCTCGTGGGTTGTGGGTGGGATAGGTTTTAATTGAAGAATTACGGAGACTGAAGCTTCTGAGGGAAAGGCTGTCCTGGGCTTGTGGAGCAGCTAAAGTATGAACGAAGGAAACATCTGCACATTTCACCTGTATGAGCTCTGCAGAGTACAGTCTGGGCCAGAACGGACCTGGAGGCAACTGAGACCCTGGCAGCTTCTTCTAGGGCACAGCACAACCCGAGCCCAGGAGCACAGCCCCGTTATGGGGAGTGGGAAAGGCGAAATCAAAGCTCCCTGCTGCTTGTTTCCAGAGGCTCAGGGTCATCCCACCACCCAAGAAGCAATCCCACGGTTA
Organism: Mastomys natalensis; assembly: GCA_021653895.1. NCBI lineage: Eukaryota > Metazoa > Chordata > Mammalia > Rodentia > Muridae > Mastomys > Mastomys natalensis. Next base: position 708,017 of record JAJTUV010001115.1, read on the forward strand.
GCCCATGGTATACCCAGCCCATGTAGAGAGAGCCAGCAAGGGTAATTGGGCTGTTGAGAGTCATTTGTTAACTGAGGGACACCTTGTCTCTTCAGCTCTTTCCTGGCCCCACATTCTTGCGTCATCCAGAGAAGTGTGCTTCTTGCACACTTGGAGGGGGGGAGGGGCCTGTGCCCAGTCACTATCAGAAGTCTAATGTCTCATTCTTTTAGTGTCAGCTTGAGATAAGAGGAAAGAATATGAAACGCAGTATGGGAGGGGAGTGGGGAGCCCACCCCTCCACCTCAGCCTGCCCACTCTCAGAGCCTCTCAGTGACTGGGCATGGCAGCTGGCTCAGTCTTCCCTCTCTGTTTACAGATTCACATGAAGACCATGCCTGCAGCTATGTTCAGGCTCCTCACAGGCCAGGAGACCCCGCTGTACATCTAGGTACACTAGGCCTCGCCATGGAGCAGGGACACCAGGCTTACCCACCTGGGCCTAGAGGAGCCAGAAGCCAGGACAAAGCCCTGACCTCTGACCCCGCAGCAGTCCAACCAAGAACTCTGGCTCCCCGGAAGGAAGGAAGGGTGTGTCCTTGTCACCTAGTATTTTTTGTTGTTGTTGTTATTGGATTGGTTTGGTTTTTGTTTTGTTTTGTTTTGTTTTAGTTTTGTTTGGGGTTTTGCCAAAAAAAAGAAAAGGGGAAAAAAAGAGGTATGTCCTTTACTGAAGGGGAGTCACAGGACAGTCCTTTGTAAAACTTACCAGTCTTCTGCCACATTCTCATCGAGGCTGATGAAGGGTGCTCACAGGTAGTTCTGTGTGGTGTGCTGTGTCTCTATTCCCTGAGGCTATGGAATGTGAATGTGGTGCCCGCCCAGTCCATCCGTCCATCCGTCCCTGTGGCTGTGAAGGGAGCCCTCTGGGATGCAGCTGCAGCCCTTTCTGCCCTTGGCTGGGACACCTGGGGTCCAGCGGCGTCTTAGAGGGCCCATATGCTGGCCTCGCCTCCTCTGCACAGGCGCAGGGGCAACCTGGCTCCCAGGCTGAGACTTGTGTCGAGTGTGCGAACGTGTGATTGATTGTAAGTATTTACGCAGCGAGGGGATGCTCCCGAGTTAAATAAAAAATCATGGTCACGATGTCAAAACTCCATATTTATTTAGCAAATAATGCTGTTTGGACTTTGACCTTGGCAAGCCATTCTCTGGATGTTTAGGTGTCCCGATGATCTGTGACCACTTCTGCTTCTCCTGTCTTAGCCTGTTCTGAGTCCCCCGAGACCCTATGCATTTCTCTGAGCATCCTTACCTTGACTGACTCCTTCATCACAGGGCTTCCTGTTAGGGGGCAACATCCTGCCAGGAACAAAGGCAGAGGCATGGGAAATGTTCCTATATAAACAACAACAACCAAACTCTATCTACGCATATGTAGACACACACACACACATACACACACACACACCTGTCCCCAACAAAGGAAGCCCACACCAGAAAACCCCACCTCTGCCCTTCCAGAAGGGACCAGCGAGAGTGCAAATTACTTGTCAAGTGAGCTGCTTGGCCATCACTCACAGGACAGTGTTAGTGTGTCATGGACCAAGGAGCGCAGTGGCTGGCTCAGCGCATTACAGATCAATGTTAACTGACGTCATTTTGTCCGGCAGCCTCTTTTTTTTGGCTCAGGCCTTGAAGAATACACTGTGACTTAAGAAGCCTTACCACACAGTAACTAAAGATTTAGGATTACTGTACTCGAGGAGTAACCTGTGTGTTGCATGCAGCTGACCCTAGGAAGACTTCGTGCATACTGCTAATAAACCTGAAGTCATGATCAAAAGCACTTTGTGTGCCTCATTTGTCAGCTGGGCAGTACACGCGCTGTGTGCCTCTCATTTCCACAGTTTGGACAGTGGCTCTGTGAGTCTGCCCTGTGGTAACAGGAACCCTCCCTGGGCTGGAACCTTAGCAGCCTCACACAGGTGGGCACTGGAGGGCAAGTGCTAAAACACCAGGTGTCACTGATGATGTCCTGCCAGCTTCGAGTTCGCTACTCACCTGCTATCATGGAAGAGATGGCTGTAAGTTGACTAAATAAAGGAGCACTGGAGTCCTAGGATTCTCCAGATTGGTTACCTCAGAAGTGTGTGTGAGTACGTTAAAGGATGTTGGCCCACACCGCTGGCCTTTCTCCAGACCTTTGGGATCCATACCTGTAGAGTACTGGCAGGGCTTCTGCACCTTGCTACAGGCCTGCTGTTTCCTGACATGAAGAGGGAATGGGGGAAGCTTGGGATTGTCTCCGGAGGAGGTTGAGACGGGCAACCTTGGTAAGCAGGATTCTCCTCTTTGACCCACCACAGCAGGGCATACCCATGAGCTGTTGGCCAGGTGTTTTCATTGCTCATGATTCTGCAGGAACCGCCTGAGGGGCCTGACCCACCTGAGGGGCCTGACCCATGTGCCCCCTTCACTTCTAGCCATCAGGAACAGGTGAGAAACAGTCTTTTACTGTGAACTCTGGCCTCAAACAGTGGCCTGGGAAATGCCATCAGAAATGCAACACAAAGGTCTCCAGGTCTGTTGCCTTACTCCCCAAAGACAGAAGAACTGAGAGCAAAGAAAACTGCTTCACTATGCCAAGATTCAAAAACTGGCACCTAGATGGCTGGTTGGCATTCTTGCAGAATGAAATGAACAGTCCCCAAGGTGATAGCTAGAGAGCAGAGATGCTAGCGCCTGCTGCTAGGCCAATGGAATGCCCCTGTGTGTCCTAGACAAGCATGTGCCCTGCTCCAGAGAGAAGAGGCAAAGTCAGAGATGATGTGAGGGCACAATGTCTCTTGACTGGTACACAGTGTGTACAGTGTGCGCGTGTGTGTGTTTTCACCCATGTGCAGGCACATGTGACCGTTTGTGCACACATGGAGTCTAGTCCTCTGTCATGCACCATCTTATTTTTTGAGGCAGTCTTTTACAGAACCGGGGGCTTGCTATTTCAGCTGCCCCAGCCAGCCAGTAAGCCCCTGGGATCGGCCTGTCCCTGCACATCTCAGCACTGGGGCTACAGTGTGCCCCTCCCTTCCTTCTTAGAATCCAAACTCAGATCTTCATGCTTGCCCAATGAGCGCTTTACCTACCAAGTCATCTCCCAGTCCCTGGTACACATAGCTCTGGGCCTTAAGTGAAAGACTATAGGGCCACCTTCCAGGTATCCTTGAGTGTCAGGTCCACAGAGGGGCAGCTATAGTTTGGACCAGTGAACACAGGGGGCTGCCTTCTCACCTTAGCCCCTGGCACAGAGCAGCACCTCGTGGGTAGCTGTGGCAGCTTCTTGCTCCCCCAAATCCAGTCCTTCCAGGACCCTCTTAGTTCCAGTTAGAACTCAGAGACCAGAAATACTTTTTATTAAAACACTGATCATTATTAAAACACCTTGAGGTACATTAAATAAATACAACCTTTCAAGTTGTACAAACAGTTCTCTGGTGGCCTGAAAACAATTTCCTATAAACTCTGCCTCAGCAGCAGCTGTGGGCTGGCACAGCCGAATGGGGTGGGGGAGAAGATCCAAAATGAGCTTTCCACTCCAGGGCTGGTCACAAGCATTTCAAATTTTATCAGAGCCTCCCTGGGAAGGAGACTTAAGTCCTTGTCATGAAGCCTCCAGCCTTCCTCACAGTAGAGTTGCTGCCCACAGTGGGTTCACATCAGCATCTTCCTGGCCCCAAGCAGAGTTGAAGGATGTCCTAGAAGATACTGACAGGGGGGCCAGAACCTGGCAAGCCAGACATGAGTGCATCTCCTCCCAAATGATTACTATTGGGCCCAGTTCAGATATCAGCAAAAGAAGCAGGTACCGACCTTCCAAGATGGAAGGTTGTGCAAGCAATGGGAAGGAAGACAGCTTTTGTTTCAGCAGGGGACCCACATACTGCCTGGAGTTCTAGTACTAGCTCACCACTGAGGCAGGGTTAAGGGACCTAGAAGAGACAAGTCAAATTGCAAGACCATTGTCTAGTAGCTGTTATCAGTACCTCTGACTTCCTGGAAGCCTGGCACTTGGGCATTTTTAATGCCCTCTTGGTCCACCCAAGGCCCTGAGAAGGTGAACAAAGACATACCTGTCATCTAACACCCACCCAATAGCATGAAGTGCTGTTGTTTCTTTATCCATCATAGAAGTCCACTAGGGGAGCCATCTCATAACCTGGCTAGAATGGTTTGTGTGTACCACTTCTTGAGAATGTCTGGGACCCAGGGCTTCCAGGTGGTAGTGTTAGCCTGCACCTGAGAGGAGATGTGGCTTGAGGCAGGAGTGCCACATGATAGTTGAGGGCCTGCTGTAAAGAGGCAGCATGAGGGCCACCGTGTCCTGTGCTATATCCAGAAACTGGTCACCCTGGCCATACTACGAAAACACCTCAGACCTTGGGTCAGTTGGGATGGGCTTGGTCCTGGCTTCTCTTGGGTCATAGCTTGTTCCGAGATCCATAAGTGTTAAAGCACACTGCTGCATGGACCCTCCAATCAGGTGACACCCTGCCACTGCCTCACTTCCCTCCTCTTTGAGATGGTAAGAATGCCCAGCAGTGAACATACTTTGTGTTAAGAAGCTTGGGGCAGGCCATTCTACTGTAAGGGATTTGCTCTGGAGTGTTTTCAAAGTCCTCACTTGAGGGAAAATTAGAGAATTTTATAGTCTGAATAAAGTGCTCAAAATTTTATCTCTATTATGTCTCCTGTGGAAAAGGCAAGGTTGCTGTCAAATGCCTGATCTATATTTTTCAGCTCTCTAACCTCAGGAAGGTGACAGCTTATAGCAATGGTGAAGCCACTGAGGCATGGACCAATGGGATCGCTACTAGGGGTTTTCCAAGGCCATGTGTGGCCTGAAGCCTCACAGTTTCCAAACACACAGAGGTCTTGTCTTCAGCATATTGGCTACAGGGAATTTGGGGGCTGGATCAGGGTGGTAGAAGGACAGTCAAGGGCAGGCAAAATGGAGAGAAGAGCTGCCTAAGCCTACCAGCTGGACTCTGAACAATGGAGGGTACCCTCTGGTCTACCCTGGCACTACCCACAGACTTAAGCCTTCTGTGTCTATATAGAGGCTCATGGGCCCATTGCACTGCAGTGATCTCCTGTGATTATAGCTGCTGCCCTGGTTGAACCAGATATGAGCATTTCTGGGGTTTGCAGGAAGTTCTTGCAAGCAGTGTTGCTCCAGACCCATTGCTGAGTAGTTGCTGTTGATCTTGCTAGAAAATGAGGTCTGAAACAGCCAAGAAAGTCTGGGGTGGCCATTTTGCCCCCAAGCCACCTGGTTGTGCCTAAGCTGGGTTTGCCTTGCTTCGAGATGTCCATCATTGGCATGCAGCCAGAAACAAGAAACTGACCATTTGTATCCTTCACCACAGGTGTGCAAGAAGGGACAACTCTGGGTCATGAGACAGGCTTACCTTAGCTGGTGGTGTACATATAGCAGACAGTAGCTTCCTATGCCAGAATGAGACCTACCCAGCACAATTAGGTGAGATCAGATATGAGGGGGAGTCCTCCAAGAGATGAGGAGGGGACGTATTGTTAAGACACAAGTAACAATTATTTCCTGTGGTTAAAGGATGGGAGACTGTGGGGGAGGGGCTGAGGGAGGAGGTGGGGATAGCAGCCCACAGACAGAGGCCTAGTGGGGAGGCCCAGTACACAAGGAGGTGGGCATTTCAAGCCCTTGTGACACATGCTTGCTTCCCAAGAGTATGTAGGAAAGCTTTCATTGTGGATTTATTTGCATGATAGCCCAGTGAGCAGAAAGATGGTCCCAGGCTATGCTAACATCACCTATTGCCTTTGAGAGGAAGTAATGGGTCGGAATCTGATAAAGGTTTCATTTCAGAGTGATACCAGCCACATGGCTCCATTGCCGCTGCTGCTACCCTCTACTCTTTTAACACTGAACCAAACCAGGCACAGAGGAGCATCATGTGTTAAAGGCCTTGACTTGGGACAGATGCAGTGTCTTTATGTTCCACAAGTGTCACCTGTCCCAGGATTGGTATTCCCATCACATTCTTCAGTTCAAGGGGTGCTATACCCCTGAAGTAACCAGAGCTCACTAAGGGCAGGAGAGAAACATCTCTGAGTTAGTGGAACAGGGGACACACAGTCCCCAGGAAGACAACAGATGGGAGAAAGAGTAACAGTTCCTTGCCCAGGCCACTAGTGAGCCTCCTGGATATCCTGGATATTCTCGGCCCAGCAGGCCAAAGGCCTTTCTCTACCAACCATGGTGGCATCTTGCAGGACCAGACTTTGCTGGCACTGGGCCCATCAGTGTCCACATCCAGGCCCGTAGCTGCTTCATAGCTGGTCCAGGACGCCAGCACCAAAGATGGCCTCTTCCACCCTGGGCTCCTCTGAGGTGGCCGTTGATTGTATGGTGCCCACCACATGTCGCACCTCTGTAGGGAGGCTGCAGTGTGTGTGTTCCAAAAACTTAGCCACCAGAACCCTGGTGTCTGCATAGGCCTTGCTCTCCACTAAAGAGTGTGGCCGCTCTTTGGAGACGGTCTGTAAGGTCTCTGACTTGGTCCCTTGGTCCATTTTCCAGGTATCTGGGTCACCAGTAGATGAGAGCTGATGCTGACAGGCAGCCATGGCTGGGCGTGATGTGGAGACTAAAAATCAAAGTGAAAGAGGTGATCTGAATACAACCGTGAACTGAATGAAACCAATGTTCTAGGAAAAAAACAAACATAAGCGTGCCAGGGGAGTTGCTACCACTGAGTGTGACACAGTTCCCTAGGTCACCTTATTTCCTGTCAGACTGGCGTGAATTTCCTGTTAACCTCAAAGGATTGAAGTGAGGGATGAATGAGTGGCAGACCTATGAGAAGGGCTGCTGGGGGAATCCTGAACTCTCTCCGTAGCCTTCTCCAGCTCTATGGCCTCTGTCCTTTGTGGTCTGGTGGCTTGTTGGGACAGAGTAGGAACATCTGGAGACAGTCTGATTTAAGACTACAGCTGGGGTGGCGAAATGGCAGTGAGTCCCCCACCATGTGTGTGGAGACAGCAGCCTCTACCCAGGGTCCTCCCACAATCTTCTTTAGTCCAGGCCTGGAGAAATGAGTCTGGTTCTAATCAGAGGTCACAATGGCGCTCTACCTCAAAATTAGGACAAACACCAGTTAAATGGCTCCAAGAACTAGGGATCTTTGGGTAATGAGATATGGTCCACTGACCAAGGATTATATTGAAAACCAGCTTGCATAACATGCCTCTCAAAACAGACACACTCTGGGTGGTCCATTTTGGGGTCCTGTAGGTGGTAGGAAGCAAACTCCAATCCTGGCACTCTGAGGCTGAGACAGGAACTTGAGGTCAGTTTGGGCTACCTAATTGTGACACTGTCTCAAAACATAACAACTAAATGTAAGTAAGTTAAGCCATATGCATGCTGTTAGTTACAGGCTTTGGTAGGATTACATTGAGTTAGGGACTCACATTCTAGGTCCACAGTTGGGGCAGCTGAACACAGAGGCAACAAACCACCACTAGTCAACCCCCAACCCCCAACCCCCAACCCCCTTCACAGTTAGCAGATGTCAAAATGTTTGAGGAGTGCCTCACCTCTCCCCAGAACAGCCCAACATGGTCCTGATGCACCTCAACCAGAAGAAAAGTCACTTCCCACAGGAAGGGGCAGAAGGGATTACTGGTAAGAGTCACCAGCTGCTTAGGGCTGAGCAATGTTAAATGTCAGAGAAGCAGACAGGGGTAGACAAAAGGAAGCTGCCTTGTACTTCTTCAGGTCCAGGTCACATGGGAGCCCAGGAGGTGCCTGCAAATACCCTCCAATTCTGGGGTTCTCTGGGGACCCAAAGGAACATGCCTTCAACAGAGGTAATAATGGCAGTCTCATCTGGCTAAGAGGAAGCTGAGGTGACAGGCTGCTGTGTGGACCTCAGAAAGGCATAGTGACCAGCCCTCACTCATTCTGTCTCTGTGATTGTTTGTCATAGACCATGAACTCCACTGAGAGGGACAGGCTAAAGAACGCTCTCTCTGGGCCCCTCCAATCATATGTGATGCTCAAAGTTCCATAAGGGGGAGTGGACACAGAAGCCCACATGCTGTCCTTGGGGGCAGGCGGAAGGGAAGCTTTGTGGCTCCACATAAATCAGAAAGAGAGCACTCCAGATTTCAGTGGAACTTTCTCCATGGGAGGTGCAAGGGGTTGGGGAATGTAGTTCCCAAAATCCACAGAGTGTGCAAAATCTGATGATTCAACTAGGAAGTCACTTCCACATAGCTGGCCCCTGACACTCTCCCAGTTCCTTCCAAAGCCTCTGCTCTTGCTTAGCATGGTCAAACTCCAGGCTGCTTGGTGTTCAGCTGTACAAGGCCACTGAGGTAAGGCTGCAACAGGTGTCCCTGTACCCTCTTCAGGGTTCTTCCAAATCCATATCAGAAGATTGTTTACTATGATACAGTCAGAGTCAAAAGGCCATTAGCCAGTCGTTATTGGTTGAAATTATTCCCCTATAACGCCAAGGTACAGGTGTACATTCTCCAGCCTCGGGCACACAAGAGTCCCAAGGAAGCTGGTGTGGCATATGCACCCCTGGCCACAGGGATCCTGTCCATGGGACAGTGCCCATTTGTGACCACACAGGGAACACATTGTGCCTGAGGGTACCATGAAGTGCTGAATGAACACACTTGGGGCAGAGGACAGAGCCACCTATACACAGGTGTCACCCTCAGTCACTTGCTGTGTCCTGGACCTCAGATCATGCTTGGAGCTCATGTCGGCGCTGCTTGTGACCTAATGAGATCTCATGACCCTACATTCTTGAATCCTTCCTCCCTGCCCAGAATGATGCCTCCCTGGGCAAGGGCCTAAGGCTGCCAACCCCACCTCCCACTCCAACTCAGGGTCTTCACATGTTCAGATGACACTTCCCAGGATGGAACAGCTGGGCCTCAACCGTCAGAGGTCACGTGCCTTACAAATTGGGTTCACACTGAGGATATAAGCGAGCCATACCTGCTTCACTGGATGTGCAGGAGGTGGGGTCGCTGGCTGAGCGGGCCACACGCCCTGGGCTTGGCTGTGCCTGTGTGCTCAAGCTTGTTGCCTCTGGAGACATGTGGTGAGGGACTGCAGCAGGTAGAAGAGGCGGTGGGGTGTCTAAAGTACCGTCAGGGGATGGGTGGCTTGGACCCAGTGAGGTGGCACCCTCTGATGTTGGGAGACTCGTGCTACTGGCAGGCACTGCAAGAAAACAAGCACGGTATTAGATAAGAGACCTCAAAGGTACCTGGATCCTGAAACAGCCAGCTGCCTGCCCTCCACACCATGTATGTATGTATGTATGTATGTATGTATGTATGTATGATGTATGGTATTATGTATGTATGTATGTGTGTATATATTACAGTTAGACAATATATTACAGTTAGACATACATACACACACACACACACACACACACACACACACACACACACACATATATATATATATATATATATATATATATATAGTATATATTATACACACACACACATATATTTTACAGGTAGCCATTCAAGCCTCAGATGGACTCAGATGACCACTAAATTGTGAGCACCACCATTATAGACTAGTGAATCTTGTCAGGTCTGTGCCTCTTTCTCACTGGGATGCCAGAAGCCTGCGGGTTGCACCAAAGGCTGTTTAATGTATGGGCATCCTAGAAGTACCAGCAGCCCACTAGCTCAGTCTTGGAGCAGACACTGCAGGGTGAGGACCTGCCTGAGGTCCACTTGGCCCATCACAGCAGCCTGAATTCCATCAGTGGTTAGAAGCTTCAAGCTTTGCTCCTCCTTCTCTTTCCCCTGGGCCCAAACAAGGCTCCTGGCTCCCCTGTGTCTATGCCTCCTACCACTCAGCCCTCACTGTCTACGCTTGAGACAGCCCAAAGAAGGGAGGAAGGTCTGATCTGCCAAGAGGTAGAGCTAGTTGGAAGATTCTAAGGCATCCCTGCCTAACCACTACCACCCCTATGTAAATAGTTGGAGACAATTAGTGGCACTTTGGAAAACATAAATGGTACCACATACATCATATACAAACAAATTGCAGGATAATTAACCCTTCTTTTTTGAGGTTACGAAATTAGTAGAAGAAAATCCACAACAGTAGATCTGCAGCTAGAGGCAGAGACTTCATGGTTATGACAGAAACTGTAAAGGGAAGAAGGAAAACGGGCAGTAAGAACTTGTGAGCTTTGGCCCATAGAATCAACTCAGTAGGGCTCATGGAGGCTCACAGAGACTGAAGTAGCAATCACAGAGCCTGCAAGGGTCTATGCTAAGTCCTCTGTATATCTTTTATGGTTGTTGGCTTGGTGTTTGGGGAGACTCCAGACAGTGGGAGTGGGGTGTCTCTGTATCTTTGCCTGCTTTGGGGATCCTTTAGCTCCTACTGAGTTGTCTTGTCCGGCCTTGATGTGAGGGCTTGTGTCCAGTCTTATCGTCTGTTGTTGTACTCTGTTCAGCTGATGTCCTTGGGAGGCCTGCTCTTTTCTGGGAGAAGAACAGGGTGGGGTGGGAGTTGTGGACCTGTGGGAGAGGGGAGATTCATGGTCTGGGAGAAGTAGAGGGAGGGAAGCTGTGCTCGGGATGTGTTGTATGAACAAATAAAAATTGTTATGCAGGTTGTGTGCTTGTATAATAATGTGGTGCCAGCGGAAGCAAAGCAGACCCTGAGATTCCTGCCTTGGGTAGGAAGGCCTTGGCCTTACACATTTTCTCATGACTTGATTTAATAAGCACTTTTTCTTATGAATCTAGTCCCAAAATATCTTCTAAAAAAGAAAACACTTCAAATGAAATAAATTAATCAAATCCAGATATACACATGGGCAACAGACCTGTAAGAAGTTGCTCAAAGCCAAGGCTGGAGAGTGGTTATTCCTTGGAAGGGCAAGAGAACTCATCGGGAGGGAAGGTATTCTGGGTCTCACTAGTTGGTGTAACTTTTCTATAATGCAATTTGACTGCTCTATTAACACTTAAAATGCATGCTCCCCTGGACTTAGCAGTTGCTTCCAGGAATTTATTACTGGACATAATTTGACAAATGTTCAGAGATGAAAAGAGTGTATATATATAAAAAAAAGAAGCAATAATTTATCATATCAGAAAACTTCAAAGACAGAAAGTGCATTTACTAACCCCAACCAAGCTCAGCTAGTTATTCCCTAGGGAACTACACAGTGGTATACCAAAATCATCTTGGATAAGCTGAGCTGTATGGTGCAGGCCTGTGATCCCTGCTGCAGAAAAGGCTTGAGGCAGAAAGGCTTCATGATCAAGGTCTGTCTGGACTACAGTATTTTTCCAGCTCATACTAAGCAACTTCATGAAAACCTGTCTTAAAATAAGAAGTAACAAGAACACTGAGGGTGTAGATCATTTTACAATGCTTGCCTGGAATGTGCAAGGCCCTGCATCAAATATGAGTACTGCTCCCAAATGTCTGTGTGCGTGTATGTGTGTGTTTGTGTATGTATGTATATATGTATGTATGTATGTGTGTGTGTGTGTGTTGGGGGGCACTGTGCGTTTGAGTATAGGTACCTAGAGTTCAGAGGCATCAGATCACCAGAAGCTGGAGTGGTAGTTACACATGTGGGTGCTGGGAACTGAGCATGGGTCCTCTGCAAGTGCTGTGCCCTTAACTGATGAGTCAACTCTCTAGCCCCACACCAGAAAACATATTTTAAATAGTTTCGATTCATGTCTTCTAACTCTTTTCCATCCAATCTTACCATCAGTGCTAACATAATCAAGTCATAGACAGGCAAGTGTGACTTTGCTCTGAATATATATAATTACTGGAAACACAAAATTACAGTAGATACTGAGAAAGCTCCCAGCCCAAGACTGGTGACTGTTTTTCCCTGCTGTCACCAGGGTAACAAAGCATGCCTGTTTTTATGACAGTTACGGTCCTAATGGACTTCCAATTTTTCATCCAAAAACCACTCATTTTTCTTAATTAATGTAGAATAATGTATCTAGTGCATGCCACCTGTTTTTTATGACTCTCATTAAAGGATTCTGCTGTTCCCCCAGGTTTTCACAATTAGGAAGAATGAAAGCACCTTCATTTTTATAGAGTTATTTTCCTTATGTTAGACCCCAGGTTGCTTTCAGAAGTGTGGATTGCTTCATCTAACAATGTAAACATGGATTCTAGATAAAGAGTCCTCAAATGGCAGGCTTCTTTATAAGATGCCAGTGAAGAATCTGGGTTGTAGCTTCCCTGTGGTCTTGCCAATGTCCAATCCTCATTGCCGTGACATTATTCATAATAGTTTAAAACCAACTAGAATCTATGAAGAACTGTGAAACTAAACATCAAGTTCAACATGGTAACAAGTGACAAGGTCAACGTGTGAGTGAATCACATTCTATCACACCGCCTGTCACACTCAATAACAATGACCACTGGGAGGGACCTGAAAATCCAAATGCAATACTGCTCCTCAGCAAAGAGAAAGAAGTCCTGAGACATGCAGCTGACTCTCTGTGTGCACGAGTTCTGCATCCATCCATTCAACCAAGTGTGGTTTGGAAACTTTTGTGTCTCTGCTAACCATGCACATTGTTTTATTATCCACAACCCACACTGGAGAACCATTTACAAAACATTGATAAGTACCCTGAAGATAACTTAAAGTACATTAGAGGACATTCATGTGTTACATGGAAGTATTTTGTCATCTTATGCAAGGGACTCAAATCCCTTGTATCTTTGGGTTTTGATATCTGACAAGTGTCCTGAAACCTGTCCCCCAGAGATGCCAAGGGATGATTGTGTCCCTAACCAACTATGGACAGCAAGCATCTAGAGGCTAAACATTATCAAGTGGAGTTAAAAGAAACCAAAAGTAGTCCCGGGGAACAGGACACAATTCGTGGATTGGAATGCTTGATGTAGGCAAGCAGAGTCTGTCCAGATTGTTCTACAGGTTTGGTTTGGCTCTTATAGGATCCTAGCAATGGCTTTTGAAGGTAGAGATGACTCATTCGGAAATGCATATGAAAAATCACAGGCTGCAGGACTGAACCATCTTGCAAAATGTAGGGATGATATCCTTCCAGATTGTTTCAGCCCACTCAAGGGCTGTTGCAGTGAACAGTATGGCATGGTGACAGGAGAGAGAACCCAGAGACAGATCTACATAATTACGTCCAACTGAACTGGTTATTTTTTCTTTCCAATATGGGAGTTGAACCCATGGCCTCATATAAGACAGGCATGTTCTCTACTTCTGAGATACACCCTCATAAAGAGGGTGTATAAGAGGAAAAATGGGCTGGAGCAACTGGACATACATAAGGAAAAAAAAAAACAATAATAAAGAGACTTTGACCCAACCTCATTGTGGTACAGCAATTACCTGAGCAATAGCATCTTTTCAACCGTTAAGTCTGCTGACCTGCAGGCCTCCAAGGTATTAATTAGTACAATCCAAAGCCTCTGGTACTTGGTATCACCACCAGACGACTGCGTACTGGAAGTACCCCTTGGTCTTATGGTCACTTCCCAAGCTCACTGATCAGGTCCTGGGCAAAGAGTGTCCAGAGTACCCAGATCCCTCTGCCCAACTCTGCCTACCCTTATGTAAAAACCAGAGAAGGGGTCCAGCTACGGGCTCCATCCTTTCAATCACATTTTCCCGAGAACTTGTAATGTGTATGGGCATCTTGTGGTTGGGAGTTGTGGGGCCCAACTCTAGAATACAAGAAACTGGTATGGTATAACCTTCTAACCACATTTAACCAAACTCCAGGGAAGCTTTTGATGGCTCCTTGGAGTGACCAGAGGAGAGACATGATCACTTCTGAATTCCATGACTGCAGAAACATGGAGTTCCTTGCATCTCGGGGTGGGGGTGGGGGGGGCCTCTCTAGAGGATGGCTTCTTTCTGCTTCTCTTAGATGTTAACTCTGTGTTAGAGGCAAGGATTAATTGTGGTTAGTCATGAGATGACATAAATTATATGATTCTGCTCTCCAAATAAGCTGTCCCTATAAGTGCAGATTGAGTTCCCAATAAAGGGATCCTCTGAACCTCTGTCCCCTCATTCCCTCTGACACCGAGGTGCGTCTGCTTTCCTACTTCCTCCTTCATCTCAGTTCAGTTCCATGGAGGGTCCAATGTGTTTAGGAATCTGGGCTTTCCCATTTGTCCTTCAGAACTGTCAAGTTCATGACTTCCTGTTTATCCTCTGGCTAGCTTGGTCCTTGAAAGCCCCTTAGTCTGACTTGCTTCCTGTTGAGGAAGGAGGTTAGTCACTGTAGCCTCATCAATCTGTGGTCCCTGTAAGTGGGAAACAGATGTAGGAAACCTGCTGAGCCTCACAGCTGAGCCTCACCTGCCTTCAACATGCTTAGAACATACACAGCAGTCTATGGTCGAGCACAACAGTCTCTTTCCTAGGAGTGTGCTGAAGTTGTGCAATTTCCTGAAAATATAAAATCTTAGCATTGAAAGCAGTTTCCACCAAATAGCATGTTATTTTTCAACCACCATAAAGTCAAAAGAAGCCCAGTCAAATCATCAGTAGCCAGTGACTGTCTAAATATTCCCTTTTGTTCCTGAAAGGATAGACCTCAATTTGAGTAGTACTTTTTCTTCAAATTCACATCCTAAAATGAAGGAGAAAGGACACGGAGGGAAGAGGCAATAAAATGCAGCCCAGAGGGAGGGTGAGCTCTCCCAGGGACACAGTTTATGAAGTGGGTTAGGAACGATTGCTGTGGCTTAGACGCCATGTTACAGAGTCAGAGCTAGAAAGGAGAAAGCAGGAAGAGGCGGGTGGAGCACCAGGGACAGGAAGTAGGAGAAAATAGACATCCTTGGAAAACACATAAGCAGTGCTTCTAATGAGAGAGGTGTGATTACCTGGCGTGCTGAAGTCTGCAGCAGTGTTTGGGTCCCCGGAACTGGAGTCAGCCACCTGGTGATCGACACTTGCAACCTGCGGTAAGAAACACAAAGCATTACCCTTGCTCAGGAGAACACCCAGGCAGCCACCAGCAACATACCAGTCCTCCGGGCCCTCAAATTCCTTTGATTCAATCAGCATAGATTCCAAATGATCAAGGTGAAACTTCCCAGAAAGTTCCAAAAAGTGAAATAGAAGGCTCCATGCACCATGTATTATGCTAAGGTCATGTGGACGTCTCTGGTTAGGTGTAAAGTGCAGGAAAGGACACACATAGATTCTGTGCAGACAGCAGTCCATTTTCCATAAGGGACCTGACATCTATGAATTTTCATATCTGAGAGATGGGAGGGATCTTGGAACAAATCCTCTGAGGAAAAACTGTACAGGTTGGCTTTAAGGCTCATCTGGAGAGGCATATATAATATATATATATAATATATATATATATATATATATATGCATTTCTTTTTCTTCACCTAAACCTATGGGGTGGTGTGTGAGAACTGAGAGTGCAGGTCATCATTGCTAAGATCAAAGCCCATGTCCCTGGCTTCTGCGCTCAGAGCACCTTCCAGGGCCTGGCTACTCTGAGCCTACTCACCTTCCACCAGGGCACTACATGGAACCAAGAAAGGTGCTGGATAAAGACACCTCCATTAAGATTTGACTATAGTCAAGTCTGTAGAACATTTTTTAAAATTGGTGGTTGATGGGGGAGGGCCTAGCCCATTGTGGGCCTGGCCACCCCTGGGATGGTGGCCCTGGGTTTTATAAGAAAGCAGTTTGAGCAAGCCATGGGGAGCAAGCCAGTAAGCAGCACCCTTCCATGGCTTCTGCATCAGCTCCTGCCTCCAGGTTTCTGCCCTGCTTGAGCTCCTGTCCTGACTTCTTTTGATGATGAACTGTGATGTGGAAGTGTAATCCAAATAAATCCATTCCTCCCCAACTTGCTTTTGGCCATGATGTTTTCATAAAGAATAAAACCATGGGACAAACGGCCATGACACCTGACTTAATTCACACCAGCATGGCCAGAGCATGGGATGAGCACTGGGTGAATGTCTGTATCCCAAGTCTGGTAGTTTGAATATGCCCAGCCCATAGGAAGTGGTGCTATTAGGAGGTGTGGTTTTATTGGAGTGGGTGTGGCCTTGCTGGAGGAAGTACATCACTCTGTCGGTGGGCTTTGAGGTTCTATGCTCAAGCTCTACCCAGTGAGGAACAGAGAGCCTCCTCCTGGCTGCCTGCAGAAGATAGTCTTCTGTGGCTGCCTTCAGATCAAGATGTGGAAATCTCAGCTCCTCCAGCACCATGTCTGCCTGGACACTGCCACACTTCCTGCCATGATGGTAATACACTGAACCTCTGGAATCCTAAGCCAGCCCAATTAAATGGTTTCTTTTATATGAGCTGGCTTGGTCACAGTGTCTCTTAACAGTGATGGAAACCCTAACTAAGACACCAAGTAGACTTGCAACCTCTACTTGACCTGTTTTTGCCTTTTCTTCCTTTTGTTCCCTTGCAGATGGGATGAACAAGAAGCTCCTAGACTACTCTCCTGACCGAGCTTTGGGTCAGAGTCCAGGTGCACACAAGGTGTGGTGCCAGTCCAAATGGCAGCCCACATCATGGACAGTGATAATCACACTGAGGGTCACCCAACTTGGTGGAGTGTGGACTTGGAGAGTTCTCCTCAGGTTGAAGCCATGGAGACTCCTCTGGGAGTGACTCAGACCTGGGGAGACCCCAGGAAACAGGACTCAGAAGGCTGAGCCCCCTAGCTTCCTGCCTCATCTTACCCTGCCTGTATTATATGCTGCAGTTTCTAGCCAATAGGCATAACTCTCCCAACTGTGCTGCAGGCATCTGGCACAGGCCCTGGGCTTGAAACATAACGCTATGCCCCATCCACACTCTCCCTTTACAGCCCAGGAAACAATATCTGACTTCTTGTGCTATTTCAGAATTACATTGGGGACACACTGGCAAGTAATGAGCTCTAGAGGAGACTGGGGAAGGTGAGGCAAGCCCCTGCGGCTTGGTCCGATTCCAGCTCAGGTAATTACATTCCTGCCTCCTGTGTCGCCCGCCACTTCAATCAGAGAGCTGATATTCCTCATCTCTGCTCTGCACCGTGCTGGAGTGAGGGCAGGTGGCTCCAGCTGTGGCACCAACACAAAGGGTGTGAGTTGCTGCTCCCTGTTCTGGTGGTGGGAAGTGGGGTGCTGAGGAGAAGCTGGAAATCAAGCTAAGACCAGGGCGGCCAGCAGCCTCGTGCTGCCTTTCATCCCACTGATATGATTTGGAGCAATGATGCACATGCCATTCTTTTTCCTGAGCCCTCTAGTCCTGCTGGGGAGGGAATGAGGGCGAGAGAATTCACACCACCGTCAGCATCTATACACACTTTTCCCCTCCTGTATTCACCATGTGCCCATAACCAATTCTGAAAATGTCTGCGAAGAATCTTCTAAATAACAAAAAAGAAACTGCCTAAAGGGCTATTTTATTCCAAAACTCTCTTCCCATATCAAATCCCTGCTATCTTTCTCTCCTTCACACGTGTGCACATGCACACACACACACACACACACACACACAGGAGGGGTGAGAAAAGGGGGGGAAGGGAAACATAGAATCCTGATGCTTGAGAAATCGAGCTTTGGCAATAAAGAAATATAAATAAAACAAGAGAAATAAAATCCACAGAGGGACAAGGTCAAGAGGAAATTGGATTTGTTTCATATTCTGCAGGGTACCACTCACTTCCCTCTGGCTCCCGTATTCAAGTACCAGGAAATGTGGTTTGGAAAAGAGATGGCTCCTGGGAGTGCATCTATCACTTCTGAGTAGAGTGTTAGGGGTTTAATTTGAATCTGATGGCAGAGGCCACCTCACTGCACAAAGTGCTGGGAAAATGGCCATTTGGTGCAGAAACACAGCAGAGGCAGTAAAGAAGGTGGAGAAGGAGGACATCTGTGGGGAGGGAGGACATCTGTGGGGAGGGAGGACATCTGTGGGGAGGGAGGACATCTGTGGGGAGGGAGGACATCTGTGAGGAGGGAGGACATCTGTGGGGAGGGAGGACATCTGTGGGGAGGGAGGACATCTGTGGGGAGGGATGAGATCTGTGGGGAGGGAGGACATCTGTGGGGAGGGAGGACATCTGTGGGGAGGGAGGACATCTGTGGAGAGGAGGACATTTATGGTATGGAATCTAAGTTGAGTTCATCCATAAAAGCTCATGAACAGGGATCCTGGCTGGAAGAGGGGTGTTAGGATTGTAAGAGACAAGCTCCTACATAACTTGTCCAGGGCTCCCCAAGGCATGTGGGACTATAGCCATTTTAGTGAGAAAGGTTGCCATAGTCTTGGGCATGTGAACATTTAGGTCTCCAGTTGGTGACACTGTTTGGAGAAGTTTAAAGGGTGTGGCCTTACTGGAGGAAGGGCTTTGGAGAAGAAACTCTGATTGAATGTTGTTACTTCTAGCTCTCTCGTTCTGTCTCATTCTAATTTCTGCTTGCAGTTCAAGATGTGAGCCGTCAGCTTGCCCCTTCAGCTGCCCTGCCTGCTGCCTCCCTGACACTGGAGCTCATATGGCTGGAACTATATACTAAGAAAACCTTGGGTCTTCAAGCTGGCCCTGTCATGATGTGCTGTCAAAGCAGCAGAGAAGCAAACTAAGGAAGAGACTGAACCTGGGACCTGCTAGTTCTGAGATGCTACTTGGACCAGTCATTGTAACTGAAAGACCAATTGGAATTTAGGCAGATAAGCTCTGTGGTGAGCCCTGCATGGGGATTCTGCCCTATCTGTATGATGTATTTCTCACTCCTGGATAAGATCAACTATGAGTACCAGATTTATGAAAAGCCACTGTTTGGGGGCAATGATCAGCTGTCATGGAGAATGAAAGCTTTATATACTCAAGGTCATCTTTGAAACACTCGATTGCCAGTTGGTAATACCATGTCTGCCCATCTCCTTTCTCATAACCTCTAGTGTCACAATAGGCTTCCTTTCCTAGCCATACTGCTACCCAGTCTGAATTCCTCAAGTACTTCCTGGTTGGGTCAACCGAGACACTGAATTTGTCAAGTGCACTTCTATAATTGGATATGCAAGGTCAGAAAATCTGTCCTGAAGCAATTTTGCTAACCTCAGGTACCTGGAGCTCTAAAGCATACTTTGCCTACCCCCTACTCTGCCTCTGTATGCTGTGCTCTCCACCTGGGTGACCTTCCTTGTCTCCCACATGCCTGGGCCCTACCCAGATGGGCAGGTACAATTCCCCACTAAAGTCCCAGAGAAGGTGAACTGTCCCTGTCCTGCTATCCCATGGATTGTTAATCCCACAGGGCAGTATTATATCCTGTGGCTACAAAGCAGCTGTGGTGGTCCCTAGAGTGTGAGTTAGTGTCTAGTCAAGATTTCTAGTAAGAAAAATCTCAGTAACTTTGCTGCCACTGCTGATGATTTGCCTCTGTGACCTCCTGAGGGGCACAGCCTGCAGCTGTGGGAAAGAATGGCCGCCATACCTAAGCCAGAAGGGAGTCTGTGCTAATCAAGGAAGGGAAGAGGTCTGAATGAGCACCCTCGGTTAAAAGACTAAAGATACCCTCTCAGGTATACACTGGGCATCTCAAATATTCTGGAGGCTGAAGGGGCCAGGCATTCAGGGCCAGCCTGGACAACATAGAACACGACCTTGCATCAGAAAAGAAAAAAAAAAAATCTTCCCAATGCTGCCATCTCCTACTCATCTTCACCCTGTGTTGCTGTGACATCTTATCCCTCTGTCTAGTTTGCCTTGCCCTAACCAGTGCTGCTAGGCAATTTATACACCCTTTGTCTTGCAAGGGCAAGCAATTAACCTGCCCCCCTCACTCAGAGAAGATTCTCATGCTGTGAAAGGGGCAGCTCCTCGATATCTGGTCAAGGGAGATGGACCCCCTTGGAGGAGGGGGCAGGTGGCTGGCGTGGCCTTCCCTCTGTGGATGGTAATAGGTTTCACTCACTTCTGGACTCCCAGAGATGTCTGTGGAATTGAAAAGTGCTCTGAGACCCGAGCTTCAAAGAAAACTGGCCAGGGGCTGCAGGCCCTTAATCACCAGATGTATCCCTGCTACACAGGTGGTCTGGAGAGAGGGCCATGGGACATGTTACACACTTACCTGGCCTGCTCCATAGCAGATTGAGCTTGTGTCCATACCCGCAGGTGGCAGGTTTCTGAGCTAACATAAGCTAACATGACATGGCTTTGACCTTCAGCCCTTCTTACCCAAGTTCTCTGAGAGAAATCACGGAAGAGAGAATTTTTTCAGTGGCTTAACAGTGTCATATTGATCTCAGAACCATTTAGTAACCTGAAGTATATTGTGTTCTTCAGGGAAAGAGAAAATTGGTGATAAAACATGAAACAATACCCTTCTAGTGTGTAATGGGGGGCACTAAATGTCACACCTCAAAGTCTGAAGTTACTGCCTACACTTGCACTCAGGGGTCTTACAAGTCTTGCTTGGAAGCAAAAGCTCTACAGTGTCCACAGGAAGGGGTTCATGGAATCACGATCCGTCCACATAAGCTCTGACAGTGTCCACAGGGAGGAGTCCATGGAATCACGATCCGTCCACATAGCCCTCTCTTATGAAAACCCAAGTACCACCTCACAAAGGGAAGCCAAGTAGTATCTTCATGGCAGAAAACTGGAATTCTACAATAGCAGCAAGAAGGCTTGCTGAGGAGTGGGAGATGGCAGAGCCTCCTAACCAAGGTAGTACTGAAATCACATACTGCAGACATGGCTTCTAGGTCTCCACTTCCAAGGATGGACCTGTCCAGTTGCATCTTGACTTCCTAGGGTCTGCCATCCATGGAGGACCTTGCTCTGGTCCCTCTGTACCTTCCTCTGGGTCCTGCCCCCTTCTGGGCCTTGTACCACGTTTTCCTCTAAGGTTCATCCTGTTCTCATCCCTACACCACAAGTCTTCCCATAGTGGTCTACTCCACTCAAAGTCCCAATAACAGCAGGAGCTGGGACCTGTTAGGGATGCAAATTCCTCACTCAGCCTTCTTGCCTGACCAAACACTGACTTAGAATCCTGGGAATGGAGCCAACACTGGGATTCAATTGCCAAGGCTTTGTGGGAATGCGGTGCTCATTGGCATCTACAATCCGTGGCACACTTTCTCACATCACCAAATCTGAGC
This sequence comes from Mastomys natalensis, assembly GCA_021653895.1. Classification (NCBI taxonomy): domain Eukaryota; kingdom Metazoa; phylum Chordata; class Mammalia; order Rodentia; family Muridae; genus Mastomys; species Mastomys natalensis. The sequence continues at coordinate 729,226 of JAJTUV010001115.1, forward strand.
TTTCAGATCTTCCCCGGATGCCCAAATACAAGCTAGGAGCGTCTAAGAGCTGAAACTTGTCATCACAACCAAGGTCTTCACTGCTATTTTTTATCATAAATGGAAAGATAGGCCTCACTGCTTAGTCAGAGGTTCCTGCCCAGCATAGAAAGTCTAGGAAAATGGCTGTCCAAGCTGAGAGGCTGCAGGGTCCCACTTTCCCGTATCACTAAGCTGCTTCACCTCTCAGGCAAGTTCCTACACCATGACTTTTACCATGCACACAAAAAGAGGCCAAGATCCTGCATGTGGAGCTGCTGTCTGCAACCACAGAGCCACTCTGCATATTTCAGGGCTGGAGTGGACACAAAGATGTCACTCAGAGAACTTCTGGTTGTGTCTGGCCAGGTGGGATTCACCAGGCTGCACCAGGACTACGGAGAATCCCTGTGGTAAGTGTTTCTTTTTCCTGTGATGCTAACAGCCTGAACACACTGTCTACGCTTCCCACTGTTCACAGAGTGCATTCACCACACTGCCCTTCCTCCCCTGACTCAGCCCACAGAGAGTGATGCCCCTTGTGGCTGTCGTTATCGTTGAGGCTTATGAGGTTACACCTGTACAGTGGATAGGCAGCACTCCATCCCCAGAGCTTCTTCATGGAATCCATTTCCTGTCCGTGGCTGAGATAAACACCAACAATACAAACTCTCCTCCACCCCTGCAGGTCGTCACTGGGATGTCCCAGGTACAGGATGGGAGGTGATGTCAGAAAGGCTGAGCCTTGCGCTAGGACGGTCATGCAGGAGTTAGCAGGGGCACAGGGAACAGGGTTTGGACTTACCCGGAATGACCTGTAGAGCCTCCATGTTGTGGTGCTATACAACTCTGTGGCTTGGACTTGGGGCCAGCTCTTAGCACACACCACCTGTGCTACTTGACTGTATGTCCACCTCTGCCCGTTCTATACTTCCACTTCAGATCTCCCTGGCCCTGCCCCATGACCTCACCTCTCTGCCACACTCAATAAACACAACAACAATAATGGCCAAGATAAAAAGGCTGCCAAAATGTACCCAGAGACATCTTCTGAATGCAGTATCATCCCGTTCCCATCAGCACCGTTGCTTCTCCATGTGCTTGATACTGATGTGATTTTGTTTTCCCTCATCATTTTTCAGATGAGGAAACCAAAGCTCTATGGACATATTCAAAGTGTCTGCTGATAGCTGAAACCACGAAGCAGTGGGAGCCCCCGTATGCACAGCTCAGAGACAGTCCCAGATACCTGGCAATAGAGGTGCGTTCCTGGCCTAGGGCTGACTGGCTTCTTACAGATCCATTAGACCATGTCTGCAACAATGACCAAGGCAGGCCTTGGTCCACTAAGTCCTCAGTCTACAAGCCCAGCTCTTCCTGCTCTGGCCATGGTTAGAAGCTGTCCCAGTTCCTTCTGTGCCATCTCCTGACAACACTGGGCAGCATGGAAGGCAGACATCTGAGTTGGGCTATGTGTCCTGCTGCAGGGATTAAGTTGCATATCTAAAGTGCAAGTTTACATATATTGATTCTAGGCTGTAGAATCAGCATCCTAAAGTCTATGCAAGGCACACATGTGCTGTAAGAAGAGGCTTCAACATAGGCAGCCACTGGTGACACTGACACAGTCAACATGTCTGAGAGAGGAGCCTTCTGATGGCAGGGCATGCAGAGGAACTGGCCTAGTTAGGGCCTGGGCCTCACCTGACTGGCGGGCGTCTGACCCACCACGGCCTCATATGGTGGGGGCAGCTCAGCAGGGTACAGCATGCCAGGACTGTTGATGGCAACATCATACAGAGTGCTGAATGGCGAGGAAGCGAAGTCCAGATGGAGACCCCTAGAAAACAGAACAGTCATTCCCTTCATCCCCTGAGGATGGAACACAGTGTCTGACATCACATGCTCATCCCCTGAAGACGGGGCACAGTGTCCGGCATTTCTTTCCAAGTGTTGACTGTGATCAACTTGTCATGTTGAGAAATAAAAGCCTGGATGCCTGAGCAGGTCCGTTTTCTTTCTTCTGGAACGATCTCCAGATTTTATTAAACACTTCAGCTCTGTCATTTACAATTTAAATAATGATAAAGCTGATGAAATTCCTAATTAATGTTCCACGCTCTGTGATGACTGTCAATCAGGAGCAGTGCTGCACATGTAAGAATATTTAAGAGCTCATTGTTGACCTGTGATATCATTTAGGTGACACCGCAAAGGCACACGACAGAGATCTTCTATTCAAGTCAGACCAAGTGATGCTTACCTGTAATTCTAATACTTGAGACACTGAGACAAGAGTGTGATAACTATGAGGCCATTTGGGGCTACATAGAGATATCAAAGCCACCTGGGGGTGCGCTATATAGGGAGGCTCTGCCTCTAACAATAACAAAATAAAACCATCACCGCCAAAACCCCAATGAACAAATAATAAGGAAAGAAATATTCTTTTTGCTGTATTTCTAGGTCACAGCTCCTTTCTTCATTTCCTGTCCTTATGAGGCACATGTTTCTGTATGGGATCTTACTTTATTCCCTTCCACACCTACTCCCAAAGACGCTTCCTGTCTTCTTCCCTCTCGAGCACCATGAGACTCAGGACACTGAGTGGAAGACTGACCTGTGGGCCTCTGCTGTGGGTGTACAGGTGTACTCCGGAGGGTAGTAGGGCGGAGGCGGGAGGGGGGCAATAAACTCATCAAAGTCCAGAGTCTGGTGGAGAATGGTGCCGTGGGGAGTCACACAGGCAGTGTTGGCGGAGTGAGACCTCTGTGGAAAGAACTGGAAAGCACAGAGAAGCAGCATTATCCCAAGTCTTGTATGGCTGGCAGCTAATGGAGCTAATTGTAAACACTTCTCTTTTCATGGTAAAATGCCAAGTTTAACCTGCAGAGCCATGACCACTAAACACATACTTTACAAAGGACAGCTCTGAGAGGACCACCTTGGAAGCCCCCCTCCATTCTGCTTCCCACTGGGAAACCTCAGTCCTGTGACTGCAATGCTTAAACACTGCAGCTAAAGGATGCCTGCCACGCATGCTTCAAAACAGCACTGTATAAGAAAAGGCTACACTTGGAGCATGCTCACTCAGCAAGTTCCTATCATGAAGTTCCTATCATGCGCCGATCACTTGGCACATGCCCCATACACAAGTCCCCTTCCGAGCCCTGCAAAGTACTTCAGGCCTGCATTTCGAGCCTGGCATGGCTCACACACTTCCTTATAGCTCAGTGTGGCCCCTTTGGACACTAGGTATCTAGGGGATCCACACACTTTGTAGGACATTGCTCTAAAGGTGGAGAATGTTACCCATGAGCTCCAGAATGTTCTGTAGGGCAATCATGCACACTGGATGCCACTTAAAAATATCAAGGGGAGCACACTTTAATAAAATGAGTGCCTGGATCTCTGTATCAACTAATACTTGTTTCTCTTTCCACCCTTGGGTCACTCCTGCCAGAGATTGCCTGTTCCACAGAAATGCCCTGAGACAGTATTTCATCTATAGGTGTGAAATGAGCCACACTGCATGGGCTCTGGGCCTTCCCATAGCATGTCAGTAAAGTAAGAGGAAGAAACAAAGAGTCACTTGTACACAGTTAAGCACAATAGCTTCCTAATCAGTGTGGAAAAGTGGGTGGTGGTCTGCATTCATGAAGTAGATGATATCTAACTGGGCCATCAAAGACTGCTGGTGTAGCAAAGGCTGGGGCTTCAGGAGAGCATCCAAACTCAAAAACGGGTGACCAGTGAATGATGTGTTTCAGAAGAGCAAAACAATAAGGATCTAGTCGATTTTAATCCTGGGGATATGCAGGAGGCAGTGGCGATGCTAGGACTGTGTGGAATGGAGTACCATGGGGTGGCTGGTGCAGACACAGGAGCCGGCAGTTGGAGAATTTCGGTATTAGCAGGGGTGAGTCCAGGGCTCAGAATATGATCAAATGCAGAGAAATCAGTGGGCTGTGGGCTGATGGCTACACTTAAATGAGAGATGCATTGGATTAAAAATGGCCCCCACCAGCCTTCCCAACACATAGCACGTTCCCTGCCCTTTCAGCTGATTGGTCTGGTTCATTGCTGCTTCTTTAATTATTGGAAATTAGAGAGGGGGTTGGTGGCTGTGAGTGGGTTGGATGTGTGCTGTCATCCTCTGGCTCAGAAGCTGGTAAATCTCCTGCCTGCTCCACAATCGTTTCACAATAGCATCATGGTGAGGGGAACACAAATGTTCTTGAGGTCTGGTAAGGAAATATTTTGAATTAGTCTCTACCAGAAATTAGAAGAATCGATAAGAGTATACTCAAGCAAAACTAATGAAATGCAAAAACACCTGACAATAGAGGCCTGACAAAGGTTAAAAGACAGGAATCCACTCTGAGCACGACTGCCTTTCTTGGGTGTGCTGGCCCCATCTCTACAGAAACTCCCAGAGTCCTGTCAAGTGGAGCCTTTTCCTAGGCTTTTTGCCTTTCCCAAAATGAAGCTCGCCAGTCTCACAGGATTCTCTCCTTTCCACTAATTGTGTGTCCAGTGAGGACAGGGTCTACGGTACAGCTCAAGGTGAGCTTTGTCTTCTGCTCTGAGATGTTGGGGCTCAAAGTTGGCTGACTACAATTCCCAGGATCCCTGGCCAATGGCCTCATTTAGAACCTACCCATAGCAGCTGCTGGAGAGTCTAACAGGCAGCCTCAGGACCAGAATTAAGGCAGTCTTGGCTCTTCCCATTCCTACTGTTCCTCAACTCTAAGTGGATAGTGGGTCCCATGTAAAAAGCACCTTTCTGTGTTCCTTCACCCTCACAAATCTGGATAACCAACTGTCAGAAACACAACTGGTGGTTACTTCTCCCCAACTGTGGTGATCTGCATGAGAATGGCCCTCATATATTCAACCACAAATTTGAATACTTAGTTGGTGGAACTGTTTGGGAAGGATTAGGAGGTGTGCCCTTGATGGATTACGTGTGTCAATGGTGGCAGGCTTTGAGGTTTCAAGATTCCCTTCCCACTTCCAGTTATCTCTGTCTGCCTCCTGTTTGTGCTTAGAGATGTGAGCTCTCGTCTCAACTGTTCCTGCCACCATATCACCGTATCTACTGCCATGCACTGCAATCCCGCAGAACTGTAAGCCCCACAAGATGCTTTCCTTTATAAGTTGCCTCTGTCATGGTGCTTTAATCACAGCAACAGAGAAGTAATGACTACATCGACTGTCAGGTTGCCTGTGTTTGACTGCCTTACTCTTTCCCAATTGGGGCATATCACATGCTCAGCCAGCATCAGCTGAGTGAATGGATGGACACTTCTCTGCTGTGCGGGACCCTTGCTCTCCTGCCCCCTAGTCTCTGCTCAATCTCTGCTTCTGGGATGCAGCCCCCATCTTGTGCAGGAGCTATTTTTAAAGCAGCCCAGATGAGCTCATGCTGTTGGAAAAAAATCTTTTACCATCAGGGCTCTTCACACTGAATCCCATCCAGTTTCCAGCTTCCTTCCAGCCGGTGCCAAACACCCCCTGCTTTGAAGAAGGTCTGCTCAGCCATCCTTCATACCACTCGTGCTTTGTTTCCTCTTTCTAGCAACCTAGCTTCTTCTCACTGGCAAGCTGCCAGGCCTCCTTCAGGACCAGACAGAACATTGGTGACTGGGAGGTCTGTCTTCCAGCCCACATCCTCCCTACTCAAACTCCCTGCTCTGGGGCCACATGTCTACAACATGGTCAGGTATAAAGCGTGATTCTACATGCCTGGAGAGGGTAAGAAATGGGCTCTAAGTCATCTCTTCTATCCTAGCTGGTTCTGTCTTCCCTGAGCTGTCTAAACCACACGGACACCAGTACACTTGTGTGTGGAAGATGACTGAGGTATTCACAGTTACACCCTGGATTTGTCACTCAAACACCAACAATGTGCATCTGAGACCCTATGTCCTGCATGTTATAGGGAGGGAAGCTTCTTCCAGGAACACAAGTCCCTGAAAGCAAGGGGTACTGTGAACACAGTTACTTGGCCCTAGGCAGCTTCCAAAGGCCTACAGCATAAAGCTCTTAAAGTTGGCTCAGCCCACACAGCCTAGCTTCTACGGTCTGGTGGAGACCATGAAGGAGTCAATGAACCTCAAACTATGAGTCAAATGCCTGTTCTGCAGACACTGATCAACCACTGAGGCCCACGTGACTCCGGGCACCTGACTGACTTATCAGTCTCAGGCTCCCTTTTCTTGGTGCCACCAGGATTATAATATGAAATGCCATCCTCTGTCACAGCATCAAAAGGCTCACACAGAAGCCTCTGTCATTGTCTCTAGCGCTCTCTCTCTCTCTCTCTCTCTCTCTCTCTCTCTCTCTCTCTCTCTCTCTTTCTTGTCTCCATGTCTGATCTGCTGCAGGGAACAAGGTAAAGAGCAGGGTTGGTCAGCAACTGTCTGGGTGTCTTATGGTGGGCCTTGCCTGAAGCCTGCCAAGCACTGTCTTCACAGCCACCCAGGAACAGAGGCTGTCCTCAGCTTTCCTTCGGCATTCTGGCTCCATCTGGATGACTGATGAACTCCTGGGGTGGGTTATGACCTTGAGTATCCCACACACCTTCTAGCTCCATGCTCACAGATATCAGGCCTGTGCAATGGGGGTTCTACTTAGTGAACCATGAGAGCAGAGGCGAGAACACAGGGCAACCCCATGAGATGACAATGACAAGCAAAGCTATGTAACAGCTGAGGATGTCCCTGAAGCTAAGGTGGCAGCGAGGGAAATGGGAAGGAAAATAAGATTACTTTTAAAAACAAAACCAGAAACGAGAGTGGAGACACTTGGGAGATAAAACACCATCTCTACTGAGCTATGTAAATAAGTGGAATTGTATCACCATGCAGCTAGTATTCTGCACATGTTAGAATCGCTGGGCTTCAGCGGTTCTGACAATAGAAATAACACTTGCCGTCTCAGGCATTCATGATGTTAGCTCTAACTGCTGCTAATTATCCCCAACATGCACTCAAATTATAAGGAAGATGTGGGTACTTAGAATTCTAAAGTTCTAATAGTGTGGCTGAGCTCCTGGGTATGGTAATGACCTTGAGTTGCCTGTATCCACAAGCAAACTACAGAGCAAACTACAAAAGCCTGGTAGCTCTACAAATCAGTTAAGGAGGCGACAGAGCAAACAGGTTGAATGTGTCAGTCTGTGCCCACATTTGGGACTCAGCCCAGCACCTCTGTGTGGAGAGATTTTTTATGAAGGTGTTTATAGAAGGCAGCAGGAACTGGGTGCATGCATCAGGAGTACCCTGTGGTACTCTCTGAAAGCAGCCGTTAGTGTTGGTTATCAGGAGTGGATAGCAGGATGCTTGCTGCACAAATGTTTACAGGGTCTGCTGCCCCATAGTGTTCTTATCATGAATTAGTTCTTCTTAGAGGAGCTGTGGATGTGGTATGACACTTGCCAAACTTGTACAAGACTTGGGGGGCAATCTCCAGTATCACACAGACACACAGATTCAAGCATGCATACATACATACATACATACATACACACATACAGACACATACAGACATATATACATACACAGACATACAGACATGCATACAGACACATACATACACAGACCCTTTCTACATACATAGACACAGCCATACACACACACACACAGACAAACATGCACACAGACACACTTAGACACACAGAAACATGCATACTTAAATACTACTTCTCAATTTGAGAATTTGGAGTAAAAACAACAGAAGAGTGATTGGCAAGTACCACGAGACACAGCTGAGCTCACTGATGAAAAGGCAGCCAGAATTGAGATGTCAAAACAAGGGAAGATGACACTGAGAGTGTGGTGAGTGGCTCATGACAGAACTGCCACACAGATTTAATACAACCCCAGTGAGATTATTTTTCAGAAATTGACATACTGATTTTGAAATTCACAGGGAAATACAGGGGGACAGAATTTTCATAACCAGCTTGAGGAGAAATGAAGGTGGAGGATTCTCTAACAAGTTCTTATAACATTATGGTAACCAAGGCTCTATGGGATAGCCATACAGGCAGACAGAAGACTGATGAAATAGAACTGAGGGTCCCCATACATACATCTGTGGTCAACTCGCTACCACCCAGTGACACTAGTCAAGTAGCAATAGTTACTCAGTGGGTTACTATTTGCATTTCATGAAAAGGTGCTAGGAACCACACAAAACCGGCCCTCTGCCACACAATGTACGTGACACTCAACTCAAGACATACCTAAACATCAACTGAAGACTACAGAACTTCCAGACTAAATAGTTTCATTTTCTAAGATCAGGCACTAGGGAGACAGGACACCAAAATAAAACCAAGAACAGACACAAGTGACACACTGGGCCTTATTCAAACTAAAACACTGTGGTTTGAGAGATATGACCAAGGGTGACGATAATCAACAGGACAGGAGAAAACATTTGCACACTTCTGAAGAGAGACGTGTATCCAGAGTGCAGGAGGAACTCTGTGACTCAGCAATAAGAGACAGCTAAATGCTAAAAATAGGCAAAATAAAGTCCATTTCTCTGCAGAAGATCTATAAGTAGCCATTAAACACACAGAAAGAGGAGCAACATCATTAATCAAGGTGAAAGTGCAAATCTAAACTAGAGTGGGTACCACCTCACAACCACGAGGCCACGGATGGGGGACCGGAGGGAAGATGATTATTTATACGCATCTCTATTGGCACACAGATATAATGGATGAATGGAAGGGCTTGCTGCAAAAGCTTAGCATTTGTCCCTTCCATGGGCAGGTGAGGAAGGTCATTGACTGTGTTTCTTTATGTACTGCTATATAATTTAGCTTCTTCCAATGACCATATAGTATTCCTTTAATTAAGTAGCTGAATGAAATGAAGTATGAAGCTTGAAAAGAGATTTCAAGGCATCCCCTAAACATCCTGGTTCCATCAGACTGGGTGTGTTCACATCCCCCTTGGGCCAGCTCACTTTTTCTAGAATGGAACCACCACAGCCAGTCTGGGCCAGCCACACTCCATGTGGTCACCATGTTTTTAAAATCCCATTTCCATATTGTGGTGGTTTAAATATGCTTGGCCCAGGGAGTGGCACTATTAGGAGGTGTGGCCCTTTTGAAGTAGGTGTGGCCTTGTTGGAGGAGTTGTATCACTGTGGGGGTGGGCTTTGAGACCCTCTTCCTAGCCATGTGGAAGTCAATCTTCTTCTGTTTGCCTTTGGAACAAGATGTAGAACTCTCAGCTCCTCCAGCACCATGCCTACCTGAATGCTGCCATGCCTTTGCCATGATGATAATGAACTGAACCTCTGAACGGTATGCCAGCCCCAATTAAATGTTGTCCTTTATCAGAGTTGCCTTGGTCATGGTGTCTCTTCACAGCAATGGAAGTCCTAACTAAGACATATATACTATATGATCCATCCTCTCAACAGTTTTGGTAGGATAGAAAGGCTCAAATACTTAATGGCCTTTAGCACAAAAGAACTAAGACCAGGAGGTAGGGATATGACTATTGGTTTATAAGCTGGTCTCATAGCCGCCATGGCTATAACCAGCTCTTCCCTCTGACTCCCCCACGGTGCTAGGCACAGATAGCTCAGTCTGACTAGGAGACCAGACCCTCACCTGTCCCACAGCATATAGCCACAGAAGGCCTCACCAGCAGGAAGCTCAATTATTCCTACTTCTAAGCCAGAAGGTTCCTGGTGGCCCCTTGTTATGGCTTGGGTATGTTTACTTCTCCATTGTCCTTGTGAGTTGGGGTTGGTCCTCAGCATGGTGCTTCTGGGAGGTGGTGTGGAACCTTTCAGAGATGAGGCCTCCTGGGAAGGGTGAGGATGGTGGGGTCTAGATAGGTGACTGGAGGCAAGGCCTTTGGCAGGAAGTCATGCCATACTTCAAGGTCAGAGAGTTTGTTATGAACATGTCTGCTCTCACTGTGATGCCAACCGCCATGCTGTCCGCCATGCTGTCTGCTATGCCATCCACCATGCTGTGACACAGGTCAGGGGTATTGATAAGTGCAGGTGCAGGGTTTTGACCCTTTGGCTTTCAAATGAGTGATCTAAATACCCTCTTTATAGAAGTCTACCCTAGGGTATTTTGTTGTCACAACAGAAAATTCAGACATAGCCTTTGTAATTTCTGTAATAATTTGTTTGTTTACAGAGTACCAGTTAGAAAAGTACAGTAAAACAGTATGTTCAAAACTACTTGAAGTCATAGCTATGACAACACAGCTGTGAAGTTATTACTGTGGTGTCACAGCTGTGATGTCATTACTGTGATGGTACAACTGTGATGTCATTACTGTGGTGTCCAGTAATTGGCTGATACTCCTACCCTATTAAAAAAAATGAAGATAAAGCTGGGGCATAGCAAAGAGGTAGAGCTATTGCCCAGCCTATGCAAGGCTCCAAACCCTGCACTGACAAAGAATAAAAATATCAAACAAAAAAAGCAACAGAGATCAGTAGGTTGCCCTGAGAGGTTCATTTTATATGCAAGGAAACTACTGGGCAAGTAGGTCCAGCGATGTCCTCAAAGTCACCACATATGCAGAGGCAGTGGGGCTCAGATGTAGACATGCTAGACACAGGACCCCAGGCCTACTGTTCTACATGGCCTCCAATAAGAACAATGTGTGTTTTGGTTTAATTCTAAAAGGTTACACAGTTAGACTATGCCTTATTCTTATTTAGCTGGCAATTTTCATTTTCATGTTTAAAAGTAGGGGACTACATATTGCGATCTTCTGCAGGCTTCAGTTCTGTTAGTTTGGTTGAATTGGTGTGATATTTACAGATCAATAGCAAACTTTACTGAGATGGGTGGAACCTTCTGGTATTTAACCTTTCCTTTATACAGCATGCTGGAGAAAATTGCCAACACGAGGCCTCAATGAATGAGGCCAACAGTTCATCCTGCTGAATAACTGCTTAATTAGACACCTTTCAGAATACAGCGACCCCTCAGAAAGGTCAGCTCGCTATGACAGCTGTGTGGATGTATGCTGTGGGCGCCAGGCTGCATGCCACATACAATTGGGACCAACGGAGTTTTAACATATTGGTAATGATGCTCTCTGGCCTTAACAGATGCACTGCTAAAGGGTGGGTGAGGGGGGAAGATTTAAAAGAAAACCCACTACAGGAATAACTTGTCCTTTCATGAAATGCAGAAAACATTGGGTGGAGGGTGCAGTGGCCTTGCAGGTCACCTGAAAGACACGGAGATGCACATAGAGAGCCTTGGCTAGGATGTGGTTTGTCCCAGCCCAAAATGGTGGTGCTGGGAGGTGGGCTTACTGGGAAGTGCTTGGATAACAGGAGTCAACCCCTCGTGAATAGATTAATACTATAGAGAGAGAGCAAGGACTCACTCTAAGAAGCAGAGTTAGCTACCACTTGGGGGCAGGGCTGTTAAAAAATAAAAGATGGCTAGCTCTTACATTCTATCTCCCACATGCTCCCCCTTCCCTTCTGCCATTTGCCATGAGGTTTTACATCAGAAGCTAACCGCACACAGTTGTGCAACCTTGGACTCCCCACCTCTAGAACTAGATGCTAAGTAAACCTGCTTTCTTTATAAATTATTTAGTCTTGGGTATTTTGTTACAGTAAGAGTAAACAAACTAAGGCAGACAGAGATAGCAGATGGGGGTGGGGAAGGGGGATGGGCACAAGAGTAACTCCTAAACCAAAAACCAATACCAACTTCTCTTTAATATGAGTTTCACAATAATGGATTGTACCCTAGGCTGTGGTCCATTCGTGCCAAGACAAAGAGCCTTCACGATTTATGAAGTGTGTGTTCAGAGATGTTTATTAATAAGCATGTGACCCCTGCTTTGGCCTCACTGCCCCCATGGAAGCAGAAGGTCTTTAAAAAAAAAATAGACCCTGGCCATGACACCAGATGAGGGTCACTAGACCACAATCTCAGGTTAATTAGCAAATTTCACAAGCAAAGAACAGCAGTTTTTCATTTTGAGAAATCTTCTAACAACCTCAAACTTCTATTACAGAGAATTCTTGAGAAGGACAGGCCTTGCTCTGAAGGTTCTGGGTCTACAGGGTGTCCAGCAAGGCAAGACTTCCAATTACTCAGGGACACATTCCAGGGGCTCTGCAGTGGGGCGTATTCTATCATAACATGGAACTTTGCTAATGTCTGCAGTAAAGCAACAGCAGCACATAATCAGAGTCCCCTTCTTCAGAGGGCAGCAGGAGGTGTCGCCAAGGGTCTCTGGGCAGTTTGGACTGATAGAACTCATGATTCTCTACCCAGAAGGAGCCATTTCTGCATGTCTATATTGGACTCTCAAGCTGGTTAGAGGAGGGCTGGACTGGCCACACTGAAAGTGCCTGGGGCAGACTGAAGGCACTCACCATCTGCAGGACATCAGCGGAGACCATCTGCATGCAGCACATGGCCGTGGCCAACGCGCACACAATGGTGGAGAGGACGTTGAGGGCACAGACACTGAAGAGGAGATCCTGCAGGAAAAGGAGGAGGAGAAGGGTCAGTTCTCACACAGACAGAGTCCAGGGCACAATTATGTAAGCCTGGGTCTGGCACAGCATGGGCCCAGCAGCCAGCTGCTTCACAGGTTGGCTTTCTGCACGGCTGTAGTTTATATACATACTCAGATTAGCCTTCAGAAAACACACATTTGTTTATTTCTTTACTGTGCAGCTCAAACGGTTCTTAATACTAAAATATGTCTTTCATAATTTTGATAATTGCTAAGAAGTAAGTAAAATAGCTAAGAAAATATTGGGATATTCATGTAAGACGGTGGGTAATTTTTATCAATCATACTGACACTCAACACTCTGATGAATGTTTAATAAAATGTCAAGTTTTTAAATGGCACTTTTTATATTTAGACAACTGTAGATTCACATGTCAGAAATAAATGTGGAGTTATCGTGTGTGCCCATGAGTAGCATCCTGCAAATCCACAGCTTAGCCCACTATCACAGCCAGGATACTGAGAGCAGTTAAGACACAGAACACTGTGGGTCTCACATGCCACTTCTCATAAACACCCTCCTCACCCCACCCCCACTGCTTCCCACCCCAACTACCTACCGTCAATGACTAGCGTGTTCCGAAATACTTGTTTCAAGAATGTTATATGAATAGAATCAGAAAGGCTCAGACTTTTTGCAATTTTTTTTTAAAAAATTCAGCACAGTTGTTTTAAGATTCACCAAGTCTGTTTTACATATCAACAGTTCATTCCTCCGTATTGCTGAGTAGCATTCCTCCATATAGATGTTCCCCCAATTAGTTTAACCATCACCAGTTGAGGAGTACTTGGGTGATAAGCAATTTGGAACTAATACAAATACAACTTGCAGGTGTTTGTGTGAATGTAAGTTTTCATTTCTCTGTAGCAATTGTTCAAGACAGCAATCGCTAGGTATTGGTTATTGCACAGTTGGTTTCGTAAAGAACAGTCAAACTGCTCTCTAGGATGGCTGGACCATTTTATACTCACACCCATGACGCACGAGTGACCTGGTTTCCCCGCATCATTGCAAACATTTTATGTGGCTTCTGTTTTAGCTGTCCTGATAGGTATGTCTGGATTTACCAATCCAGCTCTATTTTCAATTTCCCTGATGCGTAAAAGACGTTGAACAATTTCTCTTTGCTTGCTATTTGCCATCTGGCTCCCCTTTAGTAAAATGTCTTTCAGGTTTTGCTCATTTTCCCATTGGCTTGTTTGCCTTTTCATTCCTGGCTTTTAAATGGTTTTTTATACCAGTTCTTTCTCAGGAGTGTGACTTGCAAATTATTTTTTTCAAGCTGCAGCGTATCTTTCGGAGCATCTCCCATGGTGCTTGAGGTTTGGGGGCAATAACAAAAATGCTACCAGATGGGTGGCCATCGCAACAGAGCATTTGCTTTCCACCTTTGGAGTCTGAGGGTAGGATGTGGTGACCAACTTCTTGCTGTGGCTTCATCTCATGGGAACAGGGCAGCAAGCTCTCTGGGTTCTCCAACAAGGACTCTGCCTTCATGACCTCAGCACTTCCTGGAGGCCTGATGTCCTAATTACATCATACTGGGCTCAGGATTTCAGCATATGAATTTGGAAGAGGGGACTATCTAGTCCACTACATGTGAACTTTTCATGGAGGATACATGAGTGTTCATGCATTTAGTATTTTGAATACATTAAGTATTAAGTATGAGCAAACAGCACAAGTTTTTATGTTTTATTATCCAATCTCTCTCCTTCCTCTCTCTCCTTCTCTCCCTCGCCCTCTCCCCTCCTCTCCACCCCCCCCCCTTCTCTCTGTGAGCCATGCTTTGGGTACCAAGTCTGCCTAGTTCTAAATACTTAAACATTTTCACATGTTTCTTTTCTAAACATGTAATTTATGTTCATGCCCATGACCTATTTTGAGTTAATTATTGGATAAAGTTTAGGCTGCAGTTCATTTTTGTCCTTTTCATTTTAATTTCTACATGCTTGTTGTGAGTTTAAAGAAATGTGATTTGTGTGTGTCTGTGTGTGTGTGTGTGTGTGTGTGTGTGTGTTTTCATGTGGTATCTTGTGGCCTTGAATTCGTTAGTTCTAGCCATTTTTAAAGGTACTTCGGCATTTTCTATGCAGAGAATCAAGCCATCTGCAAATGTTGTTTCTCTGAAATTTTTCTGCTGCTTATTTTTCTTTCCTTGTAGCACTAGCTGGGACCCTGACCACTGGGAGTAACCGTAAGTCTAACGAGATGACTGACAAAGGTGCTTTCGACTTGTCTGCCATGCTCTGTGGTGTGATTCTCCATCATGGAGGGTCTACTTAACGGCACTGTTCTTTGTCTTAGAGGGCCTACCTCATGGTATTTAACTGTCAAAAGGCAACTCATTCTTCTTTAGGAAATTCATTTTCAAATCCATGCCATAAACAGAAGTCAAAAACCTGACCAAAATTCACATAACTGACCAATCATTCAACTCCAGTGTTTTAGAGCAGGCAAAATATACACATCCAAAAAGCTACCAGTCAAGACTATCTTTTCACAGGACAAGGCATTTGAGGCTAGCTGTGATGTTCTACCAAGGGTGAGTATCCTTGAGAGGAAATAGAAAATGATGTCCTAAGTGACCAACATTGTGCATGCATGGTGATCAATGTGTCCGTCTGTCTGTCTAGTCCAGCAGCAATTGTTCCTGTAGTCATGAGCCAGTGTTCTGTCACTGCACAAGTGACTGTCTAGTCCCTTCTCTCAGAACCTCAAGGCCAACTTGTGAGATACAAAAGAGGGGTGATTGTGACAATATTATAGAGGATAAACTTAGCTCATGGGATTTCATGGTTCTCAAGGTTGTATGGCCTAGTGTAAATGTGGAGTCAGAGAAAGGAGTCTGAATTTTGAGATCTAGAACCTCTCAGTCTGAGGTTCATTATTCCCACCCTGGAGGTAAGGCCATCTTGATACCTCTAAACAATGGAAAATCAGATTCTGCCCAGCCCTGTGAGCCTAGGTTCTGCATCTCTATCCATTCAAGTGTCTCTTTCCCTGGCCTCAGTAATCTCTTACCCAGCATATGCTAACAGTGTTCTGAATACTGGAGGGATACCCTCCACAGAGCCCACAGTTCTGTCTACGTGCAGGTCTCCCTCTCCTGAACTCTATCTCGAGAACTCTACTCCATGGCTTGGCAATCTCACATTCTCAGTTGTGTCTCCTTAGTTCAGGAAGTCTCAGGGAGGCTCCTAAGTCCCTTTCCTTAGCACCAATCCCTGGAAGTTTCTTCAGGAAGTCAGCAGGAGAGGGGACTATGGGACTCCCGTTGTTTGCTGACCTTCTCCAAGGGAGCACAGTCCTTTATTGCATCCTCAAACATTTGGTGGTTGCTTCAGGCAGGAGGTAAATCCCTGGCTATACTACCTTGGGAAGAAGTTCTGGGTGGTATTTTTTTGTTTCAGATCATGGCAGAGCTCAACAGGCTGTGCAAAGTTGCTATGGCCACTTATATGCTCTCTCTGCTCCTGCAGCCACTAAAAATGGAGCAGGATAAGAGCTTGGTCACGAAACAGGACACATGCACCATGTGCTAGAGAGAGGATAAGGAGCTTGAACTGGGTCTTGTGGGAAATGAGTTACCAATGAAAATGGCTGATGTTGGAAAAATGGGGAAAAGATCTTCATTTACAAATGAACAAGAAAGTAATTTAAAGGGTATGGCACCAAACCTGAGCGTCAATGGGGCTCAGCAAATATTTGTTGATTGAAAGTGTGTAAACACTGAAGTGACTGGTGATGTGCTACTGGAGAGGGCTGTGATCGAGGACCACAGAAGAAGTATGGAGATAGTGTCTGAGTGATACTTCAGAGGCCAAGCCAATACAGCCATGTATTGGTATTGAGTGTGTGTGTGGCGTTGGGGTGGGGGCAGAGAATGGAATGTGAAGGGAGAGATAGGGAAGAGATTCCCCAACCAACGTCCTGTAGAAGATGAGTCTTTGCAATGTACAGAACTCTTGATTCTATATTTTACATGTCTCTGAGGGTAATTCCAAGCCATAACTAAACCAGTGATCCCTATCAATGCAGCAGAGCTAGAAATAGAATAAAAACATCAGGAATTTCAACTTTAATGACCACATGTCCCATTGTCATTGAAACAAATGTCCTAAAAATAGCACTAATTTTGCACACACTCCCACCAGCCTCATAACTTTTTGTTATGAATATGCACCCCGAGGCAAAGACTGCTTTATGTCTTGTGAAGTGTGTTTATTTGAAACACATGCCAAATGGACTCCTTTCCCACCCATTCCCCAGCTGCTTCAGCGCTTGGCTTCTTCTAGCTGCACACCACTGGAATTAGGTTTAAGTGTTTCCTTAAAGTCCCTTCCTCAGGAGAGCCCCATGGTGCTAAAATCCATGGTCTGTAAAGTCCCTTTACATGGCCGGTTGAAATGACAAGCATAGAAATAGTACATCTGTCCCTGCTGACACTAAGTCTGACCTCTGCACGTTCTGCACAGTTACTCTCCAAAGTTACTAACACCAACACCTAAGGAACTCTCTCTCTCACAGACACATCATGCACAGAACAAAAGCAAGAGGAAGAAGTTTTATATACTTGGGCACATGATGAACTCTCTGAAAATTCTCTCCACTCCAAGTAAATCTGGAGACTAACAGCATAATTTCTAGAGACAGGAGTCAGTAAGGAGAACTCACAGATCTACACACTAGGAAACTCAAAGCTCAGGCTTTGGTTTCTAAGTCTTTCCGTAACTGTCCTTGTGCAGATGACAAGCTCCTATATTCCTTTTGACTGGCTCATTTACTTGTTTTTCTCTTCTGACATGTTTTCTCTCTTTGAATAATGAAAGGGGTTTCGTAGGCCATTATCAGCCAAGTATCATCCTGTAAAGCCTCAAACATGAAACGGAGACTCAGAGACAATAAATATCTGATATAACTGAGTGTGGGTGGTATTGGGCTGTAGGCAGCCGTGTTTAAGATAGCACCTGGGACAGTTGCAAAGTCGTATGACTAGCACCTGACAATGTAAGCAGCTGGCTTCCAGCGTGGCCAGCTCAGCTAAACTGGTAAACAAGTCCTCTGTGCATGCATCGGCCTCGTGCCCCTCCCAAGCGGGTTTATGCAAATGAGGTATTGGCAGTCTAACCTATCCTGAGATAACATGTCACCCAGCCTGCCTTGGGAAGATATATAAGCAGCTCATTTCTGCTGCTGGGGGGTCCCTGTCCTGGTCCTGGTCCAGGGCCCCATCCCAGGGCCCCATCCCCGTCCTGTCCATAAGTCAAGAGTCGTTCCTGGAATAAAGCTGACTGAGAAGGATCCAATCGTGTCGTGTCTTAATTGCTGGTCAAGGTGGACGCGACACTGGGCTTTACTTGGATTATTGTCTTCGATAACTGCTCCTTGGACTGGTCATTGCCTTGGCATGTCTGACACTGACCATGTGCTCTTACCTGACATTTACTGATCTGTGCTGCAGGAGGCAGTCTGCCATGGGTGTAGACACACCTCCAAGTTCCTGCTGACTGAGACCTTGACTGCTCTGCACAGCTCACTTTCCTGGACTGAGTTTGCAATAAGCCATCTGAAGAAAGAGGAAGGAGGTGACATGCACCCAGACAAAGTATAGGTTTGGTACACAGGCACCTGAGTCACTGTGTGTTCAGGCATCTATGTTGGGATCTCTGAGCAAGGGCAGACCCAGATCAACCACTCTGCACAGTGCTTCTGTTGTGAGCAATTAGACTTCCCGTCTCCAAACCAGGAGTCTCCTGTCTTCTGTCATAGAAATAACAGCAACCAAGAACAACAGGCTTGTTTATTTGTTTGAAAGGAGGTGAAGTCTCAGGTCCTATGGTGGAAATACAAAATATTCCTACTTCATCTTAAAGGACAGCAAGGTCATGTCTTCTACCACTGTAGACGGTAGAATGGTTTCTTTAAAACAGGGGATCCTAAACCGTCGTTTGAAAATGAATAAGCTATCACATTGTGTGCTCTTTTGAATTTTGAGGCTAGAAGGAAACTGTATTTAATTCCCACATTTCCAACCACATACAGAGAAAAAAAATAAATTTAATGTTTTCATAAAATAATGTAGAAAATGACTCAGGAAAACAAGACGCACAAAACTACTCTCTTAGTTTTGATAGTTATAATTAATGTGTGTGTACATATGTATAATGTGGCTTCCATTTTCCACATTTATTTTTTCATTTATTTACATGTATTCATTTCAAAAAATTTGACAATTGTGGAGCAGGTCCTGACCCACTTAATATGTTTCTGCGGGAGGCAGTGGTTGGATACAGAAGTCTGTCTGGATAGCTTGAGTTCAGATCCTAGGAAAGGAACTAAAATAAGGCTGCCCTATAGCAAAGGTGAATGGCACCAGTTGGGGAGGAGCAGTAAGCTTTGCGTTCAAGGTGTGAGCATCCTGTTTAGGACTGTGGAATGTACGCAGACTGGTCTGGCTCTGAGCACCAAGAGCTACTTCTCACAGGGATGCTGCACAGGCAATGGAACTTCAGCTAAGGCGCTATTGGCAATTGATAGCTTCTGAGAGAGGAAGCCAGTTTTCTTTTGAAGTGTGGCCCCTGGTGGGTCAACCATGCTCCTTTGGAAGGCTATACATCCAAAAGGATTTGAGTAGCACTGACTACACCTGATGGGTTTAAATTTTAAAAGGCCACAACGCTGGGTTGATAGGGAAAGGGTGGATGTGAATGTGGTCAAAACACACTGAATGAAATTCTCAACAAAGTAGTTTAAAAGTGAGGGGGAACGTGGCGTGTTATGTAGCCTCTGTTACAACAGCTGGATTACAGATCTAGATGTGAAAAGGAAAACAGAAAAAAAAATTCTTCCAGATTAAATGAGGGATACCCTACATAAGATGTTGACAAGCTAAAATCTACTACATACAAAAACTCCACATTGTTACTGAACTTAGTTTATTTCTATTTTAATATAATTTACTCTCTTAATGCTACTCACCATGTTAAATGTAAATCACTATATAGTCATCTCAATATGTATATATGAGATAGGAGTTTTTTCAACCCTACTATTAAAAGATTTTTAACATGCTAGAAATTGACAGGGATTTCTGTAACTCAAGAAACTCTACAGTGAATATGTAGGACATGGGGCAATATTCTTAGCACTCATTATTTAACTCTGGGCAGGAGGCTGATGAGATAATAAAAAATATTCAAATTAGAATGTAATTATCTGTACAGGAACCCGGTAATGTATTCAAGTAGTTAAATTAAGTATGATACTCAAGCAATGTTGTTCCAGACAAGGCAGATAGCAGTATGCATTCTCCATACTGCCTAGAACCAGGATGTATTCTTCAAAGAATGTCATTGCCATTAGCAAGGAAACTAGGAACATACTCATGAGTCAAGGCAGAGAAGGGTGGGAAGATTGTGGGCACTTAGAAAGAGACTGTAGTTGAGGAAGTCATGACACATTCCCACTGTCCATGAACCGACCGTGGATGGAAAGATTCAGGGGAAAATGAACCTATAACGAGCATATATATACTTAAAGTATTAATTTATTTCTAATTATGTGAGGATGTGAGGGTGCAAATAAAGCCATGACACGATGCATGCATGTGTGGAGGTCAGAGGGCAACCGCGGGGAGTCATTTCTCTCCTTATACTGTGAACTCTAGAGAAGAATTCACAACGTCAGCCTTGAAGCACTTTTATCCACCGAGTCTTCTCACCAGTGGACTTTTCTTATTGTCATTAGTCTTTAAACAATACAGTAAAACAATATCTGCATAGAATTACATTGCTGGTGTCATGTTATTCTAAGTCTACATGAGAATACAGGATATATGCTGACACTGTACATTTTCTATAAGGTACTTGGGCATCTTCAGAAATACCCTGCAGATACTAAGGAATAACAATGTGGCAGAGAGAGAGAGGAAATATAGACATATTTTGCAGAAAAGGGTGCAAAGAAATATTAGAACTTGATGTGTTACTAACAAGGCAAAAAAAATAGATTTTTATGGAAAGAATGAGTTAGTCAACAATGTCAAAAGAAATAGCTGTCCATAGAACACACATGGAGAGCAATGCCAAACAGATAAAAAGGTGGATGTGGAGGGAAAGTTAATGCAGAAGCATATCATTATGCTTGGAAAACAGCAAACAAAGCACACAAAACAAAACAGGCACACACACACACAGGCACAGACACATAGACATACACACAGAAACACACAGAGACACAAACAGACACACACACATACACAGACACAGACACATAGACACACACAGAGACACATACACATAGGCACACACACAAAGACACACACGCATACACAGACACACAGGCATATACACACACACAGGCACATAAACAGACACAGATAGACACAGACAGACAAAAACACACAGATACATACAGGCACAGACATACAAACAGAGACACAAACACACAGACAAACAGATAGGCACAGAACAGACATACAAACACAGACACTCACACACAGACATACACACACGCATAGACACACACAAAGGCACACACATACAAAGACAGACACATACACAGGCTCACACAGAGACACATACAGACACATACAAAACACAAGCTACACATACACAGGCACAGACATAAACACAGACACACACACACACAGACATACATGCAGACAGAGAGACACAGATAGATATGCACACACATACAAATAAATGAACAAATAGTAAATACATAAATAAAAGAAAATAGAAACAGTGTCCAGTAATAGCTGAGAAATGTACATCAAAACCACAAGATAACCTGCTGGGCAGACAAATTCTATCAATAACCATGTCATATACTGGGAGTCAGCAAGGATTCCACATTTCAGGTGGAACTGAAAACGAATTCATTATGGGAAATAATTTGGTATATCTTTTAAAGTTGAATATTTCCACTGGTCTTCTGGGATGCGCTCACCTCGTGGCCTGTGCTATGAGCACACAGGTGCTCGCTCTGGCCAGCTCTGCTGCTAACAGTGAGTTTCCTTCTACAGGGCAGGTTGAACATGCTGTGGTTTATACACAGATGGAAAATTCCAGAGCGGTGAAAACAAGCTACCAACACACAGAGCACAACCGAGGAACTCGTGGAAATGATCTAGCTATCATACCAGAGCGAGTGAGGTGGAACAGGATCAGTAAGAAAGCAGGAAACTGGACAAAGAACAGAAAAGCTCATAAGATCCAGGAGCCATGCCACACGGCAAATCAACAGGAAAGGCTTAGGTCACAATAGATGACACCAGGCCCATCATCTATATATGGAGAGCCATCCATATGTCACGCCATCCACAGGGGAGAGTTTGAAGACCGTAAATCTGTGATATGCAAATGAAACTTTTGAATGAACATGTGACAGCAGTCTATAACTCTGAGGGAGAGGCAGATCGGTGTCTCTCATTATTTGTGAATGTTGCATATGCAAATTTGGCTACTTGCTAAGATTCATTTCTGACTCCCAATTCTCTCTCTCCTTCTTTCTCTAGATCTCTGCCTCCCCCCCGCACCCCCCCCACACACAACCAGTCTGGACGCATGTGCACTGTGTGTGTCTGTGGCCTGTGGCATGCCTGCATGTGGTACATGTACCCATGAGTATGTGCATGCATGTGGAGGCCACAGCAGGATGCTCAGTGCTTTCCTCTGTCACCCCTGACATGAGCCAGGGTCTCCCCTAAGCTTGTCCCTCTGGCTTAGATGGCTGGCCAGTAAGCACTCAGGATCTCCTGTCTACCTTCTCCCCCATGCTGAGGCTATGGGCATCTGCAGTCATCCTTAGCTTTCACTTGAATCTTAGAGCTTTAAACCCAAACTGGGTCTCACACTCAGCGAGCACCTGCTCAGGGCCACGGAGCCATATCTTCTGCAGTCCCCTCACTGTTCCCAGAGTGCTTTTGCAGCCATTTTCAGATATATGAAGAGCGGCTATGTCTTTGAGTTATTCAATGTATCCATTCCCAGTAAGGCTAAAAACAACACAATACTGTCTTTATGGTTGATTTAGTGTCGTATGGCTTGGTGGTGTATTTTTGTTACTGACTCTCTGTATACCTATCCCTGGGGCCATGTTGTAGTGCTGTCTAGAGTCCTGGAGTGTAAGAACGCTGTGATATGCCTTACAGAGAACATAAGTGTCATATGTTCGTCTAGGCTAGGCATGACCAGTAGCACAGAGGGCCATGAAGTCAATGCTAATGAATCAATAATGTATAATATATAATATTACATGCAATATTATATATAATAAATATATCAAAATATAAACAAATATATATAATATATATATATTTAAATAGACAAGGTTCTGTATACATCAGTTGGAAAAAAGGGTATGAGTGGGGGCTTGAAAGAGCCAAGCCCTGTTATTTTTACCTAGTCCTACAAAATTTGTTCATTTTGAACAAAAGAATTAACTGCATTCTTAAACAAGGCAAAAGACATAAACTGTAAGAAAAAAATGATGAACATGATTGACTATATTAAAACATTAAGATGTCTTGGGAGAGAAAAGCATTAAAAGGCCAAAAATGAAAGAAAATCAGGCAGCAGATGGAGTTTCTCTCTGAAATACACTCAAAACAGAAACGATTATTAAACAGAAGGCAGAAAAAAACATTTAAAAGTTAATAGTAAAGTGACAACTCAATGCACAGGTAGTAAAAGAGGTGAACTAAGCCACTCAATGGTCTTAGAGCATGAAGGCTCAGGCATTCCCTGTGGTTGGGATGAATTAGTCCAGCACCACTTTGTCCAGGTTCCCATGCCTCTGTTTCCCATGCCTTCTGCCATGACCATGAGGAGAGGTGGACAACGCCTTGGTGTGAAGCTATGCCCTCCTCTCTGCTCTTCGGTATTCCCCTTTCAATGCTTCTTGTCTACGACAGAGAGGAAGTCCTCTACCCTGCTATGTATGATGTTCTGCCCCACAACAGATACAGATTCACAGAGCCAAGTAACTACGGACAGAACCTTCTAAACCCATAAGCGCAAGTAAACCCTCCCTCTCACACTGTTTTGAACAGGGGTTTTGGGATGGGGAGGCACACTAATACACATGTTCAAATGTTGACTGAAAGGTGGTGAACAGGTAACCAGTCAAAAATCCCAGACTTAGCCAGAGTGGGAGCAGTCATCATCAAAGCCCTGACCATAAAAAGGAGGGAGCCACATTCCCAAGGTCTGGCCAAAGCATAGGCAATAGAGAAGTGCTTCTCCACAGAGCAGAGTCTGTAGTCAAAAGATGCCTGAGAAAATGAGCAGCTGGAGACAAACACGCTGCTCATCCCCATCACCCTTTCTCTTACATGGGGCAAACCCAGCCAGAGTCCTTAGCGGTTGCAGTATGCAGGGTTAGCCCTGAAGCTCGCAGAGAGGCTCAGAGCACAGGCACAGGCGCAGGCAGTGGTGGGATGGGGAGGCAACAAGTAACTTGTCCATCTATTTTTTTTTTTTTGGACTCTATCCATGAGACATTAATCGAAACAACAACAAAGTTGCTTTGATTGATTTCCTGCTTACCTAATCTAATTTATCATGCATGCACCTGCCTATAATCTACCAAGTTTCTAGTGTTTTTACAGTGGTTATGTATTGTTTTGATAATAAAGAAGAGAGTTAATCCTTGTGTTGGTTTGAACGAGATGTGTACCATAGGCACATGCATTTGAACACTTGGTCCCCAACTAGTGGCACTATTTGGGGAGGCTTAGGAGGTGTGGCCTTGCTGGAGGAAGTGTGCCTCTGGAGACAGGCTTCAAGAGTATAAGGTCTTGTCCTGCTTCCAATTGGTTCTCTCTGCTTTTAATTCAAAATGTATATTCTTGGCTTGCTGCCACTGCCCCATGTCTGCTGTGATGCCTGCTTCTTCCTTGTCATGGTGATACATTCTTATTACGCTGGGACCATTAAGACCAAATACATCTCTCCTTCTATAAATTCCTTGGATCATAGTGTTTTATCATGGAGATGGGCAAAACCAGTGCAATCTTCTACACCGAGCACCACTGAACTCGAGGTTCACTTTGTAATCATTGAGTATTGAGGAGACACCTTTTACTGTGCAAAATTCTTCTCAGAAAAATTGTGGGACTCTGTCATAACTCTCTAGATCTGTACTGAATCAGTCTTAAAATTACAGGTTTTCTTGAGTAAATGCCAAGGTAGCATAAAAAAAGATGAAAGAAAAATACTAATTAAATTCCAGATGACAAACGTTTAGAGCCAGCCTGCCCTGGGACTTTATGGTGATGAGTAGCTTTTGGTTCTTTCTTTACCAACACACTGCTAAATAAAAATGAAAAGGCCAGAGGCAGCCAACTGGGCACTAGAGACTTCAGCTGGTACTAGATCTGGGAAAGGGAGCCCGCCATGTGAAGAGTCACCTCTTGTGGAGGACTTCACACCAGTGTGCCTGTCCAATTTGTCATCCGGCAAAAGTTTGGTCTATTCCTGACCTTGTACCCAGGAGACACCACTGGTGGGACCAGTACCCTTGGATTGTTTGCTATTCATGGTGATGCCACCCTGGGCAGTGATGTAGAGAGTGCTGGCGACAGGCTGGGGACAGCAAAGTTTGTGTTTAGAAACCAGGAGTGAGACTGAAATTTAAATGGCTGGACCTGGAGGTCAGGGGGAGGCTTGGGGCCATATGGGACATGACCAGACTGCTGGACTGGGATTATGTTGATCCTTTGTGTCTGTGTGTTTGTGTATGTGCACACGCATGTGGGGTGGTGGACTGTGAGAAGCAGCTGGGTACCTAGTCATGCAAAGGCCTCAAACCCCGGATAATACCCTAATGGGACAGTAGGTGTTTGGCCTTGCTCCTGGGCCCTGGTTTCTTTCACTTATCCACAGCCCCTCCCAAAGAAAGGTTTGTGACCTTAGGTCACGTAGCACAGGTAGCACAAGTAGAGGGTGTGACTACAGGCCACAGAGCCTCAAGAGATCTCCATATTAATGAGATACCTAAAGGCCAGAGGGTGTAGCAATTAAGCATTCCTTCCTAGACCCTCCTCCTTGCAAAAGATATTTAACCTCAGGCCGCCCTGAGGACATAGGTATAGCTTCATCTACTTTCTGCCATGACAATAAACCTTTTAAAATCATGGACTTCCTCTAGTCTTTGAGGCCTGGAGAACCGTAGAAGGGTCCTTCAACCAATGAGCCCCAGCCTAATCTCCCACCAAGGGACTTCTCTGTGTTCCAGCCATGGAGGCCTGCCAACTCAACTGGAGCAAGGTAGCTGAGCCAGCCATGACCCAGCCAAGCAAGTTGCCTCAACCAAGAGTCTCATTTTCCTGCGGGTGCTGCTGGAGCTTCTCTTCCTCGTCCCTCTCAGCTGTGGGCTGGTCCAGCCCTGTCTCAGTCCTTCTGCGGTCTCCCAGGGGCACCTGGGTACCCAATAGCTCTGCCTCTGCAAGACCTCAGATTGAGATCTCCCCATGCCTGGAGCAGAGTTCTGTAACTTCTCATAGCCCAATGTCTGCCCAGAGCCACAAGGAGTGAACTCAGTCAAATTCCTGCTCTTCTGCCCTCTGAGCTGCAGTTCCAGCTGCCTGGGGTGGCAGACGTGCTGGAAGCACAACTCAGCCCAACAAAACCCACACCCACATGTGCAAGCCATGTGTTTGTGTGTGTATGTGCATGCCTGTATGTGTGTGTATGTACAATGTTTGACATGCTGTGGCATGAGATGTTTGTGTCTGGCTCTACAGAGATTAAAGGTGAAGCATTCACAGTGTCCAAGCATAAGGGCGCCCAAGAGGGAGATCCTGAAAAGTGAGAGGTTTGTTGCCCATGTCTATGAGAGGGAAGGGACTTCACCCCTCATCACAGAACCCAGGGAAGGGGTTCAGGGTGCGATTACTGCTGAAGTGGGAGGAGGGGCCTTCCTGACCCTTGGAATAAGGCCGAGCACCTGGCAAGGCTGACACAATGCAGAAGCATGCCATCCGCAGAGGCAGGGAGACCCACAGTATCAAATTCCTATCCCTCCACCATGGGAGGCAGGACAGTCCTTCTGAGGTCACAACCTGAGGCTTATGACTGGTGATGTGAGCTCTGAGTGGTGACCTGTGATCTGAGCTTCACCAAACAAACAAACAAACCGAGGCAGAAGAGCAATGTCGCAAAAGAATGAGAACAGGGGTATGTTGTGACATCTGCTGGAAAATTGCCTGTATCATTAACTTCTGAACCATTAAAACATATCTATTAAATAAATAAATAAATTTTAGGAAGAAAGGATGTCAGCAGAAATTAAGGTACAATTTGCTGCTTTAATATTTACATTCAAAAACATTTAGTTCAAAGCACCACAGTACATTTAAAAGATCCTTAATAAATTATGACTTAGTCGTCAATAATATAGATGTTTCAGGAAAGAATACAAATGAAAGAAATTAATTCAGCTCATTTAAATGCATTTAGTGTTAGTGAGTCCTGTGGCCTGAATAGTTTTACCCCCCAGAAATCCATGTTTTGACAATGTTCCTGTCAGGGCGATGGCATCGGGAAACAGGCTCTTTCAGAGAGCAGGTCAGGGGGATGCTGCTCCTGTGGGATCAGTGCCCATGTGAGAGGACTTGGGAAGAGGACCAACCACTCCTCCCCTCTCTCCCTGGCAGAAATGAGACGTCAGCCATCATGAGCAGGAAAAGAACCTTTGCCTGATCTCACTGACTCTCGCACTGGGGACGTCCAGCTCCACAAGATGATGGCAAGGAGAAGAAACCAGGCAAAGCCATGGGTGTCAGCAACCTCAGTGCTGGAAGGGACACAGACAGTGAATCCCCAGGGCTGACTGGACAACCAGTCTAACTGAAACAGCCCCACCAGATTCAGTGAGAAACCCTGTCCCAAAGCATACAGAGGAAGGCATTTGATGCTAACGTCTGGCCTCTGCAGGCACATGCATGGGAAAAGTACCTGCACACATGCATATACCATATCTACAGACACATGTTTTTAATAAAGAGAAGCAATGATCTGTTGTTTAAGCCATCCGGTGTAAGTGCTCCGCTGCAGTTGCCCACACTGACCAAGGCAGGCATGCTTGTAGTTCCTATCATTAAGATCCTCCCCACGGCCACTTGTCTTCTGACCGCAGGGCCTGTACCATTCTGTGTTACCTGGGGTACATATGCACCCACAAATAATGAGACACAGCCACCTGCACACCCTGAGCAATGCAGTGAAGGTCCACACCTGGTATTCCTGAATGCATCGTGGAGACATTCAAACCATCTACCCTGCAGGCGCCTCTCCCTCTCCTCCTCCTGCTGGGGAAGCCAGGGAGGTGTTGGAAACAAGCTATTCTTTTATCAGCTGTTTTCATCTCGACAGAAGGAAATCTTTTCTTTGCATTAGCAATCCCCCTTTCCCGTAAGGGGTGAAGGTGCTCATAAGATGCTTCAGTTGTTCCAAGCTAATTAGCCACAGGCTAAAACAACAACAACCCGCAAGGCGTTCTCTTGGTTTTCGTATGGAATAATTTGCAAGGAAAATTTTTGACAAAACAAAAGCTTTGCAGCTGAGAATGCCACAGAGCGTGGATGAGAAGGCCAGTCAGGACCTCGCCTGGGTATCAAAGCCCTCTCATCACTACGACTTCAGAGTGCTCTACCAGCACTGAGCAGGTGTACTCAGTCCTATTCTGTCACACTATGGGGACACTGGTTTTTAACTTGCACTGCCTTCAATTACTGTGTGTCATCTCCCAGTGCCAAATACTTCGGCAGGGACACACAGAGGTGCAACGTGTTTGCTCTCAAAACAACCCTGAATGTACCTGTTTTGCTTAGGAATTGAAAGTCAATTAGGTGTGGGCATGACTGAAAGAAAATGTCAATATTGAAGAACTCAATTAGTTAGCCTTCTAAGCCCAGGGTTTTCAGGCTGGGATCTCTCCAGATTTCTGAATCAGGCAAAGCAGCCAATTACTGCCCCTTCGTTAGTTATTGATTCCCTTTGCGCCACGAGGAGCACAGATGCATTGTGTAATTGGGCAGTGCTCTATTAATTCAGGGTTCATATGTTCAGTGTTCACTTCCGTTAATTCCAGGGTGGGGACTCTGGACAGCTGGGCTCACATGGAGTCCTCCAATGTCTGATACACTCCTGCAAGAGATGCCTTTTCAGTCACTGAGGATGCCCCAATATCCTCTAGTGGGACAGGGGAATAAGGTCCCCTGAGGAGAGCTATGGGGAGGGCAGGGAACCAAGACAAATGCCTAGAAATGGCAGCATTTGGGTTGGGCCTTAAGAGAGAGAATCACCTAAGAGACACAGTCACCTAAATGATTTCATTTAAAGAGAGAGAGGTCAGGCACATGGAGAAGCTATGAGAAAGGCAGGACTCGGATCACAGCATTCCCTCTCGGCCAGTGACATCACAGGTCCACACCTGTGTGTGTGTGTGTGTGTGTGTGTGTGTGTGTGTAGGAGGGGGGTAGGGGACAATGATACCTTACCTGGAGTAAGTCAGCAGAAATGGACAGAGAGAAAATGACAGTCCCACTGCCAGGGTACTCAACAGGGACAGCAAAGGTGAGAGAGGGTTGTAAGATCACCACCCTTTAAGTCTTCTCTATTGTCCTTTATTCTCGCTTTAGGCTGTGTCCCTGATGGTGTTGGTGGAGCCAGAGTACTTGCGGCATCCACCCCACCCCCACTCCCATCCCCGTTCTCATGTCATATATCCCTAGCAAGGATGAACTCCGTGCCAACTGAAAAAGACTGGCACAGAGGTCAGAGGAAGCAATGCCTATGGGAAGCAAAGGTTGTAATCTGAGTAAACTGAGATAGAGAAGACCTGAATAGTGTCCCATAAGGCAAATGCCAGAGACGTTTCTTACAGGGGATTTGCACAACAGTTATGCTCAGAGGCAGTTCACTGG
Organism: Mastomys natalensis; assembly: GCA_021653895.1. Lineage (NCBI taxonomy): Eukaryota > Metazoa > Chordata > Mammalia > Rodentia > Muridae > Mastomys > Mastomys natalensis. The sequence goes on from JAJTUV010001115.1 coordinate 758,729, forward strand.
TTGGGGAGAAATACTAAATTCAAACTGCTTCCTATTGGTTAGCAAATTACTATTCCCAGCTGAAGAGATTGCTGGTCACAGACACTGACTTCAGCTGTTTATCTAAGTCTTTTGGAACATTCTGCAGTTTAGCCCTTAGCAGGTGTAAGTAAAAGTCCTCTTGAAACATCCCCACCCCACTTTAGGAGAGTGCAATCTTCATTGTGACATTTTTCTTTCATACAGGCTTCCAAGCTCACAGTCAAGTATGTCTCTCTCAGTCAAGTAGTCTAGGGCTCTCACTCACCTGCCCACTAGCTAAACTCTGTGCTCTCAGAAGAACTTGAGACCCAGGTCCACTCTTACCTGTTGTGGTGCAGACTCCCTGAGCATTGATGACCTGCTCCAGCAAAAGCTGGCATCAGTCTCTTGCAGTGTATAGTCTACAAAGGGTGGCCAGCCACTGTGGGTTCACTCTGTACTCTCCAAGGCCCCCTGGTCTCTCTCATGTGTCTCTGTCTCTGTAGAACAGCTTCCTGGTAGAGCTGCTTTGTCAAGACTGGACACTGGCTTAGTCTTCTGATCTCTGGTCCCTAGCTTAGGAAGGGTATTTACTTACTGACATCATCTGGTTAGGTGATGGACACAGTCAGCTGTGTCCAAGTTACCTGACAGATAGGAGGAGCACCTGTACCTGGGTGCTCACCATGTCTAGGTGACTTTAGAGCTCAACACTGAACAAGTACAGCAATTCAGTATTCTCTAGCCCTATCTCTATGTGACCATGACAGAAGACAGCACAGTAGCCACTCCCTCTCCCCAGGAGGTCCCTTCTTGGCCACACTTCCTGTCACCCTGGACAGAAAGCCTTCCTCATGTGGCTGGTGTGTGGCTTTGAGTACTTCTTCACTGCTCTGGGCTTGCCTTCATCATCTGTCAGGCAACTTCTCCTTCTAACACCAATCCCTAGAACAACTTCCATCCAGCGTGTGCAGCTATCTGCCTGTGGTATCAAGATGCTCATTACTGAGGGAGGGGTCTCAGTTACAAGGGGCCTAGGCCATAAGGGGAGGTAGGGGCCATTCATTTTCCTGTCTCTATGATTGATTGTCACAGCTGAACTGATTTCACTCAACTCAGAAACTCATCCATAAACTCACCCCAGAAAGCAGATGATAACTCAGTTATTCACCTCTAGACATTAGGAAGTGCTTCAAGGAAGTTATGGTGGAGATGATTATTCCTGTATTTAAGTTCCTGTTGAGTGGAAACAAAGTTGTAATTGCTTTAAAGTATGCCTTGGAGTCTCTCATTAGCAATTACAGCAGCAGCTGAATAACTATTCATAAGAGAGAAACTCTATAGTTCAGATTAATCTCTTGATAGCCAAAAATAGAAAGAAAATCCCACTCTTTTATTTAGATGATATTAGAGGAATATTTAAGATTCAGGAAAATAACAGGGCTTATTTCAAACGTTATTTTGGGAGGAAAAGGCAATCTTAGCCTTTGAGAAGAAATCTGCAAGTAAAGACTTATTACATTAGGAAATTCCAAGATACAGAGACATGCAGCTTTAGGAGACGTGTCCTCCCTGAGAAGTGGAGCCCTCGAGTCCCTAGTCATGTGTGGCAATATCTATAACATGGAGGAGGCAGTGTCCTTTCTCCTGCACGTCAAAATGACAACTGACCCTTCACATGACAACAGAATGGTACATGGGGTAAAGGGACACATCGCCCTTTCCAAGAAACCTGACAAACCTCAAACACGTTAGACTGGGAGCCATGGAGCTTAGCCATTACACTGTAAAGTACCAACTTCACTCAGTGGCTATTTGTTTCCTCGGCAGAATCCACAGCACACTGAAATCTTGGCACAGGGAACAACATATCCATCAGAAAGTACCCTGTTATGAAGAGAGCATGCTCAATATGGAATACGTGAAAACATGACTTGTTTGTTTTCAGGTAATTAAAGAAAAGAGAGATACTGAACACATGCAAGAGAGAGCAGGGTTATTTTACAAGTTCAGAAGGGAATCAGTTCCTTGCTGGGCTCTGCTCTGTTCCAACCACTCACATGCAGCTTGCAGTGGCTGAGCAATTACCTCCTGCCTGCCTGGGAATCCCTGCTCCACCTTTGAACGCTACGTGATTCTGGGATTTAATGCCACATGCCTTGGGGTCTTCATCTGTTAAATGAAAACAATAATGCTTGTGTCTTCTAGCACAGTTTCAAGGGGAATGTTAGTTCAGAAGCATGCTTCCAGCAATGGCTGGCACACGGCAAGGTTCAATAAACATTACCTATAATTACTGCAAACTGTTAATCACCTGAGTGCCCGAGTCTAAAAACAGAGGCATGTGAGAATGAATTCAACAGAGCTCATTTAGTCCTTAGGTCTGACGCTCGCGTCAATCAGTGCTATTGATTATTGGACAGCTGCATGGCTCAAGTGTCCCCACCAAAACACGCTGAGATGTGATCCTCCGTGGGAGGCACTCAGATGCTGGACCTTTAAGAGGCAATTAGTGGCCATGAACAGGTTAATCGTGCATAGACTGATTAATGGGTTAATAGACTGTCTCCGGAGCAGATTGTCACAGAAGCCAATTTGGGTTTTCTTCCGTGGTACAATATACCTTGTCAGCATGTAGCACCAGGCCCTCACCAGTAAGGGAGATGCCAACATCACGCTCTTGGACTTTCCATCTTCCAGAGTTTCGATCCAATTAACTCCTAGATTTTATCAATTACCCAGTCTTGGGTATTTTATTATAGCAACAGAAAATAGACTAAAACTATGTCTATCCAAAGAATGCTCTTATGTGACCTGAAGATTATGCCATATTCTTTTTCTCTGTTTGATCAAATGATCAAATAAAATTCATCTAGAGGTCATCCCAACTTTCATTATTCTGCTATTTTTCTGTCTCGAGTGCTCTGTCTCATGGTGACTTGTTTTACCCTGAGAAGCTTAAGTATACGCAAAAGTAGTTTGATTAAAGTCTAGGAAGATTAAGAATGAAGTTAAAAAGAATGAAGAGGCACTTGTGGGAAATAGTGACAGCACAAAAAAAGTCATTTAAGTGATCTTATTAACCTTTGCCTCCTGAGTGCTTGGGAAATGTCTATCACCAGAAGTAACATTCCCAATCTATTTAACTCCCGTAAAGACATTAGTGTGCCTCCTTCCTCATTCTGCCTGACTGGATAGGATTCCCCAATGCCCTCCAGGACCAATGCATATTTTGAGATACAGGGAGCAGATTATTAAGGATCATGGTGAAGAGTGTGTGTGTGTGTGTGTGTGTGTGTGTGTGAATGTGTGTGTGTATGTGTGTGTATGAGTGTATGTATATGTGTATGAGTATATGTATGTATGTGAATATGTGTGTATGTATGTGAGTTTGAGTGTATGCATGAGTGTATGTGTATGTATGTATATGTGTATGAGTAAGTATATGTGTGTGTATTTGTGTTGAGTATGTGTATATGTATGTGTGTGAGTGTGTGTATGTATATGTGTGTGAGTATATGTATGTATGTGAGTATGTGTATATGTATGTTTATGTGTGTAAATGTGTGTATGTATGTATATGTATGTGAATGTATGTATGTGTGTGTATATGTGAGTGTGTCTATGTATATGAGTGTGTGTGAGTAGGTGACTGTGTGTATGTGTGTGTGTGAGTGTATGTATGTATGTGTGAATGTGTGTATATGTGTGTGTGTGAATGTGTGATTATGTGTGTATTGTATGTGTGTGAGTATATGAATGTTGTATGTGTGATGTGTGTGATGTGTGTGTGTGTGTGTGTGTAGGCTAGAGGTTAATGTTGGGTATCTTTCCCATCACTGTCCACCTTATTTTTTGAGACAGAATCTTTGACTGACCTAGAGTCTGTTAACTAAACTAGCTGATCAATGTCATCCTCCTGTCTCATCTCCCCAGAGCATGTGCTCCCACACCCAGCCAACTTTTGTGCTTTAGGAGACTGAACTCAGGTCTTGATGAATGCCAAACTCATTACCAACTGAATGATCTCCCAGGCCCAAGCATGGAGGTAAATTCAGGCCAGTGATTGAGAGTAGAAACAGGCTGTAGGGGGATAAGGAGGGGAGAGCAGCTGGTGGCTACTTCAGGTCCAGAGTGTATTCCTCCTCCACCTCACCACAGCACAGACAACAGAGAGCACCAAAGACCAAGAAGGGGCTGACACCTGAGCCCTGTGAGATGTGTATGAGGAAAAGCGATACATGCTGGGCTAGAGTCCTAGAGTCCTCACATTCTTATTACAGTCTTCAATCCTGTCCCCTGGTCAAGTCCATGCCTGATAGGTAACCCTGGCACTTCATTGTTGGGGCCAGGCCAGGCCTTAGAATGTTTCTCCTCCTTGCCTCCAGTCTTGACAATTATTTTATGTTTCTGAGGTGTCTGTGGAGGATATGTCCTAAGTCCCACAGTGGATGTCTGAAACCCACACACATAATGGTCCTGCTTCTTTCAGTTGACAGCATCAACTACTCTTGCTCTTGGCGCCGCTGTTGAGTGAAAGGATGGTTGCCTGAATGTGATGCCTCCGCAGTTGATCCTGTAACCCAGATGGTGTAAGTGACTGACAGTGCATACAGTGCATACAGCACGGACACCCTGGACAGAGGCATGACTCATGTTCCTGGTAGAACAGAGTGAGATCCTGTGAAATCTCATCATGCTGTGCATATGGCTTACTGTTAAAAAACTTGCAAACTTGCAGTTGTTTACTGCTGGAATTTCCTATTTAATATTTTTGGACAAAGGCTGACTGTTGGTAATCTTGGAAAACAAAGGAAGGATGGAAGAACAGCAGTTATTGAATTGACTCCTATGCTCCCCCCTTCCTTTGCTGAGGCCTCTGAAGGTTCAGCCCTCGTCAGCTCTTAGTCCTGTCCTCACAGCTGCCGGGAGGTCTGTTCCCATAACAAACCTAGCCACCCTTTCTTTTTCCCTCTGATTCCACTTCCTGGCCTCCATGAGAGCTCTAGAACAACAATACAACAATGACAACAACTTCTTCTTCTTCTTCTTCTTCTTCTTCTTCTTCTTCTTCTTCTTCTTCTTCTTCTTCCTTCCTCTTCTCTCCTCTCTCTCTCTCTCTCTCTCTCTCTCCTCTCTCTCTCCTCCCCTCCCCTCTCTTCCCCCTCTCATCCCCTTCCTCCTCCCTCTTCCTCTCTAGAGAACAGGGTCTCACAATGTTGCCCAAGATAGCCTTTGACTTCTGGGTCCAAGTGATCCTCCTGCCTTGATCTCCTAAGAAGCTAGAATGGAAGCAATGTGCCAGCATGCAGGAGGTGGGTGATAATGAGGACAAGATACAAGAAAAGGAGGAGGAGGAGGAAGAAGAGGAGGAGGTGGAGACAAGAGAAAAGAAGAAGGGAAGTGACAACTCTCAGCTCTGTACCTGAGCAACCAAGAGTGATAATGATACCATCCACCGGATGTTTTGAGAGGAGAAGGGCAGGAGATGAGATGATAGATCCCATTTGGGGACTGTTTAAGGGAGGGTGATGAGGACCAGTCCCAATGAGTCCTGTCTGCCTGATGAGCCTCTGTGATTTCACACAAATGGTAAATTGCAAAAGCTCTCTTATTTGGGGGTCCTCATCTGTGAGAAGGGTCTAGGCCATCTCTTGAGTGCAGAATGACCAACAGACCTACAATAGCTTGGAGCAAGAGTAGGTAGTGATGGTCAGCCAGTGGTGAGTCAGCAGAATCTTGGATATTAACTTCTTGCAGGTGAAAGGCATCTAGTACCTAAATGGGTGCATCTGGGTTAGAGTCATCTCAAATATGGAAGGGACAAACACAGAGATAAGGACTCAAGGGATGGTGGAAGTGGGTGAATTTACCAAGGCAGGGTGTGCTCTGTTAAGAGCTTACAGCCAAGAAACAAGCCCAAATCTTTAAACAAGGAGGCTCAAACTGTTTCTGTAACATCTGATGATTATCTACAGACAAAACCAAACTAAAAATATACGTGTATTTGAGATAGGGTCTCATGTAGCTCAAGCTAGCCTTGAACTCACAATCCTCCTGCCTCAGTCTCCTTAGTGTTAGGATGATAGATGCATGCCACTGTCTCAGGCCTAGATTCATATTTGTAGCATATACAAAGTTAAACCCCAGATGTGAAAGGCAAAGTTTTGAATCATAAAATCTAACCATTTCTATGAGTTCAGGGCAGGAAAATATTTCTTAAAATGTATCACAAAGATGACAACCACAAAGGAATTGAATTTTCTTGATTCACAGCTATGACAAATAGAGCCCAAACAATGTGGAGGGATGAGGCACAGACAGAGGGACACTAGAATGACAGAGGATTAATTGTTTAGAATAAAGAACAAGCCGGGCAGGCGGATTTCTGTGTTCGAGGCCAGCCTGGTCTACAGAGTGAGTTCCAGGACAGCCAGGGCTACACAGAGAAACCCTGATTCGAAAAACCAAAAAAATAAAATAAAATAAAATAAAAATAGAATAAAGAACAAATGGCTTACTGGGAAAAAAAAATGACAAGACTGGCCATCCTCAAACTAGAGACACAAATAGCCACAAGTCATATGTAGGGTGAAGGTATCCAGAAGCAAGGGCATCTCTGCTAAGGCCCATGACTGGGCTTTATTGCATTGGCCATATGAGTCAATGCAGTTACCATGGAGAGAGCAAGACAGAAAGTCTGGCAGGTGCATTCTTCCTCCACCACAGGCATCCGTGCTAGAGAAAAATGTAGCCTGAGCTGCAAAGTGCACATGGCTATTGAGTGCCTGCTGCTACACAAGAGAAACTGGAAACCAGCCAGGTCCACTCACAGAAGACATGACAAGGGTTGCAGTACATAGTTCAGAAACAAGAAGATGGGTAGAAAGGGACAGTTGCTCCTGGTACGACTAATGGGTGAATGTTCATGTAAATTTTAGTGAAGTGTGCAGCTGGGCAGGGACATGGTAAAAGTCACACACATTCCCTCCCATACACACCCTCTCCCCCCCCCCCACACACACAAAGGTTGCCTCTAGGCAATCATTGATCCTGTGGAGGTGGGGAGGGAACCCTGAAGTGAGAGGGTTTCATCAGGAAATGTCATAGGGTTTTACAGTAAACTACGGTCAGTTGGAATGCTTTGCCCCAAAAGCTCCTGTGTTTAAAACTCAACCTTGATGGGGCTGGAGAGGTGGCTTAATGGTTAAGACTTCTTGCTGCTCTTGCAGAGGGCCTGGGCTGCATCCTCAGCACCCAGATGGCAGCTCACAACTATTTATAACTCCAGTTCCATAGGATCTTATACCCTCACATTTGACCTTCATGGTTTCCTGCATACACATGGTGCCCATAAGCTCAAGCAAGCTTGCAGACATACACATAAAATAAAATAAATAAAATTAAAATTCAGCTTAAATGTACATGTCGAAGGCAGTTGGAGGTGGGTTCCTTGTTGGGGGGAGCTGATAAGGACTAGATGAAGCCATGTGGGAGGGAGAGCCCCCCCATGACAGTATTAGTGGCTTTATATAAAATGGAGTCCTGAATTAGCATGCTTGCTCTGTCTTATCATGTGACACCCTCTGCCTTCCCAGAGATCAAATGCTGCACTTCTGGGCATCCCAGTGTTTAGAGCCCAATACACTTCTTCTATACTTTATAAATTACTATGTCTCAAGGATTTTGTTATAGCAACAGGAAGCATACTAACACAAGCATCTTGGCTAAACAGAGCTTGAAGCTTTTGATTACATTACCCTTATCTTTTTGTGTGTGTTGTTGAACTTGTTAATCAGTTCTCAGGGACAGGGTGTATGTTATCTGATTCTCGAATGTTCCAGCAGGTGCATGGACAAGGGCTGCTGAAGGCATCCTAGTCATTTGCACACCAAGGTTTCCTGGGTTATACAGGAGCTGGCCACAGTTCTTCAGGCACCATTGTGTCTCTGTCCTCTAGCAAGTGGATTACACTGTGGCAGAGGATGGACCAAATCAAGTATGGAAGCCGGAAGTCTAGACCTACCACCAGTTGTGAGATTGTAGCTCTGTCTCAGGACATTATGTCTCCCTCCTTTGTCTTCTCTAGAATGAAAATAACAAGGGCCATCCTGCTAACCTCACTGACAATGAAAAACAATACGATGTATTAAAAGGGCTGTGCACACAAGCTCACAAGGATGCTACTGAGAGAACAAACACACAAATCAAATCTCTCTCTCTCTCTCTCTCTCTCTCTCTCTCTCTCTCCACACACACACACACACACACACACACACACACATCACACTATCCAGTCTCATCCTGCCCCTAAAGTAGTTTCTGCCATGGTACCGTGGTACGTTCCATCTCATGCCACAGGCTTTCTCCTGTGGTCCCTCTCAGTCTGACCACCTCCCCTGTGGCCTTGATATAACAAACCACACACAATAATTTTATTCAGTTCTTCCGTGATTACATTATTCCTCCTCGGAAGTTCCTGTAACCGGTTGCTTACTGATTGCGAATCATATCAATGCCCCCAAAGAAACCTGTGAATTCCTCTCTCCCCCCACTCCCCTAACCCCCTCCCGTTTCCCCCCTCCCCTCTAGCAGCTGTTCTTGTTACAGACTTCAGCAACAGAAGCCCAGATGTTTTTCAGGTCTTCCCACTTTCTCAGTCGCTGCCAACTCTTTACATATAACTGCCCCTCCATCCCTCAGTCATGCCTAAATTTTGAATTGCAGTATCCTGTTCAGGAGGTGCACATGCCCCACTGCACACGCTTTGGAGATCAGAAGACAACGTGTGGGAGTCTGGTCTCCTCTTCTGCCACGTGGGTCCCGTGGATTGAACCCAGGTCATAGGCTTGGCAGCAAGTGTCTTCACTTGCTGAGCCATCTCAGCACCCTCACGTGCAAAATTCTTCTCACCTAGCAAAATAACATACATCTCTCTTGAGACAGACGGAGAGATTGAAAAATACCCATAATCCAATACTTTTAGTTGTTATGGCAAATGCAACCCACCACACAGCAAGGCTCCATTGCACTTGTCTTTTTCCCTGTGACAGCCAGAGGCCACTGTCTGTGTCTTTAATCACTGTATACCCAGTGCCTGACCCAGCCACAGGGAGGGGCTCCAACCATTCTGCTGAATGAAGACATTAACACTTCATACTGAAAGTATTCTTACTGACTTCAGAAACAGTCCTATAGTGCTTCCTGCCCCATGCCCCTTGGTGTAAGCCACAACTGTCAGCCCAAGGGATTCTGCTGTCACTGAGCTACAGGCCATACAAAGGATGGGCAGGGCAGAAGCTCAACAAGTGACTAGCATCTTCCATGGACAGTCTTGGTGACAGAGCCCAGGAAGACAGGGTCAGAATGAAACTGAGTCACTGGACAATGTTTGTGGTGTATAGGGGAAGCATCTGCCACAAATCTAGTGTCAGGAGTCATGTGTTGAGGGATGTGTAACAGCAAGAAACATGGGTTTATTTTTCCTACGCTCAACGGAGTAGAAGCTTGGAAAGCAAAGAGGTGAGGTCCCAAGGGTTAGGCTGTCCTAATGAGATTTGGAGGTAGTGTGGTGCAGGGAAACAATCAGGTCACGTGGTAACCGTGAGGTGGGACATGCTATGTCCTGGGGCAGTAGAAGCTGGTATAGGAGGAGGGTATGTTTAGAGCAGGGAGTGCCAGGGCTCTATATGGCTCATTTTCTAGAATGTTGTGCATCTTCTATAGAAAGAGAAGGAAACTTAAGGGTAGCTTTCTACATGGAGGAAGGGGGGGTAAATATAATATTACATCAACACGCTGATCCTAAACAGTGAGTAGCCCTCTGCCCTGCCTCCTCTGTCTTAGGTCCCACTTGTGAGAACAGAGTACATGCCTCCCCTCCTCTCCCTCCCCCTCTCCCTCTGTGTGTGTGTGTGTGTGTGTGTGTGTTCCTGATGTACATAGGGCAAGCTACACAAGTTCCAGCTACATGGGGTTAGAACCACAGAAAGCCAGTCTGAATAGGCTGCTGCCCTCATGGCCTATTCCCTGGGGGCTCAGCCCATCAATTTTGCTAATAGGATGAATTACTGTACATATTCCATAAACATACACTATACATGTGCCATAAAAAGATTTTTAACCTCAACATCTGAACTGTCTGGACTGGGTCTAAACTCAGAAGGTACAGAACTCTTCAGTGAACTGTCTGGTCAATTCAACTATTTCAGAGGGCAGCTAATACAACCAGTGGCACAAACACTTGTCAGTGTGTATACCAGACAAAACATGGTACCCTCACCATGAAGGAGAACATAAATGCCAGTAACATCATAGAGCAGGAAGCAGCCAGTGAAAGAGATGCCACTCAGGAGCACAGGGCACTCTTCTCTGAAAGGAGGGGGAGCTTTCTGGAGCTAAGTGATTTTTAATGGCCAGAAAAGCCCAGGGTTTCTAGATGTTCGTTTACACTGGGTTTGGGGTTGCTAGTACACACTGGGCAGCAAGAATGTGGAACCTTCTCTTCTCTGACTGGTACCGTCCACCAGAGGGATGCATCAGTATCCTCTTTAGAAACTCAGGGGTGAGATTTCTTAAGCCATGTAAAGGTGCTACATCTGCACAGCAGCTTTGTATAGATTCCCCCTTCTGAGAATGGAATGGTCCATCCCAGAAGAGGTGTGGGTGTGAATGATGTGTGTGCAAATAAGTGTGGTGCGAAAACTTTATGTGTGTAGGTATGTGTGTATGTGCATGGGTACATTGTTGTGTGTGTATTTGATAAACTGGGGTGTGTGGGGTCTGGTGTTTCATACTGCCAGTCAGGGCTCAAGATGATCATGTATTTATTCACAAATTGTTTGTATTTCCTTGGCATGAGTAAGAACGTGACAAGAGTGGATGATGGGTTGGTTTTTCTTGTCTCTAGGGTTTTTTTTTTTTTTCTCTCTCTTTGTCTCTCCCTTTCTCTCCCTCCTTGTCTCCTTCCCCCCTCTGAGATAAGACACTTTTAAGGTAAGAGCACACATACACCCACTCAGGAACTCATTGGTTTCTTGGAAAATGCTGCTCCCCTCACCTGTGGGTTAGCTTTCCCTAGGTTATTTGGCTTAGTGTAGCTTGATAAATTAAATCAGGTGCATGAAACCAAGTCTTCCAGTCTGTGTTGAATTAGAATCAGGTCCCTACAATAAAACCACAATGACTTTTGAAATTTGCAAGGATTTTTTTTGGGGGGTTTATACAGTATAGCACATAATGCATATTCCACTAAGTAATTCTTATTTTAGAACTTCAAAATTTTCCCTTAATACTGAATAGAAAACGTCACAGGTTTTCACTGGGTTGGCTTGGCAAACACAATCTTTACATGCTAATTTTTTAAAAGCTTTTCATTTCTTCACCATCTTATCTTACAAAAGAATTGACAGTATTTCATCCAGAAAGATGCACAGACTTGATTTCTCAGTTGCACTGACTCAGTGTTGCTAAAGCAGACATCTAAATCCTCATTTTTATATCCTGTTTCCTGACTACTCAGAATGAAAACCGCTCCTTCATCAGGGTCAGGGCAGGGATGGTGTGTGACTGAGAGCCACAAAAGAGACCTGCTTACTGCCCAGATTGATGGGACTTAAGGGCTCCTTCTGATCTCTCTCAGGTTGTGGTCTTCTTCCCCACACAGTGAGTACTGGTCAGCAGGATGTCACCACGCTCCTGTTTATACAGATTTGAGAATCCTAGCCTGGCACAATGGAGTTCTGGGTCCCCTTAGGTTGTTGGCTCTGTTCTGTCTTCAACTTGGTGGCTGCAGAATACATTTTGCTGTGGCCTGAAGTGTTATGTTTAGGAAAGAGAGAAAGGGTTTCTGCCCTCAGGATTCTATACTAATGCTTCAGAGTGGCAACGGGCAGGACAAAGCAGGGAAGGGAAGGGTAGGATAGAGCAGGGCAGAAAGCAGAAAGAGATTTAAGGGCTTCTGGGCATCCAAACAAGCAAAGACTACATGTCTGAATCTTCTTCTGGATTCCAAGTCCCTTCCTCATCAGCCACAGTAATAGTCCTGGCTCTTTCCCTGGCTGGCAGATTGTTCATGTGTAACCTTCTGGTACCACTCAGGAAACAGGGAGGGCACTGTCATAGGTAACAATCATTTAGCCAACCCTCTCACTAAGTCATTACCAGTTGGTTCTAACACTACCAAAATCAAAGCTCTTTGACTGTCAAGCCAATTACATGGGATTTTACCAGCATCAACTGAGTTCATTAGCTACAAGGATAGATAATCTATAATTTAATATGGAGACTCAGATATGGATTGTTACTAATCAGGTAAGTAAGACCTCAAATGAGACTATACAAAAGATCGATGAGCTCACTGTAGTTCCTGACCTAAACAGAGAGATCAAGGAAACCAATTCAAGAGGTGTTTCTCCAGCCTCCTCCTCTGCTGGGTGTAGGGATCATTCTTCAAAGGTTAAACAGGGCTCCCATATTAGCAATCCTCCCTGAGAATCCACGGCTTCTTAGGAGGAAGTCATACATCACAGCATGCCTTAAGTTTTCAAAAGCAACACCATGTTAAAAATGACTGTGCCAGTAATTCCGAGAAAACAAAAACAAAACAAAACAAAACAAAAAAATCCTTAAGTAAAACCTAAAGAGCACGAGCTTGTGCTAGCATCCAGGGGGCAGGAATCTGCTTTCGTGCTTTGACGTTATCCATGGTGCTGGGAAGAAAGATCTAAGGAAGACTAGAAATGCACAAATTCCGCTAGTGAAGAGCCAGACCAAGGGAGAAGAAGGCAGCTGCTGTCAAAGGGCCAAGCCAGAAGTACACAGGCTCCAGGAGTAACATGAAAACAGAGGCTATATAACAGGGACAGCCAGGGAGGGCGACTTCAGAAAAGTAGAGTGAACTGGGGTGGAAAATACAGTTTTAAATGAGAGAAAAATGCAAATTGTGAAATATGGATAAAAATGCTCCACAGAACATGCCCAATAAATTGAACCAGGGGGAAAAATCAAATACATACTTCAAGAAAATGTGTGTGGGTTGGGAGAGATGGTTCATCAGCTCAGAGCGCGAGAGTGCATTCTGCTGTGGCAGAGAACCCAAGTCGCGCTCCCAGTCCCACATCCGGTGGCTAACAATTGCCTGCAGAGCTCTAGTCACAGAGGATCTGATGCCTTCTTTTGGATTCCACAGGGACCTGCACTCATAGGCACATGTCCACACACTGAAGCACATTTTAGAATAATAATAGAAATAAATCCTTAGGATTTGTCTGAAATATGCAAAATGCAAATACATATACCTAATCAACACAGGGTGTCAAGACATGCCTAAATGAATAGCATTTAAAAAAAAAATGCTATTGAAATCACACCCACAACCTGTCCTGTCAGCTCTAGTGACAAGGATGGGCAATGAGTAAGACCATGCAGGTAACTGACCGGACAGATGGAAGCAAGGTGGGCTTGGTTATGCTGCAGTAACAAATATCCCCAGCAAAACAACAAAACCTTACTTTTCATTCAAATCATACACCCAGTCTGGGTAAGGGGCAGGAGGCTGTTTCCTGTAGTGATCCAGCTGATGGGACGGTGACCATTTATAATTCTCAGTTTCTGTGGTAGAGGGAAAGAGCTCTGAAGACTCACCCCACAGTCAAGATTTCAGAAGTGACGTATGTAAATTTGCTCACAGGCCCTCAGCAACAACAGGGAACTGAGAAGCACAGCTTTCCACAGTGTGGGAAAAGCTAGAAAATCTTAACTCATTAATTATTTAAATTATTTTTAAATTAATTAAAATGAATTAATTTTATTTTATGTGTATGCACCTGAGCATATGTATTGCACCGTGTGCCTGCAGGAGCCAGCAGAGATCAGTAGACAGGCATGGATCCCCAGGAAGTGGAGTTACAGCTAGATGTGAGCCACCATGTGGGGACTGGGAATTGACTCCAGATCCTCTGTGAGAGCAGCAAGTATATGTCACCACTCAGCCATCTCTCCAGCCCCAGATGAAGAGTTTTAATACCATTTATGGTCATAAAAAACCTAAGGGGTAAAAAGGTGCTAGAACCCTCCCTTTGAAAATATTCAGTGGCGAAAGACAGTAGCATGTCCTATGGTAGAACTGCTGGGGAAGCAGTTCTTGAAAATGTTCGATTGGCAGAGATAGAATCTTCTGGAATGGGACTCCATATGCTCCATAGGCTAGAGAAAGTTGGCAAAAGCACTGTTTCACAGTTATGGCAGAACAATGGGTACTGCAAAATCACAGCTAAAATTGAACTCATTGACACTTCAGGTCACAGGGCAACCAACCAAATTCTAAGAGAGAGATGGAGCCTCTGAGAAGAAATACAAGAACTTGCCTGGACAAAAGACAGTCAGGCACTAGCTGACTGTGGAAAATATGGGCAATAAGTAAGACCATACAGTGTAACAGCCCATTCTGCCCCACGTTTGGGGCCACTCTGTTCTGGCCTGAGTTGTTGCTCTGGTCCGTGGGTCAGGGTCTAGCAAGAGAAAGAGTGGGGATGGAGGGGCAAGAGATGCGAAGAATGGAGACAAGACAGAGGGTCTGATCAAGTCTCTCTCCCTTTATTGAAAGGAAATCCTATGTATTTATACCCTTTACCACGTGCCTTGCCCTCGTGGACAAGCAGGGGAACACAGCTGAAGGCGCTTTGCCATGTGCGCCTTGCAGCTGGGGGCACTAAACAACGAAACAAGATATGTGAGAAAAACATGATGTTTATCAGAGTGTGCTCAGCTGTTGTGGGCTGTTGAAAACAAGTCTCTTGTCTGGGTATATGGCCTGAGATGGCTGCAAAGATGATAGCTGCTTTCTGCTAGGAGTCAGCTCCCAACAATACAGGTAAGTGACCAGATAGATGGAAGGAAGGACCAGCCTAGTGGAAACGCTAGGAATAGGGAATAGCCAGGAGTAGTGGCTCAAACATGTCATTCTAGCAGTCAAAAGGTCAAGGCAAGAAGATCACCCAAAGTTCACGGCCAGCCTAGGCTACATGCTGAGACCTTGTCTTGAAGAAAAGAAAAATAACAGTCACAGAAATGAACAATGCCTTAATACATAGTATCATCAATATGGCCAAAGCAAAGGGACCAGAGGATGGTTTAGGGGATGCAGCTTGGCTCACTACTCAGAAGTCCATTTTGTCACCATGTTATCAGACTGTAAAAGATAAGAGTATAAGATCAAAGAGAGAAAGAGGAGGACATGCTAAACATTTAGTATTCTGTGATGATGCTGCCCTGCACTGTGATAGCTTACCAGTTTCTCCCTGAGAGCTACAGGATTAAGGAGAGCCATAGGATTAAGATGCGTTAACATTTTACTGAGCCCTGCTTGTATTCCTGCCTGTTTCAGTTGAATCCCTTTCCTCTTATCTCAAGAAAGCAAAGGTTTGCAGAGCATGTTTGCAAAGATATTCTAAGACACGATTGACACCGTTGTCCTGTTAAACTGCAAGAGCCCATTTACTAAAGAATGACCTAGGGGCTGTCTGCAATAGTTTCATCTCTAAGTATGCTTAAACTGCAAAAGAAATTTCCCTTCAATGGTTCAAGACACAGAGACCACCCTAGGATGGTCATATAGACAGAAACCAGAGATGTCAGATGGTCACACAGAGAATTCATCACTGTTTCTCACACTATAGATGCTGAATAACAAATAAACAAGCAAGCTTCAGGATGGGGCTGGACCCTAGAACTTTATCTCTGTCCACTGACTGCTGGGATACATTAATAAATCTGAGTGGTGTTTGGTTTTCTGAGAGCCCAATTTCTGTAAGTAGGTGATCCATGTTGATGCTGTAAGCGACCGACAAAATACTACATCTACTCGTGGACAGGAGTGGGCTTTACTATCTAAGGATGGGAATCACTGAGCAGTTTGGAGCAAACAGTATGTGCAAGATCTAAAATCAGGAGCAGGGAAAGAATGTGTGCCCTAAACACCTCAATTAGGCCATGTTCCAGAGTTTCCCATTATAGAAAAAAAAAAAAAAAAAAAGGCAAGGGAATGGGCCATCTGATCTGGAGTGTGTGACAACTCATCTTAGGTGCTGACTAGACTGAACAAAGGATACCAAGAGAACCAGTAAGGCACTGTTTCCAGGTGTGCCTGTGAAGGGGCGTTACAAACGAATCAGTGACCAAGTAGAAAGGTCTGCCCTCAATGTAGTTGTGTATCATTTAATCAGCTGGAGTCTCAGGCAAGACAAAATGTGAAGGTGGTAAAGTCCCTCTTTCTCAGCCTTCTCCTGTCTCGGGCATCAGAGAACTCCAAGCGCTCTTAACTCTTGGACCTCCACCAGTGGCTTCCCAAGTCTTCTGGCCTCTGGCCTTAGGCTGAGAGTTACAATCTGTTTCCTTAATTCTGAAACTTTTGGCATTGGACCAAACTTCGCTGCCCAAATCCTAGGTTCTCCAGCTTGTGGACAGCCTATTGTGAGACTTCTCAGCCTTACTATCAAGTGAATGAATTAAGTCCCCTGTCCTGAAATTATGTCTACAAGTGCCTTGCTGGGTCTGTTCTCTAGGGAAGCCTGGGTAATCAGAATAGGAGATGTAAAACGGCCTCTGCATTACCACAGGGTCAGCTATCAAAGAGTCCCTGCTCCTGGTAACTGAGTTTAGTAAGATCATAGGATACAAGTTCAGTAACAAGCATCAAATCTGGATACAATGATGAGAGACGATTCCAAAGTATTATGAAAATAGCACCAAATGGATAAGAAGGACAAATAACTCAAAACATGTGAAGATCTATAAACTGAAAATTACATGCTGATAAAGATAATAAACACTATTGAAATAAAAGAAGACCTAAATAGACACTTTCAAAGCTACGTGTGGGTTCTACACGATCTCAATCAAAATCCCAGCAGGACCACCATAGAGACTGACAAGCTTATTCTAAAGTGTATGTGGCAATGCTAACGACCTCACATAATGGAAACAAGTTCAGAAAATAACAAAACTGGAGGACAGCAATGAACCACAGTCACTCACTCTCAGGCAAGAGCAAGTTTTTATCCCAGTACCACCACTCCCTATAGAGAAAGGCCTCCACTGGGGGACAGGGGTAAGGTCATGCTTCTCCTAACTACTATGGCTAGATCATCACCCTCCCACCTCAACCAACCCTCTCTCCCTTGAGCCTCCTGCCATCAGCTCTGACAGCCTCTTCAGAGTATATGTTTTTTAAATATCAATATGAGGTTAGAGCCTTTCTTTCATTTGCCTTCAAATCTGACCAGTGTCCTGGGTTTCTGCATCTACATGAGGAAGAGCCACTGACAAGGTTCAGAGGGTCAGCTAGGATGGCCAGCCTTGACTTGAACTCCTCAGCTTCCTGTGGTTAATCCATAAAAATATTCCCCATTCTCTTCTCTCATCAAGGTAATAGAGCAGGACATGACAATGAGACTGCACAGTCCAGGCCACCGGGGCTTGAATCTGCATCTTAAAGAAAATATCATTTTCCCAGACTACCGTTACCTTTCAATTCATATCTTCTTAAAGGGCTCATGAACCTGGGTTCTGGGTCTCACTGAATAAAGACTCCAAGGAGAAGTCAGGGGATCAAATACTCTATAAAAGTATTGTAAAAGTAAACTTTTACATCCATTATATAAAAGTAAAATAAAATAAGTAGCAGAATAGTTTGGTTAAATGATTGCCAAAGGCTCACTGTTAAACATTGGGTCCTTGGGAATGGAGAGATGGCTTAGCAGTCAAGAGCACTTGCTGTTCTTATAGAAGACCAGGATTTGACTCTCAGCACCCACATAGCAGTTCATAACTATCTGGAATTCCCATTTCAGCCTGTTCTGGCTTCTGTGGTCACCAGGCACATGCTGGCAAATAGTTGTACATATAAAAATAATAAATACATATTTAAAATGTGGGGATTTAGGAGGAAAGACTTTAGAAGTTCTCAGGTCACTGGAAGATAACCCCTAAGAGGGTTGTGGGAGCCCAGCCCTTTCCTCCTTTGCTTCCATTCCCCTGCCTGGGGTGAGATAAATAGTTTTGTCCCACCAAAACTATTGTTGTAGTGTGCATGGTCCAGAGAAGAAGGTAACATTTGATCACACATTTGAAATACTAAAACTGTACAACAAAATAAACCTTTTCTCTTCCAAGTAGATTACTTAGATATTATTTAAATGGTGTCAGAAAGTTGATTGACACACACAAGTGGTCCCCAGAGGCTTAGATTCCCTGGGCGCTTACAGCCCTCCCAGGAAGTGGTGGTCATGTTGTCACTACAGCTACCTATAGTCTGATTATGGAAAGAAGGCATAACTGGGCTTAAGCAGTAACTTTGAAGTTATTGGAATGAGATCTTAGAATGAGCAATGTCTGCCTGCTTCCTTTTGCAGTGGGTTGTGAACAGCCATGCAGGCCCTGGGCACTGCTCCTGAGCAGACCCCAGCATGTAGGATGGTACAGACAATGAAGTTATGTCATGTGGGACTAAAGATGGTTGGTACCAGAAAAGCATCCTCATGGACCTGCAACTCTGGTCTCCTCCGTTCTCACCGGGGATGTCACTTTGGTGACAACCAGGACCGTGAACGTGGCCCATTTCTCCATTTGAACAAGGCGGGTGCTGGGGAAACTGCCTACAGACAGGTACACCCAAGTGGCCACCTTTTTTTCTTCTTCCCCTGTTGGAGGTGGCTGTCTTGAGAGCCTATGGTCCTTGTAAACCCTGTTTTCTGCCATGGACAATAGCTCCTCACATACTGTAAACACAGTTTCACCACCAACCAAGAGGTCCCTTAATGATAGTAGCACAGCTTTTCAAAACCATTCAGCCACTTTGGTTCAGCAACAAGAAATGACCTGCGTTGACTGTTCATATGTATTTTTAAGCAGCCAGCTTGGGTTTTCAGTAAAGCAACCCTTGAAGAAGACGGATGGGAGAAGGATAGTATAGATACTTATCCATGTGCTCTCTCCACTTGTATTTTGAGTCAGGGTCTCACTGTGTATCCATGACTGGCCTGGAATTCTGTAAGTAAAACAGGTTGGCCTTGAACTCAGAGATCCAATTGCCCCTGCCTCCTGAGTGCTAGGATTAAAGGTGTACCATTATGCCCGGGTTCTATGCCCCTTTATAAAAGATCAAATGCTCTATATGAGAGTAGTTTACCATGGAGACCGTAAGATGTCTTCCTATAAATATCTTTTAATTACTTACTTACTTACTTACTTACTTTATTTATTTATTTATTTATTTATTTATTTATTTATGTTATGTGGGTGTGCATGAGCACCTGTGTGAGGAGGAGAGAAGACAAGTTTCTGGAGTCAGTTATCTCCTTCCTCCACATGGACCCTGGGAGTCTAACTCAGGTTATTGGCTTGGTGGCAAGGGTCTTTACCCACTGAGCCATCTCACCTGCCCTAAATATATTTTTAAAAGTAAAATAAGTAACCATGTGGTCCTTGTCGGAGTTAGAGAGGGGACTGTGAGGAAAAGAGAAGAAATCATAACAACCACATCTCTGAAGAGCTCACTCAGCCATTCCTATCAGAAGGAGGAAAATCTCAAGGCAAAGATGGCAACAGGGAACAGAAAGCAGAGCTTCCGAATAGTCTACAGCCCTTTAAGATGCTCTTTCCTGAAGGATGGCCCCTCTGCATCCAAGCACCCGAATGAATCGTGAGCAGAAAGGAATCTATATGCTAATCTTCCTGAATGTCTTCAGGAGAGGGAAGAAATGCATGCACAGGCAGTGCCCAGTCTCACCTTCAAGGTCAGCCGCACAGCATTACAGTTCTCCTGCAGTGGGTTCAGCTTCAGCGTCTCCCCGAGGTTGCTGCATCCAGATGAGTGGTGTTGCAGCTCACAGCATACACACACCTCCACGCTGTCGAACTTGATCTAAAGAGGGCCACAGACAAGCCTCACCATTAGTACGGCATTTGGCCTCTGAGGTATGACATAGTAAGGACATGTGAAATGGCTCCCCTGGAAACATACGATTACAGCTAAAACAATTTCCATTGACCAAGGCCATGAATGTCACCATGAATCAGCTCAACTTCTTGTTAATAAGCAACGATTAGAAAAGAAAAAAAGTAAAGCTGGAAAGCTGGCTCAGTGGGTAAAGGGCTTGCCACATGCACACCAGCATCTGAGTTTGAATCCCCAGAGACCATGGGAAGCTAGGCAAGGTAGCATGTGTCTATAACATAGATGTCTATGTCCTTGTCTATGTCTATGACTATGAATTAAAATAGCTTGGAAATCTAAGGGCCATGGAAGGAGACAAATGCATTTTAAGAACTTGGAAAAACAATGGCAAAGCAAGAAAAAAAATTCCAGCTACAGGGAAAAGAACAGATTTACCAGTACCTGAGAGGAACAAGGATTCAAGAGAGAAAGAGAGAGAGAGAGAGAGAGAGAGAGAGAGAGAGAGAGAGAGAGAGAGAGAGAGAAAACCTGGATATAAAATGCCTAACCAGAAAACATCCACTTAAATCTGTGGGATTTTATTCAAAGCTGATGTAACATGAAACAAATTCTTTTCCATAGACTAGCAGGTACCCCACTTCCAATAAATCCTGATGAATGTTTCACACCAGGGCATTCATTGCCTGTGTTTTTTTCCCAGACAAGTATTAGCCAAAAGTAACTATAACAAATGATTTTCCATTGTATGATATACTGCAAAGGATGGTGCCACAGACTTCTATGGATCATGCCTGTCATTCCTTATCACTGGGTGTGGGGTCAGGCCACATCCACAGAGCTAAGGGGTGTTCTGGGACTCATCATAGGCCATTTTTCCCTACAAGACATGTCCCCTGCAGGTAAGGAGCTCATGTCCCCAGATGCCATGTTATCTTCCCATTTGACCCACTTGAGCTGTGTCCCAAGACAACGTCTACACCAAACTCTTTCCCTGCATTCCTATGACCCATTCATCATGCATCTTACCTGGGCTTCTGTCTATCAGAAGGGCTTTCTCCTTTTAGCTTTTGCTAGCATGTGTTCCCAGCTTCTCTATACCAACCCACAGAAGAACAGCTTCAGATTCAGCCCAGGGCCCCCTCAGGACAAGGGGATAGAGGGCTTTGTGACTGGCTCTCACTGGCCAAGGTGGGCAGAAAGGATGGGATGGAAGCTCTGAGTCTCAACCTTCCTGGACTTTGTGATTTTGTTACCCACCCTCCCTTCTAGATCCAATGACCTTCAGAAAGAGACGAGACTAAGCCCAGGGGAACTGAAGGGTCCCAGTTCAGTCCTCAGCAGGAGATTCATGGAGTGTAGCTATATATCTTGTTTGGCCATTGGTACATGTATAGATGACATTATTATGAAAAGCCTGATGGTTTTCAAATTATCCAAATGAAATTTCTACCAACAAGGGCATAAACATTCAAGATTGTCTGCATCTTCAGCACTCCCTAGGTGATGCTAGACTCTCACACTCTTGTCTGTGGGGTGTATGTATGATAAAACAACATCACATTTGAGGACACAGGGCTGTTTTCATCCTTCCCCATGTTCTTTATCATTCATTCTGTGAAAGCACATGTACACACACACACACACACACACACACAGAGACGTTCAAGCACACAGACTTCCTTCTCTCCACCGCCCAGGAAGCTCACCACATCCCTCCCTTCTTTGGTGATCACTCTTGTGCTTCCATCTGTATATTTTTACCATTGGCATTCTGATTAATTTCACGTGTTTTTCTAGTTTTATGGACTTTAAGAGTGCTACTGTGCTTGCTTCGGCAGCACATATACTAAAATTGGAAGAGTGCTACTATATTTAGATGCAGCTGAGTGATGCTTTTTTGGCATCATATTATACGGTATGAATACACTCTATTTTTTTAATGTCTAATCTACTGATGGACATTTCAGTTGTTGCCAATGCTTAGTAGTTAAGAGTACTCTGCATTTGTGTCCCAGGACACACACATGATATTTCATTTGAGTATAATATACCTATTGAATGGAGCTACTGGGCCTTGGGATCTCTGTAGATGATAATGCAGGAAAATTTACACAGCACCAGAACAGTGCTGGCATCCTTAAATTTCACATCCTGGCTTTTTAATTTTGGCAGGAAAAGTAACGAAGGGAGAACCTCACCAAAATGAGAGACTAGGCCAGGAAAGGGGGAAAGAGAAGGTGGAAGTAGTGGAAGAGGAGGGAAGGAGGAGAGGGGAGGAGGAGGAATAAGAATGATGTACACAGACAAGAGATAAAGGAAATTCCAAGGCCATGAGAAAAGAACAAACAGACCACCTCTGTGACCAAGCAAGAGTCAGAGGCTCTGGGAACTATTGTGAAAATGGAAAACAAAGCTTGCCAAAGCCACTGGAGCAGGCTCACATTGACAGACCTTCAGTCCTTTTGGAGCAACTGAGGAGAATTAGAAGCAGGAACATAGGACATTAAACACAGAAAAATAAAACAATTATAACTTTAGAATCCAAGAGCCAGTACCCATAAGTGCACGGTTCTGCTAAATGTGTGGCTTGCAAATTCTATCATGTCTTGTGTTATACAGCTTCTCTTCGTCATCTAAGACAATGATTTGTAGAGCAAAGGTATCCAATTTTGGTGATGTCTAAATTTTTTACTCTTGCATTCCAATCATTAACGTAAGAGCTTTTTGCTGAACCCTAGATTCTGATGATTTTCTCTAAAACTTTTTTATCATTGTTTTTTGATTCACCAAAATTTTTCAGTTAATTTTTGTGTAAGATACAAGACTTTGGTTGAGACAGATTTTACCTAGAGGTATCTAACTGAACTAATGCCTGTGGCAAGGCCTTCCTTTCTGCATTGCTTTGTCAAAACTTAGCACGCTGTATCTGTGTGAATCGATTTCTGGCTTCTCTGTTTTATCCCACTGGTCTGTCGGTCTGTCTCCACTACATACAGTCTTGATTTCTACAGCAATGATACAGAAATTGGAATAGGTAGATTTTTCCCATTTTATTCTCTTCAAAATTTCTTCTTCCCATATGTGCTTTAGAATATG
This sequence comes from Mastomys natalensis, assembly GCA_021653895.1. Taxonomy (NCBI): domain Eukaryota; kingdom Metazoa; phylum Chordata; class Mammalia; order Rodentia; family Muridae; genus Mastomys; species Mastomys natalensis. The sequence continues at coordinate 781,779 of JAJTUV010001115.1, forward strand.
ATTGTCAATGTCTATAAAAATTTTTGCTGGGATTTTGATAGGAGTAAAATAAACCTACACATCAATTTGGGAAGAAGGGAAGAACTGTTTTTATGTTCAAATTCAAGAATAGAGCATATATCTCCACTTTTTTAGTAGAAAAGTCTGATATATGCTTTGTTAGATTTGTATGTATTTTGAGTGACTATAAATGATATTTCAGTGTCTCCTGTAATGGAAACTTCTGGTTTCTTTGGAAAGTCAGTTACAACAAATGACGTTTTGCTAGGGCACATAGGTGAAAGGATGTTTAGCTAAAGCAAACACATGAAAGGACATATGATGTTCAGAAGGAATATAAATATGACCCCACAGACAGTGAGAACTCAAATATTGGTTTGCTTTGCTCCGCCTCACTATTCTTCACTAACAACATACATGTATTTGTCCTCCTGACATTGCATTGTTGAGCTTCACTTGTGGCTTGTGGTCATAGAGAGAAACTCATCACAGAACTTCTCCTGAGGTTCTTGCTGCTTCTTGCTGTGATTCTGAGGCCTCCGGCCGGTTGGTGAGCCTTGTCGTTTCTTCTGGATTGAACTGCCCTTGCTGGTTCGTGTGTGGTGTCTGCCAAGTAGACTGGACTGCAGCTGCTGGTTATGTGTGGTGTCTGTTGAGATGACTGAACAGCAGCTGCTTATTTATATTTGGTGTTTGCTACTGGACTGAACTGCTGATATCCTGACAGCAAAGATTGGATTCACCCCAAAGAACTATTTCTAAATAGGTCTACTTCCCCTGTGTCCTAATAACTTTTCTTTTCTACTACCTCTGGTGGGTGGTGGACTAGAGGGGAGGTTGAATGCTTATTAAAATAGATTGAGAAAAATTTGTGCCTACACACTCGTTTCTCCTTTCTAAGGTACAGTAATCAATCAAAGTGTGTATTTCTATGAGTCCTATAACCTTTCCAAACCCATTGATTAGCTAATTGTTGGTGTTAGCTATTTGTATTATTTGCTGTCTTTTAAATTTTTTCACTGTAATTTTTATGTCTTTTATTTTCTTGTCTGACTACATTGGCTTGAACTTCCACCACTGTGTCTATGTTGGATAAGACTTGTGAGAATAAGCATGCTTGCTTCTGTTCTTGACTTTAGGAGAAAAGTATTCAATCTTTCACATAAATTGTGTTGATTATTGGATGTACAGTTACTTTTCTAGCTTGAGGGTATTACTTAGGTCTATTTTCCTAAGCTACTTTTTTGATTGTTATATTTTTATTTAAACATATGAGCTCACAGAAGAGTTAAGTGAAGGATTGAAGGCACTGAAGGGGATGGCAACCCTATAGGAAAACCAACAGTGTCAACTAATCTGGCCCCCTGGGATCTCCCAGAGACTAAGCCACCAACCTAAGAGCTTACAAGGGCTGGTCTAAGTTGCCACCATACATACCCCTGCATATAAGTAGCAGAGGTCTGACTCATGTGGCCTCAGTGGGAGAGAATATTCCTAATCCTGTAAAAACCTGATGACCCAGGGGAGGGTGATGCCCAGGGGTAGGGGAAGCACCCTCTCGGAAGCCAAGAGGATGGGGAATGGGGTGAAGAATTCTGGGAGGGGGCACCTGGAAGGGAGGCAACATTCGGGATGTAAACAAATAAAATAATTAATTAAAAAAGAAATGTTAAAAAAATGCGAGTTCACTTTCTTTAATTGGTTTAGATATTATTCAAGGAGAAAAATGCTAATATAGTTGTTACATAGTACCCTAAACTGCAGCTAGATTAAGCACAACTGTCATTTCACAAAATAAAATTATTCAAAAATAGTCATGAATGCTTTCCAATTCTATAGATTAGATCAGGGAGTTTGATTTCATTTTTCATGGAGAATAGATTTTTTTCATACAATATTTTCTGATAAGTTATTTTTTAAATCACAAGAGGATGTTCAATTTTGCCAAATGTCCTTTCTGCATCAGCTAACATAACCATGTGGTGTTTCTTCTTTGTCCTGTTAAAAGAATGTATTAAATTGATTGGCCTTGTAATAATGTGAATGATTTATAAACATGAATATGTATTTCCTTTTGCTATTTTCAAGACTTTTGCACATTTATTACTAAGTGATCTCTGGGGCTTTTTTTTTTTTCTGCATTATCTGTATCTGCTTTTGGTAAAATGATAGTAGTTTCATTAAACCAATTAAGAAGTGTAACTTTCTTTTCTATTTCCATAAATAGTGTGCAGAAATGGCAATACTTTTTAATATACTCAGTGTATTCTCCAGTGAAATCTCTGGCTTTGGGCATTTTGTTCTGGGCAGCTATGAAATTACAAATTTCATTCCCTCAGTTAGATTTATTTGCTATTCCCTAAGTTATGGTAGCCTGCATTTTGAAAAAGAGGTTGGTGAGTTGAATGTAACTTCTGAGACTTGTTCATGTATGTCACATCACTACCTTATTTTATCTGTCTGTTTGATGTCCACAGGGCCTGGAGGTGATCTTCTTTGCACTCTAGATCTTGGCCATAAGTGTCTTCAATCTTTTTTTGCTAGATGTTTGTCAATTGCTTTGAATTAATTTGGCTATTCCTCAGTGTCTATATATTTTCAACTAAAATTAATTATATACATTGTAAGTCTATGGGGGTAATCCAATGCAGTGTTGATTTTACATTGTGAATTATTATGTTACCCTAATTAACAAATCTATCATTCTACAAACCAACTCTTTTGTGGTAAAACATTTAAAATCTACTTTTAGCAATTTTGAAATATATATATTTTATTATTTTTTATTCTATCCAACATTGCACAGTAGCTCATGTCTTCTATCTACCTCAGTGTTTCTCAACCTTCTAAGCTTGTGACCCTTTAAAACATTTCCTCGTGTTATGGTGACTCCAACCATAAAATTGTCTTTGTTGATACTTTGAAACTATAATTTTGCTACTGTTATGAACCATAATGTAAATATTTGATATATCCAATGGTCTTAGGCAACCCTTGAGAAATTGTCGCTCAACAGCTGGACTTCTGCTGAACCTACTGGCTAGCACAGCTCAGCCTTACCTACCTCAAGCATGCTCAGAATGCTCACGTTAGCCTCCAGTTGGGCATAACTGAAAACAAAGTCACCAGCTACTGCCTTCTACGATCTATTGAACAGTGACAGGAAAACACAGCATGGGTATGCTTCCAACTGACATAAAGTAAAAAACTTTGCAGTTGTGACTTTGGCATGCCCTCTGGGACTCGCCAGTTCACTCTCATTGGCCTCTGTCCCCTCTGTCCTGCCTTGCCTCCCCTGGGCTAGTAACTTGGCTCCCCCAACGCTGTCCTTTTGGCAGCATGCAAAGGTCACACATCCAGCTCATTTGTGCTTCTATCAGAGAATGGCAGGGGTGTAACATCCCTCTTTTTGTTGTGTAAGCCCTTTATCCTCCCAGACAGGATGATGGACCATAAATAAGGGGGCAGGTTAGCTTTTAAATGCTCCAAAGAGAGTCACAGAGAATTACTGTGGTTTCATTTGCAAAGCTCTGCTGTGTCTTTTCCAGTGACCCCAACGCCAAGGGGCACTCTTGAAATAAATCTGTCAGCTGCCTGCACATCTAGATGTCAAGGTCAGGGAACTCATCATGAGGTTTCCCCGAATTCTTCTTAGAATTAATCACAAAGTCAGTGAAATAACTGATGGAAAAGATTTATTTGGATGTCTCTTCCCTGGGGCCACTGCAGGGTTCTTTGGAGTAAAACAGCAAGCTTTTCAGCTAAGCCAGCCTCCCGCCTTCCTATCCCTGGGACTATCCTCCACTGCAGAAACAGTCTTGCCTTTTGCACAAGCTGCTTCAGTGTCAATGCTGAGCACAGAGATTGTATAATTCCTTAGCATTCATGAGATGGTTGAGAATAAATGGCAGTCATCCCCCACTATCTACTGGACCTTGGTTCCAGGACACACACATCCCTATGAGGATCCTCTATGCTATTGTATCTGTACACAACCTGTGCACCTCCTCCTGTATGCTATCAGTCACCTCTAGGTGACTTATAATGTCCACTGCAATGTAAATACAGTTGATTCAGTAAGCAGATAGAGCTCACAGATAAGGGGAATTGTTTTTAATTTATTTTTATTTTTTATTTTATTTTATTTTATTTGGTTTTTCGAGACAGGGTTTCTCTGTAGCCCTGGCTGTCCTGGAACTCACTCTGTAGACCAGGCTGGCCTTGAACTCAGAAATCCACCTGCCTCTGCCTCCCAAGTGCTGGGATTAAAGGCCTGTGCCACCACCGCCCAGCTGGGAATTGTTTTTAAAAAGATAGACACTAGGAGCTGGCAAGATGGCTCAGAGGCTGCAGATACTGGCTATTATTCTAGAGGACTGAGGGTTTGATTTCCACCTTCTGCTGGCCTCTGTGGGCACAAGGCAAACATATGGTACACAGATATACATTCAGGTAAAACATCCATACACATAAAATTATTTATTTGTGTGTATGTATTATGTATGTATGTATGTATGTATGTGTGTGTGTATGTGTTGTGTGTGTGTGTGTGTGTGTGTGTGTGTGTATTTAATTAAAAGATGAATTTTAAGCCAAGTGTGGGATAGGCACTTACAATTCCAGAACTGGGTAAGTAAAGATAGGAGATAGATAGGTTGTGGATTCAAGGAGAGCCTGACCTATGTAGTTGAACTCATTCTACAAACTAAATAAAACAACAGAACAGTAATGGAGCTGAAGACATTTACAGCCAGACTCCTAAGCCCCACTGCTGTGGTTACGACCCACCCATCTCCTTGTCCAAAGTTATAATGTAACGCAGACAGTGGGACTTAATATAATCACAAGAAAAGAAGAGAAAAGCAACCATCTGACACAATCCGTGTAGTTTCTTCCTGTGGGTTGATTAGTGCTAAACCAGAGGAGACCTTTTAAGGTCATGTGACCACCCATGGCATGCACACCTGGTGTCAACATGAATCCTATGAGCCACACTGGACTCTCAGGACTTGAGAGCTTTATTAGATGGGATGGGGGATTCAGGTTGTGTACCACATGGATTCAGGGTATGTATCATGAGGATTCCAGTTGTGTACCACAGGGATTCCAGCTGTGCACCACAGGGATTTAAAGGAGAGGACAAGTTTGTCAGACACCCACAGGTCCTCAGCTAGTTTTCCAAGACCCACTGTCACTGTGCTCTAGTTAATATGTCTTTACCACTAATATCATTTCCTCTGTAAAAACCAGGCACGCTCGTGTCTGTTACGTACATGTTGAAAGCTGCAATGTCTTCTTGATAATTTGTACTGATTAATATGAAGTGACCTTTCTTTCTTCTGACTACTTCTGGTTTGAAGTGCATTTTGTCAGATATTGGAACACTGTTATGCTCCCTAGAAATGCTTGCTTAGAATACCTTTTTCCATGCCTTCAACCTAAGGTTGCAGGAGTCTTTGATGCTGAGGTATGTCTCTTATAAGTAACAGTAAATAGATCCCATTTTATAAGTGAATCTGATAGCCTGTGTCTTTTGAGTGGAACATTGTAACTGTTACTAATCAGAGTTAATACTGAAAGATATGGATTCAATTCTGCTCAGTTTGTTGATTTTGTAGTGTTGGGTATTTTCCTATTTGTCTGCTTAACTACTGAACTAGTATGGCTAACTCATATTCCACTATCTTGAATAATCTAAAAGAAAGGAATGAATGTCTGCATACCTATAGCATACCAAAATTAAACTAAGATGAAATAAATTATTTTAAAAGACCTAGAACAAACAATCACACTGAAGCAGCAATTAAAACAACAGTCTCCCAACTAAAAACAAGATGTAGGCCCAGATGGATTCACTGCTGAGTTCTGCAGACCTTTGAAGCAAAACTAATATCAATAATTCTCAAATTAGTCCATAAAATAGACAAGAAAAGAACACAACCCACCTCTTTATAAAGCTAGAATTATCCAGATACCAAGATCAGACTTAAAAACCAATAGGAAGAAAATTACAGGTCAATCTCCATGCTGAACATAGATGCAAAAATCCCCAATAAAATACTTGCAAACCAAACTCAAGAGCACAGCATAAAGGTCATTTACCATGATCAAATTGGCCTTATCCCAGAGGTTCAGGGATATATACAAATCAATACATGTAATATATCACACAAACAGACTCAAGCATAGAAATTACATTATACTCTCAATAGACATAGAAAAGGCTCTTGACAAACAGCAGCATATATTTATGAGAGACTACGAATAGATGAACACATCTCAATACAGTAAGGGCTAGGTATGACAAACCTACAGACAGATTACACCATGCGGGGCAAACTCAAAGCATTCCCATGAAAATTAAGATCAAGAAAATGGCTCTTCTGCTTCCACACTTATTCAATATAGTACTTAAAATGGGTCGGTAAGACAACAGAAGGAAATAAAGGAATATAAGTAGAAAGAAGTAAGTAAAAGTATCTTTATTTTCAGATGGTATAAAAACCCTGAAAACTATTTTCTCCTTTTCTATAGGATTCCTCCTCAACCTGCTGATTGAATACTAATGAATTCTAGATCTTATTATTTTAATATCGCTGCCTCGTTATAGTCCTAAAAGGACAAGCAGTCATGGACAGGTAACTCTAAAACTATGAGCCAAACTAAACCTAAATTCTTTATAAATTTTTCACAAGCATTTTGTTACAATAGAAGGCTGACTTACACACTTATGCTTTAAATGTGTCACAGATGGAGTAAGGACTATGTAAACATTGTGGAGTTATCTACTATTCATGATCAGAAGACATAATAGAGGATAATCTTGTGTGAAACCTGCAGTCACTCAGGTTGTAGAGATGGCCTGTTATAGAAGCAAGAGGACCTGAGTTTGGACTCACAATACTCATATAAAAAGGCAGGTACTGCAGCACACATTTTTAACTCTAGTTCTGGGGGACCGAGACAGGCAGATCCATAGATCTTGTTGATCCATAGGTCTTGACTGACTCTAGTCAGTTGGCAATTGTTGAGCTCTGTGAGAGACTCTATCTAAACAAAAATAAGATGATGAGCAATGAAGACAGCCCAGTGTCAACCTCTGGCCTCTCCCGTGGAGCCTGGGAGTTTGGGTTTAGGGATTGGGGTGGGGTGGGGGGAATAGGGGTGGGAAGCAGGCCCAGAGCAAGAGTGGGGTCGAGGTGACCAAACCCCGGAAATCTCGTCCTGATTGGCTGGAGTAGGATTACACCTGCCACCTGGGCCTGCATGACCTGGCATGGGTAGCCCCGTGCTCCCACCTTTGCCCCACTAGAGGATGTCACATAGTCTGATAGCCAGGTTAAACTTCCTCCCTCCTAATAAGATCGGTCTAGCAACACCTGGAATTCCTCCTTATGCAAATGAGGCATTCCCAGTACCCTGGCCAGGACCAGTGATGTATACTCACCCCAATAGCTCCCACCCACGCCCCTAAGGTTTAAATAGCCCTCCCTACCACATTAAGAAGAGCTATCTCACTAAAGATGTCTCCTGAGGATCTGTTCTCTGCACTCACTGGTACCTGAGTCCCAAGTAGCTCACAAGTTGAAACCCCCACCCCCCACCCCTGTAAGATTGAGCGGATGTTAGTCAGTGACTCACTTTCAATACAATGTTTCAAGCCATTGAGGAAGCCTGCTGATAAGAACCGATTATTATTTCTGATCTCTGATGTTCACATCTCAAAATACAGGAATACAGACTAGGAAAAGCAACTATTTATTTAAAGGCCGAATTCTTTGTTTTCTTATTAGCATGTCGGAGCATACACGAATGGGGACGGTGGGAGACACCTTTAAAAAAATCATTCCTTTAAAGCAATCTAAAGAGAGTCTAAATTTGTTAATTTTTTCACTGCTAGGATAAAGTACCATAGATAATGAACTCAAAAGGGAGAAAGAGGCATTTTGGCTTCCGGGTTGATTCCTGGCCATGTGGTTTTGAACTGGGGTGAAACAATACCTCATGGAGAGATGTAGCAAAGGGATATGTACTCATCATACCTAGGATACAAGAGGGAAGGAGGTATCGAGTATGGCCAGGGTTCCAATATCCCCTCCCTAGAACACACCCCACTGACCTAACTTTCTCCTGCAATGCCTGACAGAGTCCCAGAGCACCGCAGGCTAGACCCTAAGTCTTTGACACATGAAGCTTTTGAGGGACACTCGTAATCCAAACTACAGCACTAGCACTTCATATTTATTTATGTGTGCATTAGAATATTCAAAAAAACTACTCCAAAAGATAGAGGTTTTATTCTTTAAGTCAGACAATTAAGCCTGAAGTTATCTATAACCTTGTTGGGAAGAAAACGACCTACTTATTTCCTTTACCTTCACCTTGGGTCTTTGCTAAGCACTCAGAGTAATTGTAAAACAGAAAGTCTATTCCACATTAGAATCTTCACTATTTTAGTACATACAATGCAGGAATGTAGGAATTTCAGGTCTCAAGAATCTCAGGTTTCGGTAAATTCAAGAATTAAATGCCCCAGGACACATCCTGGTAGAAGCACATTCCAGAGACTGAGAGCCCAAGATAAGGAGTAATAGGGAAGCTGGGCCCTTAACACAGTACACCTGGGTAAACAAGTCACTTAAGCTAACCCTCTTTGTCGTAAAAGATAAGGTGCAAATTTGAGTTACTTAGAAACCAGGCCTGGGAATGGAAACCAGGCATGGGAAAGGCTGTTTGAAATCCTCTATGGTTATTGTTTAAAAAGTAATTAACTTTCCTTGTGAATTCTGTAAAAATGGTATATAAATTGCCCTTAGCTTTAGTTCGGGGTTCTTGCCTGCATGCGAGGGAACCCCAGTGCACTGTTTTTTTATCAATTTATCAATAAACCTCATGTTATTGCAGTGAATCCCATCCGTAAGTGTTTCTGGGGAAACGAGTCCCCTGGTTTTGGATCTTTGGGTCCAACAACATCCTATCCTGATAAGAGATGGAAAGAGAAAGGAAAGATCTGAATGTGAGGCTGGGTGACATCAACTGGGACTTCTGACAGGGGGGCAGCCGGCAAGTGGAGCCGGCAATGTGTAGCCAGCCTCACCAACTCTCATGAACTCTAGCTTATCCCCAGGGGTTGTGGCATCAGTCCTGGGCATTCTCACAGACCTCTGTCTGTCATGGTATCACCATGACCACTGTCACTAAGCCAAGCATGCTCACGTGCTCCCCAGCTGAGCAGAGAAGCCAGGCTGCTGTTCATATCACCTGAGAGGAGTTGATAAGCTTCCATGTGGGGAGCAGAGCTGTAGACGAGGTTGCAGAGTCCACCTCCTCCTGGGTCTGCTTTTGTTAATTATGTGGACTAGGTTGCACTTTTAGCCGAAATCTTATCAACTTGCACAGTCATTGGGGAACGGCTGTATTTTGCTGGCAGAAATACAGAAAGGTCTGAAGAGACTTATGGGAAAATAAACACTGAACATTTTTCTTGATGGAGACTCAAGCAAAAACAGGAACAAAAGCCAGTGAGATGCCTAAAAGAAGAAAGTCCATGGTTCAATTCTCTAGGAAAGTAGTGTCTCTCAAAGTTTAATGATTGGAGAGGTGGAGGTAGGAGGATCAGAAGTTTGATGTCTTCAACTACAGACTACACAGGAGACCTTGCCTCAACAAACTCCAAAGAGTAAAATGGCTGTCCTGCTCAAATTTTCTAACTGGTCACATTCTACAGCATGTTGATACCTCCAGGGAAAGAACCAAGCTTATCCCACCCTTCCTTGTCTCTGTGCCTTCATGTAAAAGAGCACTAGCCCACCCCTACTGTTGCTAGCCGAGGAGCTATGCCGAGGAGCTGTGCCGTGAGGGGCGCAGAGGGAGGAGCCAGGGGAAGCTTGACAGGTGCCTGCATGAGGATGCAGGGCTTTGCAAGGGGCCCTTCTCTCCTCTATCCACAGACACAAACCCCTGCCAATGGCGCCTCTTCCTTCCTAGCCTACACTATAAACACAATGGAACAAAGCACAACATTTTTATGAGCTAAAGTGTTTTCTGGTCCCAAGCTTAACAACGTGGACACTTCCTAACTTTTGGATTTTTTCCACAGGAAAGGATGGCTCATAGAAGTGAATGTATTTCTGGGAAAACTGGAAACACACATACAGCGCTTACAGATTACAGTTGTAATTCCATGCCCATGGAATTCTGGAACTCCAGGACATGCCCAGCTCTAATTCCAGAATACCCAAGTCCCTCCAAGTCCTTCATACACCAAAAATTGCATAGTACGTGCATAAGATCTATAACTCTCCAGGTTATTCATAATTTGGAAAAACACAATGCCTACACACATGACTTACATGGATTCTGTAAAGTACTCAGTCTGAAGCAGACTTGAATTTCATCTTTCGGAATTTTCTGGATTTTTTTTTCTTTGTTTTGCTTTTGAGCCAGGATTTCATGTAGCTAGCTCATTTTGGCCTTGACTTGAAAACTCCCTGTGTCAGCCTCCTAAGTGCTGTGTATTGTTGGGGTGTTCATGAACTGGGGGTGCTTGGATCTGAAGATGCAGCAACAGTGGCAATTGGCTCTGTGTCATTGATCCAATTTAATGGTGCAAACACGTTATATAAAAAAGTTGGGAAAAGTTGCCAACTGGTTGCCCTTGGGCTGGGTCGGGGCAGTTACGCAAACATAAGGTTCTCTTACTCCTTAGCACTGGGAGGACCACAATGGGAGGACCACACTGTGCTTGGGAGTAAAACATGGGAGCTCCAGATCATTTTCTGTTTCTAGTTTCCTTTTTAAAAATTCCGAGTTCCAGGCTTGCAGGTCTTTGTCCCTCAAGATGAGGTCTCCAGATGGCATGAGTCTGTGTCTAGCCTGGTCCTGAGAGACTGTGAGTTTCACTCTTCTCTATTCTGAAAAGTAAAGTCCACTCTCCCAGCACCTTGCCCTGGCAGTAGACTCCTCTCCTTCACGGACACACTGAGGACCCAGGGAGACAGAACAATCTGGGGCTGCATCAATTATAGAGCCTGGATGTCAGCTTCATGCCATCTAAAGATGAGCCATCAATCCACACAATGAGGGTCTCCCTCTCCTCCTCCCTCCCTCCCCTGCCTCTCTCATAAACATTCAAACAAACATTAAAGCCCAGTTACAGACAGTAGAGAGGCTCAGTGACTAAGAGTACTTGATGCTCTTCTGGGGACCTTGGTCTGATTCCCAGTCCCCACATAATAGCTTATAACCATCAGCGACTCCAGATTCGCAGGAATCTGACACCCTTTTCTGGCCTCCTCCAGTACTAAGCAGGCATGTGGTGCACAGACAAGCATACAAACAAAACATCCACACATAAATAAAATTAAAAAATACAAATTAAGAGGCCCTGTTAAACACACAATATCCACCCCCGCCCCAGAAGGCCTGGATACAGCACTGTCTGAGAGAGGCAGACAGAAAGGCAACATCACCCCATGCCTGCAGCATCTCCCAAAACCCTGAATCAGGGAGTTTCTCATCCCACTACATCCCATAGATCCTGACAGGCAGACACTCTCTGGGGAGCACTCAGCTGACAGAAGACTGATGGGGGTGAAGTCCCAACAGGGGTTAAGCAAAGTCCAAAGCTTGTGCACACAGCACACAGCACACAGCCAGCAGCCAGAAACTTGGAAGACCAGAGAAATCCAGACCAACAGGTGTGAGCTGGACCACACACACAGGGTGATGTGGGGACTCCCTGGAATGCTAACAGAATTATCCCAGTTCCTGTTAAGGGGGATGGTAGTGACCCTCTGAGCTCCTCCTATGCCTCAGGGAGCAGCTGTGAGAGGGGGGTATGACAGTCACAGACACTCCTCCTAATTATGCATCTGGTGCTAGCTGGAGAGAGAATGAAAAGATCTAAGTGTCCCAGCCCGGGAATCACAGAGAAGAGAACCCACCAGAGGGCAGCCTACTGAGGGCTGCCAGACAAACAGCAAAAGTACAGGAGGACCTAGAGCCTGGTGAGGAAGCCAAGACCAGACTCAGCTAGGCCAGAGTGGTACACCCCAGCATCTCAGCTCCAGGGCTTCTTTTCCTCTGTGGCTACGAGGCCTTCCCTTTGATTCCGAGACCACACAAGTTAGCCCCAGGCCCTTCCCAGATACCTGTGGACCCATGGTTCACGCACCACCTGCTCAGAAGCCCCTTAGCCACACCCTTCACCCCCACCCCCACTACACAGTCCCCCCCCCCCTGCCTTCTGTCCTTCTTTCCTGGTAGCAATTTGCATAACACTGCCCCTGTTGGCACTGAGATTTTTCTGAGGAGGGTGAGTCAGAACATTCTATCTTGTTACCCAGGACCAGGAGCATGCCCAATATGGGGCCCTCCATTGGTCAGAACGCACCAGTCCAAAGAGCAAGTGATAGCCCATCTGTGCAGCACACTGAGAAACACTTACCTGGAACTGTTGCTGGGTTACTGTACTGATGTTTATTTTGTCAGGGGTATTTTCCTCTACAACGAAACTTTTGAGTTTGGAATCAATTTTTGAATTATCACTTTTGCCGTGAAATCTATTTGTTCACAACAAGGCAAATTCATTCAATGATAAAGTAAAATAGAATCATATTCTCAGAGGAGAAAAAAAATTATGTATTATTATAACAAGGCACCAGTGGAAGTCAAACTCTAAATTTCTCACGAAGCAAGAAGCCAAGACTGATTCTGACCAGTGCTTAGTATACTAAAACATTAAAAATCAACAAAAACAAAACCAAAAAAACAGCCTTTAGCAATTCTAAAATCCACAATGAAACAATGGCTAGCAAGACCTCTCAAGGACTGGGCCATGAGGACTGGGCCACGTCAATCAAGTCTCCCTGTACTTTCAGGGCCAGACCCTTCTAACTGCCCCAGCCTGAGGCTGTGTCTGTTCTAATTTACTATTCATAGTCGTGAAGCTAAATCAGGGTTTCCCTGGTTACTGACAGGCTCTTCTGAAGGACGTGGCTATGTAATTGGTGTTGGCTTGGTTACTGGATGCATTCAGAGCTGAGAGCACTGGTAGTAAATGCTGCTGGGACCTGCAAAAGAAACTACAGACTCTGGATAAAATAAGGCAGTCCACAGATTAAGTCCTCCTCGAGATGTGCCACTGAGTGGCCCCACCTATGCTCCTGACATCTCCAGCAGCAGGTCTATAGAGTAAGTGGATCATGAAGATGGTTACCTTCGAAAAAACTCACAGTCGACTCATGAAACTCTAATTAGGCGGCTTCAGCCACCTGCTGAACTGTCACACAGAACTGGCCATGAATATTCTGTCCAGATCACCACACAGAAATGTTTCCTGAGCTCTGTTATAGCCCCATGTTGGATACAGACATGAGATTTGGGAGCAGCAGCTTAGAGGACAGGCAAGCAGGCAAGTGATAATGGTGTAGCCCTAGAGCTGACATTTTAGAAAGAGAAAGATGGGGACCTCATGGTTCCTCCAGGCTGAGGAGAAGGCAGAGGCTCAATTGTTTGAGCGATCTGAAGTCTGGGGTTGCTCACAAGCTCCTAGAGAACTATGCCCATGGCAGGAGCCTGAGATCCCAAACCTACTACCCATAAGGGCTATGTGGCTCAGTGTAGGTGCACACACCACTGCCAGGATGCTCAGAGTCCTCCCCATGCCCAGAAAACCATTAGAAAGAGGAGCTGAAGGAAAGAGGGTAAAGGAGTAACCACCTCCAGGAGAGAGTCTATATTGAAAACAGTGTTTTAGACCAACAGACTGAACCTCTGTGCAGTGCTAAGAATCACATTTATTCTGTCTCCTCATGAAGAGGTGAGTCATAGAGAACAAAGTATATGATTCGTATGTCTAGTCATATTGTGGACTGTAATTATTCTTCTATAAGAGATGCCAATAGGATCACATTCAAACACTTCCCATAAATAACCTTACCAATCAAAAGAAAAATGAGACCTTAAAAACATATAAAAAAAAAAGTCAGTCACTAAAGGACAGGCACTTGTAACTTGACTTAGACAAGTTACCTAGAATGACAGACATGAGACAGGAACCGAGTGCTGGTTTGCCCTGGGTGGAGGAGGGGACTGTGAACATACTGTCACATGGTCATCAAGTTTTGGCTTAGGATTATAAAAAGTTCTGGAAGTGGGTAGACACTATAGTTGTACACAGTATGAATATCCTTAATGGCACTACTTTTTACAAGTAAAAGTGTTAAAATGAAACTTTTCTATCATGTCAATTTTACCATAATAAATCCACACTCATCTTCATAAGCAGAATGGAAGATCATTTCATTATCACTTTACAAGCTAAGCAATGAAAAATAGAAAAAAAAAAACCCAAATGTATAGATTATCAATGGATAGTAGATAAAATTTGAGTTGGCTTACAGGTTCAGAGGTTCAGTCTATTATCAAGGTGAGAGCATGGCATCAATCGTCCAGGCAAACGTGGGGCTGAAGAAGCCAAAAGTTCTACATCTTGATCCAAAGGCAGATAGGAGAAGACTGGCTCCCACATGGCTAGGAAGAGGGTCTCAAAGCCCACCCCCAGTGACACACTTCCTCCAACAAAGCCACACCTACTCCAACAAGGCCACACCTCCTAATAGTGTCACTCCATGCGTCACAGATATACAAACCACCACACCAACTCTTCATTCAAGAGGCTAAACAAGCAAGAGCCATCATCTTCACTGTTCTCTGACTCGTCAGTCTGCTTCCTGACTGTGGATGCAGTGTGAGTCTCCACTCCACTGCAGTGACTTGCCCTGTGATGAACTGCACCTTCACACTTGAGCCCAAATAAGTCCCTCCTTCCATGTTGCTTTAGTCAGATTCTTTATCACAGAGATGAGAAAAATAACAAGTACACTAACTCTCCTCGTTTTCTAGAAATGAGGAAAGAATATGCTACAGTACATTTGATAGAACAACTATTAGCCCAATACCAAAGTCACACAGCCACAGTAGGGAAGGTAAAAGAGGGTAGGTGGAAGGAGATATGGAGAAAATTCTACCACAAAGCATTTAAAAGCTGAATCCAACAATATATAAAAATGACTATCACCATAATCAAGTGACACTCATTTAGTCAGCATGTTAAGCTGAGGCAAGCAAGATAGTTTAGTAGCACAGGACCCCATTTTGTCTTGGGTTATACACACTTTTTTCATTTTAATGCATTTGGCAACATCCTTTCTTTACTTACATGTCTTATACCCACACACTACTCCCCCAACTATGCATATACTCCCATTTCTAAACAATGGTATAAGTTTCCCCCTCCTGGCAACACAGTCAGACTTAGAGAGTTTCTATTCAAGGATATTCCTGATATAGCTGGGTATGAAAAATTAAAGGGCCAATCTGATCTGAACTGGTTTGGGATGCAAGTACAGAAAAGTAAGACCATGTCTCTAGTACTTTAGAGAGAAGCCTCTATTTCCTATCTTATGACTATGGATCTAGTGTGCATATGATTAAAATCAGAAGCATTATGGAAGGGACACACCCAGTAGGAAAAACCAAACAAACGACCTAGCCTATCAATCAAAATAGAGAACGACCCAAACCATACCTCTCAGTAATCAGCTTGTTTTTCTCTTATATCCATGTGGGGCCATGTGTAACCTGCACTATTGCTATGCTCTGAATAAAGTTATCTCTCAGCTTCTGTGAATCTGTGTGATCCTTCTTTCTAAGTATTTAAATAAGAGGTCAAGACTTTGAAAACAGCCTGCCCAAACCCTAACCACTGGTTAACCTCCACAAATCGACCAATGCAATATATCACCATCATCAAACTAGGCAAAAATACAAAAGGGAATTTTTGAAAATCCCAACATGTAGTTATCAAAATTATTAAATTTTAATTAAAAATAAATTACTAAATTATAAAAACACCTCTTAGCAAGTCAGAAATGGAGAGGATGGACCATATTTTTAAATATTTATTTAGATAAAATATAGCTACATATCTGTAGGGTTTGCATACATTTCTACATGTTTCTGTGTATGCCATGTGACATACAGCTAACATCATTTACTCATCAATGCCTGAAGACTGAACATTTTCCCTTTAATACCAGGAACTTAGTGGTGCAGATCTATACTCTCGGCTACTTGGGAGGCTGGGACAGGAGAATTACAAACTGAAGGCCTGCTTAAGGAGTTTGGTGAGCTCTTGCTTTAATATTAAGAAAAAAATAGAGTGGGCTCTCCAGATAAAATGGTGGTTTAGTAGCCATGATTGTTAGCATCAAGCCCAAACTCTGAGTGACATCATATTCAGGTGACGTGCGACCTCTACCTTGTTACCAAGACAACTGTCAAACTTTCCCATAATTCACCTGACTACCTCACCTGGTACCTGCGGAAGAATACGTCATAGGCGATATAAATATTCAGGGCGAGCGACATCACTCTCTCTTTCTCTCTCACATCTTTCTCCCCCACTTCTTCCCCCACCCTCTATCCAAATAAAATCCACGCTCTCCCATGGAATCAGCCAATCTGGTGTGGTCTATTCTAAGCCGCGCACCACAGTAACCCTTTAATGATAGAGCAAGTAGTTGATTAAACTTAGGAAAACAAAGGCAAGAGAGTATTTGATCACTGTATTTTTCTATTCCACAATCTCAAGGTGTGGGGCGGTGGGCTGTGAGAGGCAGTGGGGTACCTAGTTGAGCTTGCTTGGAACCCCAGAGATTCTAAAGGGACAGTAGGTGTTTGGCTTGCTCCTGGCCCCTGGCTGCTCTCACTTAGCTTCAGCCCTCCACAACCCCCCCACAGAGAGGTCTAAGGCCATCAGTCACATAGGAACAGTGCCTCAAGCTCTCCCACATGTAGATGAGGTATCTCCAAGCTCTGAGACCAAGCTAATAGGAATTACCTCTGCCAGACCCATAACCCACCCCAAATAAGAATCCTATTTGGGAGAAGTAAAGGTGTATGAGAATTATCCCGTTGTCCAAGAGTTTCTGTCAAAAGAGCTGTAACACTATCCACTTGGGAAGAGATCTGCTCTCCCAAACTCCTTCAGGATCCTCCCTATGCTCCTTGCTAGCTAGTTGGCTTTTCACTGGCTCAGCCCCGATTGACTCAGTGCAGAGAGACAGGTGCAACACCTAGGAGCAACTGGCTGGTGACAGCAGAGACGGAGAGAGCAGCAGGGGGTGATTCCCCTTCCCTGCTGACACCCCATCCCCTTGGCCTGAACCCTCCCATGAGCCTTAAGGACTTCTCCATGTCCCTGGAACCTACAGAAGCTTCTTTAGTTGAGCTATTAATCTAGGATTCTCCAGTAAACTTCTGCACCAGGACTGTCCTCAGTGTGCAGCACAGGACCCTGAAATAGAAGGAAGGACACCCAAGCTCCAACGCACAGCGCTGCACCCCTCCCCCTGACCTACCCTCACCCAACTGCACTTATCTTGGTTAGGTAGGTCTCTTAAATATCTCTGTCTCCCAGAGTAGCAGTAATTACTTTCATGAGAGAACTTCACACTGAGGGTCTCCAAGGGAAGAACCTGGAGAGTGAAAGCGGCTTGCAGTGTGGTCTGGAAGCAGGACGGTAAGCACGCAGAGGCTTTCCCAGAGGTGAGAAAAATCCAGTGGTGACACTGATTCCATTCATCCTTTTGTATCTCCATCCAGCTCCAATCCCCCTACTCCATTCCTTATTTATTAATATGCAACATTAATACCAGCCTACTCAGGCCCCCATTCTTTGCATACTCTATTCTTTCTCTTTGTTTTTTCCCCCTTTCTTAGTACTTTTCCCTTTTTCTTCGTCCTCTCCCAAATAACACAAGTTGCCTGGTTTACGAGACCTCTATGGCTTGACCTCATAGGAGATCACTCTATGGGATCTAATGGCAAAGCTCTACCCTTCTCCCTTCGGTCTGTTCTTAACCAAAACTCCTCCATCTTTCTGCTACCTTTAACCTTCTTTGTGCCTCTGCCATCGCCCATCTGTAATGTTCCTCACAGTTCCTATCTAACAGCCTAATCCTAATCAGTAGCCCCCTGAGGTCCCCTCCTCCCCACTCACACCCACGGGAACTCACCTCTTAGTACCCCCATGCCCCTTTACTCCTAAATCAACTGCTACTAGTGGAGTGGCTGGTTTGCAGTCACGGGGTGGGGTAATGCTCAGTGGTGACTATTGCTGCAGCCAGTGTTCAGTGCCTCAGGGGAGGCACACGGGAGAGCCTGATGCTCAGAACACTAATGTAACACAGGAAGACTATCACCTCAACCATGCCGAAACCCCGTCTCTTCGAATGCTATAAACTCCTACACTGGAAGGTGACAGGTGACCTACTTTAAAACAACAAAAACCAAATCAACAATCTAACCACAGATGGTAAAGTCCCGGCACAAAAACATAAGCAACATGAAAAAGCAAGACAACGGTCTCCAAAAATTATCCAACCAATTGCAACCCACAATAAGAGTGATTGAGACTAAACGCTGAACAAAGAATTCAAAGGAAATGCAAACAACCTCCTGAATTCCAGGAGAATACACAAAGCCCAGTAAAATAAGGAAGTCAATTTGGAATATAAAAATAGAATTCAATAAAGACAAATACGGAAGGAAAATAGGTAAATGAAAAGCTCACCAGAACGCCTGGCTGCTGTGCAGGAGAGAGTACCAGGCTTGAGGACAAGGCAGGGGAGTCTGCCCAATCAGTCAAGCTCAGTGACAATGTTTTTTTGTTTTTTTTTAAATATATGAACATAGTGTACAAGCTCTAGGGAAGCCATAAAAACACAAAATATACCACTATGCGCATAAAAGAAGAATTCCATTCCAAAGGCATAGAAAATACTTTAAATAAAATCTCAGAAAAAACTTTCCCACATGTGTGGAAAGAGAGTCTGATCTGTGTGCAAGAGGCGACAGAATAGCAAATACACAGGACTGGAACATAAACTCACTACATCATACTATAGTTAAAACACTGAATATATGAAAGAAAAAAGGTTTATTTAAAGCTGTAAGAAATTAAGGCAAAGTCACACACAGAGGCAGGCCCCCAGAAGAACAGCAGATTCTCCAATGGAAAGCTTAAAACCCAGAAGAGCTTAGAGAGTTGTATTTTATATTTCAAAAAACCACAACTGCCGATCCAGCCCAATAAGCCCACCAAAACTATCTGTTATAACTGAAGGAGAAAGAAAAACTTTCTATAGAACATAGACTAAAAGAATTTATGAGCACCAAGCCAGTCCCACAGAGGAGACTAGAAGAAATACTTCAGGGTGAAGCAAAAAATAAATAAATAAAACAGAAGACGCTACAAGGCCAAACTAAACAATGTTTAGGTAATCATTAAGCAAAAGAAGGCTAAGAAAACAAAACATCACAAATTCAACAGAATGACAAATAGCCATGCACATCTTCCAGTGATAACTCTGAATATAGATGGTCTCAGTTTTCCTATCGAAAGACACAGACTAGCAAACCAGATTATAAAACAGAATTTTTCTTTTTTTTCTTCCTCCAAGAAACACACCAACTCCGAATATACTTGCCAAACACTGGTATACTCAATTTCAAAAACAAATAGCATTAGATATAAGAAACAGGTTAATCCCAACACGGCGATAATGGCTTCAATACCTCACTCACCATTAAGCAGATGGACTAGACAGAAAAATAAATGAAGGCTCATTGGAATTAAATAACATCATAGGTAAGATGAACTGAATAGATACCTACACAACATTCCACCCCAGTCAGAATGGCCTAGAAAACGAAGCCAACAAAAGTTTGTCAAGGTTGGTGGGAATGTAATTTGGTACAACCACTATGAAAATCAGTTGCAGAGGAGCTTCTCAAAAGGCTAAAAATAGAACTGTCATGTGACCCAGTTATAGCAGTCCTGGACACAGGCCCAAAGACTCCATATTCTAACAGAGAGATACTCCCTCAACTAACTCCATTGTTGCTCTATTCATAATAACCAGGAGATGTAAGCACCTAGATGTCCATCAGTTTATGAATGGATACTGAGATTGGGGTACATCTTATAGACAAAAATGAAACTCACAGGTACTTGCAGCAGAAGATATTCTGTATGAAGCAGCCCAGGCCCAGAAGAGAAATGTCACACCCTCTCTCTCAGTTGCAAATCATAGCTCCAAGTCCTTAGAGCAGTGCATTTTACTTGGAGTATACATAGAGGCCAAGAAGCTATTGTAGGAGGATGAGGTGGAGCTTTGAAAGAAGGGGTACCAGAGAAGAAATGTGACATAAGAGTTGAAATACTGAGGGTGGGAACATTAGGTAGAGATGAAGTGAGAGGATACAGAAGAGCTAGTAAGGCAAAGTTCAACCAATAGTAAGGACAGATGAAAAAGAGGTAATTAAGCCTTTAAGATGTATGTTAAAACAAACTTTTAGAAGCAATTTGAACAGAGGTAAGCTACACTGGTGAATAACGTTCCCCTCAGAGGCCACAACTTATTAAATAAAAGCTCCAGTGCTGTGTATGGGACACCTCCTTATACATGGTTAGTCATGGAGGCCTCAAAACAATACAGACCATGCTATTGTTCTTGGTTGCCTAAGAGAACTCGTCATGAAGACCCTGCTGCTGAACACACCAAATATTTGGGTTGCAGAACATAGAGAAATCATTGGAATGTACTGGAAGCTTCCTTCCTGCTGGATAATTCCCTAGTGCTGCAAAGTGTTGGGGAGAAAACTATCAGAAGACTTACCCAGCTGTGAACTTGGAGCTACGACACTGAAATTGATCATGGTAGCATGGTGCCGGGAGTCCCAACACTCAAGGAGGTGGGAACGGATGTTCATTATCATCTCTGGCTACATTGTGAGTTCAAAGTCAGCCTAGGCTATAATGAGACCCTTTCTCAAAAAATAGGGGTGGTGTAGAAATTGTAATAACTAAGCATACAAGGCTTCTCACGGTGCCATATGACGCTTGGTTTTCTTTTGCCATCTGCTCCCCTGGGTTGAAAAAAGAATCCTTTGCCAATTACTCCTAGGAAATGGCTGCATTCTGAACTGAGAAACCAGGCACCATACGTGGAAGGCACAGACAGAGAGTCTGAGGTAGAACTCATAGGGCAGAAGCACAGGCAGAAAGAAGGAGGCAGCTGACGGTTTTGCATCCAATTGCTGCAAACATGTGGGAACTCCTGGGCCACCCTTTGTTCTGGGAGACACAGGTGCATACCAGAAAGCCTGGGTAGTGACTGGAGAGACATCCAATTACTGTGTAGATTATAGTCACAGGAAGGATAGGGACACCCTGGCTTCGCAGCTAACAAGGACAGATCACACTATCCCTGTAGATCAGTCTAATTTAAACAGAGCCAAAATCACTGGCATGGCTGTGGTTAAGCAATGGAGTCATGCTATTATTTGATGGGGGAAGGGGTTCCTTCCCCCTCTTACAAGCTTACAAAGGAAGTGCTCATGCTTTGTAGAAAGCTGCCCAGGGTTGGCTCCACACCTCTTTGTTGTGACATCTGGTTTTAGCTTAGGCTCTTGGAAACTCTATTCTATATGAAGATTGTGTTTATGCACTCAGGGAGTTATCTTATTGTGTAACATTTGTGATGTCCTGGGTTCTGTCTCCCAACATTACAAAGATAAATGAATAAATTAATAAATAATAAAATTATTAAATTTTAAAAATAATTAATAGTCTACTCTGGCCAAAAAAAAAACCAAGAAATAATTCTTTACCTTCTACTGTCCAGCACGTGACATCATTTCCCCATCTCTTAATAGTCAACATAATTTTAAAGGTCAAACGGAAAGACTTACTAATGGTTAAGGACCCAGGCTGGAATCAGATGTTCACACATACAGCTGCCTGACTTTGGAACAATCCAGTTAACTCCCCAGGACTCTGTTTTGCTGCCAGTAAGATGGGGTGCAGCAGGAACTGCATGTGTTCAGAATGGCCAGGAATAGATAAATGAGGACATGCAAGAGGCTGAGAAAGTAGTTCTCAACCTGGGGGTCACGACCCCTTTGGAGTCAAATGGCCCTTTACATGGGTCGTATATCAGATATCCTGAGTATGTAATGTTTGCATTAGGATTCATAACAGTAGCAAAGTTAGAGTAATGAAGTACCAACGAGGTGATTTTACGGCAGGGCATCACCACACTATGAGGAACTGTATTAGAGGGCCAGTGTTAGGAACCTTGAGAACCACTGGGCTGAGGGCTGTGCCTTGCACATGATAAAGAAAGCAGCCATCACAGTCATCGCTGGTACCCTGTGTCAGACATGGTTGGCATAAACATATTAAACAGCACATCTCAAGCCTGGAACTTAATGAAATGCCTCAACTTTCACCTGCATTCCTGGTTTCTGTGACAATACTAAGGACAAATGGCTTCACTTACTCCATTCAATAGTGGTTGGTTTTATTCTTTATAAAAAACAATCATTGCCTGTTTGCATCCAAATTTTCCAGATGTGTGGACAACAGTGTTTGCTCAAAGCAGGACCATGCATCCTGTGTCTCTAAGAGACACATGGTAAGGGTGAAACAGAGCCCTGAATAGGAAAAGCACCTCATGCAAATAGGCACATCAAGAGCTTCCTCATTTTAAACTTTATACTGGAGTACAAATATGTACATATTTTTGCACGTAAACATCTATGAATATGAAAGACATGCTTATATCATTAAGCAAGTACCTGTGTGGTTGGACCAGGAAGCAGAGAGATAAAAGGACTTACAGTTTCCTTCTAATTTATGTGCTGCCTGCACCTTTTATATGAAACTAGATTCAGATTTTATTTCACATCTTAAGAGGAAAAACGAGAAACTGGTGTCTCTTTTCATTTAAGGCAGAGTCGTCATCATCCTATGATTCACACTGCATTCGGAAAGCATTCTCGTTAGACTCCTCATTTAAAGATACAGAAAGGGTGCAGCAGCAACCCCTGAACACTGGAAGGGTTTGATCATTAGCAATAAATCTTCATTTAAACAAAGTCGATGCCATGGGGGTTTGATGCACATGCCGTCTGGAGCGAATCAACATGGGAGGCATTTGGGAACAAGCTGAAAATCAATACTTCCTTCTCCTCCTTGTCCTCCTCCCCTCCTCCCTCCTTCCTCCTCTTCTTTCTTCTTCCCCTCCTTCCTCTCTCTTTTCCTTCCTCCTCTTCTTCTACCCTTCCTCCTTCTTCTTTTTTCATCTGAATTAATTGTAACAGCATGTTTGCTTTAAGTTCTTAAATGATTTTTTTTTCAACATCCTATGGGGGCTCTTAAGAAAGAAATTTTTGGGAAAAGTGCTCATGTGCTCCTCATGTGCTCCTCATGTGCTCCTCATGTGCTCCTCATGTGCTCCTCATGTGCTCCCTGCTGGCAACTGCTACTAGTTGTCCCACAGGGTGCCACTCACCACGATGTCCTCACCTGTGTGTTCTTTACTATCACCATTAAGGTGTAGTAATAATAAAAATAAACCTAGTGGATAGAGAGATGGCCTGTGGTTAAGAGCACTAGCTGCTCTTGCAGAAGACCTGGGTTCAGGTCCCAGCATCCACATGGCAGCTCACAGCTGTCTGTAACCCCAGTCCCAGGGACCTCTGTGAGCTCCTACATGCACGTGGTATACAGACATACAAACAGGCTCACACACATCCACACAAAGTCACTAAATATTTAAAAGCCCAAGACCCACAACATTTACCACTACTTAAGAAAAAAAAAGTCTCCAAAATTTAGAGAAGTGAGAAAACTGTTCATAAACTTAAAAGTTGGGATGCTTTTCTAGGCAAACCACAGATCTCGGAAGTCTGACAGGGATGCAGATGGACAAGAATTGAATACAACATATAATTTCCCCCAGAAAGAGCACTGATGAATGTCAACATGTAAATAACAAACCTCAGGGAACTACTAACAGATAAAGTCTAGGCTTCTTAACATAGTAAGTACATGGTAACTATAAAAATGACAGCAGAATAGAAAAATAAAGACACTGGCAATGCAAACCTTACTTTTCATTAAGGAAATGAATATTATATAGTGATATCCCAATTTTCCTGCAAGATTCTTTTAGGACATTTTGGATAATACACTAAAACAAGAATTTGCATGGCGATGGGTAGCCACAATGTTGTCAAAAGTGGTACATGGTACCTTGGTTTTTTTAAGATGAACTAAGGAATAAGTTGATAAATCTTATTCATCTGTGTATGTGTGTGCATGTGTGCATGTGTCTGTGCATATGTGTGTGTGTGTGTGTGTGTGTGTGTGTGTCTGTTATGGAATTCAACCTAAGGCTTTAAGCTTACGAGGCAAGAGCTCTCTTCTTGGTTTTCTGAAATAAAATCTCAATATGGAGTCCAAGGTAAGTTGTAATTCTTCTGTGTAAGCCTCAAAGTGATGAGACTATAGGTATTTGCCTAGAACTAGCTTTATCAAACCAAAGTGCATGCATGTGCATTAACTGAGACCCTCTCCCTTTATCTTCTCCATGCCTATCTCCAATTTCTGGTCTCACACACAGTCATGCCTTCAGCACCTAGGTCAGTTCCCCACAGCAGGTACCCCACTTTGCACTTGATATTGAGTGTGCAAGCAGGGTCACATTCTCTGTATCTTCATTTGATCAAAAGACCAGGCTCCTTCATGAAGGCATAGCAACTAAAGACCACACATCCTCCAGCAGAATGTCCCACTAATCTCTAGTTAACAGCAAAATTCTTTCCAAGAATTCATGTGGAAATGTCATCAAGGTATACCATCGTCTGGCAAAAGCAATGTGCCTGTGTGTAAACTGCCATACATGCAATAATGAATACACACACACACACCATGCATGAAATAATGGCTAGAAAGCTAAGAAATTGTTGGTTGCTACTTCTGGAAGACAGGATGTGTTTGAGATGTTTAAAATAAAAAAAAAAATTACTTTCACTTACATATCTCTCTTATGCAGAGAAAACTAGATGATTTTAAATTATGCTAGAAAAGAGACATAAACACTACATGTCCATATGGTTATGCATCAGCTATTCTAAAGAAACTAAAAACCACAATTAATTAGTTGAGAAAATTTAGATAAGACAAAACATACACTGTGTTTTTGGATGGGAAGACAAAAAACTGTCTCAAGGCTATGTATAAACATTATATGATTCCAATTAAAATCTCATATCCTTTCTTTTCATTCCCGGCTCCATGAAAATGTCAAAGTTCATCTTGGAGAGTAAACATTGAAGAACAAGCAAGAATGTTTTTAAAAAGTAGGCTAGATATTTGTGATAGGTATGGGGGCAGGGATTTCCAACCAATTAAAAAACTTGAGAAGATAATTTGCTGGACATGGGATGTACCTTTAACCTCAGCACTTATAGGGTAGCACCAGGTGGGTCTCTGTGGTTTTGAGGCCAGCCTGATCTACCCAATGAGTTCAGGCTAGCCAGGGCTCCAAAATGACATCCTATCTCAAAAAACAAGAAGATAAAAGAGAAAGTAATGAATGGCCAGAAACAAAATTGGGACAGAATCAGAAGCCAGAAGTAGATAAATGTGTCTAACTGTCCTTGTGTACATGTGTTCATACATGTAAGTGAACTGGGAGGGTAGACACTAGTTGCATGTTGATTGATCATCCATTATACATTTCTTGTCTCCACCACTCTTCCTTATTGTTGCAACAAAAATACATGATAAGAAGCAAGTTAAAAAAGGAAGGCTTTATTTTGGCTCACAGTTGGAGGTTACAATATCCCTTATGGGGAAGGTGTGCAAAGCCAGAGACTGTGGTTATTAGCACGAAGCAGAAGTAACCAGATGCCAGCAGTACTCTTATGCGCTGGACCCAGACCATATGTCACTCACTTAGATTGTCTCTCTTCAATACCACAAACACTATGGAATAATTGTCCGAAGAGATTAACCTTGTGAAGTTGACAATATTGATCATCACAGCTTCTGATTTCGTGTTGGTGAGTTACCTGTTGGATGCTACTGCATTCAGTTAGTTGTAGAAAAGTGTTCTAAAACGTGAAATAATATTTATGAACAATTACAAATCAAATCACAGCCAAGCATGGTTAGCAGAGCACACCTGACTCTACACTACATGCAGACATAGCTGTACACATGCACAGTGGTGTGCACAGAGAAGGCTGCGAAGATACTGTACACTGATTGATGAGCTTTGGTTGTTTCTAACTTACAGTGGAAAAAAGATTCTGTTTTCATATTTTTGTAGAGTTCTATCTCATTTAATTATCTATGATGAACATTGGGTGGTGGGGGCAAGGAGTTGCCACAGACAATAGGAAAGGGAAGGAAAGCTGGGGAGAGAAGAGTACTGTGTAAAGTCAGATCATATTAGCAGGAGGCCATGGCTCCAACACTAGAGCTCTCAGTCCCACATACATAACCCCAAGCCTATGAGTACTGACTTGTGTGTGCCTGAGCAGAGAGACACTGTGTCCTCTCTGAGTGAGACAGATGCTGATGCATACACAGCATCATCTAGCCAGAGACCTGTGGCAGAGGGTGCCAGTGCAGCTCTCTGTGTCCATATGATTGCTCTTCTTATTCACTCACGAGAGGAAGAAGGCATGAAGAAACTAGAGCTGACTTTCCTGTTCTTTCTTACAACAATATGTTCTGAAACAGGGTAGGTCTGGGATTGACAAGGTGGTTTGGAGGGACCTGACACTATGTGAGCTTTCTCTTCTACCTGGCTGTCAGGCACTGCCATTTGACCTTGTCCAGTCACTTGGTTTCCCATAGTACTTTGCATAGGAAAATAAGAATCCCAAATATAATCTCCTAACCCCCTGTAAATGGTTAGATTATACTATGTCCACTGCATGAAGTACTTAGGATTAAAGACCAAGTTATGGAGAAGGATGGCCAGTCTCCATTGTTGATAAAGATGGAGTCCAGGCTATATGAGTTCTTAGTAACCATGAGGACACAACACCTCGAGAGGATGGCGCTGCAAATGTCACAGTGAAGGAAGCCTAGTTCATGCTCTCTAGAACTGTTAAAACTAAGACCCAACAATTAGTTTTTGTAACTCAGAAGCTTCCTCAGTGTTGAGACTGTGTCAGCTTTCCCCTTGAGCCCAAGCAACATGGCCACAAAAAAAGGCAGCACAGCCCTGTCAGAGAAATATTCAGCATACTTCCCTCCTGACTTCCCAGACTGATCACTGACAGGCAGAGCAAACAGACTGGCAGCTGGGGAGTAGCATGGATCCAAAGGGAAGCCTGGGCTGTCTTAAAAATGAAGAAGCAATGTCAATGTCCCTACCCCTGGGAGTCATGGCCTTTCTAGGAGTCTAACTCGACCCACACATGATGTCACTAGATGCACTCGATTTCTGTTCTAGAGAGGAGATTGTAGAATTATGAGCTAACCTACCTTGAAGCAATAATTCTGTTCAGCAAATCACTTGCTGATCCTCTTTAAGGTGCACCACATCGCCTCCAATTTTCCTGGTGCGAAGTCCTTTGGAGCTAGTGTGTGTGTGTGCCTGCACATAGGCACGTGCATACCCATATACACACACAAAGGTGTGAGCACATACACACACCCACACACCCACACACACCGACATACACACACACTGTGCTGGCCATTTTTTTTTTTTTTTTTTTTTTTTTGTCAATGTGACACAGCTATAGTCATCTGAGTGGAAGGAGCCTCAATTGAGAAAGCCTGTAGGGCACTTTCTTAATTAGTGATTGACGGGGAGGACCCAGTCCATTGTGGATGGTGTCATCCCTGGGTTGATGGGCCTGAATGCATAAGAAAGCAGGCTAAGCAGCTATGAGGAACAAGCCAGTAAGCAGCACCCCACCGTGGCCTCTGCATCAGCTCCTGCTTCGGGTTCCTGCCTGGTTTGAGTTCCTGCTTTGTCTTCCTTCAGTGCATTAAGATTCAGGATATGTAAGCCAAATAGCCTCTTTTCTCCCCAAGTTGCTTTGGCCATGTTTCATCACAGCAATACTAACATTAATTATGATGCATACATATTCAGACACACATACAACACACACACACCACATATCAACACACAGGTGCATGCACGCACACATGCACAGACGCACACATGGGTGGGGCGGGGAGCTGAAGCTAATTGCAGTACACGTGCATGCCTGCAATCCCACCACTTGGGGGGCAGATGTGGGAACACTGTCAAAAGTCTGAGGCTTTCCAGCTCTACTTAATGAGTTCCAGGCCAGCCATGGTTACATAGGTGAGATCATGCCTCAAATCGGGGGGGGGGGGAAGGAATAATTTGCATGAGTAAGTTTTAATCAGGAGAATTCATAGAAATGAGACATGAACCAGTGTGACTGAAATTCCCTAAGCAACTAAAAAGCTAATGAATGGATACAACAGTCTCTGAGACTTGAAGAACACAGTACAATTAGTCCTTAAATGTCTCCCGCAGCATCCAAGCCTCTGACCTTTACAGAAGGTTTTTTATAGGAAGCCTTTCACTA
The DNA here is from genome assembly GCA_021653895.1 of Mastomys natalensis. Lineage (NCBI taxonomy): Eukaryota > Metazoa > Chordata > Mammalia > Rodentia > Muridae > Mastomys > Mastomys natalensis. The sequence goes on from JAJTUV010001115.1 coordinate 810,288, forward strand.
CTCACCAACTGGCAGCCTTCGAGGGAGCTGACGAGCTGAGCGTTCTGGCAGGAGAGGATGGAGCCGGCCAGGTTGAGCATCACACACACCGCAGAGAGCAGCATGAAGAAGGTGATCTGGAAGCCAACCAAACACAAATTGATTACTCTCACTTGGCGAGCCTAAGAGGGAGAATGGCTCGGCTTTACAGACGCGTTAGCTTAATGAAGTAATTACACGAACAATATTTATGTTTTAAAGGAAAATGTGATTGTTTCTCAAGATGTCAGCTTCATATTACCCTAAATAGCAAAAGGGGAAAAAACATTGAAAAGCCACCGCAAGTTACCATGAATTTCTTTGGAACCGACAATTTTAATTTTAGAAATTAAACCTGAAAATACTATACATTCCAGGCACTCAATAGGAACACGCCAGAACTTATTAAACAAAACCGAGGGAAAGGGGTGTATTGATTAGAAGGATGTTAAATTGATTTTGTTTAGTTTATAGTGTGGAAAATTTTGCACATGTGCAGAAGAGAAAATATAACAAGGCCCCGGGCACTCGTCACCTATCCTCAGGAATCAGCCAACTCAGGGCCAGCTGTGCTTCCCCGCCTCACCCATGGGGAGTATTCCACCAGAAATGGAATCCATATAACCCCATCCCTAAATGACTCAGTGTGTATTTCTAGAGAATTGTGAGCCATTCCTGTAAATATTACTGAATTACAGTTGTCATGCGTGTTAAAAGCAAACACTTGCTAGTATCGAGTTCTAGAACTGCTTATCCTACCTCGCTTGCTTCTAGTTCCATGCTCTGAGTCAGGTCACCCAGGCTATAGTGAAGGTCCGCATAGTGTAACAGTGATGACTCTTCCTTCCTCCTCCCTCCTCCTCCTCCTGTCTTCTCCACACAGGGTTTCACTACTTATCCCAGTCCAGCTTCAAACTCACACTCCTCCACCCTACTGCCTCTCATATGCTGGTAGACCTTAAATCTATGGGTTTCCACCTTCTTGGGTTTTTTTTCCCTTAAAACTTACTGAAGAAACCAATTCATCAGCCCCATAGAGTGGATAAGCAGGCTGAGTCTTATAAGATACCTTTTGTGATCAAGCGTAATCTAAGGCTAATATGATCAAAAGCAGGGAGAGTGTCAGGAAAACTTGATAAAGACTTTGAAACAGGTGAAAAAATACTAATTGCCAGTGGTTCCTAGCGCACCCTTCTGAGCTCCCTTGCCCTTCATAGTCATTATGCCATTTCAAACCATTCCAAGCTGCGGAAAATGGACATTAGTGCAAATGACTCCTGGCAATGCAAATGTAAAGACATTCAGTCTGGTGGAATGGAACTAATTGTCACCCATGGCTACCAGCAACTTTTACATCTACTTCTAAGTGTATTTCAGGATTACGAACAGCCATGCAGACAGCCTTGGAATTTCTACTACAAGTGCCTGGAAAATGTATTGTTCCCTCTTAAGATCGTGAGTTTTATCATCTTTAACCTATGTTTACTATGATGTTTAAAGCTGCTTCCTGAACAATGACTAGTAACTTCACTTTGTGTGTGTGTGTGTGTGTGTGTGTGTGTGTAGTGGGGGAGAAACGTGTAGTGTGTCATCATTAGGAACCATAAGCTTAAGTTCAATGAACATGTTTCAATCACCTGAATCATTGCACACTCAAGGTGACCCCTGGTCTTTTAGGGTTTATGGACTTTAACTTCTTGCTTGCTTCCTGGTTCTCTGGCGCCTCCAGGATTCACCTTATACACTTCCTGCCTTGGGCCTAGAATAGTGTATACACCTTTCAATGAGAACAAGATTTAGATGTCACAATTTTTGCATGTAAGGTGTTCTTTGCACTTTAGATGCTCATTATTTTCAACTTTTCAGTTGTCAGACATGCCTTGAGTTTATATTGACATTTTTGAATCAAATAGGAAGCTTTTAACCTAACCTATCAATCCTAGGTCTGCATCTCCTTACAACCATGCCAGAACCCTTTGTCTTCAATATAATTGTGATTAATTTCACAGCTCCATAAGCAGCCTCAAATTACCTTACAACCACCAAAACACACCATAGAGATGGTTTAAGATGGAGATCTCTTTGCATCTTTAGAAAGCAATCTACCAAGAACAGTCAAAAACATTGCATTGTAAACCCTATGTCCTCTTCTGTGTGAGTGGGCTCCCTTCTTGCTGTTCAGTTATTGTTTATAACAATTCATTGCATTTCTGGTTTCCAGAGTAACTGACACAGATGAGAGGATTGACCCTTCCCTGGGACATTGAGCAGGTGGTAAACACTGCTAAGATTTAGTGTCGATCTTAAGTTAGGTTTATATTGTAAGTGACCATTCTGATGTTCATTTCCTATAAATAAGAGAAGAACTGTAGACCACTCAGCTTGACGCTGCTTAGCAGCTGTTGGACTGCCCCTTGCTTCTCTGGCTTCCGTGAGCAAAAGGGCTTTCAGTCAAACAGCCAGATGGAACAACCTTCTACTCACACTGGCCGTTTTGAACTCTCCAAGGACACTTTGAAGAAACTACATGGAGATCACAGATGCTTACTCTGTCTCCTGAAGATGCAACCCCAGACAGGACTATTTCAAACAAGCTATACCCAGCATTTTGCTATCATAAGCCTTGCTGAACTCTAGGTAGCCATTTCTTCCCAGGCCAGAGGAGGAACACTTCTCCTGTGGCCCAGTAGGACTATTGTCACCGGTACAAGAGACAATGTTGTGACTGGTGCAAGTGCCAATCTTTATTCATCTGAGAAATTTGCTTTGATTAGGGCAAAGACCTTCCCTCTGGCTGTCTATCAGGACAAGTAGCTGGGGACACCTTCCTGCCACCTGCCCTGCTGTTCCAGCATTAGGCCTGGTAAAGGTTTCCCTTGTTGCCTATTTTCAATAGGGTATGCTGTGCTGGTAACACAAAGGAAATGATGACAGAAGCACCAGAAACAGTGGAGTGGTGATGAGGACAGAGGCACCCGCACAGCACCAGCACAGGACTGGCACAGCACTGGCACAGCACTGGCACAGCACTGGCAGCAATGGTGGGCACCAGCACACTAAACTGCAGGATTAGCCAGTGGCCAACTGTCTAGCTTCTGTAGAAGTGGCAGAGATGAGCAGCTTGCCCACTCCACTGCAGAAGCAGCAAACTAGCTACCTACTCTACAGTCGAAGAAGAGGCAAGGCAGAGCCATTAGCAGGCCAAACTGCAGAAGCACCAGAGTGCCTGGTTGCATCGGCAGCTGCAGCCATAGACCTCTCCTGAGTGGCAACAACTATGATGGCAGCCATAGTCACAGGAAGCAGCTGAACAGTCCCAGAGAGCGGCCATAGCAGGGACAAGAGGGATGGCGGGTAGAAAGAGGGTAGGAAGCTGAGGCTGAAGGACAGAAGGCTGTAAAGAGAGAAGATAAAATGTAGGTCCTGGTTACAGAAGAGTCCCAGAGAGCTGTGACAACTTTCAGCAAGGATGTCAGACCTCCCTGGGTCAGCAGCTGTAGCATTGATCTCTGTGAAGGGCTGAGGAATCCTAAGGGCTGAAGAATTCTAGTGCCTAAGACCTGCCCAGAAACTGCACCAATGGTCACTAGCAAGGGTAGAGAAGTCCCATCTTCCTGGAGCTGTACAATTGCTCTAACAAGAGAGAGGGGCCCTACTACCTGAGGCCTACACATGATGTTAATACTACTGCTGCTGCCGCTGCTGCTGCTGTGGGGCTGCTGGGGCTGCTGGGGCAGTGGGGCGGCTGGGGTGGCTGGCACTGCTGGCACTGCTGGGGCTGCTGCTGCTGTTCTCAAAAGCCTAAGGATTCAGATACTTCCAAACCCCAATACTTGAGGGGCTTCTTCCTTTCCACTCGTACTTTCTATCTGGGCAGATCAAGCAAGCTAACTGGTACTGAACATTGATTCAAGGGTCCCAATGCTCAACCAAAAATTACAAAGCATGGGAAGAAACACCAAATTATGGATATTCACAGGAGAAGTTGTCAAGAAAGCATCTAGAGACAGCTCAGACATGGGGTTTAGTTGAGAACCTCTTAATCCTCACTGCTGTAAACATGCTTCAGGACACCCAGGACATAGAACTAAAGGAGATCAGGAAAAAAGATAGGTAAGATGGGCTGGGTGTCACCAAAGGGGAAGACAAACAGGAAGGAGACAGAAAAGGCAGGTAGAGAATGACATAGTTGAATGGAGACACAAGAAGAGTGCAGCTTCAGGCTTAAAGCCGTTGTAAAGAATCATTAATTGCAATGTCAGGAAGCAGAGACGAGCTATAGACGAGGAAGAAGAGAAGTTAAACCTAGAGAAAGTGCTAGCCATAGGTACAGAGTACTAGTGGCAGGTCTAGGGGAAGCAAGAAAAGACATTACAAACCAAATCTGTGTTTGCATATTCCAGATGCCCCAGGAACTCCAGGCAGGAGACTCAGAAAACCACAACTGAACACATTATATCCAAGCTAACAAAGGCCAAAGGTGTGACCAGAAGCTTGAAAACAGAGAGATAAAACTCTCTACTAAGGAACTAAGATGTCCTTAGTCATGTGGGATAATACACTTACAGTTCTAAAAGGAAAACAAACAAACAAACAACCCTGTCAACCCAGAATTCTATATTCTGTAAAACTATCCTTTACAATTGAAGGCAAAAGCAAGACACTGCCAATTAAATAAGCTAGTGCTCAAAGCAGAAAGGTATGGTTGACAAGAAATCTCACAGGGACCTTTACCCTGAAATGACAACCTACTAGAGACTAACTAAAGGCATACAAAGACGTGAAAATCTCTGGTTTTAAAGCTAGATGTATTATGTTAAAAGGATAATTACACGTTTAGTCTATTACTTCTCTTTTGTTATCGTAGATGGTGTAAAAATGCATTAAACAAGTCAATAGTCATGGAATATTAAAAGATGTGACAACGAAGGAGTGGAATCAAGAAGAATAAAGGTAACAGACACTGTTGAGATTAAGCTGGGACCAGATGATCAGAGGCTTAAGGTGTTACCAAGGTTTGGATGTGAGTTGTGCCCCAAAGGTTGGTGACTTGATGCTTGGTTCTCAGAGTCAATACTGGGAAGCGATGGATATTTGAGAGGTGGAGCCAGGTGAGAGGTGCTTGGGCTTTTGTGAATACTGACCTTGGAGTTCCTCAGGAAACCCAGTTAGTTTCTTTGAAAGTGGATTGCTAAAAGAGAAGCTGGCCTTCTGGCCCCTGGTTCCCTGCCTCTCCAGGGGATGCCTTCTCTTTGCATGTGCCCCAGGACACCATTCATCATCAGGGTTTTAGCAGAAGCTGAACCCAGAGGGCACTTCATCTTGGACTTTTCTGCCTTCAAAATTGTGAACAAAGTATCCAGTGTCAGATACTTTGTTATAGCAATAGAAAAATGATCAATATAAATGTTCACTATAATTTTCAAGCTTAGCACTGAACAACAATTAAAAGATATGCAGCAAGGTCTGAGAGATGCCTCAGCAGTTAAGAACACTGAGAGGACCTGGGTTTGGTCTGCAGCACCAAATGGTGTCTCACGACCATCAGTAACTTCAATTTCAAGGGATCTAACACACTCTTCTAGCCTCTGTAGGTAATGCACACATGATACATGTGGTGCCGACATGCAGGCAGCTAAAGAACCCAGAGGCAAAAACAAATAAACATAAATAAGTAAACCAATAAAATAAACAACAGGGTATTTAAGATAAATAGTGAACAGATATAATAGGAAATAAAATAACACACTGGGAAAGTTTATCCAACCAAAATGAAATAATCATTGAAAAGAACTGAAATATATAAAATATATACAAAGCAAATACGATAGTCAAAGTAATTACCTAAACCATGATAGTTTAAATATTTGATTTACAGTCAGCGATGGTATAGTATGTATCTTTTAAAAAGAGATCTAAATTACATGTTGCAAAGGAGGACTAACTTTAGGTACAAAGACACAAACATTAAAAAAAATAGTTTAAAAGGACATCACAAGAAAACATGCCTGGCCATGAGAGAGAGAGAGAGAGAGAGAGAGAGAGAGAGAGAGAGAGAGAGAGAGAAAGGGTTACTGAGGCTACACTAATGTCTTCAAAATAAAGTGTGAAAAATTGTTACAAGGACCATAAAATGTGCAGTAATGTAGCAGAAAAAAAAAAAGCTAGTTCATGAAAATAGGCAACTACAAACATATGTATCAAAACAATCCAGTCCTCCAAATGTGAATCAAACCGGTCAGGACTGAAACTTTCATAATTTATTTTTAATGATGAAAATGTCTACATGGAATATCAATAAAAAATAAGGACCCAGAAATACCATAGGCAATGAAAACTGATAGAATTGGGAATATCCCAACCTTGGAGACACATCCTAACCTTGGGGACACATCACAACTCAGGGACACATCCAACCTCGGGGACACATCCTAACCTTGGGGACACATCCCAACCTCAGGACACATCCTAACCTTGGGGACATATGACCTCACCAAATAAAGAATGATGAGATGTAGGATCTGTCTGCAGAAGGCAGGTGGTTGTCACTACACTATGAATGACTGGGTCAATGCACAGCACTTTCCCTCACTAACAGGAAGTAATGCCAGCAATCAAAATAGAACCCAAGCATGCCAGCTAGCCACACCCCCTAAACAACCACTAGGTGGAAGAGGAACTCACTAGAAAATAAGAAAAAGGAAAAGGAAAGGAAATCTTTACAATAAAAGAAAGGAAAGTAAAAACCACAGCAACACACATGGAATCCAGGAAAAGCTGTGTGCAGAGAAGTTTCAGGCAGCGAATATTTGTCTAGGTCCAAAAAGAAAGAAGATCTATGGCAAGATTCTGACATTTCAAAGTAAAGAATTAAAAACTAAGAGAAAATGAATAACCAAACCAGCAGGAGCAGGGAAATAATACACAGCAGATTAGAGGCAAGTGAAGTCTACATAACAAAAAATAGTAAATTTGGGCAAACAAAACCAAAGTTGGGTCCTGGCAAATATTACCAAAATTAGCAAGCCTTCAGCTAAAGAAGAGAGAGAAGCTTCACATGAAACCAAAACCAAAAGTGGAGATATTAATACCAACTCCACAGAAAATTTAAGAACTTTTTAATATTATGGCAAATGTATTCATACGGTATATGTTCATCATAAATTAAATTGATATGAAATTGGCAAGTTTTGCAACATAAAGATTTTCTTCCTGACCAATTCTGCAGGGGCTCCTCTGTGTCCTCTTCTCAATAAGGCCTCATCCATGGCCTGTGAGACTTGAATGGAACATGACAGTCTGGTAGCTCTGGACAGAGCCCTTGGATGAAACGAATTCTCCTTGGCATGACCACTGAGAAAATGCAAGGTTCCACAGCCTGCTATTTGTTCCAGCCCAGCCAGAAGATGGAGCTTTGCCTCCAAGACACTGAGATATTAGCAGCAGCCCAGCTTTCTGAACAGAGATGGAACTCTTACATATCGGTCTCACTCTGATTCTGAAATCAGTCTCCTCCCCTCCCTGATACACAATCACTCTTCCTGACTCTGCCTTCAAAACACCCAAGTCTCCTCTGTACAAGTTCCCAACCCTCAACAGTAACATAGCGCCAATGAAAGTGTGTCCTTACTACCTTAGCTGGTGTTTGGCTTCAGCTTGGGTACAATGACTCAAGAAGAATTAGAAGGGAAGCGAGAGGGCTCAGCCAGTAAAATTCTCAGCCATGCAACCCTGAAAACCTCAGTTTGTTCCACTGAACCCAAGTTAAAACTCAAGTCTGTAATCCCAGCACTCCTGTGGGGAGATAGGAAGTAACAATGTGACCTGAAGCTCCTCTGTGCAGAACAAATAGAGAAGTATAAGGGGGAAGCAGGGAACCAACATCTTCTGAAAAGCTGTCCTCTGCCTCCACATGTGTGCTTTAGCATATGTGCACTCACACACATACACATGTGTACATGTGCGCACACTCATACACACAGAAGCACACACACTCATACACACATACATTCGTGTACATAGACTCACATACATACACACACATAAATGCACACATACCATACACAGACTCACACAGGTGTATATATACATACACACATGTACACACCATATACATACATATATACATCACACATATATACACTTATACAGACACTACATACATATTTAAACACACACAATACATAGACACAACCACCACATATACCAATACATATGTGAACATGTACTCCCTCATACACACCACACATATACCACACATATGCATGTGAACATGTACTCACACATACAGACACAGTACATACACACGTATAAACATGTATTCACATATACACCATGAACACACACAGACATACATACATACATACACACACACATACACACATCCATATAAAAGTAAACCTTTGGATGGGAAGAAGGAGAACCTGATGATACATTCACAATAGATTAATAAGAAATCAAAATCCTAGCAAAGAGTTAAAAGTTCAGCCCTACCCTTCACTCCCAGTGAAATCTCCTAAGCACCTAAAGAGTTAATAGCAATCCTACTTTTTCCAAACTTGGAGGAGAGGGAGCACTTCTTAACTTGTCACACAAGGCTGTCATTATCATGAAACCAAAGTCGGGCAAAGAAAACCATAGACAAATAAACACCTAGGGAGACACAGAAAATTCCTAACAGATACAGAAAGATTGTAATTATAAGAAGTACATACTCTGGTCAAAACGGAGCAAAGCTAGAAATGAACAGAAGACAGTGAGTCAATACTGCAGCCAAAGGGGCTGTTTCAGAAGAGCAAGAGAGTCAGTGTGATAAGCAACACAAACATCTGAAAAGGGAAGGGATCCCAGCATCCAGCAATACAAAACCGTTGTCTCACTATGAGAATTCGTGCCTCAGAGACCATCTAAAATATATACAGATGATAGCTCAGAGACTTGAGGGACACAGGTGGAACAAAATACCCATGCAGTAATAATTACATCAGCTTACTTTTCATGTATGAAATTCTGAATAAAAAGTTAGAGACACAGTTGATCCAGCACCCACCCCTAGGTACGGACCACATACCAGTAAACTAGACATTCGGTGCTAAAAAGGAAACAATGAGTCCAAGACAGCCGAACAGGCTGTTGCCAGTGTTCTAGATTGCTCACCAGGATGTAATGGTGAGACCCCATTGCTGCAGACACTGTACACTTCAGTCACAGGACACAGAGAAATCAAATTGACAGTGGTCAGGAAGCTTCCTCTGAGCGGGCTAGATTTATAGTACTGGAAGGTGCCATGCAGACTGTGGGATCCTGGAAGCCTGACTCAGCTGTGAGTCCTGTGAGCTACAATAATGAGCCAATGATTGCCCCTAGGTGCATAGTGGCACAAATGTTATATATGTGATCAAGTGCTGTCTGACTGGATTTAAGCCCTGCATACTGGAGGAAACACTGGCACGGCGCTGTAAATCTGGTTAAAATAGCCATGATGGGGGTGCTCACAGGCCTAGGTATGAACCTATTGCTATTATTCTGCTATGTGGGCATAGTATCAAAGTGTCCTCTAAGTTTATATTTCTCACCCCATAGGTCAGTGCTGTTTCCAAATTTCGATAGAGACTTTCTTTGTGTGGTAGATGTTGGCAAATACAGAAACTCACATTTGGTCAAAGAGCGTGGGGTAAGTGACTCTTGGGTGCTCCCTACACAAGCATGAGGACCCAAGCTTCATCTCCAGCATCTATGTGAAAATTCCCAAGTGTGCTGCACACTCATGATCTCACTGGTAGGTGGATGCAGACAAAGGGCTCCTCAGGACTTGCTGGCCAGCCAGCCAGCCAGCCAGCCTTGCCTATCCAGCTGTAGGACTGTGAAAGGCAGCCTGGTTCCTGGTTGAGCTAAGGTTAGACACCCCGGTGACCCTAAAGGGACGGCAGGTGTTTTGCCTAGTTGAGGGACACTAGGCTTCTGAGACGAGGCCGCAACCCCCCATAGATTTGTAGTCATTGGTCACATAAGGGCAACACCCCATGCCCCTCCACAGGTAGAGGACGTGACCGCAGGTCACTCAGGCTCAAGACAAATCTCCATTTTCATGAGGTACCTAAAGACCTGAAGGGCTTAGCCAATTAATCTTCCCTTCCCAGACACTCCTTCCTACAAACGGTATTTAACCTCAGGCCTGCCCTAAGAAGTGGGGTATGGTTTACGCATCCACTTTCCACCATGACAATAAATGCCTTAAAACCATGGACTGCCTCTTTTCATAGGGATCAGCCATGGGGAGCAATGGAGAAGGCCTTCACCTAAAGAGCCAGCTGTCTAATCTCCTGTACCAGGTCTCTCCGTGCTCCCAGCCACCACCAAGTCAAACTAGCAGACCAAGCCAAGGACTCTCTTCCCTACGGGATCCAGCCCAGCGGAGCACACACGGGCCTCCACTCCGTTCTCAGCTCCAGCGGTGCCTGGGTGCCCAAGAGCCTGAGAACCGGACGGCCCCGGCCTCCCTGCAGGCCCAGGGAACCCCAAGCCAGCTCCAGCTGTCTCCCACCCCTGGAGCGGTGCCCTGTGGCTTCCCCATTGCCTGACACCCGCCTGGCAAGCAGGTAAGCGCAGTCAAAACTCCAACATCCTGTCTCTCTGAGCTGCCGGAACCCTGTGGCTGAGCGGACGCCGGACCCCACTAACCCTACATCCAGCAAGCTCCAGGTAGGTGAAGAGAACTGCCTCAAAAAGTAGATAATGCCAGAGACATGACACCTGAGGTTGTTCTGTCTTTTACCTTACCAACACACAAACACACACAGAAGAGAGGGAGGGAGAAAGGGAGGGAGAAAGAGAGGGAGGGAGGGAGAAAGAGGGGGGGGAGAGTGTGTGTGTGTGTGTGTGGTGTGTGTGTGAGAGAGAGAGAGAGGAGAGAGAGAGAGAGAGAGAGAGAGAGAGAGAGAGAGAGAGAGGAGAGAGATATTCACCTGAGGGGAAGCCAAAAACCCACAGAGAGGTACTAGAAGCCTCATTTAGCACTGTTAGGATAAGGCCTGAGGATACGGATCTGTTGGGAAAGACTTCTTTCTACACAGGTGGGAAGAACTAGACTGAGCACAGTGGGGCTGGCACTGTAGATGTAACTTCCGTGTTGAGAATACAGCAGGCAGATGCTCCCCCAACTCTGCCACCTCGAGTGCTGGAGAGAGCACTTCCCTAGGAATGGGCAAACGTAGCAACCTGGGATCTGAACTCCAGCCCTCCAAAGGCACTGTAACTCCAGGAGAGACAGCCACCTCCACCAGGGTTAGAGCAGGCAAAGTTCAAATAAGGCTGATTGTTTTGTACTTTAAAGACAAATAGAAGGAGCGTAAGAATAAAGGGAGAACATTAAACACACAGCATTCAGTTCAAAGAGCTCTTGTTGGCCAAATCAGGGGGAATTTGTGATTGGGTCTAATATTTTATTTCAATTAAAAACATATTTTTAAAGTAAAATTTTTATTGAAAAAAGGTAACATTTATTAGGGCACGTGTGTTGAGGTCAGAGAACAGCTTTCAGGAGTCAATTTTTATTTCCTGCAGTGTGGGTCCCAGGGATCCAACTAAGGTTCTCAGGCCCTAATGGCAAATGCCTTTACCCACTGAAGCATCTCATTCAATCCACATTGAGATTTTATTGATAAATATAATACCTAGGGGATTTCAAAATATCTTTATACAAGTTATAAGGAAGGAAATGAAAAGTTCAGAGTGACTGGAGAGGATCATCAGATGCTTGTCTTAGCTCACTAACCAGAGTTGCAAACTGACTGTATAAACTGAAATTTTACATCACCCGATAGGATCCAGAAAACATAACAAAGCAGTGTTTTCATGATATTCCTGACAAAAATGCATTATTCAAGTTTCATCAAGAAAACACAGTAGTCAACCTAGGCTAAGGACTAATCTTATACAAACTAACGACTAATGGCCTAGGTTTAAGTGTTAAAATCAGAGTATCCAGAATCTACAAAGAACTCAAAAAGCTAAGAGTCAAAACAAAACACCTTTTTAAAAATGACCTGGAGCCGGGCGGTGGTGGTGCACGCCTTTAATCCCAGCACTTGGGAGGCAGAGGCAGGCGGATTTCTGAGTTCGAGGCCAGCCTGGTCTACAGAGTGAGTTCCAGGACAGCCCGGGCTACACAGAGAAACCCTGTCTCGAAAAACAAAAACTAAATAAATAATAAATAAATAAATAAATATGACCTGGGGGTTGGGGAGCTAGAGAGATGGCTCAATGGTTAAGAGCACTGACTGCTCTTCCAAAGGTTTTGAGTTAAATTCCCAGCAACCATGTGGTGGCTCACAACCATCTGTAATGGGTTTCTGGTGTGTCTGAAGAGAGCAACAGTGTACTCATACATAAAATAAATAAATAAATCTTTTTTTTTTTTTAAAGTGAGCTAGGATCTGATCAGAGAATTCTCAAAGAAAAAAAAGACACAAAAATAGCCAAAAATATCTTTAATACAAGTTAAAACTACTTTGAGATTTCATTAAAGCCCAGTCAGAAAGGCTAAGATGAAGGGAGAAAGCTGACAGTGAATGCGGAGGAGGGTGTGGGGAAGGGAAGGCCTCATTCACTGCTACTCAGTTTGCAAACTGGTGCAGCCATGATAGGAATCAGCGTGGAGAATCCTCAAAAAACTAAAAGTAGATTTACCACATGACCTAACACATCACTCTGCTTCCTGATCCATAGACGCCTGCTCGGCCATGCTCGCTGCTCTAGTCACACTAGCTAGGAAATGGGAACAAACCAAATGTCCTTCAGCTGATAAACTGACAGTGAAATGTGGACCACTACAGAGTACGATACATACGTAAAGAAAAAATGAAAGGCGAAGTGAGAGAGATCATTACAACAAGCGAGCTAACCCAGACCTAGAAAGACAAACACTGCGTATTTTCTCCTGTCTGTGAATCCTAACTCTGAATCCTTAGATTTGAGTATATAAACTGGAGTAGCTGCAGATAACAGGAAAACAAAAAGGGTAACGGGGTGGAGGGAAGAGTGAGCTCCTAGAAGGGGAAACTGGGAGAGGCAGGGATTAACTGGGAAGGATGATGGAGGGCAGGGGAGGGGAAGGGATAAAGAACACTGAGGATGTTGGAAAAGGCCATAGGGAAACATACTATGTATTGAAGCACTACATCTACATAGATACATACATACACACACATACATACGTGTGGTGTGTATGTTCGTGAGCAGTGCCGGCCATGGGAAACCTCCCTTTGAGTTTTTGCTCAAGTGAGTCAAAGAGACATTCCAAATAATAGGCTACTGTCATTGCCCTTGGTTACTTGAATTAGATTTGACCAAGAAGCTTTCCTTCTCCTTGAGGACTAGCTTTACACAGATGCTGTGAAAACAGCCAAGAGATAAAAGCAGTTAATAACGTCATCCAATGTGAAGCCTATGAACCATTCACCATAGCAAGATACACCCAAGGGTTTAACAGTGGCAGTGGCTATCTTGGGATAACCAACAGTTGTCTAGTTGAATGTAAGACCCACACTATAAGAGGGAATTCATGCTTGGTACTATAAAACTCACCTGTGGCTGGTGAGGTCATGAACCCTGAGAAGAACCTACTCCTGCCACTTCCTTACACCACTATAATTCCTAACTGCATTTTCCACACTTATCCTTAAATCCACAGACGAGCACAGTCCCCCACCCCTCATCAAAGTAGCTTCTTTCTGCAGCAGATGGATACTATTACCGAAATCTTCACCTGCTCAGAATGCAGAGAACAGGTGAACACTGGGTGCTCAAGCCCTACGGACACAGATGTTACACAACCACCACACCCAAGGCTCGGAACAACACAGAAGGGGCAGGAAGGTTATTAAGGACCAGAGAACCGGGATGTCTGCTGTGAGATTGTGTCCTTTACGGAAGACAGAGAAGCTGAACCTATATGATCTTAACAGCATGACTGCCTAAAGGAGATCTGAAGAATGGCAATACCAGTTGATACTCCAGAGAGGATGGGGGAAGTCTCATAAGGCCTCACCCCTAGATGAAGAACCACAGGCTATTGAATGATTGCTGAGAGGGAGAATTAGTCTTCTTCAGGGATAAGTCCCCTACTTGATTGTCTAATCCCAACTGGTCAGTCTAATGTTCTCAGCAGTTATGATTTTGAAAGAGGGGGAGAACATAGGAAGAGTTGAAGTGGGGAGGGTAGAATCGAGGTAAATATAGTACTTATGGAGGAAATTGTCAAAAATAAATACCTTCGTAATTAAGATAAGAATTTTCATAGTACAAAATTCAGGGTTACAATACTCATGATTAAAACACATTAAAGTCAAATATGACAAAACCAAGAGCATAGATGGTATTTGCAACTGGATTCAGCAGTGAACTGATGCACAGAAGATACAAAGAGTTCTCAAAAATCAACAAAAAACATCTGCTTAAAATCTAATGGTCAAAATGGGGAGTAAAAGACAGGCTGGTGTTTTTACAACAGGTGAGCAGATGGCACAGTGAAATATTAACGATGCACCTACATCCACACAGGGCTATAAGGCTGAGCATTCACATGGGTTGCAGAGTGTGGGGTGGCTGGCAAAAGCAGTAAGAACCTCATGAAAGGAAATCAAAATGAATGAATCAGATCATGCATACATTAACTTCTACATGTATACATGTAACTTCAAAAATAGCTGGATAAAAGACACAAGGCCACTTACGTAAACCCATGAAAAGTCCACAAAAGGAAAACATATATTCTTCATGAGCATGAACATACATGCGCAAAAGCTTACTAAAAACATCCATAATATATGGACTTGCGACTCTATATATCATTTGCAGCCTGTGAATACTTGGTGTATGGAAAAAAGATGTTAAAGATGGCGATTTATCTGGCCTCTAATAATGATTAGCTACAGAATACATCTGAATGATTAACCAATCACAAGAGCACACAGTATGTACTCACTGATATGATTTAGCCAAATACCCAAGATCATCACAGACCATAGCTCAAAAGGAGGATCAAAGTTGAGTGCTTCAGTCCTTCTTAGAAGGGGGAACAAAATACTCACAGGTGCAAATATGGAGACAAAGTGTGGAGCAGAGACTGAAGGAAAGGCCATCCAGAGACTGCCCCACCTAGGGATCCATCTCATATACAGTCACCAAATGCAGACACTATTGTTGATGCCAAGAAGTGCTTGCTGACAGGAGCCTGATATAGCAGTCTCCTGAGAGGCTCTGCCACAGCCTGACAAATACAGAGGAGGATGCTCACAGCCAACCATCGGACTGAGGGGTCTCCAATGGAGGAGTTAGAGAAAGGATTGAAGGAGCTGAAGGGGTTTGCAACCCCATAGGAAGCACAATATCAATCAAGCAGACCCCCCAGAGCTCCCAGGGACTAAACCACCAACCAAAGAGTACACATGGAGCGACCCATGTCTCCAGCCACATATGTAGCAGAGAGGATAGTCTTGTCAGGCATCAATGGGAGGAGAGGCCCTTGGTTCTGTGAAGGATCGATGTCCCAGTATAGGGGAATACCCTCATAGAAGCCTGGAGAAGGTGGATGGAATAGGTGGGTTCCGGAGGGGAAACCAGGAAAGGGGATAACATTTGAAATGTAAATAAAGAAAATACCCAATAAAAGAACTCCAAGGAATCTGTGAAGTTTTTCTTAACTCATCTACAGCAACAAGAAATTGTTGTTGGTTTTTTTCCCCATTCTACAGTTGAGACTGAGAGCTCAAAACTTATCCCCAAGAGAACCAGTGAGTAGGTTAGACGACTTCAAAACCATCATGTCTCTGTGCTGTCCCACACCTCCCAAAGTCCCTCCTCTTGTGGTTACCTTGTTCACACTGATCTGTCTGGGCTGCCCGAACCAGACATCACCCTAAGTTCTTTGAATAGTCCTGAAGAACTATTCAAACATACCAAAGAAGAAAACGGGAGGAACTTCTCAGCCCCAGAATTTGTAACGGCTCTCCTAGGAGTAATCTAGCATGCTACAAAGAACAAAAAGTAGTTCAAACATCAAGAGTAAAAGTAAGGTATAAAGTGACTATATTCTTTCACACCAGGGCCTTTGCTGAACTTAAAGTTCCATATTCACCACCATGGCACACTTGATAGGGGATTTGGCCCATTCTATAGATAAGCTAAATTCTTATGGTGAAATAGGGTCTGCACTTGGGCAGTGTGATTCCCAATCAGGCCTGGTTAATCACTACGACACTGTCTTATAAACCCGAGACTTAATGATTTTTAGAACTGGCTCTAGTATACATTCACACACTTCTGCAACAGCGCTGACTTTAACTGCTATCATAGCAAAAATGTCTGGAATCATGACATTTCCCTATGAGCCACAATTTCTAACAGGGAAAACAATAAAAATAATGGTGAACTGACTGAAAAGTATAGTATTCGTTATACTAGAAAAATTCTTAAGTGGAACCCATAGGATAACAGAGTAATAATTATGAATATAAAAATGCCAAAAAAACCACATTATATAGATTTCTTGGAACCACAAGGGCTCATAGCTATATAAAATATGTATTTTCAAAGCTGTGTTGACAAGAAGTTAAAACAATTTTGTTTTCAACTTTAAAGACTTTTTTATTTTTCCCCATGACTAGTCATTAAGATAATAGCTACCCCGGTTTTTTTTTTTTTTATCGTCTAGAACATCAAAGCAATTTACCTAAGTGTTCCTTCTTGAATATGTTTGACATCATACAATTTCCCGGCTAAGTTTAGAAAGCTGGAAAACCCTTTTAAACAATAGACAATACAATGTAATTTTTCTTCCATCTCTTTAGCAATGAAAATTTAAAGCTCCAAACCATAACAAAAACAACCAATCAAAAACCCCTGCGACACATCCTAACGCACCAAGGCATTTACTCTAGCAGAAACAAGCTTCTTCTGACCCCCTTCCCCTGTTCTTTTATACTGGATCTCTGAAGTCCTTCAGAATGCAACTCGATAGTTCAAGAGGATGTGGCTGGGTCACTAGCAGCTGCAGGTCTGGCCCTACTCTCCTCATCTGCCAAAGCCTCGCAGTATTGTGCGGGCCAGTCTTTGGGGTCCTGATTATGGACTTTGGCCACAAACTTAAGAACTTTCATCTTGCTGGTTTCCAGGTTGGTTCGCGGGCCCCACTGTAATTCATAGTCCACAGGATCAGTGTGGGGTATCCTCCGGTACTCCAAGTAGCGCTGCCGCACAAAGTCTTCGGTAATGAGTTTCTTTGGGTCGCCAAAAATTAAATGCTTCTTAGTGGGGTACACTCCGAGCCGGCGCAAGAAGTCCCAGACCTCAGTCTCCGTGATGGTGTTGCCTTTCATGAAGATAAGCCCTAGGACTATCATTAGCAGGCCCGAGGTGGGGGGTACCCTGATCGCCTCTCACCTCAGCATCCTCCTCCACCGGCTCCAGCATGTTGATGAGGATGTAGGTATGGCTCTTGGGCTCCAGCTCCACCAGCTTGTACCCGAACACGTATTGCAGGCGCTCGGCGGCCAGCTTCAGAAGGTTGGGGTATACGTCCCGGTAGTCTCCCACCACGTGCTTCAGGATGTCGGTGCGCTTGATCGGGATCTTCTTCTGGTCCTTGATCAGCAGGAACTGCACCAGTTCGGCCACCTTCAGCTCCAGCTGCTTCTGGGTGCGCGGCCCCACGGTGGGGGCCGACAGGGAGGCGCGGGAGCCCTGAGAGGTGCCGCCCGCGCCGCGGGACGTGCTGGGTACTTCCTCGCCAGCGCCTCCCCAGTCCCGCTCCCGATCAGTTTGCGTGCTGGGCCGACCGCGGCCCCTCGGTTTCTGCAGCATGTCACCGGTCGGCGGAGAGCAGGCCTTGTTGAAGAGCAGTAACTGCCAGGAAACTTCAGCCGAGCGCGCCTAAGAGGCTCCGGGAGAAGTCGCGGCGCGCGCGTGACGTCAGGTCGCCAGCGCGCTGCGCCCGGGAGGCGGAGCGATGCGACTGGGAGCCAGCCTGCCGGGGCGGGGCAGCCTTACGACTACTGCGCATGCGGAAGGCCTTGGCGGCGGCTGTTCTCACTAAGCTCCATCCCCAGTTGTAATGAGAATCTAATGGTGTTTCTGAGATCACCATAGAAATAGAAAACAAGAACCACAACTTCTCGGCAAGTGTGCGGCTGATTCTGGTGGGCACACCTGTCTTATAGTTTTTGCTTAGATTTTAAGCTACAGAGTTTGTATATGGAACACAAAGGATGTGTGTGGGGTGGGGAACTAAGGGAGAGGAAGAGAAGACCTGGGAAGTTCAGAAAAAAGTGTTGACTTGTGCACCAAATGCGGACATGAAAGACCCGGGGACCCCGTCTCGGCATTTTTCCTTGGCAGAGTTCATACCCACCTGGTCATTTAATTTCTGTACAAACCCTTGGAGTCAGTACGGGAAGTTATTCTCAAAAGCAAGATTTCTCCTGCTATTTTCAGGCTCACATTCTCTTCATTAAATTTCAGCTAGATGACCATGAGAAGCCACATAAGCATTGCCAATAACGTGTTTTAGCTTGGCAATGTGAGCTGACCTTACGGAAGGCATGTTTGTGAAAACTGCCTCAGACCCACATCCACAATTTTAGCAGAAACGTGTTAGAGAATGCTAACCCCAGAGGCACTTGCCTTCTCAAGAAATTACCATTTAATTTAGGTTAACAAAGATTGGGAGTAGCAAATAATGTGAATCTCTTAATTCTCTTTCTTAATATGTAAGCTTTAAAATCTCCATAAGAAGAGAAGAGCTATCATCCTTTACAATTTGTGATGTGCGTGATTTGTAGATGGTTTAAATTGTGCGACTCTAATAGACAAAATGAGTCATTTCATTAACTTAAACCATCAGCAGACTGTTGCTGTTACTGCTGTAGATCTCAGCAAATGGGTTTCTTCTCCATTTACTGACAAAGGAACTGAGTTTTCCTCTGTCATTTTTAAAGCTACCAAGAAAATAGGTAAACTATTCAAAGAACGAACTCAAATTGATTTTCTCCTTAATGCAAATATATTCAGAGGAAAGCAATTCAGATCACATTATTTGAATAATAACACCAAAACATGGCCTTATTAAAATTTCATTAAATATAAGCAGCATAAAATTTTTGTTTATAATTCAATATGAAAATGTACTCTGATAATGGGACCTGCGATGCTAATATAAAATCCCATTCCATGTTGTGATTCAAGTGTTCTGAAATCTAGTGAGCTTCGAGGAGTAACTTTCTATTCCTCACAGGGTCCACGAAGACATCATCAAAGGTCGGTCTCAACGACAGAGGCTGCAACGGTTTGAGTGTGTCCTTTTAAAGCTTGCATGCTGGAAATGTAATCCCCCAACTGGAGAGGGCTGCGTCCTCACGAATGAATGGGTGCCATGTTCTCTGTAATGAGTTAAGTGTAAGCAGATTTTGCCATTGTACTCTCTAATCGCCACATGACGTAGTGATGCTCAACAGATGTGGTACCTGGCTTCTAGTCCTCCCACCCTCCAGAGCCACGAGTGAAAGACAGTTCTGCTGTTTCCAGTTTGCTCACTCTGTGCATTATTTTACAGCAACACAAAATGGACCAAGACCAACTAAATAAAACACAGCATCACAACACTCTTCCATTCATCTGCTTCAGAGTCCCTGCAAATTGAAATCTGTATTTAAGTTCATCGAAGCCTCCTGCAATCTAAAAAAAATCTGCAAAAAGGTCCCTCCAGAAGGATCAGTTGTGCCTTGAGCGAAACAGTTTTGGCAGCCAAGAGATAAGAGAGAAATGGAAAATACGGCGAGAGCTGTTGTCAGCCATCAGGCTGGGTTTCAGTATTTTCTGTGTTAATTTCTTCACAGAGCACCATGAAACTCCAGCAGCTAGGCTAGCACCCAAGACCAGAAACGTAGCATCTTTAGCAGCACCCCCAACACAGACAGCAGATGATCATGACTAAAACACAACGAAGAATGATACCAGTTTTAAGTCTCAAAGCACCTTTCTCCATGCTGTCCAGGATGCAGATGAGAAAATGCGGGCACAGAATGATGTTATTAAAAAGGAGGTTAGAGACCGGCGGTGATGGCGCACGCCTTTAATCCCAGCACTTGGGAGGCAGAGGCAGGCGGATTTCTGAGTTCGAGGCCAGCCTGGTCTACAGAGTGAGTTCCAGGACAGCCAGGGCTACACAGAGAAACCCTGTCTCAGAAAAACCAAAACAAACAAACAAAAAAAAAGGAGGTTAGATTAGAAAGTGCAATGAGAAGGTCTCCCAGACCCTACATTCCACTTCAAATGGACAGTGGAAACTATGAAGTCATAACACTGCTGGTGGCAAATGGAAGTAGTTAATGCCTTTACAAAGGTAACTGAACACTGCTTCTTCAGTCCCACAGCAGCCCTGTGGGGCATGTTGGTTTATTACTTTCATTCCTGGAGAACACAGACAGGTGACCTTGAAGGAAAGCTTTGGCCTCAGGGAATCTAGACTATAATTCTGGAAAAGCTTACCCACACTGAAAAGCTTACCAAATTTCAGCTTCCAGACCAACAATCTGAAACCGTTAATCCCGAATTCAAGGAATTAAATGGGATTTGTTTGCTAAGGACCTAGCACAGGGGCTGGCAGGGTGCTTGGTTACTGTTGGTTTCTTTCAGGGGGTTATGTTAATGAAAACATCTGAGGATGATGCAAAGTTGTATGTGTGTAAAGGAAGTTAAAGCCTTACTTTCTTAGGGTCCTGGCGGGGCTGCAGAATTAAATTCATGAGGCAGTTTTTAAAATTTAATTTGTTTTTTTTTTTTTTTTTTTTTTGCAGTCCTGGGAGTCAAATCTGGGACCTCAATACAGTAGGCAAATATTCTACCACTGAGCTATGCCCACAGCCCATGAGATAGATTAATTAGATAAACGCATACACCTTTAGTCCAAGTGTTATGGGACACAGTCTTTTTTTTTTTTTTTTAATAACAAAACAAAGTTTCAAAGAAGTGGCAAGACCTAGATGCTTTTGTATTTGAACAAAGAGGTAATTATGGAAATGTAACTAAATTATGTGGGAAGGCTAAAGGAGAAAAATTATCAGAAAAGGCTGCTCTGAGACCTCTTGGCTAGGACCAGTGATGTTTCTTTTCTCTGGCTGTGGGCAGGCACCTTGCACTTGAAAGTTTTTACCTCCTGTTTTCAAAGGAAAGAGAGAGGCTAAGGCTGCCCTTCTCACATCTGCTGTTTTTCAAGTACTTTAGCTCCAAGTAATCTTTATGCCAACGTGGCATATTCCGGGTGGCATATTCTGCTACCTAGCACTAGGAAGATGTTCATCTCAGTGCAGCACATGCACATATAAAAACTCAGGAAAAGGTCAGAAAGAAATATGTAGACATTGCTGTGCCATTAAGGCTGTACACTCTGAAAAATAAAAAGGTTGATTTTTGTTGTTGTCAGAAGATAAATGAAAATCCTCTCCTTGGTGAAGCCTCACTCCGTAGTGACATAATGCTCTGCCTGTTACGAGGTTCAGATTTTCAGTAAATCCGATGTGATTGCAATATGGCAAGTGCAACTTTCTGTGGAAGCCTTGGAGTCACGGAGATAAATGACTAAAGCAGGAAAGAAATGTTCGAATGCTTTGTGCGGATGACCTTTCTGCATTTATCATCAGACCCCAAAAGGAGGAAAAAAAAAAATTCTTTGAAGTGAACCCCACACTATCTAAGATTTCAAAGGCACTGAGCAAGGCTACACAGAGCTCGTTACATTTCTCTAAGTAATTAAATGCTTTCTTCCATCTCCTTGGCAGCAGATGCCTGCCAACAAGCTCTAATCATCTATATTATCTACTAGGGGCTCCTCCTCATTCACTGATATTTCTTGTTGAAGCAGAAAACGATTTTAAGTCCTCTAACAGCAACACAAAGTTAAAAGCAGGTGAGGACCTTTTGGGGAGAAAGGGATAATCAAAGCATGCGGCTAGCATGCATGAACAGCCTCCCTGCCTTTTCGTGTGCAGCAGGCATTCGAAAGAGTTGAGGCACAAACACTGGTTTCGGTGCTGGATAACAACCACAGCAAACAAGATGCTGTAAGGGATTCAGTGAAGTTCTTCATGTCCACTCATTGTTTACTCATAAAAACCATGTCTACCCATCCCTAACAAAGGTCCTCCAGATTGGACCACATGGTGAACTGCAGAGAACATTTTGTTCCTCATAAAAGTGGATCAAGCCTAGCAGAGCTTCCCTTGGCTGAGAAAGGGGTGGACTAATGAGACAGTGCCTTGCTAGGACAGCAGCCACTTGGCACAGAGCCTCTTATTAAACTCTCTTTTCAAGAAATAGAAACTACACAGTTACGAAGGGCTCTGATGAAAACCATTCAGGTGTATTGAATTGTGATCATACAAGGTTTCAAGCAGGAATAAGACTTGATTTGTTTGCTTGGCTTCTTCCTCCCACTGCATTTTTTTTCCCTTTAGAAATTGCCTCTTCCACCTCTAGGAGACCTTGATCCTACTCCTTCCATTGTTGGTGCACATGATTTGTGCCAGGCACAGTAATTATGCCATCCAGCTAGCATCTGACTAGGGGGGTCCACATGGGTCCTCTTTCCTGCTGTGGTTTTGTGCACACACACACACACACACAGAGGCACACACATACCAAACCAACCAATCAAACAAACAAAAACAGAAAAAAACCCTCCTTCATGGTGATGCCAACTCAAAAGATACCTTGAGCGATAGAGAAATAGTACAGACCCTGCCATCTGAATCCAGGTGTCCTGGGTTCAAGGTTAGACTCCTGCAGATAACTGAACAACACCAGGGCATCTTTCCATAATCTCTTTTGTGCTGCTTTCTGGCATTTTCTTTTCTTTTTTTTCTTTTGTTTTTTCGAGACAGGGTTTCTCTGTAGCCCTGGCCGTCCTGGAACTCACTCTGTAGACCAGGCTGGCCTTGAACTCAGAAATCTGCCTGCCTTTGCCTCCCAAGTGCTGGGATTAAAGGCGTGCGCCACCACCACCGGACTCTTTCTGGCATTTGAAACTGAATAAGTTTTAGCTAAGTCCGCAGGTAAACTAAATATTCAGGGGAAAGAGGATGTAAGGGGGAAAGGTTCTGGTGCACAGGAATGAGGGTAGGGAAAGTAAGCATCTCCTCTGAAGATATTTTAATGGCATGGGCAGATAATTGAAAACAATCTGACATAGGATTCTATGGCAGGGGAATTTGCTTATTAGTTTACATGTTGGGAATACAGACAGGGGGAGACAAGCAGTGAGGGCCCACACTTTTGCATGTAAATGTACATATGTGATTTCTGGCCATTTACCCCTGGAGTTTCAGACAGCTTGGAGCACACAGTCACATGTCTTTAATAACAGAATGTTGTTAGGTGATTTTGTTACTGGGTAAACACAGTATATTTACACAAACTAAGATGGCCACGAAGGAACCAGGCAGCTTAATCTTAGAGGATGGCCATCACATGGAAGGTCCATGGCTGACTGAAATGTCATATTGTGTTAGGTGTGGCCCTGCTTTAACGTATCTGCTACTCTAGACTGTCAATGTTATTAACCCAAAGCATTTTCCCACAGTTCCTCAATGCAAGAAACAGGCCCTCATTCTTTGCAACTATGCCTAGGCAGACGGTTGAACTATACTCACAAAGCAAGGGCACCAAAGAGAGCCAAGAAGACCAGCAATGCAGATCGTTTTTTGCAAAAGCTGTCCACATTGGGATGGAAATAAAAGTCGGCAGGAAGAAATTATTAAAATGTTAGAAAAATTAAAGAATCCAAATATCACGTTATTCCTCATAAATATGACATCAGTAAAAAAAGAAAGGAGAATATTCAAGGCAGTCAGGGAGATCCGGGTATGCATGATTGAGGGAGACCACCAGAGACAGAAGCAGATGGAACTGTGGGATCCAGAAGCATATGGTAAGTTTACACAGCCCATGTCTCTGGTCCCATCTCCTTTCTGGTCCCCTTTGACCAGTAAGCTGAATGGCAGGCTTTCAAAGCTAGCATGAGATAATCAGGGGCCATGGGTTCTCCAAGGTCTGCAGAGGCAGGGACAAGTGGAGACTTCTTCCGTCCCGAGAAATTGAGTGCTGAATAAGGTGTTTTCCAAGGTCAGGGGAGACCCAGGAGTCCGTTGTAAGGCCTGCACTAGTAGAAGCTTAGGTCTCTATTCTGAGAACTACTATAACCATCTCTTTTTTGTGGATGTCCTCCATGCTTAGTGCTAGACTGTTGATTAACAGCCCTCAGGGGAATCTTTTTTTTTTTTTTTTTTATTGAAAAATTTTTTATTTTTTACATTTCAGATGTTCTCTCCTTACCCCATTTCCCCCCCTCCCTCCCAGGAACTCACTATCCCTTCCCCCCTCTTCCCGCCTCCACGTTGGTGTACCCCCACCCACCCTCCCCTGTACCTCACCTCCCCACCCTCGAGTACCCCCCCCACGACATCCAGCCTTCATGGGTCCAAGGATCTCTTCTCCCAGTTATATATAGCTCCCTTGCCTATATAGCTGGAGCCTTGAGTCCCTCCCTAAGCACTCCCAGGCTGGTGGCTTAGACCCTGGGGGCTCTGGTTGGTTGGGATTGTTGCTTTCCTCATGGTGTCGCGAATCCTCTCAACTCCTTCAGCCTTCACTCTATCATCTCCATTGGGAACCCCATGCTCAGTTTAATGGTTAGCTGTGAGCATCTGCCTCTGAGTATGTCAGACTCTTGGAGACCTCTAAGGAGACAGCTATATCAGGCTCCTGTCAGCGTGTACATCCTGCCATCCACATCAACCTCTACCTTTGGTGACTGCACATAGGATGGAGCTCAGGGGAATCTTTATGGGCAAATGAAAATATATGAGGCCTTGAGGTGGGGAGAGAACCATCGACTCTGCCAGAACCCCTTAGGGTTTTCATTACCTGTCAGTCTAGCCGTTTTCTAGTGATTCCCAACCATGCACTCTAAAAAAAATAAATAAATAAAAAGGGACAGGAAGAAGCACAGCATCCTTGCATATGTGGCTGAGGGGAACATTACCATTACAGGTGGTCTGAGAACTTGAGTAACTGGGAAACTAGCAAATCTCCAGCCACTCTGACCAACCTCTGATCCCAGCAGAGAGAGAACACCCAAATAATAAATCCAGGAATAAAAGTAGGACACCACTACTGACCCAACAGAAAGGATTTATAAGGAAATGCTTAGAGCCCCGCAATGCACCAATAACACTGCTTTAACCAAGGCTCCTAATGCAGCATTACGCAGCATAGCTCTGTCACCAGCTTGTCTGTGTTCTTGCCAAAATTTGTATGTTTCAGTTCCATTCAGAGTGCCCTAGACTATAGCTATATTTGGAGGTATTTCTTAACATAAATATACTAAGTTAAAGTGAGGCAGTTAGGGTGAGGACCTAAACCATTAGGACAGGTGCCTTTAACAAAGGAGAGAGATCAGTAATCTAAATGAATAAAAGAAAAGGCCCTAAGATGTCATAGTGGAGAGTGCCCATTTAACATGCTAAGAATTGAAGAGATAAGAAGACATCAAAGCTTCATCTTGGATTTGTGGCCTCCAGATCTATGAGAAAGATTTCTACTATGTAAGCCACCAGTCTGCAGTATTCTGTTCCAATAGCTATAACCAACGAATGCACATACATATAGAGACAGAGAACAGAATTGAGAGTTCAGAAATAATTCCACACATGTATGATCAATTTTCAGGAGAAGCTACAATAATTCAATAGATTAACAGCAAACGATACTAGCCATAAGGACAGTACAAAACAAAGAGTGAATTTTGACCTTGACCTTATACCATACACAAAGCAACACAAAATGGGTCACATGCCAATAATGAGAGCCAGCACTGTAGAACTAAAGAAGGAAACACAGAAGTAAATCTGTGTGAACTTTGGCATAGTGACCTTTTAGATTCAAGACCAAAAGCAGACTTGATAAACGAGAAGATTGAGAAGGCTGGGCCTGGTAGTGCAGGGCTGTAACCCCCATACCTGGAGTGTAACTCATCAAGGGTATGCGATGTGGACAGATGAAAATATCAGAAAATTAGAAGATGCTACAATAACTAAATATCCTGAAAGAACTCTAAAACAGTACTTTCAATGAGTATATTTTATGGTGTATTAATTGTGACTCACTAAACCCAACTTTAAAAAAAAAGCCACTTGAAGAGTAAGCCAGAATTCTCTAATAAGTGTAGTGAGATGAAATGAGTTAATAAACCAGCATTAAGACCATCAAGCGGATCAAGTCATGTGCCAAGACTTTCTGCATTAACAACCATGAAAAAACATTTTGAATTATAAAATCAATCAAAATCCAACAAAGGAGAGTCTCCTGTGGGAATAATGATTTCAGTCACAATCAGGAAGCATGCTTATTTACATTTTAGATTAAATCTAAAATGGGCATCTTTAAAATATGCTGCACTGTTTAGGAAACGTGATTTTATCAGAGCTCTTGCCACTAGCTTCCCTTGGGTCCAGGATGAGAATATCAAACTGGTTAGGGCTCAGGCTTTCCCTACAGAAAGAAGGGCCTGGGCAGGTAATGAATATATTTAAGTTCTAAAGTACTGTATTCTATGAAAGAATTGAAAACAAAATGAAACAACAACAACACACACATCACACACACACACCACACACAAATAAAATTAAAAGCCATTCTAAAAGTTAACACTTAAAAGTATTTATGGATGTGTGTGTGTGTTCATTGGTCTATCTGTCTATCAGTCTATTTCTCTGTGTGTGTGAGTTTATGTACACCACATGTATGCAGATGTCTGTGGAGGGCTGAGCACCCTGCAACAGACAGAAATAAATTTGGGAACTGAACCTGGATCCTCTGCAGGGGCATCAGGTGCTCTTAAGCCATGGGGCATCTATCTCCCCAGCCCCAGTAGTTAATGGTTCTTAAATGAACACCTACTTCCTTATTTCTTGGGTGAATCACTGGCAGCAGCTGGTGAGACACAGTGAGTTTCCTATCTTGACTCTGTCTTCATTTACGAAACATAGCAAGGTGACTTCTGGAACAAAGAGATGTTTCCATGTAGGAGTCAGACTTTAAGGATTGTGACACTCCTTGTGGAAATGGAAATGGGAGCGCAGGCTGCTGCCTGCCCCGCCCCCACCTCTCCCCCTCCCCTCTCTGAATCTAACTCACCGTCTATGGAAGAGTCGGGGCCTCTTTCCTGACACAGGTGGTGGCAGAAGTTGTCCTTCCTCACAATTTAGACTTATTAAAATTAGCGAAGTTAGAAGCAAGAATCTTCCACATAGTTTCCTTTAAAACAGGGGGCTGGCTTTTGAGGGGAAGATAGTAAGAGCCTGCTATTACTGGATCCTGTGCTTCCACTGACCTGGGCAGTTTGGTTAGCTTATACCTAGCCGTAAGCCTTCATAATCATCTTCCTCTGTGTTTCAGGTTTTGCCTCCTTAACCCTTAATTTTCCTTTCAGCCCCAGCCTCTGTCTTCACTGAAATTTATGTGATCAGCTTGCAGCTTTCCCCGTGAGCCAATTCTGCCTACTACCTACAGAGAGCCGAGCGCCTTCCTCAATAGCCCAGTAAATATAACCCAATCCAGAATAATCTAGAAATTTTAAAATAAATTAACATCTGTGAACATTTGCGGAAGATATGCTTATGACACATGATTTAAAACTACGTTTTCCCCCCTGTGTTTTATAGGCACATTTTTAAATTCCACACGCAGAGCTGAAGAAATCTCTACTGTAGTTAAAAACAAAACAAAAAACCAGCTGTTCAGTAGAATGGATTAAGCAAGTCACACTCTGAATTACAGACACATCTGCTGCTCATCTGGCCTGAACCTTCATAGGTTTCACATACCCCAATACCATCTGTAGTTTGACTCTTGAATGCCCCCAAAGACCTGTGTGTTAAAGACTCGTTTCCCAGATCATTCTGTGATTGAGAGGTAGTAAAGCCTTTCAATTCTAACAAGGGGTATAGTTGAAAGAAGTCAGATTTACAGGGGTGGGGTGGGGTGGGCAGGGAGGGGCGGGGCGGAAGTGTTGTCGTTTGAGAAGATGCTCTGACCTTGGCCACGCCTCTTCCTTTGCTTCCTGATTAGCATGAGAAAAGAAATGTCCTTAGCTGTGCACTCCTCCAGGATGTGCTGTCTTGCCAGAGGCCCAGAGGCAATAGAGCCAAGCAACCTCAGATTAAAACTCTGAAACCAGGAACCAAAATAGAGCACCCTCCCTCTGCGTTTTTTTTTTTTTTTTTTAATCAGAGCTACCGTAACAGAAAGTGGACTGACAATCCATCTCTCCACTGAACTGTGGTCCTCCGCTTTGCTGGATCTTAGTGCCACAGTTTCCTGACTGTGCCTACTGAGAATAGTGAGGCTCTGTATGTAAGGAAAACACAGGGACCCTAAAATAAGAGACTAGAAACAAGAGAGTGATGGTGGAGAAGCCTGTCCTCTTAGCTGACTGGCCAGGTTTCTGTCTGGAAGCTGCCGATTTGGCAGCTCATAATGCACTTTCTATAAAATAATAATAGTAGCAACAATGATTACTCCTTTGCTTAATGTGGACAAACCTAACACTGTCTCCCTGAGCCAATCTGCAAACGTACAAGCGCCTGACTGCCCAAATGCGTCTTCACTGGAGATGACTAGCTTCAGGAGTATCGCGCTTGGAGCCTGAGAAGCCCAGATCTTTCCCCAGAATATCTGGTTTCCAATGGACAGAACATAAAGGTTATATAGAACTGTGTAAAGTCTCTGCTCTCTTAGAATGAAAACTGTTCAATCCAGAAAAGTTGGTGCCCAAACCCCTCATCTTCATTTTGATGTACTTAACTTCGCAGTGCAAACTCTAGAACAGGTATGTAGATGAAACTGAGATACCCCTGGGCAAGGGGGTCACTTCTACCACGGAATTAAAAGGCCTATCCCTAATCCCCTGCCAATGTGTAGATCATACGCTGGCTAGCAATCTCACTCAGTAGCAAAGCTGACTGACTGACTCATCAGTTATAGAGTTCAAGTGGGCAATCGCCAGAAACCCAGCATAAAAGGAAACTTTATTTTCTCCCCAGTTGCTATGTGTGCATGCACGACATGCTTCCTATTTTTAATTAGTATATATTAACCACACAAGACAATGAGTTTTGTTTCTAACATTTTCCTACATCTAACAATTGTTCTGTGATCATATTTTGTTCCTCTAGCCTCCTCTCTCAAATCTCTCTCTCCTGCCCGTCTCCTTCCTGCTAGCACCCAGCCCAATTAGGGGATTGTGTTGCCAGCTTTGAGGGACAAGAAAGCTCCAGAAAGTCCAGATACTGCTCTTGATCTATATGAAGCTGTCAAAGACCTTGAGAAGAAAAGAAGGAAAGAAAGAGAGAGAGGGAAAAAGGGGGTAGAAAGAGAGACAGACAGACAGACATTTCAGGGAATAAACAAACATAAGCTCAGTAGGACAAAACAAGGTACAAAGCTCGGGTAAGAAAGAGGCAGGAAGTAGAAAAGAGAGACTGTAACACCAGGAAAAATACAAAGACAGCAAAGGACAAGCACAGCTGGCCAGGCTGCAGCCCTGCTCATCAGTCAGGGAACCACCCTTGGGAGGATGACCCTAAATGCATAAAAAAAAAAGCAGTATCTGGACTTTCTGGAGCTTTTCTGCCCCTCAAGGCTGGCAACACAATCCCCTAATTTGGCTGAATACACCAAGGCTCATGCTTTTTTTTTTTTTTTGAGATCTTATTAATCCCACAAGTTTGAACGATGTGGTGTGGGAAAAGCAAACAACAACAACTAATTAGCTGCTTCCTTGGCTCCAACCAATCACTAGCCACATGCCAATGAATTTTTCTCCGATGGCCCGATTGTCTGTAATTATCTAAGTGGTCCACACTGTTGGTGCATCTTTCCCTCTAGCATATTTACCTCTAAGCAAATTACCTAATTCAATGTGGTTATTATTCCGGACATTTAAGAGCCGTGCACTGGGAAATTTCACATAGTAATTAATTAATGTGGCTACATCTGTTATGCTAATTCTTCATGTCTGAGTGTGATTATTAGATGCAGCTTACAGAATTCAGCAGGACTCACTGATACTTAATATTAACAGCCACCCACATTGATGAACCTTACTCAAGGATGATATTTCTAAATTTATAAACAAATTATGCAGCTCATTACACAGATGTTAAATACCAAGTGAGTAGTTGAGGGATGGACATGTGACTCTATTCAAACCAATGAGCAGTGAGGGATATTTTGGGCAACATCTGAAAGCTATTTATTTGCTCTTAAAAAAAAGAGGTTTATAGGCAAAGAAGAGAGAAAATGTCCCTCCACGATGGCCATTTTTCCCCGAATAGTGGCAATCACCTTATGACTAAGAAGAGGTAAGCTAACACATGAAAAACAAATTAAAACTGGCAGGATGAAGAACGAGAAAGAATGTAAGTCCTTGACTTTGGTAGGCTGTGATGCCACATCTGTAGCAGCCTCTCTCTATACTTTTCAGCATAGCTCCCTTTGTTAAGGTTTTGTACGTTATATTGTATTTCACCTGCTGCTAAGAGCAACCCTAAAGCTTCCCAACCAACACTGATAGTCTTGGGAGAACTGAGCACCCAGCAGCATACAGGCTCCATATAGTAATACTGGGACTCCAGCTGTGCCCATGTTGCCAACTGGTCTACCTGTCTTACCTGTGGACACACTTGAAGATTGAACTTGAAATGTTGCTGAAGTTCAGACATTAGTGCACAATCAATGATAGTTGGCTTCCTTCTCTGAGCAAAAAGACATCTAGCTGTTACATAGGACTTGTGTAAAGGGGAAAGTTCAATGGCTTGGCTAATTGTCTAGTCAATGCCTGTAGATGAGAAAGACAAAATTTGTTTCAAAACTGCCCCATGTCTTCACGTTTTGTGGACATAATCTTAACCTGAATGATACAGAGAGCCCAGCAGTAGTTCCTTGAGAGTACCCAAGCCGGCCAGCGGTAGCGCACTGCTGCAGTCGCCACCCTCTGAAGTTCGAGGCAGCCGTCTCTCCTGAGTTCGAATCCCAGCCTGTGCTTGTTCACAGGAAAACAAAACAAACAAACAAACAAACAAACAAAAAAACACTTTTGCCAGGCAGTGGTGGCCCACGCCTTTAATTCCAGCACTTGGGAGGCAGAGGCAGGCAGATTTCTGAGTTCAAGGCCAGCCTGGTCTACAGAGTGAGTTCCAGGACAGCCAGGGCTACACGGAGAAACCCTGTCTCGAAAAAACCTTAAAAAAAAAAATGTTAAAAGAGAGTACCCACCAAGGCCAGTCCCCCACCTGGCATTGGGCCTTAGGGGGTAATCCTTGGACCAGCACCTCTGCATTTGGAGTCACCACTTCTTCACTCACATAGTAGGCTGACATTTAGACACTTACTGTGACCTCACCTGGAGCTGATCCTAGCTTTCTGAGGTTTTACTGTGTAATATAGCCCTGGTTTCTGTTTGTTTAGGAGCGGACAGGAAGTTGTCACCTGAAGTCTGAAAGTCTTTAGGCATATGAATGTCTCTGACACCTGGGCTTCGGCAGAACCTCCAAATTTGGCCTTGTTTTCTGACCCCTATATTGTCATGTGCAGACCATAGAAAAGGTCAGTCAAGTACACACTCCTGGTTGCCAGTAGTCACTGATGCTACCTGAGATATATCTTTGTTCAGAGGGTGACCCTCTATTGGTCCTCACAGTCTATGGTAGAAGAACATATTCAGCACTGACAGTTAAGCCCAAGGATCCGAATTCGGCCACAGTCTGCAGGTCATAGGTCACATGAACTGGAGAGACGCCATGTTTGTGCTAGAGCCCAGGATGGGGAATAGCTACACCAGGACATAGTGTAGTAAATCAGCTGATCTAAGGGTTTCCTGAGGAGCAAGACAGGAACAAGAACCATGTGAGGAAAGTAAGATGTGAGTTCTGGAAGGGTTCAGATGTCCTCTTTGAAATTGTTGTAAATGAGGCCTGTAGACAATTCCAAAGAGAAACTATCTCATTCCATCCCACCCCAGCTATAGCTAAAGAGACAAGTTAGTACAGTGTTTGCCTAGCGTGGCTGAAGTTATAAGTTTAAATCCTAGAATATATATACACATACACACAAATACACATACACACAGACAGAAAGGGGGGCAGAGACAGAGAGAGAGGAAAGGGAAGGAGGAAGGATGAAGGGGAAGAGGAAAAGAAAAAGGAAGAAAGGGGAAGTTTTCTGGCTTATTTGGCACAGCACCACAGAGAGAAAGCCATCCCTACATGCCTCCATATCTCCCTAGCAATCCATGTAGCCTTATATGGGTCGTAACTACCATAGTCTAAGCTGGGCCCAAACCAGATCTGTACCCAAGACAATGATCAGAGAAAAGAGACCTGCAGGGCACCTAGACATACAGTGGCTTCAAGGAAGGCGGCAGTCAGGATCTAGAGCAGATGTCTACAGTGGAGCAGAACTAATGGCAGAAACAGAAGTAGAGTTTATAATAAAAAGACATAATGAGAACACATAAGGAGTTATTATTAGAGTGTGACAAAATACTCTGAGGACGAACAGTGCTTGGTATTTTAATTCAAAATTTGAGGAGAGGAGCTGTTAAAAAAAAAAAAAAAAGTGTGGTGCCCACTGAGAACACATTACTGTTTTAGGAGACCATATGAACCATGAGTCATATAATACAAGATGAGTTAATGAACTAAAAATCACAAATGAAGAATGAAGACATGGAGGACAGGAGCAGGAGGCACTCTGGGTAAACAGGAGCTGGGGGAGGACACAAAGCTATGGCAGGGAGTAAACAGAGCAGAAAACCAAACTGGAGACTCATATCAAAAGTGACTTGAAAAGTCCAAACTTAAATACACCCTGGCAAAGTTTCTGAATTTGAAGACTAGCAAGAAACCATACAAGCTCCCACACAGAAAGAACAATTAGTTTCTGGGGAAATTTTCATACCACAGTTCTCATCTGTGATCATAGAGAAGCACAGACCAGGAAATGCCTAACAGGTTAGTAAGAAGAGAGAAGACTGGGCCAGGAATTTTCTACCGGGAACACTATCATTACAAGCATAGAAGAATAGATTATTGGGCACACAGAGTCAGGAAACAAAGACTTTCTGTGTAAACTAAATAAAATTCTGCACATTCCCACCAGAAACAAAGCAAACAAGGATTCTAGGAGGGAAAAAGAGGAGAAGAATATTAACAATGGATTTTACAATGTAGTTACATGCCATTTAACAATGAACACATCGTGGGAAATGGGTTGTCATGTGACTTTCACCTACAGATCAAAGTATACTTAGCAAATCTAGATGGTCTAACTTACGTAAACATTCATTGTATGGGCGAGCCCCCTGTTCCTTGGCTATACACATCTGTGCAACATCCTAAATACTGTTGTTAATGATCAGGCAGTGGTACTTTTATAGCTAAACACAGAGGAGGTATGTCAATATCATTTTATAGGAGTTTTCAACTCCAGTATGCCTATGGAACCACCGTAGGATCCTGACCGTCATATACGGGATCCTGACACTGATCCAAAGGCAGGGCAGGCATGGCCATACTTTCAAAGATCTTAATATTGGTCATAAGGATCCTTGAGGTGAGGATGAAAAATATCACTAAATTCTGAACCCAGACAATCCTGACATGCCTCAGGAATAAGAGCAAGAGGACACAGATGAAGTGTGCTCCTCCAAAGGCCTCAGCTGGGCTAAGAGGAGGGCCTTGCAACACAGGGGGGATATGGAGATAGCCATTGATCTCCACTGCTAGAACTGAATCTCTCCACAAGGCTTTCTTTTTGTTAGATGGGGCTATGGACAGGGTTTGAATCCATTTTATACAGTGGTAAGAGCAGGAGAGAGAATCTGGTACTTTAGGGACAGGGACCTCAATTCTTGCCCTTGGTCAGAAGCCAGAAATGCAAGGAGTGTTTGGGCCCTGGTTCCTGCTTTAGTTTCCTGTGATCATTCTTCGGTTACACACTTGCCTAGAAATTATCTGTGAGGGTGTGACCAAAACTCCAATCCAGCCACTGTGATGGAAAAATGCACAGAACCCTCAAACCTTTGTCAACTAGACTGGTCAGCTCACCTGCCATAAGCCCTATTAAAAAGAACCTAAACTAGAAACTTGATGGCACCCATCTTTGGGACTTGCCCCTGCAATATAGGAGTTCTAACTGTTAGGCTCCCGCCTATGATCCCATAGTCAACTCCTTTTCAAATTCCTGCCTCATTGTGCCCTGTGAACTTCAGCCTTTGAGTTTGCAAGACAAGAAGCCAGAAGTACTAAGTGGAAGCTTTAAGCAGTGGTGAGCTCCTGGCATCTTAACTCAAGCTAAACCCACTCAGCTAGAACTCAGCCCTCACACTGAAGGACTTAATTTTCCCTGTTCCATTGAATTCCTGTGTTGAAAGCTTTGTGTTAAGTGTGGTGATGTCATGAGTATTGGAACCTTTAAAATGAAGGGAGATACTTAGGTCACACTGTAAGCATGAGACCTTTCTTCTTAACACTCTCCTGGCATTATGACACCACCTGCTATAAAGTCCTTGGCTGAATGAAACTGATGCTGGTGCCATAAACCATGAGCTAAATAAACCACTTCTCTTTATAAACTATCCATATCTGGATATTAAAGTATAGTAACAGAAACCAGACCAATATGCTGGGCTGCCTCACTGCTAGAGTGTCCGGAGCACGGCTTGAGTGGTACTAGCAAGCTGCTTTGGGGGTGGGGACAGAACATAGTCCATAATGGGGGTGCTCAGTCCGTTTTCTCAGATGGGAAACAGTGAGATCTAAGATTGTTGTGATTCCCAGTCTCCTGGGTACCCATAAGACACTAGGGTACCACTTAGAATCGAGAACAGGGCTCCCCGGTCCATGCTTTCCCTCAGGACATCCACATGCCAGGCAGGAAGGGGAAGGTTGAACCCTGAATGGAGGCAGAACCCTGTTTAGTTCAGGCCTTCTTCTGGAGATTTAGGTGGAGCTCTTTATCATGACACCTCACCCCCATCCAAACTGCTTTATTTGATGTTGAATGTAAATGCGTGCACCTTACTCAGGGTGAACCAGGGATTCAATACCCTTTACAGGAAGGAATGCCCAGGAAGGGAAGCTCATCGGCTGAACACTCAGGCCCTATCTAGACACCTCATTAGCATGGAGAACTCCAGGTTTCTATGCTACATGACTGACTGCCATGGTTCTCTCAGTGGGGTGTCCTGGTTACTTATTCCAGAGAATGTAGTTTTGGCAGGGAGCTGACCCCATGCCTACCATACTCAATTCTGAGTTTCTCAGGGTTTGGGTTCTTCTGTCTGATGGCATGGTCCACTTGCCCCATATCAATATAGATGGTCTTCTACTGAATCCTTCCAATGAGAGGCAACGGCAGTAACCTGAAATGTGAGGCACAGAGGGCAGCCTGCCAATTCCCGTTACTTACTGCCCTTGTCAACACCACTGGCAGGATCTCTGCTGTGGTTTCCAGCTTCTTTTGGCACAGAACCATCTCTGTGCTCACTCAAAGGAGTGGCCAACGGCAACAGCAGAATAGTACGCATAACATTTGCCAACAAACATAAAAAGGACAGATGAAGTTGGAAAATTCTCAGGTGCAACCAAACAAAATGAGTAAGAACCCTGAAATTTGAGTTGTCCCTGTAACTCATAAACTCAGAATCTCAAAACTAACGCCAAAACAATTCTAGACCCAGATGACTGCACTATTGAGTTCTTCTGAGCATTTATAGGAGAAATCACATCAGTCCCAAATAAATGTTCCCAGAAAGAAAAAGAGAACTATCTCCTCTATATTTCTTATGAAGATAGTGTTAAAATATAAAAACAAGGCAAGGGCATTTTAGAAAAGGAAGACCAAAGGTCAACTTCCCTCATGAATATAATCAAAATCTTGAATAAACACTAAAAAACAAAAACCAAGAGGATCTGCACAAGCAAGGGAAGTTCCAATAAGGAAATCACCTTCATTTGACATTCAAAAAGCAATCACAATAGCTAACCATATTATCAGAATAAAGGATTCATCTTGCATGGTCTTCTTAAAAGAAAGGCATATCATACATTTATAACCCAACAAAAACTTAGCAAGCTTGAAACAGATGCAAACTTAGTCACACAAACAACTGCACAGAGTCAGCATCGCTGAGACACACTGGGAATGTCCTGCTGTGATGAGAAACAAGGCAAAGACCCTCATGCCCACACTTCACTGGAGGACCAGACAGTGGAATCAGAAAACAGAAAGAAAAGCCACGCATATTCCAAAAGAAACGATTTTGTTCTTCAAACAACATAGTATAGGCAGAGAATTCAGAAGTAATACAGTTAATAACTAAATGTATTAAAGTACTTGGCTATAAAGGTTAATATGCATAAACCAGTTTTATATCTATTTTCTCATAACAAATAGAAAATGGAATTAAAATATATGTGGTACATTTTTAAAAAAAACTGAATGCAATAATACGGTTTAATGTGCCTGCCGGATTTTTCAATGAGGAAGCAGGGACTATTTCTCCATTCTCAAATGTGAACTAATTCTGGGACATGGTTTGAGTAACAGCATGTGGCCGAGGTTATATTTGTGCATGTCTGGGGCCCAGGCCTCTAGAGGCTGGCACTGTTTGCTTGTGTCCTTGGCAGTTTCCAGTGTCATAGACAGAAGCCCAGTCTAGACCATGAGCTGAGTGGTGACTGGCTCCCCCACTTCCCAAGGCCACTTGGACCACTAAGATTTCCCAGCTCCCATCAATGAGAGACTGAAAGCAGGACCAGCAAAAGAAAAAACACAGAATCACAAGGAATGTTAGGCTGGTGTTATTTTAAGTCACTGACTCTTGCAGTGGTTTGAAGTACAGCAGAAGATAACAGCATCAGCATGCACATACCACACACACACACACACACACACACACACACACACACACACAGGTACATACTACATACCATACACACCACATATCATATACCACATACACATATCTCACACATACATATATACTACATGCATACATATCTCACACACACATATATCATATACACTACACACCACACATAAACACACTACACCATACATACATATATACTACATACACATGACACATACACTATATACATACAATACACCATTCAGACACATTCCATACCATACATACACATATATCACACACACATACCACAGACCACACACACATAGCACATGTCATATATACCACACACACATGCATGCACGCACCATACCATACCATATATCCATGCTCACTACACATATATCATGAATACACAACAAACATATACACATCTCACACATCATACACACACATGTACCAGACTCATAACCCCAACACGATACACACACACATCATATACCATATACATTACATATACACATATATTACATACAACATACATACACCATGCACACATACCACACATATACCACATACAACACACACTCCACATACCATATACTCTCTATATACACATATACAATACACACCATATATACACATATACCATAGACACACACACACACACACACACACACACACACTTACTTTAAATTAGGCATATAACTAATGAAAAATAATACAAGGCACTCAGAAAACTATAGACCATTGGTGAAGTTAAAGAAGACCTGACTAAAAGGCTTGCTCCAGTCACTGTGACAACTATGCTTGTCCTAGTCTCTGGATCCATCACAGTCCCATCAATGTTTCCAGCAGGGCTTCTTTCCAGAATTTTACGAACTATGACGAGGAACCTGTCTGACAGTGTAAAGGACAGTCATAACTGGATGCTGACTATGACGCAGTGCTTACAGTGCTAGGCAGAGACTTTTGAATCTACCTACAGTTATTTGAAACAATTAGGTTTTACACAAGAATACATGAAAAGATCAATACATTCAGAGTGAACCTAGAAAGTAACCTTTGGACACAAGGATACATCATTTGTCATAAGTAGCAGTGCACAGCTGTGGGGAAAGGACTTTCTCTTCAGTAGATAGCCCGGGATCCACTAAGTGAATAAATGAAGCGATGAAACTGTGGGTTTGAAACTGTAAGAACTAACTCTTGGTTCTTCCTGTGAAAAGGAAGCTAGTGATGCCCTCTGACAACAACAGGGACAAATCCTGGTCACCTTGAGATCAGAACAACTTTTAAATCATGATACCATTAAGACTACACTGTAGCGAAAAGGCAAGCCCTTAAATGCAAGACATGTATTCATATGTTTCTGTATTTGTGTGCATGTGCATGTATGTACATGAATATCCAAAAAGCCACAGAAGCAGACAAAGTGTTCATTTAAAAAAAAAAAAACACTATTAAGGAAAATGTAAACAACACAACAGAAAGTAAGCAAGGTCTTCAACCAACAAGGTATCCAAATCTTTAATAAACATGAAGGGACATTTGGTTTCATTAGTATAGGCAAGGACATGATTTACCTTTTGGCACCATCTACCACCCAACATTTGAGTAAGCTTCAAGAGAATATGAATCTTGTCTGTTTTATTCCTTGCTGTTATGAAGAACATCTAGAGCATTTCCTAGTATACAGGTGCTTAATATATTACAGAGTTACGACAGCAGCCCCAGCCAAATCCCAGAGGTTATTCATTCTCCTGAGCCTTGAACTTGCACACTAGAACCCCCATCAGCTCCTTGCCACTGTGGAGACTAGTAGCCAGCTTCACAGGAGTCAAAGGCAGCTGAGGGCAACTATGCTGAACAGGCAA
The DNA here is from genome assembly GCA_021653895.1 of Mastomys natalensis. Taxonomy (NCBI): domain Eukaryota; kingdom Metazoa; phylum Chordata; class Mammalia; order Rodentia; family Muridae; genus Mastomys; species Mastomys natalensis. Next base: position 849,204 of record JAJTUV010001115.1, read on the forward strand.
ATAGACAGCCACCTCACACTCCTCTCCATAGACTTCCCTCCATTTCTAGAAACAGGGAAGACCCATATGTGCCTAACATCTACAAATGCTCATGCACTTCCAGCCATCTTTGCAGTAAGTAATAGGACATGTGTGGGAGGCAAGTGTCACCTCTGCTCTGGCGCACTCATCATCAGGGTGACTCCTTCTATGCCTTTCTTACCTCTAGCAGCAGCTTAGAGAGCCAAAGATAACAAGCAGACCTCTTTTTTTTTTTTTTTAAATTGCTTTGTGAATTTCACATCATGCACCCCAATCCCAGTCATCTCCTTGTCCCCTCATATCCCACTGTACCCTTGCAACCTCCCCCAAATAAAACACACACACACAGACACACACAGACACAAATACACATACACACATACACACATAACACACACACACACACACACACACACACACACACACACACACACAGAGCACAGAAAATATCTAATCATGGAAGCTGTAGTATGTCACAGTGTGTCGCACAGTATATCCCCTTTACTTTCAAAAGGTCATTGTAATGAGTCATCTGTCTGTTTCAAGATCTCTGGCTTCTGTGACACCATCAATATCGGTCCCTCACTGGGTGTCCTCCTGGTTATCATGTTGTTGCCCTGAATCATGGAGACTCTACAGCTTTGGATCAGCAGGACTGGCCCTTTCATGAGTCCCAACTGTTCGCAGATGATAGAGATTTTGGTTGGGGATAGCCAACTCAGAGCCCTGGATCTGGGCCTCGGTAGTAGCACAGCTCGTCAGCATGCAGGCTCTCCCTGATCTGCGGCGGCACCACCGCGGGCAAACTCTCCAGCACTGCTCTACTCTGGCTGGATCACCCAGCCCTGTCATCGGCAGGCAAGCAGGGTCGGGTTCTCCTGCTCTCATGATCTCAGGGCCAGCACGCCCACACCCCAGCCACCAGGCTTAGCTCCAGAGTTCCGCCTGGGCCAGGTGTAGCTAGTGTGGGGTGAGACCAGTTCTTCAGAGTGCCATAGCCAGTGAGGGGCAGTGCCAGTTTTGCCTAGCCCCTGGTCCCCAACCAGGGATGTCCGCATGTTCTCCAGAGGTAATATGAGCCATGGGCATTGACCACTGCTGCTGCACAGTCATGGAGCCAGACATGGCCCTCAGTGGTAGCTTGGACTGGGAACTCACCATGGCCTCAGGTGGCAGGACTGGCCACTCACAAGAAGGTACTCATCTCCACCCTCGAGTGTCCAGGTCTGTCTCTCTTCACAATGCTCAATCTGCTCTATTTCTCTTTCTCTCACATCTGTCCATCACATACTCACACATTGTGGTGGTTCCTGCTGCACACTGGCCATGCATCTGCCAGACCCCTGGGTGACATTCTTTGGCAAGGGGGGTGGCTATGACCTGCCTGTGCAGTGAGCCAGAGGGCAGGCCTGTAGGTGACATGGTGGTCTGCGGGCCTCTGCCTTCCTCTTCCAATGCTGTGCTTTGTGGTGGAAGGCAGGGCTCTGTGTGCCTATGGCCTGCCTGTGCAGTGGGAAGGAGGACAGGTCTGTGGGCTTCTTTCTCCACCCGCACTTCATGGCTCAGTGGGACACAGGTATCTGCTGACTTCCTCCTCCTGATCTGCTCTGCGTCTATTTCCTTTGCTTTGCTCTTTTTTTTATGTGTCCTAAGCATAAAACAGCTTTGGCCACCAAGTCAGGCATCAAGCTAGGATGAACAAAGGAGAACCATCTGCTCTGCCTCTGACTGATATAAGAACATCATCACCAATAAGGTGTTTCTTTGCCCATTTCCAGAGAGCAGGCAGGGCTTTCAAATGGAAGCAGTCTCCTGGGCTCTCTGGCCATATAGGGAGAAGCTGTCCTGTAAGCCTGGTGGCCCATATGAGGTGTTGAGCCACAGAACTTCCTCTAGTGTTACTGTAGTACAGACTCCCATGCTATCAGGCAGCTCACTCTTGCCTCAGCTATACTTGGCATTCCTAGGTTCTGATTTATCAGTCTGGTTTTTTGTTTCACAGGGGATAAGTTCATTGCTGCACCAAGCCAGGCTATAGTCACACAGAGCCCTGCCAACCACCACAAAGCACAGCATGGGAGGAGGAAGACAGAGTCTGAGCAGTGTACTCACTTCCCAGACTGTAAACCAATCTTTTTAGTGTTTACTCTCCCTTCAGCCAGCTGCTGACTAATTCCAGAGCCTTTGTAAGACCAGGGTTCAGGCAGTCAGTTTCCTCCTGGTACCTAGCTTCTCCCTCAGCCCCCAGCAGGGGGAGAAAGCAGAGAGAAGCCCGCCCAGTCACACACAGTGGCTGGTTTTTTCTTCTTTTTTTTAATCCTTCCAAAACACTGCTGACATTTCCCATCTGTCCGTTTCCTTCGAGAGTTTCAATCTTTCTTCTTTTGTTCTTGTAATGTCATTTTAATGTCTTTTGTTCCTCACTCTTAACTCACATCATCTAATTTTAATTGTGTTTTTCGGGAAGAATGGCTATAAAAAGACATATTTGCCGAGTGTGTTTACTGTGAATATGCAATGCAACTATTGCTAATACCAGCACATCTTTTTGGCTTATGTGGGGTCCTTTCCTTCCCAGAAGTTCAAAGCACATTTTAAATGTCAGGTTGAAGAACAAAAGGAAAATGTCATTATTACCATTTTAAAGTTAGATAAAGTGAAACCTCATGAGACCCCAGAGGCTGCCACCACCTCTGCTGTCACGGTTGTGCTGCAACCTACATTCCCAGGTCAGGGTCTTCTGGTTTTCCGCTGAGGTCCCACTGTGAGGGTGCCATTTATATTCCTTTAAAAGCTATTTTAAATTACATTTATTTATCTATTATGTATGGGGCAGGGCATGCATGTGCCACAGCTTATATATGGAGGCTGGAGGATAAACTTGGAGTTGGTTTTCTCTTTCCATCATGTGGGTCTCGGGGATCAAACAAGGGCTTGGCAAGCAAGAGTCTTACCCACTGAGCCATCTTACTGGCAGAATACCTCGTGGAGACCTCAGCATAAAGTTGTGCATTCTATGGCCCATTCCCAACTACAGGGGTCATTAGGGTGAGCTGCCAAGGGGAAGGTAGACCTAAGTGTACAGCCAAGGCTGGATTGGAGGGGAAGAGCCCCAGGCCCCACAGAGGGGAAGTGGCAGATGGTTGTTTCTTTTGCTGCCAAGCCTACCGTCCTGAATGGATCAGTGGACAGATCATTAGACTTTGCCTGCAGAAACTCCTTCCTTTTTGTTTGCTGCCTGGGAAACAACTAGCTGCATAGAAAAAATAATGGCCAAATTTTAGGAACAAAACTATGCAGACCAGCACAACCTCCTGAGAGGAATTACAATGAATGACTTGAGGAAATATGATCCTCTGTCCCACAAGGAGATGGAATGTGTATCATGTACAGTTATCCAGAAAATAACCATGAACGTGGCAGGGTGTCCCCACCCCAGGTGCAAGTCAGAGCAGTGTGTGAGGAGACAGTTCATCTCGGGGAGAGATGGCTTTAGTCTGTGAGGCTGTAGGAGACTGCTGGTTCCTGGCCCACCGGTCTCCTGTGGGATACATGGCTTTAGCCAGGCTGGAGGGGTTCATGGGACCCCACCCAAGGAACTGAGAGGTCACTGGAGTCACACTATCTGGAGGGAAGGAGACAGGCAAGGTGAAAGGAGACAATCTGTCAAGGTCTTTCGATTTGATTTCATTCGAAGAACACTGAAAACAGCAAGTCACTCATGACAGAACTTGTGAACACATTTCCAGCTTCCATCTTAAGTGGCTAATGACCCTGCCTGTGCCTCGTTTGCAGTGTTAACTCTAGTATTAGGCTAGAGCTGGGAATCAGGACAACAGGGATCAGAGGGTGGCTGGGACAAGACGAGGATGTGGTTCAGGCTTATAGACAACTAAGTTTCCCAAGACTGGGAAGGCGAAGCCAGGTGGGATCCTGCAATGGCAGAGACTCATTGTGTCAGTGTCCCACATCCAACCCCAAGGGCCTATGCTATGACAGTTGTGCTATGCAAAGGTGAAGCAACATCTATAGATATAAAATTTAGCACAAAATTTTAAACATTATCCATTTATGGGTGTTCTTCATTCAACTACCCAAAGGCCTCAATATAACAAACAACATCCCGAGAAAGTGGGGGCTCTGCCAGCAGACTGCCCTTGTCGTTGAAATGGTGATATTCTTGTGCCTTGGATCTTCTTACCAGCCAAAAAGAGTTCGAATTCACCAAGCCTCCATAACCTCATGAGCCAATCCCTTCAGATGATATTTTTGCATGCATGCATGCATGTGACACACACACACACACACACACACACACACACACACAGGAGAGTCGGAAGTCATCCAGAGATGATACAAGGTACACAGAGACTGCATGAAGAGGTTCTGTGAAAACGCTACCCGCCTTACATAAAAGACTCAGGTATCAAAGGATTTTGATATCCATGGGACATCTTGGAACTAATTCCCTCAAAATACACCCCCGGCCCAAATAACTACACTGAAAAAGAGAGTCTTATAAAAAGCTATGAAATACCTACTCTAAAAAGAACAAGATGTATTACAAACCTATAAGAAAATAAAAATCCCCAAACTGTATAGAAAACTACAAAATGTCATTTTTAGAAATGCAAATATAAATAACATTTAAAAGATGTATATACTATGTTTAGTGAGTAGGTGATCACATGAGTTCAAGGCCAGCCTGAGCAACATAGCAAATTCAGGGTCACTCTGGGTTATCTATCGAGACATTGTCTTGAAAATCCTATAACATGTAAGTTCAGTAACGCAAATTAAAATAGCAATTGGGCTAGGCTATGTGTCAGTCAGTTTCCTAATAGTGTGTAAGGAAATACTGCAAATTGTTTGGCTTAAGACCACAAAGCATCCATTAGTACAGAAATGATGAAAAGTCAGAGCTTTTGTTATAGAACACAGTTATCAACAGATGGGTTAAAAGCTGTCTTCAGGACCCTGGGTAGAGTTTATGGCCAAGGCATTAGAGGACTCCACAAATCAGGTTTTAATATTATGCACCATAGAGTCACAGGCAACAGACCCAACCTGAACAGGTAGCTATCATTTGTCCACCATGATGTTCTGAATTACTGCTGCTCACCAAGCACCAAGGGCCCAGAGGAAAGAGCTTGTATTCTGGATGTCCCAAGGTTGTAGTAACATGATGTACTGGAAGGTTGTAGAAAGACCAGATTCCCAGAAGATATAGCTTCAGTTAGTGGCATCCAAACTCTGTCTCCAACTGAACTGTATTATTCCTGCCATTTGGACTCACATATGCATTTAATGGGTCCAGGGTAGCCACAACATAAAGAACTCCTATAGAAAATGCATAGCTGGGAAATGGGGAGTCAGTTTTCTTTAATGGTGTGACCCCTGCTGTATAAACCGCATTGTAGGGCAGGTCCCACATTGAAGTGTAGTTGTCTAACAGAAACTAGATTTGGAGGGAGGGAGGGAGGGAGGGAAGGAAGGAGGGAGGGAGAGGAAGAGAATGAGAGAGAGGGGGAGAGAAAAAAAGTTGGGTGGGTAAGGATGTAGGGATGGAAGAATGGAATGATCTATAGGTATAGCAATGAGTCATTAGGAATTGTTTTAATACCAAGTCCATTTAGCAGAATAGTAGTACTAGGTTCTTCCCTAAGGCATACGTAGCCACAGGTTTTACTCTTTTGACAGTGACAGGTATGGGTTCCATGTTATGAACTGGGCCTTAAATGCAATTTTTAAAATATGGATGGTCACTCCCATAACATGTATCACTGGGTATATCTTGCTGGGGTGAAGGGGTCAGGGTCATTATTGTAGCTTGTAGGATTCAGCTAGGTAAAGTTGATGATGACTTTTCTCTTCCTGTGGCCTGCATGGCACCTTCCAGTACTATGAAGAGTAGCCAGCACAGATGAAACTTCTACTTAAGAACCACCATGAGGAAAGCAACAATCCCAACCAACCAGAGTCCCCAGGGTCTAAACCACCAGCCTGGGAGCGCTTAGGGAGGGACTCATGGCTCCAGCTATATATGCAAGGGAGCTATATATAAGTGGGAGAAGAGATCCTTGGTCCCATGAAGGCTGGACGTCGTGGTGGGGGGGATACTAGAGGGTGGGGAGGTGAGGTACGGGGAGGGTGGGTGGGGGTACACCAACGTGGAGGCAGGAGGAGGGGGGAAGGGATAGTGAGTTCCTGGAAGGGAGGGGGGGAAATGGGGTAAGGAGAGAACATCTGAAATGTAAAAAAATTTCCAATAAAAAATAATAAAAAAAAAATATAAAAGAACTAGCTTGACTTCCTCGTGTTCTACGACTTGAGTATGTGCTGTGTTCAGCAAGAGGACCTCACCATCAAGTTCTAGCGGGTAACTAGAACAATGGCAACAGCCTATAATGTTCGCAGATCTATGGAACCCTACTGTTCAACAACTCCAAAAGAAGTAACCTACTCCTGGAACGGGGCCTTCTATTTGGTAGTGGATAGTGTCTAGTTTGGGTCTTGTCTTCCCCATAATAGGATAGCTCCATTGAGACACTTTTTATATATGTATGTGGAAATTGTTTAGCAAGTTTCTACAGTTGTGGGCTTCTGTATTGCTATTTGAAAAGGCCTTTAGTGTTAGTCATCACTCCTACCACTCACTTTAAAAAATATATAATTTCAGACATATCTGCTCCTAGCAGCTCCCCTTTTGTGGAGTCAAAGAAGAAATTGAGCGCCTCTACCTCCAGGTGAGGTGGTACAATGTGGCTAGGTGACCACCGGACAGAAATTGTGAATCTCTCCTGTAGACCTGTACTGTTCTTGAGAGGACGCAAGTTACAGGTTAAGTCTCAGCTTAGTTCTGCTGAGACAGAATAGGCTAGTCCTTAATGATTTCTGTTTTTCAAAGGTCTGTCAGATGATCCTGGGCCAGAAGGCTGAAGACTGATGCTCCAACTTCCTGACTTACTGGGGCTGTATAGGTAGGCAGCTGTTTCCACAGCTTGTCTCAGTTCTGGAAGCTGAGTTAGGCTTCCTATATTTTCAGATAATGTTGCTCATTCTCAGATTTCTGACAGGGTTGAAAGACTACTTATAGTCTCATAGCCAACCCAGGCTATTTAACACTGAGAAAATATATTTGAGGAGATAGTTTTCAGATAGTATACAAGCTAAACCAGGATATAACATATAGATTTAAAAGTCTTTTAAGTTAGAATAGATGACAGAGTGTTCTATTTAATTGTCAAAGATGATGGACTAGATGTTAGATGTATCTTATACTTTATAAATTACAAAATGGTAATTAAAAATAAAAAAGGAAAGAAAGTCTAAACTTCTAGACTTTCAAAAATGCAGAAATTATTGAGCATGGAAAAGAAAAAAATTCCAGTTAGTCAATCAAATTAGGATTATAAGTAACAGAAATGGTATAAATAGTTAAAAAGACTTTAAAACAGGCACTGAAATATGCTATGGGTTTGAATAAAATATATGTACAACTTGATGAAAACAAATGAAACAAAAAATAAAACAAGTGGAAAATTAGAAAATATATAATCTCATATAAATATAAAGGTACATGGTTGGAAACATAAGCTTTGAGCAGGAGATACATATTTAATACCAGGACTTAGGAGATGGAGACAAGGGGATCTCTTTGAGTTCAGGGATAGCTTGTGCTGTTACATAGAGACTTACAAGCCAGTCAGGGGCTACTTGGTGAGATTCTGTCAGGAAGAGGAAGAGGAGGAGGAGGAGGAGGAGGAGGAGGAGGAGGAGGAGGAGGAGGAGAGGAAGAGGAGGAGGAAGAGGAGGAGGAGGAGAAGAAGAAAAAGGAGGAGGAGAACAAGAAGAAGGAAGAGGAAGAAAAGAAAAAGGAGGAGGAAGAAGAAGAGAAAAAGGAGGAGGATGAAGAAGAAGAGGAGGAAGAGGAGGAGGAGGAGGAGGAGGAGGAGGAGGATAAGAAGAAGAAGAAGAAGAAGAAGAAGAGAGAAAGAGAGAGAGAGAGGAGAGAGTAGTATGAGAATATAATATTTGTATTGTTTTTATCAGCTATTTGTATATTTCTCACCAACAATGACTATCAAATGTAAAGTGTAAAGAATCCACTACTTTAAAGTCATCCTGCAGACTGATTTCTGCTCTGATGGAATGAACTGATGATCTCCTACTGCCAGCACTTGACAGAATAAATGAGGTAGTGCTTTTCTAGGTCGTACGAAAGCCCATCTCTCAAGAGCCAGAAAGCTGGCATTTTGAGACATCTTAGTTTCCCGTCACACACAATGCACACATTACAGGATAGAGCAGAAGGAGATGGAGCCCAGGCAGGGACACACATCTCACTGAGCGTGGTTAGGGAACCACAGGGTATCATAGTTCATAGGAAAGGCCTTTACGGAGAAACACAATGAGGGGAACTATGTGGGTGAGCTCTAGGAATCTTCAGAGTTCCTAATTATTTTCCAGACCAAAGCTGTATCCAGGCAGAGTAAGATCTTCAAGGATTTGCAGAACACATTCCAGAGCTGTGCTATGAAGCAGGGGTTCTAGTCACAGAGAAACAGCACCTGGACCCATGGACACTCAGCCAACTGCCCAGAAAGCCATGCCTTAAAGTAATTTGCCTGATCCCTGGAGAAAGAGCGGCTGTAGACCATGGCTAGCAAACTGCCACAGATGAGTCAGATATGACCTGCTGACTCACTATTGTAAAGCCTGTAGCTAGGAATAGCTTTTATATCTCAGGGAAGAAATATACACAGTGGATACCATGAGTGGTTCCCAATACTGTCCATTTAGAATATATTTCACAACCTTTGATTTAGACCCATCAGAATAAATCTTAGATATTCAACCTTGGCATGACAGATGCTGTAGTCAGATAGCCAGTAAAGAGGTTTTGAAACAAACCCTTAGAGACCAAATTGTAATAAAAACAGAGACCCCCCTTCTCCCAAAAAAGATAAAAAGAGGCCACAGAAAACAAAAATTGACAGACATGATTAGACCAAACTAAAAAGCAGCTGTATAGTGAAGAAGATACTTCAAAAATAATACCTACAGAACCTGGTAGAAACTACTCATCAGGAAAGGATGTCATAAGAAACTAACAACAGGATAATTATAATAATCAAAATCATCTGATTCAAATAGGCAAATGATCTAAGAATAAATTTCCTACAAGTAGCCAACCAGCTCTGGAACACTTGTTCGGCATCAGTAACCACAGCTGCAAAGCTGAGATCAGACTGCTCCAACCAGAAAGATAAGGGCAGGGGGAGAAGAGGGAGAGGGAGGGAAGGAGGGAGGGAGGGAGGGAGGGAGGAAGGGAGGGAGGGAGGGAGAGAGGGAGGGAGGGAGAAGGGGAGAGCAAGAGTGCAGTGCTCTTGTACGTGAAAGGTAGATATAAATTAGTATGGTCTTTACAGAAAACAGAATGCGTGTGCCTCAAGAAGTGTAAGTAGAACTACTGTAAGACTCAACAAGCCTGCCATGGGGTAGCTCCACAAAGGAGAGGAAATCCATATGGCAAACAGGCCGCCACACAGGCTTGTTTATGACAGCATAATTCACAATAGCAAAGGTACATACATGGCCCATCCAAGATTCCATCAACAGATACATGGATAAAGGCAATGTGACACTATTTATACCCAAATGGAGCATTAGTCAGCCCTGTAAAGCAAGACTGTGCCATGTCCAGCAACATGGATGCCAAATGAAGCCGGCAGGCACAGGAAGATAATGTCTCGTGTTCTCATTCCTATATGAAATCTTAAACAGCTGATATGAGTGAAGAATAGCAGTTCCCAGAGGTTGGAAAGGGAGGAGAAGGGAAGGGAGGAGAAACAGAAGCAACCGTGACTACAAGGGTCCAGGTGGATTAGGGGGGAAGTTTTAATGTTCTATTCCTGTACAGTACAGTAACTATTACTTACATCAGTTATTTGTATATTTAGTTAGGATTTTGAATAGCCTCATTTCTCAAATGACAAAGTGTTTGGTGTTGATGGATAGGCCAATTATCTGTTCTGAGGGTATAAACTGTATACAAATATTTACATTTCATAGTATACTCCATAAACAAGTACAAGTGTAATCTATTGATCAAAACAAAAATAAGAGCTACTTGGTTGCCCACAACAGCTATATGGTAAGACCCTATTGCTTAAGACATGATATGCTTTGGTTGCTATGTAAATTGATGACATAGAGAAACGAAGCTAGAACTAACCTGGAAAGTCCCTTCCTTCTGTCCAGCTTTCATAAAACCACGAGACTGACTCAGCCATGGACATGTTTCGATAAATACTGACCTACTAAACAAGATGTGTCTGTTACAATTGTGGTATAACTGTTATGGGGTTAACCAATGTTTCCAAAAGAGAGAATTCCTGCCTCATACTGTAAAGCTAGTTAGAAGCCATGGCTTGGAAGTTTGTAGGCTCTCTTAGAGACCTTACTACTGTTGTTTTGCTAACTGGTCTTGCCCAGCTGCCTTCTACATATTTATCCACAGATGAGTGCTTCTTTCCATCTTCTTCAGAGAAGCTTGTGTCTGCAGTAGACACCAGTCTATACTGAGCGGTATACATGGTCAAAGTTCTGAGAGTAAGTGGCTGTCGGATGCTCTGCCCTTAACGGGGCATTAATATCAACACCCACTCCCCTCTGGCTGTAGCTCAGGGAACACTGTGAAAGGTGTGAAAGAATGTACTAGCTGGAGAATGTGGAGGAATCCTGAGAAATGCCGTCTTCCAGACACAGCATGGTCATCGCATCCATACAAGCTCATGCCAGTCAACACTCTGGCTTGGCTGAGGGAGGGGCTCATGAGCTTCTGCCCATAGCTGAGGAGAGGCTGGTGACTGATGGCTGCCAGGGAGAAGAAGCTGACTTTTCTTCACAGTGTGGCCTCTGATAGGTTGCTTAGGTGGATAGTCCTACACTTCTACAAACCTGGCAAAACCAACTGGATTTAATGTTTGCTTGTTTTGTAGAAGAGAAGGTGAAGGTTGGGGGGCGATATATATGGTGGAGGGGTTCAGAGGGAGTAGGGGAAGGGATTCCAGTAGAATATGATTGAGATACATTGTATGCATGCAGGAACTTGTTAAAGAATTAAAAATAAATAAAAATAATGAAACAAGAACACAGGACAAAGCTCAGGAATAGAACTCCTGGCTAATGTGCAAGGCTCTGGGGCTGGCTCCTATCAGGGAAGGTAAGTACAGATATAAGGAATTACAAAATGGCAGATGCTTATAAAAGCTCAATGTGTGAGCGTTAATATAGATGGTTAAATCAGGTTAAAAGTATGTTTGGGTTTCCGGGCTCAGATTTTTAAAGTGAGAAACAATGAAAATGGAGGTTTTTTTGTTTTCTTTTCTTTTTAAACAAAGGACAAAGCAAAGAAATATTTTGTCGTGTCAATATTAAGCTTTTTTTTTCCTATATATTTTTTAAAACATGGATTTAAACCATCTTTGAATAACACTGCCATAAGCATCTTTGGCCTGAATAGTAGAACCCATTTTTCTACAAAGCCAGAAACTAAAACAAAAGTCTAGGAAAAGGTAACAGGAAATGAAATAGACTTCTTCATTTAAAATTTTTAAGTTTTAAAAAAATGTTATATGTATGCATGTTTTTGCCTCCCTGTATGTGTATGCCCCACATGTACCTGGGACACATGGAAATAAGACAAGGGCACCAGCTCCCCTTGACTGGAGTTATAGTCAGTTGTAGACATACCTAAGAGATGAAATGCAAAAATTAAATTGCCCAGAGCCAAAGGATGGCTGTTCTTAGACATTAAAGGCAGGGATAGGACAAATCTGACATGAACCCTGACGGAGGACATTGAAAAAAAGATTTATTCTCCCTTCTGTTTCATAAAGGCAACATAAACTCTGGCAAGAATCCATGGTAATGGAAAATTACATAATCATTTTCTCTTTTATGAACTTAGATTAAAAAATCCCTAACAAGCCTTAATGAATATGGCATAAAAAAAACATTAAGAGAGAGAAGAAAAAGGAAAAATAATATTCATGTAAGTAAATTGGAGATTTGTAAAAAGACCAAACCGTCATGACCACGTAAGACTGGAGTCAGAGAGCTTTGTTTGCCTAAGGCAGCTTTAAGGAATGCTTTCTGATCCCCCAAACTGAAGACCGGTGTAAATGATGCTCTGTGGAGTATCCAAATGAACTCCCAGCACACTTGGTATAGGTTTTGTGGCTGCTGGTGGCAGAGAAGGCCTAATTTGCATGTCTGAAGTCTCAAATGCTAACGTTTCAAACTGAAGACTTTCTGGGCACTGACATGACATCACCAATGGAAAATTCCTCCCCTGACCTCATGTGACAGAGTTCAGTCAAAATGCAGGGGCAGCAAGAATGCTATATAGACTGATGTCCATGCTCTGGGGATATGACACACATGAAATATAAATGATGTTTGTGTTTACACTTGAGCCTTATTCCCAAGATATCTATTTTAAAGTATTCCAAAATTCAAACAAAATTTGAAGTCTGAAATACTTCTGGTCCCATGCATTCTGGGTAAGAGCGAGCCAACCTGTACTCACTTGAACCCCACTGGCTTTTCCCATCCTTATGAATTCTGCTGGTCAGGAATTCTCAGAGGCAAAGGAGTAACTTCTGCTCATGGCCATGGTGGTCTGCTACCACTCCTCTTATCATTTGCTCACAGGGGCTCTGGGTTTTTAGCCTGTCCCTTCAATTCTCCAGGTGGGATCTTCCCTCACAGCCTTCAGGTCTGTATTCCCTTCCATCTGGAGCCCTCTTAACCCAGACATCCACCAGGCTGGACATTCAAGTCACCTCTCAGGAAGCTTTCCCTGGCCAACCTGTAAGATATTAAGTCTCCCTCATCTCCCTGAAGCTCTCTATAGTCTTTCTGCCTTTACTCACTTTACACAATCCAACTGTCTAAACCATTTTTTGTTCTCTGGTTGTATAGGTATTTCCTCCAAACTGAAACAGTCTACCCCGAGGGAGGTTTACTGAGACTCAGGAAGTGAATCAAACTTATTCCCAAGTCTCAGGAAGATCCTGTAATCTACAGGATTCACCAGTCCTCCCAAAGCAATATAGAGGTAACTGTGACTGAGAAGAGAGTTGTCATCCATGCTAGGGTGGGAGTTTTGTTGATGAATCTGCTGACAGTCCACCATTTTCCTGTAACTAGCCTCTTTTCATGCTCCTGTAAGTAACCTCAATACCCTTACCCATTCGCTAAGTTAGACTTGGGTGGAGCTGTTTCTTTAGTCTGTGCCCTATCTGGGGACATCTGTTAGCCTCTCCCAAGGAACAATTACACAAGGCCTGTGTTTTCCTAATCACAATGCAAGTTTTATAAAGATAGCTAGCTATGTTTCACCTGATTTGTTCATTGTTGTATTCTGAGAGGCAACCTGCCTCTCTGGGTATGGTGTCTCATATCTGGAATTCCAGTAGGGTATGAGTTCAAGGCTAGTCTGAGCTACCCAGCAGGAATCTGCACAAACCAAACCAAATCAACCAATCAACCAACCAACCAAACAAATAAACCCCTTGTTTTTGTCAAAACAGTGGCTAGAAGGACAGCTGAGCAAAAATTCAAAGTCATGGTCTCTGGTCTCACACAGCAGAAGATCACTGGCTTCAGGACCTTAGACAGAACAGAGTCCACCCTCTGCATTTGTAGGAGAGATATTCAAGGGAAAATATAAACCAGAGTGTTCCAAATAGCAAAACTTGAATTTGTTGCATGCTGAGCACCAAGCCCCCAGGATTCTGGTGGTGTGTAACAGGCCATGCTCAGGCCACAGCCATGTCACAGACCCTCTGGCTGGATGAGCACCGCCCGTCCTGTGTCACTCAGGAGCTGTGTAGTTAGGCCCCTGAGGGTGCCATCTGTAATGACCCTGCACAGGCTTCTCATGTTGTCATTCCTAAGAAACACTGCATATCAACTATTCATGTAGAGTTTACATGGTATGGATGTTACAAGTGCTCTAGATAGGCTTCGCAGTGTGTGGGAGGAGGATGAGGGTCACACAAGGACACTATGCCATCTTTCACAAAGGACATGAGCATCTGAGCATCTATCACAGGGGTGTCGCCATCCTCTCAGGATACCTACGGATGACTGCATATGTGGCTGCTCAGAAGAATGGGTAACTCTGTGCAGTATGAACAATCACCACTACCTATTGTAAAAAGCAAGGCCAGAGCAGACTCGCTTTTGTTTCCATTAGAAGATAATTTGTATATGAATAAGTGTGTTGATACAAAATCACCAGAGATTTCTGGAAGGAGACAAAGCCACTATTCATGATGGAGATGTTAGAGAGGATTGGGCTAGAGGTGTCAAATTGGTCTTACACTGTTATTGGTTATTTTGCATTTTTCTGCACAGTTGGAATTTGCTAACTATGTCTCTTTTTTTTTTTTTTATTAGACTATCAATATTTTTTTTCCTGGTAAGATTACGGGCTACTTAAAAAGATTTTTTTCTTTGTAGTTTTTGCTACTCATTGTTATATGGAGGATAAAGGCAATCTTATTTAACAGAATTCGAGAAAAGCATTGTTAGTTTTTAGAAACTTCCTTGAAGCCCCAAGAGAATTTCATTCATCAAATAAAGCTTCTATCTGAGAAGGCAAAAATACATTTTCTGTATCCATAAGGTTTTCAGCCACAGGAATTTCAGATATTCAGAGCATTTGTTCTGAACACCGTCTGCTCTTCTATAATTCCCCTGCAATTTGCAATGTAACAGCATTGACAGAAAAAAAAAAAAAAAAAAAAACCTGTTTAGCAAATGGATGCAGTCTAAACTTTTTATGGTGAGTCTGTATGTCTCCAGACATTACCTTCCTCTGGGTACTGACATTAGTGTTGAGTCAATGAGTGACTCAACAGAGTAGCATTTTGGAAATGCTGGTCTGATAGTCCAAATGGTCCCCCCGACCCAGTTCACCTGTCAGAACCTGAAACAGAATATATGATGGTTTCAAGAGGTAAAGTTTGGAGAAAGTGATTAAATCGTGAGGGCTCTGTCACTGACATGAGAGTCTGCCTCTAAAACAGAGCTTGGGGGAACCTCCATGACCATGTGAATACAGAGCAGTAAAAGACCATCCTGGGCCAGCAAGATGGCTCAGTAAGTAAGGTGCTTGCTGCCAAGTTTGAATCCCTGAGTTCAATCTGTAGAACCCACATGGTGGAGGAAGAAAACCAACCATGCACGCACATGTGTGCACTCCAAGTACTTGTTAATTCAAGAAAGAAAACAACCAATGAAGCAGAGACCTTCACCACACCTGCTGGAATTTTAACCTTGGGTTTCCTAGCCTCTGTAATGCAAGCAGTCAGTTTAAATGACATATACATTACCCAGTCTTAGGCATTTTGTTATCATAGCTTGGAATGAGCTCAGACATTCAGGGTCATGTTTAACTGTGCATATTTAAGCTCTATGCTCGGCATTAATTTTTTCTTGTGCATTTCTATTTCTTTCTTTGCTCAGCTTATGGATCAACTTCACCCACCCTATACTACAAATGTCTGAGATGAAAGATTCTTTTCCAATGACATGAGAAAAAAAATGGGAAAACAGCTTTAATAAAAGCCTTCTGAAGAAATTCATTTGGATAAGATAGCCCAGCAGATAAAAGCACTTGCCACGAAAGCCTGTGGACCTGAATTCCATCCCTGGAGCTCAGGGTGGAACTGATTCCTGCAAGTTGTCACCTGATCTCCCAGATGAGACTGCACATGCACACCCTGTACATATGTGTGTGCATGCACACACACACACACACACACACACACACAGATTAATAATGAATTAAACTTTCAAAAAAAAATTATTTTATTACTAAGATTGAGACTAAAATATGCTACTGTTTCTAAGGAGTCCATCCATCTTTTTACATTCGACTGAGAGCCATGACGTCCCTGCTCACTGCCTTGTAGTAAGTGGTGATGCTGTTGGGACAGGGAGGTTCAGACCCCGTTGTCTAAAGACACTTAGCTCCTTTATACTAATGCAGCAATATCTTCAGCAGGTTGATGGCAAATGAAAATTAATTCCACTGGAAGTTGATAAAGTGAGTCCATTAAAAGCTAGACTACTTTAGATTAGATTTTCAAATGAATGAGACTGAGAGCCTTCACAATGGCTCCAAAATGGGCATATTTATAACCCTGCCCTGCCTGCCAAATATAATTACATCTTTTCCCTGCCAACCATTTCAACTCATTTCACAGCAAGGAATGAGAGAAGAGAGAGAGAGAGAGAGAGAGGAGAGAGAGAGAGAGAGAGAGAGAGAGAGAGAGAGAGCACTGTTGTAAACAGGGCACTCCCACAAGAAGAAAGACTCCCTTTTGAGATCCTTGAGCAATTAGAAGACCTGTCAACTTGGAATGTTCTGTCTTGGCTTTTTCCATGTTTTTGTTTATTTGTTTAGCTATCACTTATCATCCAAACCATTGCCACACATTTGCAGTAGCCACACAGTGGAAGGCCTCCTGCTGGGGGCTGTCACTAATGGACTTTCAACTGCAGCTGATCACACCGACCACTAATCTGACTGAACTCTGGTTATGGCTTCACTTTTTTTCTGCTTTCAGCTGTTGCAGTGATAAACACCTTGGCCAACAGTAACTTGGGGAAGAAAGGGCTTATTTCAGCTTACAGTTATAGTCCCTCATCAAGGGTAGCCAGGGCAGGAACTCAAGGTAGGAACCTGGAGGCAGGAACTGAAGCAGAGACCATCAAGAAATGCTGCTCACTGGCTTGCTTAGCTGCTTTTCTTACACAGCCCAGGCCCACCTGTCCAGGGATGGCACAGTAGGCCAGGCTGGGCCCTTCTACACCAATGACCAATTAAACAAATATGCCCTGCCAGGCATATCAAGTAGGCAACTAATAGTTTGTAAGCAAACTACAGCTGTCACCTTGGGGAAAAGCTTCTGGGTATGGATCCGAAATGCCCCTACAAACACTGATGTGCTAATGGTTGGTCCCCAGCCTGTGGCACTATTGAGGCTAATGGAACTTTTAAGAAGTGGGACCCACACTGATGTGGATGCCAGGAAGTGCATGCTGACAGGAGCCTGATATAGCTGGGTCCTTAAAGGTCTCCAGAGCCTGAAATATACAGAGGCGGATGATGCTCACAGCTAACCATGAACTGATCATGGGGTTCCCAATGGAAGGTGAGAGAGAAGACTGAAGGAGCTGAAAGGGTTTGTGGCCCCATGGGAGAGACAATACCAACACCAACCAACCAGAGCTCCCAGGGTCTAAACCACCAGCCTGGGAGCACATAGGGAGGGACCCATGGCTCCAGCTGTATATGTAGGGGAGGATGACAGTGTCGGCATAGGGGTGAGGAAGTCCTTGGTCCAGTGAAGGCTGGATTCCCCAGTGTGGGGGAAATTGTGGGTGGGGAGGTGGGAGGGTGGGTGGGGGCACATCCTCATAGAAGCAGGAGGACGAGGATGGAACAGGGGGTTCCTGGGGGGGGGAAGGTGGGGAAAGGGGGTTACATCTGAAATGTAAATAAAATATCAATAAAAAACTGTTTAAAATAAAAAATATATATAAAAAGAAGTGGGTCCCAAAGAAGGTTATATTTGGGGTTTGCCTTACAAAGTGATAATGATACACCAGCACTTCCTGTCTCTCTTTTCTTCCTGACTGACCTGAGGTGTGCATCTTCCTCAGCTATATGTTCCTGTCATAGGTGAAAGGAAGAGGAGGACCAATGGTGGAAGGGGATGTCTCAGCAAGCCCATGCTGAGGCATCTCTTCCCCTGAGGGACCAGCCACACAACCGGTATAGCATAGAATAGAGTTTATTCAGGGCATGGGGAGGGGAGCCAGGGGAGTAGAGCCTAGTAGAGGAGAGAGGAGAGAGAGAGAGAGAGAGAGAGAGAGAGAGAGAGAGAGAGAGAGAGAGCAGAGAGGTAGAGGCTGGCCATGACCACATGGAGAGAGGGGGCAGAGAGAACCTGCAGGCAAGAGATTAAGGGAGCAAGAGAGAAAGGAGGGGCCGAGTAGCCCCTTTTGTAGTGGGCAGGCCTACCTGGCTTTGCCAGGTAACTATGGGGAGGAGCATACTTGGCTGTGGCCAGATAACTGTGGGGGTGGAGTTTAGACAGAATACTAACAATAGCTGCTCTCTGGACACAGACACAATACAATAGGGCAGTGAGAGAACCACAAACAGAAACCTCTGAAACAGTAAGCCAAAAGAAAACTTTCCTTCTTGTAAATTGTCTCAGTTATCTTGTCAGTGACAGAAAGCTGCTTAACACAAAGGATCATCTGTGAAGCAAGCTTGGAGGGTTACTCCTCTTAGATTCATCTTGCATCCAGCATGCCCTAGACCCCTGAGACACTCCACAAGCCACCTAGCCCTCCTTCCTCCTTCTGGGACTTGCTTATCTATCTACACTGCCACCTGGAACAGAGGGCTCCACATCTGCTGGTTCCTGCTGATCAGCTGAAAGAAGAAGGACCATGCTCAGTGTTGTGACTGTTGTCAATGAGTGCATGGTTTTGCATGGTTATTTTACTTCTTTTACACCTGTATCGTGTCATATGTTCTGTACCAGTTGTCATTTGTTTTCTTGATACAATCAACTCTATAGAAATGTCCAATTCTTTTCTGGGGTTCTCTAATTGCTATGGTTGGATATGGTATAAGTTCCCCACAGGCTCAAGTGAAGGGACTCGGGGGAAGCTGTGTGGGGTGGGACCCATTGGGAGGACTGGGACACTTGAGATAGGTCCTTGAAGGCTGTTTCTTGAGAGGTCCCTTCTTTGCTTTCTAGTTCCTGTTTTACCACATGGTTGTTCTGAAATTGCTCCTGTCATTGTGATGTCGCCTGCCACAAAGCCCTCAGTAGAAGCTGAATGGGGATACCCTATCTTGAAATTCCAACCCCCACATGACTTAGCTAAATACATTTCATTACAGTAATGGAAAATGGACCAATACACCAGACATTAAGAACATTGTGATTCTGGACAGAATCCCAAGGGCCAGCCATATGGACACAGAACAGTAACTGTCATAATTACCATCTCAACTGCCAGGCCCTTCCCTCCAGACTTTACCTACTGTCCTTTCCTGCCCAGTAGCCAAAGTAACCTCTTAAAAATATTGAGTCAATGGCCTGGAAAGACCTGATAACAGGTCTTTCTGGTGGACCCTGATAAGAAAAGAGGAAAGGAGGGGAGTTGGGGACAAGTGTACCTGGATGGGCAACTGAGAAAATGTCAGTGTGTGGGCTAAGATAAAACACTGTGAAGAGAAGCAGACTTGGGTGGGGGATTCGAAGACTCCCCTACTATGTTTTCCCAATGCCTGTTCTTCCAGAGACACTGTTCAGAGCCAAGATACAGACTTAACCAAGATGGTTTACTGATCTACTGACCTACGGATGAACAAAAGCATGGTATATTAACACAAATTATTTATCATTTGAAACAACACAGGTGGATCTGGAGGACATTATGTTATATGAAAAATGGTCAGACACAACATGTTCATTTGCCAACTATAGATGCTCAAGGAGGTGGCCATGTTGAAAGAGAGACGAATAGTGTACAATAGAAAGGGTATGGGAAGGGAGGCAGAGCCAGGCTAACAGGAAGACAAAATATATTTACTTACGAGGATTTTATGCTATTGTTTCCAAGCACAGTGGGGCAACTCTAACAAGAGTGGACCCTGTGGATTCCTAACACTGAGATGGAATACTGTTTGCAAAGATAAAATGGAGATACTCTGATTTGATCATTAGATCTGCAGGAGTGTATTAAACCGTAATACCCATAAATAATTATGAATATTATAAGCCATCTTAATTGGTTTTTAAGTCCTTGAATTATTCTTCTGTTGTGGCTATGTTTAACCAGAAATTCACATACACACATTGCCCAGGCAGTTGAACACACAAGTCAGGAGACCAAGAAAGAAAACCAGAGACATTAAATCCATGAGTGTGGCTGAAATCACCCTAGAAAGATGAAGCGGACAGAGGATGGCTCAGGACTTGGTCTTCAGGACATGGTGAGAGCCATGGCGGGAGGAAGGACAGTAAGACTCTGCTGACCTGGAAGCCATGCAGAGAGCATGTTCTGAAAGTCACGAGGTTAAACAACAGAGGACAGGTATGGATATAACGGAAGTGCTTCAGGACTCCAGTGTTACGATGCCCACTAGTGCTCCTTGAGATGAAATACAGACCAAAGTTCAGTGAGGCAGGAAATCAGTCAGAGTCCTGGGGAAAGTCTCCAGCACAGGCTTGGACCCTTGGTGATAATGGAGAAGGATCAAGGATGCGTAACTATGCTGCGTGTGGTACAGGCAGCGTGGATGAATGTCTGAGGAAATGGTGCTCCCTCATGACTGGGAGGCTGGAGGGCACCAAGAAGCAACAGTCAGTGGGAAAGAATGCTCGTTGGTGGGGAAGCCATATAGGACAAGCTCGTCTGGAACATTCTGTGCCAAGGTATTTCTTTTAAGGAACTTGCGAATTTAATTCTAAAAAGATGAGCCTCTTTCCACTCACACCCTGCTGGTTTTTATACCTTTCTTACATTTTTTCCCCAAGAGCAAGTTATAGCAAGGTTCCTACGACCTACAGAAAAATTCAGCAGCAATGATCTATTTTTAAGCTTCATTGCCAAGAATCCAACTGTTTAAAGCAGTATCTCTCCTTGGTTTTCTGTAACTGAATTAGAACATTACATTCAAATATATATCTCTACTTATACCATATAGGGCATCCTCTTCTTTTTTATACCAAAAAAAAAATTTTTTTTTTACTTAACCACAATCAAAATCTAAGAAGCCGAGTTTAAAAGTTGGTCACGTGTTATTTTTAAATTAGTATGTAAAATGCCCAAAGTCAATTTAAATGGTTAAGTAATCCAAGCATACTGATAACTACCATTATTTCTTTTAATTTTAGGGAGTGGTATAAGATAGAATGTTGCTACATAGCCCAGGCTAGCCTGTAACTTGCTATGTTGTGTAGGCTGTCATGGACCACATCCTGACCTTTCTGCCTCGGCACTCTGAGTTCTGGGATTACAGGTGTGTGCTTCTTCCACAAGCTCATTTCTCACTACTTCCTAGCATTATTATCATGTGACATGAAAAAGTAAGTAGAAAATCCTAGATGGCTTGTAGGTCAGACATTTAGAAACAGAAGTTCATCCCTGGGTTTTACAATTTAATTACAACCAATATTAAATGTGTGTTAAATAAACATGGCCAAAAACAAAAATGGAAGAAATTAGATTATGAGAAAAGAATAACTTCCCCAGTCCATATCCGGCTGCCCAACCTTTAATGTAAACAGATTTGGAGTTTTAGTAGTTAATCAATAAGGTTATAAGGGTGAGGTACTGTGCTCAGAAGAAATGTCTGATTGTGCTCTGTCTCTGGTTGTATCCCTCCCTCTGTAAGCCTCTTCGCTACACACACACACACTCACACACACAACTGTTTCGTTGCTATTGGTTACCCACCAGAACTTGATGCTAACACTCAATTGCTGATGACACCAGACACTTTTAGGGATGGACTTAGAGAAATCGAGATAGTTCTGCCCTGGAAGGATTCTCCTTGCTGGCTGGCTTTCAGGGTACAGAGAGGTACTAAATAGGGGGATAAAGTTATTGATCATCTTACCCAGCTGTGTGAGCTGCAATAGGGACCTGCCTGATGCGACAGGCACAATGGTACGATGAACACCTTGCTGGTGACCAACAGCTGTCCAATTTGACTTAAAGCCTATGCAACAGGAGGAAATGCAGGTTGACTTGAGGTTTCCAGACTCCTTCGAGGCTGAATCTTAGAGAATAAATGTCTCTTTTTTTTCTTTTAAGGAATCCAGTCTGTGGTGTTTTATTATAAGTCTGAGCTAAGAGACCTAATTAAGGAAGTTTTTATTTGTTTGGCTTTTAGATAGAGGAAGGAGATATGTTACAATGTCTATTGTGATGCAATGTCACTGTTTGGTTTACTGAGACAAGGTCTCATTCTGCAACCCAAGTTGGGCTCAGACTTGCAATCTTCCTGCTTCAGTCTCTTGAGGGCTGAGCTTATAGATGTGTATCTCCATGCCTGGCAGTGAAAGTATTTAATACACACATATAACTTTTCTTTTGGAAGATAAACAACTGAAAATTCAGCAAATTTCATTCCCCCAAAAATGCCTGTCTACAGGTTACTTCATCTATTCACTCCAACCTTGTCAGTCATCCCTGGCAGGAATGTGGGTGGTCCCTCCCGATGTTCACTTTTGCATTGCCATTAAGCTCATGCCTGGAGATGCCTGGACCCAGGAACAGGCAAAGCAGAGGGCTGAACAGCATCTCAAAGCAAGCCTGGCCTTGAGAACTGAAGACCTGCACTAGATTTCAGACACTTACCTCCCTCATGGGGAGACACTTCTCTTCTTCTGATCTCCTGTTGATTCTTCCACCATATAGTCATGCTTGCTCTCTTGTAAGTCACCCAGGAGAGTGAAGGAACCAGGTAAGTAAAGTGCTCAGGACAGGGCTTGGCACAGTAGAGGAAATATTTCCAGACCAATGTGAAATAGTTCAGGGCACCCCATCCCAGGTAGGCTGCCTTAGTGTGCTGCCTGGTCTAAGTTAACGTTTCTTGCACGTCTGTGAAGAAGGCTTTATTACTTTTTATAGTACTGAGGACCAACCCTAGAGCTTTGGGCATTCTACACAGGTGCTTTATCACTGAACTGTTTGTATGTATCTGTACATGTATGTGTGAATGTGTGTGTGTGTATGTATGCATGCATGCATGCATATATGTATATATGTATGTAGTCTTGAGACAGGGTCTCACTCTGTATAGTTCAGTCTGGCCTAGAGTTCACTATGTATTCCAAACTGACCTTAAACTCAGCAAACTTCCTCCCAGCTCCCATCCCCCACCCCTGCTGGGATCACAGTCACGCCCAGACTAAACAAGACTACCTAATCTCCTTTTGTCTTCCTGAAAACAAGACATTAAAAAAAAAAAAAAAAAAAAAAATCTCATCTGAAAGATACTCTTCCCCCACCAGGGAAAAAGAGACATTACTCCGCAAGGAGCCCCAGCCAGGAGAATTTGGAACAAACAGCCTTGTTAAAATAATTATCTTCCTGTACCTTCCCCTCAGTTTTCTAGCAACTGCCTCCCTTGTTCATCCAGGATAAAAGCATGTGGGGTTAGCTGCTTCTGCTAGCTGTAATTTTTTTATGAGGGCTCTTATGTGCATAAAGCTGTGTAAGTCTGTGTGCTTTTCTCCTTCCTGTTAATCTCTCCTATGTCAATTTAATTATCAGACCCAGCTGAAAACCCTAAGAGAATAGAGGGAAAATTGGCTTCCCTACAATTCAGTGTATATTTATAATGTGAGGAAATACACTGAGAAGTCACGGCATGGAGGATAGTGATAGCGACAGCTATGAAGCCAAGTCAGTGTCAGTCCCTGTGACAGCAAGGCCCGGGCACCTGCCACTAAGTCAGCACCATGTTACAGGGTTTAGTGGAATTCCTTAGCCCCTTCTCAGAGGCAGCTACACTGATGTGGACCTAGACAAGGTCTCTCTGGGTTCCATCCAAGCGATTAGTCCCTGTACCTCAGTGTCCTTGTCTATGAGGGCATGAGATAATGATTCGGATCATACAGGGCAAAGGGAACACTACTCAAAGTAAAATGTTACACTAATTGCATGATGCCTAGCACCCAAGAACCCTCAGTCACTGTTCATGCTAGCTACATCATGGTTGGAGCACAGGGTGGAGGAATCATTCCACCTTGTGCTGGCCAGGAAGTGACGTGCAGGAGAGAGGAAGAGGAAGGGGGCAGGTGTATTCGAAGGATGATGGTACACAGATATGTTTCTCACCAGTTGACACAACAGTCATACATCCAATGCCAACCAGCACCACAAATGACTCTATCACAAACAAACAAACAAACAAACAAAAATGAACACAAATAGCCCAAATGTCTCCTCCAGGAGCATACCCATAAATGCTTAACTCTGTTTCCTAGGCTTTGAAGGACAATTATCTGAACTGTATCACAGACCACAGCGACCTGATTCTTCACATGGACAAGACAGACATCTTAGGACTTACACTGACAGCAATTAAAGAGAGAAGGAGAATGGTATCATGTATATGAACCAGAAAGGTCACCAGGGACAGCAATCAACAGAGAAGGGGAGATAACACTGGAGTCTTCCCCCGCCTTACAGCCAAGAGCACTGTGAGGAGACAGAATCAGGAGAATTCTTGTCATCTCACTGTTTTCAAACCTGAGAAGGTAGGAGATGCACTGGGCATAAGCCGCACTAGGGAATTTAAAATTGTTCTCTTTGTTGTAAAAGTCCATGCATTACCTGCAGGAGATCAACCAAGAAAGAAGAGTCCAGGCTGAAACAAGTGATGCGCATAGCTCTGGTACACACCCCTGCCTGCCTTAGCCAAGAGGATATTTCACAGGGCTTCAGAAAGGACACAGGAATCCACAGCTGTAGCAAGGGGGTGTGGAGGCTATGTATTCTGGGTACCCGCTCTTAGGCCTGACAGTCTATGATGACAACATCCATGTCTGAAAGTGAGCTTCTGTTAGGAAGAGACAGGTTCCCATGAAGTACAGAGACTGTCAAGAAGCATCCACACACATCCCAGCCATGTTCAAGAGTGCAGGGAGGGAAGGACGATATCCAGATTGAGCAGGACAAAGTGTTGGCAGGGCACATGTGCAAACACAGAGCTATCAGGCAAGGAAGCAAACGGACCCAGACATGTGAAAACAGAGCTCGTGCGCAGGGAAGAAAACGCCCAGAGACAAGCTCCCTCCAGCAACTGCCTGGAGCTTAGAAAGCTAATGAGATGTGAGTCCAGCAAAGAAAGATCGAAGTGATAAAAGATGAGGCTACGATGAAACGGAGACCAGAGACAGAGCTAAAGAAACCAATTACAAAGTGAGAATTAAAACCCCACCATTGCAAACCTCATAAATAATTTAGAAGCAGCCGGGAACAGAGAAGACAGGAGTGAAAATCAAAGCAGTGGCATGGAGGAAGGGTGACACCAGAGTGACTCTGAGGAGGGAAGAGGCTGCCTGCACTAACTTACAGTGAGAGGCTTTGTGTGGCCCCAGAAGCCTTTTGTGAACTCTAGAAATGAAACGCTGATAAGGGAAGACTTATCATCTGAAGATTGCTATGAACTCCAATTCCACTTATATCAAAGACAAATAATGTTCAAAACATAAACAGGGGCTCTGTGGTGTGGTAGGGAGTATGCTTAGTTAAGAGAGGACCCGAATTCAACCCTCAGCACTGCAAGACATAAAAGGAAAAAGAAAATAAAAAGAAGAATTAATACTATCCATCCCATTAAACTAAATTTAATACAACTTCTTAAAACACACGTATTAGACAGGCATGGTAGAGTATGTCAGCCAGCACATAGGATATGGAGGTAGGAGGATTTAGTAGTTCAAAGCCAGACTGACTCAGCTACATAAGAAATATACTAGTTACTCCCAATTATCACTTGGCAGGCATTAGAGTTGCCTGGGAGAAGGGCATCTGGGCATACCCATGTCGTTTAGCAATTTCTTTAAAACTGAAATATCCCATCCTAGGTATAGGCCCCTTAAGTTTCAGTAACTTTTGTTTTTAATTTGAATTTTATATTTATTTTACTTATACACTTTAATCCTCTTCCCTGCCCCCTCCCACAATCCTTCTCTCATCCTCCTTCTCCTTCTCCTCTGAGTAGTAGGGGGCCCCTTGGGTATCTCCCCCAACCCTGGCACTTCAAGTCTCTGCGAGGCTAGGTGCTTCCTCTCCCACACAGGCCAGACAAAGCAGCCCAGCTAGTAGAACATATTCCATGGACAGGCAAAAAACAGTGCAAGGAGCAGGCCCTTACACAGGACCAACTCCATATTGTAATAGGAAACTTGTTAGGACATGTCTGGTACTTGTAAAGACAAGTCTAGAAGTAAAGTTGTGTTGTGATAACCAGCTGTGATGAGATCAGAGACCAGCGATAACCAGACACGAGTGGTTATCTGCCGTGTATATCAGTAGTAACGCCAAATCCAACATAAAAGAGGAGCCCCATCGGAGTACTTCATCACACTTGTAGCCATGACTGACCAATGTGATCCTCCGAACAAACCTCCTCAACACCTGATCATGACCTAGCATGATACTTCAACAAGCCTCTCAGCACCAGGTCATCGAAGAGACAACCGAGAGACCAATGCCTCCAGCTTCTTCGTGGTCAAGCACCCTGAGAGGTCAAATTATCAACTTAACTCAACTATCTGGAAGCCACAACCTGACCCCACTTCCCTGACTCCGGACCTGTAACCCAAAACCATCAGAAGGACTCAGGTCGTATAATCCATGAATGAATGATATGTTTATTGCTATGCTTATTTCTTTGGTAATTAGCAACTTATTATTTGTGTTCAATGTGTATATTGTAATAGGAAATGTGGCAATATCTGTTTGTAGCAATAGCCTTAGTACTGATGATAAATATATTGCTTGCTATAAATCATAAAAAAATAACTAAATTCCAAAACCTCTGTCTCTCTGGCGTACTCTCTCTTCCCTCTCAAGGAGCTGATGGTCTCACAGTCAAATCCCTGAATAGAGTAGGACCTGTCACCCCTCTCCCCGAGGGGGATTCTAACCCCTTATCAATAGCCTGCTTGTGACAGATAAGAGTCACTGCTCGAGACAAACAGCTTTTGGGATAGCCATCACTCCAATTGTTCAGGACCCACATGAAGGTCAAGCTGAACATCTGCTATATATGAGCAGAGAGGACTAGGTCTAGCCTGTGTATGTTCTTTGGTTGGTGGTTCAGGTTATTTGACTCTGTTGGTCTTTCTGTGGAGTTCTTATCCCCTTCGGATCCATAACCCTTCCTCCTATTCATCCCTAAGAATCCCCAAGCTCCATCCACTGTTTGGCTGTGGGTATATGTATCTATCTGAGTCAGCTGCTAGGTAGAGTCTCTCAGAGGACAATATGCTCCTTTCTGCAAGCATAACAGAGTATTATTAATAGAGTTAGGGATTGGTGCTTGTCCATGGGATGGGTCTCAAGTTGGGCCAGTTATTGATTGGCTAGTCCCTCAAGACTCAGTAACTTTTAAAGAGAAACTTGTTAAGACTCACAAAGTCCCACTTTGAAGCTTCCATCTTGGAGGAAGGCTCATTAAGACTTAAGAAATAAACAAATCACAAGTCTCAGGAAATCCCTGAAACTTACCAGATTTACAAGGCTCTTCCTTCCCCAAGGTTATATATGCAGTAAAGACTATAAAGAGGAGTCTCTCTGACCTCTCAAGTTACCTGCATGTTGTGCAGAGAGTGTTGGCTTTCATTAGCCCAAGGTGGCTTTTGCTTGATGCAGCTAACTGCCTTTGTGTTGTATCTGCTTCTGCAAGTAACTCCTCACCCATACTCCTATAAGTAATCCCATATACTCAGTGGTTCAACCAAACTGAACTTTGGCAATTGTTAATTTGGTTATGTCCATGCCTTATCTGGGTTGAATAAATATTTGTTCATGTCTCCTCAGTTTAATAGTGTCACATGGCAGCATTTGGGAGATTATCTGGATTAGGTTAATTGAGGTAGAAAGAATCACCTACTGTGGGTAGACCCAGGCTTATTAAAAAGGAGAGATCAGGTTGAACATGAGCATTCATTCCTTTCCAAATCTTGACTGCGGGCATCATGTAACCAGCTGCCTCAGGCTCCTACCGCTGTGCCTTCCCTATCACCATAGACTAAATCTCGAACTGTGAGACAAAACGAACTCTCCTTTCAGTTGCTTTGTCAGAGTATTTTACCATAGCAACAGGCAAAGGAAGACAAGGAACTCAAGGTCACTCTGGGCTATATAAAGACTTTGTCTTATAACACAGACAAACAAACAAGGAAGGAACCCCAGAATTATTCCTCCACAACTCAAATCTGTTATCACTATATGATTAAGTGCTTCTGGATTTATGGACACATAATATTAAACTGATCATTTCTGGGCACTCTGGGAATTATTGTTGCTTTTGCTACTTTTTCATACTGCTTAGTTTATTGGAAAAAGTGTACTGTCTTTTTTATAAGCAGAATCTTTATCCTAAGGAGAAGGAAGCCCATACAACATTTCTGCACTAAATGAATATTAGAAACTACTACAAGTGAAGGAGACAGGAACCAAAGACCATATCATGCTGTGACCCAATTTATAGCAGGTGGTCAATTCAGGAAAACAAGAATCAGTCAAAGAAACTTCATTCCAGAAACACAAGCATGCTTCACCACAAGAAAACACACTAACATCGTATTGACAGAGCTGGGGAAAGCAGCTAAATGAAGTATAAAATTCTTGACAGTCCTTCATTTCAAAACAGTAAGCCAGAATTGGAGGACATTACCATTATACTCTAGTATGAAAATATATCCACTTGTAATGTATACAACTTAATGATCAGCATTTAACTGAACAGAATCTACTGGGTTTCTCATGCCAGGATATGGAATAAAGGGGTATAGACTGTGTCTAGGGAGCTTCAAATTAAGAGTCCATAGTGTTAGCTCCACATAGTTAAGTAAGAGACAATGACTAGAGAAAAAAGACATGTGAATTAAGTTGAATTCTCTTATTTGTAGAGTGTGTGGCTATATTTGTATAAAAAAATGTATACAAACAATAAAAATTACAAGAAAACTTTCAAAGGATTGTAAAACAAATATATAAAAATTGGTAGTAATGTATATCCAAACCACAGACATCCAGTTACAGACTACAATAGAAGGGAAAGCACATCTACGGTAGCAAAATACATGAATACAAGACTGAGAACATGCCAGGAATCGCCTAAAAGCCATATGATGAAATGGTGCCATGCTCACGAAAGGAGAAAACTTAAACAGGCAGAGAGATAGACCGTGTGCAGGGATAAGAGTACATCAACAGCAGAGAGATAGGTCTGTGTAGTTCAGTAGAGTCCTTGCCTAGCATCATGAAGCCCTGGGATAGAATCATAGCACTGCATAACCATGTGTGGTGATCCCTGCCTGTAATCTCAGCTGGAGAGAGGAGGAGGAGGAGCAGTAAGTTGTCCTAGGCCACTGTGATAGTTAAAGACGACAGGATCCAGAACCACTTAAAAGAGAAATCTCTGGGCGTGTCTGTGAGGGGTTCTAGGTTACGTTGACTGATGTAGGGAGACCTACTCCAACTGTAGGAGGTGCCATTCATGTGCTGTTCATGGGTCTCTGGCTGAATAGAAAGGAAGACGGAAAGCACCAGCTTTCATCACTATCTGCCTCCTGGCTGTGGATACATGGATACAGTACCATCATCGGCTGAAGCTCCTGCTACTCTAACTTCTCTCCATCATTTACTGCCCTTCAAATGGTGAGCAAAATAAGCTCTTCCTTCCTTAAATTGTTCCCTGGATATCATGGCTCAGCAGTGATAAAAGTAAGTAATACATAGTAATTAAACATAGCAAGGTTTATGTTAGAGGCCAGCTTGGTATTCATGAGATCCATCTAAAAATAAAATAAAATAAAATGACAAAAAAAAGACAAAAAAATTAAGCCAGTTTTCCCAAAATTAATCCATAAATTTAATGACATTATGTAAAGCAAAATTACCATCATTGTTTCCTAGAGGGCAGGAAAATTGATTATATGCCTCAACTGGAAGAACAACTAAGCAAAATCAATAAAGAATAACAAGGAAGGCTAGCCCTGGAGATATTACAGTATCCTATAAACTGTCTGTTGGGATGAAACCGGGTGATACTGATCTGTGAACTGATAGAGAAATGGAACAGAACTGAAATCTCCTGAGCCAGACACATTCGTCTAGCAGCAATCTGTAGACGAGAAGGGGTCACTTTAAGCCACTGAGAAAAGGCAGTGCTAATAACAGGCACAGTGTAACTATGTGCTGTGCAGACAAGGGAAACAATGCATCTGCTTCTTGCCAATTAAACCAAATGATTTCCAAATTGAACAGAAATGCAAACGAGAGGGTAAGTAAAGGACAAGAGAGGGAGGGAGGAGGGATCAAGAAAAAGAGAGACAGAGAAGAGCTATTTAAGTACTAGAAGAATATTGAAACTGCTCTATAGCTTTGAAATTGAGAAATAGACCATATAACTGGATTTCCACAACAACAAAAATCTGATACATTTAGCCTTACAATATAAAAGTCTTATATACTCTCTATAAAAGCCACTACAGGTAAATCAAAAACACAGGAGGAAAGGAGGAGTTCCGGTCCATCCCACTGATGGCTCTGAGGCAAACGTTTGAGGGCTTAAACATGTTTACATATCCATCCTCTGACCCCCAGGATGTAGCATTGTGTGTATGCATGCTACAGAACTCAGAGCAACAGCTGCACGTAGGAAGCACATGCATGCGTGCACTACATGGACGGGCACTGTTTACTTGCAAGTTCTAAACAAAAGCAGAAAATGGGTGAGGTTTAATTCCAAGCACTCAGCGAGATTAAGGCAAACACGAAGGAGAGCAGTAATTATGGGGGATTGGGATTCTGAGGGACAGTAAGAAAACAGATTAGGGAGAACAGAGATGACAATTACAAGTCTCAAGAAAGACGGAACTATACATGTTTGCCTTTGTAATAGTAAACATTTTATATAGCTGTGAGAGCAAACTAATTGAAAAATGAAAAGGAAATTCATAAAAGCAAAATCATCATCATTGACAACAACAACCAAAAGCAAGTGAGCCTTTCTACTGGGCTAGTGCTTAAAACCACTGGAGAGTGGTTTTAAGTGACTTTAAAACTAAGTACTTAGCTGTAGTAATGAACCACATGAGGATGTTTTGACTGGCCTTTACCTTCTCATCTTCCTGCCCCTGCCTTTCAGAGTGCTGGTCACAGACAATTGCCAACATTCTCAGGTTACAAGGTTGTGAAGACCAAAGTCCGGACATTGTGCAGCCTAGGTCAGTGCAC
Source organism: Mastomys natalensis (assembly GCA_021653895.1). Taxonomy (NCBI): domain Eukaryota; kingdom Metazoa; phylum Chordata; class Mammalia; order Rodentia; family Muridae; genus Mastomys; species Mastomys natalensis. Next base: position 880,326 of record JAJTUV010001115.1, read on the forward strand.
TATCAATTGAGCTATGCCTCCGGCCTGGACACTGGAGTTTTAGTCATTATTTAGAAGGGCACTCCTACCTATTAAAATCAGCTGACTACTGCCCACACTAGTCTTCTAAGTCTGCCCTGTTTCCTGACTACACCAAGAGGCCACTTGCCTACAGCATCCTGTTTGTGCAAATGACGTTATAGTATCTGGTCAATGATGAAATCAATTTGACATCCCATTTTCTGAATATGCCTCCATTGTGCCTCCACTGGTAAGCAATTTAAGACTACATTTTTCTAGCACGTGGATGTAAGGATCATAGATGGGCAGGTGCGTCTCCAGCAGCAAAGAAAAATAGAAAGGAGGAGTTAAAAAAAAAAAAAAACCCAAGAGAGACAGCCAAAAGAAAAAGGAAGAAAGAAAAGAAAAAAAACAAACAAACAAACAAACAAAAAAACCTGGACACAAGGCACATTTAACAATAAAAGCAATTAATTATATTGACAGGATAATCATGGCAGAGATTTTGAGAAGGAGCCATTTTCTTTGGTATCTAGAAGTGAAATAGTCTCATGTCTCAGGCTGGCTTCACTCACGGAGGGGGATCAGCAATGGGTACTGATGACAAGAATGGCCAGGAGTGAGTGGTGCTCACAGCAGGCAGCAGAAGCCCAGCTGGGCACACCATCTCTTCTTCTGCATAGGTTATCTGCATCTTTTAACAGGTGAGAGAAGAATGTCTAGAACCCTGTTATGCTCAGTGACACAACCATCTGCCAGAACCTCTTACATACTCACAATCCAAAGTTCTCTCAAGTTACAAGGCAAATTAATGACATTACAGAAGCCATATGTAATATCATTGCATTGTGGACACATTTTTGGTCCAAGTAAAATTTTGCCAAATAGTAAAAGAATCATATCAAAAAAAGTGAAAGTAACCATTCAAAGGAAGTTTTAAAGGGAAGATAAAGAACTGAGTGTTTGATAATTAAACTGCAATGGTTAAAACAGAACTCAGTGTATGATCCCAAGTACTTTCAGTTATTGCCACTTTCAAATACTAGGTCAAATGAACTACTCTGAGTAGCATCTAAAGCCCTATACGGATACTACCATCAGCACAATGAAACATGTAGGATCACAGATGTCAACTCTGCTATACCTCAAAATTTTCAGGCATATTCTGCCTATTGGTCCATTAAAAAAGTATAGTAATCAGATTATGGTAATTACAAAGCCAAAGGCAAAACCATGTTCTTTCTCAAATGCCCTGGTAAATGGAATAATGTAAAAATAAAATACTTGAATCAGAATACTCCAAGGCAGACCACAAAGCATTAAGGAATTCTATCTTTATTCTCTGAGGATTTGCATTCAAAGACTCAATCAAATTTAAATTCATCACTTATGCAAAGTGAAACAAGAATCTCCATTAAAATTACCATAACTGCTGGCTTGTTAAAATGCTCAAGTATATTAGATATACCATAGAAAATCCTGATTGTGTGATTGTGTTCCTGTCAATAATATTTATGTATTAGCCCAGAAAGTTTGTACAATGGCTGTGTGGCCAATTCATGTGACACCTCGATGCGTCTCAAAGAAGCCTACAGAAAGGTAGGAAGCGGGGTCAAATGAATGCGCTAAGGTCACATGCTGCCTCCTCCCAAGGTGTCACAGTGTGGTTTCTGTATAGGGACAGTACAGGGACAGGGAATTTAGAAGCTCTATGGTGTCATTCACAGCTTGGCTGTCCCTTTGCAGCTTAGATCCTACATAACTGAATGTCTACCTGATCTCGGTTCCCCACAGAAGTGTCCTGATTTGAGGTACTAGTTTTTTTCAATTGTTTCAACAGAATCACATATCTATTCTCAGCAGTACAAATAAAGGGACGATGTGCTAGCTTATCTTCAGGCTTAGCACAACAGACAGAAGCAAACTGGCAACGCATAGGCAGGGACCAGTTTCTGCAATCCGATGTCCTCTTCGCGCGGCGGATAGCTCCAGCCCTCTCCTCTGCAAAACTGAGTGACGAGAAGCCAATTTGCTTAAAGGCCCATATAAAAACCTACATTTTGACTGTATGCCGTTTAAAATAACTATTCTATTCAAAACAGAGGTATAAAAAGCAAGGCTGTCTTATTTTGACATCTGTGCCGCCCACTCACACTGAACGGGAGCTCCCAGGGAAGGCTCCAGGAGCACCTCTGTGCTGCCGGGGGCACTGCCACAGGCATCAGGAGACAGTTTACAGCAGGCTGTCATTTAATTGCAGATGAATGGGAAGAGAGTCTTAGGAGTTCCAGAAGCTCTTGTGATTCCAAACTAGACACAGTGGAGAGAGGAAGACCATGAGAGCCAGACACAATTATAAAGCATTAGCCAGATCTAGAACAGGGAGTTGAATGGTGGGGTTTTGTTTAGTTGTTGCTTTGAGAAAAGGCCTTTCTGCTACTCGACTGTCCTCCAATTTACAACCCTCCTCCCTCAGCCATGCTCCACAATGTTCAGCTATTAGCCCTAGTCTTTCTGTCTAAGCAGCTTAGGAGAGCCCCAGTTCCTTTGCAGGAATACAAGTGAAGTCGAGTCGAATCAACCCTGACATCCTTAACTGTTCAGAAGCCCTGATTCTCCAACCACTGAAGCTAAGGCTGCTGTCAACTGAAGCACAGCAGAGGGAAATCATTCCCAAGACTAGAGATAAAGACGCCCAGATTCTGGATGCACAGCCACTGTGAGTGATTCATGTCGGGCGGGTAACAATTGCTACGTAAAAAGGCAAATGGTGAATCCAGCCTCTGTTCCTACAGGGCAGCACAAGAGAGCACACCAAAGACAGTGGCTTTGCTCAGAGTCTCTAGAGAAGTGGAATCCAGAACAAAAGTCTTTGAGATCTGAATCCCGTGAAGCCAGAATCCAGCATCTGCTCAGCTGGAGAAGGTTTTGGAGCCCTTAAAAAGATTGGTTGCCCAATGCTAGGGGCTGAGCCTAGGCTAGCCTAAAAGTAAAAGGTTGCTGAGTGCCAGTGCTTAGGAATCCCCACACTTCAGGACATTTAATCTCTAAGAATATCCCATGTTCTCCTGGCTAAGGGCCCAGGAAGATCAGCTGTAGGCTGTGCAGGGCAAGCCTGGTCTTGGTAAAGTGTAGACAAAAGCCCGTATCTCTACTCTGCAGAATACAAGCTTTACCTGCCCATCCTCCCGTCTAGAGCAAGGGTCTTTCCCCAGGAGAAAAGAGGTCTAGAAGCATTTGTGATGACCATAGCCCAGGTACATGACCCACAAACGTCTGTCATCAGATTAAATCACCCCAACCCCTATGACTTTTCACACCAGCAGAGCTCCAGGATGATTACATGAGTGACAGCTGAGAGAGACACAAGGACAGTGGGGGATGTCCAAAGACCAAAGAGGAGGAAAATAAAAACCAAAAGACAAAATGAAAACGAAACAAATGAACAAACAAAACCCCCCAAAACCAAGGGGAACAAGACAAGTGTCTGGTCCACAGCTAGACGCAGCCAGCCACACCTGCCTCACACTGATCTGTTTACCTCAGATCTCATTATCCAATTCCATCGAAACCACATCATAGTGATTGCAGCCTAGTGAAGCCAGTGCTTGCCAGGACTTTACAGCAGGTGGGGAGGACTAGATAGCTGAAGTGCTCAGGGAAGCCTCGTTTACAATGCGGTGACAGTGAACACGTGGCAACAGGCATGTGTTTGAGCCAATGCTCCATACAGCAAAAGGAACAATCCAAACACTGCCCCAAAATTGAAGCATTTAAGGCGACAGAGAATCCTAGAATGGAGTGATGAGCATGAGAGAGGAAGAGAACTGAAATTTGAAAGACGTCACATGACAAAAGTCAAAAGCCTAGCAGTGTTGAGAGTTGTATTAACATGACACAGGAGCTGAATGGAAATACATTCAACAACATAAAGTACAGTTGAGTAAACACCGAGTAAAGGAACACCCTGAGGAGAAGAAGGAAGGTTAACCTTTCCTAGAGAAATCTGAGTACCATTTCCTCCACCATGTGACCAAGATCAACCTCAAGACCTTACTATATACATCATGTTACTGTGACCCCATGAAATGATGGGATGAGGATGGCCTATTCCTTGTACTCTTTTTTTCTCCAAACTCTATCAAATACAGGAAACAAACATCAAAGTGAGGAGGGGGAAGGGAGGGGTCAAGGGGAAGGAAGAGATAGGGAGAAGGAGAAGGTGAGGGAGAGGGAGGGGAGAGGGAGGGAGAAGGAAAGGGAGAGAGGAGGGGAGAGGGAGAGGAGGGGGAGGGAAAGGGAGAAGATGAGAAGGGGGAGGGGGAGGGAGACAGAAGGGAAGGGAGGGGGATAGGGGAGAGAGAAGGATGTGGAGTCATATCAGATTCAACCCCGAACACTCCGCATCCTGGATGAGATCTGGGTATACACTAAAGAACATGAGTTAATTGTGGGCTTGAATTAATAATGCTGCATTAGTACTGGTTCATTAACTTCATAAATGTACTGCCCAAATCCAAAACGTGACCCATGGAGGAAACCCAGGGCATGCTTTAGACAGCCACCCTAGCTTTCATAATGTGAAACTGTTCTAGAAGATGAAGTTTATTTTAGAAGTCAAACAGCAATCACGAAACATAAATATCTCCCACAGTCCCACTCTGCCTCCCTGTAAGCTGCTTTTATAAACACTGCTCAGATCCCCAGGGCTGAGCACAAGCACTGTATTTTCATGACACCTACAACATGCTAGTGAGTTGTCACTGCCCTGATTCTATCCCTGAATCAAATTAACTCACACAGGAGATGAGTTCCAGTTCAAATGAATGGGCTTCATGTAATGTTTGCCCGCTTAGTATAGGAAGAAACAAATGTTTGAGTATGGTTTTCAGCAACACCATAGAGGGGTTGCTTCTCATTTGCATCAGGGGCATGCTGATCGCTAGCTGACATTTGTCTTCTGAACAGCAGGCCTTCTGAGCATGCAGGAGGAAACCCAGTGTTGCAGGTTGGGCATCTTATCACCCTAAGAACCCTAAGAACAATCTAGACAACTAGAGGCTTCCAAGATGACATTTGAACATGAATGTACAGCGTTAACACTGGCACACTCATGCCCATCAGTGACAGCATGATGCTAACATACCAAGAAGACAAGCTGAGTAGCTGGGCTAAGATAAACTATTCACCCGTGCAAGTGCCATCTTCTCTTGATGGCGGAACTACCTGAAGCCAGAAATAGAGCATTCATGTGTCAAGTTCCTGGTAGTCCAGGGACCTCGGGGATGGGGACTGGTGCCCTAGAGAACAAAAGTCCAAGTTTTGCTACAACTAAGTTGAGGGCAGAATTATGGTGCTTAGCCAGGAGTACCAGAGGGAAGGGCACACTAGCCTTAGAAGGCTTAGAAGAGCCCAGCTGCTGAGCCATAAGGCAGGTTTAAAATGAGCTATGTGTATGTGTATCTTTCATCAGTGGATCTAAGGAAACTAGGACAGTGGCTGGTAGCATGGTCTGCCCAGAGCTTAAAGTGGGGTAGGAGAATCTACATGCTACAGATGGCATCCATGTCACTCATACAGCATTAATCCACCTGAGCAGTAGAGGTGGATAGCAGGGTGTCCAAGAAGAGGAATGTGGTACTGCCCCAAAACACAACTGTACTTTCACTAAGCCTTCTGACAGTGTCACTCATCACCTCTGAAGGCCTGGGTGAGGATAACTGGCTCAGTGGCACTAAAGCATAGATGATGTATGTCAACAATTTTCACAGTCAATGTGACGACAATCTACGGTTTGCTAGAATAAAACTACTATAACCAAAAGAAAATGTACCTTAGTAAAATGTATGTCAGTGCTAGGCTCACACAGAGGTCATAGGGAGCAGCTAGACTCCTCCTCTTGCCCTGAGAAAAACAGACGAAAAGAAACAGGAAATCCAAAGTCTGGTGTGTGGCTCATGCCTGTAATCCCAGCTCTGCGAGGCTGAGGCAGGAGGGGCAAAGACAGTTTGGCTATACAGCAAATCCCATGTCAGTGTGGGTCTCAAGGTTGGGACCCTGTCAAGGAAGGAAGGAAGGAAGGAGGGAGGGAGGGAGGGAGGGAAGGAAGGAGGGAAGGAAGGAGGGAAGGAGGGAGGAAGGGAGGGAGGGAGGAAGGGGAAGGGAGAAGGAGGAGAGGAAGAGAAAGAGGGGAGGGGAAATTTCAAAAGGAACAAAAATTGAAAGCACACCATTCTGAAATGGCGACTACAATGCAGTCTGGGGGCCATAACTTTACACAGAGTGCTGGATGTCAAATGTGAAACCTGAGGTTCCCTGCCCAGCCCTGCAGCATATGCATTTATGGTGCTTACATATGGGTACCTGCTGAGGGAAGCGCGGTATGGGGCAGTCTTTAAGAAAAAGAGTGGACTCTCATTTGGTGAAAATCTACAGAGTCTGGGGGTTTGTTGTTTCTTTTGTGTATTCCCTGGCAAATGAGTGGGTGGCTCTCTGAAGTCCTCTTTCAGCCTGTGCTGCTATGGTAAGTACTCATGGGCATGGTAGCAGACACCCTTAATCCTTGACATCACACTAGAGAGATGGAAATGAGAGAATCAGAGGTTCAAGACCATGCTCAGAAGGCCTGCTGTTCAGAAGACAAATGTCAGCTAACGATCAGCATGCTCCTGATGCAAACTGAGAAGCGACCCCTTTGGTGTTGCTGAAAACCACACTCAAACATTTGTTTCTTCCTATACCCTGGGTTACATAAAACCTTGTTTAAACAATCAACAAGCAAATCAGTCAGTAAATAATACTGGTAAGAAGCAATATTGCCAAGAACAAGAACAAAGCAATAATGTAGCAGTTCTCAGGCACCTTCTTTGGGGAACTCAGTGAGCTGTGCTACTTTCCTAGGAGCTTTCAAACATGTTATTTCTAAAATGCTGCACACCAGAGTTTGCTGCTAAGTTCTGGGCCAGGCCAACGATATTCCTTTCAGACTACTAGCACTGATAAAGCAGTGAGACCCCGATGAGACCCACTGGGACATAGAGAGTGACAACAGTAAATAGTTGCTCGTGCCATGTTGGGAAACCAGGAAGAGGCCAGGAGAGTGGCCACAACCTGACTTTGGAAGAATTGAAAGCAACACCTAAAGCTGTGATAGGAGCTGATCTTGCTGAAGCAGAGTGCAACTGTGGTTACTGGGGTTGGAGAAGGTGGTGAGGGGATACAGAGAGAGGGGTTGAACGATGGTACAGAAGTGGCCTGGAATAGGATGAGTGACTCCTATTCTCTAGCACAGTAGGAAAACCTCAGTAATTAACAATTATGTATTTAAAATAGGTAGCAGAAATGATGTTGAATGTTCCCAAAACAAAGGTATAAATGCTTAAGGACCTTATCTCTATCTATCTATCTATCTATCTATCTATCTATCTATCTATCTATCTCAGCTACCCTATATGACATTATACATGGCACATGTTCTTGAAATGATACTCCATCATACAGATATGTACAACTACAAAATTTTCACTAATTAAATAAATCATGATAAATAATTTAGAAGATATGAATAAGTTAGAGCATAAATAACTAAGAGAACAGATGACTCATAATCTAAATTAAATAACCATTACCCACACAGTCTCTCAGAAACCTCCTCCATACAAGTATATTCAACTCCTGAGCTCTGAGACCAGAAAAGCTGGGTCTGTGAAGGGCCAGTGAGGAGGCTTAGAAGTGAATCATTAGTCCCAGAAGAAGGAAAGGGACTGTCAACTGAGACCTATGATAAGAGTGACCTGGACAGCTATCTGGAGCATAGCACAGAGAACCACCTCCTTCTAAGTCACATTTCACCCCTGGTGAAAAATACATGCACTTCTATCTGGGACTCCTGGTCTTGAGGGGGTAAATGTACAATTACATGCATTAAGAAGCATTGATATTAAAATTCAATGGCCTTACTTTCTTCAGTATAATACCCCTATGTCTTGATTTATTAGTTTTAGCATTAAATTATTCTTGTGGCTTTATCTGCTTATTTCCATGTAAAAAATTAAAATTATTAATTTTCAAAGGCAATCCCTTGTTGTGAGTTAAACTCTGTCTTCCTTGAAATTCATATATTGGCATCCCAATCCCTAAGACCTCAACATCCTTATTTAGACCACCACAGCCCGCATCCATAAAGATGAAGCTGTACTAGAACAAAAGGGTCCCAACTCAATCCAACTGTGTCCTTATACACAGAAGAGAATTGAGCAGAGAGACATGCACACGGGGAGGATGTCATGCCACCAGAACGATGTATCTATAAACCAAAAAGAAAAGTTTGCCATCACACCACCAAAGCTTGTAGCTGGTCCTGGAAAAGGCCACTGGAAGGAAGCGACTCTGCCAACACCATCACCTCAGGCTTCAGCCTCCAGAGTACTGAGACAGAGGAAGTTTCTGTTGCTTGCCCTGTGCAATCTGAAGTACATTGCAACAACTTTCTTGGAACACAGCCACCCAGAAAACAAGCACAGAGGACCCAGGGCATATGTATGGTTGCCACACATTTATGGTGACCATTACTTATAAGCAGCTCCAGCCTTTTGCTAGAAGCCAGGTGACTGTCTCTAGCAGGACTGGAGATGAGCCTGGCTCCCTGGAGACAGAATGCTTTACCCCAGTTTGCAGAAGCCAAATTTCTAAGTCAGCCATTTGTTCGTTTGTAGCAGTTTCTCTTCACACATGCGTCAATTCCGAGGAGCATGTCTTTACAGTTTGAAGATCTTAAGGGCTAGGATGAAATGGTCTCTGCTATTATGTGAAACATTTGAACAAAATATTAAATATTAAAGTGAGACATTATGTTGAATCTCATCTGAGGGTATTAAAACACTTTAAAGCTGGAATTTAAAAGGAGCCTTTTGTAGAACATTAGAGGTAGCTTCTCTTTCTATTGAGCAGGAAGGTCTAATTCCTTCCCCATGCACACGAGCCAGCCTCGTGGCTTGCTTGAACAAGAGAAGGTGCTAGAGGTGACACTCAAACAAAAAGTTGAGTCATGAGAATCTATGCAGCCTGGGGCCAAGCTCCCCCAAACGTGTTATATGCCACATAGCAAATACAAAGCCAGGAAATAGACACACTCAAACAGCCACATGGGAAGGCTACACACAGGGAGAAAGCTGATTGGGCAGTGACTTCCATCTTTACAGTCTCCTTCTTGCTATAATGCATGAGAGGAACAACTGTGTCTCTGTCACCTTTTAGCCATGGTGACAAAGTGTCTAAGCCTAACATGTTTTTATTAAAGCAGCTCATGGTTTGAGTCCATGGTTACTTGGATCCATTTTTCCTGGGCTTGTGGTCCAGAGCATTGGGTGGAGAAGAGCTGTTCAAGTCATGGAGTCAGGAAGGAGAGGGAAGGACCAACTGTACCCTTTAAGGACATATACCAGTGAACCCCCCTTCTCCAAGTAGCCTCTACTTCCCATAGTCTCCATCACCTCACTATAGACTATGAAGCTATTATTCCATCAAAGAAAGTCAAATGCTGCATGACTCAATCACATTCCAATGCTCAATCTTTGAACTCTGATATACTGGGGAACCGAACCTTCAACACCCGTCTTTCTGAGGGACATTTAAGATCCAGTCCATAACAAGAATCTTCTTGAGCATACAGCCCCAGGAGACACACTGTGGAGAACCAAGAGAGTTGACCAGTAGTCAGAACCACGACCCCAAACATATGGCCCCAGTCAAATATCCCAGCTATCTGTGGGAAGAGACGTTATAAGTAAAATGTTTCTGCTGTGCCCTTCCTAAATTCCTCCATCACAAAATCACGAACACAATACAAATGGGGATGTTCAATGTTACTCCATTTCAGGTGGTTTACATCCACCACAGAAAACTAAAGCACAGTTCCCTGTCGGTGAAATATGTTTTCATCTCGGGCTTTTTAACAGAGTTAGGCAGGTTTATCCAGGGGCTGCAGTGCAATTGAAATTCCATTAGAGATGCTTTTTAACAATCAAGTGGGATTAATATAGCTTCTCGCTACAAAGGACTGCAGGATCTCTGCCAAACCACATCTTACATAGTGCAGAAAAAGCATCTCGTGTTCACTCTCCTAACAGCTGCCCAAGGAAGGTGGCAAGGACAGGGAGCCAAAACACACTCCCACAATGCTCAAAGACCAAGCAAGACTCTAAAGTTGGAGTCAAACAGTTAACAGACATGAACTTCTAGGGGCATGGATGGAATTGGAATTCATGGCCCTGAATTCAAGGAGGCATCAAAGATGCTGGCAAAAAAAAAAAAAAAAAAAAAAAAAACATGTCTCAAGACCCTAGCAGCGTGGGCTCTTTGACCCAGTAGGGAATGGGAGTTGCCTGTTGCGCCAAAAGCTCTTGCAGTTCAAGTGTCACTTGCCTCGCTCTCAACTGAGAAGACACATCTTACCCACAACCTGAGAGCTGTCTCCTATTGCCTCTAGGCTGGTTCAATATACACTGAAATTTGACCGTAAATAAGGACAATGATCTGTATCTAACTGTACTACATGCTCACCACTGTCCTGCATACGGGACACTGTCCCCCGGAAGCCTTGTTTCAAGCCTGGTTCACCCTCATTTCAGCAGAACAGGAGGCAGCTCTCCTTGATCACACAGCTGGCTCCTGGTATGTGAGTCCAAAGTAGTTTAACCAGATGTCAGAAAAGGGACTGGATGAAACCAACCTGTGCCCAGACCCTTACCAAAACCTGCCAAGACCATTCCATCTATGCTGGATACAAGCCCCACTCCACACATGCTCACTTTGCCTCTAGAAGGGCTTACTATCCATCACTGCCCCCAAGATATTCTGCAGAATGCTCAGAACTTCCAGGTCTGAGATTGTCTGCTCCCTTGTTTATTGCAAATGAAGTTTTATTTCGGTTATCTTGTTGTTAAGGGAAAAAAAATAATTTATGTATAGCAAGGAAAATTAATTTGAGACTATGAGTTTCTTGCAGACTTCAAAGAAAAGCATTACACAGCTGTTAAGACCAAATCACAGATCCCCACTGATAGACTTGGATGATTATGCAAATACTAATTGAAAGTATAAGGCTTGGGGTACTGTAGGGAGTGGAAATCTATTTCTATTTAAAATGAAGTCAGAACATGGAAAGGTCTCTCTGTGGGTGTTTGGGAGCAGTGAGACCTGCGTGGCTGTGACACTCAAGACCTCACAGATGCTGGAATGGAAGAGCTTGCCTCTCCCACATACCTGCCTTGCTCAGGGCTGGCCACAGGGAGACTCTTAAGCCCCACAGGCATCTGCTCTCATGATTTGACCCTGAAAGTTCCTCCAGGCTCAGAGTGTGAAAGCTTGGTCTCTAACTTGTCATGCTGGTTTTGCAGGTTCTGGAGACTTTGGGAGGTGGAGCTGCAGGAAACAGGTCACTGGAAGTGAGTTCTTGGGATTATTCCTGGTGCCTTCTTATTTCATTCTGTGTTTCTAGGCTCACCTCAAAGTGAACAGCTCTCCACTGTAAACTCACATACTCTCCACCACTATGGCTGACACTCTGCCTGAGTGACCATGGACAGAACACTCTGAAACCATGAGCTGAAGTAAACCTTCCCCCCTTAGGTTGTTTCTGTCAGGTATTTGTCATAGTGACAAGAAAGCAGATAACACAGATAGAGGCACAAATTAGCAGTCACTGTTGGAGCATGGGGTCAAAAGGGATAGTGTTCATATTTCCTATGACTAGATGCTCAGCATTGAACTTAACCCCAGAGACATGGGGTTGTCAACGTAGTTGAAGATTTAACCACACACCTGTCTGCTGTCTGCATACATTAAGCCAATCAGCTTGTATAATTGCCCATAATTTTCTATCTCATGCTACCAATGAGAAGCTAAAGAATGGAGAGATAGTAACTGACCTTTGACCCTACAGTGATCAGGCATAGAGCTGGGATCTTGACCCAAGCACCAGTAGCAGAGTCTGAGCTGTCATATAGTACACTGTGACATTTCATAGCAGTGTTGACTCTAATAAAAGCATAAAATGCAACCTCTATGGGAGGCATTTTCTTTATCTGCTCAATGAGAGTTAGCATACCATTTTTACAAGGATTCCTTAAGGTAGGATATGCCTGTATGTGTTTATGGCTGTGTATGTGCAGAGTCCTTCACTTGTATCCATAGGAGACTGGTTCCAGGACATCCCACCTGGACAAGGCACCGAAACACAGGAATGTTCAAGTCCCCTATACCAAACAGTATTCTAATTGTATAGAACTTACCTGTATCTTCCTATATACTCTGTACCATTTCTAGATGAACTTAATACAATGCAAACGCTATATAAATAGTTCAACTATTCTATCAACAGAACAATAATAAGAAAAAAGTCTTGTTCAATATAACAATTTTTTTCATGGAATATTTTCTACCTGTGTCTGACTGAATTTATGAAAGTAGAAGCACAGATCAGACATATAGAGTTAATATGTAAGTTATTATATGTATATGTTAATATGTAAGCTATTATATATACTAATACATATTACATACATATATGTAGACTATAAGGGGTATATTATGTGTGTATGGTATGGTATATAAAATGGTATATAGGTATATTATATAATATATTACATATGTTTATTATATATTATAACATTTAATATATATAACATATTATATGTAGATCTATAGGTATATATTATATATCCATGTATGTAATACATATTATATATTTTATGCACACACACATACAAACATACATACAGAGTTCTTGCATAGAGGAGGTTTTGCAGGATTAAGCAGCACCACACATATATAGCAAGGACACATCACTGATACCATATCATAGGTAAGGCTATGTTGCTATCAAACCATCAGCAGAGAGAAAAAAACAAGCGCCTCTATTCTTTTGGAGTTTTAGAGTAAACAGGAGGGTTGTCATGGGATGGGACAGGAATTGCAGACAAGGCCAAGAAACTAGGCAGATATGGACCAACTCCTTGGAGCAGGGAAGTTCTCTTGGAGGACAGAGAAGAGGGAATTGCCCCACAGGCAGGGAAAGTAGCACAGGTCTTTTTTCATTTTGCTTCACAGACCCTCAGCCTCCCCATCTACTTGTCTGTCTGTGATTCAGACACTGTCTTAGTTACTTCTCTTCTGCTATGACAAAATAGTGTCCAAAAGCCACCTGGGAAGATTCATTTATTTTACTTACACTTCCAGGTCATACTCCATCACTGAGGAAGTCAGGACAGGAACTCAAACAGGACAGGAACCTGAGGCAGGAGCTGATACAGAGGCCATGGAGGAATGCTGCTTACTGGATTGCTCCTTATGGCTTGCTCAGCTTGCTTTCTTATAGAACCAGCCTAGGAATAGCACTACCCATAAAGGGCTAGACCTTCCCCCATCAATCAACAATAGAGAAAATGACCTAAAGGCTTGTCTATAGCTGAACTCATGGAAGCATTTTCTCAACTGAGGTTCCCTCTTCTCAGATGACTCCAGCTTTTGTCAAGTTGACATAAAATCAGCTGCCACAGACACTAATTCACAGTCTTGCTGACCATCTGCTATGGCCTCTTTCCTCAACATCTCAGCTAATGATCTGTAAGTATCAGTTCAACACTCAGACAGAGGAACAGAAGTCCACTGTCAATTGTATTTATTTTAATTTAAAAAAAAGCTACATTCTTCTCTTTACTGATAAAGCAAGCTATTTTAAGATACCATTTTCCAAATAAAACAACAGAAGGAGGCATAAAAAAAGGGTCTAAATTTAGGTCATAATACAAATAGTTGATTCCCAGCAAATGGTACATTCAATTCTGTTTCAATTTTCAACAGATATATTTGGGCCTTGAAGCCTACACCCTGCCCAGTCTTCCCCATTGTGGGGGTCAGAGAACACTGGACTCAATCCATCTTCCTGTGTATTGGCTTTGCCCCAGGTTTTCTGCTACCCTCAGCAATGGGAACACACTTCTCTTAATTGATCAGCTATAGAGAGTCCATTCTGGGAAGAGACTTCTATCCTGGGCCTGTATTTATGATCCCGCCAGTGACATCTGACTGCCCAGTCACAGGCGGCTTTAGTTGCTGCCCAGTAGGCTCACCCAACCATGTAACTCCAATGTCAACTGGAAAGGACTAGTGAGGGTCAAAGTCTGGGGACCATACCTTCTCAGAGGGCTTTGTCATGAAGGAAAAGAGAAATCCAGAGGGGAGAATTAGAAGAGGGCTGAAGACTAGGGATGCAGAGATGGAAAAAGCAAACAGCTTTTCGGGGAGGATAGACGGTGGGATGTAAGAGCCTACAGGAGGACCCATGCTTTTCTGGGAGTTTCTGTAGCCTTGAGATGCATAGAACTTTAACATGATGCAACTGAAAGAAAATCCACACAGGGAAGCACTCAGCCCTTCCTCTGTTATCTGTCACAATAATATTTCAATCATTAGAACTGAACTAAATACAGATCTAATTTACCAAATAATGTTTTAATGACAATGCCAGTGGCACCCAGCGGCGCTCCAATTTATGCATAACTGCAAGATAAATTACATCTTTCGACTTGCAGAAAAAGATGTCTAATTAGGGAGGTTTTCAAATATAAAGAATCATCACGGTGAGGCATGCAATCGTGTTGAATCTTGTTGCTACAGTCACTCATTATGATATGAAATGTTACTGTTTAATAAACTGCTATATGAGGCGTGGTCCCAGTAGCACCTAAAAATGGTCTATGACAGCAAGATACTTCAGAAGGACTTAGCCAGCGTCCATGGGCTTCTTCAGATGCAGCCACAAACTGTTTTTGCCACAAAACATATTTAGTCAAATTCTAGTTTTCTAGCTAGCTTCAGATTAGGGTTAGTATAAAGGTAAGATATTTAGGACTTTAGCAAAGCCACCTTAAGGGTTGTTTCAAAGATGCTACAAGATAAAATCACATTAAAAAAACCAAACCAAACCAAACAAGCAAAAACCAAAAATCTGTGGCCACTAGATGTACCCAGAGGAAAAGAGAAAATAGCTAGAATTCTGCAACTTTGTACAAATAAGGGCAAAACTGAGATGGGGGTTAGAGTAGGTGGGCACAGATATGAAAGACCCAAGGAAAATGGCAGCTGAGTCTTGCTAACTGTCTCCTGATTGGACAGGAAGTTAGACATAAGGGACCGAAGGACATTGAGCCCTGTCTTGGTTGCTATATCTCTGACAGTCAAACTGTTTTTCTGTGTCGAAGCATGCCTGAAACTGCAGTTACAGTCTTCCTCCTACATCAGAAAATGACACCAGGGCACTTTTCCAATTCTGGCCCAAGTGCACTAGCAAAAGGTTCCTGACATAAAGAGATTGTGAGTTCATCGTAACATTGTGGGTTCATGGTAACATATCATTTGCAGTGTAGTTTTGACCTTCTTTGTTAGCTTTTCAAGAGGATCATGGAAATAAATATCCTAAAATGGAAAGCTAGCCCACACTGATTAAGGGTTGGGACTTAAGGAATATACTACCCACCTCATAAATATTCATAAGAGTCTCCTCCAAAAACCACAGCATAGGACCCAATGGCCTGTTAACCATCCTTCTCCAGGACCACCCGCCACAGTCTCCCTAGATTTGATTTGATTTAGTAAATAAACTTCTGTTGAAACAGTCACTGTCTCTGCCTCTCAGCTACATTCTTTCTAGAAGACAAGGATGAAGGAGAAACCTTCATTCATTAGCAAAATGAACCAGAATTCAAGCCAAGAAGCTCATTGGGTCCTGCAGGCTGGACAGGAATTGGCAAATGGACCAACTCCTCCAAGAATAGGTCAGAACCAGCACCACACAGAGCCCTGAGATGAAATGCCACACAGAATGTGTTGCAGGCTGGTCATGTGACAGCTGACAGACACAGAGGGGAGCAGGAGAGCACTGAGCAGGGTGCAAAGACATCTAGACAGAGATCCCAAGACAGGAGGGTTTGTGGAGGCGGAATGGAGGCTGGCAGAGGGCTAGTAGGGAAAACTTTGGAAGACTGGTACAGTATTTTCTGATTACATGAGGTAATCACGTAATTCCCAAGAACTGGAATAAGAATTAAGAAAGTTGGGTTGGAGAGATCATGAGGAGTAAAGATGCTGTTCAGCAGGCAGGGGTTTGCAGATCTGGGTGATTCCAGCACTATGACTTTCATAAAAGCATTCACTGTCCAGGGAACCCATAGGACTTTTCAGATATCCTCTAACTATATTTGTGAATGGAAATATTGCTAATGTATTAATAAAAACACAACAGCAAAGATCTGGCAATGCAGCTAAGGTTTGGCATGCATGACATATTTGGTTTCCATTTCCAGGACCCAAGACAAAACAAACTGGTCGGACTGACAGTCCAGGGTTGGGGGGGAGCTCCTGCCAT
The DNA here is from genome assembly GCA_021653895.1 of Mastomys natalensis. Classification (NCBI taxonomy): domain Eukaryota; kingdom Metazoa; phylum Chordata; class Mammalia; order Rodentia; family Muridae; genus Mastomys; species Mastomys natalensis. The sequence continues at coordinate 896,749 of JAJTUV010001115.1, forward strand.
GCAAGCCCAGTGACCTGAATTTGATCCTCAGAATCCATGTTAAAATCCATGGCCAGATGTAGTAGCTCACATCTCCAACCCCAGCATGCCCAAGGCAAGAAGGAAGGTATTAAAAAAAATATATCAGGCAGGGGTTTGTGGGTCAGCTAGCCTGAACCATGCAACTCAGCAGCAGAACTGACTCTGCTGCCACAAGGCAGAAGGAGAGAATCAAATCCCTAAGGCATGTTGTGACCCACCACATAAAATAGATAGAAATGAAAATGGTTTCAAAATCCTCCAGAGCTGGGAACTGCTTGTAGAAAATGCAAAGTGCACGGTTAACAGTTAACTATCTATGCAACCTGCTTTAGTTTTGACTTTCTTTTCCTTGTGAATTTAATGTTCCACTTACTTATGATTCATGAAGGCCAGACACCATAGAGAGAAGGAGCAGTGATCCAGTCAGAACCAGCTTCCATGGTACAGGGCTTGTGCTCCATCCAGAGAGGCCAGGGTGGAGAAGAACTCTGAAATACTCTGAGGAGAGGTTGAGAAGTCTAGGCTCTCCTGGGGTTGGCTCATCACACTGATCCAAGCTTTCCACAGAGGGGTAGCTAAAGTCTGGAACCCCTAATTTCTACCACACTCGCTTGCATTGTTCATTCGGGGTTTATTTCTTCATTGGCTCCTTCGCTTGTATTTCTGTTCCTCTCCCTGTTCATGCTGGCTCTGTTAAGTCAGTTATTCATCTGTAGCCACACACGGTGCAGGGAATGAAGATACAGTGCTCTTGTCACAGCTCAGCTGTGGAGTCAGGGACCTTAGGAGGTTGATGAGCATTTGATGGGTCAGGATGCAGGTGCCACAGGCACACTGAACCAGAACCAGTCTGCAGCAGACCGAGCCCAGCAGGGATAGAAGACTCTCTCCCGGATCTGCAAATTCAACTACATCTAAGATACACCGTGCATACACACACATCCCCATGGATCTAGTGCTGAGCACTATGGAGAAGACAGGCTGTGTGCACAGGGGTGGGTGAGGATCACCAGTGGAGGAGGTGGCAGACCTTGGGACCTGGAGCCCCTGGGGCATGAGGAAGGGTAAGGAAGCACATTCCAAGCACAGGGGAGAAATCTCAGATATTTCCAGAAACTGCCAAGGGGCCACAGCTAGAACACAGGACAGTATCAGAAAAGCAAACAGCTTGGCAAACCTACAGGCCAAGGATAACGCTTTCACTTTTTTCCTACATGAGAGAAGGTACTGTGCTGACGGGGTCTTATCTGTGACTTTAATGAGGCTCATTTGGACCCTTACTCCCATAAAGGGGTTTGCTGTAAGTAAAGGCTAGCCCATGCTCTGAATGCTGCAGCTGACTGCCACGCCTCACACAGAGCAGACGCTGCTCAGATCCCGGCTGCTCTGCAGATTGGGAGATGGTGAGCAGACACATGGAGGTGCCGTGAGGATGGAGATGAAAGAAGAACTGGGGGAATCTCACGTGCACATTTGTCAGGTGAGGTAAAGGCCCTACTGTGCACCCACGCCTCTGGGCTATATTATCTGTGCAGCTCTAATCCATGCTTTCCCTTTACAGCATTGCTAATTAAGTGATTTCCACCCAGCTTGTGTCAAAGTCCGCCAACCCCTTCCTCAAGACGTACCCTGGCATCTTCTGCATTGTTGGGATGAGGTCTCACTTTCCAGCACAGGCCTGCCTTCCAAATTAAATCCCACAATGAAGATTGGGAATTAATTTACAGTTGGCTACACCCTGCCAAGTTCTCCTCCTGGGGGCTGTTCCATTTATACCCCCGTTAGCAAAGCAGAAGAGTATCTCTGTCCCTATGGCCTCACGAAAAGACTGTGTTATCTAGCTTGTGGGGAATTTGCCCAAACTTATAGGTAAAATTCAGTATTTCCATGCTGTCCCTGAAATTTCTGGTCCCATAGGAAGTCTGCAGTGTTCACATGGTTAAGGTCTTCGACGTTTCCTTTCTCCGTGAGGTCTAGGTTCAGTTTTGTTTTGGATATTTGTGGCCGTTTTTTTTTTTTTTTTTTTTTTTAATTTAGTTAGTTATTTAAATCACATCGTAATTTACTTATTCACACAGGGGTTATAAACACAAAAGGGCAGGATGTGGGGAAGGGAATGACACTGGAGCAAAGGTGTTCAGGGGGAGTACAGATACCTTTCAGAACAGGGGTATCAGCTGGGTGTAGGTTCAGGGGACAGGTCACTATGACTCTGCCTATGATTGATGATATGACTTGTCCTTATTTAAGTTGGTACTGTCCACTGAGGCTGCCTATTTATAAGACCTATGACTACTTGGGCTGATAAATTTCCACAGAAACTGCCTGTTTACAATAGCTTATAGCCTGCTGTTTCAGTGTTTTTCCACAGAGACCCAAGACTTTGTGTTAGCATGCATGTATGTCAGGCCTATTGCTGATTTTAGGCCTATGGCGGATTTTAGGCCTTTAGTGTATAAGCAGGGCTTTTCCTGACATCTCCTCCCTTCTCTAAGAATAGAAGGGCCTTGGCAATTCTATTCTTGCAGAGGCGGGGATAGAGGCCTGACCTACAATAATTGAAGGGGACCTTGTAATGGCTCCAGTTCTCCTGTCGTTGTCCAGTGAGGCATGAGGGCCATTCCCATCCAGATGTCTTTTTCCTGGAGAGGGGATACTTTTGACATCAACCCCTATGCAGTCAGGCTTGTCCCTCAGGGAACCCAGATAGATATTTTTAAGTTTTATTTATATTCCCTTGCAGTGCTTAGCCTCGCAGCCTAAGCAAGAATTCAGATCACCAGTCAGAGAGGGTTCTGGGTAGCCTCTCTGCTTGGTCTAGGGGCGGAAGTCCCCTCTTTTAGGTTGGGTGGAGATAGGTTTGAGGAACACCCTGGATAAAGTAACAACCTCATCTTGATCTCGTGGTCCTCCATAGCTAACTTAGGATAATGTATCTGAATAGGTTTTGCTACCAAATTATCTATCTGTTGTATCACAAAGTTAGTCAGCCTATTTAAGGCCTGGGACCAAAAGAAATCAGCAAAAATAACCCAATTAATGGTCCCAAGATGGGAGGAAGTAGGGTTGACAACCATGGAGAGGTTGAAAATCAGTCCTTGTACCAGCTTTCATCTTTCTCTTTCCCTTCTCTCTCTCTCTCTCTCTCTCTCTCTCTCTCTCTCTTTCTTTCTCTTTCTCTCTCTGTCTTTTCTCCGGGCCTTCTCTGACCTTTTTCATGTTCTCTTTAACCATCCCTGTCTTGTCTATGTAAAAGCAACATTCTTCTTTAAGGGCTGTATGCAGTCAAGAGCTGTACACAGTCTTTTCTATTGTAGAAGAGTAAATCAAGTCCAATAAAGTCCTTTGCAATTTTTGGAGATCATTTCAGACATCGAAACGAGGGATTTCTTCAGATTAGTGATGTCAATCTCTAGCTGTTTGGTGTTCTTGTCAATGGCCCATCAAGGGTCTGAGTAGTATAAGTTTGGAGGCCAGCATCAGGATTAGAGCTTCTATCAGCAGACATCGCAGGTGTTTCATTTTTACCTGGAAAGGAAAAAGAGGGGAATTCTCAGGGAGATTTCTCTTCCCTGGAGGCCAATTGTTATTCATCTTATTTATAGTTGGGCCTGGCATTGTGGGGGTATCTTTTTATTTCATTAAACTTTTTGGCAGCCATTTAGCTGTGCCTTCTGTGGTATCAAACAGGCATATCAGTCCTCAGCCCCATATGAGAACTGGGTCCGGGCCATTCCATTTAAGGGTAAGAGGGTCCTTCCACAAAGCTATGGCATAGTCTTTATTGGTCACAGCGATGCCAGAGGCAGTCAGCAGCAGATTTGCCTTGAGCTTTCAGTTTTAGAGAGTTAAAAGTAAACAAGGCATGATGGAGATTGTTTCAGGGGACTCTTTCTGGGGGAAACAGTTCCCCCTCTTTTATTTTTAAAAACACATTTTTCAGAGTTCTTGTAAGATCTGGGCAGACGCTCCAGCAGCCAGCAGCTGCTCCTTTGTGGCCGTTTTCTAATACATTCCTAGGAAGCATGACCTGTTTGTGATCTAGGAAATATTATGTTTATTATGCTTTTGGGTTTGTTTGCTCTTCGAAAAAAAAAGTTCTATTTATTTGTTTAGTCATGCAAAAGTTTTTTTTTTTTTTTACTTTGATATAATCTCATTTATTCTGATTTTTATAGCTGCAAAGAATGTTATGTGAGTGTGTAAAAAGAAAAGGGGGAAGTTCCTGCATCTAGTTTAGAAAGATCTCCAAATGAAATGCCAGCAGGAAAACGCAAAGCACTGGTTAACCCCTTCCCTGCTAAGCCGAGAGAAGGATCGGATATTTGCTCTTCCTTTCAGATGTCTTCATGATGGAACCACTATGGACTATTTTACATGTCAACTTGGGCAGGCTATGATGCCCAACTACTCGGATATAGAATCATCTAAATGTAGTTATGGTGGTACTCTTTAGATTTGGTTAACATCTACAGGAAGATTATGTAAAGTAGATCTTGCTCCAAAATATGTGGGCCTCATCTAACAAGTTGGCAGCTCTAAAATCAAAGACTGGGATTCCCCAAAGTAAAACCAATTTCTTTCTGGACTATGGCCGGGGGTGGGGTGGAGGGCCCCTCTGAGTTCCAGCCTGCTGCCCTGTGGAACTCAGGCTCTGCTGCTATTTGAGCCTGTGTCTGTAGCTCACAGGTGCTTTACACATATCACCATGGCCATAGTGTTCTCCCTTCTGCTGTCTGCCTCTGTCTCTGTGCCTGCCTCTCCCTCTACGTCTGTGCTTTAGAGAACCATGAGTAATTAGGGAATCTTACTATTTCCCCATAAAGAAATGAATCAAGTAATTAGGTGTGAGAGGGATGGTGTTAGAGTGGCAGAGGTAGGAATTCTCTATTTAAGTGTTGCTATATTTAGATTTTTTTTTTTTTTCTGGTTCCAGGAATCAAACCCAAGGCCTCAGGCAAACTCAGCACACACTCAATCACTGAGCCAAACCTCCAGCTCCGTACTTAGAAATGTGAAACCATGTAACCACCTACTCAAGACAGAAAAAAAAGGAGTAAAAATAACTTTCAGGTATAAAATAAATTCTATGTAGAGTAAGAAGCAAAGGTTATGTGTTTCTTATAAGAAATGATTCAAGTTTATTCTGATGAATTCTCAGGGGAAAAAAATGGGTTTTTCTTTGTTGCTTATTGACAGATGGGAGCAAACCCAGTCCCTCACACATGCTTAGCAAGCGCTCCACCATGACCTGCACCCCGGCCCATAGAATACACATGTAGCAGTTCTGTATCATGTTTGTACCATATTTAAAATATATAGGATAGTCAAGAATCCTGGTGTCTCCTAAAGACATAAGCTTTGTTCCTATTCCCAGCCCCAAGTCAGACACACATACTGTGTGTATGTGGATTTCTCACAGGGCCACTGCTCTCTGAGGCCCCCAGAAATTGGGGGTCACTTTCTCAGGAACTGTATACATATGCATCCGTATGCAAGGATCTGGGGCAGTCCAAGGTGATTTGAGCGTGGGTGTTACTATGTAGTTCCACCTGACCTGTAACTGCTATGTAGACCAGGCTAGCATTGTACTCCCAGAGATCTGCCTGCCTCTGCCTCTGCCTCCTTAGAGCCAAGAGTAAAGGGTTGCATCACCACACACATAAACTGACATTTTTAAAGACAATTTTAAGTGACCAATAAGATTAAGAGCAAAGCGCATGAAAACGTTCGCCCCATGAAAACGTTCACCCTGGGTACAAACCATTTTCCAGAAGCCTCCATCCTACTAATCTATGCAACCCCATTTGTTTGTAGTGATATCCCTGCCTGTTAGAAAGAGTGTCAGCATTAAGTCACATGCTTCCTTACTTTCATCAGAGGGGCTTTGACAGACAGGCTCCCAAGGAGCATTCTCCTGCAGTGACTCACTGTTGCTTACGACACCAGGCTCTCAGGGCTGTGTGGATGACTACTGAGCTATACAAGCCCAGAGTAGGACAGTTCTACAAGCTACTGCCTCAGGCAACAAAACTAGTTCACCAAGGGTGGAGAGCAGAGGTTCTTCCGATAAGCTGAGAATTCTGAGCCCACGGGAATATACACAGTGCCCATACAGAGAGCCTGTTCCCAACTGGCCACACACATTGTCCACAGAGCAGCCTGGTGCTTGTGGATAATGGAGTCTGCACAAAAGCATGTGCTAAAAGGATAATCCATCTACTAAAAACACACTGGAAAGAAACTACATTAGTGGCCTCTGAGAGCCCGGGAGGTCACATGGAGAGGAGTGTGGTCTATTAAACACAGAGACACCCTACGTCTTGGTTTGCTCTCTGTTGCTGTGATAAACAGCACACCAAAAACAACTTGGAGAGGAAAGGGTTTATTTTAGCTTACAACTCTAAAGTCATAGTCTGTCACTTCGAGAAGTCAGGGCAGGAAATGAAGCACATGGGCCATTGAGAAACCCTATTTACCGGCCTTATTGATTGGCCTGCTCCATTATATAACTCAGTACCACCTGTCCAGAGGTTGCACTGTCGAAAGTAAGCATAGCACATCAATAGTCGATTAAGAAAATGCAACAAATAATTAAAATATAAAAGAAAATTCCCCTACAGACTTGCCTATAGGTCAATCTAAATGAGGTGATTTCTCCATTGAGATTCCCTGTTATGAAATACATCCAAGTTTGTGTTGAGTTGCCAGAAACCAAGACACCCTACATACATGCTGATGCCACAGAGATACATGTACACACACACACACACACAAGACTCTGCCATATAATGACAGATACTCATGTAACAATGTATTTACCACATACACAGCTTCTTGAAGATACCTACACATAGCACAGGCATAGAAAAACACCTACAGCACAAACATATATACACAGTGCACATAAACTCATAGCACATAGACATTCAAACACAGCACACAGGTATAAGCACACACATACACATTTAGACAGGCACACACAGCCCCAGGAGCTTATAAGAATCCACACCTGAGGGGCTTGCTCAGCAGAGTGTGGCTGGGAGGGGGCTGGGGCTGAAGAAATAAAGGCTTAGCCCTTGGGTGGTAGAGCCAGGGTTGAGAGCATCTGACCTCAGGTCCACACCCTTTCTGCCTCTAGTGACAAGCCCCTCTGCACTCAACCAGGGAAAGAGGACCAGTGGGCAAAGTCCTTGTTGGTACACAGAGTAAGACATGTCAGGTATGTGCCCACAAGCATATCGTGAACTGAGATTCCTGGGTTGGGGAAGCCACAGCTCACCTGTGTTAAAGAGCCTGCCAGGCTGATTGGTGAGAACGTCTATGATTGTAAAGTTGGAATGTTGCAGATGACGAGAAAGAGGGATGCGCTTGGCACCACTTAGCCCCCCGAACAGTACTAATTGCCCACATTCACGTGTGACCTAAAATTTTTTTTTAACTATCAAATGCAATTGTTTTTGTAATGCACTAACAAACCCTAGCTACCACCAACCCAAAAGCTAAGAATTTAACCATCAGACAGTACCTGAAGCCTATAACACAAACGTCTTTGCTCTGTTGTAGCCTGCCTACCTCATGTTCCCACCAAATTATTTTAAGAGTGTCTCAGTTTATGACTTTTTGTTCCATGTCACAAACTTAGGAACCAAATTCCTACCATTTTAGAACATGATATTTAGGGAAACCTGAATTGTGTTCCTGAGGTTTGACCACTCAAATTTGTCTTCAGAATAAATCATTTCTTTCATTCTTTAAAGCAAGAGTGTTTTTTTTTTTTTTTATCAATAATATAAAGACAGTCAGACACACAGCACACATACACACACACCCTTCCAGGTACACATACCCCACACAAGCAGCCCTTTCTGGCGTGCCTTTAGCAGAGGATTTATCCTTGTACACACATACCTGTGCTGGCTCTGCCAGCTACAGGATTCAGTTACCTCTGTGGACATTGTGTGTTGCTTAGGAACACACTCTCTGCCCGTGTGCCATGTGTTCTCTGTGTGCCCAGAGTTCTCTGTGGTAGACCTCCTATCTGAGGACCCTGTCCCTCTGGCTGATTCCAGGGACAGGTCTGGGTATCCTGTACAAGTCCAGATCATTCAAGTTCCAGCCCATATGAGTATCCTCACTAATGCCCTTCAGAGAATCTTCCAGCATCCTGGCTCTCTCTCCCTGCTTCCTTGTCTCCAGCTCTGGTTTCTGGTAATGGAAAACCAACATGAGTGTGGGGAGTTTCTTACGGCACTACAAACTCCAGGTCCCAGCTTTGCTGTCACCTCACCTGCCCCTCTGGAAGTGCATGCCACTGTCCTTGGACTGCACATGCCCTGGTGATGCAGACTCATGATGGCAGCTGAATTCCTCAGTAGAGACTGGACTGAGCACTTTATTATAAACTATTTAAATTATCATGACAGCCATTTGAATCACCATGGTGATGGCCAGTTTTCAAATGGGGAAATGGAGACACAGAGAGTGAATAACTTTTGGAGGTTTGCCCAGCTGCTAAGCAACAGAACTAGGGTCCAATTCAGGCAAGTGCCTCAAGAGCAGAAAGGCACAGCAGAGAAGGAAAGAAAGGCATGATGGGAGCTTTGGAGGTTCAAGGTAAACAGAAATCAAGGAATAGGAGAACAGCCAGGCAAAGGCGAAGATAAAACTAAAAAGAAAAAGCAATAATAAACAGATGTCTGTGACCAAAGCCCAGGGAAGAAGCCAGTAGGAAACAGGAAAATCGCTTGTTCCTGGGGACATTCTGAGAGAGAGAAAGAGAGAGAGAGAGAGAGAGAGAGAGAGAGAGAGAGAGAGAGAGAGAGAGAGAGAGAGAGAGAGAAGCCACCAGTGGAGCCCCTCTGTTTCAGGGCTATAGCTTCTATTTACAGCTTCTTTCTCCACACACCCTGCCCCAAGATGGCAGCAGAGAGCAGCTAGAGCAAAGGGAGCTGCAGACAGAGTAGGACCTCCCTTTACTAGGGCAGTCACAGTCAGTCTGCTAGTATCCACTTCTTTCTATAAATTAAGCCCATTAAATAAAATGTTTGCGCTAACTACATTCTTCGTTATTTTATGGATCGGCTCCATGAAAGGGCATCTTCCTTTAGCTTTAAGTATTCCTCTCTGCCAACGTCCAAATTCATTTCACTTTCCTATCATCTCTGGTCATGGCTTCCAAGCTTCTGAATAAGCAAAGATTTGTGATGAGGTTATTGAGAGATTTCCCTTTCTCTTTTATGAATGAGGTGTTGTGATATTCAGAAAATGCTCTCATTTTGTAGATTCTTGGCAATAAAGAGGGGCAGAGGACCTTAAGTGAAATCTGATCTGATCTAGTCTGTTCCCGACTATCTGGGCAAACCTGAGAATTTTAAGCCACAAGTTAAGAGTGCTACTTTACTTCCAATTGTGTGAATAACTAGTTATTTGCAGGTCATAGAAACGTTTGGAGCCAATTGAGGCTGACCTGACATAAACAGCCATCTAAAATGCCCTTAAGATGCCCTGGTTAAATGTAGCCTGAAGTTCATGCTTGCTGATCTTAGATTTCTATTAGAGGAGGAGGAAGAGAAGGAGGAGGAGGGAGCGGGTAGAGGGAGAAGAAGAATTATTGCTGTTGTGGCTGGTGTGGCCTTATACTGAAACACTCTTGCACCTGTGATGGGGCCATGTCTTGATAAACTTGTAGCAACTGAAAATACCATAGGCTGCAAATGAACCAAATGTAGCTAACCTACCAAGCATCGTAACAAACACAGTGCTCAGCTCAGTACCTCTCCAGTGACAAGCAGGTGACTGGGAGAGCAGATTCCTGCCACTGTCCAGATTGCCTAGAAAAGCCAGGACTTCCCATGTTTATACAGGAATTAACGCTGGCTTCTTCTAAATGTCTATCTCCTTCACATCAGAGAAAAGCTGAAAAGTCACCAAATCGAACCTTGATAGTAAGGAACCCTGGTTTTGGTTTCTTAATTTTTAAGTTTCCATTGCTTTCCTGTTTTACACAGGGTCGTTACTATATATTTACATGCAACATACATAAACACCAAGAAACATGTGTTGCAACAGACCTGCGACATAAGTCACCCCACCACAATATAATCAGTTTTTTTTGTTGTTATTTGTACACTTTATAATAACTTTTCAAACAGATGGGAGATGCTATCTCTTGGTTCTGAGTTGAATTTCTCTACTAATTAGTGGTGTTGATCTCTCTTCTTCCTCTTCCTCTTCTTCTTCTTCTCCATCTCCCTCTCCCTCTCCTTTTTCTTCTTCATGTTTTTGGGTTTTGAGATTATAATATCATTACATCATTTCTCCTTTCTCACCTCTAAATCCTCTCTTATACTTCCTCCATTCTCTTCAAAATCACGACTCCTTTTCTGTAATAATTGTTACATGTGTGTATTCCTAAATACATAAACACAACCTGCTCAATCTGTTGATGTTATTGTGTGTTGTGTGGTGTGTGTGTGTGTGTGTGTGTGTGTGTGTATTCATTACTGACTGTTTTGTTATTGGATAGCCAACTGGTGTGCTGTTCCCTGGGGAAGACTATTTTCCCAGCATGTGGACTCCCCCATTTACATCAGCACATTTATTGTTTTTGTCCCTGTTCAGGTCTAGTTTAGGAAGCCATGTTGGTGAGACTTTATCAGTGTAGTTCTGACACTTCCAGGAGACAACCTCCTAGCAAACTCCCTGTTCCTTTGGCTCTCACAATCTTTTGGTCCTCCTCTTTTCCAATAATCCTGAAGTCTTAGATACAGGAGTTGTGTTGTAATGTATCAGTTGGGACTGGGCTGCATGACTCTACATTTTGATTGATTGTGGCTTTCTATAATAGTTTCTGTCTATTGCAAACAGAAGTTTTCATGATGAGAGGTGATGACTACACTTGTCTGTAGGTGTAAGGACAGATGGTTTAGTAAAGTGACAGTTGTGGGTTCTCCTCCAAAATCCCTGACTGCATTAGCCCTGGGGGCAGTTGGCTAGGTTTCCAGTGCCAGGCACAATCTTTATCATAAGTATCATAAAAGATCTGAATATGTGAGCTCAGCATGCAGAACAACCAGTTGTTCAATGGGGCCTGGACTACATATAAAAAATTCAAGACTAGCCTGGGGTATGTTGCAAGACCTTGCCTCAAAAACAAAACAAAACAAAAAAACCCCTAAGGGTTAGCACATGGGTATCAGTGGTAGAGCTTTCGTAGCGATGCACAAGGCACTGGGTTCCATACTAGAAACATGTGCTTAGAAACAGAGAAAAGGAATGTACTAGGAGAACACATTATTATGATACCTATCATAATGAATTATTATGTACATATACACATACATATACATACATGTATACACACACACATATACACACCTGCAACTAGAAAGAACCAGGGAGTCAGAGGAGTTAACACCGGGGCTTATTAGATATCTCAAATATCAGCAATAGACACATGGCAGGCTGGTTTTGCACAGTGGTGTACAGGCTGTGTGATTGGTTAGGCAAAGATAAACCTGACTTTTAATTTCTGTCTTTCATCACAAAGCATTAATGGAAGAATGCTATGGGGGAAGCAAACTTCTAGCTCTCTGCCATGTGTGGGGGAAGCACAAAGCACACCGTCTGCATTTACAGGAGGCACAGAATGGGATGGATGGAGAAGACAGGTTTCTGAATCAGGGTCTAAGAGGTTGGTGGGCTTCTTAGGGGAAACTGTCAGGAGTCAAATGCCCCATCTTGTGCCTGTAGGTTATGAGCTCTGAATTCATCTATTTAGCCCCCAAATAAACATCTGAGTGTATCTTCCATGTCTCAGTTTGGGGGTGCAGCAGGAATGACCCTGGTGAGTGAACCTCAAAGAGTGAGTGAATAAACAAACCAGAGTAATAAGGGTGTGGCTGTGATTTGGGTAAGCATCCCTCAAAGGTCACTGTGTTAAAGACATGGTCCCTAAGTGGTGCCACTAGGATCTTGAAGAGGCAGAGGGAAGTGAGAGAGCTTTAGGTCCCTCAGAAGTATGCCCTCAAAAGGACTGTGAGACCTGCCTGTCTCCTCTCTAAGAAGCAGTGGCTTCTTAGATGAAGACATGACACGTTCCTACTATGATACATTCATAAGTAGCTTGTGTCGATTATTGCACTATAGTGACACAAAGCTAATACAGGTGGGACGTGGAGGAAATCAAAGAAAGATAAAGCCCAGAGGAGGAAGGGTGATTCTCAGTGGAGAGGGCCTCAGTAAATGCTGATACTTTAAAAAAAAAACTTAAAGTTGAGGGTAGTGAGTATAGCTATCTTGAGAGAGAAGGTTCTAGACTCTGTGAACAGGGAGGAGGGGTGTGGCTGGATCTTGGTGATAAGGGGAGTCAGGTAGAGTATGGCAGGTAGAGAGATGGTGACACATTGAACGGACTGACTCTTGCAATGTGGGAATGGGGGTCTTTGGAGAGTTTCCAACATAGGAATGACCAATTTGGAATGAACTTGGAAAAGGGCTTTGTTTTCACACAAAGTAACACAGAGAAACAACATCATGTAGCTTCTGTAGTGTGTCTCACAGCTGCCCACACCTGGGTAAAAACCTAGCCCAACAGAAAACTGCCTGAGGCTACAGAGAAGAATTCACACAAGAATTCAGAGACAGTGATTCCAGCCATGAGGTATCATGAGAGTAAAACGTTGTAGTTCAAGTTCTGCATTGGGCAAGAACCTAATCCACATCAAAGTCTCCTAACTTTAATGGCCAGAAGGAAAACTTAGTGGTAATTTTTAAAAATGCACATATATGTGAACTTTGATCTGAATTCTAATCAAATAATTTAACATGGGTCGACAAGAACATTCAGTGTTGTCCCATACCTAATTTGAGGGCTTCATCTCAAGTTTAACTCATCAAGGATGAAGGTGGGAGGAGAAGGCCGCTATGGTGGGAGCTGCTTAGCCAATGAGGTTGCTTGATCTTACATGCATAGCTGATGGGCTGACTGGGGTTAGCCTTACTTCACAATCTGCCTTCCCTCACCTTCCAGCAGGTTCCTGATATCTTCATATATACACAGCACTGCCTCTGCCCTAAAAAAATCTGCCCCCACCAAGAAGTGCAATGCCCCCCCACTGTGCCACGCTCAGGGGCATCACGATGCACAAAAAGCAAAGCAGTGACTTCTACCCCCGCAACAGATGGAGGGAAATCAGAAGGAAGCTTTATGTTTACACGACTGCAAAGACAAAACAAAGTCAGGATGCGGAATCCAGATTGTTCGCAAATCCACTAAAAGAAACAGCCTAATCAGGACAGATATAAGTTCTATTGTATGTTAAGTTGGCATCAATCACGAATACATACATTTTGGCTTGGGGAGTGCCATACATGGCATACTGGCAAGCCAGACTGTAAACTAACAATATAAATGATACCACGAATTAGAAACATCTCTAAGCTGCCAGAAAGAAGGAGAAGGCAGTGTTTTGGCTTCCAGTAGGAAAAATTCAGCAACAAGGCAGGGGATTCCCCAGGAGCTGGGGGGTATAGCACACAGACAGCACACTGAGCTGTTAGTGCTTCTCATGTTTGCAGACAGTGAAAGCATTTACCTGAGACCAGAGATACCTCTGCTTAAGGGCCCCTCATACTGTGAAATACAAATGCTGCCGTCAAAGCTATAAACCACACAGTGATTTCTACTATTTCTTAAAGTAAAATTTATCTACATAGTTGAGGTCTGCTGCCCAGCAAGGAACAGCAGAGTCTCAGCTTGACTCAGACATTTGAATAGGTATTGCTCTATTTGAATCTGTTTCTTGGGATGAAATTGGCTCTTTAAATTATTCATTAAAACTAAGCATTTCATCTAAATTTTCAAATATATTGACACAATATTTCTGATATTTTGCTGTGCTGATATTTGATATTTGATCATTTGCTGATTATCACATCTAAAACATCTATATTGTTTTCCCTTTTCATCATTTTATCTAATAATAAGATATTCACACAGTGATGACTATGCTCAAAGAATGTTGTTTCTTTGATTGTTTCCATTGTTCTTAGATTTTTAATTCATTACTAGTCTTTTGTCTTTACTTCAATCACTTTTTTTGTGGATTTATGCATTTACTTTCATTAACAATAATAAACAGAAATTTAAATTCATCTCTCGTGTTAGTAAAGCTGGAAAATTCACCTTGGAGACTGAAAAACAAAAGAAAACACAACAAAAATCCTCTGAAACTCCCCCAGAGTCTATACTGCTTCCTACTACTGTGTTTGAGATAGCAAATTCATCAGCGTTTCTCATGTAGCCGGCAGACAGGACTCAAGAACTCTTGGGAGAGTGGCATTTGCTTAGTTAGGATCTAAGAGTGTATATGACATGAATGTGCACCCCAAGAAAGAAACAAAGAGTTAAACATAGGGTGCTGGACTTTTCTGAAGGAAACGGAGGAGGAGTGGATCTCGGAGAGAAGGGAGGTGGGCAGGAGGGTCTGGGAGAAGAGGAGGGAGGGGAGCTGCAGTAGTATGAGAAAAGAATAAATAAAATAAAAGAGAATGATAACAATGAAAAACAACAATAACTACAAAAATAGGGGTTGGAGAGACAGCTTAATAAATTCTAGCTCCAGGAGACCTGCCAACATCTCCTGGACTTCATGGGCATTGGCATGCATGCATGGCTACATGTGCCGCACATGCATATTTTGTGTGCGTACTTGTGTACATACATGCATGTGTGTGTAGGGGGGGTGCATGGTACACAAATAAGTAAATAAATACACATAGGTCATCTTTTTAAAGTTAAAATGACTAAGGATAAGAGGTTAGCAGCAGCATCAACAACCAAGATTAGTTAGTTAGCCTTAGTTACTATATGGTAGTAATATTTTCAGCATTTTGAAATTTGATCTTCAGATGACCTCTCAGGGAAGGATAGATGGTGCTATCACCATCACTGGCACCTTACAGTCAGCAACCCTGAGGAATGAGGATGGCGAGCGCTAGTGCAGTTAAACAGGCTGCAGATCACAAACAGCCAAGCCCACACTGGATGGTCTCAGGTTTCCCTGAACAGGAGTTTCCCACCATTGACACAGCAGTCTGGGCACCTACTAGCTGCACAATTCTGCTCCTGAGAGAGCATCTCAGATCCTTTGATCCAGGAGTTGACACGCTATCTTCTCCGCTTCTTTCCTAGGGATCTTTTCCTGACACTTGTCAGTGTGTGTCACCAGCTCATTCATCATCCGACAGATGTAGTAACTCATCATCTTGCCACTTGTGAGCGTATCCGTCCCCAATCCTCTATCCTGGAGTTGACATTCTGATGCCTGCCTGCTTGGCTACTGCAGCCAAACTGGTTCTCCTTAGGGGTGTCTGCTATCATCTCATTTACCAAATGATATCCTACTCTTTTGTTTATTAAGTTCCCCTTTTGATATCTTAGATTTTTTTTTTTTTTTTTTCTACTTCTTGTCCCCTTGGAGCAACCGTTTGGTCCATTTGGTGACAATCATGGGGCATCACTACTGTTTCATTTTAATGGCTTTCACATCCCATTATCCAAGATACATCAACAGTGGAATCCCAGATCTTGTTTCTGTAGAGTAAGCCATACAGATTTTTTGTGATAAAATGACTTAGAACACATGTAAAGGTAATACTTAAGATGTATTCCCTATGGCATATGAATACTTATGTTCCTTAAACTGCATACTTCCTCTCATAGGGCTGTAAACTTAGAAAAGAAACAAGATTTTTTTTTTTAAAAAAATCACAATACAATATTTTCGGAGAACTTTGTGTGTGTGTATGTGCACTGTGTTATCTTCAATGTACAAAATAGAAACACAGTGTGGTTTTTTGTTTGTTTTTGTTTTGTTTTGGTGATGGAAAGGAGTCTCTTTGCTCTCCTATTACTCAGGACATTTGATGGAATGTAGTTCATAGAAATGGTATAACGTACTACAGAGCAGAGGTCATGTGTAGCACCATATGAAATTTGTGTTTCTGCACTGAAGTGATAGGACCTACCTAGACAGGCTTATGTTTGCAGGTAGGTGGGTGATTTTGTATTGTGTATGTGAAGCTGTGTGTGTGCCTCTGTATGTTTGTATATGCATGCATACACACATGCATATGAATGTTCTTACAGAGTTTTTGTGCACATGAAGCTCTTGTGCATGCAAGCAACACTGGCCATGCTTACTGTACTAACAGTCCCCTGTACTCAACACTGAGTGACGAGGGATTTCATGAGAAATTTTGACAGATCTGAAAGACTTCCAGATAATTGGCTGAACACTATTTCTGGATGTGGTTGAGCTATTTTCAGGAGAGGTTAACATTTAAGTCAGTGGACTAAGTAAAGGAGATCCACCTTCTTTCATGGGGAAGGTAGGGCAGGATCTAACCCATTTGGGTCCAGAATAGAATAAAAAGGCAGAGGAAGGGAGAATCTGTCTTCTTGAGTGTGGACATCCATTTTCTCCTGTCCTGGTTCTCTGGCCTCCAGATTACAGGATTTATATGCTCCCCTTAGGTTTTCATATCTTCAAACTCTGGCTTAACGGTACCACTAGATCTTCTGGATCTTTCCACAGATGTCAAATTGTAGAAGCACCTGCCTCCATGATCTTGTAAACGATAACATCTCTCTACTGATATATTAAATAGATACTCCATTGGTTCCTTTTCTTAGAAGAACCCTAACCCATTTTGAAGTTCCTTTCAAAATGTATATAAAGATACACACATACAAACCAAATAGCAAACACACACCACCTAAATAAGGCCTTTCTATAACAAACTGGAGGCATGTTCCAAAATACTAAGGGCTGCCATTGGTTGACTCTAAGATATTTTCATGATAGCAAAGAAATCCTTGAATAATTTTGATGACTCATTCGATGATAAAAGGACATTTCTTCCATGAAACTGCAGTGACTCTCAAAGACAGAAAGGGAAGAGATGGAAATAGCTGCTATCCAGAAGGAAAAGCAACAAGGCAGGAAAGGACTTCTCAAGAGCAGAGAAGACAGTCCCAATTAAAATCTGTGTTGCAAATAGTAAAAGGCAGGCCAGACACTTCCACCAATTAAAATTAAAGTGCTTTCTGTAGCGTGGAATGTTACATTTCCCCAGTTTTTTTAGCTTCATGTTTTCTCTCCAGATCTACCATACATCCCTTTCAGCTGTGTGGAAACTGGTCTCCGTAGACTCAGATTCCCTGTCTCCTATGGGAGCTCATGTGTGAATACACCGTCAGTGTCCCTTTGAGCCCTTAAGGAAACATTATTACAGCCCTGTGCCTCCGCCAAGGCAGAGCCACTGTGTCTTTACGTCCTTTTTATAAGCTGTGGTTCTGGGTCATAATTTTAGTTTTTTTTTAAGAGTTCCACACCTTTAAAAATAGTTTAGAGCCACTGGTGATAAAGAATTCAAGCATTCCTGAAAATACAAAAAGGACAGGAAGTGCATGAAAAGAGAGAGAAATGTCACACGTGGAAGATGAGAAGCAGAGACTTGAAGAGCCAATCAGAGTTTTCCAGGGAGAACCCAGAGCAAACATTCTGCTCTCATTACAAAATGAAACTGCCTTGGCCTCAGGATTTTCTCAAATTACTAATGCCAGAAAACCTGATTACTAAAGAGCCTAACCAAATTGCTCTTTATGTTAAAGTGACATATGGCTGCTTTGTTTAGACTCAATGGCTTATATATGCATATATCTACCCAATGAGATGAATGGAAGTTCATATTTGCAAGAGAGTTACAGTCAGTCATGGAGCAACTGGTGGGAGAGTGAGACCTGGGCTCAGTAAGAAGGTCCTGGAAACCTGAGATGGCTCCTGATGTCAACCTGACAGGACCTAGAATCACTTAGGAGAGAATCCTCTGGACACACCTGGGAGGGATTATCTAGATTAAGGTTAGCCTCCAAGGAAGGCTTCGAGGGATTATCTTGATTAATTGAGTTGGAGACCCAGTTCTTGAGTCAGGATCCTGAACTGTATGAAAGAAAGCAAGCCAGCTGAGCACTAACATGCATCCCTCTCCAGACCGTGACGCGATCAGCTGTCTCAAGCTCACGCTACCTTGACTCCTCCCACCATGAGAGATAGCACCCTTAAACTGTGAGTTAAAAATGAGTCCATTCTCCCTTAAATTGCTTCGGTTGGGATATTTTATCACAGCGACAGCAAAAGAAACTCAGACAAGATGTTTTCATAATTTGAATCTCTATACAAAATTGAAATATAGGAAAGGTAAACACAGATAGAATTAAAAAAATGCCAACTTACTCATTTTTCATGTGGATATCTTTAAACTGGTGCCTTCCAGAGAACGCCTTACCTATGATGCAATGCTTTCTATTCTAATGGTGATGGGGGAAGGGTCACTAAAGCATTAACTTTTGCTGAAAAAAAAATCACTGAATATATTTTAAACAACCACATCTTATTCTCCTGTGGGGATAGTTTTATCTTTGGCCCTGGTAATTTCATAAATGAAAGACTGAAAATAAGTTATAAAATTAGAAGATAGACCATAAAAGGTATCATTGATAAAGCAGTTAAAAATAAGATGCATCGACAGGCAAGTCCTCCTCAGAGAAATCATTGCTTTGTAGGAAGCTTAAATAAATGAAAAAAATACAGTATTCCATGGTAAAAACCACTCAGCATTATGAAGACTTACATGTCTGTCACAGATCCATGTGTCAGAGAGTATAATCCTCTCTGACACACAGGGTGACTGGGAGATGGTAAAACCTTTCAGGGGTGGAACCTGGTGAGAGATGCTTAGGTCACTGGGACTCACTCGTCAGAGTAGGACCCCTCCCCTTTCCCTTTTTGTACACCCTTCAGATGACATGGTTCACTATATAATCCTCTCATCATGACACATTGCCTCATCCAAAGTGATGGAGCCAACCAATCAAGGATTGAATTCTCTGGACCACTAAGTCACATCAACCTGTTCTTTCTAGAGGTTGGTTATCTCAGATACTTTGCTATAGTGACAGGAGGCTGACTACCACACTCCCTAAGTGACAGACATAACATAGATCCAATAAAATTCAAGGAAGGATTTTTCATAGCATCTAAAATGCTGCTCCTAAATCCTCCATGAAGAACAAAGGGCTAAGACAGTCAAGACAATATTGGAGGAAAACATTCTAAAGACCAGATCTGTGTTTGGTGAGGAGAACAAAGATGTAGGAAAGCCACAGTCACTCTGCACCTAACATCTTCCGGCATCTATCAGACAATACTGTGTATGTAAACCTCCTTCCGTCAACTTCAGTCAGTTCTCGGCTGCTAACACACAATCTGAGCACCAAAACGAAGTTGAGCCTTGTGCTCATCCCTAATCGGGATTTTTATGTTTCGATGAAATACTTAAGCCTACAGCAATTTGATTCACACACAGAAAAATCAGAATACAGGATGATGCACTACCACTGTGACTTACTGGATAGCAGGAGATTACTCAGGGATCAAAGATAACCACAAGAGTGATAGTCTTCATTAAGAGAAGCTGGGCAGTAGAAAGAAAATTTGATAAGTAATAGCTTATGTGGTCCACAGTGTTCAAATCTGCATAAGTAGAAACCACTCCTCAGAACTGCATATTAAATTCACTTTCAATTAATATGGTTCAGCATTTTATTCTGATGATTTGTATGCTTGGTGATACTTTTAAAATTAACTGTGCCATGGACAGACAGATCACATACTTCCCAGCTGTAATAATTCTCCTAATGCTATATCTTTACAACAGTAATTACCTTCTTTCTGAAAGAATACGCGTTTTGAATCTCATGACACTTCATCTATTACTTTTCCTATATTAGAGCTACCTCAGCGTATTACATTTTTTTCCCCTTAACGACTTTTTTCTATTAGGAGACCACAAAGGCCCCAGGGCAAAGGAAGTGCATTAGGAAGGGGAAGCATTTTAGCAGAGTTGAGATTTCTAAGGTGCACACCAGACCACTCTTGCCAAGAACAAACTCAACAGCAGATCTTTTACTTCCTGTCAATCTTGACATACATTTCAAAAGAAAAGGCTATGAAGCTCACCATTAATGTAGCAAGTTAAATTGCCAGCACAGGGGCTGGAGAGATGGCATGGTGGTTAAGAGAACTGGCTCTGCTCTTCCAGGAGGCCTGGGTTTGACTCTCAGCATCAACCTGGTGGTCACAATTTATACCTGTAACTCCTGGGGCTAGAGTTATATGATGCCTTCTTCTGGCCTCTGTGGGTACGAGATACGCATGTGGTATACAGACATACTCACAGGCAAAAACCCACAACACCACACACACACACACACACACACACACACTATCTATCTATCTATCTATCTTATCTATCTATCTATCTGTCACTCAACTGGGGAAAAGATTGCCTATATAGTAAGACACAAAACAACATTCCGCTGGTCACAGATTTTCACATTCTTCTCTGAGGAGTCACCCTAATTCACTCTCCCCTCAGCTGGTTCACTAGCTGGCTCAACCAGTTGGACAAAGAGGAATCCATTTGGCCTAGCAGCTAGCTTTTTCATTTGCTAACCATGAACATCAAGTGCTCATTTACTGGGAGGACAAAATGCCTTCATAACCAAAGACCTACTTACTGGAACACTTCCTAGAAGCTACTGCATGGTGGGAGTGAGCCTTCTGGGGTTCCTGATATCAGAAGTGCTCAAGCATAGCCAGAGGGCTACAGCAAAGCTGTAGAAAGGATCCAAGAGCCAGCCAGAGTGCCTTCATTGCTATGCTCTCTCAAGAGCTTTGACAGCTGCTTTTACCCCAGACCCTCCACCCTGTGCTTTTCCTGCTTCCTGGATTTTGTTTGTTCTGCTCTGTTGAACCCACAGGAAGTGTCCTCCGATCCACCTGCCCACACACCACCTATCAGGGCTGATACTCAACATCATTGTCACCAAAAGGTTCGGTGTGCACCCACCTTCTCTATGTCAATCCCAGAGGAAATGGAGGAACAGGATGGACCACAGACCCCTGGAGACGAGATGAGACCAACTACCCATGCTGTGGTAGTTACTGTCCCAGGGCTATAGCCAATTATGAGTGTAGACGGCCACCTTTTTCACATCTAATGGATCCTGGTCTTGAAAAACTGTGGTGGGCTCTGTACAAAAGCCTCCTTTTATCTTATATGTATATAATTCACCCTTGAGTAAGTAAGTTCTAATGTACCATAGTTTCTTCACACTCTACTTACACAACCAGCCCTTCACAGCTGAAGGTTCTGCAGCAGCAGATTCAAAAAGCTATGGATTAAAAATATTTGGGTGGGAAAATTGCTTCTATACAAACGCAAACTCTTTTCCTTGTTGTTATTCTTTAAGCAATACAGTCTAACTATTTACCTCCTATTTACATTGTATTTTGTATTATAAGTTTTCTAGAAATGATTTACAGTTTATCAGAGAATAATTTGTACGTAAACATTATTCCACTTTAATATAAGGGACCTAAGTATCCACTTATTTTGAAATCTACAGGGAGTCCTGAAATCGATCTTCCACAGATATGAGGGATGACTATAATACTATTTTAATATTTTATAGCTTGCTGTGGGTTGGATAAGTGCCCTCAAAGACCCATGTGTTGAAAGCTTGGTCCCCTAGTCTGTAGTGCTTCCAGGAGGCAGACCTTTGAGCAGGTAAGGCCTAGTGGGAAGGAAGTTAAACCGCTGGGGTTATACCCTTGAAAGGACCCAGTCCCCGTGGGCGCTCTTTGCCCCCATCCTCTCTGACTTTCTCTCTGTACTTCTCATCTGGAGCTTGCTCTACCACAAACTTTTATTAGGGTTGTTCTGTCTTCCACAGGCCCAAAGGCAATAGAGCCAAACCATCACAGATGGAACCCTCTAAAATTCCAAGCCAAAATATATATTTCCTCCTTTAAAATCATCTAAGGTAGCCAGGCGGTGGTGGCGCACACCTTTAATCCCAGCACTTGGGAGGCAGAGGCAGGTGGATTTCTGAGTTCAAGGCCTGCCTGGTCTACAGAGTGAGTTCCAGGACAGCCAGGGCTATACAGAGAAACCCTGTCTCGAAAAACCAAAAAAAAAATAAATAAATAAAATAAAAAAAAATAAAAATCATCTAAGGTATTTTGTTACAGTGGTGGGAGACTGACTTATACATTCCCAGTTCACATCACTTCCTTATCTACAACTCAAACTTCTTGAAGGCAAGAATCATCTCTCATGCTTCTCATTTCCAATCCATCACACAGCACAGGGCTTTGCACAAAGTATTTCATTGTCTATGGGATGCTGTGGCTTAGGAGGCTCAGTTCCACTACCTGGTATTTCTGAGAACTACTGTGAGGTGACTGTCTTTCACTATACAGACAGAACAGACTGTGAGAAATTGTATCCCATGGTCACAAAGCACAAGATCAGTGCCAAAGCACACCAAGACACACGCAGCCCACACTGTAGCCCTGATAAACTCGATCAGTGCCAAAGCACACCAAGACACATGCAGCCTACACTGTAGCAGCTGATAAACTCTTCTCTGTTGGAAACTTGTTTAAACTTTATTGATGCTCACTGTAGGGGCCTAAGCTGATTACTTATCAAGGTCTTGGGATCCAGATATACAACTCAGTCTACATTAACCAATGGGTACAAATTACATTAAAGCAGTCACCAATATAAAGATGAATACTCAAGTGTAGCGGGTGGTTCTGACGCTTTGATTGGGAATCTGTGTTTACTGACGTTGAAGATCCTTGCCCCCTATTGGTTTTTGGTTTATCAATAAAGATGCCATCAGCCAGTGGCTGAGCACAGGGTGGGATGCACGGTAGGATGCAGAGAGAATTGAGAGGACTGGAGAGAGAAGAAAGGGATGCAGTAGCAACAGGAAAAAGGCCAACCAGCCAAGCGAGTTTCCAGGGAAGTGGCCTCTGGGGTAACAGGAAGATTTAGAAGTACCCAGTCATTGAGTTGGCCATGGCATTTAAAAAAATAACTGGTGTATGTGTGTGTGTGTGTATGTGTGTGTGTTTTTTCTATTCGTAGATCTGAGATAGCTCCTGGGCAGGTGCACACGTGCCAAGAACACTAAACAGAGTAGACAAAACTACCTGTTACATCTCAGGATATGAGACCTCATTCCAGGGCTCCTGAGTTCCCAGAGGGTCCACCTCTTCAGCACTGTTTCTATGGAGGTCACCACCTATGTTTTAGTGGGAATGGTGTTAACATTCTCCAACAGGGCCATGGAAATAATTAATTCTTTCTGAGAATGTTCTCGACAGCACTTAGAAGCAACAATCAAGAAAAGCCTATTACAACTGTTTCCCTGTGAATTTTAAGATTATGCATTTAACTCATTGTGATGTTGAATGCATAATTACCTTATCAAAAATCTCTGTCAACCTTGTATATAATCTGCTCCTCGTCTCTTGCCAAAAGTTAAGTATTAGTACATTTCTAACTAAAAACATGCCTGGTGGATCAAAATAAAGCAGCTTATACGTCTCACTAAAGTCATTTAAGAAACTCTAGATCACTGTCAGCTTCACTAAAAAGGAGTGTTTTCCCGTGGCAACTTTTAATTTCATGCAGTGTCTTAGTTTTTTGCTTTGTTTTTCCTGTCATTATTGTGATGAGATATCTGGGCCAAAGAAACTTAAAGAAGAAAAGGAGTATTTTACCTCAGGGCTTGAAGTAGCTAGATCCTATCTTCAATCAGAAGAGGGATATAATGGATGTATGCATACTAGTGCTCAGCTCAATTCCCCCACTTTCATACAGTCCAAGGAAAGCTGCCTAGGGAATGGTGCCACCAACAGTGGATAGATTCTCCCATGTTAATTAGCACAGGCAAGACATGCCTAGGGACCCATCTCTTAGGAGATTCTAATTTCTTTAATATTGTCAATCAACACTCATCATCACACACAGCCTTGAATGGCCTGCTTAAATCTGTTTTCTAGCTACTCTTTCCTTGTTAACATGTCTTACTGCTAGCAATTTAAAGGGAACAGGGACTGAAGCAATAGCTCAGTGGCCAAAAGCACTTGCTATGCATGCTTGAAGACTTGAGTTCATATCTCCAGCACCTTCATAAAAACTTTGACAAGTATGCATGCACCTGTAGCTCTGGCACTGTGAAGAATGGAGACAAGATTGCTAGGACTTGCTGGCTATCCGTCTAGCTCTGTATTCAGTAAGAAACTCCATCTCATGGGAAGAAGGTTACAGTAAGTGATGGAGCTTTATGTTCTTCTAGGCCTCTGAACATACAGATTACTCATCACATATACCACATACATGAAATACACACAAACAGGAAGTGAACACACGTGTATGCATCACATACACGAAACACACAAAAACAGGATGCACTGAGATCTGCTTTTATAAACAACATGAGCATTTTAGATACTTAAACAGCTTTGCTTGAAAAGTAAAATTCCTTACAGCTTCAAAGACCTGTATGAGTAAGTATATGTACACCTTATTTCCTTCTCTCCAACAATTAACCCATGGAGATTCATCTTTAATGTGACCAAGCAAAATATACTCACTTAAGAAGAGGTTCTGCTCTTTCCTGACTATAAGAAACTCCCAAAGTGGATTCATAATGAATTTCCTGAATAATGACTTCAAACAGATTTACATTAAATATATTAACCTTTACCTCACCTATATTTTAATAGCATATTAAAGTTATATTTGAGATCAATTCATGGCTTAGAAAGAAAGCCCCACAGGCTTTCTAGAACTCATATTAAAGGTTAAAGTGATTCATAATTTTTTTCCCCCACAGAATCTGGTCAGACATATGACTTTGTAGTATGACTAGGGTTGAATTTCTGATGGGCACAGCAGGAATCATTCCTGTTGGTACAGAAATTCAAAGGCACTTTTAGAAAGAAGATAATGTATGCAGCCCAGGGTTTTAAGCCTTCTTATGTTAAAAAATGATCAGCATAGCAATGGAAAGAGAGAAATATAAAAACACTAATTCTGGATGAAGTTCATCTATCATGCACCTCCCATTCCTCGGCATTTGTGTGTTTTGTTAAATACTGCAGTTGTAGAAAATAAAAGCAACAGAATCCCGCTGAATAGAGGGACAGGCAAAGCCATTTCTCTTCATCTGTGGGTTCCTAATAAACTCCAGATCATGACAAGAACTAGTCACTGCGGTTAGTCACAAATACTAAGGTTGTTTGTCCCAGTCTAGTGATCTACTGCTTCCATTCCAGGATGACACTAGCAAGCTGTAGTGACTTAAAAGAAGCTAGTCAGTGGGTATAACAGTACTCAGATACTGATGTCTCTTTGTGCCACACAGGTAGGTTTATCAGGGACAAAAAGTAACCTTGAGCCTAAGAATTATCTCAACACTGCCCAAATTAATGTAAAACTCTGCAAATTATGTTGGTGGCAATCAACAGCTCCCTGATTTGACTTAAGTCCCACTCAACCAAGGGAAATCATGCCTAGTACTGAAAACCTAGCCAGCTTCCCAGGGCTAGTGAACTCATGCACCTTAGGAAAGAATCTATGACTGCCACTGTGCTAGCCTGGTATAATTCCTTACTATAATTCTAAATGCTATGCTCATGCCACAGGTAGTATAGCTGCTACCTTTCATTAAAGAAGCCTGTTTTTGTAGCAAATGAAAACCAGAAAACCACAACTGGACATGATGCAAGAATTAACAGACACAGAAAGCTCAGGACCAAACACATCTATCACGCTCTAGCATCTAAGGCTTTGAGAACATCATGGAGGGGGGAGGGGCAGAAAGATGATAAGAGCCAGAACTCAAGAAGCCTGCTGTGAAACAGTTTCTGCTAGAAATGGCTGCATAGGAAGATCTGAACAACGGCAGGACCAATGGACATGTTAATGTGGAAGGGGGACAATGTCTTAGGATTCAGCCCCGAGGAAAAAACTATAGGAAATTAATGACTTCTGGGAAAATGAGAATCAGCTTATGTCAAGGATGAGCGCCCTTGTAGGTTGTCTAATGTAAAGTGGACATCCTTGAAACCATATGAACACACACACACACACACACACAACACACACACACACACACCTCACCATATGTGCCAAAAATAAAGAAAAAGAGGCTATCAGCTTGAGTGGGAGGAATGGGAGGGGTTTGAGTGAAGGTTGCTGGGAGGGGCTAGAGGGAGAGGGAAGAGAGGGAAAGCTGTTTCAATTTAAAAAATCTCTAAAAAAGAGAGAGGGAAAAGAAAAGAAAGATAAGCACGAAAAATGAAAACCCTCTCTCTATGTGATAGCTCCTAATCAAAACAAAACTGAAAGAATCCTTGGCCCCACATGTATTTTTCAAGTCTGATATGCTGTGGCCTCAGTCTGAGCTAGGGTCTGAATTATACCTTAGTGAGCTAATAAAAGGAGGGGGACTTTTGGCTACATTAGGGACTCTGATTTTAAACCAGTTTGCACTGGTTGGAACCACACCTACATCTACCTGCTGTATACCTGTCCCATGCCTCAGTTTCTCTTCAGATGGGACAACAGGGGTGCCTCACTGGGTACCGTAAGAACTAAACAGAAGAAGTATGTGAACAGCTCTCAGCCCACACCCTGTGGCATACCCACCTTGTCACAGCAGTCACACTGAAGTGATGGGATTGCGTGGCTGTGGGTTCTACCCATTCAACTCCCCTTCGGTACAACTGTACCCCCAGCCTTCCCCCACCCATCTTGAATGCAGAAACAGCTGAGTAGGAGCTACCAACTGATCCTGAATTTTCTTTATTATTAGTCATTTCAAATAAACTGAATGCATCCTAGTTTGGGGGTATATCTTTGCAAATGTCTATAATTTAAAGCATCTTCCCAAATTTAATTTTATAATTAAGGTCCATAGCAAAATTTAGCGGGGAGACCTGAAACTTCCCCTATATTACCTCTCTCATCAAATGCACACCCTCCTTGCTACCAACATCCCCCACCAGGAAGGCACATTAGTTATAATCAGGAACCCCACTGATGCATAATTAAGACTCCAAATCTAGGACTTACATTGGGAGCCACTCTTGGTGTTAAGCATTCTGTGGTTCAGACACATGTGTAATGGTGTGTATTCACATTTACAGTAGCAACAAAAGCATTTCCGTGCCCTCGGACACTGTTCTGCCTAGTTATCTCTTTTCTGTAAACTTCTGATTACTGACCTTCTCCACTCCGTGTAACTTCCCATCCTTTGATCTTCTCCACTGAGTGCCTCCTTTCTGTATGCACCTGCTAATTTATCCATCCTACTGAAGGATAGAAGAGACTGAACTTTTAACCTACCATCTGAAACTCTGATTTTTAAATACCTTAAGAACACCAAAGAACTTGCAGTATTTCTGAAAGCCACTATGAGTGTCTTTCTCCTACAGAAGAACATAGAAAAATAGTGTATAAATGGTGCTTCTAGCATGTTCCACAACATAGACACTTGATGTTATGGTCTCCACACCTTCCTAACTACTGTCACCTTTGTTGACTATTTCTATGTAAGATACAGGAGCCAGAATCCTAGCACCTGACAGCAGCCCCCAAGCCTGGAGACCTGCAGTAAATTCCAGCATTCATTCTAAAATTCTGAATGAATGCCATTGGTACATTTTAGGGACATGGTAGCTTAAGAGCCATTGAGGAATTCTTCAGTGACTTCTGGGCCTTCTGGGCTTGCTTGGTTAATAATGATTAATACACAGAATGAATTATTTAAACTGGGGTATTCTGATTGTATTTATTAAGGTCTAATTTACAGAAAAGAAAATTTAATTATTTCAATTGAACAGTTGGTGAATCTTAACAAACACAGATAGCTATGTAGATGCCACCAGAATGAAAGAATAGAATGTTCCAGAGAACCCACAAGTTCCCCCATGCCCCTTTGCTGTCAGCCTCTTCCCAAGCCTAAAGCCCTAGACAAGTAGCAGCTACTGTTCATCACCAGAATCCTGACAACATGGTCTTTTATGTTTGGTTTCCTTTCCTTTTCTCTTTTCTCCTTTCTTTTCTTTCTGTCTTTCTTTGAAAGTGACCCACTGCACAACCCAGGCTGATCTTGATATTGCAGTCTCCCAAGAACTAGGATGACAAGCATTTGCTATCACAACAGGTCTGGCTTCTTTAGCCTCTTTCTTTTGGGATTTATCCATGTTGTGTATAGCAATACAGTGACCTCTTCAGCCTCAGCAGTGTTCTATCAGAACCTAGAGAAATCAAACTAGTACTGACATGGAAGCCTCATCTTTATTGGCTAGCCTCTTAGTTCTGAAGGTGCTATGCATACTACCAAAGGGGAAAAGTCATCAATCTAGTGCAGGTGTGACCCCTATATGTACAAAGTAACAACTGACCTGGAAGGACATGCCAACTGGTGCAAAGGAGGCTGGAATGTCATGAAAGCAATCGAGCACTTTCTGAATGAATCTAAGGTCTCCTTCACAGGAGTGATCCATACCTGTTACTGTCACTGGGCCAAGAACCTATAGTTGGATAAGTCACAGGTCCTAGGAGAGAACCTACTAATATTGTTCTGCTAAATGGACGTAGGACTAAAACAACCCCTATTGACCTGGATTATGCCCATTGATTGAGACGTTTTTCAGCCTGTATCAGAAGCTTCTATTTGCAATAGATGATGATAAACACAGAGACCCACAACTAGTCAAGGTATAGATGAGTAAGAAACTACAGAATGCCCATCTATAAATGAAATGTGTGTGTGTGTGTGTGTGTGTGTGTGTGTGTATGAAAAGTCTTCCTTTATGTGATAGCTTCTAATCAAAACAAAAGCCTGAAAGAATTCTTGGTTCCACATTTATTTTTCAAGTCTGATATGCTGTATATATACATATATGCACACACACACCACATCATATGGCATATCAACAATATATATATGTATGTTGTATGTATATACACACACATACGCACATACATATATTCTCCTTCAAAGGCTCAACAATCATTGTGAAGAGGAGTCCAAAGAAACCAAGAGCCAAAGGTGGTGGATGACTACAGGGAAGCAGTATTTTGCTACAGATACCAACTCAAGCAGATGTGACAGGATGCACAACCTCTGTAAGCTCAAGCCAGACAAAGTCCCAGCATTAAGAGGGGAAGGGATGAAGTCAAGAAGCTATTGGCAGATCTTAGCTGCTGGGAGTAGGACGGTCAGGTCGTTCTCTAAAGTGTAGACCTTGATGAACTGACTGCACTGCAGTAGAAGCCCACACATCCAAACTATTTGAACACTATTTAAAAAGGCCTTGATGTGGGGTCGGGGACTATAGACACAACACTGTGTGGGAAGGGATAGAGAGGGAACCTGGGAAGAATTGGGGAGGGAAGGTGAATATAATCAAACATACTGTAGGAGAGTCTCAAAGAACTATTTTTAAGACATAAAAAATACAATGTAACAAATATTGCTACATGTGCTACATTCACATACTCCCAGAGGATAAAGAACTGTGTTCAACATGTTCCATTGACACCCTAGAACAACAGGTGGGACTTATTAGGGGATACCAAGAGAACAGAACTCTATGCAGTAAGAGAATGACCTTTCCAGACATACCATCCACTGGTGAACCTGACATACTTCACTTCTCACCTCACTAACTGACAGCTCTGAAAGTGTGGGAAAAAAACACGTGCGTGGGGGGTCCCAGGTACCGGGGCCCGTGGGTAGTGGCCGCAGGGGCCTGCGGAGGAGTCTAGGAGGCTTTCCTGTGAGCAGGTTCCCACATACAGAGAAAGTCCAGGCCCAGAAGACAGTGGACTAAGTTTCCAAGGAGTAGCTTTATAATCCATGATGGGATAGTTGGATCTAGATGTAGTGTGCCCCCCAGAGCCAAGGGAAGCTAACTTATATAGAGGGTGGGAAGGAGGAAGGACCAGGGAGGAATAACTTAATTATCTAGCCCCCCCTATTAATATGAAATCTCTTGAGCAGAGGCCTGTTAGTCAGCCCTCTACCTGTGTCTTATGGACTGACAGTACAGGTTAAATGGAGAGGAGACTGTGTGTCAGGCCCTGGGTTCTGGGGTCGTGGCCAAACACCTGCAGTCTTGGGGTCCCAGGCCCATGCTAACCCAAGATGCCCTTCTACAGCCCGACAGAAAGGGGTTTTCCAGGGTGACATTAGGACAAACAGCAAACCTGAAAACTCATTGCTGCATAAAAGGAAGCAAATTCCCAGACACGTTCCTAGGATCAATTTGCTGGGAACTCTAGAAATGATCCAGAATCTGTCAGGCAACTCTGAGATTCCTTTTTCAAAGTAAACAGCTGAATTTTGGGTGGAAAAGTGAACCTTTTGGTTCTATGGCTTGCCCTCCTCCATCCCCCTACTCCATATTAACCTAACAAATCATCAGTTCACATTCCTGGTACAAGTCTAGAAGCCGCCTGAAGGAAGAAGGCAACTACAGCCTGCTTTCAGAGTCACTCCCAAATAACTGCTACCCAAATGGCCACTAGAGGAGTCCTCTGAAGGCCATTCTCAATGGTGATCTGTACTTGACCTTACTTGGAACCCACTCCAGTAATGAAAACTCTGACCCGTGAGGGACAACTGTCACATATATTTATAGGCAAGTATTTTCATACTCTAGTTGCCTACATAGTAGATAATATCCATGGCAGATTCTGTAACCTTTAGGTCCTTTCTATGTCTGTCCCAGTTCCCAAATAATGACAATGAAGCTTATCTATTTATGAATTAATGCTTAAGTCTTAAGCTAGGCTTGTTCCCTCAGCTAGCTCATAACTCAGTTAACCCATTTATATTATTCTATGTCTGCCACATAGCTAGTTACCTTTCCTCAGTTTCATACCTCCAACTTCCTCTAGCAAATCTCCTGTGCCTGACTCTTTGCCTGAGTTCCTATCTCTTCCCGGAAGTCCCACCTTCTACTTCCTGCCTTTGCTATAGGTCGTCAGCTTTTTATTAAACCAATCAAAGGGAGAGGAGTGTTTACAAAATATGATGTATTATATGAATAACAATACCAAAGTCCAGTCTGCACTCAACACTCTGTTGACACAGAAATCAGCATTTGAATAATACAAAGACAATCCACATACAGTGCACAATAATATTATCCCAACAAGATTAGAAGAGACCATCCCAAAAGACTTTTAGTAAAAGCTAGGAGTAAAATGACCCTAAGCTTTTGAAAAGTCCCATCATACTTCTGGGCATACAGTATGCAACCTGGATACATAGAGTTATGTATATGCCCCTGATGGATTTGAGACTGCTCTGAACTATAGCCTCTAAGTCTAAGGTTCATATAAGCAGAAACTAAACACTAAAGCAGATTGTCAACTGCCTGATATTATGTCCAAAGCATGTCCCAGTAGACACACACAGGCCCTCAGCAAAGAGTAGGCATTGGCTGTACATGTTTAAGGGGATTAATGCCCAACCATGATTAGCTAACTACCAGCTTTACTAAGCAGACACTTCAGTAGCATGTATGACAAGGAATCCTACTCTTCAGAATTAGTTAAGAAGTCACTAAACAAGTGACAAAAGCTATAGTAAACAGTATCAACAATAAAATATGGTGAGGGGTAAATTTAATTGCCAAAGGTGACATGTTGTGTTCTTGAAAATGTCTGGTTTGCAACAGGGAGTTATGAAGACATGAAAAGATATCACAAGCATCTTACAGTGGGAAAAGCAGACAGTGTAAACAGTCCCAGAGGAAGGCCAGATGGTGAGCTTAACAACTCAGCTCAGCTCTTCTAAATACACTGAAAAGACCTAAAGGAAATCTTTTTTTTTTTTTTAAATCTTGTTTTAAAAACTAAAGAGTAAAAAAAAAAAACAGTCATGATGTCTAAGTAGAAAAAAAGCAAAAAACAAAAAAGGCTAGAGGTTAGAATAAAGTATCAATTATAGAGCTAAAGAGAACAGAACTCCAAACAAAAATGTCTTCTGAGAAGTTAATAAACAGCAGGACAGGGTGGACCTGAGAGGTAGGCTAATTAACATCATCCCATCTGTACAGACAAGGAAGCAAAGTACAAAGAAACACAACAGACCTTAATCGAGTGGTTCTTAGTCTGTGTGTTGTAACCCCTTTGATAAACTTCTAGCCAGTAAAATATCTATAATACGATTCATAGCAGTAGCAAAATTACAGTTAGGAAGTAGCAATAGAAATAATTTTATGGTAGAGGTCACCACAACATGAGGAACTGAAGTGAGGAGTCACAGCTTCAGGAAGGTTGAGTGCACCTGCCTTAAACAATACACGGGCTACCTCCAAAGAAGCTAAAACACAGAAGACAAGAGTATAGGGAGGGAAGGGGAGAAGAAGAAACAAAGGTTAGAAAAACATTTTTAGAAATTATGGCCCAAACTTCTCAAATTTGATAAAAGACATGTATCTCAAGTAGGTCAAAGTCAAAAGGACTGATGCCTGGACACGTCTTAGGTCAACTGTCAAAAGTTAAAGTCAAAGAGAGATCAAAGAAACAAGAACAAGTGAGTGCTACTCACAAAGGATCCCCAAAAGATCAATAGCTGGTCTCTCACAAATCACACATGATAAAGGGCAGCCAGGGCATATGCAAGACCATAAAATATAAGAGAGAGAGAAAAACCTATGAATCAAGAATTCTATATATAGCAGAACCATCCTTTTAAAAATGAAGGAAGAATTTTTAACCATTCCAAGATAAAAACTAAGAGAATTTGTTATGAGACATATCCTATAACATAAGAAAAAAGAGAAAAGGATAGCATCACACAGAAACATAACTCTTCTTCTCCTATCTGATTGAAAAGACAACCAAGTAAATCAAGAACAGCAAGGTTGGAGTGAGAGGCACACACATGCAAAGATTTAATTTGTATGGAACCAGCATAAAGAAGGAAGCCTGAAGTCACAGAAGGCCAGCTTTTGTATAGTAGTGACATTAAGTTAGTATTCATCTGAAACAGTATGCTATGTATTATGACGTTCATCTTGTTACCTAGATAATAACTAGGAAATCAACACAAAATATATTCTTAAAATAAGACAATTAAAGTAGTATGCTAGAAAATGTCTTTTTAACACAAAAGAAGGCAACAACAGAGAAACAGACAGACAGTTTAATAGACAAGGCACTTAGAAAGAGTAGAGTTTGAGTCAGGATCCTTCCTTATTAGAACTTAGGTTAAGGTGGAAAAATACATTCAATTATGGAGGTATACACTGGCAACATATATTTCTAATACACAACCCAAGTACATAATGTTTATAAGAGACTCATTTTATATTCATCGACACAGAGAAAAACAGCAGAGATGGAATATGAGTTTCTTTGCAAAAGAGTTGGCTTAGTCACCATGAATACAGATAAAATGGTCTCCTGTACCTAAAAGATACCCAAGGCTTACCCACAAACAGTATCCTGAACAAGTTAATGGACAGCCCTACACTGAAATAAAAATGTGTGGTTTGCCTAGGTTTGTAAAAACCTGAGGAACAAATGAACCTTGAAAGGTGGTGGGGTCTCATTCCTTGCTACACACAGGAAGGATCTAGTGAGTTTAAAAAGTATTAATAAATGAGTCCTATAACAGAAATTCAGAGCAGTGTAGAATAGCGTTGGCTAAATGCCCGGGTGTTCTAATGTACAGGCAGGAAGCAGAAACACTGAGAGGTGGGATCACAGCCCAGAAGCATATTCCCTGGGTTTATATCAAGCTTCAGAACTATATATATGACTAGATCTATGTTGGACCATGGAAGGGTTGCCATTGGCCTGGAACCCTGAGATTGAAGGTGGGTGACCACACCCCCAAAACTCAGGCCCCTGACCCCAGTCTCCATTCAACCTAAAACATAAGTCACGTAAGACACAGGTAAGGGGCGTGCCTAAGAGCTCTCTGCCTTAAGATTTGCATATTAATGAGGCCGGGGGGACATAGGTAATTAAGTCTCCTCCCTAGTCCAGCCCCTTTCCAATAAAAGGGAACTCCTCCTGGCTTTTGGGGGGAGGTGTGAGCAACCAGATTCACCATACTCGTCAATAAAACTACTTCATGGAAGCGTGGTCCGAGTGTCTTCTTGGGCCTACTTCTGCGACTCTGCGACCATCTCAACCATGTGGGAACTACAGCTCCGACCCAGGCCACCCGCTCGAGACCTGGGGCGGGGCGCCCGAGTTTAGTCCCACAGATCTAGCTACACTGACACCATCGAGAGGGGGCCCAAGAAATGACCAATGAATATTAACAGTTAATATTTTCATCATCATAGCCATCATCCACCCATGATGAGCACAGTTCCAAGTCACTCTGAACCTCCAAAGGGGACCATGATGGTAGGGAACAAAGGAGAAGGCAGCTTTGCCTGACAGGAAATGAGCTCAGCCGTGGCATCATGAGGTTACATTAGCCCCAAGAACACCTAAGGCAGCTGATGTAGTCATTGTTGGTTTTGACATCACAGATCCCCAAGACTGACTCCTCGTCCTGGGTCAGGCTGATTACAATGTAGTTTAATGGGAGAGACTATGAATTCAACTAAACCTTCCCATCCACCAAACAATCCTAAGAAAGCCACCAACCTACTGTGTGCATTTATCACTCATACATTAGCCCTTCTTCAGGGAGAGAAAAGGATCAGTGAGATGGCTGGCATGGAGACAATAGATATGAGAGGGAAGAAGCTGGGAAGGATAGACTACAAAC
Source organism: Mastomys natalensis (assembly GCA_021653895.1). Classification (NCBI taxonomy): domain Eukaryota; kingdom Metazoa; phylum Chordata; class Mammalia; order Rodentia; family Muridae; genus Mastomys; species Mastomys natalensis. Next base: position 931,520 of record JAJTUV010001115.1, read on the forward strand.
AGACCTGTGGGTTGTGGGTGCGAGTTTCATAAACATGAATGATGTTATGAAAAGGAAAGTCATCCCAGAAGAACAGAAAGTTCTTAGCAAGTTGCATAGCTGTCTGTCAAAATGCAAAGTTCAGCATTGGGGTTAACCAGTAGAATGGGTGTAGTTGTAGCCCAAATCAGCTGTCTGAGAAATAAAAGAGGAACTATACCTAGAAAGAAAGAAAAAGACTAGAAAATGTTAAGGATCCTAGAAAGTCAATTTAGCAGGCAAAATGTCCGCTTGGAATTCAAGAAACAAAGAAAGACAAAGAAAAGATAATGTTTTAAAATTGCAGCAAAATGTCTTTTGAATTATCTAATAAACAAATAATCAGAATGAGTCTAAGTCTCTGCAGTGTGTGGCACCAGATCTGAGGTCAATATATTAATAATTGTAACAGAAAATACCTTTCAATATTATAGTTATCATTTGTCCAGAAATTCATTGATAAAATCAATTATGATGAAAATAAAGGCACAGACATTAGGGAACTTTATACATTTATTCTAAATTTTACTAAAGAGAAAATTGCACAGAAGAAGCCAAAAAGATTACTCACAAAACAAAAGCATGACTTGTTAGAAAGGCTGTCTTATTACATGGATGGCAGTGGCTTCAGGAGGGGCTGATGGGTTCATTCAGTAGCACAGGTATCAGTAAAGACTCAGATCCAGCAGTGGGAAGGAGAAACTCTTCATCCAGGAGAGGAAATCCTAGCATTCAAAAACACCTAGGACAGGGACTACTCATCCTTGGCTACACGAAGAAACATATATAGCCTGAGGTATATAAGATTTTCCCATATAGATTAAAAAAGTAGAAGCAGTAGTAGTAGTAATAATAATAATAATAATAATAATAAAACCTAACAGGGCTGGAGAGGCAGCTCAGCCAGAGAAGGCGCATGCTGCCAAGCCTGAGGCCCTGAGTTTGATCTACAGGGCCCACATGGTAGGAGGAGAGAACTGACTCCTGAGGTACTTCTGACCTCCTCACTTGTGGTGTGACACATGCACATACACCTGTACATGCACAGGCACAGACAGACAGACAGACAGACAGACAGAAGATGTGTCATTAAAAATTAAAAGACAACAGCATTATACAATATTAATCATTTAAAACTAGAAGGCAACCATATATTAAGAAGTCCCACAAACAATGAAACAGTCTCATGAAAATAAGAAGCAGCAATCACAGAGGATCTAGCCAAAAAACCAGATATCTATCACAAAAGGCAACCCCTAAATCCCTATGGTACCATATTGCTACAGACCAGGGCTCTTTAAAATAGATTCATGATGATTTGCAATACATGAGATAATCAATAACTTGTTATGTATAAAAATAGTGCAATCTTGTGGATAGTTTCTTCTGGGGAGGAAGATGAAGGGTTTGTTTTATTTTTAAATTTTAATTTTTTCATGTAATAACCTCTTAATAGTATTACAATTACTACACATAAGATAGGGAGGCAGGATTCAACTCATTGATAGTTTACATGTTTTTTTTTAATTATGTGTCTGTGATTGCACACAAACGCGTTGCCATTAGGATCACGAATGTCACAGGGTGGTCTCTGAGTCTTTTGACAAGTTCTCTAATTAGAACTGTGTGGTCTGGGTACTAACTTGGGATTAGTTTTCTGCAAAGAGAACAAGTCCCTCAATCACAGGAGATACTTCATATGACAAATGACACCAAGTAGGAAAAAAACCTTACCTTGTTATCACTGATCTCACTGGTTTTCAGCATCTGAAAAGGCTCTCATATAGTACCACACCTTACAGCCCACACACAAACACACACGTACACACACACATCCACACACAAACACACACACCCATATCCACACACAATCACATATGCACATTTTCCTTCTACTGATGTCTTTCAAATCATGCTCACAGAGTCTTCTTCCCCAAGTGCTGGTCAGATGCCTGCTGTCCCTTCCTCTCCTCCCTAACAGAGCCTTCTTCCTCCAGTGTGTCACCAGCTTTGCGTTAGATGTCTTGACTCTGCTGGTCAAACCACCAGTCCATGTAGAGGCTCAGAATCATGCAAAGGGACAGACACACTCAGCTAGTAAACAGCTCATGTGTGAGAGTCTCTGAAGGTACCCAACCCTACCATCAGTAGGGTCTCCTACAAACATCCTTCACTGCTTCTTTTTAACCACCATGAGGGCCACTTCCCTTCACAGAAGTCAACTCACTGTGGTTTCGCACTTGACCAATGGCCACCATCATTACCCATAGTATGTCATTGGAATTTCTAGAGATAGATCATTTGAGGCCATTCACCTAAGAATCCTGGGTGACAGCTACTTTCATGTGTCAACATAGCAAGCACATAATTCCCAGCCAGATACTTGGCGGCACACTACTTTGGAGGTTGCTATGATGTTTTAAAGATGAAACAAACATTTAAGTCAATAATCTTTGAACAAAGATGCCTTGCCTAATGTGGTAGGGCTTCAGTCAATCAGATGAAGGCTCTATGAGAAGAAAGGTTGACTTCCTCTAAAGAAAAGGGACCGGCCTGCAGACTCAAGGGACACTTAATCTCCCCTGAGGCTCTAGCATGCATGCTGAGGCTGTAGATGTTGGCCTTGTTAACAATCCCATGAGATTCTATAAAGTAAATACCCTAATAGATGAGCAGGCAGAGATAAGTTAGCTACATCCTGTTTGCTGTGTTTTCTGGGAATCCCTGACTGACACACAGATATGTAGGTATGTAGAGTTTGGTCTTTGTACCCACAGATTCTGCACAGACAAAAGACCATTCTTATAGGAGAGATAACTAGCTACTCATCAAAACATCCTCCCTCCACAATGTGCTGCTGCCTCTGAGAAATGTCTGTCCAGGCAGGCAGCATCTGCAAACGTTCTATGGAGCAAGAATAACCTGGTGACAAGTTCTTACCAGGAGACGTACACATGATGTCCATCACTGGTAGGCCAAAGAGATCCATCCCCACCTCCTATGTGTCTTCACCAAATCCCAGAGAAACCACAAGCACAGGGAATAGGGGGACCCCAAATGTTAAGACCCATGATCTCTGAAACCTTCTGAGGAAAAAGTATCTGCTGAGGGCAGTGTCTGCATTGGCGAGCCAATGGGAGTAAATTTGTACTGCATTGAGTCACTAAAAATCTGAGGTTTGGCACAGCGGCTAGCATTTCCCTAGTGAAGCCCTTCCTCCTCCAGCTGGGGCCTGGGAGGAGATCAATCAAGGCAAGGTGAATGCGAGCACCTTCCAGAGAGCAGCTGGTCCTACACCAATTACCCAGCAGGACTTGGGAACAAGCACTTGGAACACTGCCTCAGCAGGCCCAGATGCTGTCATTCCCTCCTTGCATGAGGCTCCAAAATCTCTCCCCCGGCTTTCCCAGGATACACTTGGGCCACATCCATAAGGCATTTCTCAGGCACCTGAATCCTGACCACCACGTGACGGTCTTCATCCTGTCGCTAGGACAGGAAGTGGAGTAAGGGGTGGTAGGCTGTATCTTTCTACATGTATCTATCCTAAGGGACACAGTTTCCTTTTGTTAGGCATCATAGATCTTAATCTGTCTGTCCTATGGGGGGTATTGAGGAGGAATGGAACAGACTGTCCCTGCATTGCTAAGGACAGCTCAGAAGTTATGGCTGGTCCCCGGCCAGTGTGTGTGCTGCCAACCCATTCTGCTCAGAGCCAGCTTCTTGATCCCTGTGCTGGAGTTGCCATAAGGTCATCCAACCAAGAGAGGGAAGAGCTGGAGGCTAGGATATAGAGGATACAGAAGAAGCAAGAAAGACCAGATGTTTGTTGTTGTTGAACAATGGGTGGAGGGCACATCAGGATTCACTATGCCACCCCTCCTCTCCACTTTCCTGCACATTTGGATTTTTCTAGATTAGAAAATACTAAGGCAATCTGTCCTGTGAACGGAATTATACAGGAGGAGGCTCACTAGCCCCTTGACACTGTTTCAGGATGTCACAGTCACATTCCTGTAGGAAGTATCTTCCACAAACACATTTGTGTTCCCCCTATTTCCATTAATATTTAGAACGCATCATTATCTCTGAGTCCTATCACTTAAAACAAGATTTTAAATAATTGATTAATACAAAAGGAGAACACAACCACACTGCCTTGTTCAGTGCCCATCAAAGTTCTTCTGGTCCTGACACAGACACATCAATATATTAATGCACACACAGAGAAGACCAAGCTACAGATCAATACACACAGAGATGCATGGGGTACTTCTCAGAGGGAAACCCATCAGCCTTCCCCACCCCTGGTGTGGTCCACACCTCCATACCCTGCCCAGTAATGATTCTACTGAAGAAATAATCTTTACCCATGCTGCTTATAAAGTGTACACACACACACATGCACACACAAACAGATCTTAGTGTCTGGAAAAAAGCATCGGCATCCAGACTTTCAAAATGTCTTTGTTTTCTATATGTCCTCAAAGGATGTCACTAAAGCAAAGCATACATTAAGGATGTAAGAGGATGGTCTCAGGAATCACTCAAGGGGTATGCTGGAAAGTACAACATGCCAACGTGCCACAGTACTTGAGAGTCAGCCCATCAGCACACAGCAGACACCATGCCCCACCTCCTGCCAACAGCTGAGTGCTGTCTGCTACTGCCTCTGCTAATCTCAATGCTCTGCAGGTAAAGCACTGTCCAAGGTTACCTGGGCCTCCAGGTGCCACTTACCACAAGCGAGAGAGGCCTCTTCCAGGAGACAACACCAATGAGTCCAGACAGCAGCACCTGGGTAGGAGAGCAGATAGAGGCAGGTGAGAGGGACACTTGGAAATCTTTCAGATCAACTTCAACCTGTTCCACCAAGGGAAGGGCATGTAAAATCTATACAAGAGACAAAGCTACTCCCCATCCACCGTCTAGAGTCAGCCTCCATAACTTAACAGAAACACTGCTTCTCAAGGTCACAGAGAGGTCACCAAATGCTACAAGGCACTATTCTACACTGTCGATCACAGGACTATCCACCAAGCAGATCCCTTCCGTCCAGACTCAGCAGTTCTTATCACTTTCTGTTCTTCCCATTTCCCAAGCTGCTTTCTTCTGCCTCTTTTTAGAGTCCTAATGCCCATCCCAGGTTCTCAAGACCTTTGTCTCCTCTTCCTATGCCAATAGGAAACTAGCTATTATGTGGCCCTTAGAACCTTTCTGTGTTGATGTCTCCTTAGAATCTCAAATTTCCATAATAATGCTCATCTTTCCTGGTTGATCTTGCCTAAATCTCATCCCACCCTTGTATCCAAATAGATCCAGGGCAGGAGGCTCTGGCTTGCTGTGCGAGACAATTATTCAGGAGGCCTTATCATAGATAAGCTATTTGGATATGAGATCCTGAAAAGATGGATCACACCCACATGCGACTGAGGGCTTGGGGCATGTACCAAGGACCCAATTGGATGCCTTGGATGATTTTCCCCTGGGATTCCACAAGGGCCAGCCAGACCTGTGAGGATCATGCTACTGACATAGCTACAAAGTCTGCTTGGTCATTGTCCTAGTTATTGTTCTGTTGCTGTGATTAGACACCATGACTAAAATGACTCTTATTAACTGGAGGCTTGATTACAGGTTTAGAAGGTTAGTCCATGATCATCATGATGAGAAGACAGGCATGGGGCTAGAACAATTAGCTGAGAACTTTCCATCCTAATCCACAGGCAGCAGGCAGGGCAAGGGAGAGAGCGAGGGTGAACAGGTAGGGGGAGGGGGGAGGAATCTTTGGTGATACACCTCCTCCACAAGGCCACACTTCCTATTCCTTCCCAAATGGTCTACCAAGTGATGATTAAGCATTGAAACATATGAGCCTATGTGAGGTCATTCTCACTCAAGTCACCATAGTCACAGAGTGCAGCCCACCTTCAACCCATCTGCAGTCAGCAGAACCAGATCTTAGACCCAGCGGGCACATGAATCCTCCAATCAATATTGACAGTTAACTACAGCCTTTATCCTCCTCCCTGGGCTCTCCAGCAACTGCTTCTTGATATCCTCTAAGTCTGGGGAGGTCCTTGGCTTCTAACTCTCTGGCTTCTGGGCATCTGAGTCTAATTCTTCCAAAGGTCCCTAGAGCCACACACTTGGATTCTATCTCCAAAACCCAAACATCCCCTCAAGGGCCCCTCTGTGAGGCCAGATTCATCACTTTTATATAGACATCATGGTCTCAAGTCACTTTAAAGGTAGATCACAGGGCCCTTTCTCTAGTGGACATCTTGTTACAACCCCTAACTCCGTCTCCTGCTTGACATTTCAAACTCTAACTCCACCCTCTCTTCAGGTTCATTTGAAATTCTCACTGTGCTCACTCTATAGTTCAAGGGTCAGTGAGCGGCACAGCTGGGTTGAGTCTTCCGTATGTTGAGCCATTGGAGTGTTCTTCACCTTCCTCTATGCCCGTGTCTTAGGCTCACCCACTCAGCCCTGCCTACATGATGAACTGGCTGAGAAGAACGAGGCTCTCCCTCCCTATCTCCCTTCACCCTTCTCTTCACATGTACCAACTAAAGTTCCTGTGGGCCATCAACAGGGGAATGTCTGAAAGCCAGGAAGAACCATCACAAGACAAGACCATGCTGGCATCTTGGCTTTGGCCTTTGTAACCTTTAGAACAGTGAGAAAAAACTTTCTATTATCTAAGCCATGGGTTTCTGTATGGTATAGTAGCAATAGCTGATTGATATGGAGTATATGTATCAACATAACAAAATACCTGAGATGCTTAACTTACACAGAGCACAGATAGAGAGTAGGAAGGTAGTTCAGAGGCTAAAATCCATGCTGGGCAGCCAGGAAGATCTGAGTTTGGTCTCTAGTAGCCATGTAAAATATGAACAACTTGGGGACACATGTTTTGTAACTCCAGTACTGAGAGGCAAGGGGAAAGGATATGTGGATCCCTGGACTTCTCTGGCCAGCCAGTCTAGCCAGTTGATGGATTCTAGGTCCAGTGAGAGACCTGATCTCCATAGGGTGAGGTGGAGGGTGATAGAGGTAAATACTTGATGCTGGCCTTTGCCCTCCTCACATGTCTGTGCACCCACACAGACATGTACATGAAAACATGAACCCATGAGCACATACTCATACATATCTCACACACACACACACACACACACACACACACCACTAATGTTTACTTGGGCTCACAATTCTGGAGGTCTCAGTTAATGACTGACTGGCTCTGTTGTCCAGGCCTGTGGTTGAAGATGGTACAGTATAATTAAGGTGTGTAAAGAAGAAAAGCCTAGGGCCAGAAAGCAAAGCAGGAAAGAGAAAGAGGCCCATAACACCTTTCAAGACCTTGTGTCCAACCACCTGAGGGCTTCCCACGTGACCTCTCACAGCTGCCATTTCCCAGTCACACCCGCCAAGAGACTGAGACTTCAACACATTGGTCTATAGGGGACATTTAAGATCTAAATTACTGAATATGTTACTCTACCTGGAGTGGGGCACTGGATTCTACAATATTGGCCTACTCTCTCCATGCTCCCACAGAAGCAGCAAGCTTCCTGCCTCCCAGTGTGGAAATACTGGGTCAGTTCTAAGGATAGCAAGGGCCATGTCAGAACAGTTCAGAGAAGTTTCAAGCTCCAGTGAGGAGATGCTTCCTTCCTTTCAGCCCTTGTCCATTTGTGACCCAAGGGAGCAAGGCCCATCCTTCAGAGCACAGCAGAAAAGAATTTGAGAGCCTCAACTTCTTGACTATCGGTTCTAAGTTTGAGCTCATTTTTACCCAAATCCAGCTTTCAAGAGGAGCTGCAGCATGTTCTGGCAGCCCAGTAGTTCTGTAGGTTTATTTTATATCATGCCTGTGAGGAAAAGCATTGTGAATCAAGCTAGCTATGAAATTACCATGCCATGAAACTGCTGACCCATTTAATTGACCGGTTTGGTTTCTCAAAGTCCACAATTTGCCAAGAATACGGAAAAACTGCAGAAGGTCAGAGAAGAGTAACATATAATTAAACAGCTGTGGAAAAAAAGGCAAAGAAAATAGAAGAGGCGGGATGCTGCTGCCGGAGAGGGGAGGCTTCACCTTTCAAGCACATCCAGTTATAAGGATACCAAGTCACTCTTTCCCACTTCCCTACCCAACCTAAGAGACGCCACAGATTAAAATTAGAATTGAGACAGAAGTTCCTGCTACAGATGTGATGAAGTGGGTAATAGACTGTCAGGTAGTAACGGCCCTGTTAGAGCCAAAAGTGTTTTCCATTGACGGCACCACTGCTGGCCATAGAGGCCTGGAAAACCCTAACTCTGTAGATCTTGTCTTCTTAGTGCTAGAATGTTCTTTTGATGCCTACAATCAAGAATTTTGTTCAGATCATCAGATCTGATTCAAAGGCAAATGACGAGGCAACATTTTAAGCAGTGAAACTCGTCCTTCTAGAAGGAAGATGAGAGCCAATTCAATTACTTCCCCCAAGCACATGGCAGGTGTACCCGACAGCTATTGCAAAGTCAGCTTACTGCCAAGAAGCCGTGTTTGCTCCATGCCTGGAGAAGGAAGCTGTTGCAAAACTGGAGCAAGTGATCTGCCTGGGCTGGATGAATGATGCCTAGGAGCTGGAACAGCCACAGTACTTCAGACTGCAGCTCTGTCTTAAGCAACTCCTGGTCAGTTTCACACAGAGGGAGAGACCCTCCTTTCCCCCCACCCCACCCCCAGCTTCTTGTCTGAGTTCCTCTCCTTGTCTGGCTTTCAGCCACATGACAAGGCTTATCCAGCTGTAGGATTGCATTCTTCTCTAGCACCAGGAAACAAACTCACCACCGTGCCAGCCTTGCCCATGGTTTCTCTTGAGCTCAGTCCTCACCATCCCCTCTCATGACAGACTACTTTCAGCCTGTGGCCCCAGCCTCCTCCACACCATTTCCTTGTGGAGACTGCACCAGTCTACCATGTTCATAATTTCCCAAAAAAAAAGCCCTTAATGTACTAACTTGGGTCCTGTCACTCTAAGGGACCAGATCTCACAGAAACAGAAAACAGGCTGTGTCCCCTTCCCAACTCTTTGAAACCAAGTTCAAAAGCTATCTGTGCTGTGGTTTTATAGCCTCTAATTGATGGTCCAACCTGGTACCTGGCTCCTCCATGCTCATTGTAACATAGGCTATCCCAGACTATATTATGTGGTATAGAATTTCCTGTTACCCCTTGAAAGGATAGAAAGGTCAGATATTCTCTTTTGTATGGGGAATTTCTCTGAAGATTCCTTCTCCTCTGCCTCTCCTCCCTCACCATCATGGCCATGACAGCTGTCTCTGTTACTCTTAAAGCTAGCTATAGTTAAGTTCTTTAAATTTTTTCATTGAGGGTTCTGTACAATGATATCTATCTATCTATCTATCTATCTATCTATCTATCTATCTATCTCCCCTTCTCCCAACTCCTTAAAGACCCTCCCACCTCTTTCTCTTTAAAAAAATAAAGTCCAGTTTACGTTGCCCAACTGCCCTAGGCATGGGGCCTGCCCTGGAATATGGTTGATGTACCAGGTGTCACTCCATTGAAGAAAACTGACATCTTCTTATCTAGCAGCTATCAAATACCAATAACTCCTTAGCTAAGGCTGGAATTCTATGTGGGTATGTTTTCTGGCTTGAATTTGCTGTCACATTGTGTGTGCTGTCGAAACCTCTGTGAGCTCATATGTCCATCTACCCTCTTACGTTTAGAAAACACTAATTCCTTGATGTCAACCATCACCTCTGGCTCTTACAATCTTTCTGTCCCATCTTCAGCATAGATTACTGAGCCTTGAGGAGGAGGAGTAACCTAGACTCATAGTTGGCGCTGAGTATGCTAATGCCTTTTATTCCCTTTACATTGCAAGTTCCCATATTAATTGCCATCTACTGAAAGAAGAAGCTTCTCTGATGAGGATTGAGCAATGGATTGATCTATGAGTATAGCAATATGTCATTAGGAGTCATTTTATTGTAATGCTCATTTGACATAGTAACAGTAATAGGTTTCCCCTAGGGTCCATCCACAAATAAGGATCCCCTTGCTTTCTCTCAGTTGTCTTATTGCTCTGGCTAAGACGTAAAGCACTGTATTGAACAGAATGGACAGGTTACCAAGAATGAGTTACCATAGGTGCTGTTGGTTACCCTATAGAACTGGATGGCAAGACCCTATTTGTAAAGAGACCATACACTTGAGCTATAAAACACGGAGAAATCCAGCTGGTACTCTACTAGAAGCTTCATCCCCATTGGCTAGCTCACACAGTGCTTGAAGGTGCTACTGGAGGAGACTCTATCACCATCAACCTCAGCCAGCTGTGCATCCTGGAGCTGCACCAACAGCTGACCTAGTGTGACACGCCCACTGCTGCAATAGCGGCATGAATGCTATGGGAAGAAGCAACTCCTTATTTTTTAACTAGATTTAAGGCCTACTCCACAAGACGGAACCCATACCTAACACCATCAATAAGACCATAGAACCAGAAGGATATTGGCATGAAAACAGACTGCTGATCAATGAGGTTGAACTGAAAATCACCTACATCCATACACCTATGAACACCTGAAATTTGACAAAGAAGCCAAAACCACACACTGGAGAAAAGATAACATCATCAATAAATGCTGATGCTTCTAGAAGAATAAGAATGGATCCATATTTATCACTTGTCAGCTCCAATGTAGACCTGGTATCCTGAATCTGACAGAAGAGAAAGCAGGAATAGGCTTGAACCCATCCGCACAGGAAAGGACTTTCTGAACAGGATGCAAGAGCACAGGCACTAGGACCAACAGTTATAAATGAGACCTCATGATACCAAAAGCTTTTCTACAGCAAAAGACACTGTCATTCAAGAAGATTGGTGTTCTGTAGGGAACAAAAAGATAGTTCAGGAAGAAGAGATGCACTAATAAAAGTATTAATTAAATAAAGTATTAATGTAGCAACAGTCCTGGGAAAGTCGAGCCATCAGCCAACATAGGCAAAGAGCCACTTCCCAGGACTTTGGCAGGATTTATTTTGGGGGTAACATGATGTGACACTCATCCCAGCCTGGCTGTACGTTTCTTCAGGCTCAGTAGTTAAACCCAGAGGGTTCTTCTCAAGCCTCACAGCTTTGACATGAGTATGGTCTAAGGTTTTCAGCAGGCTAGGCTCGCAAGGATAAGCCCTCTTTGCTCTATCAAACTGATCTAAAACACAATTCTGCTAATGAGAGACCACATATATGATAGTGGATGCTCCAGATTCTAGAACAGTATTGGTTGGAGTGTAATATTCTGTGCCTTTTTGTTTTGCTTTGCTTTTTTTTTTTTTTTTTTTTTTTTTTGAGATAGGGTTTCTCTGTGTAGCCCTGGCTGTCCTGGAATTTACTCTGTAGACCAGGCTGGCCTCAACTCACGGAGATCCACCTGCCTCTGACTCTGCCTCCTGAGTGCTCGAATTAACGACATGTGCCACCACCACCTGGCTATATTCAACTATATTCATATTTGTAATCATTACTTTAGAAAGTACAACTGTTTAGTTAACAAATATAAAGCTGTGTATTTTGTTGCAGAGATGATAGCAGCAACTTTGTTCATCTGGCTCCTCAGGATCAAGAGGCCATGGGGGCCTGCGATCTCAGCACAGGGGAGGCTGAGGAAGAAAGACTGGGAATTGGAATCCAGTCTAGATATTCAGCAATTCATTCTCTCTCAGTGTGTTTCTCTATCTCTCTGTCTCTCTGTCTTTCTTTCTCTGTCTCTCTCTCTCTCTTTCTTTCTTTCTCTCTCTTTCTCTGCCTTCTCTCTGTCTCTGTCTCTCTGTCTGTCTGTCTCTCTCTCTCTCTCTTTCTCTTTCTCTCCTTTTCTTTCTCTCTCTCTCTCTTTCTCTGCCTTTCTCTCTGTGTCTCTCTGTCTCTCTGTCCACACACACACACACACACAATTATAAAAGCAAATGAAAGAAACAAAGAGTAGTCACGTGGAGTGGCTGATCTGCTGTGTGCAGGTTTGTAAGCATACTCCATGATGTTCCCTCAACAGAAGCACTGCCAACACACTTCCCCCAGTGTGTCCCCATGGATCAGGAGCTCGTGACTGCACATGATAAAATCCTTCCCCTTTACCAGAGTGTCGCTCACATAAGGATTCCATCTCAACCACAGCCTGACAACATGCAGGGACAACAGTCAAATAAATGTGTACATATTGGGGCAGGAAGTTCCAGGCCATCACATAGTATTGCAAGCTATACTAGTATGTTCAGAGGAATTTTAAGAATAAGATATCTATATCTTTAATATTGAACATGAATATACTTCTCCCTCCCTGAAGCATCATTACACTCTTGATAAGAACCTCCATGTTCTTATTCTTTTAAAAGTACTACTGAATTCAAATTCCCAACACTTTTACCAAAGCATCACATTCTTCTGTTTAAATGTATTGTTTTGTTCTCTATTCTTGTGCTAGCCTATGTTTGAGTTTCTCAGGCTGACATCTGCAAAGGAATCTGGAGCACAATCAGACCCATGTAGGAGACCTGACACAAAGTTCCCAGACTCCTGACCCGTGGAAATGCAGAAGCACTGACTTTGTGGTGTTCTGAGCCACTAGGTTTGTGGAATTCAGACACATAGCAACAACAACCCGAGGCAGAGAGCTGATATGCTGAGTGGGAGAAAGAAACCTGTGAGAACTGGAAAGGAGTGGGCAAGACCATTCCTGTTAGATAAAACAAGGCTTACTGAAAAGTCTATGGGAATTATGGGAGAGGGGAGAGGAGGAAGGAAGGGGAGGCAGGCAGGAAGGATTAATTCAGTATACTACCTGCTACAAAAATTAGTATGTTGAAATATGATGTCAGTAGTTACATTTATTGAGCATTGGCTGCATGCCAGACACCTGCCATGAATTTACGTTTTAACTCTGCCATGATCATCCTCAAAGGTGTGTGCGATTGCTGTGTCCATACGCAGAAGGAAACAGGGCAGCGCAGTGGTTAACTTACTGTCCCTGTTTTGCCACGGAAAGGTGTGAGGATGTGAGTGTTTAAATCACAGACATACAGCTTTCCTGTACATGTGCAAGTAGAGATGGAAAAAAAAAAGAATGAAATGTAAAATTCCATTTATAACAGCAAGCAAAGAGGCAAGATGGCCTAGAGCCAGCAGACCAGACAGTAAAGAAGCAATGTCAAGAAAGGCCAGAGGTTTTATAACCTCTGTGGTTAAATAACCCTTTCCCAGGGAATGGTTAAGACCATCAGAAAACTCAGATATTTACACTACAATTCATAACAGCAGCAAAATTACAGCTATGAAGTAGCAACAAAATAATTTTATGGTTGGGGTCACTACAACCTGAGGAACTATGTTAAAGGGTCCCATCATTAGGAAGGTTGATAACTGCTGTCTAAGAGAGAACACAGGAGTTTTTATTATTAGATTGGGCAAAACACTCCTTTTTAAGATAGAGGGGATTAGCCGGGCGGTGGTGGCGCACGCCTTTAATCCCAGCACTTGGGAGGCAGAGGCAGGCGGATTTCTGAGTTCGAGCCCAGCCTGGTCTACAGAGTGAGTTCCAGGACAGCCCGGGCTACACAGAGAAACCCTGTCTCGAAAAACCAAAAAAAAAAAAGATAGAGGGATTAAGTAATGTACATACGCTGCACACTTCTAATTAAAATATTTAAAAGAGATAAAATGCAATACAAAGTGAACCAGCTTAGGCTCTTGGAAAGTAACAAAACTGAATCTCCATTTTAATCTTTTTTTTTATGAGAACAAACTGTAGCAGAACCAAAGAAAAAACCCCAAATGTTCTAGAAGAAAATGGGAGAGAAATATAAAAGCATTCTTGAAGTCAACTTTAAACATAACACAGCCTTAGGAGTCTTAACAGAAAAGACTGATGTTTGAAACTTTTCAAGTTTGTGGCTAATGGTTTTTGCACACTAGTGCAGGTGACTAAATGCTGATGGTTTTTACACACGAGTGTGGCTGACTAAATGCTGTGACCTGTCATTCTTGAAAATATAAGTCTGTGCTCTGATGTGTCACTGAGTGGAGTGCCTGTCCCATCTCAGGATTGGGCATGGCTAAAGACTTGCCTGACTATTCTGAGTGGAAGCAGGACCACACTGTCACCCCTAATGCCTAGGGACACATCATCCATGCATTCTGCTCTCCTCCTCACATGTGTCTTCAGTCCCTTCAGGCCTGGGTCCTAGAACTGTCCTATGGTTTAGACCCTAGCAGAAGCCTAGTGCAAAGCAGAGCTGTCCACACTGACCTGCAGACTCAAAGGAGAACAAACCACTGAGTTTTGGGGTAGTATTTAAGTGTACTATTATTTATGGCAAAAGCCAAAAAGGCAAATTTGTAATTTTAAAAGAATATACAATCCCCAAACAACTTTAATTGGAAAAATAAATTAATAATGGATAGAATAGAAAAGATTGATTTTCTTAATTTACAAGGAGTTTGTATACATTAATAAGAAAAAGTGAACAACCCAATAGGAAAAATAGCTGAACTCCAAATAGAGAATGTTCATTTTTAACAGAACAACCAGCCTGTTTCAAATGCCTCAGAGTTTCAAAAGTTAGAACAGCAATATAAATATTTATATCCATCAGATGGCAAATATTTTGCTGAAGTTTTGGCAAAGGGCATAAGCATGGACCTATACAACTCAGTCGGCCTGGAGAAGTCAAATCACGCCTACCTAGGGCCTTCACCCCTATAGACGAGTGTTCATGATATTGGGAGGTACTCTGCACACTACCAACTCTGCTATAACCCCTTCAGGCTACAAGATATGCTGGTACAACAGTGGCACAGAGCTTGTGGAAGTAACTAACCAACTGCATGAGATGGAATCCATCCCCAAGGCTGTATAGATGGCCAAGAATCTGAGACTAGATATACTAGGAACCTAGGGGATAACCAGATACGACTGACTGTTCTGCTAAAGAAACATAGCAATAAGTCCTAATGCTATTCTGTTATACTCATAGATCAGTGCCTTGCTCAGTCATCCTAAGAGAAGTGTTCTCCTGTAGCAGATGGGAACAAACACAGACACCCACAGCCAGACATTATGCAGAGAGTGAGAGACCCTGGAACACTCAACATTAGAAGGAATGTCTCCATCAAATCCTCTCCCCTCGGGGATGAGGAAATACAGAAGAAGAGACAGAAAGGGTATGGATATGAATTGGAGAGGGTTTACAGAGGACTGGGAAGAGAAACTATAATCAAAATCTATTGTATAAAAATCTATTTTCAACATGGAGAAGGCCCTCTGAAATACTACTGATGTCTGTACAGTTTGATGTATGTACTTCCTTGGTGTGAGGCCCAATCCATGAGATATTCATACTGTCTTTCAATAAAATGGGCACACGCACTCACACTCAGTGGTCCCACCACTGGACATTTATTCTATGGGTACTGTGCCATTTATACAGGACTTTTCTTTTTACAGCAAAAGACCTGTCCCTGAAGGTAGCAACAGAGGACTACTGAACTAAACAGTGTTTACATCTAATGTGGATGCATGCAGTGTGGCACTGAAAGCAAATCTATTCAGGCTGATGTCCATGGTTGTCAAGGGTAACCTGTCTAACAAGTAAGACAAGGCTGAATGTATGGAGAAGGTCTCCCTCCCTCTGGAGTAAAGGGAAGAAATAATGGGGGATGTATGAGATTAGTGATCCTCTTTGAAAGGGTACACAAGAAATTCAGCCTGAGAAGCAGAACCAGAGCTGAGGGGACATTTGCCTTTAAATGTACACTTCCTATGCTACTAAATTAATATTACAATAATAATTGTAATGCCCTATGACTTGATACCATCATTTATGTATACCATTACTAAACCCACAGTACTACTTCTAAATTTGCTGCTCCTGGGGTTGGGTGATGACATGTTGGTAAAGTGTTTACTCCAGGAAGATCATGACCTGAGTTCAGATCTCTGGCACTCACATACTTATAATCTACACACAAACACATCCACATCTCCCTACACATACATATGATAATTGCTGGTGTTAGCCAAAGGGTTGTGTTTGAGGACTGAAAAAAATTCTAGGTTGTTTACCAGGAGGGAAATGCTGTCATTCGCTGACTCCTTCCCCTTGGCCACCATGAAATCATGGTTTGGAAATGCAGTTAATACCCCAAAGACATGTTAACTCTCAGTGAAAGACAGAGAAGAGTAAAGGATAGTTCCAAAGGACTGGGAATGCGGTTCACTCTCCTGCTAAGTAAGCAAGTCCATATGGATACCAACGCACAAGCAGGCGGAGGAGTCAGGACTGCGTCTCAAACCTGTCTCCGCTGTCTCTGCACAGTGCATTTGGCTTCCTCTCTTTTTGTTGTATTTCTGTTTTACATATAATAAAAAGCACTTATTAAAACCCAAGCCCATGATTGCTGGTTCTATCTTCCAAGGTGGATGAAACCTATGTCACTAGAAAGAAAAAAGAAAAAAATACTAAACAAAAACTACTCACTCCCTGTACATATAAATGGTTAGTCAGAGCCAGGCAGCAAAGGTCCCTGACTGTCACTCAGACAGGACTAGGATCCTGGTCATAGTAGCCCTGGGCTGCATAAAGGGGCAGGGAAGTAGATCACCAGTCTGTGGTAGCACAGGTGGGACAGGCTGGCCAGAGAGCAATGCGGCAGGATGAGGAGACCTGAGTGACCCAGAAAGTGCCAGCTGGCTAGCTGTGATCTCCCTGTCTAAGTTCAGTGTCATCAGGGAAACTCAAAATGGACCCATCACCCAGCTCAGCAAAGAATATTATATGAGCTGCAAAGCATTTTAATTCTCTCATTTTAGAAGTCTGCTCTTGCTTTGCACAACAATAAAAACAATGTATTTGTTGATACAGAACATTAATTCCATTAAAATCACATTATGTATAATGAAAAGCGACCAGACTATAATTACAACAGCAGACTCACAGACCCACATCAACTTTTAAATCCACTGGAATTACAGCAGGAACCGAAGCTATCTGGAGGGAAAACTGCCACTTCATTTCCAGATGACTGAATGGAGATCCACTGTGCTGATGTCAGAACTTCCCACTCAGTGGCAACTCCGAGGACAGGCCCACTCCCAAGGCCACTTTGCCCAGACAGACACTGCTACATTATGCCTTAAACCAAAGGATGCACCCTTCTGGTTATTATTCCCCGGGGATGAAGTGCCCAGGGACTGGATTCTCCAGTTTTCATAGTGGCCCCTGGAGCTTGGGGGTCTTACTGTGCCACACAGGCTAGCCTGTCCCTTGCCTTCACATTGGACACTCAGGGCAGAGTGCATCCCCTGTCCTCTCACCTAGGGGGTTCTGAGAGGAGGCAGAGGGGAGCGGAGAGGAGTGAGAGCACAAGACTTGCTTACAGCCAGGAGGCACACGGAGTGGTTCTTGGGTCTTGTCATTCCCACCAATCATTACCCACACTGAGATACTGGTGGACAGTGGGGTTCAGGGGATGCCTTTGGAGGAGGTTTCCAGGTCCCTGATCTAGGAATCAGGTAGAGATACGGACAGTAGAAAGCGGAACCAGAGACTTTACTTCCAAGGGATAAGATGAGAGGACTAGAATATTGAGAAGCAACATTGGGGCCACACTGTACAAAGGACTGGGACTTCCATAACAGTTCAATGGCTTTGGGGTCATTTATATAGTCTGGGCTCTGTGCATATCTTCTATCTATGTGTAATTCTGCATATAACTTCATACATCTCATGTCTCATTAGCATCTGAAATCTCCTCCCAGGATGTGCATTTTCTTATTATCATGAGCCACAAGACACCTTGAGACACTCTAGAATGTCTCTGATGTGTGCACAGGGTTCCAGACAGTCCTCGTTGGCTTTGACTGCCAATTCCCAGCCTTCTTCTCTGCCAGCCAGTCTCTCTCCTATGCTGTTTTGTAACCTCTGTGTAAGACCTTCATTGCCCACTTTCCCCTACCCTCAGCACTCTGGGATGGCTGTCTTTCCTTTCCATCTCCATTCCCCACCATGCAGTAGGCATAGGTCTATCTCCTCCCGGAACTCCAACATCTGCTCACTCAGCAGTAGCCTCAGGTGGCTGAGTCAGAGAACCCCCTTCAGTCCTCATCAGGCCCCTAACTCTTGTACACACTGCTCTGGCTCCCTTGGTTTCCTTCCTGCCCCACCTCAGCAGGTATCCATCTCTTCAGCGGGCCTCCTCCAGGCTTCTGTCTCCCTTCACACAGAGGTGTCCTGGCCAAATTCACACCTCTAATGCTCCAGCTCCACCCTTCAGCCTCCACATAACCTGGCTCAGGGAGATCTGTTGGATGCTGTATCATTATCTGCCCATGCCCCACTCCCATGATTCTTCAGCATCCTCTACTTCCGTCACCCATGTGTGTCTACCAGAACCCCAGCATCACACCAGTTCCCTTGTCCTATCCACCCAAACCTCAGAAACCCATTCCTACCAGGTGACCTTACTAACCACCTCACAGCAGACTCTGCAGCACACTCTGCATTCCAGGCCCACCTATCACCTCCTGCAGACCTGCTCTGCCAGTCTTACAGAGGTCTCCCTGCTACTTTGAATTTATTCTCTATGCTGCAGACTAGTCCAGTTAAAATGCAAGTCTAACTACTCATTCCCCACTCTCATGACCCTTTTCTTCAGAGGCCAGCATCACATCTTAGCTCCAGCCTCCAGCACTGCAAGCTAAGTAAACATCTTTTCTTTATAAAGTATTTAGCCTTGGGTTATTTGTTACAGTAACAGAAAAGGAACTAACACAGCTTCTCCAGACGGACACTACTCTGTGACAGGACCTCATGCCCTGTAAGTTCACACCACTATCATCTTAGTGGTAGATTGTCAAATGAAAATATCATTTGCTCCCAGAGTCACCTACTATTGCTCTAGGAATGCCTGGAATCACAAAGCTATGTAAGTTAAAACATGTGAATAAAACAACTAGAGACAGGCTCAAAGAAACAGGAGCTACTTGATTTCATTGTCTGATACCAGTCACTCCATCACTGCTTGAGAGGTCAGGCTGCTCTTCAGAGAGACGGCCACTTACAACTGGGGCTGTTTTAATTTTCTACACTTGACACTTCACAAAAGCTGAGGGTCCTCACTTCCCCAAAGCCCCCACCCCCTGCTGACAGCAGCAGAACCCCACATTTCCTCAGCTGAGCAGCAGTCCAGTTCTTATTTCATCATTTAGCACTGACATTGTGATGTTGAAAATGCCGTCCAAAACTAAGCTAGGGGAGTCTGATAATTAAAGGCATTTAAACTACCTTTTCAAATCACACTACTGTATTTAACTGCAGCTAATTGCTTTGTGTTTTGCATCAGCCAATACTCATGGTGAGTTCTCCCACAGATCTGAGACACCCCCATCCCACCTACCCCCCCCACATGTCTGAAAAGACAAGTGTTCTCCTTTAGCTGTGTCCCTGCAGAGTCCTGTACCCTGCTCCTCCTCGTCCTGGCTGTTCCCCAGCCTGGGAAGATACAGTTCCCAGGGTCTCCTGTTTCCTTGAACTTCCCTTTCTCCTGGAGTATAGCAGTTTTTCTGAATCTTTTGCTTCTTTTTTCTTGACTGTGTTTGTTTTTAGACAGGCTCTCACTGTGTAGCCCAGTTCAGGCTGGCCTGGAACTCATGGTCTTCCTCCCAAAACATTAAGGTTACTGACATGTGCTCTGTGCTACTGCAACTGCTACTTGCTAACTCCTTGAGACTATGTTCTCGAATACCCTTCAGAGAAAGGATTCATGGGAAGTTAAATTTGAGGCCCTACATCTCAAAAAAGAAGAAATACAGACAAGTGGTGTCTTAGAGGTTTCCACTGTTTAGTCAAGAGACACCATGACGAAGACAACTCTTATAAAGGAAAACATTTAATTGGGGCTCACTTACAGTTTCAGAGGTTTAGTCCATTATCACCATGGCAGGAAGCATGGCAGCATGAAGGCAGACATGGTGCTGGAGGAGCTGAGAGCTCTACATCTTGATCCAAAGGCAGCCAGGAGGAGGCTCTGGATCACACTGACCAACTTGAGCATATATATGAGACCTCAAAGTCCTACTTCCACAGTGACACTCTTCCCTATCAAGGCACAGCCGGGGGTTTCAGCAGCGTTCATGCCCCGCCCACCTGCTCCACCCTCCACTGCTTAGCAAGCTCAGCTGTGCTTCAGGACTATGAGTCAGATTTCCTAGAGGATATGCCCATGTTCATTTCTCTAGCTTCAAGATGAGCCTGGGTGCCCGGAGGCACAGAGTCCCCCAATTTCTTCAGCAGTCTCTGGAGTTTGGAACCACAGTTCTTTCATTAAATCCCCTTCAAAACTCTTGTTAATCTTTTGAAAATATTTGAAGATGCATTTATTTTATGTGTGAGTGTTTTGTCTGCGTCTATGTATCTGCATGATATGTGTATAACAGATGTCAGAAGAGAGCGTCAGATACCCTGGACTTGGAATGGTTGTGAACCACTATGTAGGTGCTGGGAACTGGGTCCTCTGCAAGAGCAACCAGTTCTCTTAACCAGGGCACTATCTCTCCAGCCCCTCCCTTACTGCTATTAATGTAAGGAATCAAATCAGTTTAGAAGAAGAAATGACCGTCCTCATAGTATGCACTTCACCCAGCTCCAGTAACTAGCTCACTGATTACTGACGTTTATTTAATGTCTTTCAATAGAGTTTTAAATATCTCTGCATACACAATTGCTTAAATATTTTAAGTACATTTACTTATTTTTGTCTGTGTGTAAATTCGTGCATACATGCATACCAGGACACATGCCTGGAGGTCAGATAACAAGTTGTAAGTTTCGGCTCTCTTTCTACCATATAGGTTCCAGGGATCAAACTCAAACTGTCAGGCTTGGCAGCAAGCTCTTTCACCTACTGAGCCGTCTTGCCCAGCCCCTAATATTTTAATTAGATTTACATCTAGACACCTTATTTTTGTGCTATTCTAAATGATTCCTTTTAAACTTACACTTTTGGTCTGCTTCTGACTTTTGATACTCTCTCTCTCTCTCTCTCTCTCTCTCTCTCTCTCTCTCTCTGTGTGTGTGTGTGTGTGTGTGTGTGTGTACATGTTCATGTATGTGTGAAAGTAGTACCCATGTCAGGGCCAATGATCAACACTGAGGTCTTCCTTAATCACTCGCCATGGGTTTTGTTTGTTTTTGTTTTGTTCTTTAAGGAAAGGTCTCTCACTAAACCTGGAGCCACTGTTGGCCATCAGGTCCCAGGGATGCCCCTGTCTGCCTCTCCAGTGCTGGGATTACAGGTGTGAACCACCTCCTCCATCTTTTTGCATAGATATCAGGGGTGGAACTTGGGTCCTCAGGCTTGTACAATGGACTCACAGAGCCATGGCCTCCAACACCCTGCTGCTGACTCTCAAGAGAACATGTCTACATAGAATCTAACAGTTCTGTTAAGCTAATGCTTTTCCTATAATATGTTTTATTATGTTTGCCTAAAACCTGTCCACTATTTTGAGCTGTTGAACGCCCGCTAACTAGTGTTCAGTCCCCTCTCCATGCACAATCGCATCACTCTCCCATCACCAAGGCTGACTGTATTCTCTTTACCCATTCTGACTATGCACCTTATTTTCTTAGATTTTTCAAGCCTTTGCCTTATGCTTCAGCCTGGCTGAGCCTCCTTACCATAGCTTTGTTTTCTCTTTCATTAATTCTGTCTGTATCTTTGTTGTCTTTAAGATCACCCACTTGCCTTCCCAAAGTTGGTACGAGCATTTACTTCAATCACCTTTAGTCTTTCTTCTCCTTAAGTAAGAAACGCTGTTTATTTTCACTTCTTACTTGACTGATGAGTCGTTCGAATACATTTTTTAACTTTCTAAAGATCTTAGGCTCATTCATCCTTTAGTCATTGATTCCTTTTTAAAATTTTATTTATTTATTTTTTGAGATCATAATATAACTATGTCATTTGCCTCTTCCCTTTCTTCTCTCTAAATCCCCCTATGTACCCCTCCTTGTTCTCTTTCAAATTCATGGCCTCTGTCTTTAATTAGTTGTTGTTACACGTGTACATGTGTATGTGTGTATGTATATATGCATATGATGTATATGTATATATCCCCAAATACATAAGTACAAGCTGATCAGTCTATATTATGTTACCTCTGTGTGTTCTCAGGGCACACATTTTATTATTGGATGATCGACTAGTGTGTTCCTCCTTTGGTAGGCTAATTAAGGGAATATGATCTCTTTGTTTCATTTTTTTCAAAATTTTTGATACTTGCTTTATAGATTCTATACAGTCAAGTTTTTAAAACTATGTATTTAATTGAGAATATCTTTATTCTCAATTGCATAATTCTGCATAAGTCAATTACATCAACTTTGGTAACTGTACTCATCACATGGTCACATACACATCAAATTTTCTCCCTCTGAGTATATTAGCCACACTTCAGAGCTGTTCCTATACCCAGCAGTAGATGGCTAACCCAAAATAAATGCGGTGGTATTTTTGTAGATTTTTGTCTCATATTTCTTTGCCTGGGCATGTTTTTGTTGTATGGGTCTTTTGCTTGTATATTATTATGGTTTCCAATTTTGTATTTTTATGGCTTTTTTTTTTTTTTAAAATATTTGGCTGTTCCTTGTATTTTTTCTTTAAAACAATTCTAGTTTTGGAGGGATTTTTTTGTTATTTTCTAAAGACAAAGAGAAAAAAGGATATGTAGCTGGGTAGATGGTAGGTGGAGGGGCGGAATCTAGGAGTCAGGGGAAGAGGAACAGTGATCAGAATATACTGACTGAATGAAAAAAAAATGGTTTTTAAATAATTCCTCTCTTTGACAGCATATTGAGCAATTCATCTCCAATGCCACTGAGTTTTTAAAGCTATCTTGCAGCTATTTTATTAGATGTATATAAAGTATAAAAGTTATATCTGTGTAGTATAGTAGTGAAGTTTTCCTAGGCAGGTATTTCATCTGATCATGACATAACTGCCAACATTCTGCTGGGAGGTACTGATGGTTCATCTATGCCTTTACTTCTTTCTGGTTTCCCCCCTTAGGGCAAAGGCATGCCTGTGGGGCAGCATGGCCGTGGGGTTTGTTTTTTCAGCTTTATCTGACAACTCTAAACACCTGGGTCTGTTCCTTGTGCATTGAGTGATATCACTAAAATATTGGGATTTCCTCTTTTTTTTTTTTTTTTTGTTATTTGGTTTTTGTGGTTTGTGTGTGTGTGTGGTGTGTGGTGGTGGTGGTGGTGGTGTGGTGTTGGAAAATGAAACAACAAACCAACTAAAACTCTTGCCATAGTTACCAGAATTTATTCTTTCTTTACCAGTGAGAATTCCAGGCTCCTAAAAGTCTTCTTGTTCAGATATCTAACTCCTTTTCTTAAGTCTTCTACCCAAGCCCCCTTTCGTGTCCCATTCACGTGCACAAATCACACTAGTGAATTTCTTGGTGTCAGCTCACAGTCTCAGCCCGCTCTTTGCTGGTGTGTCTACAAATTATGTTTCCTTATCTATCTCATACCTTTCAGTTCAGTTCAGTTCCTCCAAAATATTTACCTAGTTTAAAATGTATTTCAAATGACTATCCCTTTACACCACTTCTGGTTTTTCTGGGGCTAAACTCTACAGTATCCAAGACCTATGTGGCTTGAGTTTATCAATGAGCCCTACCCACAGTACACTTCTTCAAAGCCATCTCTCCTGCTTTTCCACCAGACTCTGTACAGCTTTGTCACTTTGTCTCATCTTCCAAAGATAATGATGACTAAGCGGAACTGTGCATCAGGGTAGAGATCACCTGCTGAGCTTCAGACTAGAGCCCAAGGGACAGCTCAGCCAAAGGCCTCATGATGTCAGTAGACCTTAACTTCAAGAGATACCAAGACTCCAAGATGAGAAGGAACTTGCCCAAGGACACAGATCTCATGAACCATGAAGTCAGCATGGAGATGCTTCATCAATTCTTGGGTGAGTCAACACTAGTGAACTGCATAGCTGTACCAGGAAGTCTCTCCAATAGGAGTGAGACTATGTTAACTCTCTGGGCTTAGGTGCAGTAAATTGAGATTTTAAAAAGGAACTTTCATATGGTCATGGTAGATAAGTAGGTGCATATTACCTTGAAAATATAATTCATGAGGACTCTCCATATAAATTTTCTCAAACCAAGTTTCAATTTTCTCTAATAACACGAATCCTAAAGGGACGTTACAAGCAGGGGCAAAGACGTAGACGGTCATGCTTCTTTAATGGCATTTTCCGCAAAACTCTGTAATTCTATTTTTAACATTTGATTACACGCCAATGAGGCTATATTCCACAAAAGCAATTATGTTTTGCTCAGCAAAAAAATAATAAAATAAAATCAGAGTGGAATAATATGTGGCATACTAACAACTATTAAGAATAGAAGTAAACTCAGAACACTTTAGAGTAATGATTGGGATAATGTATTCAGAAATTATAGCAGACGTGTTTCAAAGACATGGCTGTGGTGTCTACTCCAAGTCTAAGCTGTGTACCACACAGAGCAAGAACATACAGAGATAACACTAATAAAACATACTACGGAAGCCCATGCATTTATACAGCATGCTCCCATCCACAGCTCTCTCCATATATGAAGACATTTAACTGAAATGTTCTTTCCCAAGTGTCTAAAAGGCATGAAGTAAAACATTCAACCAACAAGAATGGCAAACAGGTGACCGCCTCTCTGGTGACCCACGGAAGCCAGCCTCATGGATCACACACTTTGGAATGTGGCTTAGAGTTTGATTGGCTCATCATATCTCACCTACCCACTGGCCACAAATAAGCTGCTACAGCATCCAGAGGGATGGAGCTGCATTTGCCTGTTGCTTTTGAAAAGCATCCTGTGGTATTACAGGCTCTCTCTCTCCAGGGAGCACAGAGAAGTTCACAGCATGTCTATGGTCCCCAGTAAGAAGAGGAGGAAAAGCTGGAGAAATTACAGAAAATCCCAGGGGCTTTTTACCCACTGGACACCAACAAGAGCCCGCAGTCTCGGGTCCCGCAACATAGAAAGCCAGCATAGAGGAAGTCACAGGGTGGGTATGGTCCTAGCAGAGTCTGAGTTTTCCACAGGGACTTTTTTCAAATTTAAAGGGAAAAGACTTAAATCTTAGCAAAAAACGCACCAGAAAGCAACATAAAGTAAACAGTTGTTAATTAGAAAAACACAAGACAGGGAGGTTGTGACATAATGGAGAGGATCCCCAAAGGCCAGGAAACCATGCCATCTTGTCCCTTACATCTCCAGTCATCTCTGAGAAACACACGCCTGCTGGTGAGAGGTAACAACCACCAGAGAGTTCAGAAAACGAAGTTGGTGACCAATTAAAAAACAAGTCTTTATATTATCTTGTCTACCAAAACAGAGAAATAAGTGAAATGATGAAGGTAAGAATTTCACCAGAAAATTGTATTAAAAAAATTAATGGGGGAGAAGTAAAACTAAAGAATTTACTTTCCTAAATGAATAACTCAACACATAAGTTTAACAAAAATTCGACACAGAAGAAGGCAGTTCTTGTAAGCTGGAAGATGGGGAAATTAAGACATGAACTCCCATGACAACATAAAGATGAAGTAAAGCGTTAGGCTTAGGAGAACAGCTCAGCAGTAGAGCCCACATGCTCAGGGCATAGGGCTCTGTCCTAAGTACTGCAAAGATCAAAGGCCCAACAGAAAAGCCCATGTGCCAGCTGAGATGTAAGTTCTAGACAGAGAGAAAAAGAATAGTTTTTATTACTGTGGCAGCATTATGTCTCTATGGCAACACTACTGATCACGTATACAGAGAAAGGGTTTATTCAGCTCACAATTCTGGGAGAACTCCTCTGTGACTAAGTGGCCACATTTCTTTGGTTTCTGCTATGACACTACACTGTGGCAAGGAGAGTCAAGAAACCAACCATTCACTTCATCAGACAAAAGGGAAGGGAAAGAGGAAAAGACAGTGAGACCCAAAAGATCCTTTAAGTCAGTGCCAGATAGTGCCACCTCTCAAAGTTTCCATCACTTTTCAGTATACCACCCTGGAAAACAAGCCCTGACAATATGGACATCTGGGGGCATTCAACACCCAACATTGGAGTTATTACAACAGAATATCTGGGGCAGGGTGACGTTAGGAAGACAAGTGGTTTACTTTGGCTTAGACTTCTAGAGGCACAAGCTCAAGAATCTGGTGATAGCCATCATCCTGACCATCCTAAGACAGCGTAGCACACCATGTGACAAGTGACAGGTATCACCTACAACACTGACCTTACAAAAGCCTCTACACACCATAAACTAATTAAATTTCCACACCTTCAGAGCCTCACAGAAGGATCAAAGTTCAACACCCCAAGCCTTGTTGGATACACTCAAACCACACCCAAACCAGAGAACCAAAGACTATGAAAGGATGGTTAGGAATTTAAAAAGAGAAAAAACACATACTCAAGAAAGCCAGCAAAGCCTGCTGGCCAACCATATAAAGATAAAACAATAGAATATGGAAACCATCTTAAAAGGAGCCAAAGGAATGGAAACACACCACACACACATACACACACATACCTGAACACACACACACATCTGAACACATATTTACACACCAGCACACATACACACACCGCACATACCATACCTGCATACCCACTTACATAATACATATATAATATATATATATATATACACACACACACACCACACACACACACACACCCAACACACATACTCAAAGGAATAGAAACACACACATACACACATACATGAACACACATATAAACATCAGCACACATACACATACCTGCACACAAATACATTAATGTAATAGGTGGTAGGGTATTGGTATCTTAATAATAGAGGAAGAGAAATTAGAACATGCATAAGCTTTCTGTCTCTTGTCACATGGGTGTCACATTTATCTGCATACTTGCACATACATATACACCTGTATGCATACTTATACCTGCACACACACATGTGCACGCACACACACACCTGCACAGATACCTGTATGCATGCTCATACCTACACAAACACACATAACTGCACCCATACCTAAATACACAAAACACTTCCATGCACATACACATATCCACATACACATATACTTCCACATGCACACATACCTTCACACACACATTTGTACACATACACACTAGAACATACACTAGCACACACATACACCTGCATGCACACCTGTGCACATACACCTGCATGCACACTCATATCTACACACACATACCTGTACACACACATACACCTGCACACATGCTCATACCTGCACACGCACATACACACCTGTATACACACCTGCATACACACAAACACACCTCCATATACATACATCTGCACACACACTCACACATATGTGTATGAAAATGCATACCCTCACAGAAATGACAAAGTCTAACAGACAACTTCTGATGGAAATGATGGGAAAAAAATTATTTTATTTATTTACATTTAAATTTTTATCCCCCTTCCCAGTTTCCCCTCCACAAACCCCCTATCCCATCCTCCCTTACCCTGCTTCTATGAGGGTGCTTGCCCACCACCCACCCACTCCTGCCTTCCCACCCTAGCATTCCCCTACATTGGGGGCACTGAGCCTTCACAGGGCCAAGGGCCTCTTCTCCCATTGAAGCCAGATAAGGCCATCCTCTGCTACATATGCAGCTGGAGCCATAGGTCCCTCCATGTATGCTCTTTGGTTGGTGATTTAGTCCCTGGGAGCTCTGGTGGGGTGGGGGTCTGGTTGGTTGATATCGTTGTTCTTCCTATGAAGTTTCAAACCCCTTCAGCTCCTTCAGTCCTTTCTCTAACTCCTCCATTGGGGACCCGTGCTCAGTCCAATGGTTGGCTGAGAGCATCTGCCTCTGTATTTGTCAGGGTCTGGCAGAGTCTCTCAGGGGACAGCCATACCAGGCTCCTGTCAGCAAGCACTTCTTGGCATCAGCACCAGTGTCAGGGTTTGGTGTCTGCAGATGGGATGAATCCCTAGGTGGGGTA
Organism: Mastomys natalensis; assembly: GCA_021653895.1. Lineage (NCBI taxonomy): Eukaryota > Metazoa > Chordata > Mammalia > Rodentia > Muridae > Mastomys > Mastomys natalensis. The sequence continues at coordinate 959,671 of JAJTUV010001115.1, forward strand.
GTCTCTGGATGGCTTTTCCTTCAGTCTCTGCTCCACTCTTTGTCCCTGCATTTCTTTTAGACAGAAACAATTCTGTATTAATATTTTTGAGATGGGTGGGTGGCCCCATCCCTCAAACAGGGGCTATGCCTAACCTCTGGATATGGTCTCTACAGGTTCTCTCTCCTCTTTGTGAGCCATTTCTCCAGCTCCTGAAAAAAATCTTTTAAGTGTTGAAAGAAAACAACCTCCAGCCTAGAATTCTATACCCGAGAAAATATTCTGTTAAAAAAAGAAGTAAAATAAAGACCATTTTAGGCAATCAAAGTGGAATTTATCCTCAGGTGTGTGTGCAGGTGTATGCATTGTGTGGATATGAGTGTGTATATGGTGTGTGTGTGTGTGTGTGTGTGTATGCAGGTATGTGTGCAGGTGTGTTTGTGTGTGCAGATATCTGTATGTGTGCTGCACTAAAGCAAAGCAGAGTGACACAGAGGAAAACCAGATAAACAGGAAGGAATAAGGATGGAAGGAAGTGGGCAATAAACTGTGCCAAAATTCCAGAAGCCATGAGACGGATCAATCTCAACAACACAGCAAGAGTGGCAAAACCAACAACAGTCCTGTGTATATCCGAAAGGAAACAGGGACTTGGATGCAGGTCAATGGGCTCCTCAGGAGTTTAACTTGTACAGAGGGATGGGTGGGCTGATGGAGGAAAGAGACACAACCAAACAATCAGGGATGCATGAGCTTTCTCAAGTGGTATTTGTGTACATTGATTGGGATAAAAAGCCCCTCACAGTAGGAGATGGCCAGACTCTAAGGTCAAGGATTCACGACTGAGAAGGGGAGGTGGAAATGCATAGGATGAAAAGAAGTTAAAATGGGGCTTCCATACCCAATGTGGGGGCGGGCACTCACCAGCACAGTGGTCATCCCTGAGTCAGAGCCCTGGAACCTAGCGGAGTCTTACAGCCACTAGGCACTGTTGCATCACAGTCAATACGTGCTGGGGAGGTCTCATGGGGAATGCAGGGCAAGAGGGATTTCAATGGCTAAGATCTACTTGGTTATATTTTAAAAGAATTATATGTATGAAGTTTTGAGATCAGTACCAGTAGACTTTCAAGCCTTTTTTCCCAACTTGCTTTGAGGAAACTAGTAACCCAGGACCCTGAATTCAGAGGCCCAAAATGAAGCCATCTATGGTGGTACATGTCTATAAAACCAGCTACTCAGAGGCTGAAGAAAGATAACAAGGTGAAATCTGGCCTGGGCAACACATTGAGACCATACTGAAAGAGGAAGAGGAGGAAGGAGGGCCAGAGATGATGTTTTAAATTAATTAATCAAACATCAAGATACCTGCATCCTTCATAGGAATGTGATACCATGGTGCCCAGATGTGGGAAGGCTGAGAGTCAAAAGTTGTTACTTTTGGGCAAATTAGCACAGAGAACCACCATGCTTTCCTATTTGCTATGTGACTTTTAAAACTGTTATTTTGCTAGATGATAACACATTAATTTAAAAAGAAGTAGACACGGATGCATTTTCCCTTTTAGTAGCACAAAACACATAATGCTCAAACCATATTAAGTGGTATTGGCATCTGTAGCAGTGTTGGGAAAACTGTTGGCCCCTTTATATTTTTTAAATACAAAAAAATTTTATTGTCTTTAATTATGCCAGAATTCCTAAATCTTTCTATTTTTCATGCACCATAAGAAAGGAGAAATCTGATATTTCTATACCCCAGATACCAAAAGGATTAAGATCAGCTGGTTTCTCCAATTATCATTTCATGAACAAAGAGTCCTTAGAGTTGGAGAGAAGCCAGTGTCCAGCCAGCCGCTGAAGACAACACAGACACAACCCTGGAACATCCCTGAAAATGAGGACACACCAGCTGAATGGCTGAGCAAGATGCTTCTCACCTGAGACGAAGACACAATACACTTATCAACTACTGCTCTTTAATACCAATGCAGTCTGAGAGGGGCTACAGAGGCTAAGCTAACAGCCTTTGGATTATAGTGGAGAGCTGAAAAACAGTCAGAATAGCCAGTGTAACAAGCTCTAGGAACTTCAAGGAGCAGCATCATACATCAAGTTTATATGCAGTTCTGGTTAGTCAACAGTCAACTTGACACAAACTAACTGGAGAAGAGAACCTTAATGGGGAATTATCTATATCAGCTTGGCCTGTAGATGTGCCTGTGGACTGACTTGTTACTGGACTGGAAGGTCCAGCCTAGTGTGGGCAGCAACATTCCCTAGGCAGGAAGTCCTAAGTAGTCTAACAGAGGGAAAAGGTAGCTGACAGCAGAAAAAGCTTGGGTGCATTTAATGTCTCTTTGCTCTTGACTATGGATGCAATGTGACTAACTGCTTAAGTTCTTGCCCTACCTTTCCTAAAATGATGAACTATATTTTAGAATCACAAGTAAAATAAATGCTTTCCTCTCCTATGTAGTATTTTGCCAAGATATTTGCCACAGCAACAGAAATGAAACATGTTAAACTGAAAGATGCCAGGTGGCTGTAAGGCAAAAGAAAACCATGTAAGGTTGGAAGTCTCTGACTCTCTTGGCTGTACAAAGTAAACCCTGTACCTATTCCCTAAAGAATCAAGAGGAAGAATGTGTGAGCATGTGTGCATGTATGTGCACACATTCTCTCTCTCCCTCCCCCCTGTGTGTGTGCATGTGCACATGCATGTGAGAGACAGAGACAAGAGAGATGGTATATGAAAATATTCTAAAGAGACACCTATGCCTCTCAATCTTACTATCTGACTACTGAAACAATGAATTGGACCCTAAACAAATTGGAATTTCCCCAGGAATCTCATGCGGGGAGAAGGAGAAGGTACCAGCTGGATGGGAATTTGTTTCTGGAAAGAGACTTCAGAGTTCTAAAAACTTGTCAGACACCATACAGGATGAGACTGAGGCCCAGACCGTGCTGGGTCAGTGCTGGGTGGGAGCACACCCTGACTGAACTGCTTAGCTGTGCATATCCTTGGCCCTCTACTTAAAAGTTAATCTCATTTCAGGACCTGGAAAACAGACATTTCACCAGATCTCTGTCCCACTTCCCAATGTGGCTACATTTAATACATCTCCTTTTTCTGCTTCCCGATTATAGTTTGGCTATTTTAATTGGCTTGTTGAGGATGGGTGGTCAGATTTGGCAGGTTCCATAACAAATGCATGTGTGTGTATATGTATGTGATTATATATGCATGTGTGCATGCAGGTGCCTGTGCACATGTATGTAATGTGTATGTGTGGGGTGTATGAATGTTATATGATGTGTGTGCGTGCATGCATGCACATATAATTATACCTGTGCACATATAATTAACTGTAATTGGGGGGGGTTATGTGTGTGTGCTTGCAGGTACCTGTACATGTGTATGTAGTGTATGTAGAAGCCAGAAGTCAATATTTCTCAATCCCTCTTTGCCTTATGTTTTGAAAGAAGGTTTTTTGCTGAACCAGGCCCTTACCTCTTGGCTAGACTGTCTGGCAAGGGATCTCTGGGACATGTCTATCTCTGTTCGTTCTACAAAAAGATTGCAACCATGCATAAGCACACCCAGATTTTCCTTTGTGTGTTGGGTATCTGAACTCAGCATCTCATGTTTGTGCTGCAGGCACTTTACCCACCTCTCCAGTGACTAATTTTTGTGTTTTGTTGTTGTTGCTTTGGAGAAAGATACTGTTGTATGTGGGGACCAAGATAGGAAGTGACAAGAACTCAAAACCACTGTTTTGAGAGTATAAAATTCAGGTAAGTACGAAATGAGCCCCTGGGCCTGGAAAGAATGAGGGGGGAGTATGCTGGATTAGATATGATGGCCAAGGAAACCAGGTATGCCCAGTTGGATGGGATGGAACTGGATCCCATGAAGAATCTAAGGTAGTAGTTCTCAACGTGTCAGTCACAACCCCTTTGGGGGGGTCGCATATCAGATATCCTACATCTCAGATATTTACATTATGATTCCCAACAGTAGCACCATTACAGTATGAAGTGGCAACAAAAATAATTTTATGGTTGGGAGGTCACCAGAGCACGAGGGACTGTATTAAATGGTCACAACATTAGGAAGGTTGAGAACCACGGTTTCTAAGTGGATGTGTCTGAAAAGGGTTTCTACATAGTATGAGCTTCACAGGGAACATATATACAGAATGTTCCACAGCCAATGAGACCAGGAAAAATCAATGTTGGTATAACTAACAAGCCTCAAGATGACAGGCAAAGAAACAGGGCAGCCATGAGGACACAGGCCTTACCCACTTCCCCAGTGTGACCTATGGATCTTTTTTTTTAAAAATTATTATTCAAAATGCATACTTAACATCTCTCCTAGGCAGGCACTTCTGCACATGCTTCAGAAAATGCTGGGGAGGAAAATTATAGTGGAGACTCAGGGAGAGAAAGAGCTGTGCGTTTTATCTTCAGACTGAAAATATCCCTTTCTGACTATATAAGTAATACATACTCATGCTGCCAAAATTAGAAAATATGAAAAATTACAGAGAAGAAAATAAAAATCACTCATAAGGCTGACACAGAAGAAAGTCAATGGGAATAGTTAAGTGTATCCGTAGCCGGAGTTCATTCTATACAGAGAGTTCATTTGATTTTTTTTTTTTTTAATAAAGTCAAGGGTGATGGTTTTTCATTTAAAAATATATTACAGTCTATCTTGAGATTTTTTTCCCTTATGGAGCACAGGGACTGGGGATTAGACCAAGAGCTCTGTATACGCTTGTCAATTGTTCTAACACCAGGTTATGTCCACAGGCCTTCTTTATGTCTAACTTCCCCAAGCTAGACTTGAACTCTCAGTGTAGCACAGAGAAGTCCTGAACATGCAATCCACCTGTCTCAACTTCCTGAGTAGCTAGACTCCACAGGCATGTGTCACTGTGACTAACTCAAGACTTTCTTCTTTGCCACGGAAGGGAATGCAGCTGCTATGGCTGTAGACATCCTTTTGCCCTTTTTAAACACATCCCAACTGCTCAGTGTGGAACGAACAAGACAGAGTAAAGCATGCCTCAGCCGCTACTCTCCCCAAGAGAGAACACCAGCAGGAGGGAGGAGGCCAGAAGAACTGCCACAGCTAACTCTCGGCATAGCCTATCATATCTCCTTTTAGTTGCTGGGAGAAACACACTGATGAAACGATTGATTCAGTTTATGCTTCAATGTCATAGTCCATCACTGAGGGAAACCGGGGCAGAAACGTAATGCAGGAACTGTGGAGGACGGCTGCTTGCTGGCTTGCCCTCTGGCTCCTTGATAGCCAAGATCGCCTGTCCAGGGATGGTGGCACCCACTGTGGACCAGGCCTTCCTGTATGAATTAAAAGTCAACACAACATCCTACAGACAATGTCTTTACCAAGCTGGTAAAGACAATCTGCCCATTGAAAGTCTCTTTTTCAGATGATTCTAGGCTTGTGTCTGCCTCCCCCACTGATATCAGAACCCAGATTCTAAGGTGACAGTCTGGTGTCTACTAAAGAACAGTGACTCTCCAGGAATCTTCCTGCCTTCAGCACTGGTGTGGCTGCTGGGTCATCCAGCTGCAGGCTTGCAGCCTCCCCAGTATACAGACGGCCATTGCTGCCTACCCAGACCCTTTGTACAAGCCACTATAATAAATCCTCTTTTGTTATATAGCCATGCTATTATCCTCTAGAGACGCCTGATGAATACACTCTATTAAGACTGCCTTCGTATTGCACACTAATTGATCTCCTATTGACAGCCATGCTTTCTTTTTCTTGACCCATGACACTGCCTTTGTCAGTTATTGTAAAATAATTTTGGTGAATAGCAACAATCCAGGGGTTTTTTTTTTGTATTTTTTTTTTTAATGAATTCCAAAACACTCTCACAGATGTGTTAACAAATTCACTTTATGGTGATGAGGTGACATGTCTGATTTTTTTTTTCTGCCATCTTTTTTTTTAAACTTTCCTATTTCATTGCTTTTGTTTGTCCAACTTTTGCTATTTTAACTTTTTTTTTTTTTTGGTCATTGCTTTCATTCTCTAGTGAGCAATGCCTATTACACATACACCAATGGCAAATACCATGGCTTTGAACTGACTTAGACTCTCCCTCTGCTCTGTCCCCCGGATTCTATCAAGGAAACCACATTAGCATTTGGAACTCAAACTTCACTTTACGTTCCACGGCTTTAACCACTGACTTCTGCATTATTGATGCCGACGCCTCCCACTTCCTGATTTATCTTTATTGATAAATTTTTCTATTTCGCTTACGCACTTCAAGTCATTTCTGCTTTCGGAAGTGTTCCGCAGAGGCTGGATTCATTGTCCTGCTGAGAGTGACTTTCATTTGCACACTGACACGAAGGAGCTGAGAGGCCTGGAGAATCCTCACTTAATAATCGAGACCCTCTAAAACATGAAGACACTGGCACTTTTTCTTCTAGTTCTTGGTCTTGAGCCTTCAAAGTTAGACCAGGGCTGGCTGGCAAGATGGCTCAGCAGGTAAAGGTGTCTGCCACTAACCTGAGGACTCACGTGGTGAAAGGAAAAACCTGACCTACAGCTACATCATGGCAAGCACACATGCATGAATTAACTAACTGACTGACTAAATAGATAAATAAGAATAATTTTTAAAATCTTGTATCACCTGCTTTGCTTGTAAAGTACCCATCCTTTTCTGTCCATGTTTATCTTTGGTTATTTTTATTTACTAAAACTCAGAGAACTTTCTAGAACACCAAAACCAAACCAAGGCACCTAGCTATGCCTTTATGAGCCTTCTTTCATGGTCCCCCAACTTTGTTTCTCTCCTCTTGGTGTGAGGTATGACCCTCTGGCTGGTCTTCTCACACCCTCATCCAGTTTGGGTATTCTGGTTTCTCTCTCCACAGAAACACATTCCTGTCTCTGTCATGCTTCACTGGCTTTTCTCTTTTGACGTGTGGCTTCCAGTCAAAGCTTGCTGAGCTCATGGACCACCATCTTTTTAAAGTCTTACTCCACTCTCTAGTTATACACACAACATTTACTCCAAAGGCATTTGCAATGTAATTGCTGTTGGGGGAGGGGAGTCTTCACATGTGTCTATGTAGATGTGTTCATGCATGTAGACACATGAGGAGGTCAAAGGTTGTTGTCAGGATGTCTGTCTTCTTTAATCAGTTTTTCACCTTGTTTTTCAAGACAGAGTTTCTCACTAAACTTACAACTTGCCATTTTGTCTAGTATCCCAGCAGCTGGGATACTGATGCACACATGCCAGCTTGTGGGTTGGTTCTGAGGAATCTGAAGTTTAGCCCTTACAGCAAGTGTTTTCCCCACTAATCCAGCAAGCACTAAACCAACTCTGCAGCTCTTGACTGCTATGGTTGGATTGTGGTTTGTCCTCAACCCACCTCTCTCATCCTTAGCAGTGTGGGGAATTCCAAACCTGCCTTAGTGTTGAGATGTGATTGCCACTGTTCTATTTAGGGAGTTGGGGTCTACTGGGAGGTAGGGAGAGGGTAGAGAGGCACACTCATAGATGAAGACCTTCCTTGAAGGAGTGAATTATCATCCTCAAGGAACTAGATTAGTCTCCTCAAGAACAGATTGTTAAAAGCCTAGGTCATCCCTCCATGGTTTCTCTCCTTCTCCCATGCCTTCTGTTTCCTACCATGAGGAGGAGCACACAAGGCCCTTGTTTTACACATCCTCCTTATGATCCACTTCTTAGGCCCCAGAGCTCTCAGCCAAAATCACCCTCTGTTCTGTATATACTCTGTGTCTAGTTTTAGGTATTGTTACAACAACAGGAACAGGCTTGGGCAATACCAGATCCTAAACATTGACAAGTGCTACCAACTTGATGGGTTGAATGACTACCAACTCATCAGTGAGATGCTTGAAACCACAGGCAGTGCTACACATACACGGAGAGAAAACAACTGCTCAATCAAGATTAAGCATGAGGACTCTGCCTAACGTCCACCGGAAATAAGTGATGTGGGAAGGCCAAAGGGGCCTGCAGAGATTTGCTTTCCAGTAGTAATGGTGCTGTGGACTGTGGTATCATTGAACTGACTTCCTTTTGAATTTTGAGCTTACAGCATTTATTTATATTTTAAGCAAATATACATTTCTGTTATATAACTATAGAGACTATATTTCACAAGCATTAAGTATATATTATCAATTAATGTGTTCTTGATTTTCCCGTTCTCAAATGGGATTTTCAGACTTAACTATTGTCCTTTAGCTACAACAAAACAATGTATTTCCCCTACTCCACTACTCATAAGAAACACAGTGGGGATGGAGTTAAGAAAGGTAGATTGCTCAAGCCCCAAATTCCAGCGTTTAATTTGGTGCCTGATGTGTGGTCTGTGTATTAGTGTCCTGTATTAACTGCCACACACTCGAGGGCTTGAAACAACACAAACGTAGCATGTTGTCCTTCTGGAGGTCAGGAGTCCTACATGGGCTGGTGGGGCTGTGCCCCTCTGGAGGCTCCTGGGAGTATGTCTTTCCTTGCCTTTCCCAGCCTCGGTCATTCTCATCTCTCTGACTGACTCCCAGTCTCCCTCTTCCTGCTACTTGGATGCTAGTGACTACATTGGGCACCTCAGTAATCCCAACAGTATCTGTACTGGGTACCTTACTTAACCACACTTGCACTGTCCCTCTGTCATGGAAGGCAAGACATTCACGGGTTCTCTTGGTAAGAACAGCACTTGGTAAGCAGACTTCTGCTTACACAACTAGGATCATCCCCCCACCCCTTCCCTCTCTTTTTCTGTCCTTCCCACCTGTGCTAGGGATGGAACCCAGGGGCCAGAGCATGGTATAAACAACCTGTCTCTGGGCTTCATCTCCAGCATCCAAACCTGTACCTTTAATGAGGTCAAACAGATTATAAGGCAAGAAGTACTGAAATAACATCATCATTTGGCCACTTGAACCTGCTCTTTTAGAACCTCTCACCTTAAAAGTAAGTCACTAGACTTGATGTTAGCCAAAAGGCCAAGAAGCAGAATTCGAGGGAAGGGCCAACCAATGATTGGCCCAGCTTGAAGGACCATGAGAGGAAAACCACCTCTGATGCTACTGATGATATTCTACTATACTTGCAGGCGGAAGCCTAGCATAAATATCATCAAAAGGACTTCACCCAGCAACTGTTGGAAGCTGGTGCAGAAACCCCACATCTAAACACTGAGTGGAGCTTGGAGAATCTTGTGGAAGAGAGGGAGGAAGGATTGAGGGAGCCAGAGGGGTCAAGGACACCACAAGAAAATCTACAGCGTCAGCTAACCTGGGCCCGTGGGGCTCATAGAGACAGAACCACCAACCAAGGAGCGAGCATGGGATGGACCTATGCATGCCCTCTGCACATGTGTAACAGTCGTGCAGCTGAGTCTTCACATGGAACTCCTAAAGCAGGAATGGACACTGTTTTTGAGTACATTGTCTGCTTTTGGATCCCTTTCCCCTAACTGAGCTGCCTTGTTTAGCTTCAGTGGAAGAGGATGTGCCTAGTCTTGCTGCAGCTCAATATGGTTGGTTGATGTCCTTAGTAGGCCTCCTTTTTTCTGAGAAGGAGAAGGAGAGGAGGGGTGAGTTGGTTGGAGAAGGGAGGTGAGAGAGGGAGACTGGGAGGAAAAGAGGGAGGGGAAGCTGTGGTCAGAATATAAAGTGAATAGATTTTAAAAAGTAAATAACTAAAACCTGTGAGGCTATGATGATCATTAAAATAAACAGATCACACCCACCCACCCCCAATTTAAAAGAAGCTATACAGTATATACCTAGACATACCTATTTCAAGAATTGAACTCCAAGTATGAAATGAAAAAAGGCATGTTTATGAATCAGAGAACAAAATAAGAATAAAATGAAAAACCTGGGGTGATGTATCCCTAGATTCAGGTCCACTTTCCTCAATTAAATACAAAGAGCCCTTGGTTAGCCTGACAAATCCCTTCTTAGCAATTGCAGTAATCTTTTTGGCTAACTAGACTTCTGTACAGTCAAAATAGATTTTTCAATTTTTTTTTTTTTAAGATTTACTTTTCCATTTCCTCTTAAAGCTACTTTATCAAAAAGGGAAGATGGCTGAATTGTTTCTATACAGTTTTAGGGAGAAGAAAGAATGTCTTTGCAGTCCAGGCCTCATAGTCCACAAGTGTCACTATCTATTTAAATGCCCCCAGAACTGACAGGCTTCGTGATTGGGGGCTTTCTGAGCTGTCTTCCACAGGCAGATAGAGAACTGGGGATAATGAAAATGTCATGGAACAGCACCACATTTAGGAAGCATGGAAATTTTTAAAAATGCACCCATCAGTCATCCTTAATGCTTGCCAAATACGATGTGTAAAATCCAGTCATGGATCATCAGACACCCAAGTTGCACAGAAGATGCACCAGGACAACCAATACCTGAGGTCTGCTGGGCAGCTGGTCCCACATGCCCACAATGAAGCTGCCTCATCTGACCCATCCTGACCTGTTTGCACACCACCAAAATAGCCAGTCTTCTCCAGCTGAGACATGCACACCTACTATGTGGGTGTTGAATCTGAGTATTCTGTGTTAAAGCTGGGACTGAGAGAAGGTGGTCAGGGTCTTATAGTGTAGCCCAGACTGGCCTGGAACATGCATCAATCTTCCTGTCCCATACTCTTGAATACTGAGATTACAAGGCATTTGTGTTCCTAGCTGGTTTTATGTGGTGCTAGGGATTGAACCCAGGGCTTCATGAATGAGAAATAAGCATTCTATCAACTGAGCTACAGCACCAGCCTGAAGTTAAGAATTTTATATCAACATATTTGATGTGTATACACTACATTGTCTTCATCCCATTAGAAATGCCACTCATAATTGTTTGTTGAATTTCTTCCATCCTTTTGTCCTAATTCTGGCAGGATCTGGTAGGAAAGGTCAAATCAGTTTACGGTTAAAACCTGTAGTGATGATTTGAAGCTATCTGTCACATGGTTCTTATAGAAGTAACTGTATCATTAGTGATGGGATGCTAACAAGATGAAGAGATGCTCTATACCACTCACAGCCATTTGAGCATACCTCCAAGCTTAGGCCTAATACTGGCCACTAACTCCCACCTGTGCAACAGGAATGGCCAGGCTTTCAAATGCTCTTTAATCTTTATCTTCTCTGAAGACCAGAAGCCTATGTTAGAGCCCCAAGCATCTTGCATACTTCTCTAAGGAACTGAATTCAAAGGCAAAGGCCAAGGAAATGACCAAAGTGAAGAGAGAACAAGAACTTGTGCTGCCATTCTACCCAGGGACCATTCTGCACAGGAGCTGATAAGGAACCAGAGTCGTGGCGGATGTGACATTCAAGGTCAAGGTAGATCTTCTTGATGTTGCACAGCCTGAATGATGGGGAGGCAAAAACCAAGAAAAGAAACTGGCACTAAGATGTAGAGATAAGAGATCACATAATACTCAGCTCTAAATGGGGTATCTATCTCACATTCTTTCCTCCCAAGGCTCAGGAATCATTTTGGAAGGGGATTGGAAAGACTGTAAGAGCCAGAAGCAGTGGGTGGATATATTAAGAAACATTGTCTTTGGACACAGCAGAGCAGCTGCACAGATGAACTCATAGCACTTGTGACAGCACACACAAGTCCTACACAAGCTTAAGCCAGGTCAAATCCCAACATGGAGTGGGGTTTGGACATCAAGTTCCACCCCTAGCTAAGGAATGACTGGCACTTGAAAGCTGCTGGGAGGGGGGAGTCAGGTTTGTTTAAGAGTGCAGCCCTGATAAGTTGACCATGCTCTAGTGGAAGGCCACACATCCATATATGGGTAGCACAAGCAGGACTTGATAGGTACAGGATAGGAGGAGACACAAAGTTGAATGGGTAAAGTAGAAGGGGTGGGTAATTATGATCAAAATGCATTGTGCAACACCTCAAAGAAGGACTTTTAAAAATTAAACAATAATAAAAAAAGGAATTGGTGATCTCAACAACACAGAACATGAAAAGAAACTGAAAATCTTCCAGGGCATAATCTAGAGACTTGATTGTTCTACTATTGACAGGCACCTCTCATGCCTGGACTCATCTACATATTCAATGCCAGTTCAGATGCCATCCGCGCAGGGAGGCCTTCAGTCCAAAGCAGAGCCCAGTGCTTTCTATGGCAATGTAGTTTTGCTTACAATTTATTTGTTTTTAATGCATGTCTCAATATCCTAACCTTGAATAGATACTCATTAGGCAGAGACCCAGTCTCTATTGCCTACATCTCTATCTCTATAAGCTAGAGAAGGCCTGGCACACAGCAGCATTATGATGAATATAGATACATGTGTGGCTGGGAGGTAGATGGATAAATGGGTGGATGAGTGAATGGACAGATGGAGGAAAAGAGAAGTGGAGAGAGAATGAGAGAGTGCAAAGAGAACCTAGAAGAAGCAGTGGCATCAGTCTTCACTGTAGCACCAAGCCTAATCTACTTAGCGTTAGCTCTTCCTGGTGATCCTCCCACAAAGAGCCAATGGCCATGCTGAATCTTGGATATAGCAAAAGAAGCAAAGGGAAGACAACAAAGTATTGGATGGGAACGCTCAGGGTCTCCAGGTTGCCCTTTCCTGCCTGCATAAGCTCCACCCTCCCCAGTGCCTACCAGCAAGCCCCCTTTGTGGATGTTTACCAAAGCTGGCTTCTGTTGATTTCTCCAAAAAAAAAAAAAAAAAAAAAAAAATGGCCCAAAGGTCAAAACTGTATCCATGGGTTGTTGGTACTCACTGTGTACCGAGCTGTGTTTTCCCACTTACTCCATCCTCACAAGGATCTGATGGGGAGCATTTCAATTCAGCATTCTGAAGATGAGAAACAAGAGGTCTCCTGGAACAGGTCAGGAAACCTACATAAACCACATGGGCAGTAATGGGGGCTGGGGGTTAGAGCCAGCCTTCTGGCTCTGGTGTCAGCCGCCTGAACTACTGGGACATTCTCCTCCCTGCTAAGCCCCCACCCGTATAGCTCTATTGTGGTACATAAAGAATGGAGCATGACAGATGCTCTTTATGAACTTGATTATAGTGGGATCCATCTGTGTCACTCTTTCACAACTCTGACCATGCTGAGAATCATTCCCTTCACCATAAAATCTTACAACTGGCTCTAGGGACATTTTATAGGCATGTCTTAAACAAAAGTAACAACACCGAGAATAAAATCTTTTTTTGTGGGACCCTCTATACCCGAATGGATATAGAATATAGAACCTTTATTTAAAAAATAATTTCTAGACTTAAGTAGCAGTAAACCTCCTAGTTTGATTAGAATCTTATATTCCCTGGCGCCTACAGGTAAAGGGTATACAGAACCAGGAAATAAGATGAGTAAATTGAAAAGCAAAATCTTATAAGCCTATTTCCACACACACAAAAATTTAGATAACAAGTTTTTAAAGGCCAGAAGTGGGAGGCAGACGTGAGGAAATCAATCCAATTGCCTCTCGTTCTGGGAGTAGGAATCCTCCTTTTCAATTCTTCAAATTAATGAAATGAACACAAGACCACTCTGATTAGAAAGTCTGTAATAATAGCAGCCCGCAATGCATTTGCATTTTCTTTCAGTGAGAACAGGCTATTTTGATAGTCAGAAAAACCATGACAAATTGGCTGAGATTCCATCCTTTGTTGCTGTAAAATGGCTCTCTGGCTGTAGTATGCGGTATCATTGTAAAACACACTTACCTTCCAACGGATGGGCAGAGTGAGGCCATTAAACATGAAATTCCTGACATGTTCTCTCTGTGCAGCAGCTCTAAGTGTCTTAGAAGACTTCTGCTCACTCTAGGCAATGCCTGCACAGTCCTATATATAACTTCAATTCACCTGGGACCATGTCTGGTCCTGGGCTCAGTCACTGGGTTCAACATCCCAGGCCCTCTCTGCCTACACCTGTCTGATGTGAACCATTGCATTTGTTTTTCTCTTATATTTCAGCCCACTGTTCATCAACCAGGTGATGTCCATTGATGCATTTTCACAGTCTCAGTCTCCTCCTGAGCATCACCTCTGGATTGTTTGTCTGGACAGATGTCCTGATGCCTCCTCTTGCACTATGTTACATCTTAGGACAACTGACGTGTCTCGCACCTGAACTCCTCTCAAACTTGCCAGTTCATCCCATGCCAGGTCACTCATTCCAGCAAACCCCACTGCTAGGGAGGAGTGTGGGAGTGTTGACATAGCACCCATGGTGGGCTGTGAACACCATTGCAGTGCACACATGCAGGAGCTGGAAGGTCTGTCTCAAAACCAGCCTCAGCTCACACACTTCTACTTCCTGCTGTCAACTATGGCTTCCTCTAACTGGTACAAGGGATCTCTAACTAATCATGGAAGCCTAGAATTGTGGAGCTCTGCTATACTCCATTTTTGACTTCTGACACATTCATGGGCATCAGTCTCCAAAGGAGAACTCAAGGTTAATCATTGGTCATCTATGTTCCCATCATATTCTCCCAGCACAATGTGCCAATCATGCCTACGGCCCTTACCAAAACCCGAGATATCCAACTAAGCCAGCACATTGGACCCAGAGTCAGTGCATGAGGGATGAGACTGTGTGCTCCATCCAAAATCATGGACAGCTGTGAATTGAGCACAGTCCAATAGGCCACAACCAACCCGTTAACTCAACCTTTAGGCTACATTTCCCTTTTCATGTAGTGAGTACCCAGAATCTAATACAGCTTGCCCTGACTTAAAATGGTTCCACTTAATTATTTTCTTCTGAATGACAATGCAGACTTGATTAAGTACACAGTAGAAACCATATTTCTGGGCTATGAATTTTGTCATTTCTTGGACTAAGGGTAGGTAGTATAATGCTCTCCTAGGATATGGAGTAGCAGCAGTGACAAACAGCCCCCAGTGAGCCATCAGATCACCAGGGGAAATAACTCCAACACTCTCCACTACTGTTGAAACCTACAGGGCACTCAAGGTCAGGGGTAGCAAGCATACTTTCAACTAGTTACATATTCATATTAGGACAGATTTGTGACCCTATCGCAAATGTAATGTGACAAAGTCTGTGCCTGCCCAGGAAGTGTCACAAGTATCTCTTTCCTTTTTGCCCCTTTCCATTCAGAAATAAGAGTAGGTGGCATGGGGATGTGTCTCAGTGGGAAAGTGACTGATGAACATAGCCAGGACTCCAGCATCAGGAAATAGTGACAGCAATCCTTACAGAAATGAATGGTCAAAAATCCCCTTTGCCCTTTGCAACTGCAAACTGCGCTGGCAATTTCTGTACATTTCATCTTAAGAGTGTTTATATTAGTTCACACATCCAAGAGAAAGTCCAAATCATTTAATGATATCTTACTCTGCATCACATGATATAGCTAATTTTAAAACGATTGTTTTTGGAGTCAACATAATCTCCAGAAAGTCTCTTTCACTCAGATTTCATTAATCGTAGAGGAAAGCCACCATCAGATGTTTGGGCCTGCCACAGAGCCCATGTAGACTCAGATGGAGATTCCCTAGAAGAAGCCCTCCCCCACCCCCCAGCACCTTTACTCCTCTAGGCACGGCCATGGAGACACTAAAAGAGTCTCTAACATGGGGTTGCTATCATGAAGAAGACACAGTTACTTTTTAGCCCTACATTCTGACCAGCTTCCTGAGTGGACCACCCTCAACATTTTTGCTAACTCAAAGTTGCATACCCTGGCAAGGTGGCCCATGACTTCTTTTATGCATTATAAGAAATATAGGACCAAAACAACAACGACAAAAGAAACAAAAAACAAAACCAAACAAACCCACTGTACAAAAGCTTGTGTTTCCTGTAACTCTCGCTGTCATGCTGCTTCAGTGCATCTTGAGGAATTTAAGAATCCCTGGAAATCTTTCAAAGCTGTCCTATAGGCTTCCCTGATTGCAGAATTCAGCAGTATAAGCAATTACTGATGTGTTCCATTCATTGTTTCTGCTTTGAAAGAGACCGCTGCTCCGTACTAAGCCCAGCGATCACTTAGTGGTTAAAAAAAGGTGTTTCCCAGGTGCACAGGTCTATACTGTAAATTGCCTTTGACTTCTCCAAACAAGGCTCACATCTGATGGTTTATGATTCAGGAGAGCTGGATAATTAAAGTTACATTCTTGCCTTTCATCGGCATCCCTTCACCTGTTCAGGGTCCCATGCTAATCTACGATCACACAATGTGTCATAACTAAGATTCCAGGTCCCCTAGAAGGCTGCATACTAAATATCAGTGAGCATTCAGCTGTACACAAGGCACCTCCTCACACCGCCGAATAAGCCACCAAGAAAAGAATGTCGCTCTGGTGGGTCTAACCCAAGGCAAACATGAGCAAAGGACTTCTACCTGAATTAATTCTATCCGGAGCTCATTTTGTGCTTTTCAAGCTAAGATCAACAGGGCAGGGCAAGAAGGCAGCAGCTGGTACAGGCAGATTTCACATTTGGGACCTCATGATTTAGACCCTGAAGAAGTAACCTGTGTTCGAATGAACAATTCAGGGTAGTATTTCGATAAGAGAATTCACAAAGAACCATGACAGACCCAGCCCAACTGTTATGAAAACTCCATGACTCGTGTTTCTCAAAATAGAGTTCCTGGACCCAGAGAATCTCAGAGCCGTGGCTGCAAGGGGCTTTCAAACCAGCAGTGTGGCGCCTCAAATGCCACTGTTTACCCCACAGCTACCAGGCAGCCCCCCTTTCTGTTCTTTCCCATGTTCCTTCTCTTCCCCACTACTCTCCAAGGCATTTCCTTATCCCATTCTACTTGACAAAGAGGCATTTTCTCCTGTCAGCAAAATTCCTCCCCATTGTCCTTTTGGGGAAGTCCATTTTTGTCTGGAGGTTTTGTTTTCGAGCTATTGAATATGTGGGAATAGAGATCACTGGTAACACTGTGCTCGGGACGTGGTCCAGGCGGAGAACAATGAGTGAGATTTCAGCCTGTCCTGCAGATGCTTCTCACACCCAGATGTTCCTCAACTCATGGGAAAACCCTGATAAAAAGCACTGTAAGCTGAAACATCAGGAGGCAGGGGAAAGAGATGGGCATTCTGTAAACAGGATGAAATGTGAGACCATAAACTATGATGCCCACAGATACGGGCCAGACAGAATACTATAGAGTACATTTCCCCTTCATGACTATGTGGCTGGCTGGAAACACAACTCACTACTACTGCCCAGCACCACAGAGAGGTATAGAGCACATACTGCTAATCTTTGAAAATATCAAAATTCAAAACTGAAATATTTCTCCTACTGAATATTAATCATTTTGACATCATGTTAATTTAAATATTATAAGGCAAATTATCACAAGTTGGAGAACCAATCATCTGTGATACGGATATTAAAGAAAGGAACTCTCCCAGATCCAGCCAGATGCAGTCAGAGATGCACCTATATGATGATTTGTATAGGCTTGGCCCAGGGAGTGGTACTGTTAGGAGGTGTGGCCTTGTTGGAGAAAGTATGCCATTGTGGGAGTAGGCTTTAAGACCCTCCTAGCTCCATGGAAGCCAGTCTTCTTCTGTTTGCCTTCAGAACAAGATGTAGAACTCTCAGGTCTTCCTACATCATGCGTGCCTAGAGGCTGCCATGCTCCTGCCTTGATGATAATGAACTGAACCTCTAAACCGGTAAGTCAGCCCCATTTAAATGTTGTCCTTCATAAGAGTTGCCTTGGTCACGATGTATGCTCACAGCAGTAAAACCCTAAGATAATCTACCTGGGGCTAAGATGGGGTGAGCATTACTTGTTTAACTTCTGTTGTATTATTGCTCCTAGGGGGAAATGAACATCCATTCACCTATGTTAGGGCGGTGGCAACCAGCCAAAGACATGTCTCCACCCACATCAAGCCTGGAAAAACAATGATATCAACTAGGGTTACATACAGGAGTGTGAGTGAAAGATTATAGGACCTTAGTTGATTCTGAGTAACATCACTGAAAAAGAGTCTCTGCCCTCACCCCAGCAGTTGTTAACCATTTATATCTATTCTGGGAGAGAGGGGCTCACACACTGTCTTATATGCTCTCTCATTTACTATCTCATGAGCCCTACTGGGCTTCTGTGAAGTAGTTGGTGTTAGTGAGTCCAACTCTGTGAGAACCTTGTGAGGGTGCTCACAGCTGCTTTGATTTTAGGCAGCAATGATCACGTCATGCCCAAAGGACAGAGTCCTAGAACATTCTACCCTTCCTCCTGCTCTTATGTCCTTCCTCTTCTGTGAAAATCCTGGAGCCTTAGAGGGCATGATACAGATATATGAGTGATTTCTAACATTTAGGGCTGAACACTGAGCCACCATGCCACAGAAACAGTCACTTTTTCTTAGCACTGCCCTCTTCAGAAGGAAACTCCCCTGAACAGCCTCAAAAATCTATGAGAACAAACATTAAGTGTTTAGAAGGCAACTTGAAAGATGCATCATACCCACTCAACAAGAGAAGAGCAGGAGCCTCTCACTAGACCTGTGACTTCTATAAGCCACAGGCTTGCCCTGGCTTACAATACTAAATGTGGGTTCCTTTTATAGATCAATTCTTAAGTCCAACTAGAAAGCAACTGCGAATTACCAACCAAAGAACATGCAAGAACTGGCTCAGATGTGCAGCTTCCCCCCAACAACTGGAGCTGGAACTTGCCCTGACTTTTTTTTTTGCCTTCCTGTGGATCCTGTTTCCCTAACTGGACTGCCTTGGCTGGCCTCAGTGGGACAGGATGTGCCTAGTCCTGCAGTGACATGAGTTGCCAGGGTGTGTTAGTACTCATGGGAGGTCCTCCTCCTTCTCAGAAATAAAGGGAAGAGGTGCTGGGGGGAAGGGCCATGTGAGGGGGGA
Organism: Mastomys natalensis; assembly: GCA_021653895.1. Lineage (NCBI taxonomy): Eukaryota > Metazoa > Chordata > Mammalia > Rodentia > Muridae > Mastomys > Mastomys natalensis. The sequence goes on from JAJTUV010001115.1 coordinate 978,579, forward strand.
ACTGGGAGAGGTGAGGTTGGATCAGGATGTAAAGTGAATAAAATAAATAAATTGATGGAAAAAGATGAAAAGCAACTGGTTACCCTTACAATAGCTGTGCCAGTATTACAGACACAGGTAAACCTTGCCTGGCATGTTGGTAGTGGAGAGTATCAGGTCTATAATTGAGCAGGACTTGGTGACAATCCTCTCCCAGGCATCCTAAAAATTAGCCACAGCTTGACTCCATGTCTTGCTACAAAACTGTGGGGTGTTTTTTAGCAACAGGTTTTTCCCATCTTTTTCTGGCATTCAATCAAGAACAGTGACAACAGTTGTACTGTTTGGGGGTGGGGTCAGGGATCTCTCAGACGACAGCTTGGAGGGAGGATGCCAAGCCCTACTAATAGAATTTCCTATTGGTAATTGTGTCTTCTCCCATCTGTACAGGGTGTCTCCTACATTTAAATTCCTGGTGTTTTTATATCTACAGGGCACAGACGGTTGTGTTATTTTCTCCATCACCTTCTAAGCATCTGTACCTTACCCAGTCATAATGCCTCCAAGAACTCCCAACTGTGCCTGCCCTGGGCCCTCTGGGGACTGCTTCCCAGTCCTTGTTTTTATTAATTGCATATATTTCCCATATCTATGGGACACTTATAGGCTAGCATTACACAATAAAACCCTTTCACAGAGTTGGGGAAAGGTTTCCAAATCCCCACATCATGCATCCCAAGCAAGGGCCCAGCTGATCTCAGAATTAAAAGATACTACAAATGTTAGCAAGGTCCAAGGGTAGTAGGAAAAGATCCCATTTCCCATGTTAATTATAACTACTTCCTCTACAGAGTGTTTTGGTTAGAATGGCACCGGAGAGGAGGCATTGTTTTATTTATCCCTCTGGAACCCACCATTGTTCTTTCTCACTGAGTCACCCTACTGCTCACTCTGAGACCACTGGACATTTCCTCATTCCAAACAGCTAAGCTGGTCCATGCTGTCCTGCCTCACCTGGAACCAAGAAGGAAGAAGTGGATGCTGTGCTGGCAGCTCCCAAGTTCTGACAGGATTGGGACTCAAATTGCCTCTCTACTGTGTACAGTAGAAAAGGGGAAGCAGATGATGGGGCCCATAGAATTCTGGGTCACTCAAAAATGAATGTAGCAAATAGCTCTCCACTGGCCACAGGGCCTACCAAGGGGTCCCAGACTTGGTAAAATGTACATGGTATACGCAGCGGTGTGGGGTAACTGTCTGTCCCTGGAATGGCTTAATCTCCCTTAGCTGTACTCTCTGATCACTTATGTGCACACTGATTTGGTTCTTTTAGGTCTCAGACTCACAAGCACAGAATCTGGCTGTCAACTTTTTCACTAGGAATGCCAGCCCGTCAGAAATTTTGCCACATTTGTTTCTGAGTGACCCAGGCCCCATCCTATGATCCTGAACATAGGATGCTCCCCCCGCCCCAAGCGTCTTCTTACCTTGAGTTACACAGTGATGTAGATAACTTTAGATCTGCCCGTGTCCCTATCCACCATGGGATATGCAGATTCAATGCTTATGATTGTATACATTGTACAATCCAAATACATCGATTTGGATTATGTAGCTGTTGTTTCAAAAGGGGAGGAGGAACTATATTACTCAGTTTCTCTGCTTCCAACGTATCAAAAATGACCCCCGTGTCCCTCTTTTACTTCTTGGTTAAAAGTCTTTGCAAACTCAATCAGGTTCAGAGGGACGGGATTTCCTGGTAATCATAGTTTTCTGTACTATGCAATATTAAAAGTAAGGCCTCAGAGGAATCCTCTGTAATGCACCATCGCTCTCTCCCTCTACTGTGAAACTCTTCCTAAGGATCCTGGGAAGAGACATTTAACACAAATGTAATTTGTACTCCTTCCCTTATACATCCACTACCCACAATAGCAAGGAATGGAAGCCAGCCTATCCATCTCACCCCATCCTCCTTGTTACCAAATTTTTCTCCCAATTCAGAAACCAGTGTGAAGGGTGTCATCCACATATACTGTTATGTGGCCAAGTTCTTTCTGGACAGACAGCTGAACACCAGTAGTACACTGTATTACCCACAACCCACTTACAATTATATCCCATAATTGTAAGTACTGCTTCCTCTAGGGATTGCAGTACTTTCTCTATTCCATCATCCATTTGGGGGCATCCCATACCTGCACATCTGACCTCAATTATCAAGGATAGGTATCTTGCTCCATACCACATAGAGGAAAGCCAACTTGAGATTCCTCCATGGATACCCCAGCTTCAGACACGGCAGCTTCAGCTCTATGTCTTAGCACCATGACTGCAGCAATAAGGCATGCTAGCCCAGCACTCAGGAGACAGAGGCAGGGAGAAGAGCCATACCAGGATTGCTCCTATGAGCACTCCACCCCCAGACTGCTTAGCTTCAGTTGTACGTCTTGCCACAAAAGCAAGGTTGATGTAACCACTCCCCCAAATTCATTTTAGGTCTTGTTATGTCCCTGTTTTGGGTGCCAAGTATTGTATGGTTTTTTCCCAGGCAGAAGCAAACATACATCTATTTATCTTAGATAGTATACCAAAAACAGATCAAAGAAATGATTCTGCTCATGTCTAGCTGGGTGCACTGATATGTTTAACTGGGGCTACTTATAGGAGGAACATAGATGAGGAATTGCCTGCTGGACCATGGCATGATTCTTGGTGTCAGTTATACCTTAAGGAAAAATCCCCTCTTCAGAATTGTTAAAAGGGGGGATTCATGTGCCATCTTGTGAATGGAAGGTTAGTGTGATCAACCTGTAAGGGTCTCACGTAGGTAATAACTGTTTTGATTTCAGGAGACAATGGTCACGTCCTGCTGAAGGTCACGTCCCATAGCAAGGTCTGTGTTCTCTAATGTACTCTTTGGAGGCTAACAATTGCCCAAGATTTCAAAGCATCTTGATAGTGCAAGTTTAGAAACTCTCCTTGAGTTCTGATCTATCATTGTGATGGGAGAATAAGAGGGGCGGGCCCAAAAATCAGGTCCTCAGCTTCTTTTGAGACAAATCCTGCCAAAGAATACATGTGTGCCAAATGTTCACAGGACCCGGAAGGCACTACGTCACTGTGGCTGAAAGGAAGTGTCACACCTGGGGGAGCTGCTCATCCTGGTCAGCCTGTCGCTATGGATTTGGCCGCTGGAAATCCCTCATCCCGTGAAGCCCTCAGGCCTGGCTGCCCATCCTGATTTCCTGAAACATGACAGCAAGACGTGTATATCAGCTGGGAGCATTAAACCCTTTGCTGCTGCTGAGGTAGCCAGTACAGCAGGGAGGCCAACAGTAACAAGCTAGATGGTGGCTCTGGGCTAAGAAGACTCTGATGTCAGCGAAATCATCCCTTGCCAGCGATTTCACTTACACGATGAGAACAAGTGAAATTCTTGGCGAGAGTTCAGTTGTCACCTTTTGTCATTTTCTGTACAGTGTCGGGTGTCATATTGTAAAACACCTGACATTCAACTAGAGAAGTGCAGCTACTTGATTCATTTATAGCATTTAAACACTTTTCTTTCCTATGCCAACAATACCTCATGGTCTTAGCCATATGCAGAGAGACCTGGGTTCTGTGATAGGAGGATAGGGATGGATAGAAAACCATTAAGATTAACATATGAAAGAAGCCATAGACTGGTGCATACCCTCTGCACCAGGGTACACACAATGAACAAAGCACATATGGTAAAAAGACTGAGGTATACAAACCTAGGAAAAAGGAGTTGTTACGTAAATGATGTATAAAAGGTCTTGAGACTGGTAGCACAGTGCATTTGAACCTCTGACTTTCCCCAGGCCACTGGCTTACCCATATGTTTCTCTTTCTTTTTTTTTTTTGTTTGTTTGTTTTTTGAGACAGGGTTTCTCTGTGTAGCCCGGCTGTCCCGGAACTCACTCTGTAGACCAGGCTGGCCTCGAACTCAGAAATCCGCCTGCCTCTGCCTCCCAAGTGCTGGGATTAAAGGCGTGCGCCACCACCGCCCGGCAGATATGTTTCTCTTTCTTTATAAACAACTTCTCTTTATACTATCTTACTATGTATCCCTGATGCTAAGGTCCCAAGAACCTTAAAATCCCAGAGAGCAATACCTACCCCGCCCCGCCACACACACACACAAAACACACATACACACACACACTCACACACACACACACCCACAAACACCCACTCTCATTTGCCACTATAATAGATCCACCTCTGAGGAGATGAGCTGCTCGGCCCTCAGATAACACGGACAATCTTTGAAACAAACAACAAAACACTGCCTTTTTAAGTCTCTGGCTCAGTCTTCAAAGTGTGTGAGAATCTCCATTCTCTAAAGCAGCCCTGTGTGCTCAAATACATACAGCAGCTCAAAGTGGCTATTTTGTTAGTGGAGATCGGTTTTATAAATTCAAATTTTTAGATATGGGGCTGGGGAACAGAGATGAGTGGCAGTGTCTTATGTGAAATATGTATGACGTTATTAGTAAAGATAATTATACTGTCTTTTAGCATTTCTATTCTACTTCAGTAGCTATCCAGCAAAGAGGATGCTTCTGGCTTGTCCTGTGGCTTGCCAGTGTGTGCCAGCCATGCCAGAGACTGGTGTGGAGTCAACTCATCAAGGTGATCTGTGGTTCCTTCCAGGAAATAATGACTCCTCAAGTCTGCAGTGGACTGTGAAGCTTCCTCTACGCAGCACCTCAGCCAAAGGCCAGGATTAAATCATAATAACGATTGCAGCAGTTTCCAGCTAACTAAGAAATATAAATCGGTAAACATGTACATTATAAAATCCGCTCATTTAAATAGATTCAACGAAGAAATTAGTAACTACTTCTAAAAAATAAAAATAAATACACAAATGTCAAAGATGATTTTAAAAAACAAAACAAAACAAAAACCGCTGTTTCTCTATCACGTGACCGGCTGGCTAAAAGTGGACTATAATATTCTCGTTCTAACTTCTGTAACTTGTCACAGTTCTAAGACTAGGCTTTGAGTCTCAATAATTAATAAAATCTTCCCTTTCCACCCACTCTTGATTACCCTCCATCAGGGCCGTGTGTTTGCACGTCTCTGTCAATTGTAATCATTTATTTGAGCCAGCTCGGTGGTTCGTTAGCTCTTCATTAGCGCCTGTGGGTTAGATAAAATGAGCATAGGTTTCCAAAGAACAAATCTCACTGGCAGAGTGCAGCACCGCACGAATTCCCAGAATGCTTTACTCAAGACAGCTGCAATCAAGACCTTGGCTCTTGAGGGAGACAAGTGGTGTCCTTGAGAATGAAGAGAACTCACCCTCCCATCCAGTCATAAGCATCCATTCTAAAGCCCTTCAGTGACCACAACAGACAGGTGTCATCAAAGACTTCACCTTGGCTAGCATACTGGTATTTATTTGTCACGTAAATACAAAACACCCTGCAAGGCAAAAGAATTCAACTCAAACTTAGACAGTTAAAGTCACCTTGCCAGTAAGTTTAAAAAAAAAAAATTACAGCTGCCAGGTACCACCCTGGGGATTCAGTGAGCAGCTCAAGCCCTCCACAAGACAGAAACAACTGATGGGAGAGACCACACAGCCTCCCCACAGCACAGGTCTCCAGGAATGGCTGCTCTTATAGAGTCCACGGCTTCAATGTCGCCAGAAAGTGAAAAGTGGAACTCAAGGGGTTGCAAAAAGACAGAAGGGCAGGTCAAACATCAGCACAAGGAGGTGATTACAGCCACCTAGAATCTGAGAGCTCTCACAGGACAACTGGCTGCACCTCCTAAATCTCTTCAATGAGCTCCATAACTAAAATTTCTTATCCAATCCCTCCTCAGAAACTTATTTTTTCAAATATCTACTTCTGTTGTTACTATGCTGTCTTAGTTAGGGTTTTATTGCTGCGAACAGACACCATGACCAAGATAACTCTTCTTATAAGAACAACATTTAGTTGGGGCTGACTAACAGGTTCAGAAGTTCAGTCCACTATCATCAAGGCAGGAAGCATCCAGGCAGGCATGGTGCAGGAGGAGCTGAGAGTTCTACATCTTCAGCTGAAGACTGCTAGGAGAAGACTGACTTCCAGGCAGCTAGGGTGAAGGTCTTAAAGCCCACGCCCACAGTGCCACGCCTACTCCAACAGGACCACACCTACTCCAACAAGGACACATCTCCAAATAGTGACAATCCTTAGGCCAAGCATATTCAAACCACCACATGTGCTTAAAGTTGTAGATCTCAAAAGAATCCTAAGTTTGCAGAGTGTGATTTCTGGGATTATAGCATCCCTTAAACATCATTTTCTCTATGTCTTTCTGTTTGTCTAGGACCTGAAAGGGTAGCATAATTCCTTAACATGGGCTTCTTCCAAGTTACCAATGGCTACGGTGGTAAAACTTACCATCAAAGCCAGCATCTGAAGATGACCTTTCAATTGACTCCAACCCCACAGCAACCACTGCTTGGATCTCTATCACTGAAAAATTAGTTTTGCCTATTTTCAAATTTTCTATAAATAGAATCCTAAAAATTACCTTTACCTTTCTTTAGGGGTGATTTTGAACCACTACCCTGGCTTCCTCGATCTGAATTAAATGATTGCTACAGAAGTGACCTAGTTTGCTTTTCTCATTTGATTAACTGGTCCCAGAGAATATGCATGTCATTTCACATACTCCTATGTGTGATGAAAACAATTTTTATTCTGCATATACTAGAATGCCGTGCATTAATCATAAAATTCTCTGCAATAACCTTGAGTTAACATTGTACTTAGGAAGTTACAACAATCACGCTTTTCAACAGGTCCCTCCCAACTATGATGGAGCCTTTCTTCCTCAGTTGAGCGAGTCTCTGATCATCTAGACCATCAACTTCTACACTCTGGACTCCCTCTACCCCAGGACCATCCTTCAGGGGACATGCTCACCCAACTTTCTGAACATCATTCCCATCTCCCCCTGTCATGGTTTGTATATGCTTGGTCCAGGGAGTGGCACTATTAGAACGTGTGGCCTTATTCGAGTAGGTATGTCACTGTGGGTGTGGGCTATAAGACCCTCACCCCAGCTGTCTAGAACCCAGTATTCTGCTAGCAGGCTTCAGATGAAGATGTAGAACTCTCAGCTCCTCCTGCAGTATGCCTGCCTGGATTCTGCCATGTTCACACCGTCATGATAACCTCTGAACCTGCAAGCTAACCCCAATTAAATGTTGTCCTTATAAGAGTTGCCTTGGTCATGGTGTCTGTTCATAGCAGTAAAACCCTAACTAAGACACACACACGCACATAAATCCCACCAGGCTGAAGATTTTATGGGCCAACAGAAGGCATAGCATGATAACAATGGTCCAGCTTCCAGAGTTACAACTCTTAGGGTATCCATGACCAAAGGAATAATGAGAAAGCAATTAAGACAGAAAAATAATGCTCTTACTGGCTGGTGGTACTCTACACTCTTTAAAGGCAAAAACATTGAAAGATACCCCTAGGATGTCCAGGGGCAGCTGGTCCTAGCATAGCACAGTCAGGGCAGTAGCCTTGATCTTCAGTGGACAAAACTAGGGTCTGTAAACAAATTCTTTCCATCTTAGTTCTCTACTATAAAGACAGGATCTCTAAGAAACCTCCTAGTCCTAGAAGCTGAGGACCAGGTAGTAAGCTGTGACCTAGACCTGGCAGTGTCTTGGATTTCAAGTCTGCCTGAGGAAAAGGTATTTTGCAGTGCAACAGAGGACTCTGAACTTTGACCTTCCTATTTGCCACTACTTACATAGTCACCCTCCAGACATGACTGTATACCAGCCTGTCACTCACACACTTTAAATTCACAACCAATGGCTATTAAAGGATCCTCCAAACACCCAGGGAGCTGAGAAAGTATGTGGTCTCACTGGTTCCTTCAAGACCCAAAACTTTCTGTACTGACTTCAAAAAACTTGGGCGCTATCAAATGAACATCAGATGTCCAGGGAGAAACAACCTGCTGGGGGATTAGTAGGTTCGGGAAGAACGGGGAAACAGGACAAACCAATTGTGAGTTAGCCCATGAGAAGAAACCCAGCCAGGACATGGCATGGTCGTCACAACTGTGACCAGTGTCTCTGGCAACGTTGGGGCTGGATCAATCTGTTCTGCCAAGAAAACCAACAAGTGAGGATGACTGAGAGATAAGGGAGCATTTTGCCAATCAACTACTGACCTCTGAAACAGAGACCAGGACTTACAAAAGAAGAAGAAATGGTAGATGATAATGAGATTTAAACACGAATAAAGTACACTGATGGAAAAGTCTAGAAAAGACACCAAGATGTACCAAGATGTTTGTGTGCCTACTCACGTTTCAAATTCAACGTGTTTAAATATTAGAAGGAACAGCTTCTAGGAGATGATTAGAGGCTCGACCTCCTACTATTTAAATGAAAGAGCCCTCCTGAAGAGGATTAATGCATAGACTATAGGGGTCTCAGTAGGCTGCTGAGTGAATGACCTGTAGTCAGGGGCTTCCGGATGTCTTCACACAGGGGATGGTTGACAGGAAGCCAACCATGTGATTAGAGGGGTAGAGCTTTGGGGTCACTTCTGATCTCAAAAGAGAAGAGCCAATGTTTTAACCAAGAAACAAGATGTAGATGTAGAGTTTCCAAAGACTGAAAACCCAGAGAGGTTCCTGCAGGATGGCAAATCCTCACAGGGCAACGGCAGCCCTATACCCTTCCCACATGCCTTGCCCTGAAAGCAGCTCTTGCCCTTCTGCCCTCTGCTTGGCATCCACATTTACATGTCCTTTACAGTAAATGGATAAAAGTAAGCTGAGTGTTTCACTGAGGTTTGAAGCTATCCTGACAAATTAATCAAATCTGATACCGAGAGGAGTGCCAGGTCAGGAGCACAGGTTACATGTGAGAACGCAAATGGGCTGTGCCTTCAGTCTGTGGGAGATGTGGGTGATGCTTGCCAGGCAGACAGGTTGAACCAGGCTGAATCGTAAGGAAACCTGTCCCTGTCTGCCAGAGATGTCCAGATGTGGGGAGTCAGTCAGTTCAGAGGTGAAATATTCAATATTGAATGTAAAGAGTAGAGAATCACCTAGAGCTGTTTCCTTAAAAAGTCTCTGCTAGCTTACTCCTTCCACCACTAGAAGGCACTGCCTCTGTGATGGTATGCTTGGCCCAGGCAGTGGCACTGTTAGAAGATGTGGTATTGTTGGAGTAGGTGTGGCCTTATTGGAGAAAGAGTGTCACGGTGGGGGTGAGTAGGGACACTGTGGGGGTGGGCAAGGACACTGTGGGGGTGGGCAAGGACGCTGTGGGGGTGGGCAAGGAGACCCTCCTCCTAATCATGTGGGAGCCAGTCTTCTCCTGTTGCCTTCAGAACAAGATGTAGTGCTCTCAGCTCCTCCTGCACCATGCCTGCCTGGATGCAGTCATGCTCCTGCCTTGATGATAATGGACTGAACCTCTGAGCCTATAAGCCAGCCCTAATTAAATGTTATCCTTTATAAAAGTTGCCTTGGTCATGGTATCTCTGCACAGCAATGGAAACCCTAAGTAAGATAGCCTCTGAGAAAGGAGGTCCTCATCAGACAGTGCTTCTGCAAGTACCTTGACCTTGGACTTCCTCACATAAAATCTGTGAGCAAGGATTTCTTAACTGTCTCAACTAACCAGACAAGGGCATTTTGTTACAGTATCCCACATATACTAAGACACCAATTAGCTCTCCTTTTCCAGACTACCTGTACCATTGGTTGCCATGTGAACCAATTCTGGCAAAGGGATATGTGTAAGCCTGCTTGGCAGGGGTAGAGGGAGTGCGTCTGTGAAGGCTGCTACTTGTTTCTACTTCCAATTCCTCCTGCTTAGAAGCAGATATGCTTCTTGAAGAGACAGTAGCCCTGCAGGCTTATGCTTGAGGCAAAGCCAGCATGCTAAAGGCAGCAAGGAGAAATGGGGAGTCCAAACACAGGGCACTGTGGAGAAGGGCCAGGCTGGATTGGCATTTTTCTTATAGATGTTTACACTGTTTCAGTTGGACATTTGTTTTCCATAGCTATCGTGGCAAATGGCCACCTATTTAAGCCGATGAAAGCAATCTAAGGTTACAGTGTCTGACATGAGTCTCACCATAGAGCCTCACAAACGAAGCCATATGCATCCTTTCCTACCTTCTTGGTGGCCTGCACATTCCACTTAAACCCATGGCCCTCCACTCGAAACCACCAGTATCACATGCCTCTCTGGCAAGTCCTCTACCCTCACATCTCCTCTCTCCAGCTCCTGCCTCTGTTTTCCACCCAACCATGCAGTACAAGGTAGTCCTTGTACTGGGTATATGGGTATATTCAATAGAAATACCTCCTTATCCATCTATGACTCCTTATTTTCTTTTCCATATAATACAGCAGCTTTCAAGAATTAAACCATGAGCATATTGAAGAGATCATATTCTGCTAGCCATACATATATACAACAAGCATTTTGAGACAGAAATCACATAATTACAATTAAAATTTTAAATTCAATATTAATGATAAAAAAAAAAAGTTTGAAACAGTGAATCAGAAGGCTACTTTGGTGGTTTGAATGAGAATGGCCCCCATCAGGCTCATATATTTGAATGTTTGGTCTGTAGTTGCTGGACTGTTTAGGAAGGATTAGGAGGCGTGGCCTTGTTGAGGCGAGTGTGGCTTTTCTAGAGCGGGTGTTTCACTGGTGGTAGCCTTTAGTTACAAACATCTGTGCCAGGCACAGTCTCATTCTCTTTGCCTGTCTATGGGTCAGGATGTAAGCTCATATCTGCTCCTTCAGCACCATGCCTGCCTGCCTGCCTGCTGCCTGCCTCCTGCCTCCGCCTCCACCGCTCCTGCCCGCCTGCCCGCCTGCCACCACCACCACACTGCCCACCATGATGATCATGGACTCATTCTCTGAAATTGTAAGCAAGCTGCAAATTAAATGTTTTTCTTTTATCATCTGCCTTGGTCATGGTGTCTCTTCAAAGCAATAGAGAAGTAACTAAGACAGCTATCTTGAGATTCTCATGGAAGAGATATATTATTCCAACATTAGATGAGATTGGACCAAGTCTGCCTATTCAAGAGAGTACTGCGAGCTCTCACTGAAAGACATCAGGAAGGTCATACACAGCACCCATTCTACCTTAGTCAGGATAATACTCCTTCACTGTATGTCTGTCTGAGCTCAGGCTCCACATCAAAAGCATCCAGGGCCAAGCAGGGTGTGGTGGTTTATACTTGTCCTAGCACTCAAGAGGCTGAGGCAAGAAGACTAGCCTGAGCTGGTGGCTGGTGGGGCCTACATAGCAAGTACCAGACTACATTGTGAGACCCTGTCTCAAACTCATCCCCACACCCTCCCCTCCAAAATTAAATAGTTATTCAGAGCCTTGAATATTTTTAGTTCATTTTTGAAAAATGCCATTTTTGCAACTTTCAATTGGAGCGGGCTCTCTATATCCATGGATTCCGCATCTGAACATTCAAGTAGCAGTAGAATCAAACTATGAAGAAAAATGCCATCCATATGACACACATAAAAGACTTTTCTCTTGGTATCATTTCCTAAACAATATAACATGACAGCAATCTACAGAGCATATGCACTATAACAGGTATCTGTGCAACCAGAGAGGAGGCGAGGGCACAGTATGGGATGAAGACTTCCAGGAGAAAGGGACTTGAGCAGCCACAGATTTGGGTATCCTCAAGGGGTCCTGGATCCAACACCTGCAGCTACTGAGGAGCAACTGCTTTATTTAGTAACCCTAATAGGATGGTTCACCTTGCTAATTAAAGGCACCAGCTGTGCTTCTTAAACAGGTGCCTCTAGACACAAGCCCTTTGTATAAACAGAAAGAGGAGGGAGACTCCTAGGGCTCCAACCACTTATGGACAGTGGGGCCTTGTGGATTTAAAACAAAGATCCCAAGGATCTTGACATTACCTAGCAAGCCATTAGTTCCCTCAGTTCTGGTATCTGGGTCTTCACAGTGTAGAACTCACCTCCCTCTGGGACTTCAGGTTGAGCATGCTGGACCAGTGCAGGGCAGCTCTGGGCCCTGCTGTGTGGAGTGAGGCCAGGTCAGATCACTCTATACCAAATGCTAAATGCACACAGACTGTTCCTGTGGGGTCCTGGCACAGGATGCTGACACTGACCTATTGAATGTTAAGTGTGATACTTCCTGTTAGTCAGAGAAGCCAGCCACAGGCCACAGGCCACAGGCTTTGTTCCAAGAGAGAATCAAATGAATGAATAATGCAGTGGCTCATTTTTTTTTCAAATGAATAATAAAATAGTTCATACGCAAGCTCTGAGCCCTCCTCCGGATGATAAATATCCCATTACATCAGCAGAGACGAGAATTAGACTGTTCAACCAGGTGAAGCAATTTAATCGCAATCTGCTCTTTCCATCCTGTTTTCTTGGAGTCTTAACTTCTTTGAAATTGCTTTGAGAAAACTTAATCTGAAAACACCTTTGAAAGTATAAAAGAAACAAGTAAAACCTGGATCCTGCAGGAAATCCAAGAAGACTCAGATATGAGCCTGGTGTGACCTTGAAGACCTGAAGGACCTTTCGATGCATTGCAATTATCCAAAAAGAGAGAAGACAAAATGTTACAGTCACTGCAGAATTAACTAAGTGAGGAAGGCGTAATCAGTAGACTTAGCTTATCCCCTTGTTATCTTGTGGATGTACAATGTGTCCCCAAAGGCTCATGTGTTGAAGGCAGGCCCCCAGAGTGGTGCTATTTGGAGTTAGTAGCACCTTAATGAAGACAGGCCTTCTGAGAGGTCCTCAGGTCACTGCAGACATGCTCTCGGGGGGACGAGAGGTCCCTGGTGTGCCTTCTTCCACTTCTTCTGACTGATGAGGTAATGGCTGGCTCCATGATGGACACCAGCTATCAGGTGCTACCTAGTCTGAGGCCCAGCCCTTGCAATGGGCTCCCATCATCATGAGCTGTAAGCACGGAGCCCAAACAAGTCGTTTCTCTTTATAAGTTAATTGCCTCAAGTATTTCATCACAGCAATGGTAAGCTAATATGTCTTTTATTTAAGAGAACAGAATAATGAGAACAGAAGGATCAGAGTGAGGAGGAGGGAATTGATAAGACGGCTCTAATTAGAGAGAACAACATTTACAGACGTCTGTAGTGAAGATGAAGAGACAAGGGAAAGCAGATGAGAGAAGGCAGTACCCAAAGCCAGCACAAGACAGGACCATGTCCATGGTGCTCTGAGGGGCATTCCTCAAAATGATGGAAACCTTGTCACCATCTGAATGGCAAATGACAAGAAGAAGGAGACTGACAGGTGAGCACAGACACAAACAATCAGAAGGAACCAAATGTGAATAATCAGAAGGGACCCTTCATTCCTTTGGTAGGGACACAAGTCTCAGCAAGATCAATTACTAAAGCATCAACATACCCCAAAGCCATGTGGTACAGAAGAATACACCCAAGTAGAAAGGTGAGTAACACTCAGTGCTGCAGCACTCGTTACACTTCATCACCAGGCCAACATGGTGGCCTAAGACTACCATCCTCAGCGGACATCCCAGAGCAATGTATGGTTTCAGTCAGCCACACACTTTGAAAAAAATGATGAATGGCACGGGAACTCTTTAAAAAAAAAAAATGTTTGTTCTTCAACTTACAATAGGAATGTATCTCAATAGCCTCATCACAAATTGAAACTATTTCTAAATTGAAAATACATTTAGCAGGATACACCTATCACCTGTAAGTCATTGGGACTGACATATACACACATATGTATATATAATTTAATTCAGGAAGCTCTGGGTTCTATTCCCACACTGTATACCCTAAGGGTAATGGGTAATGGGGGCTACCTGTAAGGATATGGAGGTGTGTGTGTGTGTGTGTGTGTGTGTATGGACCAACAGTTATACATAATACATACATAATACATAAATCATATATATATATTAATATATATATATATTATATATCACATATATAGATATTCCGGTAGGTGAGCACTTTCCTAGCATATACAAAGCCAGAATCTCAATCACTAGTATGGGGCCTAGGTGGAGGGAAACTGCATTTAATGCCTCTCACTTACCTCACATTCTAGCTCAGCCCCACAGCACAGTGCCCAGTGAGATCTCTTGTGTTCACAGGGGTTCACTGGGACCTGCCATCACCATCACAAAAGACTCATGTCACCAGCTACAAAGAGCTCAAACTTGAAGGTGTAAATCTACTGAATACACATTGCCTCGACCCTGTTCATGAGGTCAATTATGACATCCAATAACAGTAAGGCTGAGGGAACCTGTATCCTTTTACCCTACAAGGACAAGAGGGGCTCCTCTGTGCAGTCATTACAGAATGCTAGTTGCTCCAAATAAATAAGGTAAACTGGAAGCATTACATCAAATGCACCCAAGGCTCCCATTGAACCCAGGTGGGGCTGCTCCCAAGACCCAGCAAGAGAATCAGCCTTCCTCTGGTCCAGGGCAGATGCTATGAATGTATCAGCTCCCATTCCACATCCCACAGCTCCACATCACCACCTACCTGTTAGGTGCTCACCTCTCTCTCTGCCCCCAAGAGTCTGCAGGCTAGCCAGCAGGGGGCCCTTGCGAGAGCCCCACACACACACACACACACACACACACACACACACACACCCTACAGAGGCCAAGACCACCAACACTGGCTGCACTGAGAGCTTCTGTGGGAGTGAAGGGGACAGGGAGGTAAGCAGAGAACACACATGGCTAGCAGCTGAAGATGTTATGTATGACAGAAGTTTAAGGATAACTAAGCATCAGGCTTCCTAGCATGGAAGTCATCACTACCTCTACAGAACAGAGTCCCTCCCTGCCTGCCTCCTTGAGGGCTCCCCCAAGAGTCCACAACCTTCACCTGGTCCTGAGAGGCTGGCTCAGGAAACTGCTGAAAAAGCAATTATAAGTACCATCCATCACAGAATGAATTTAAAACTTTTCTCCTAGAAAAACGAGTTTGAAGCATACAATGCTGATTTCCCACACCTGCTTTGTTTTCTGGCTTGTCTTGCAGATTTGCTTTTCTAGGTGACCCTAAATTAATTGCAAGCCAGAACCAGAGAAACAACACACCATTTGTTTAGAAAAGAAAAAAAAAAAGCACAAAGACCAGCTCAGAGCCACTGAGTTCTGTACCCTCCTCTCTCTCACTGGCAGACAGTGGGGAGTGGACACTGGGAATCCCTAAGCAGCTACAGTTTTAAGAAAAAGGTAGTTATGCCCGAGTACTGAATCCATGGCTTCTGAATTTGGAAGGCTTCCTTGCTACCTTGAAAGGAGTGGGCTTACATATTTGATTGTGCCTAATAGGGAGAAGGTGGGGAAGAACATGGGCCATCTGCAGGTCCTATCTGGCTCAGTCTACTAAGCAGTAAAGGAAAGGACAGTGTACGCATTCACAGCCTTGCCCACCTTATGCCTAGGATATACAAGCATGGTTAGAAGGAAGAAGGGAGGGCAGGAGGGAGGGAAGGCCAGCTGCTACTATTCTGGGAGTAGAACTGCCCACATGCCAAAGCCTCATTTTGTTAGTAATTGTATTTGTTTTATATTACTTCTGTTACTATCGGGAGCAATTTCATCTTTAAAGTAATGGCTGCATTGCTCATATTTGAAAGCCTATAGCTGATGTCTTCACATAACACTCAAAGCCAAACCCCAGAGCAGGAATGGCCAAAGGAAAAACAGCTACATCCAGAGGAAGTACCAGGAAGGAGACAGAGCCATAGAGAGTTGGCCAGGTCAGCCGGAGGCATGTTGGGGGAAGGATGGCTGAAGAGTCAGGACACTGAAGGAATGAGTTCAGGGAGGAGAGCCACAGAAGCTCTCACCATGAAAGGAGCATGCCTCTGGCTCCCTGATCTTCTAAACTCACCCACAGGGAGGACAGAAACACCAGAGGCTGCGATGCCAACATAGCCATCTCCAGCATTCCCCAGCACACTGCTGCAGGGGAGCCCTGGTGTTTCAGCCTGGGTAGAACAATTTCACAACTATGTCCTAACAGTGGCAGAAGGACTGGGGTCCACAGGTCACTGTGAACCTCACATCTTTTTGAAGAGATTAAGAACATCCATTTCTTTAACTGAAATGTGAACCATGGGTCTCTGGCCATGGTAGGGAAAGCAATAAATCCTGAATGCTGAGCAGTCAGACTCTCTGGCTGAATGAGTGTTTCCAACCATCGCTTTACATCACATGGGTAATAAATACTCAGGGAAGGAAACAGAGAAAACACACACATAAACATTACACACACACATGAACACACACACACTAATAAAATACACCTCTATTCAGCAATAAACAGTTAATAGTTTGTCGTGTTTCCATTCAAGCTTTTGTGGGGGAGGCATGTGTTTGTATATGGTATGCACACATGTGTATATGTATGCTCATGTGCGGGAGCCCAGGTATGTACATGACCTGGGGAACATGGGGTGAGAGGCAGTTGATGTCTGGTGCCTTCCTCAATTCCTTTTCACTTTACAGAGGCACAGCCCATCACTGGACCCTTATCTTTCCTACTCTTACTGATCTAGCTAACTGGCTAGTAAGCTGGATCCCATGTCCATCTTCCAACGCTAGCACTACAGGTAGCTGCCATGTGTACAGGCTTTTTACCTAGGTTCTGGGACTCTTAACTCTAACACTTACACAGTAAGCACTGTTTGTCCTGAGCAATTCCCCAGCCCCTCCATTCTGGCTTTTTCATCTCTCTACATATTGATCACAACTAGTAGGAATTATGTTATGTGCATTTAAAATCATGTGAGGATTTGCCTAAGCAACTGAATAGTCTTTGAAAACATGGCCTTCATGGCCGTTGCATGGGGAATATCGTTTTATAATCACCCTGCTACTGTTTGTGTCATTTCAAGTAGTATGCAATATCCAGCTAAGCTAAATAAGGCAGGTGAATATTTTGTTATAAAAGTTTTATTGTGGTCTGAGATTTCATGTACACCCTTAGCTGGTGACTGGAGCGAAGGGCATAAACATTTACTTTCAGAAGGTTATACCTGTCAATCTCTCTCCAATTGTCTGGAAACACATTTGTTCCTCTACACGCACACCCTTATTGACAGCAGATATTTAAATTTCTTTACCCAGTTTCTGGACCTTTCAAATCCCTACCCTGCAAGGGATGGCTTTTCATGTGCATTTCTATGATTACTGTTTGTGTTTCTTTGCCTTTCGTATTTCTTCAGCAGCTGGCTGACTGGAGACCATACAACCCCTCTCCATTTGATGTTAATGTTTCCATATTGATTTATAACTGCTTTTAGTATAATAAGGATGGATTGGCAGGTAGATAGCATGTGTCCTGATTTGGCAATTCTGTGATGGTGTTTGACACACACGGCACACTAATGGATGTGTGGTCAATTGTATCAATCTCTCCCTGTATGATGCCTTCCACCTCCAGTGAGGCGTCACTGTCCTTCAGTGTGGGATCAACCGCAGCTCCAGGGCTTGCTGTCAGTGTCTCCATTTCCTAGATTGAATATGGAGGATAATGAGAGTACATTTAATGCACAGAGGTGGGAGGTGGGAGGCAGTCTCAGAGATACTCCCAATGGCTCTGCCTTCTGACAGTCACATGTCACCCAGTTCCAGCCTGGGAGAACCAGTTATCACGGAGTAATCTTAGAAGCAGATCTCCCTGGTGGCAGCTAAAGATGACACAGAAATACTCAGGAAAGTTGGGCCAAGATTCCTGATCTGGGGAGGGGGACAGTATGAGCAACATGCAAAGATATAGATGTATGAAAGTATCATAATTAAGCCCGTCGTTCTTTATGTTTGTCTTCCCTGGCCCACAGAAAAAGCGAACATTTGGTTTTGGTGGCTAAGTCTGAGCCCATTTGTTATACAGCAGGAAATAACTAATTGTTATACAGAGGTGCCTGCTTAATGGTTCAAATGGATGATGGCTTATTTTATAATTTCTCAATGTGGTTATTGGAACATTAAATGCATTTTCAATTTACAGGGGTTTGGGGATATAACCCCATTGTAAGTCAGGGAATATCTATACATGAATGCAAATAACAGCAGCTATGGTAGATTATAAGGATTTTGGGGGAGGAAGGCTTGTCATTCTGTCCATGAAAAAAAAAAAAAAAAACCTGAAATTAGGCTTGACCATGGGACTTGCTTTGGCCACGGGAACAGTATCAAAGATGAGGCCGAAGCCTGGAAGCCACCTATACACAGGAATTTACCATCATACAACTGTGTCACTACTTTAGGAAGGAATCAGAATCAAGCCTACCAGATGAGACTACATGACCCACAATCCCTTCCAGATGACACCTATCAATCATATGAGGAGGCCCTCAGCAGTAGGCTCAGCAGCTTATGAAGGGCCTAGACAAAAGAAACATTCATCCATGACCACACTAATTTTCCATGCTAAATGTCCCCATGAGTGTGTGTCAGGAAAAGCCACAAAGCTCTTGGCTGGTGTGTTACACAGAATTTAATAATGGTATGACTGCAAGTGTTACTGTTCTGATTATGGGTGTGGGAACAGTTCGGTGGCCAAGACTGTCTCTTAGTAGTGCTTCAGGTTGCTCTTGTTAACTCATCCACTGGGAAATCATTCTGATAAATGACAATAGGTGAGAATCTAACCTAGTGTTCCATTCTCTTTTTCCATAATCCTTGAGACTTTGTTTCACATCTATCAATACAAAGGCAAATCATGGTCCATCACCATGACAACTGTTTTAATTTTGTCTAGAATAATGTTATCTGATCTTCAACTTAGAGAAATGTTCACAATTACCTGTGGGAGCAAAGGCTTACCAATGAAGGCCTTGAAAGGAGAACACTAGTAACATCAATAGCTAGATGGACAAATGGACAGTCAACGGAATCAAAGGGATGACTCCATGGCCATTGCTTGCCTACGTTCAAAATCAAACCTGTCCCAACCTCTAAGTCGCTTGGCAGCCAACTTCCCCAAGGTCATTCTGAGTGCAGCCCTAAGTGCTGTAAGGGGAGAGTGGGCATGTGTGAAGACATGATACTACTCGCTATAGCTTCTGGAGAAAGAAAACCACAGGCAAAAAACCTCAAAAGCACTATTTACAGCTCAACATGAACCAAATGACTAAGACCCAAGCAACAGACAGCCTGGAAGAAGGTACAGACATTGAGGCCAATCGCAGAAGGATCTCCGAGGGGAAGTTTCCAGATTCTAAAGTATAAGCATAAAGCAGACGGTTCCGGAGCCGGAAGCAGGAACAAGTTCTGTGGGGTAATCAGTTTTCTTTGAATAGAAGTTTTGTCTTCTCAGAGAAGGAACTCACCCTTTTTTTTTTTCAAGCCCTCATCATACCATGGACATTGCCATAATGACTGAGGCAGCTCTTCACTCAGTCTACCAACTCAGATGCTTGCTTTTCCAGGCAGCACCAGCACAGATACTTCTACAGTCTCTCCAGAAAGCAGGGTGTCTCTTAGCCGGGGCAAGTCAATACATAACATTAACTATTACAGAACCTTAGATTCCACAGGAAAGGGCCAATCCTAAGCATACCTAAGCCCTGATCCATTTCCTTTAACTCTTTTCCCCAATTTGAAGCTTCTAATCCCTTCCAGAAATGATATGCCTGTGCCTAGGACTCCTTCCCTGTCCAACTTCTCACAGCACAATGTCAGACCATCATAGCTATGAGTACACTTTAATAAGAATAAGCAAAGTAAAATTCCCCAGTCTGTTTAATTCAATCCTTTTCTGGATCATACTCTTGTTCAGAGGAGGCCATCATTGACTCTTCAAGAAAGCATCCTTTTATTTGATGCAGTAGTAGCTTGTTTTGTTTTGTTTTTTTATAGACTTCACAATAGTTTTTCTCGTGTTGGTCTTCTCCAAGATGCAGCTGGATGCACAGTTTGGCAAATGTTGATTTCAAGAGCATCCACCTTCTGTTCTCATGCTACCTCAGGTGTAGAGCTACATGATTACAGTGTCCAGTATGACCTTTCCCCTGGCCAGCTGCAAGGGATATGTGCTGATTCTGTCCTAGTCTATTCAGTAGAACACGCAAGAAACTATAAATGCCACCACAACCAGTCAAAGCACCTATCTAAGCCTTCTAGTCCCAGTCCCAGATCTTCTGGTCAACCCAGCTATCTCCTAAGAATATAATTCATAACAGAGCAAGAAAGGGTGGGAGAGAAGAAGAACACGGACATAGGCTGTGGTGGTGTGTTGTGTCATAAAAGGTCTAGTGTGACATGGTGGGAGAGGGAACAACATGAATGTCATCTTGCCTTGGGGACAGATGCTTTCTCCTAGGAGCTGAAGTGAACTGGACTAGTTCCACCATTTATAAAATACCTTTCATCATCATTGTGAGTATATGCTGTCATTGGATCACATCAGAAGCTTGACAGTTTGCTGTGCAGAGATTGTTACAAAAGCTGAAGAGCTTTGACCCCTAATCAACCCACCAACAACCACATAGTATTCAGTAAAGCAATGTCTTGTAGAGGGCCAAAGCCAGGAGAGAGTGAAGCCTGAGTTTATACAGCAGGTCCTCTACAGCCCAGGGTCACCCATGTTCTGTGTGAGGAATCTAACAGAAGAGCCACATGACTCTTCTATGAACACAATCCACAATTCAATCATGACTTTACTTGGTGGATCAATTACTTTAGTTACCAAAACCACTTCCCACAAGCTATGTCAATGCAGTCACACCTTATTAGGAGATGAAAGGGATCCATCTTTATCTTCTGCACCAATATAAAACACCTAAGGACAACCATTTCAGACTCAACAAGTTAAATTTCAAAATATAAATAATATACATGTCAGGCATCCTTCCTAAGTGATTGTTTGGCCAGAGTCAGCTCACTGGAACATTTTAGAAATTTAGTAGTTACAAAGAAATGTGAATTTCTCTACGGTTCCAACTTCCAACTGAAAATCTGACTCTAGCTCAGCACCATAAAGGAAAGTAATATGCGGGACATTCTTAGTCTTTTTCCAATTAATAAGTGCTTGGTGGTGAAGTCACCTGCGGGTCAATCTTCTACCAACTATAAACTGACAGGAAGTATGCTATTCACCTTTACGTGCCATTTCTGGATCTCCTACTGGCTTTCATTTAATGGACAACTTGTCAAGTTACAACTCTCTTGTGTGTCATGCTACAAAGCATTTATTTCCTGCAGACGGGATATTCTCAAGACAATAACTGTGGCATCAACAGTAGACTGGCAGCAAGAAATCTATTTTACCCATTTCCCCAGGTGTTGGACAAGCCTGCCGCAACTCTCCATAACTGTGTCACCTTGCTCTGCACAATCACTTCGATCAACATGCTGTCACAGAGAATTTTTCTATCCTTTAGTTTCCTTCATTTTTTTAAAGTCCCAGTTTATTTAAATCTTCTGTCATAAAAGTTTTTCAGCCAGATGTAATTGCTTAGAATGTGCTTTGAAACAAAGTCTGATCATTACTGGTAAATAAGAAAATGTAAGTTGATTTAAACAAAATGTTATTTGTTAAATTTGTTCTTTAACAAATTTATTTATACATAATATTAATATATACTTATATATATTGTTTTCTGATTGCACTCTCCCCTCGACTTCTCTTATCACCCCCTTCTACCTCTCCAGCCACCCACCCCACCCCCATTCCCACATTTCTGTCTTTTTGTTTTGTGGGTTTAACCGGCACCTTCTATGTGAACACGAGTTTAGAACTATTCATCAGAGCCTGGAAATCCCCATTTTGCCTGCACCTCGCCCAGACCATACTTCTGTCCCTATCCCTTGCACGCAAGAGGCTATGAATATTCTGAATATCCCACAGTAGTCATCCTTTGTGGTTGGCTTCCCTCACTCAGCCCAATATCCTCAAGATTCATCCATGTCATCCGGTACCAAAGTCCTTTCCCTTTATGGCTGAATAATATTCTAGTACACAAAGACAGCACATTTTGTTTCCATAAGCACTTCAGGCTCCTGGGGATAATGCTGCTGTGAGCTATCGGTGAACAAATATCTCATGCCCCTGCTCCCAGTTCTGTCCTGTAGAAACTAATTCTGTCTAATCCTCACGAAGGCCCACCAATCTATTCTTTATTTGATGTTTTAGAGATAAAATCGGCATCCTCAAGAGGAAGTCTGATGGCTGAGTAAGTCATGTGCTTGGAGCCATCAGGAGATCTGCCATCTTGATGACAATGCAGCCTCCTCTTAGGTATGACCCCTGCTGGCCCAAGTGTACATGAGCCAGGCAGGCAAGGTGTTGCCACTTACACAGAACAACAGACATTCCAACCATAAGAATTCTTACATTATCACAGAAACGTGTCTCTAAAATACCTGGCTTCTGGTTCCATTGAAGCAAGTGTTTTTCAGTATAATGAAGAAATTCTGGCTATGAGTGACTACTTGACCTTCTTCTATCCCCTTTCTCCCTCTTAAAATCACAGAGGCAATAGATTCACAAAGCCAGAGAAACAGAGCAATCACAGGGAAGGGAGTCCAGCTCCCTTACAGAAGCCTAAGCACAGACACAGTATCTGGGATGACTGAGGCACATGAAGGAGGCATGAGGAGGCTCAGCTCAACTCTCTCCTGAAGAACATGGAGACTATACCTCAGAGTCACAGTGTATCTGGAAGGTAGGCTGCAGAGATGCCCACTGGCAGAGGTCACAGATGCCCCTGCCCATCCCATGAATCCACATGGCCATATCCTGCTCCAACAAATACCAAGATCAGGGATTTGGTTGGTTGGTTTTGGTTTTTGTGTGTGTGATTTTTTGTTTTTGTTTGGGGGGGTGCTATTGCTTTGTTTTGTTTTTGATATGTAATCTGGGAAGTGAGAGGTTCAGGGCTGAGGTGAGGGTTAGGCAAAAGGACTCTTCATCAAGGTTCCAGGAGGCTACTTAAGGCATTACCCCTACAGTAGGTAAGTAACCACAAAACCATATAATTTAGTAAAACCATCAAGCTGTGCATTTACTATGGGATAATGGTAAGATTTAGAGAGTATAACTCACCAAAAGAAAGGCAAAGAGATGACAGAACTAAAATCAAATGGAAAGCGTTAGCTGCTGTCCCTTCAACCTGGTTAAATGTAAGTGGAGGCCAAGACATGGCCAGTTTTAAGTTTTAAATGGCTACCACCCAGTATAGCATTTACACTCAGGCACACAACCAAAATAATTGAAAAAATGGACTCAATTATTTGTACACTTATGTTCACCAAAGCACTACACAATAACTGAAAGGTAGAAACAAGCCAAGCATCTATCAATGCTTGAGTAGATAAACAAACTGGCATGCAAATACAAAGAACATAATTTGGCCTTAAACAAGAAAGGAAATATGACATGTCACACATAGATGAACCTTAAGAGCTATCAGTCCAGTTTCTGTTGTTATGACAAAAACCAGAGACTAGGTATTTACAAGGAAAGGAGGTCTAACTCCTATAGTTTGATAACCTAGAAAGTCCAAGAGCATTTGCATTGGCCTGTGATTAAGGACTTGGATTATATCATCCACTGAAGAATGTGGAAGGGCAAGAGATGAACAGAGAGAGCAAAGAGGGGAAGGCCAAATGCATTTCTGTAACAAACCCACTGGGCAGTCAACCCTCCTCCACCTCCTGCAATGACACCAGGAACCCATCTGCTCATGAGGAGCTAGACTCCACCTGCCAACAGTGCTGTATTGGGGATGGACTTTATACCACATGAATCTTGGAGGACATTTCAAAACCCAATGTATGCTAAGTGACATAAGCCAGCCATAAAAGGCCAGAGTATATAGTCATACTAATAGAGTTGACTCAAGCCACCAGATTCCTACAGACGGAGTAGAATGCCAGTTGTGAGGGGCTCAGGACTGGGAGACAGGGGAATGTTAGTGCTTAGCCACTGTTAAAGGTGTCTAAGCTCTGGAGACAGGTGGCAGAAATGCCTCTAAACATATTCAGAAGTGGCTATACAGTAAATTTGACTATTTTACCATGATATAACATTAATTAAGAATGTTTTTTTAATCGTCTTAGTTTACAAAAGCATACAAGAAAGCAATGATCTCAGGAGCATATAAGTGGGGACACAAGTGTCTCCAGGGTCGGGCTGGAGTGTGTCTTCCTCCCCAGCTTAGCGTCACCATTTTATTTCAGCTGTTGTGTGCTCAGTGGATTCTTAAGTGTTAATTTTAAAACATAATACAGGACAGTAGAGATGAAAAGAAAAAAAAAAAGCATAAAAGCTGCACACCAATAAACCCCTTGTCAATCATGGGCTAGATCCGAGCGGGGATTATCAGAGCAGAAGGCTCTGAGTACTTCAGGAAGCAAGTGCCGGGCCAAACTCATCTCATTTTCTCTTTTAATAAGGTTACGGGTTTGGCATATTAGGGGATTGCTAAGCAGATGAGGGCCTTTATTTCAATATGATGTTAACACTGTCTTTTATGTGCCCTGGGAGGATGCTGAAGATGGGGAGGGGTTGGCAGGCAACATAGCCTGGGAGACAGAATGTGTTGTCTATCAGAACTCAGAGTTCAGTGCCAGCCAAGCGGCAGGGTCAGGGGAGAGGATTATGACATCAGAGCGAGACACCAAATTTCAATGAGATCACCTCAACAGGCTGGAATTTTGACTTTAAAAATGAACAGCTGAATTTACCCATGATACAAATGTTCTACATTTGGGTACCAAATTTTTTAAATACCATAGCAGCCTGTGATGGAAAGAGAGAAGGCATGGAGTTTTAAGGGCTTTCGGCTCCTTCTGGGGCAGTGAGTTCTACAGGTGGTCGCTGCCCATTCCACAGAGCAGTCTGTCTGTCCAGTGTCTGACAACACCATCCCTTCCCCTCATCAGTGATGGAACCACCTTTGAAAGGACACTAAGCCCAGAGGACAGAAGAGCTGCGTGATGAGAAGCATTCTGATGAACAAGTAGGTGAGATCTACCGGGAGAGTAGATGTGGAAGTGTCTCCCCAACTTATAAGACTTTAGTAAGAAGTTTGACAGCTCCGTGGAATGAACTAGATTAACTTAGTCATGGGGCAAAATAGTTTGCCTGACAGTCTTATAACATGCTAAAACACATCAGTGGCTCAAACAGACCAGAGGCCATGAAACACCACTGGGTGTCCTGCTTGAATAAAGTGCAAATGCGTTCTAATGTCCCACTCCCACAGCTGAATAGTAAGATCAGCCATGAGAAGAACAACTTCTATTTGTTAAGCTGTGGGTCTTGCAGTGCTGGGGCTAGAAGGCAGACCTGGAGCATGTTAAGCAAGCACTCCATCCAACCTGAACTACATCCCTTGTCACATCTTCCACTCCTGCTTTGTTGCCTCAGCTGGACCATGCGAGGTGCAAATGCTTCTCTGTAGGTCTCTGGTTCTAGTTGTCCATCATCAACGCAGCCAAGGATCAAAGCAAGGACTCAGGAAGCTGTTTAATGTAGATAGTGAGTTGTTCTGGCTCATCACTGTATTTAAGACTTTACAGTTCTTTCCATTCAAATTCCCATTGTAAACTTATCAATATACAACAAAAGGTAATTGTCTTCAAGAGCTACAACCCTACAGCCTCTCGGGATGAATGAATCCTGGTGCTCTTAGAGCAATAGCACAGAGGAATAAATGAAGCTAGCAAGAAAGTGAAGTGTATCACAGAACAACTGAAATAGATGACTTCAAATACTCTCATCATAAAGAAATGATACAAGTTTAAGGCGATGGATATGCTAATTGCTCTGATTTTATAATTATAAAATGCATACAGGAATCAAAATACCACATTGTAACCCATGAATATGCACAATTATTATATGTCAAAAATAAAAAGACCAAAATCAAACAAATGAAAACTAATTGCCTATCACTAACAGCTAATCAGCGGGAATATCTGGCAGCTTTGTCAAGTGATGTGACTCCATTTCAGAGTCAGTGAGTTTTTTCTT
This sequence comes from Mastomys natalensis, assembly GCA_021653895.1. Taxonomy (NCBI): domain Eukaryota; kingdom Metazoa; phylum Chordata; class Mammalia; order Rodentia; family Muridae; genus Mastomys; species Mastomys natalensis. The sequence goes on from JAJTUV010001115.1 coordinate 1,004,631, forward strand.
AAATAGAGCGTTCCTTCAGTTTGCTGCAGAGGATCTGGGATAGCTGATAGCTTGGGCCAGGCTTGACTCTGCTGAATATTCATGCAACAAATATTTACTGAGTATCAGTTGTGTGCAAGCACTGCTCTACATGTGAGCAGAGAGGGCAGTGACCCCATTAGGCAAGAAAAATCTTGTTTAAGGATCAAGAAAACTAACCTAAGGACATGCTGGAACAAAGCAAGAGTACACTGGGAAAGAGCCAGGGTGAGCATTTCCATCAATGGTCTAGAAGGCAAGAAGCACACAGGAAAAGATGGAGAGAGAAAGCAGCAAAAGCAACCACCCAGGAGCATACTGAAGTCTGGCTTAGGTATTCATAGAGGTTATGCACACCTTCAAGGGAAGATGGGCGGCTGATGGGCAGAGAAGACAGTGAAGGCACAAACCAGTGAGGATGCAAACAATCCAGGAAAGAGCCCAGGGAAGCATGCTGTGACACACAGGCAGGAGTCCAAAGGAGGGCTGTGACATACATACGAGAGCCCAGGGGATGATTCTCCGAGAGGAGGATGCTGTGATGCCTAGTTGATAGCTCAAAGGAGGATGCTGTGGTACCCAAGTGAGATCCTAGGGAGGATGCTGTGATGTTCAGATGAGAGTACAGAGGGGGATGTTGTGATACTCAGGTGAGAAAGCCCAAGAGAGGAAGCTGTGATATCCAGAGGAGAAGGCTGTGAGACCCAGGTTGTTGTTACACCCCGTGGAGGGCCTCAGGTGAAAGTCTAGGTGTCGTGTTGCTGTTCATTCATTCAAGATGTTACATGATCTTTGCTGTCTTGGATCAGAGCATCCATGATCATCCACAGGCTCCTCACAGGATTGAGCCTGTTAACATCCTCTCACAGACAGAGGGTGGCTTTCTAGGCTAACTGGTTGCTTCCTTCTTCCTGAGTTGATGAAGCGTTCATTGGGATATATAGGAAGTTGCAGCGCTAGTCATGCAGCCTTTATGGGCCATCAGCCAAATTGGGGTGGGCTTTCATCAATGCTGCAGCTGCCCAGGCTGATTCACCTGAAGCAGGGGAGGCTGCTCTGACTGGTGTCACCCATGCTCCCCTGTAGATTCATTAGTTCACTAAGCCAAGTTTAGATCAAATCAGTTCTTTGGTCTACTGAGAGAATATACATTTCTGAGCCTCTCTGCTGGAGAGTCATGTGATACTGAATAAGGATGCAACGGCCCCTAAGGGAGACCCAGGAGCTTGAACAAAAGAAGCAGAGGTATGGATGGAGAGATGAGAGCAGCCCTGGGTGTGTTCAGGCAAACAGGCAGAGAAGACAGTCAGGCTATACAAAAGAAGTTGAGGGGCCTCTCAGACATGGGAGCTTGGGTAAGAACAATACAAAAACAGAAAAGCTTTTCTTTCCTTTCCTCAGAGGCACCCAGGCAGTGTTCTGACCAATGTTCCAAGCCCAGGGTTTGTGAGTACAGCAGACTTGTAGTCTATTTATCTGTTGCTAAACACAGGTAGATAAAGGCAGAACATCCCTGTCACCCTCAAAGGCAAAATGTCCAGAATGAAGTATTAGCCTGCTTCCTGGATGGCAGCTCAGTTAAAATGCTAAAGAGCTACACACATACATACATACATACACACACACACACACACACACACACACACACACACACACACCCAGGGTGGGGTTGTTCTTTAGAGACACAGCATGAAATGCAGATGAACAACAATGCATTTGAAGTCTGCAGGGTTTTGTGGTTGGTCTGTCCTAGTTAGAGAACCTTCTAAGGCCGGCAGAAGCATTCGAGGCAAAGAGACTGACTGCAAGGCTAAAGGACCACATCCTCCACTTCCATTACATCATCCCTCACAGGAGGGGCAAGAACTCTAAAGATGTAAAAGGTGAATGTCCACCCAATTAAGACTTCCATGGCATAGCAGGGCACCCATTGACCAGCCTCACTCCTCTTGGCTTGGCCTACTCTACATGCTCAGATGTGTTCTCTTTCTATCACCCCACTCTAATTCAGGGGTCCCACGGTCCCAGTGCCCTTCTTTGCTGTTGGCTGAGTTAACTCCTCTCATCCATCACTCCTGGCTCTGGCTTTCCTCCTAGAAACCACTTTGAACCCCATGACCAAAGAAACTTGGGGAGGAAAGGGTTTAATTTGTTCAGCTTATACTTGCACAGCAAGTTTCAACACTGAAGGAAGTCAGGACAGAAACTCAAAACAGGGCAGGACCCTGGAGACAGGAGTTGATGTAGGAGCCATAGAGGGGTGCTACTAACCAGCTTGTTCCCCAGGGCTTTGCTTAGCCTGCTTTCTTGTAGAACTCACAAACCACCAGCCCAAGGATAGTACTACCCACTATGGGCTGGGCCCTCTTACATCAATCACTAAGAAAATGCCTCACAGCTGGATCTTAATAAGACTTTCTGTCAATTGAGGTCCCCTCCTTTCAGATGACTCTAGCTTATGTCAAGTTGACATAAAACTAGCCAGGACAGGAAAAGTGTTTTATACCCTGAAGCACCCCACCACCACCACCACCACCACCACACACACACACACACACACACACACACACACACACACACGTATGTTGGACACGTATGTTGGACACGTACGTTGGACTGGGAGGCCACAGACTAGCAGAAGAGTGTAATAGTCACAGTTTCCACTGAGGTAGATGAGAAGGCCCAGCAGATGAGGTCACTGTAGCGGGAATGCACTGTGGGGGTCAGAATGGTTCAGACAGTAAATGCAGACATGCACACTGTCACCACAGTTACAGCGTCTAAAGGCACATGAGTAAATATGTTCTATGTGTCCTACTGTTCTGCAGCACAGCTGGTGACCATGGTGACAAACACACAACATATTTTACTAATGGCCAGAAGAGAAAGATAATAAGATTCCAAACACAAAGAACAGAGGATTAACATGGTGAACAGCCTGACTTTACCTGTACAAACTGAAGGACAGAAATATGTGTATTCCACCATAAACATGGCCACAATTATTTTCTGTTAGTCAGACTTTTGAAACAAATAAAGAAGGGCCAGTGGATGAAGAAATGTATGTGTGAGACCCTTGTTTCCCCCTTTTATCCTGAGCACCAAAATTAAATAAGTAAATAAAGTTTAAGAAGGAAAAAACTTTAAATACATTTAAGTTTGGTTTAAAACAAGATTTTCTTCTGGCTCAGAAGGCTTCCTTCAATGCATCCCCAGAGACACTGGCTGAAGTCACAAAACTGCACAGAAAAATCACCACTTCAGTATTTCTTTACAGCTAAATTTCTTCACCACCTGGAAGTCATTTGCTCCTTTCCAAGAGTCCATGTCTGTGAGAAGTCAGAAGTGCTTAAGCACTGATCTTTGGCAAGCAATAGAGTTTGAGATTATTTTATAGCCAATAGGACTATGAAAACTGAAGAATGGGTTTCTTTGAATCACATCTTAAAGTCTATGACAAGATCAAGGGGCTAATACAGAGTTAAATCAAGCTCTCTATCACACCAGAGAAAACCACAGCATACGCATGGCCATTGGAAGAATGAGGCAGAGACCTCTGGGTGGGTGAAGAAGTTCCCCAGTGCATCCCCATTGTGCTGCCATTGCTGTGTGTATACAGTGAGGTGCAGGACATGGAGAATCTGTGTAGTGAACCCAAAAAGATCCCAGGTCTGCTGTGCCCAATCCCAGGTCAGAGGTCATCAGTTAGTCCCCAGGGCCTTGCTACTAAGTCCTGTGCAAGCTTCCTCTCAGCTATTAGTGCATCTCTCCCACCGTCCCCCTGGGTAGCCATCTCTCCCACCCTCCCCCTGGGTAGCCATCTCTCCCACCCTCCCCCTGGGTAGCCATCTCTCCCACCCTCCCCCTGGGTAGCCATCTCTCCCACCCCTCCCCCCCTGGGTAGCCATCTCTCCCACCTCTCCCCCCTGGGTAGCCATCTCTCCCACCCTCCCCCTGGGTAGCCATCTCTCCCACCCTCCCCCTGGGTAGCCCACTCCTCTCCACCCCTCCCCCTGGGTAGCCAGTTCTGTTCACCTCACCTCCAGCCACCTCCCTCCACCATGGCTGATACTGCTAGGCAACCATGTCACTTTGTCAGAAGTCCAAACACTCGGGAAAATTCTTTTCAATTTTCCAGAAACTACCAGACTTGCAATCAAGTTAACAGACAGCTACAGGTCAGGTGACACCCATGACTGTCTTGGACAGTGACCTCTCAGCAGCTAGCTCTCTCAATGTGACAAAGAGGATACTTTGCCTTCATGTTGTCTGAGAGGATGGAGTATAGCTTAGAATGCTCGTAGCCCTGGGTTACAGCCTTCAGTACACACACACACACCACACACACACACACACACACAATGTTTGAGATGAAGTACACCCATAACCCTGAGTGAGAGCAATCCTCTTTTGTCTTTCCTCCTAGATTAATTTATTATTTAATTGCCAACTAAAATTGCTCTGGGTTCCCACAGTCTTCTGACAAATGTTATTTCTTGTTTTCCATTAGCAGGTCCACCATTACACATATTCTCACACCACTGTAACAGATGCATCTCAGCTCACAGTAAGTTAGAGCCCAATAAACCCACTTAAAAATGTAAAATGACTGGGAGGGGGCAGTGAGCACAATGTAAAGTGATTAATAAAAAAAAGAATTAATTTTAAAATTGTTTAAAAGATTGAAAAACAAGATTTTTAAAAATGTAAAATATCATTAAGGCAAAGTTGTGCTTCAGATCCACAATCTCCAAAACACCATGTGGGAGCAAGTAGTGAAGTGCTGGCTGTCAGCCCTCACAATGCCACGGCTGACCAGGAGATGCTGGGTAGGAGGATAGCATTGTGCTTGTGCTGTATGCTCAAGAACAGATCAAGATTCAAAACCTGAAGTGTGGCCCCTATCAAACGCATATACTGTTTAATTTCCATCTTAAAGCCAAGGCCTTCTAACTGGGACTCTGCAGATCAGAAGTGGCCTGTGGTGGTGGTTTTGGCTTCTGGTGACCTCACTTGCTGAAAATAACCAAAGGTGAAGGTGTGGCATTAAGATTCTCTTGCCTGCTCCTGGATTCATCAGGTGGAGCTTGGTCTAATACAGTGGCTATCAATGAGGACCCCACAGAACCCCAAAGGACTTATGGGAGAATTTTATAGCCCCACAGGTGAGAGTTGGTAGTGGGGAGGGCACAGGCATTGCAGGCACACAGATAAACTCCATTTTCCCATAACAAGATATCTGGTAAGATCTCACTAGAAGAAAGAAAAGGCTCCATTGTCTACAGAATTAAAAAAAAAAAAATCAAAGAAACAACAAACAAAACATGTCCAGATTTTCATATAGTGTGCACACTGATAGGAAAACCCCACGGAGCTTGCTTGCTTGCTTGCTTGCTGCTTGCTTGCTGCTTATTTATTTATTTATTTATTTATTATTATTTATTTATTTATTTATTGAGGCAGCCCAGAGACCCTGGAGCTGCAATGGTGGTTCAAGACAGTGAGGGTCTCAGGGTGTAACAGTCAGGTATTTCAGAGCATGAGCTGCACCAGGGATGGGAGAAGGGACCAGATAGTTTATGCTGAGCTCAAAAGCCAGGGACCCTGAAGTATAACTGTGATGATCCCCTGCTGAGGAGGCAGCCTTTCACAAAAGGACAAAGGAAATAATCTTTCCATCACCTTGAAAAGAGAGGGGGACAGGAAGCAAGGAGGGCAGAAGCTGAGGGAGGAGACAATGGCCAGGGTGCTGGGAGCAGCAGTGCAGGAGAGAGGAGGAGGTCAAGGGCAGGGGACCGGGCAAGAACAGAGGAACCATCTAAGAGATGGAAAGACAGAATGGCAGCTCCTTGGAATATAGGAAGTAGATGGCTCTGGATACAGATCCACCAGTGCCCCGATGCCCAGCAAAACCTCCACAACAGGACAGGGACAGGAACACCAGGGCCAAGGCACAAACCAGGCATAGGCGAGGCTGAGGCCCTGTGCAGTGTGACAGCACAGGTCCAATGGAGAGAGGGTACAGCCCAGAGTAAGGTACACAGTGGACTCCTTAGCAGGCTCCGCCCAGACAGACAAGCACTGCACATGGAGTGTTGTAGGGCAGGCTGCATCTACACATTGTGCTTCTCTTGATCTTCCTCTAGATTTGAGCAGGGACCACAGCCAGTGACCTCAATATGTTCATTTTATAAAACAAATCTCTCCTGACATTATCGACTGCCTCACCTTCTCCATCCCAGGGGATAGCTCAACTGCTGAAGCTGGGTCCCTAATCTAATACAACCAATGTCAGCAAGAACAACTCAGGGTGAGGGGCAGGAGGCACAAACAGCTTGGGAAAAGTAACCTCCAAGATGGCACTAAACGGTGAGCTGTTTAGACAAGGCATCTACGCTTCAGTAAATATATTGATAATATAATTCATGTAATTAATTGTAACAGTTACAGCTGCATTAAAATAGCAGAACACATATATTCTTTTCTTTGAAGATTTCAGTGTTACACTCACAAGTCTACATTTGACTGAAAATGAGGTTTGGTTCCTGAAGCTACAGGCAGTCGCTGTCTGCTCACAGGGCTTCACAGTGATTCCTGAGGGGTGAGTTCAGAAGGAACCAGAATTGGTTAGAAATGTCTCAGCACTCACTGGAGCCCTGCCACTCTCTGTCCCCTACCCCCACACTTACACCCAGGCAAAGAGGGGCAGCAGTCCCCACTCCTCCCCCTACAATGTGTCAACAATGATTTACCTCAAGGCCACACACCAGGCTCAGCCCCCACCTTCCCCCACCCCCACTCCCCACTCCCCCTTCCTTGCCACCTCTAACTACCTCTTTGTCTGGGACAAGGTAACTTGTCCCTGCACAGCTGTGATGGGCTTCTTCTAGGGCTAAAGAATGGTGTCCATTTTCATGGAACTCATACTACCCACAACCAAACAAGGAATCAACTGGCTCAAGCAGGGAGGCATCATGTTAGGTGATACCCCAGTGTCGGGCAGCTTGGTGCATACTTCACAGTTGCTAGAGGGTGGCTATGAAGGTCGTAACTGTGAAGTACAGATGACACAAGGGCTGTCATAGAATGAAAGACTCTTAAGAAAGAATGCTCTATAGCTCTTCCCAGGGAGACAAAGCCCTTTCAGGGAGGAGGCTACTCTACCCTGTGCACAGCTCCCCACAGAAGCATGACCTGCCCGGGTACCTCACAGACTCCAGATTTCTCTATTCTTGCCTAAAGAATTCAGAGTGTGTTTTACTGTGGACTCTCTTGAATTTTAAAAACTAGAACAAAACCATTTCTGTTTGGGTCTTTAAGGTAAGCTCTTACTATGTAGTCTAGGATTTTTAAGGTAAGTTCTTACTATGTAGTCTAGGCTGGCCTTGAACTCATGATCCTCTTGACTCCGTTTCTGGAATGCTGGGATTATAAGCCTGATTAAGAAATTAAATACTGTAGCAGCTAAATAAAACTCAGCAGGGGCCAAAAAGCTACTTCAGAATCTTGGCTTAACAACCCTACCAGATGGGGGCATGGTGGCGTAGGCTTTATTCAAAGCACTGGGAGACAGAGGCAGGAGGCTCTACATAGTGGTCTACATATGCTCTACATAGTGAGTTCCAGGTCAGCCCGGACTGTAGAGAGACTCTGTCTCAAATACCTGCCCCTACCCAGACCCCCACACACCAAAATACAATTCCACTCATGATAAAAAGAAACAAATTTAAAAACAAAGAAACAATGATTGCCAGAAAGCCTTTATACTGACTGTTTAAGTCAGTACTGGAACCTTCCTTCTTGTAAACATAGAAATATTACTGACCTATAAAACCTGCATGCCCTAAATTTTATAATCTAGAATAGGCTCTGATCCTCCACAATGACACATGTTTGCACTGAACACACAGAGAAGCACGCATGGAGTTCTTTCAGAGAGACGGGATGAGAGAGGATAAACAGCATGGCCTGTGGGTAGAAGCCTCTCCACACGCCACTTCTCACCTGACAACAGCAGCGGCTTCTAGTGAGCCCACTGGTGACTGGCACTTTCGGCCAGCCTCAGGATCCCGACAAGCATTCAATCTAGGCAAACTCTTGACATGCTTGCTGTTACTGCTGGTTAGACTAGGAAGTCCTACTTGAACATGACTCTCCTATCAGCTGAGTCTTGTGAGCACAGTGCTGTTAACAGATATCCTGGGCCCTGTCTGACTGCCTTGGTGACCTCACATGGTCCCAGACACAAAACAGGGTCTGCAAGGTCCATCAGCTTAAGGAACCATGAGCTACACCGAACCCTAGAGTTTGAAGCCACCTTCCACTAAGGCTGATGGATTAAAATGTAGGAAATGGGGTTGGACAGGAAGAGTGGGAGCCAAGGATACACACAACCTCCAACATCTAAAAAGAAAGAAGCAAAGGCCAACAGTCAGGAGACAGAGATGTGAATCCAACGACACAAATTTGTGTCTCTGGTTGTTGCTGATCCTGGCCTGTTGTGCACCTGGAATCTGCCACGGGTTCCCTAGTCCCCGTCTCAGAGATGCCCCTGCCCAACAGTGATATTTGAAACCTGTTCATGCATGTCATAACAACAATAAGAAATAACCACAAAAGATAACAACACTTAAAGAACACCCAAAAATCATCAACAGAAACAAATAACATACAAGAGATACATGTATGAGTCAGATGGCCTGAACGTCGGAGACGTGACAAGCTTTTGTAGAATGTAGTTAGCATGTAGAATGCTCTAGATGAAGCCTTAGCTCTATCATGTTTATAATGGAAATCTAAAATTCCTTTTATCCTAAAAAAAATGTTTTCACACATAGCTGGTTTTTATATACTAGGATTAGTTTGAAGAGATATTTTGTGTACCTTATTATATTGATTACAATGAAGAGAATCACTATAAAATTGACTTACCAACTTATCTACCAACACCACTACAAAAAGAAAAAGGTCTGAGTTCATATTTTTAGAACCCAGGAGAAATGACATTCGAATACTCATTCCCCAGACAGATACTGAGTGCCTTCTACCCCAGGCAGCAAGGTCTAGGTAGGGCCTCTCTGGACCTTGACTATTTTATCAAAACCTACAGAGCAGATACTATCTACTCTTCCATGGCTCCCCTTTAATCCTGAAAGCCACTACCTTCCCTGCTAAGTAAGCAAGAAGGAGGCAGAGGGAAGGTGCTTCCACCATGTCGACAGGATGCTTGGTCCCCTCGAAGAAGTTTAGAAGCCACCTAGGATCGAAAATAGATGTGGCCAGACTCTGGTCCTCTAACTCCTTCCAACATTCACAACTATGCAAAGGCCCCATTGGGTTCAAGCAGCTCTCCTTTGCCTGCTGTCCCTGACTCCCTGGCCCTGAGCACAGAGGAGAGCAGTCACAGCAGTGAGGGCTTCAGAGCAGGCTGGGAGCCAGGCTCCTGGGACTGATGGACCCAGGCTGCTTTCACATGCTGGTTGCATGTCACAGTGGTACATGTTCACTGTTGAACACACAGCCATGCCAGTCAGCAGAACAAGTGCCCCTCCCCATCAAGCCTCTACAAACAACTCATCTCTTCCTTGACATACTCTAGAGAATTTTCCCAAGAGTCAAAATAAATATATGTTGACTAAAGAGACTCATCCTAGACATACCCTTTTATGAAGTTATCTCTACTTAACATATCATAAATATTTTTCATGCCAACAAAAGTGCTCATGGGGTATTTCGTGACCGCATATAGTTTTCATGGTAGGTAAAGCAGAGCATCTGTGTTAACTGCTGTTCTGTCACTGGGACAACACACCTGGCATATCAACTTTAGAGGAGGAGAGGTTTGTTTTGGTTCATAGTTTGTCTCTAGGCTCTATTAACTTTGAGAAGGTGGTGTGGTTCAGGAGTCATCACAGAACCATGAGGAAGAGAACTGTTTATTCCTCATCAGTCAGGAGTGGACGATGGAGTGGACATGGGAGAGAAACATGAGGAGGGAGAGGGAGAAGGTAGGAGGAGGGAAGTCGGGGAGGGGAAGGTGAGGAGGGAAAGGGGGAGAGAGGAGAGTCTAGGGCAATATCCCTTCCAAGGGCATGTGCCTAAGGGCTGAACTGCCTCCTGATTTGTTTAATTTTTGCATGTGTGTATGATGTTGTGAGCATAACCATATGTGTGAGCACAGGTACATACATACATGCGGGGGTCAGAGGACAAACCCTAGTGTCAGTCTTGCCTTGCACCTCATTTGATATGGGGTCTCTTTGTTATTTGTAGCTACATAAATCAGGCTAGCTGGCCCATGACCTTCCTGGGTTTTTCCATTGTCCCATGGAAGCCTGGATTACAGACCCACGCTAGCTCATCTGGCTTAATTTTGTGGTCTGTGAATTCACGTTCAGGTCCTTATGCTTACATAGCAAGAATCTTACCCACTGGGCCATCTCCTCAGCCCTTTCCACCTCAAAACAGCAGTACAACCCAGGGTCAAAGCCTTTAACACAGGGACCATTCGGGGACATGTCACATTCAAACCACAGCAGCCACTTTTACGGGTTCCTTCCTGTTGTGATGTGGTTATTGCCATGATCACAGGATGCTACCAACACTGTGGGGCTGGCACTGGGAAGAGGGGCATCTGTGATGCCTGGCTTGTGAGGGCACAAAGTAGCCCAAGGAACTGCAACGTTCTTGCCAGAAAAGTGGCCTGACTCTACTGAGAGGCACATTCATGGTGTGGCTAGCCCTGGCTATATGGGTATTTCCACACATGTAGTGAGATGTTTGCTCAAGATAGATTCCAAGAAATAGAACTGCTAAATCCAATACCTGCCTTATTAAAGTATTTGAATCAAGCTTCCAATTCTCCTCAAAGACTGGCCAGCATCGCCTGACATGTGATCAATAGCACCTCTGAGGATCCAAGTGGCACATCAAGAAGGCATCCACTGTCATTGTCCTCAGAAGACATTCAAACACTGGGGCATGTGTGGGAGTTTGAATTGCTTCATCTTAGCCAACTCTGGGTTTTACCATTCTTCAAACCCTCTGGGATTTGTCAGACAACAATATAGTGGCTAGGATCTGTGTAGCACCCGCTGAGGCCCATATATGGTATTAAGAGTTTTGTACTTTTCAGTTCTCAGAATGGTTCAGTCAGGAATGTTGATAACTGCCTCATACAGGAGAAAACTGAGGTTTAGAAGATTAAGATGACATGACCAAACCACAAGCTGAAGGTGGCCAAGGGGACACAACACAAGCCTGCATCCATCCAACGCCAAAGTCCAGAAAGTGCTGGACAAACCGGCCATCTTTATATGTCTCACAGCTTTAAAGCAAGCAAAGTTTTACTAAGATTCAAATCCCATTTCTTATTTACTCTCCACTGATAGGTTTCTCCTTTTAAAAAATACCCATTCTCTACGGGGTTTTTTTTTATACTGACTTTTCTACTCAATTATTAATTTTCTGTTATTGATTTGTTAGACATTTTGTTAAGACTTGAATATGGTTCCTATCTTGGGTAAGCTTTCCTCAGAGCATCCTACTGGCACTTAATTTTAGCGAGATACTTTAATATGCTTTAATAGCTAGCTGTAGCCAGCTCCTTTTCACATTACAAATATCTTGATAGTGCCTTTTTCAATCCCTCCTTAGTGTCTGCTGATGTGATGGTATCTTTTTAGAGAAAAACTCTCATTTCAATATAATTTTTTAAAACACTGGAGTGGCTAGACATTTCGTGTGCGTAACCACTTCTCCCTGCATTGCCCATTCTTTCAGTGTGTTTCCTTCTGCATCTGCTCTATAGGGAGGAGGAGGAGGATTAAGACAGGATCTTATTCACATTCATCTTTCCTGAGAAGGAGTTCCTGGGCTCAAACATCAGCTCTAACTTTCTGTTCCCTGTTTCATCTCCACTGTTCTCTTAATGCCATCTTCATGTATTTCCTGGATTGGACTATTGTTTTTCAAGTTCGTTTACAGTGGTAGGTATTCAGCTTATTTTTTAAATTGTTTTCTTTTGTTGATTATGGTGGTTTGCATAGGTATGGCCACCATAGACTCATGGTTTGAACCCCATAGACTTGAATGCATGGCCCTTAAGGAGTGGCACTATTAGGAGGTGTGGCCTTATTGGAGGAAATGTGTTACTGTAAGAGCAGACTTGAGGTCCTCTAAGTCCAAGAATGTCTGGTGTGGTGTACAGTTCTTTATTGCCTCAGATCAAGATATAGAATTCTCCACTCCTCCAGCACCATGTCTGCCTGGGACACCGCCATCCTTCCCACCATCCTGATGATAATGGACTGAACCTCTGAAACTGTAAGCCAGCCCCAATTAAACTTGAATATGGTAAAGTTGTCTTGGTCATAGTGTCTGTTCACAGCAGTAAAACCCTAAGACATTGATTATTTGTGTGTGTGTCTTTGTGAATCTGTGTGTGTGTTTGTGTGTGGTATATGTACATGAGTGTAGGTGTGTACATGCCATGGCACACATGTGAAGGTCAGAGGACAGTTTTTGATTCTTTCCTTTCACTTGGGACCTAGAGACCAAACTCAGGTCAGCAGTCTTGAACAGCCTGACAGAGCCACTTCAGCAACGCCAAAATTGGTTTTTCTTGATTAGCAAAAAAAGGACTAAAACCGTAGATATGCCTCTACTGATAGGCATATGTAAGTATCTTTGAATAGGTATGCATGCATGTATGCATGTTTGTCATAGGGTGGTGATGTCATTTCTTGAAGAGCCTAACACGGGTTTCTCCTATAGTTTAAGAGTTAACTTTGACCACGTATCTGCTTGATTGTTGGGCTAATCAACCAAACAACTCATCCCCTACTGACTGAAGCTTTATGAAATGGTGATCATGGACATACAATTTCGATATTTTTAAATAAACTGATGTTTTCCTTGAGTCCTAGATTGCCATCGGTCTTTAAATGTCTCATGGATACAGATCACATGGTGAGTCTGTGTTGCTAGAATTGACTATTAGTATGTAACTACTAGATTATCCTTTGAACCTTACATCATTCCACATAATTCATGCAATTATTCACTTTGTTTTGTGCTATCTAAAGATGTTCAACTTTCAGACAGCCGTGGTCTTGTCTGTTTCTTACCGCCGGTTTTAGGACTTTTTATTGTCTGTATTTGTAGTGAGTCCATTTTCTCTTCATTGCAGAATGCACCTTTGTTAGCATAAAATAGCCTGACGTGTTTGTTTTGGTGCCTCCTCTCTTGGTATTAATAGTGGTCCGTTCATCCTTAAGAATCTTTGCTCATTATTTTTAAACTTCCTTGGCCCCTTTGTTTTACCCATGTTGCTTTGTTAAAGGCCGGGATACATTTTATTTGAGCTAACCTAATGCAAGAGAGGAGTTGATCCTATTAAGTCAGGGACACCAGCTTCACCTTCCTGCCTTCCTTGTGTAAGGGTGTGTTTGATGCACACTCCTGCAGCTAGCTCCCTGGGTTAGTTCTTACTCTGTCCAGGTGTCTTGATTGCTGTTTCTGCATACCTTGCTCTGCCTTAGCTATCTGCGGCCTGCGCTTCACCAATGTGATTCTCTGGAGTTCCTCTATCCTGGCCATGTCAGAGCTATGAAGATGCACAGAAAGGGAGAAAACTAAAATTCTCCAGTGAGTGACAACTGAGGAAGAACAAGGCACCAGAGCCCTAAATCAGAAGCACTGGGTGACGATAACAGTTATGGGAAGGGACTGAAGTATCCACAAGCTCTACAAGGGCTGTTGATAACTCACTAAGACTCCCAGTTCCATTTCTCTTTACTGCAGGTGGTTTAAAATCCTTTACTGTGGACAGACTGCTCTCTGTCCATCAGTCTCCAGGAGAACTCCTTCCTTAGGTAAAACTGCACAGCTCCCATGTCTGTCAGGGAGAAGTGGTAGCACAGCCATCCACATAGATGTGCACACTCACCAGAGGCTGTGAACAAGAATGCATCTGACAGTGTTGAGCCAGAGAGAACATCCTGCAACCTACCCAGATATCCACAACAGCAGATCTAACAAATGGCCCTGCCTCCTCCAGCCAATAATAAACACAAACCAGCCATAGCTATACAACACAGTAGGCTTTCAGAAGACACCATTGAGTGGAAGAAGTCAGACCCTACAGAATAGCATGTGTATGACTCTCTGGTGACAAATTCAAAACCAGCCGCAATGAATACATCTGCTAAAAACAAGAACTGGGATTCCCCGGGGAAGGCCATAACTAGGGACTCATGAAGAAGCTCCTGGGAAACAGGTAACATCCCGCTTTCTGATCTGGGGGCTGGTTACATGGAGGTTCACTTTGTAAAAACATATTAAGCTGTGTTCTCAAATATTTGTTCAGCTCTCTACATATCTGTTAGACTTCAACACAAAGTTTAAAAAAAAAAAAAAAAAAAACCTAAAAAACAGCCAAGGGCTAGGGAGAGAATCTGTTGCTAGGAGACAAAGAACCCAAGATTTAGGCTTTTGTTGTTAGCCTGTGAAGCTGGAGAATAAAGACAGTGAGCTCTGAGGAGATTTTCTGAGAATTTTCCTACCAAGCCTTGCTAGCTCATGGATTCTTATCACCTTACACCAGTCCACAGTCCCTGAGTCCACTGCAAATGCTAAGAGCTGCCCCTCCAAAAGAGCTCTTCTGCAGGCCACAGACACCATCAAGGCTAAAGAGAATCTTCACACCAACTCTGCCCAGGGTCCAAACTGGATAAATTGATTGCAGCGCCCCCTGGTGGAAGAGGCAAGTACTCCTGAAGCATCCCTGAACATTCCCAAGGTACAGAAAGGGAGGCAGTAGATGAGGACCATGCAGACAACAGTTAAGCTTTTGAAAACCATAATGGTTTCTCTCTAGGCTACACCATTCAAGAGAAATGCAATGCAAGCATTGGCTGGAGTCCTAACTTCCCAATAATCACAAATAAATGATGCTAAAAGTTAATTTCTATTTTTCCTCCAATCCAACATGGAAATCATATGATTTCAACAGGTAAACAGCCTTAAAGAGCCTTTACATATTGTACATATTTTTAGCATAGCCAGTCTTTGATATCTACTAGGGGTTTGAAAGGTATGGCCCATCCTAATTACCTCCGACATCTTAAGACCCAACAAACTAGCCGGGGGTGGTGGTGCACACTTTTAATCCCAGCACTTGGGAGGCAGAGGCAGGCAGATTTCTGAGTTCGAGGCCAATCTGGTCTACAGAGTGAGTTCCAGGACAGCCAGGGCTATATAGAGAAACCCTGTCTCAAAAAACAAACAAACAAACAAAAAACCAAAACAAAAAAAAACCCCAAAACCAAAAAAGCAAAACAAAACAAACCTAAGCATGCAGCTTCTCCGTCATCTCCACACTCCAACATGGCTTAGGTTTCCGGTGAATTGACTCTCCACTGAGAATCAGGATGTTCTACTGTCCTCACTGCAGGGGTCCAGTCAATATGAAGCACTAAACACACGCTAGGAATTCTGTCAAGCAGAGGCCACTCTTCCCACTGAGCTGGAGTGAGAGGGGAGGGGTCTGAGAGTGTTGCAGCTGTGTGGGAGCTGTAAGGGCAGACAAAGAAGGGGTGGGGGTGAGAAACAAGGTCTCACAGACACTGCAGGAGTTCCTGCATGGAGACATACTAACCCTACATTTAGATTTTCCGCTTTTTTTATTTAACAGGTTTGGATTACACTGGTGTGACTTTAGATTAAAACAGAACTAACCAGTAAACCTTGTTATTCAGATCGTCTGCGCTTTGTTTTCTCTGGTGATTTTAAAGTTTCATATTACGGCTGTATTATTCATATTGGTTCTACTTATTAGCATAACTTCGAAAGCATGTCTGAATATATCTAAAACTAAAAGTATCGTACCTCTTCTGAGGCCAGGATTTCACTCTCAGGGGTTCATCCAAAGGAAACAACCAGATAAGTATTCAAAAGTATACAGAAAAAAAAAAAAATGTTCATGACAATATAAAGAGAAAACACAAACACATACCAGGGAATAACCAGGAAGTCAGGGGATGGCTCAGAGATTAAAGTGCTTGCTGCACAGGCTTGGGGACTGGAGTTCAGGTCTCCAGCACCCACTTAAATGCTTTGTGGGTGTGGCTTCCTGCCTGCAATCCTGGCATTTGGGAGGTAAAAATATGGCTTCACCAGAGCAAGCTGGCTAGGAAGAGTAGCAAGAGACCCTGCCTCAAAATAGAATGTGGAGGAACATAACACCATGAGCCTCCACACACACAGGCATATGCCTACACACACACACACACACACACACACACACACACACACGGACACACACGGACACACCACAGGAGTTTCTATACTATAGATCTTAAATGTGCTCATATGTTAAAGCCTGAGTCCCTTGGAGCGTGCTGGGATGCAATGGCACCTTTAGGAGATACTGGCATCCCATCCCCTTCTCTTTCTTCTCTTCCTAGCCAGAAATAGCTCTGCCAGGTACACCCCATCATGAATCACTACAACCCCAAAGCCACAGGATCAATCTGCAAGGAGCTGGAACCCCACAAACTGCGAAGCAGAGAATCTTCCTTTCCTTGAAAGTGGTTAGCTCTGAGTGTTAGCTCAGAGCTCCTAGAGGCATGGAAATAGACTAGAGTCGTTGGCCCATTCACCAGCAAGGGGAGGGGTGAGCTCAGGAAGCAGAGCCTCGTTCATGCCATGGGGTGCTATGGGGAACCAGAGGAGATAAAACATGGAATACCAAATCTCTCTGACTTCCCAGAGACTGTGTGGAACCCAGAAAGGCCACACCCACAGCGGGAAGGGTGGCAGGTGAGAAATCTGAGAGTCGAGGAACCCCTAGAATGAGCAGGGAAGAGGGCCCTGAGGACCTGTTGGGAAAGACCCTGGAGAAGCCAAAGGGTTGCATGAGTGAGTGGGGCCCTCAACCACAACCAAACACAACGGCCCAGGGGCTCAGAGCCTCCAGTGCAGACCCAAGGGGCTGCCATGTTTCCATTCCTCACCTCTGGCCAGGCCGGAGAGCCCAGTGCCCCGTCCCTACCTGGTCCCTACCTGGTGCCACTCTGGAGAGGGGCCTGCAGGGCAGGAAGGGAGCCAGAAAAGTCAAGAGACTTGGCAGGATCGAAAGGAATTTTCCAAACCGAAGTATGTATCCAAATGTGGAGGGGATCTGATCTTCTAGATGGGACCTGAAACACTGAAACTCTGACACCCCCTGCTCCCCCCCACACACACTGTAGATGCAGAGAACTCTAATATATGGGCTACACATGGATGGAGAAAGATCCCAAGAAACTTGCTTGAATTAACAGAATTAAAACATCCTCCTTCACATCCTCCCTCTGAAACAGATCAGCAATATAAAAATGAAAAACTAAAGAAGCAGAGTGTTCCCTCCACATCTGCGCTCAGTGTGAATAAACTCAGGAACTCCGTAATACCTACTTATGTAATCTAATGAAAATTCTGAAGGAAACATTTATAAGGCATAAAGATGGAAAATATTAAATTATATGCTTCACATAGCCTGGTTAAGTACACTCTGGGGGTTGAAGCAAGGATACAGCCATAAATAAGAGAGTGGTCCCTTCATCTTCCTTTATAAATCATGGACCGGAGCCCTAGACAACACCTTCCCTGTCAGGAGCACGCTCAGATCTGATGAATAAGCAGATCCTGCCTTCTACCCCCACACACTGCTGAACATTATGTTTTTAAAAATGTATTTAATTAAAGAAACAAAATGTACAGAGTTCACACACACACACACACACACACACACACACACACGAGAGGCATATACACAGGCACACACATATACACATACATACAGACAGACACATGCATACATACACGCACACACACAGGCTTGCACACTCACACACCCACACACACACACACACACACATACATACATGCACATGCATGGGCACATACACAAATACTTGACCGTCCCTCCTCAGTGCACTCGCACCAGAGAGGAACATTTGTGGCTCAGTTAAATATAGTGCTTGCTGCACAAAATAAGATCCAGAGTTCAGATTCCAGTACCTATATTAAAAAGAGAAGGAGGAAGAAGAGGAGGAGGAGGACAACGATGACAAGAATAACAACAACAACAAAACCCCAAACATGGCAGCATATACCTATAATCTCATCTCTGATGGGATGGAGAAAGCGGTTAGAGAGAGCTGACTCAGCAATTAGGAGCACGTGCTGCTCCTGCAGAGGACTCAAGTTTGGTTCCCAGCACCCACATTGGTTGGCTCACAATTGCCTGTAACTCCACCTACACTACATCTAACACCCTCTTTCTGCCTCCCCAGGCACCTGCATTCATGTACACACACACAACACACACACACACACTTTAAAGTAATAAACTTAAGAGAAGCTTCCTCAAAACTAAGGTGAACAGGAAGGAAAACCCCCAATGTTGACCCCTGACCTCCATATGTGCCCGTGTATCTGCATGCATATATGCACACACCACATGACCATGCACATATACCACACACACACATACTCACATGCATGCACACTCACACATACACACACATACACACACATTCACATACACCACACACATACACACACACACCTGATGGATCCACAGGGGGACAATGGTCATTACTATCAACAGCCACACTTCACACAGTGGCTTACCTCATTTCTGTCCATTCTGTATGTCTGGATAAACAGCTCCTGAGATCTCTCCCCTTCACAGGATCAATCACGAGAGTTCTATGCCTCCACACTCCTGAGTTCTTTTCATGCATCTCCTTTGCTCTAGTTCCTGAGAATCACCGACGCTTTATTATATGACCAGTTCTGCCTGTTTTGAGGCCTTTACCAACCAGCTCCTGTCACCTAGTCAGACTGAATCACAGTCCACCTCTGGATGGGCTGTGGAACATTTATGCACTCACCCCTGGAGAACATCCTCACTGCTTCACATTTTCTCAATTATGAATAAAGATGCTGTAACCAAAACTAAGCAGGGCTGGGGAGACAGGTCAGCTGATGAAGTGCTGGTCTCCTCGGCATGAGGACCTGAGTTTGAATCATCACTCACATGAAAAGCTGAGCGGGGTGGTGCATGATGTAACCCCAGCACTGGAGAGAAAAAGATAGGACGCTCTGGGGACACTAAACAGCAAGTTTAGCTCAATCTGTGAGCTCTGGGTTCTGTGAAAGACTCTACCTCAAACAATAAAGTGAAAGGCAACCAGGAAGATACCCAAAATCAAGTTCTGGTTTTCAAGTGCATATATACACACCTGTATGCATGCACACACACACACATACACACACATGTACTCACACATACACACACAAACATGTGAACATATACTCACACCATACACATGCGTTTTTGTGTGTATGTGGTTTCCACTTCACATTGGTAAATAGTAAGAATTGTGATCACATGATCAAATGATAATGCCATTTGGATCTGAAATGCTTGCTCTTTAGAAACAAGATTTCATAAAGACTTGATTACCAGCCTGTGACTAATTGAGGTTAATGGAACCTTCTGGAGGTCCAGTCTAGTAGGAAGAAGTTATGTCATTAGAAGGTGACTTTGAGGAATGATGAGACCATAGCCCTTTGTCCTCTCTGCTCTCTATTGTAGGTAAGAATGTTCCTCATGTCAGACTGTCCCACCATAATGCTCTGCCTTGCCACAGAGTGACAAACCCAAAACACTATCACCTGAAACCTCTAATCCGTGGATCGAAATAAACTTCTTATTCTTTTACGTTGTTCATCTCAATTATTTTATCACATCCAAAGGCTAATTATTACATACATACATATAATACTTATAAAGGCATGGTATACGTGGATGGTGAGACAGGAAGGCCATGGATTTGAAACTAGCTTGGCTATGTGTCATAAAGAAAAAAGTATTATTTTGTAAGAAACTTCAGATCATCCTCCAAACTGTTCTCCTCCCCCAACCCCGCATTCTTCCTTTGGTGAGCATGGGTCTTGCTGCTAGGCGCAGCCTTCAGAGTCCAGTCTGCGTGTTCTCACAACCTTCAGAGGATCCTGTCGCTTTAATGGGATGTTCCCTAGGGCCATGTTGTGTGGGTCCCGATGGCCTGTCTGCAGTCTGTTCATCATCTCTGAGAGCTATCTGTTTCCATCCCCTGCCAGAGCTTTAACTTGGCTGTCTGGCTTTGTACTGCTATTAGAGCCTTGTCTATGTTGGTGACAGTCTTTCATCCTATATGACTCCAGCAAACATCTTCTCCTAATCTGTGGCTCAGCAGGAGCTTCCACAGATAGGAGAGCACACCTTTAATTCTAATGAAGTTTAACCTACCACTTCTTTCTCCTATCTACCATCCCTCTGATCTAAAGAGTCACTGCTGAAGTCCTCTGAACGTCTCCTGTTGACCCCAGGATGCTACCTAGTGAGGTTGAGCATTTGGCTCCGAGATCCAGAGTTCATCTGGTGACGAGCTTGAATGTAGATGCCCAGCACAATTTGTTGAATAGGCTGTCTTTTTCTCCACTTGCTTTTGTTCCGTTGTCAGGGATGAGTTAGCTGTATCGAGTGGGTCTATTCTTGGACTCTGATCTGTTCCACTGATCAGTCTGTCCTTTCTCCATCAACACTCTGTCATGATTACCTTTACAGTCAGCCTCAGAGTCAGCTGCATTCTGCCTTGATTGCTCCGTTCATTACCCTAGCAACTGTTCTGGGTCCTCAGCTCATCACATTAACTTCAGAAACCATTTACTGACAACCATAAAAGAGCCGTCTCAAATTTCTGGTGGTTATAGTTTTAAATAACCATAAAATAAGTGATTGTATTGATCTGTGGAAAATTGTATTGATATATAGGGATTGTATAGCCTATGTTTAATACTAATATAAAAATTGTGTAACTTATATTAATATAAAATTGTGTATTTTAAATCTCAGCTCTTGTAAAAATAGACATAATATATACACTGTAAAATGTTTCTAATTCCATATAAAAAAATCCTCTTGTTTTGCTCACTGTCCCACTGTCACCTCTTCCATGGCACTGAGGTGCCTGTGGATGCATATGAGTTGTATGGGTAACACCTGCAGCCTAAGGCATGGACAGAAGTTCCTCTAGATTTTAAAGCTCAGGTAATATGTGTTTAAAGATTTTATGTTTTTACATGTTTTAACTTGTTACAACTCAAGTTTAAAAAACAAAAAAAATGTTCCTTCAAGGGCTAGAAAAATTAAACCTTACATCTCATCATGACAAGAATTCAATTAAAACAGCAGTTCTCCGTGCCTCTGTTATTCACAACACTACACTTGTCTGCACACCTTCACGTGAACTTCAAGTAGCTTGGGGGGCCCTGCCAAGGTCGTAACTTGGGCAGCTGGAACATTCTGACTTCATTGCTCTTCTTTGCTACCAGGTCTATTCTCCGGGTCCTAAAGGAATAAGTCTTCAGTCACTTCCCCTGCCCAGCCACTCAGGAAGCTGAGGAGCAGGGCTGCAGAAAGAGTTAACTCTGTGCTTTCTGAACATCAGGCCCAAAACTGTCCACAGTGTAAACATAACTATAACAAAAACAGAAATTACACAGGAAAGTGTAGGTATTCTTGACTTACTGTACGGTCTGCCAGGACACGCCCATCCTAAGCTGAAAACCAATGAACACAACACATCATAGTGACACCTGTCTCCTCAGCGTCCCATCTACTCATCCAGCAGAGCAGGACATCACAGATCACATGGGTCAGAGTTCAAATTTCATATATAAATATATATCACTAGGTTAAAATATCACACATGGAGCCACATACAATAGTTTATACTCCAAACACACACACACACACACACACACCACACAGATACAAAGACAGAGAGATATATACAAAGATACATAGACACACAGAGAGATACATACACAAACAGAGGACATATAAACATAGACACATAGATATATACACAAGGCACACATATCTGGACACACATATAGACACACAGACACACAGAGAGAGATACACACACAGGCACACATATCTGGACACACATATAGAACACACATAGACATGCACACAGAGATACACACACACAGGTACACAGACACATACACAGATGATATACAAAGAGATACACACATAGACCCATAGACATACACACAGAAAAACAGATAGACACACACTTTTATTTGCTTGTTTTTTTTCTATGAAACAAACTTAACACGACCAGAAGACATGTTTTTAATTGCCGCATCCTGCTCTGTTAACTACACCTTGCTTCCAGCACATGCCATGCCTCACCCCATACAGTACACTCGTGGAATACATGCTTTACCAAATGAAATATGACCCAAAGTAACCAAGTGTCTACTGACTACAACATGGAGTAAAGAACCTTCGAGAACAACCTTATCTTCATGCCTAAACACACAAAATAAAACGGCTCTAATGGGGAAAGGTCGTCCAAGTAAGTTATAAGTTAGCTGTTTTTATTGTTCCATTGTTTGTTGGGTTTTATTGAACAGTTACTCTGTTTAAAATCTAACAGCTTTAACCCTCTTCCTCACTCTGCAAGCCAAAACCATATTTTGTTGACAACACTTAAACATATCTGGATTCTGGCCAGACACATCAGCAAAAAGCAGACTAGGCATCTCTAAGGGCTATCTCTCTGCAGAAACATCAACAACTCACAGAAACTATCAACTTTGTCAGAACCAGGAAAACAGTAAAAAGTTCACAGGCACCACAAAAATGCTGAATCAACGAAAAAAATGTTAAAACAGAAGAAACCCTCTGTGGGTCATTGCTGAGTTTTTGCTTTTGTTTAGTGCAATGCAGGAACTCACAATGGGGCCGGGGCCAGGGGGGCCAGGGCTCTTGAAGTCAGCAACTGAATGCGCAGTGCAGGCCCTGGCCCTCGGTTCTAAAGGACCCACAGAAGACCTGACTCATGTGGAGCTGCACATCTGTGGACTGACCTGTGGGACACTGATGTAAGATTGACCCAAGACAGGGACCTCACTGTTCCACAAAACAGAACTCAATCGGGGTGACAGAGAGTAGCAGGTGTCCCAGGAAAACAAGACCTACAGCCACCTGGGACAGAAGATTAGCACGGAGGCACCTAGGGAGAGAGCGTGAGGCCATAAAAGGAAACATCACAGTGAGCAGAGAGGAAAGAATTCAGAAAGGCAGAAAGCAGGATCTATACTCAGGAGACCTGAGAAGGCGCTGAAGGTGTGATGGGCAAGCTTAGTATGAACAGCAAGTAAGGGCTCAGGCAGAGTTCTGTGTCCCGGCTAGCTGATGGCCCAGAAATGATATGCAACTGTCAGCAAAATCAGCCTGTCTCCACTTCCCTCCCCTCCCTTACTTCCTTCAACCCAGCCCTGCAACACACCCCTTTCAGCCCCCTTCCCTTCCTGCTCTCTAAAGATACTAGATGAATGTAGAGACCTAAGAGACCAGAAATGACAAGGGGCACAGACCTTGAAAACAAAACAAAAATGAAGAACAGTGACATAGCCTATAACCCAGCTTTTTAAACTGTGCATCACCATAGCTTACAGGGTCATATAACTGGATGCAGGGAATGAGACACACACCATACACACACACACACACACACACACACATACACACAAACACACACACAGGACAACAGTAAAATCTATCTGAAAGTATAAGAAACAGAACTTCATTAGGAATCGGATGGGGGCTGGATCTCCACTGCTCACCCATGCTGAGTCATAGGACTTCACTGTAGCCTGGGTCTGAACACACAGTATACACACAGCACTGTGCACGCTTCAGGCCTCACAGGGTACAAGAATTGTGGGAAACGCCTTGGCATAGACTCCTGTTATCTAGAAGCTGCAGTTACTACATCATACAGACTTTCTGCTTTTCTAGAGACAGGGTGGGAAAGCAGAGAAGCAGAGACTTCTTACGCTTTTCCTACTGTCTTTCATCAGCACACAAGGATCAAGTTGTCTATCTCTGGATGGGATTGTGTTGGAATGTTTAATTTTAGAAACTGTTCTCTGAGTTCCATAAAGAAAATTTGTTAAATACATTTTGGCTCAGGATTAAGTTAGAATTTCCAACAATTTCTACAATGGCCCTAAACACATGCCTGCTGTTTGGTATTATGTATTTATGCAAAGCAGCATTCTCAGGAATAACAATCAAAAAATCAAAATATTGATCAACTCTGAAAAACACTGAAGATGTTTCGTGTCTCGCAGTATCAAATATGCAGCCAATTCTTTATGTAAAAAATCCTTTATGCAAAAATCTAAACAATCGAATCTACCTTACTAGTATGCAAGTTTGTATTATCTTCAATAAATAGTAAAGCTATATGAACACCAAAGAACTGTTTTAAAATAAATTTCTTTATTATTTATTATCAGTAGTTGTTTGATTTGCTAATAACATGACAATGTCTTGGGTAAAAAGGGGATCACAAAAAGGAAAAGTTCAAGAAGCTCTGGTCCAGTACAACAGACTGTCTAAGTAAGCAACAAGGACCTGCTACGTAAGCAACAAGGACTGGTCACAGTAAGCAACAAGGGGCCCTGGTTTACATAAGCAACAAGCTGCTTACTATCAGAGTAAGCAACAAGACATCTTGGTCTATGGTAAACAAAAAGAAGTACCAAGGAAGGAGAATAGTTTACTCTCCAAAAGTCTTCTACTCTATAATATAAAAATGTCCACTTTTCAACAAAAAACAAAATGTTAAACATAATAAGAAACAAGAAAACATGGCCCTTGAGAGATGGCTCAGTAGTTGAATGCACTTGTTCTTCAGAGAACTAAGTTGGGTTCCAGCGTTCCATGTCACCTAAACACATGCTATAAACACGAACTGTTGTGGTTTCAGGGATTATGTTCATGTGATTAGCTGTCGATTTTTGTGTACACCATTAGGTGGAATCTTATTTTTGCATTAGATGTCTAGTTTTCCCAACTGTGTTTACTAAAGACATCCTCCTTTCCTGTGTGGATTTCTGGTCATCTGTGGGTCATTACTGGCCTTTCTGCTGTGCTTCATTGAGCTATGTGTGCTTTCTATGCTCATGTCTCATTAACCTCTTTAGAGGAACACACCTTCATAATATATTTGAAATCAAGTAAATAGATGACTCTATCTTTATTCTGTTTACTAAAAATTGCTAGTTCTTGAAGACTCTGAAATTCTGTATGATTTTGGCAAATTTTTCCATTTCATTTTTTAACCTTTCTTACTGAAACATTTTCATATATTATTCTGATCACAGTTTGTCCTCTCCACAATTCCTTCCAGATCCTCCCCATCCCACCCCACCCCTACCAACTCCATGTCCCTTCTCCCTCTCCTTCTCTCTCTCTTCCCAGAAATCAAAAAGGTAAATAACATACAATAACAACAACAATAATAAACGCACAGAGAGACACACCCAAAACCAAAATTCATAAAAACACAAAATTAGAAACCATAATATATAAGCTAAAGGCCAGTAAGACAAAAAAAAAAAATCCCACTAAAAAAGTGGTAAAGATTCCACTGAGTCTGTACATTGGGCAGTATGGGTATCTGACGATACTGAGTCTCTGGTTCTTAACACAGGCTTGTTTGTCCACAGTATCTTTCACTAACATCTTACATTTCTCCATGTTGCCTCTCTCCTCCCTGGCTGAACTTACCCATAAGTTCCTTGTTATGCTTATACTAATATAAATGGATTTGTTTCTCAATTCTTTCTCGATGATTGAGTGTTACTGCATAGAAACACAACTGATTCTTCCATGTTGGCTTCATATTATGTGGTATTACTGAATTTTATTTATGAATTCTAACCATTTTTGTTATGTCTTTAATTTTCTGTGTGCAAGATGTTGTCATCTGAAACAGGCAATTCCATTTCTTCCTTGGCCATTGAAGTGATTCTCCTTGCTAGGGCTTTCGTCACCACGCTGAGTGGCAGCCATGAGAGCAGCTTGGGCCTTGTCCCTGATCTTAGCAAAAACTCTTTCAGAAACCCATGAGTATGATGCTAAATGGGACTTGTGTACATGACATGTATGTGTGGCTTAACTGTGGCAATGTACATTCCCTGTAACATATTTGTGAGAGACTTTTAATCATGAAAAGATGTTAAATTTTGCTCAACTTTTCCTCTATCTCCTGAGATGATATTTATCCTTTTTTATGTTTCTGCATTATGTCTTGATTTGTGCATGTTGAGCCATTCCCGGCCTAGAGTAAATCACTCTAAATCATGGTCAAAGCTCCTCTAAAAGTGTTACTGAAGAGAACTTAACAGGACTCTGTGAAGGATTTCTGAACTATGCTCACGGAATAATGGCCTATATTTTCCTCACTATCAGGATAATGCTGGCCTCATATGGGAAGCTTAGAGATGCTCTCTCCTCTCCATTGTGGAAGAGTTGAAAAGTTCCTGAGTAAGTCTGGTTTCAGCCTTTTGTACAACTCCTCCATGAAGCCAGCAGTCCTGGGCATGCTCAGTTCTTAGTAAACCAATGCAGTTCTTTATTCTGCTCAGATGTGTAGCTCCTGAGTCACTGCCCACAGCTTGTGCAGCTCTAGGGATGCATCCGGTTCCTGTAGATTACCTAATTTGTTGGTGTATAATTGCTCACAGCACTCTCCTCCGGCCCTTTGTATCTCTGTGTATCAGCTGTCATTTTTTTTTTCATGTCTGACTTTATTGGAATCTTTTCTTTCTCTTAGTCTAGTTAAAGTGTATTGATTTTTAACTTTTTTTCTAATTTGACAATTTCAAACGTTAACAAATACACTGATCTGTGTCATTTCCTTCTCTCCCCAGTCCAACCCCTTTCACGTCCCCCAGCCTCCTCTTGACTTCATGACCTCTTCTATATTACACACACACACACACACACACACAATTGACCAATTTGGATTTCTTTTGACCTTATTTGCATGTGTTTAGGGCTAACCACCTAAACTGGGGTCTCATCACTGAAGGGAAAAACCTGGCTCTCCCTCGGCAGCCTTTGCTTGCCTCTAGCTTCCCACCTAGGCATAAGCGCCTTGTGAAACGTTCCTCCATTCATGTTGGTGGGTGAGCTGATGTGGTTGCTGCAGGTCTTGTGCAGGTAACCATATTGTTCATAGGAGTGATATCCCTGTCCTGTTGGCAGGCAGGAGTGATCCTGGGCTTCAGGATCTTAATCCCTAAGCCTTGGATGTAGTTGTGTAGTATACACACCATTCATGTCTAGGCATCACACGGTCATGGGCTGCCTGCATTTTTATGGGGTGTATATCTTTCTAATTGTCTCTCCATCTTCTGTTAAAAAAAAAAGAAAAAGCTTTGTTGATGGTGGGAGGTGAGGGCTCTTCATCTATGGATTGGAAGATTTATGCAAGCGCCAAAGGAGAAAATACATCAATTTTATCTTTTAAGAACTAGTTTTTCTGATTTTCTGTGGTTTTTTCTTCTTCTGTGTATTAAGAATGTATATTCTGCTGCCATGGGGCGGAATACTCTAGTATGTCTGTAAGGTTCATGTACTCTCCAGTGCAGCTGAAATCTGTTTCCTTAGTGATGTTCTGTGCTGATGAACTGTTGAAAGTGAGGTGTCGAGACCTTCTGGTGTGACTGCTATCTTTAAAAAAAAAATGTTTGCTTTTTATTGTAAACATGTGTGTGTGCGTGTACATGTTGTAGTGGATGAGCATGGTGCACACGTGTATGTAAGCACTCATGCATGTATGTGTGAAAGTGGGGGGCTCATCCAGGTGCTTCCCTCTACTGCTGTCTGTTGTATTTTGAGACAGTGTCTCTCACTGAATGTGGAGCTCACCATTCTCACTAGCCTGGCTGGCCAGTGAGGCCCTGGAATCCACTTGTCTTTGTTCCCAGTCCTGGAGCTATAGATACAAATTGCTTGGCCTAGAGTTGCCATGTGAGTGCTAACAATATAAACTCAGGTCTCCATGTTTGTACAGCAAGCACTGTTTCCACCCTCTTTGTTTCCTTACGTAAATCCACTAGTATCTGCTTTATAGACTTGATGCCCTGAAGCTCAGCACACAGGTACTTACAGTTGTTATATCCTTCCAAATCTATTTTGTCTGGTACACATATAGCCACTGTTGGTTGTTTGATTTCCACTTTCTTGTTGCTGATTTCACAACTCATAAATATAATATTAAATTCCTGTAACTCCTTTTAATGATTAATTCACACGCCACCATTACAGGAGTCTTTGAATGGGACTCCATTTATCTATTCCAGTGAGTTTTATGTTCTTGTGTGTTTTCCTGTTACCAAAGAGAACTCTTTTGTTTCTTCTTGAATAACTCCTTTCAACATATCCTGTGAGCAGTTCTAATATCTGGGAAAGCATTTAATCTCTATTTCTGAAGAACAGCTTTGCTTAGTTGGAAGTTTTGGGTTGGGTTGGGAGTGCCTTTAATATTATCTGTCACCATTAGCCTGTCTCTCAAAGCTTTCTGGGAAATACACTGATTGATAGTCTTACGGTCCTGGGGACATGACAAGCCCCTATGCTTTTTTGTTACTATTAATTTACAGTTTGAATTTTTTCATTTCATTTGTCTAGATTTATCTGTACAAATGGTTATATTTTGAGATAGTCTTGTTGCACAGGCTGGTCTTGAACTCGTGGGCTTAAGTGATCTTCTCAAGAAGCTTTCTCAGTGTAAGCCACTCTGCCTGCTTGACTTCTGACAGCTTAATTGTGATGCATCCTGGTGGTGGCTTCTTTGACTTGACCCTAACTGGAAACCTTAGGGCTTCCAATGGTATCTACACTTCTCCATAAATGTGAAGAGTTTTTACCCTTTTTTCCCTCTCTTACTTTTCCCAGTTGTAGGGATTGAAATTAGAGCATCATACAGGCTACAAGAGTGTTCTAACCCCAAGCCACAAACCCATAACTCCAAAAATCTGTTTTTAAGACACAATTCCCTCAATTTCTAAGGCTGACTTCATATGACCCTCTGTCTTACACTCTTAAGTAACAGAAATCTGGGATGTGTCCACACACATCAATCATGCAAGAAGATTCACCACCATAGGCTTGCCCAAAGGCCACTCTGGTAGGTACATTTTCTCCACTGAGGTTCCCTCTTCCAAAATTACTCTAGCCTGTGTCATGTCTACATAATACTTAGCTATCAAAACACACACACACACATACATTCACACATACATACATACATACATACACATACACACACACTTAAAATTCAATCAAATCTCAGTGAAGATTTAATATGACTCGACACAACTGTTTAAAACTTCATAGATAAGAGAGAAGGTGTAGGTGGTGATGGAGATGGAGATGCAGAGATGATGAGGCTGCAGAGGGGTGGGAGAGAAGAGCAGAGATGATGAGAATGCTTCAGAACGAGGGGATAGAGATGCAGATGTGATGGAGACGCAGAATGAGGAGGTAGAGGAGCAGAGATGGTGAGGATGCGGAGGAATGCTATAGAGATGCAAGCATAGATATCATGAATGTAGACGAGAACACATGGAAAGAGAGATGGGCGTAAGATCAGGGAAGCAAGTGAAGGCAGTGGGAACACAGACACTATCCATGTCAAATACAGATGACATGGACTAGAAGGGACAGTTTGGATGGAGATGGGACCAGCAGTGTAGAGGAAAGACAGACAGAGAGAGTACTGAAGAGTGAGTATGTGCTAGGCTTAATGATATCTGTGGCCATATGAAACCCATTATTAGGTGACCTTCTTTTTAAAAAAAAAATCTCCAACGAAGCCACATGAGTGATACATACTTGTAAGCTCAGCACTCAGTAGAGAATCACAACTTGAGGCCAGTCTGAGCTACACAACGAGACTCTATCTCAAGAAAATTAAAAATAAATAAATAAATAAATCCTTCTACAAGACTACAGACAGCTGATTTTTACTGCTAATATCTAAAAGAATCTTTACAGAAAAGAATATTTTTTATTTTGTTTATGGAGACGTGGTCATTCCTATTAACAGAAAAGGCACGTGCGGGAGGGGGCAATTCTTCATTCATCGTGAGATCAGATGCAATAACTAACCCAAGGACATCACCAGAAAAAAACAAATAACAGTAAGCACACAGTTGCAAAGTCATTAGCAAGTAGAATGAATAGTGTTGTGGAGGCTTGAATGAGGTGTCTCCCATATTCTAGGCATTTGACTACTTGGTTCGCAGTTGGTAATACTGTTCATGGGGCCTTGGGAGCCTTGCTAGAGGAAGCATACCAGTAGAAGAGGGCTTTGAAGTTTCATCCTGCCATCCCCAGCTGGCTCACTCAGTTTCCTGCTTGCAGTTAGAGATGTGCGCTCTCAGCCTCTCCTGCTTCCATGCCTGCCAGCTGCCATGCTCCCCACCATGATGGTAATGGTGAAGGTGACAGGGTCACCCCTGTGGAACCATAAGCCCAACCTACACCCTTCCTTCTATAAATTGTCTTGATCATGGTGTTTTATCAGAGTGACAGAAAAGAAACTAATACATATATTAACAGAATTATTCACCATGACCAAACAGGATTTGAGTCCTAATATATGAAACATGCCAAACATACAAAAATCAATCAACATAATGGAGCTTCTTAACAAAAGAAAGCACAAACCTACATGATGATCTTGATTGATGGAGAAAACCATCAATCAAGAACTTGACCAATTCCAATATCTTTTCTTTTCTTTTTTTTTTCCCAATATCTTTTCATGGTCCAATGTACACAGAAGGAAATTCCTCTGCTTGCTAAAAGACATTTCTAAGAAACTGACACTGATCTGAAGGAGGAAAGAGTCCCCACCCAAGATCTGAAGAAGGAAGCCAGGCATGGTAGCTCACATCTTTAGACCCAATACTCGGAAGCCAGAGGCAGGTGATGTAGCTACAAGTTCGAGGCCAGCCTGGTCTACAAAGCAAGTTCCAGTACAGCTAAGCATACACAGGGAAACCCTGACTCAAAAAAAAAAAAAAAATCTGAAGAATGTAAGGATATCAGTCCCTATTCAGCATTATTCTGGAGGTTCTGTCCAGGTACAGAAGTCATGGGTAAGAAAATGATATAAAATGCATCCATAGACAGGAAGAAGTTAACTAATTTCTTGCTGAAGATGACCCAATTCCGCAGTAATAATAATAATAATAAAGCTCTATAAAGAATACACATATACATACAATTGAAGCATACAGCCCAAATTACAGAATACAAGTTAAATATACAAAAATCAATTACATTTCTGTATATCAACAATGAACAATTTGAAAAATTAATTTAAGGAGTATAGCCAAAACTAAGATATAATCTAGTGCATCATATAAAATGGCCTGGTCCTTGTACAGAACCTGAAGACATCCTCCAACATATTCACTGGTCACAGTTAGTTAATTCACCGCATATAAGGAAAACACTATATGAATACTTTATATACTGAATTGCTTAGCAAGTGGTGCCAGAAAAACCGGGAACATGTTCAGTAGAGATACCAATTGTTTTCTCCAAATATTTTCATCCGATTTGTTTGAATTGGCAGTTGTAAAACCTCAGCTAGAAAGCCACGTGCATTCTCAGGGGAATTACAAACAGGAGTTTATGCAAATCAACCTGGATGGAGGCACTAAACAAAATCAAGTTGCTAAATGCAAGTTTCAGAGTGGCACACACAGCTAATAATGCTTGTGTGATTCTTTTAAGCACTATACATTGATTATAAGAGAGAGAAATGCAGCATATGAAATACCTTCCTCGTTTATGAGAGGACGGGCTAGAGGAAGGCACAAGAGGCTGTAACTGGATCTGTAATTTTTTTTTTTGGTTTTTTAAAAACAGAAAGATGAAAAACTCTAAAGAAAGAAAGCAAGAAAGCTTAGGCAGGTTTTTATAAGCATGGCAGTCATTATTCTGCATTATGTATGTAAGCTTCTGAGGAATTTTAGCCTCTCTCTCTGACCTTTTCTGTTTGAAGCTAGATTAAGAACATTTTACCTGAGTGGAAGAAATATTTGAATTTTAAAGAGCAAATGCCAATGAAGATGAGAAAAAACAGTCATGAGAAACTCATGAAATGCTAAGCAAGCAGTAGCATACCGTTAGCATTTTTCATCAGTCAAATAAAAAATGCTGGTGCCCCTTACCCATGACAAGCTCATGAGGTGGTTATCCAAGGCTGGTGAGGACACAGGGGTGTGGCAGCTCTATCACCTCTCCTTTACAATCCTGGGAAACACAGAGATCCCTTGGAAGAAGCAGATTTAGGGAGGGGGCGTCCTAAGGAGTCCCTCCTGAAGCTGCACACGGATTGGGATGTGCAGCTTACCATCATAAACAACCACTAAGCAAACAAACGCCTAGTAAATAAATAAAAATAAAAACTCTAGTCAACTGAGGTTTATGAAACAGGCTATGAATATACAGTTGTGCACATGAAGACAATATAGTGACACGTGGCACTGAGAGGATACTTCAGTCAGTGAAATGCTTGCCGCAGAAGGCCAAGGACCCAAGTTCTGAACCCAGGACACAAGTAAAAATCTGGGTAAACACCTGTAATCCCAGTGGTGAAAGAGGCGATTATAGGACAACCCCTAGGGTCTGCTAGCCACCAGTCTGGTCAAATCTATGGGTTCTGGGTTCAGTGAAAGGCTATCTTAAACAACAACATATGTACAAAACACACATACATATCTATGTGTATCCTTCAATTCAACCAAATATAAATCAAATAAATTTTTGAGTCACGCCTATACTGAAAAGGCTTTTTTTTCTACGTCAGTTCCCTAACAACATAGAATGACT
Source organism: Mastomys natalensis (assembly GCA_021653895.1). Classification (NCBI taxonomy): domain Eukaryota; kingdom Metazoa; phylum Chordata; class Mammalia; order Rodentia; family Muridae; genus Mastomys; species Mastomys natalensis. The sequence continues at coordinate 1,037,473 of JAJTUV010001115.1, forward strand.
GTTCACACTCATTTACTACATACCAAGTATTATAAATCATCAAGATATAGTTTAATAGGAAATAGAACATTTGCAAGGTTTCTACACAAATGCCATCCCACTGTGTAAATAAACACACATCTTAGAATTCGCAAGGTGCTAGAATCAGTCTCTGGAGGATACTAGACAGGGTTGTACTTACAAATCACCCCAAATGCACCTACATATCCCAGCCTCTGTCCTGGCCAGAAACCTGACAGACCACTTCTGAGTGATAAAAACTGGCTTGATGGAGAAAATGGAGCATCTACATTCACACACACACACACACACACACCACACACACATGCAGAAGCTAGGGATCTGAACTCAGGTCCTCACACCTCAACACTAAGTGTTCTTACCTATTGAGCCATCTCACATCATGTGACACTATTCCCAGGGAATACTGAATCCCAGACAGAGAAACAGCAACAGACCAAAGTACAGATATCATCAAACACCAATGTCTAATTTCTTAAACCAGCAAGTTTTATTGATGTTACTTAAAGGAACCAAAATGACTCGATGACAGCTACATCACCAAAGCACACATTGGCATAGGCAGTAACTCACCAAAGCTGGAAACCTGGAACTCACTGTACAACCTGAAGGCAGCTTAACAAGTTGAAGAGTGTCTCTGCCAGGCAGCTTGGCTTTTCTGAACCTCTACTGGGTGACTCTTCTTATCTGGGAGTGTTCTCAGCAGTCCTCGCTGTTTATATAATCTTAAGGAAGAAGGAGCCTAGAGCATCTGGTTAGTTTCAGGGACTTCCTGAACCTTTTGAGTTGTTTATTTCCTGAGTTTCAAGGAGCCTTCCTTTAGAATAACCTGACTCTTAAAGAACTTCCCTCAGAGTTGAAATGTTTGATCTCAGAGGAAATTGCTGAACCTCAGCCTCCAAATCATATTTTTGTAATGCCTGACAGATGAAACTCATCTCATCCAATCACCTAACAATCCCATGAGGAAATACACTCTAATCTTCACAATAATCAGGATAACAGGAAGGCATTAGCAGTGACCAATCCATCCAGAGGCACATGACAGACCAGTGAGGCACATTGCTACTCAGTTACCTGGGAGTCTGGTCTTCCATTATCTTCAGCCTTAAGAGAGATTTGTTGTCTTGCACATATAGGACACTCTCTTGCCTCACCATATCTAGGACACTGACTGAAAGGCAGTCAACAGTGGGAAAACATAATGCCACACTCCCATTATTATAAAGATCCAATCAGCAGGGGGATGCTGCAATACCCAACTATCCCATCCTGCAATCAAGATACCTGTACACAATGAATATTTAGTCCCAGCCAAGTTTTCTTGCACAGTTATGAAATTAAGCCAGATGTTTTGCCTCACCTGTAGTTTCTAAATTTTCTTCAGTGAATAATATATTATTGCTAAAATTAGAAAAAAAAGGTAAATAAACATTATTTTTAAAGTTAAAAAAAGAAAGGGAATGAGCCAACAAGATTTGCAAGTAACTAATGAAGATCAAGCATTGGAGACTCTCACAGGCCCAGGCTCTACCTGCAGACACCTGTTGCCTTTGCCCTGTGCATAATTACATTTTTGCATTACTTATCATGAAAAGGTTCCCAGAGTGCATTGTTTCAAGCTCCATACAACTATAATGTTTCTTGGAAAAAACAAATGCATAATACTATCAACCCTATAATATGGAGAAGTGGAAACAGTTGAACCTCATTAAGGGCTAATGCAAACCCTTAAAGGAGGACCACATTCAGGCAACCAGCCCATCATTCTCTTTCTCTATAGACTAAACCTTTCCCTCCAACTGCATCGCTGGAGTTCTGCTTCCCAATGGGATAGAGCTGGGTGAGGAGGCCTTTAGAAGAGGATGAGGGTTAGATGAGCCATGACGGTGGAGCCCTGTGTGTTAGAAGACAATGAAGCACTCCCTTCTCCTGGGGGGGCGGGAGAGCAGCATAAAGGTAACCATCTGCAGACCAGGAAGCAAGTCCTCATGAGGAACCAAATCCACTGGGGACTTTGCAGTCTCTGGAACAGGGGGATTGTGCATCAGCTGTTTAAGCTGCCCCGTCTGTGGCATTGTTACGCAGCAGCCCAGAGCGACTAATACGTCTGTCCTCCATGTCTAATAGCTGTAGCAAGGCATGCACAGACCCCTGGGAACCCTCAGTTCTTCAAACCACTGCCAAGCTGTGGACTGCTGGGGTTTTATATGCAAATGGTCAACTGCCAAGTCTTTGTAAATGTTACAGGGAGTACTCATGCAGGGACTCCTTCTTCTCTAGAATCCACTGGGTCTTCCGCAAGTCAGCTTCTCACCTGCAGTGAGACTTCCTTCTGAAAGACCTCTCCAGACTCTCCCCTTTGTGTGAGGTCTAGGCCTTAAGTGCTGGACCTTTACTGCCTTGCTTTAAACGAGTTCTCTCTGACCTTCAAGATGGCAAATAAAGAATCTCAGCCATAAGGAGGGCCCCCAGCTTTGCATGACCCAGAAACAAAAGGGCCAACTGACAAGCCTGGCTGAACACTTAGCTCCAAGCACCTTTGCCAAATGAGTCATTAGACGGAGATTCAAAATGCAACGTTGCTAAGAGCTCAAGTCTTGTAATCAGAAAAGGCACCGAAAACACCAGGCTTCCAGAGAGGCTTGTTTGGAAAAGCGTTTGTCTAAACTAGCAAAAGGCTTAGAGAAGGGAACACTAGTTCATTTGTAAAAGCCGAGTCTTCCCTGTCCTCTGAGAGTGGGGTGCACAGGTGCTAGACATTACTGTCATGCTACAGGGGGACAGGAATTCTCATTCCAGTGAAGCTGTCCATCCTCATTCAGTCAATGGTGAAGGAACCGTTTGAGATCACAAACACTGCTCCAGGTCAGAGAGAACGCAGCACTGCTCACAGCCTGCCTGTCTCTCCGCCTCACGGCACTGCCACCTAAATGCAAAGTCTCAGTTTAGTAAACAGACCTCCCCTTCCTCTTGCCAGAAGCCCCTCAAAGTCCATGTCTGAGCTTTGGGGAGGAGGGTCTCCCTAGTGCTAAGGACTTTTCTAGACCACCAAGGAACAAAATAGGAATCTCAGCTCTGTGGCCTCTACAGTCCAGAGGAGAGACTGTCAATGTAGGAAAAGGAGGCCCATGAAACAGATGCATGCTCGAAGGAGCAAACAGAGCAAAGGGGAGTACATGAGTGACGGGTGAAGACAGAGTACTTTTTTGTTTGGTCTTGACTAGTTTTTAAATAGTAAGAATGCACAGCATGAAAATTTCCAGCCTAACTATTTTTAAGTGTGCAGAAATGAAATGTTAAGTACATGCAGTTTGTTACACAACAGATCTCCCAAACTTTCTCATCTCTATATTTATTAAATAACACCCCTCTCACTCCTTCTCCAGAGCCCTACCCACACTGTTCTTCCCTGTCTCGGCGAGTTTGACTACTCCTGGTGCCTCATATAAGTAGAATCACACACGATGCGCCCCTCTGTGACTGGACTCCACAGAATGCCCTCCAGGTTTATCATGCTGCAAGCTGGATCAGAACCTCTTTCCACTTTCATCGCATGGACAGCATTCTACAATACATGCATATCACACTTGGTTTATCGCTCAGCCTGAAGGCTATTCAAAGCACTGCTCTTGAAGCATGCATGCATCAAAATTTGTTCTAAAGCAAAGGTTGACATCCTATGGGTCATTGCCCCACAAGGGGTCACAGATCAGACATCCTGCACCTCAGATATTTACATTACAGTTCATAACAATAGCAAAGTTATAGTTATGAAGTAGCAACAAAATCATTTTATGATTGGGGGTCACTACCACATGAGGAGCTCTATTAAAGGGTAGCAGCATTAGGAAGGTTGAGAATCACTACTCTAAAGAAAGGAATAATTTTAAAGAGAGTGATCAAGTTGGTTTTCAGTGAGAAGCTGTCATCTGAAGAAAGACAAGCAGGTGAAGAGAACAGCAAGCCACAAGACAATGCCGAGAATTAGACGGAACAAGCAGAGACTTGGAAAGGTCTCAAACTGGTGTAGGGAAAGAGACCAGAACAAGAGGCTGAGCCAGGAGAGAGGTGTAGAGGAAGGGGAGGAGGGAGGGAAGCAAGGACAGATGTCAGAGTGAAAGAGATCATACACAGATAAGTAGGAACACTGAAGCCATAGACCCCCATGGACAGGAGACCCATGAGATGGCATAGCGTCCAACAAAGATGGTAGTGGGAGAAGGCAGGCACCTTTGGCCTTCCCTTAGGAGTCAGCCCTACTGCAGGATGCTGCCAAATGTGACAGTAGCATTTGAGCTGACTGTTCAGATATGTCAAGTCAGATGTCATCAGGGTGCAGCCTATAGGCATACATTCCATTGGATCCATCTCCTAAGCTCTTCCTTTTCCTCCCACAGGCTTCTCTATCCCCTCTGAAGGTCCTCTTCAGTCATAAACACGCTTCCTTGAAACATTTCCACTCTTAATCTTCCTTATACTTTGTCACTAGGAAGACAATACCTGACTTCTTGTAGCTACTACCACAGACTGCAGAGGACTCAAAATCATTTTTAAAGATGATCTTCTCTAATGTCTGGTGCAGTTTGGTCCAGAGTGCATGGAATGAGCAAGGAATTAAACGTGAATTGTTGATAGGAGCATGTAACTCAAATAATTCTAGTGCCTCCATCAACTATGGCCCTTCATCATAACTTGCAACTAGATGAAAAGGACAGACCACATAACCTAGGGGCCTAAAAAGGGCTCTACTGGCCCATCTCTCAGGAAAGAGTTCCTTGACAGAATCTCAGACTCAACATCCAACCTGTATTTAAATATTTTGGATGGACAAGTTTTAACACCTGTGTTAGGAAGTTTAAAAACTCACAATTCAGAAAGAAAACCCCAGCTAGGTGGTGGTGGCACATGCACCCACCCAGCACTCGAGAGACAGGCAGATGGATCTCTGTGAGTTCAGGGCCAGCCTGGTCTACAGGGCAAGTTCCAGGACAGCCGGGGCTACACAAAGAAACTTTGTCATAAAAGAAACATAGGAGGAAAGAAAGAAAGAAAGACAGAAAGAGAGAAAGAGAGAGAGAAAGAGAGAGAAAAAAGGAAGAAAGAGAGAAAGAGAAAAAGAGAAAAAGAAAGAAAGAAGGAAAGAAAGAAAGAAAGAAAGAAAGAAAGAAAGAAAGGAAGGAAGGAAGGAAGGAAGGAAGGAAGAAAGAAAGGAAGAGAGAAAGAGAGAAGGAAGGAAGAAAGGTAGGAAGGAAGGACAGAAGGAAGGAAGGAACAAAGGAACAAAGGGGAGGAGGGGTGAGGGAGAAATAAGTTCCCAAAAGACTTGATCATAGCACAAGCTACTTAAACATTCAACAACCGTAACTGAGGGACAGACCTTGAGCCAGACAAGCAAGGAGCCAGGCTAGGTAGGCATCTTGAACTAAGAGCATGGATCTCCAGTAGAAGTGAGAACCTCCAATGCTAACAATAAGACGTTTTGGGAAGAAGGGCCATTTATAAAAAGTTTAACAAACCGTGCACAAAGCCAACTGCTTTTTAAATCTATTTATTCTCTGAGAATTTCATACCAGTAATACAATGTATTCTATCACATCACCCCTCCAACTTCTCCCCCACCAACACATGGTCCTCCCAAATTCATGTCTTTTTTTTTTTTTTTACTCAGTCTAGTTAGCGCTGTCCACATATGTATATGTGAGTTTAAGGCCATCCATCAGCGCATGGGCAATCTACCAGGGTCCACATTGCTAAAGAAAAGTAACTTTCTCTGAACCTGGGGGGGTGGACAATATAGATGTCCCATTTGGGCCTGCATATGCCACAGTCAGCTGTTTTCATCAGGTGACCAGCTATGAGTCTCTGAATGAACCACTGTTCACTGCTGGAAAACTCTCTGATAAGGGAGAGGAGATGCGCCAGTGCCTGATCACAAAGCTAAATACTCAGACAGCAATTTGATGCTATGGCCAGTTAGTGAAAACACAGAAGCAGTTCTCCTCCCTACGGCCCTAGAATACTTTTGTGGACTTTTTGTTTTGTTTTGTGTGTATATGTGTTTCTTCGTTTTTATTTTGGCTTTGCTTCTTGTTTGTTTGTTTGTTTTTGAAAGAGAGAGAAAATAAGAACATAAAGTTGGCTGGGGAGCCAGGTGGGGAGGAGCTGGAGGAGCTGGAGGAGGGAAAAAGACATAATTATATTGTATGAAAAAATTAATTAAAAAAAGATTCTCTCTTCCTAGATATATACAGGTTTGTGTCAAGTTGACAAACCAACCAGTCCAGATGGTAGACCTGTTTCTGGCTTTTGGAGGACCCTCCACACCAATTTCCATGGTGACTTCACTAGTTGATGTGGGTCCGAGTTCTGCCTCATCACTGGGGTGCAAGTTGGCATTCCCACCAATAATGAATAAAGGATCCCCTTTCCCCACATCCTTACCATCTATAGTTTAAGCTCAAGAGGAAAGAATCCCATCCCTGAGATGGCCAATTCCAAAGAATACACTATATATCAGGGTCCACTGGAGTCGTGGGAAGCAGCTGAGCTAAGCCTGAGGCACTCTGCAAGGGTGATGGGATGGGATGTGTGTGGTGATGGTTCCCAGGGCAGCAGCTTGGAAAAGGGACAGCTGAGATCACAGAGGACTGCATCTGAAACACTGCTATGCATGCCCAGGCACCGGGGCTCAGGGAGCGGCTGTGAGACCACGTGGCCTGTCACTCCAACTAGAGCAAACGAATCCTGTCTTTGCCAACACACACAAAGGATAAAAAATCATAGCAGGGAAGACTGGGGGAGCAGAGGAGCCAGCACAAGCTTCTCCGGTGGCAAACAAAACACCGTATGCTACCAGTTACACAAATGCTCCCTTAGCTCTGGAGGCCTTGCTGGCATCTCATCTCCTAGGGGCCCTCATTTCATCCCTGAGAACATCTGTAGAAACCTGCCCTGAGACTGAAGTAGCTCTCTGGTGTGGGGAGGGGCCTATGTGTGACTGACCAATCATGAAGTGGATCTGCCTGTCAAAATGTTATCTGCTACAAGACCTTTTGCCTAAGAGCTTGAATTTCAAAGAATGATTAGATGACTGGGCACTCTAGTACAAAAGTTATCTTGAAGCAGCATGCTTAAGAAAGAGATCATTCAAAAGACAGCCTAAGCGTTCTCCTCCCTGTTCCCTTCCTTCTCCCCTGACCCCCACTCCTTCTCTGCCCTGATGTGGAGAGCTAGTACCATGACCCAGGTATGTCCATCACTGAGCAGAAGCCCAAGGTGCCACCCTAGGAAGTCCAATACCCTCTGCTTCTGAATCTGCAGTTTTGTCCTCCAAGCTGTTTACAAATATTGCACTGACATATGAGGAGAGAAAATGGTAACATTGATAAACTTCCATTTTGATTTCATGGCCAGACAGACTGAAGAAATGTGTTCACTTCTAATTTATGAACCTAGATTATAATAAGGGTATATTCTCACTAGATGCATGGGATTGGTCTCTTCAGCTTTTTCGATGCTGTTTAAGGCACTGTGATCTCCATCAACCATTCACAAGCTCTCTAGACCCAAGGGAGATCGGGGAACAAAGGTGACAGAAAGCCTCACCTTCATACAGTGGGGTGCAGGAGAGGGCAGCCAGGAATAATACCCACAACAAACAAGTAGATGTTTCAGTTTGACAGAAGACACATTATGAAACCCATCAACTTAGGGCAGGATCAATACAGTCATCAAGTCAGACCTCACCAAGAAAGCCTCTTGTGGAAAAGATGCAAGTCAGATTGACATGTTAGGGGAAAGAATTTTTATTGGAGGGAACAGCCCCTGAATATCAGTGAGCTTCAGGGAATAGGATGTTTAAACATGGATTTCAAAGTCTTTTTAAAATTTAAATTAAAAGATACTTTCCTAGTTGAGTGTTAAATACACTTACATCCTTTTTGTGACAATAAAATAAATTTCTAGTTGAGTAACTATCCCTAAAATAAAACATATTTACGCATGCACACATGTACACATGCAAGCACCACACACACACACACACACACACACACACATCTACCTACCTCTTAGGCACATAATCTCTGTTTGCATCTATATCAGAATACACTCCTGCATCAGCAACACCTGGTACTTCCCTACATTCTTTGTGCCTTCCTGAATTCCTTGAATGCTCCCGGATGGGAACTGATCACTCTTCACCACGAAGCTATTCCAAGTCAAAGCCCATGGTGAAAAGGAGTGGAAGTCGGCAGCAGGACTGAACTCCAGGAATGTCTGTGGATACAGACGACGCCTCTCTATACTTAGTGTGTGTTTAACTGATAAACCAGTTACAAAAAAAAAAAAAAAAGTAACAGCAGTGATGATAAAAACTAACCATTATAACAATATAGTCCTTAAAAGTTGGTGAATTAGTTATTTCTAGAGTTTCCCATTTGGGAACATGGTTGAGCTCTCAGAAATAACACTGTGGAAAGATCAGGGCAGGGTAGTAAATAAGTATTGCTGGGGCACGGAGCTGGGTACTATACCAATCATCGTGATACCTGCAGACATGGAAGGCAAGTGAAGCCATGTAGACAGTAAGGAGAAAATACCTCCTCAATTAATCTGAAGGCCTTTCTGGAATGCCATCCTGGTGGACTAGAGGCAGGCACAGACATCCTAAATCAAGCGCCTGAACACACGGAAACTTATGCTCAGAAGGTACAAATGGGGGCCGCACGCACAGAGCTAGGCAAGTTAAGGAGGCGTGCCACAGAGACTAAAAATACCACCGTCGCAGAAGAAAAATCCACACAGAAGGAAGTGCAAACTCGTGACACAGAGGAAAGCGTCTGGAATCTTCACAGAATGGCTTGATGAGAAGGTACCTGAAGAGAATCTCATGCAAGGACAATGAGGAAGAGCAAGTAAACAGGGCCGGCAGGACGGCAGCTACACGGGGAAGGTGAGGACAGCAGGTACACAGGGACAGCTGGGACAGCAGGAACTGCAGGTACATGGGGAAGGCGGAGACATTACATAGAGAGAAACTTCAGACTGGGCTTTCCAAACCCACGTGCACACTGCTGCAAGACAAGAGGTGCCCCCTTTCCACCGGAGAGCCAAAAAGGCTCTATGCCGCAACATGACCAAGTCGCCTCAACAAGTCATGGGACACATATTCAAAGGCAGCACCCCTCTCTTGATATTCTCAAACAAAGCATACCACCCCCAGTCTCTCTCAGGCCCTCCTCACTCACAGGAGCCAGGAACTTCCCTTCAAGCAACCTCAAGGGAACTCAAGCCCAACCTTAAAATGAGTAGCTTTTTAGATGTCTGACCACAACCTATACACTGAATAACCATTCTGGCTTTATCTGAGACATAAAGAATAAAAATCACTCCCAACGTACATAAAAGACAGCAGAAGCACATAGACTTTAAGAAGTTTCAGCCGACATTTGTTGGGGTAATTACACAGCAAATTAGCCATCAAAGATCCAGTCAGCCTGTGATGCATGAGCTACGAGTCCACCATCCACCTGGATTCTCTCAGAATTATTTATATCACCCGTGATGAACAACTGTCATCAAGAACAAGGGCATTTCGAGTCTGGCAAGGTGGCCCTGTATGAAACAGGCATTCATCAGGGCTGGGAAGACAGTTGTCTGGAAGGCCCTTGTCTCCCAAACACGCTTTAAATGGTTAGTTTCTCAACTTAGCACTGCCTGAAGTCACACAAGAAGATTCTCAGTGAGAAACTGTCCAGAATATATTGGTTTGTGAGTATGTCTGGGTGTGCGTATGCGTGCATTGTGTGTGTGTGTGTGTGTGTGTGTGTGTGTGTGTGTGCTTAATTATCTTAATTGATGTGGGATGGCAAAGCCTGACAGGAAGTGGCTTTGAGTTCTGGACAGCAGAGGAGGAAGAGTCTCCATACAATTGGTCTCTCTCCACTCTTGCCTCTGGATGTGACTACAGAGTTCAAGTTCTGCTCTTTACTGCAATGATACACTGTGGCTGGAACTGCAACCAAGTCAATACCTTCCCTTAAAGTTACTTTTTGTTAATGGGGTATTTTATCCCAGCAACAGAAATGAACAGAGACACATGAGGACCTGAATTCAAACTCCAGAAGCCACATAAAAAAGTGGTGGTTCACAATTGTAACCTCAGTACTGGGGGCCGAAGATGGGCAGGTTCCTGGAGCTTACTGACCAATCAGTTCACTCTACTTGGTGAACTCCAGGCCAAAAAGGAAGGTGGACGATACCTGAAGAACAACCCCGAGGATGGCCCTATAGCCTCATATGTGCATATGTGAGTGAACTGATAAGCACATATACACACAAATATATACACACACACATACACACAAATACACACACACCACACACACACACACACACACAAACTATACTCATTGATTCTGCAGAACATTTTCCACAATGGCTAATTTTAAAAAATTAGAATTTTTTAATTCTAAAAATTGGAAGAGAAATCCATAGACAATTTAAATCTAAAGCAGAACTGGAGGTTAAAAAAAATAACTAAGGCAGTCTTTTGTGAAATTTTGCAATAACAGCTGGGTTTAGCCATGTTGCAAATAAAGATCATTACAAAGGAGTCCATTCCATTTCTAAACCCCAAGCACTAACAACAAACAAGGTTTGGCTGAAAGCTCCTAAGCACGGTTGTGCAAAGACTGAAATAGAGAAGGACATATAATCTCTTTAGAGCTGGAGACTTGGGATTTTTTTATGTCATCAATTGTCCCCAAATTGATCAACAGAAATGACTTTTCAACCATGGGTGATTCTCCCTACCCAGGCAATATCTGTCATGTCTGGAAACATCTCTGCTTATCAATCCCTGGGGGCAGGGCACTACTTTGATCTGTGGGTTGAGGCTAAGAATATCACAAAACACCCTTCATTCAGAGGACAGCCTCAACAGAGACAGCCTAGCCTGCTCATCAACCATAGCACTGTGGAAATCTCCTGACCTATACAGCCAATGCAGTTTTCATCAAATCACAGCGCTCTCCATTGGGGGCAAAAAAACAAAACAACCAACTAATGCTGAAATTCACATGCAGAGTCAAAGGACATGGAAGATCAAAATCAAAACCAGGTAGAACACTAGCACAGCCCTCCAGGGGGCTGTTCTAAGCACTCCAAGACTTGACACAGAAATCCCAGTGTGGTGAGGAGCCATTCTCTGTGAGTCCCAGGTATCAGGGCTGCCTAAGGAAGCATCACTGAAAATATGTCTAAAGTGTAATCTGAACACCATGAAAGACAGAAATAGTGCCTTAGCAAGGGTTAGATGCTGTTCCCCTAAAGCCATTGGCTGCCTTTCAGTGTAAGGAGACTGGGCATCGCTAGAGAGATGTGTTTCACCAGGGTCTCTCTCTTCCATTCCATTCTCTCCACCCCTCACTGCCTCTCACGAGATGGTTAACATTATCTCCTTGCCAGGATCTACAATTACCTAGGAAGGATTACCTAAATTAAGTTAACCTCTTGGCATACCTATGAGGGTTTACCTTAATTGGATTAATTAAGGTGGGAAGAAATTATGGCAGGCACCATTCCATGGACTGAGATTCTGTACTGAATAAAAAGAAAGCAACTCCACACTAGGGTTCCCTGATGGCAGACGCAATGCACATACCCCCACACAGACACATACTCATACAAATAATTAGAGATAAAAAAGAGCCAATTTACAAAGATACAAAATGTAAAACTTTAAAGTTTTTAGAAGAAGAGTCAGGGATATGGCTCAGCAGGTAAAGGAGCAGAATCCACATGGAAGAAGAGAACACACTTCCACAGCTGCCCTCTGACTTCTACATATGGGACACAGTTACCCACACACGCATACATTCACATACATAATAAAGTAAAATTGCAGAAGGAACAAATCTATACAACTCTACGTTAAGGAAAAATTTCAGTATATCAAAATATAAAATGTCTTGTCTTTAAAACACACTGTTAGGAGAATGAAAAGACAAGCCACTTTCTGGAAGGAAATATTTGCAAAGTGCAAAACTGATACAGAATTTATAGCCAAAATTAAGACGAAGCTTTCAAATAAATAAAAAGAATAATGTAAGAAAAAAGAAAAAAGAAAAGCTCTCTGTTCCATAGACGCGATGAAAAAAATTGGCAGAAAAGTTGTCAAATTAACTTTTTTAGAACTCAAGATATTTTAAAGCAACTTGCGGCAATCTGTGCATGGTTCTTTGAGTAGAAAGAACACTGAAGCACAAGACATGAGCTTTGACCTATTTTCATCTCATCTCAAAATCTCTGCATCACCCTGAAAATAAGCACACAGCACTTGGCAGTGCCTGGCTGGACAGAAGAGGGTTCCTTCCAAGTCCCAATCCCAGAGAACTATCCTGACTTGACTTGTCTGCTGTTCACCTTGCAGAAACAGTAGGAAAGCATAGTCTACTCAGTGTGACAAGGCTCTTCCTGGTTGGGGGGGGGGTCCCCGAAACAATGGAAGGTACCGGTTGGCCACCAAAGCTGTAGAGATTTAAAACGGGGTTGAGGGAAGCAAAACAACTTACAGGACAGGAGATATCTCTATCTCCTGTATAGGTCCTTAGGAAAGTTCAATATAGTCCTGAAAATTTAAAGGGCACACACACACAGGCTGTGTCCCAGACAAGTCTCAAGCCCAGGAAAGACCTGAGAAGGCCCTGGACTCCGTCCTCTGACTGATGTGAAGGCTCTATCCAAACAGCAAGCAAAGGCCATGGCAGAGTTCCAAGTGCCTGGCTGAGGAGTAAAATTCAGTTTGTAGATGACTTGATTGCCTCCATAGGAAATCCTAAGAAATCTACAAAAATATCAGCAAAGGCTACACATGAGTCCAGCTAGGTTTACAATAAAAAAAAAAATAATCAATACACAAAACCAGTTGTCTTTCTGTACTTATGCAAGGAACAATCAAAAATAAAAATAATTCCACTGACAACATCATAAAAATACTCAGGAAAAAATTATCAAAAGTGACCCAAGCCTTGTATACTGAAAACTTTAAGAGATCACTCAAGTGAAGGAAGGGAGACCTGGACGAAGAAAAAGATGTCACATTCCTGGGTTGGAAAACTTAACGTTGTTTAGATGCCAAAGTCTTCAGAGTGATCTACAAATGGAATGGAATTCCTATAGAAATCTAGCCAGATCTGCATTAAAATAGACAAGACTATCCTGCGGCTCATAGGGAAATGTGGTCCAGAGAACATGCAGAAAGTCGAACAGAGCTGGACCACTCAAGACTTTTTGGTTCCAAAACTTACCACAGAAATACAGGAATAAGTCCACACTTCAGTCAGCTGGTTTTCAAGGAACGCTAAGGTTACACAATACAGAAAAAAACAGACCATTCAAGGAGTCATACAAGACAACTGGAAAGCTAAATGAAAAAGAATAAAACTAAGCTCCTATCTCCCATCACACATAATGTAAGCCACCATGGATGGCTTCAAGACTCACATGTAAAAGCTAAAGCCGTGAAACTCTTAGAAAAAACAAAAACAACAAACCAGTGAATACAATCTCCTATTTTTGGATGAAGCACTGATAGTTTCCTGGCTGTGACACACAAATACAGTGGAGCAACAACAACACCATAGGGAAGCTGGATGCATACAAATTAGATGCTGTCCCCTTTGAAGGACACCACTGAGAAAACGAGAAGACAATCCACAGAACAGGAGACCATTTTTTAAATCATGTATCTGATACAGATCCAGCACCCAAAATATATGAAGACATTCTACAGACCAGTTATGATCAAAACAACACAACTAAGAAAAAATTCAAGCAAAGGATTTGAGTAAACACACTTCCAAACATGATACTCAAAAGGACAATACACTTGGCATCTTTATTTATGAGGGAAAAGCAAATCAGAAGTGAACTGTGGCACAGGTCTGTAATCCCAGCTACTAGTGAAGCTGGGGCAGGAGGATCACAAGTTCAAGGCCTGCCTGAATTACAATGTCTTAAGGGTCAGCCTATGCAACTTAGCAAGGCCCTGTCGGAAGAGAGAAAGGAGAGAGGGGTCGAGGGGAGGGAAGGGATGGAGGGAGGAGAGAGAGAGGGAGGAGAAGGAGCGAGCACTCTGGGATGCAGCTGAATGGTACAGTGCTTGCCTACTATTGGTGAAACCATGGACTCAATACTCATTATCATGAAAAGAGAAAAAATGAGAACAAGTGTTGGCAAAGTAAGAAGCTTCCCCTGTGGCTGTTGGGATGCACAATGAAGTGGCCACTTTGGGAAATGATTTGATTGACCTGGAATATTCAATGTCAAGTTACAGATGATCCATCAATTCAACTTCTAGCTTCATACCTAAGACCTGAGAGCATGTTCTCCCTCAGAGACCCATACAGAAAGGTTAGCACTGGCATCAGCCACGGTAGCTAGAGAGGCAAAACCATAAACAGGCAAACACAGTGTATCACCATGGACCCAACTCAGTCACAGTATGAAACAAAATCCCATTAGATGCTTCAGCTTGAGTTAACTTTTTAAATATTTTTGCCAACGATAAGAAGCCCACCACAAAAGATGACTTCAAAACATCTTTCTGCGGGTGGGTGAATCACACATAGTGAGTCCGTCAGTCAGTTATACCGTAGTGACAGTTCCACTGCCGTGAAAGTTTCCAAAGCAAAGTACAGTGCGGAGAACAGGCCAATGAGAGGCCTTACAGAAGGGTAACAGGATGCCAGGCAGCTTTAATGGTCTCTGTCCTAACTTTGGTGGTGTTTACAGGAACCTTTTCATGTGTTAAAAGTCACCGAAGTACTCACCAGAAAACAAAATCAGTACTCTATCCCCAGAAAGCCAACAGAGGAATCAGGCTTCCCTCTCCGAAAGTGCACATTCCTCCATAATTATGAAAGAAACTTCTGCACCTCCAGTATGAGCAAGTTTCGCCGATTTGCTTCAAAATGAGCTAATCAATTCTATATTCATTAAATCCAAATGTTTCCAATGGGTAGATTTAATATGCTGTGCCAGGGAGGGGGAGGTGTGTTCTATATACTGAAGCACAAGAATTAATTGTTTAAGCTTGGATGTAAAAAAAAAAAAGGGGGGGTGGAATTAAAATTCCATGTGCATGATATAATGCCACACGTGAAGGGAAACATTTCTGTAGAGTGAGCCGAGAGGCAGCTATGAACATTTCAGTCACCTGGTACAAGAGGAACCAGAGTCTGTTGCAGGGAAAGTGTCCCTTGCTTAAGACCAAACCCTCCCCCAGGCTGCAACAAACTATTCCCTTCCTCCCCTGAGTTCCCTAACAAACTCCAGCTTTAAGACAAGCCCGAGCTGGGCTCCCCTCTCCCCGCAAAAACTGATCTATACCCAACACTCAAGATCCTGTGCCTACTTGCAACAGTCTTCCCCAGGAAGCCTGTTGAGACTCCAGGGACCCAACATGGGCGCCCTGCCCAGTGGTCTCCTCTAAGGTCCCTTTGACTCACACAGGCCTCCAGTCTTTCAAACTCCTCAGGTCTGCTGGCGAGACTCTGACCAACTGGTTCTGTTGACCAAAGGCTTGGTACCCATCAGCCCTGCCAAGGCTGGGCTTTCATGTCATTCATTCAGCAAACACCTGGAGAACTCTCCATGTCAAAGGTGGGGTGGGGTAGGGGGGGAGAGCTCTAGTGAAGACTGTAGATTCAGTGATCCCCAGCCTCAGAGATGAGAACTCCTAATGAAAAGCTGATGTATTAAGGACAGTAGCAGAAGGCAGGGATGGCCAGACAGGTGTCCCCCATTACTACTATGACACCGTACAGCATCTGACTCCACAAAAGTCCCAGCAAGGTCTGTAAGACCTCTAATGCCCTCCTAATAACAAGCAGCAATCTCCATGTTAAGGACAGATCACAAGATAAAATGAACTAAAAAGGAGGAGTTTGAAGGAGCAACCATGTGTCCTTGTGAAGCAATGAGGTGATAGCCCACCCCCCTGGCCGACAACTCCTAGTAGAAAGCCAGCCTCTGACACCCAAGTGAGAGTCACTTGGCATGCTGTAGTCAAGACCATCTGGTATGATGGCCTCATGCCCACATGAGAGATAATGAGCCAGTTTGAAATGGGAAAGGAACCCAAAATAAAGATGCCAAAACAGAACCCATCAACTGAGCCAAATGGTACTTCCTCAGCAAAGCCTTATGATGGAGAATCAGGTCTCATGGTGAAGAACTGCAATTCTGAACAGAAAGAGGCCGTCTACCATGATGGCTTCTATATGCTAAAACCCCTTTGTAATACAGTGCCTTATAGATCTCTGCACGGTTTTGTATTCCAAATGCCAAGAAAAGAAACTAGCTAAGCCCCTTAGACAGAAGAATGACTACAAAGATTTTTCATAGAACAGAATAATATGCAGCCATTAAAAATAACTGGGTAACATCACATGAATCAAATTACATGTCATTTTATCTGCCTGAAATTCCATTCTTATAAATTCTCTTCCATTTCTTGTGATTCCACTTAGGTATTTCACTCCTGCTCTTTAACCCACTAGCCACTGTGGCTGGTCCAGGAATAAGACAATATAATACAAAACAGGCCAGTCTGTGTCTTCTCCAGGATCAGTCTGGGAAACTAAAGCCTCCTTTACACAGTCTCCTTGCTGTGAACACACCAGCCTCACCAGAGCTGCCAAGGGCAGAACCCACATACACATCTGTGGGGATGTTGCACAGTGAGCATCTGAGTACACACACGGCTCTCACTAAAGGACATACACATCAGACAGAGTAGTCGTGGCATGGGGGTACATTTCTGTGCATACTCTGTGCTTAAGACCCAGGATCCTCTACATTCACAGGGATGAGAGGCAGAGAGCAAAGCTATCCCACATTCAAATTGAAGGGAAAGTTCTACAGTCTGTCATTGCCAACATACCAAGTTATACCCTAACTTCTCTTCTGGGTCAGCTGCTTTAAACTGGAAAAATATTCAAACAAAACAAGTTATAAACAACAAAGGTCAGACCTCAAGCCCAGGCCACAGACACATTTGAACCAATACTGACTTTTGAAAACTATATTTCCAAGTCTTTCCTCTGTCAGGCATGATATCTCCAAGAATATTAGCTCTTATTTCTCAAAACAATCACTGATGAGGTTTCTTCTACTCTGGGAAGCTATGAGGGCTGTGATGTCCCTTAAAAGGCCTATCTCTCTGCTTTCCCTGCCTTCAACTATGGCATGCCCAATTAACAGTCAAGGAGGAAGAGGATGGAGCTCCTTCCAAAGGCTTTCCCTGTGCATTCTGGATCCTGGGCCTCCATTAGTGTTCTTGTGTGTTCTCTTTGCTAACTACACACACACACACACACACACACACACACACACACACACCATCGCCACCACCATGAAATCTTGATGTCTGCTTACCCGACTCATCTCTCTTCCACCTCCAAACACCCCCACACACTCTACTCAACAACACCCACATAAAATCCAACATGTACTCAGAACTCTGTGAGAAAGTTCTAGAACAGCAGTTCTGAACCTTCCTAAGGCTGCAACCCTTTAATGCAGTTCCTCACGTTGTGGTGACTCCCTAATCATAAAATTATTTTCACTGCTATTTTAGAACAGTAATTTTGCTACTGTTATAAATCATAATATAATTATCTATGTTTTCAGACAGTCTTAGGTGACCCCTGGAAAAGGGTCGGTGGACCCCAAAGGAGTTGTCCTGAATTTATCAGCTATTCAATATTAGAATTTATCTGGTGGCAGAGGTTGAGAACCATTGTTCTAGAAGCTTTAGGAAGTAGAGTCAGGAAAAGGTATGTCATTGGGAGTAACCCTTAGGGTACATTATCTTTAGCCCTTTCCCATCAGTCTCTGCTTCCTGTTGCCTCTGATATGAATGAATGTGTTCATCACACATACCCACTGCCCTGATGGTCCGTTCAACACAAGAAGCCAAGTAACCAAGGGCTGAGCCCTCTGAGACCATGAGTCAAATGCAACCTTCCTGAAGGTTTTGATTTGTTGTTGTTGTTTTTTTTTTTTTAACTATTTTGGTCACAGTGGTGCCAAAGAAACTAACAGAATATATGAAGAGCCAAAAAAAAAAAAAAAAAAAAAAAAACAAAAAAAAACTCACTGAATATACTCCAGACCTGTAGACTGATGCTCTACAGAGTAGGCAATGATGACCACACCCTTCTCTCGTCCTTTTCTCCTCCCACTTCTTGGACCATTCCCCCACCTTTTCTAATTCTCTGCTCTAGCTGTAGCATTGTTCTCCAGGGTCCTGTCTCAGGCACAAGTTCTCTCATACAGTCACTATTGGGAAAATGCATCTTCTCCCACAGCTTGGCCACCATCTCTGACCCAAGGACACCCACACATCACAGCTTGAACTAGAAATACGAATCACCACAAAGGGAAAAGGACAAACTCTGAGCTGTTAACCAGCTTCGAGCCTCATACTCTATCAACGGCTGCATGAGGCCAGAAGGTTTACACACTAGGAGATCCTTAGGATTGGGACATGGTAATATTAGTGAGGTTTGAAATGTTTCACAGATCATAAACAAAACCAAGGGGGATTAGTACCAAAGAAAGACTTGAAAAAGCCCACTAGCTTTACCTCTCCTTCACTTAAAATTACTAATCGTGGAGGTTACACAGCTGAGCAAGATATTGTCAGCTTCCCACTGGCTTTTCCATGAGGCAACACCTCTGGTGGGAGGCTCATCACAGGTGGCTAAGTTTCTTCACAGAAATCTGAAGGCCACTTTGGCCAAGCAACCACTTCCTCACTAGAGTTATTAGCAATGATGCTGAACATAGAGAGAAGACTCGACATCTTTCTCCACATCACATCTCTCCTGTCAAGGCCTTTCATTCAGGCTCTGCTTGGTTATGCATGCAAACATGCTGGAGAACCACCCTGTGCAAGACCATAACACTGAGCTAGCTTGGCCTCCTCCCCACCAGGGCAGACACATGATTCTTCTACCTGCCCTCATGCCTTCTCACCACCTCAATAACCTCCAGTCCTTCAGACTTACCATAGGCCCATAATCATCAGATAGGATGTTTATGAGAGATGAAGACACCACCAATAGGAGGGACTCAGTCATTCCAGAGTGAAGTAACTGTGTATCTACATTTTGTCTGTAAGATGGTAAACAACTTTTAAAACATCCCATGATCAGAACAATCACCAAACTCTGTTTGGCTTTGCCTCTTTCAAAAACCAACAAAAGCCCAACATTCCTCTTTTGTCCAACTGAGCAGCCTGGCCACCTCAGTCAGGGTTAGTGTTCTCTTCGGTCCAAGTCTGTTGACTCCAGGTTTCATCAAAAGCACCATGCCTGCCTAGACTGCAACATGGGACTGGTCTCTTTTGTTTGCATGCTGTGATATTCACTGTCCTATCAATGTAATCCCAAAATGAACTTAGACTCGATTCTCAACATCCCCAGCTCTGCCCCTGACTCACTACAGAAGGAGCATGTGTTCACCATCATGCCAGTCTTGAGGCTTCCGTGTTACATGGATAGTGCTTTCTGGAGTCATCCCTGAAAACTGACAAACTAGCCAGGGCAGGGCCCATGTATGTGCCTCATGTTGAGGATACTCATGGTTTACTGTGATCAGTGTGACATGGAGATACAGAAGTGAATGTCATGAGGAGACTTCATTCAGCAGTTTTCCAGAAGCTACAGGCACAGCTCATGAGATTCTACCAGGAAGCAGTGTGGTGATCTAGAGCCAGTGAACAGGAGAACACAAGCCTTTATTGTGGTTTGCATGAGAGGGTAACTGGTTCAGGATGGTAGTTTTCAGGTTCCAGAGCATAGAGGTGTCGTAGTTTTCTGGTACCTGGATCTTGGGTCACTAGGGCAGGTAGATAGTGGTGCAAAACATGAGATCCTGATAAAAAGAATAGGGGAGGGAATCGGGTCTAGCCTGGCTTAGATGCATCTGAACAATGTACTTGCAGGCCATTCATGCCAGCTCTGAGAACTGGGTAGCCCTGGAAGGGACAGGTCCTCCAAGGAAGTAACAAAAACATAAAAACATCAAGACATAGAAAATACAAAGACATGATTA
Source organism: Mastomys natalensis (assembly GCA_021653895.1). Taxonomy (NCBI): domain Eukaryota; kingdom Metazoa; phylum Chordata; class Mammalia; order Rodentia; family Muridae; genus Mastomys; species Mastomys natalensis. The sequence goes on from JAJTUV010001115.1 coordinate 1,057,624, forward strand.
ATACAGTGTTAGGGAATCTTTTTTTTTTTTTTTTTTTCACATTGTGTGAAGGTGAAAGTGGACCATCACTAGGTTTTCTATTTTGTAAATATTTGTCCTTCCTCACCTACCAAAAGGCAGCCAATGAGATGTTCTAGTTTTGACTTATTGCTGGCTGGTTATAATACAGGCAATGGCTAATAGTTTGGGCAGGAAGTGGTAGGTGGAACTTCCAGGCAGAGGAGTGACACAGGGAGAAAAAGAAAGCAGAAGTGGGAGAATCAAGAGCATATACAGAAGGAACAGACATAGACCACAGCAGAGTAGAGAGGTATAGAGCTAGCCACGTGGTGGGCCGTAGGCTAGATAGTCTGGTTAAGGTAGGTGGGCTAGATGGGAGACAGCCCAAGCAAGAAGCCTAAGTTTTAAACTTTATTATCAGCCTCTGTGTCATTATGTATATTGTTGGCAGGTCCAAGAAACATCATACTATGTGCCCAAACCCTCCCTATAGAAAATGATGCCCAGGGGTAAACTGATTTAACGAAGTTCTTCTGAAACAATGAAGAATCCCCCAGTCAGTTGACAGAGCATTTAGACATATTATCTCAGTCTTAGAAGAGCTCTAAAACACAACAATTTTATGTGCACTCTGCATCTGAGGAACACTGAAGCTCAGAGAGATATCTAGCCACTGCTCCTAGCTTGTCTGACTAAAGAAAGTGAACCAAGACTAACTTGGTCTTCTCATTTCATCTTTTGCATGAGATCTGCCACGTGGTCTCTATATACCTGAGTCCCTGCCAGAAACCTTTGCGATATTGTGAGAAGCCTGAAGGGTCCCTCATAATTATAAAAATGATGAATGGAGGTGATGTGAGATAGACACTATTTCATATAGAAGTGTAAGCATCCACGAATTTGGGTATCATCAAGAGCTCCATAACCAATCACCTTACAGACAATGGTAACCCTATAGCAAAAACTCTGTCTGTAACAAAGGGCTTTGTGTTCTGACTGGCTTAGAATCATAGGACCTCTGCAGATCTCCTGCCATATACAGAGCTGTGGACACCCCTATGTATTCTCTACCTAGAACCAGTCATGGCCTGCTTCTGACGGTTTTCTTCTTATGTCGAATGATTCTTCCTTTGTAAATTCTTTCTGACACAGGAAGGAGAACCTGCAATTTTATCTACCAATGACTCAATAAATGCACTTTGAATGACTTCTCTCTGTTTCATGAAGACTCTTCAAAACATTTCAAATTCTAAGGTAAAGGCTGTTGATGATGGGGAAGTTTGCTGGTGTGTTATGATGGCTGCCTTCTAGCACATGAAAGTGACATAGGCAATGGCCTCTCTGGTGACAACAGATGGGCAGATCTCAAACTTTAATTCATAACCTTTTATCCATTAAACCAAAATTCTCCTTTGTTAAATAACAATGTATGGGACGCTCCTACATTATTCCTACCTCCTTCTTCACAAAGATAATACTTGTCTGGTGCTAGGTGGCACTCTACAATGTCCCCAAGGACAAGTGGCTATGAATTCATATCTCACATAAGAAAGTCTTCATCAACCATGCAAAAGAGACTAGTTAGAAAAGACATCCTTATGTCTAGTAGGGAATTATAGACCTGAGAACTTATCAGCTAACTAATAAAGCCTGTCTCATCTAACATCAGCAGTCTCCAACCTACAAATCAAGCTGCCACCTACATTCTACATGCCAGCTTTATTCCTGTCTTCACTAGTACAGATGTTATGCTGACCTCAATAGTAGAAGGACAAGCAGCCTTTATCTGAAGCTTGCAACTAGAGAGGTAAATACAGGTTAGACTTGTGGAAAACCAAACATGAGTCTAGGGTATGCAGACCAAAAGCTCTCTGAGACATTCCCTTATTTATTTATTTTTCCTGTTTTAGTTTTACCTGGTAAATAAAAATTACATAATATATATACATATATAGACATATTATCTCAGGCTTAGAAGAGCTCTAAAACACAGCAATTTTATGTGCACCCTGCATCTGAGGAACACTGAAGCTCAGAGAGATATCTAGCCACTGCTTCTAACTTGTCTGACTAAAGAAAGGTGAAGCCAAGACTAACTTGGTCTTCTCATTTCATCTTTTGCATGAGATCTGTCACATGGTCTCTATACACCCGAGTCCCTACCAGAAATCTTTGTGATGTCAAGAGAAGACACACACACACACACACTCCTCACACCTCTCTCTCTCTTATAACCTCCCATCAATTCATTGTTAAGACATTTCCAGAGACCCCCAACTCCAGACAATGGCTAATGGCTCTTGGTTGCCCACCAGCCAGAATTTGATGGTAAGACCCTATGACTAAAGGCTGAAGACACCACACACTTTGGTCAAGTGACATGAAGAAGTAAAGTTGGTACTGACTAGAAAGTGTTCTCCCTGCTGGTCTCCATTCACAGTACCAGAAAGTGCTATGTGGACTGCTGGAAGGGGAAGGTCAGTCACATTCTTACCCAGGTCTGAGTGTTGTAAACCACAAGAATGAGCATCCTGGCAAGACATGCCTATGGATGCAACAATGGCACAAACATCATGGGAGTTACCAACTGCTTACAGCTTGGGTTTAAGGTCTACTTCACAAGAGAAACATGGAACCGGCTAAAAACTATTGTTGGGGGCCCTCACAGACCCTAAGGGTCAACCTACTAATATACCAACAAGTAGAAAAATTATCAAACTGCCCTCTAAATTTATGTCCTATATCTAAAGATTAGTTTAACTCTTAGACTTCCTTAGAGAAGTTTCTTTGTGTGGTGGATGGTGGCTCATACAGAAACTCACAACTATCAAAGTGTGGGTACTGTGCCTCGGGGTTTAGCCATAAATGGAACATCTACATCACAGCTCACATCAAAGCTCAGGAACCATTTCATGAGAGGACTAAGAAGGATTATAAGAGCCAGAGGTCAGAGATGACTGGATGAAACAGTGTTGTATGGTCATGGAAGGACCACTGAACTCACTGCACGTCTGGTATGAGCACAAGATTAAGCCATCACCATTTTTTCATGAAGTGGAAAGGGCTGACAAGCCTCCACTCCTAACTGAGGAGCTGTAGATAGTTGTGTATGAGGAAGCTGTGGATAGCTTCTGGTAGACTGAGAGTCACTTTTCTTTAGTGATGAGGGTCCTGGTAGGTCAAACACACTCCAGTGGATGGTTTGAAGACAGGAAGATAACAGAGGGCAGAAAGGGGTATGATCAGGGGAGGAGGAGGAGGAGTGAGTATGGCCTAAATACACTATAGCAAATCCTCAAAGAATTAATAAAATTATTTTAATTGTATATAGTTATACTGTACAACATGGCTTGAAATATGTACACACTGGAGGAAAGGCAAAACTGAGCTAATTAACAGGTCCATTACCTCACAACTTATTTTTCCATGCCAACAACACTTCAAATGCACAGCAAGTCTACAGAACACACTGCCCAGTTGGGAACTGGAGCTGCTGTCCTGTACACTGACCTCCTGAACCTACTCCTACTGAGCTGAAAGTTTGTGCTCTCCCACTTTCAGCCTTCATCCTATAGTAGAGGAAACATTCTAGTTTCTCTCACTTGACTGCAACCTAAAGGAAAGAGTCTCCTTGAGAAATATTCCAGAAACTCAAAGCTAGAGCAGTCACCTGCATTTATTAAAACTTCTCAACATATTTTAAATATGCTCTGCATAGATAAAAATGTAATGATATAAAGAAGGAATCTAGCATTCTCATTTAGAGTAGTCATGGCTCAGGCATACTACAAAACAACACTTCTCTGGGTGACTTGGGCTTCTATTCAGCATCGTGGGCAGAAAACATGGCCGTACCTTCCTACTGGCTCACACACAGTGTTGCCTCCCACACACTTGCTTTAGTGATTTCAACACCGGCTGTTCGGGCAACTATGGAGACAAGATGCAAGTGTAGGCTGAAGATTGGTCACCGGGGGTGCCAAACAGCATCCAATTCTAACTGAAAACCAAAATCTTATTTGGACAAATGGGTGGCCATGTGAAATCGGTAAACAGGTGGTAAAGTCTGAGACATTCATCTTTCAGTCCCTCTGGACATGATCTACCAACAAATGTGAATTCAGCTGGCTTTAATCCCTACCAGACTTAAACACCTATGAATCTGAGACATCCCCAAGAATAAAAAGCAACCCTCAGACTAAAAGACTTGAAAAGTATACACATTTCACAGAAATTAAGCAAAAGGCAATAAATAGCAAGATAACCCTTACAGCCAAGATTCTCAACTACCCAGATGAAAACTGGTAAATATTTACAATGCATGGGTTAGCAGACCCTACTGTGCTACAAGCCTGCACAGAAGGAAAAGATCAGCAACCGAGAGCACAGTCCATGCCAGGTACAGTGGGACATTTCATTCTCTTCTCCCTGATCTTGTCCCCCAGGGCTGGCTTCTTACCATCCTTCACTGAAGTCTCTGTCTCACCCTCCTGCTCAACCAGGAAGAGCTCTGGAAAAGGTTATGGCTTCTGGTGTGCCGTGCCCATTCACTCTCAGAGCCATGCCACATGTAACTTGAGTTCTCCAGAAACCGCTTGGCCACTGGCTCCATAGAATGGTGTGTATCTTAAGTTATGGTTTTATTGCTGTAAAGATATATCATACTACAGCAACTCATATAAAGAAAAACATTTCATTGGGACTGGCTTATTTCAGAGACTTAGCCCATTATCCTCGTGGCGGGAAACATTCAGTGTGCAAGCAGACATGCTGCTGGAGAAGGAGCTGAGATTCTACAACTTGATCCGCAGGCAGCAGAAGGAGACTGTAGTGCCACACTGGGTGTAGCTTGAGCATAGGAGACCTCAAAGCCTAACCCCACAGTGACACACTTACAAGACCATATACAATCCAACAAGGCCACACCCACTAATAGTATTACTCCTGATTGGCCAAGCATTTAAACACAGGAGTCTATGGGAGTCAAACCTATTCAAACCATCACAGTGTGTTTTGGTGGTGATAGGGTCAGTGGTCAGAAAAAGGCTTTCTGCAATGAGCTGTTGCACTTTGAACCATGAGAAAAATGATGGAATAACTAGGGACAAGAAATAGTTCCTTATCTTCTCCTAAATAAAGTAGCCATGCTTCTTAATGACAAGGATCAGAATTCTATGGTTGAATGTAGAAATACACACAACACGCTCCCCTGTTTAAAATCCCCAGCTGGTGGCACAATGGAATACCATAGAACCTTCTAGATATGATGAGGATGAGCCATCAGATATAGTCCATAAGGGCAGGACTTGACTGGCTCTGCCCTGAGCTGAGTTCATCCTTCAAGGATGCAGCCCCTGAGAGGATACTCATGCAGTCAATGGCCCTACACTCATGTTCATACTAGCAGCATTAAGAAGTATAAGTAGGAGGGAATAGTGTTGGGGTTGTATGGGGGGTGGGGAGAAGGAATGGAGGTGGGCTTTATCAAAGCACATGACACACACATATGAATTTCTCAAACAGTGAGAAAGAAATGAGTGGGACAGCATCAGGCTGGTTGCTCTCTTTGGCCATGGTAGACTCAGGCAGGGCCCAGGATTCCTTACAACTCAGGAACTACAGGAGACTCATCAGGCTGATGACCTGAGTTTGGCCAGCTCTACAGCAAGATTCTGTCTTGAAAACGAAGAGGATATAGTGAACCCTGGGTGAGGTGTCATGGGGACAGCCTTGTGTCTCCTTTTGTGGAGCTGAATTCTGAGGTACAGCTATCTCACTTGACTGACCATCATGTCCACCTGCCCTAACCTGGCAAGTTGCAGTAGCTTGCATTTCCTAGTGGGCCTGTCACCTGCCTCCATTCCTTACTGTAATCCTAGTCTGATTCTGGATCTTTCCTTGCAAGTATCAGACTCTATATTAATTGGGCGAAATGGGAAAAGGAATTACTCTAAACAATGTGGAAACACTTTCAAAAGCCCTAAGAACGGAAACAGGAAACTAAGTGGAAGCTTCTGTTCCTTTGGAAAGTTAGTTGTATCAAATGATGGTGTGCTGGGCACACAGGTGAAAGGAGCACTGAGCATTCACTGGTTTTGGTTTGCTCCGCCTCGCTATTCTTCGCTAATGACACATATGTATTGGTTTGCCTTCCATAACACTGTTGGATCTCCACTGGTGGTGACACCAGAGAGAAGCTTGCCTAAGAACTGCTCATGAGGTTACTGCAGCAGCTTGCAGCTTTCGAAGCCTCGCCTCAGGCTGGTGATGAGCCCGGCTGTTCCTTCAGGATTGAACTACAGCTGCTGCTTCATGCCTGGTGACTGCCCGCCTAGAGGACTGGTCTGCAGCAGCCCAATTTCATTTGATGTTTGCTAGGGGACTGAACTGCTGCCAAAGAAGATCAAGCTCACCCCCAAAGAACTATTGCTGAACAGGTCCACTTCCTTCATAGCCTAAGAACTTTTCTCTTCCACTACCTCTGCTGGATGGTGGGCTGGAAGAGAGGTTGACCCCTTATTAAAAGTAGGTTGCAAAAAGATACGCCTACAGGAAAGCTTAGTGCCACCTGGGCATGACCAGAGATAATGGTTTCTGTCCTGCCCACAGCTATCAGGACATCCTCATGTTGCTTGTTTACATATCACACTCCACCTTGGAAGTCATCTAGCTCCACACATGCTAACACCAATGTTATTTTTCTTGAATGGCTGGCTACCCTAAATGAGTAGACAAACAGGGCTCCTCCATACCTGAGCTGTCCAGGGGCTCCAAAGTCTGAGTTATGCAGGAGCTGAAGCTGAGGCAGGCCAGCACTTAGACCCACTCCAGTTACTCCCCCTTTCTAGAACCTTTCCCCCTTCGTGTTTTGCATTTAAATGAAAGAACACAAACTTCAAGGAAGGCGAATGGGGGGAGGCACTCAAGCATGGACCCATCATGGCTCAGTGGCATTGTTCCCTGGCATCATAAAGGAACAAGGAGGGGGCACATCTCTGGGGAAACCAACCAAGACAGGTGGATGGATGTCTCCTGCTTGGTGTCCAGCCATTTTCACATGTAATTGCAAAGGCCTGGTGCTTTGATGGCCATCCAGTATAGACTGGCATGACAGATCCTGACGTGTCTCTAATCATCTTGGTCAAAAGCATTAAGATGCCATTTATAAAGTGAGGTAGCCATGCCGCACACTGCAGGGGGTTCCCCTCACAGTGTGATCTACATCTACGGGGTACACAAGCACAATGCCAGAACTGTTAAAAGCTTTCTCTAAAGACGAGAAGTTGAAAAGCAACCCTCAAAATAAATGGAAACCAGACAAGTTAATCCTGTGGCTTGAAATAGTTATCCTGAGTAACATTCTAGAGACTGTGGGACTGCAACAGAATCTCTCCATGGCTATGAGAAAAGTATCTTTTTAAATAAAAAGGTCCATTTAAAAAAACAAACAAAACAAAACCCAGTTGGCATCTCAAGATGACAGAGCTGGTGCTGTCCTTTGTCATCTGTACCATTCTGGGCTTAATGATCATAACCCACAGGCACGTACAGGGTCTGCATTGACCAGAGAACATCCTTCCTATCCTTAGATAAAATGCTCAGCCAGAGAAATGGGAAGCTGAGAGGAACCAAACGGCCCCACCTCAGAGACCCAGAAAACTGGCCCAGAGCACTTCTCTGGCTTGTATTCCATAAGCTTCACTAAGCATCTGCTGTAAACCAACTGTAAGCCCGGAGATGAGGTGAACACAGCCACCCATCTCCTAGCTAAGAAGCCTGTGTCCCAGGAGAAAAACAGATACCCAGTAGGAATGTGCTTTCACATGCTGAGTGAAAATGTTGAGCAGAAGACACAAGGAGAAACAAGAGTAGAAAGGCCGGGTGAGGACAGGACAGGATTCTCTGCTAAGAAGAACAGGAACAACTCCTTGGAAAGTGAACAGTGATCAGACCTAAGGCATAAAATGACATAATTAATTGCCTGGTGTAGTTGTGCACACCCATAATCCCACAACCTGGATGGTAAAGACTGGAAGATTAGGAGTTCAAAGCCATCCTTCACAACATAGTTAGCTGGAGGCTAACCTGGGCTACATGAGACTATGTATCAAAACATAACACACCACCAAAACACACACACACACACACACATGGATTTACAGGGACCTGGAGTTCAATGTTAGAAAAGAATAAAAATGTCCTAGACAGAAGGAAGAAAAGACAGGGAAGTGTATCTAATAGGAGGTGACTAGAAAGGCAACTGGTTGGGCACAAAAATAAAAGAGATCTGCAGGCCTTCCGGAGGGCCACAGGGAAGCCTAAGAGCCTGAGAACCAGCCATGGGGTTGGGAAGGTAGAGAGTGGCACTTGATCCAGGAACAGCAGGAAGGAGACAGGGTTCAAGCAGCTGGGTGATGTAATGGAATGACAACACTGACTGGAAGTAGGGCAGGTCTTTCTTCACATAAAGAGAACAAAATTATGTCTATTTTTAAACTGACATGTAAAAGCATCCAAATGTGCATATTGGGCCGGGTGTAGCTCAGCAGCAGAGCATTTGCCTCACACATATGAGGCTGCAGGTTCAGTGCCTGGCACCACAAGAATAAATGTAATAGGGGGAAATGTGTGCATTGCATATGTGGTTATCCTCCGTGGCATTTCAGCACATGCGGCGTCTATCTTTGCTGTGTCTCTGAATGAGACAATTCCTGTGGTTTCACTTGAATGAGTAAGCTTGCCAGATTTTCAATCCATCCAAATACTGTTCTAACCTTCTTACTTAAAAAAAATTAATAGTGAAATTTTCAGTATTTTTTTTTCAGTCTTTAAAAACTATAGTAAAACATGGGCAACAAAACATTTACTGGGAGCATAGTTTTTTTTTTTTTAAGATTTGAAAAAAACATTAAATCATATGTATACGTGCACATCTACACGTGGGTGTGTGCAGGTAAGCACAGGTGACCATGGAGGCCAGAGGCATTGGACACCCCTGGAACTGGTGTTACAGGCAATGTGAGTTACCTGAAGTAGGTGCTAGGAACTGAACTTGGGACCTCTGGAAGAGCAGCACATGCTCTTAACCACAGAACCATGTCTCTAACTGCTACTTGGTATTGGATAAGCAACTGGTGTACTATCCCCTAGGGAAGACTATTTCCTCCATTCTCAGCTTTCCTTGCTTGCCTGTAGTGCTGTGTCTAGACTTGTGAGCTTTCCCCTTCCCATGCAGTTAACATGTTCATTGGTATTATCCTTAATCAGGTCATGTTTGGCAGCCGTGTTGGTGACAATCCATAGGTATAGTTTCGAGGAGACACAGTCTCACAGCAAACTCCCTGTTCCTCTGCATCTTACAATCTTCTCCCCCTTCTTCTAGAATGTTCCTGAGCCTGGGGTGCAGGAGTTGCACAGTACACGTATTCCCCCGGATTGGGGCTTCACATCTCTGGCATTTGATTGCTTGTGATTTTCTGTAATGGTCTCCATCTGTTGCAAAGAGAAGTTTCCTTGATGAGGGATGAAGACTACATTATCTGTGGGTATAAGGAAGACTATTTAGAATGTAGCTAGGGATTATGCTGGTTTAGTGAAGGGGTGGTTGGGTTCTGCTCAAGAGCCATGACTTCACTAGCCATGAGTAGCTGGCTAGGGTTTCAGCACAGGTTTGACTTCCCTCTTGTTGGGTGGCCATGCCTTCAAGTGAAGAGTTCAGAGTCACTAAGTACATCCTCTGTGCGGCCACCACCATCCATTCCAGCACTATCTTCCTGACCTGCATGCCTGTCCCTGTGAAAGAAAAACATGTCCGCAACCTCAGTCCCTGGCAACCAGCCTCTACCTTGTTTCTAGGTACCACCAATAAGTGTAATAAGACAAGCTTGATCCTTTGGGGTTTAGTTTGTTCCATTTAACATAAAGTCCTCAAGGATTATCTACTTGAAAGAATGTTGGAGTATCTTTCCTTTTCAAGGCTGGGTGATAGACTATTGGGTGCATACATGCCTGTTTTATTTATTGCTTTGTTGGTGGGCATAGCTTGCTTCCATTCTATTATGAACAATGCTACTATGAACATGAGCAGCGAGTTCCTTTCTTGCTGGTAGTCATAGCCCCCATTCACCAGTGATATGTGACTACAATGGTCCAGAGCAGCTAGTGAGTTGTGCCTGTGGACAGAGATGCAGACCCCTGCTCCCAGAGATGTACCACACACAGATACAAATCCTCTATGCTCAAGCAAGCCAATTTGTGTCAGGAACCTGATGTGGACAGATTTTCCAGCTCTCCTCTAAAATTACATACCAGGGAAAGAATGCTTTGTTTAAGTCTTTTGGAAACTCAAATTATGGCTTCAGAAACTTCATGCACATCTCAGGCTAAAGAAAGACAACAGAAAATGCCCTCCCCCCCATCTCTTGCAGATGTGTCTGTCTTTAAATCACTAGGAAAGTGACTGATACAAGAGGCTTTGATTATGTCACTAAAATACTCTCAAAGTTTATGTCCTAGCTCCTTGTTTGCATGCACGTGTGATCTGAATACATTGGTGAATAACTATATGGGTGGTGTGTTCACATATGTGTGTGTGTGTACATGGGTGTACATTCTCTTTGCTCTCCACCATATATGTTGGGGCAGGATCTCTCTTCAAACCCGAAGCTCCTAGAATCTGGATAGACAGGCTTCTCTGTCACTACTACTTGTAGGCAGGGATTATAGCTGGGCCCTCACAGCCACTGGGCTTTTATGTGGGTCTAGGAGTCCATATTCAGTCCTCACTAAAAGCCCTGACTTGCCCAGACATCTCCTTAGCCCATTCTGTATTTTTTGTTACTTTTCAGACTTTTTTTCTTCAATTGAGGTTTCTTCAAATGAGGTTGAACTTAATTAGACCTCGTGATGATTTGTATATGCTTGGCCCAGGGAGTGGCACTGTTAGAAGGTGTGGCCCTGTTGGAATAGGTGTTCACTGTGAATGTGGGCTTAAGACCCTCATCCTAGCTGCCTAGAAGTCAGTCTTCCACTAGCAGTCTTCAGATGAAGATGTAGAACTCTCATTTCCTCCTGTACGATGCCTGCCTGGATGATACTGGACTGAACCTCTGAACCTGTAAGCCAACCCCAATTAAATGTTGTCTTTTATAAGACTTGCCTTAGTCATGGTGTCTGCTCACAGCAGTAAAACCCTAACTAAGACAGACCTATTTACAAAGCACATTCTATTAAATATACTGTGTGTGTAATATTTATGTTTTTTATTTATTTTACATAAATTTATATTGACCAAATGTTTTATTCAAAATGCTTTTTGAAGGCAGATATGGTAACTCACACCTTTATGGCAGCTTCTGGGAAAACTGAGGCAAAAGGACCAACTACTTGGGGTCTAGTTTAACATAGAGAGACCTTGTCTCAAAACAAACAAACAAACAAAGAACATAAATAATATTTCACTTTGGTGTGGTGGCAGTCCATGTATACACAAAAGACCCTGAGTTCAATTCCTAGGGCTGAAAAAGGTCATTGTGAATAATTTTATTCCTACATTTACATATGAATATTGCTGAATAAGACTTTAAAATGTAATAATTTTACAAAACAGTGTAATACTGAGAAGAGAAGAAATCACACGTTTTAATGCTTAGCTGGATAGCTATATACTAATGCAGGACATGTCCTTGTTCTGGGCTAATCAGCATTTAACACAAAATAATTCAGTATCACACTGCAGAGGCGGGGCGTAGGACGCTCATTACTAGAGGCTGTCTGGGGAGGGGGATGGGAGGAGAGAGTTTCAAATTTGCAAGATGAAAAATATCCTAGTAGTTAGTCAGCTATGATAGCTTGACAACAATGTGAACAGACTACTGAAGGACAGGCTCAGAAACAGTGAGATAAAAGCTACATGCACACTGGACCGCAGTTACATTCTTTCAAATAGGAAGTACATAGTTATTTAACTAATGCAAGCTAAAACAGTCACTGGACAGTGGCAGGAGACTGCTCTAGGTGCTACATAAAGGAGCAGTCAATCTTCGGCTTTGCCTTCAGCGATCGATGACAGAAATCTTCCTCCAAGCAGGATGGCAACACCAGGATCCATTCTGCACTCCCCTCTCACACTGCCTCTCTTCACATGTTAACACTCTGATGTTGAGGTGCCTCATGCAAGCCATGTCAAAAGAAATCTGCTATCTGCCAAGCAGAGGAGCAAACTGAGAAAGAGCTGTGCATGCACCCTCTTAGCCAGGCAGAGGGTTCGTGAAGTAACTGCATCCAGCGATGCATGGAGTGAAATCTGAACTTCAATGGAAACATCTGACTATCCCATGAAACACTTCAACAAGCTTATGCTGCAGTACTAAGACTGGGCATTACTGGGTGAGCAGAAGGCTGCCTTTCACGGGACTAAGTTCTGAAGTTAAATAAGCATCAGCTGCCAGGTCTTTTAGGGAGATCATAACACATTTACGTCAGGATCGGTTGATGAGACCAACAACTCATCCACAGGAAGGACCGTCACCGAACATTTTCCAACACTATGTTCCAGCTGGCTCTCCTGAACAGCTGTTTAATTGCCACAGACACAGAATGCAATTAAGGATAAGGTAAAATTCGCAGATTAGCCAAAGAGGAAAGGCAGGGCATCTGGTGATTTTCAATATGCTTTGACAGGGCAAGCAAGGTCAAGCTCATGAGCGCAGATTACCAGCAGTATCTAAAGCACTAACAGGAACACAAGGGAATTCTATGAATAGAACGAAAGCTTAACACTCAAGCACTATGGCATTTGCTGGGTTTGGTAGTCACGCCTTTAGTCAGCACTTAGGAGGCAGAGGCAGGTGTATCTCTGTGAGTTGGAGGCCAGCCTGGTCTACAGAGTGAGTTCCAGGCTAGTAAGACTGCATAGTGAGACCCTGTCTTTAAATTTTTTATTTAATTTTTTTTTTTTTTCAAAAAGAGTGCAGCATTAAAGAAGAAAGTGGGAACTCTGGGGACGAATGTCACTTCTATTTGGCTAGAGTTTTCATAAAACCAACATTTACCATGGCTCTTTTCTAAAATACTTCCTACAAGAGCAGCCTTCATACATGGCTGTACAGTGCTATAGCCATGAGCCAAGAGACTTTTGTCACAAAACAGTTGCTGATGCCCAGCCTGTCTGCTACTTTTTTTTTTTTTTTTTTTTTTGGTTTTTAGAGACAGGGTTTCTCTGTGTAGCCCTGGCTGTCCTGGAACTCACTCTGTAGACCAGGCCAGCCTCGAACTCAGAAATCCGCCTGCCTCTGCCTCCCAAGTACTGGGATTAAAGGCGTGCGCCACCACCGCCCGACAGCTACTTTTTATTATTAACACACCACAAACTCTTCTGCGGCATCACAGTGCAGGAGTCCTTCCTTATCATCAGAGAATACACTCCCCGATCCTGAGAGGAAACTTCAAAGCACCTTTCACACCAAACTACCTACTGATCTAGCCATCCATACTGCTTTTCATAAATACATATGTCTGCAATAAATTTTAATTTATAACCAGACACATTAATAGATCAACAACAAAAATTAATAATAACAAGGATCAGAAGATGCTAAGAGTCACCAACAGGAATCTGGAAAACAAATGACTACAAATGGAAGCCAACTGGGGATGGGCAGGAGTAATAGAGGAAAATAATGGGAATGCTAGACAAGGGTTGAGAAGGAGTCTGACTGGGGCTGAAAAGAGGGCTCAAAGTTAAGAGCCCTAGCTCCCCTTCCAAAGGATCTGGCGTTCAAGGATTCCCAGCATCCACACCCCAGCTCACAACTGTCTATAATTCCAATTCCAGGGGAATCTGACAACCTCACACAACAAAAACATGCACGCAAAACACCAATGCACATGAAAATAATAAACAAATTATAAATAAATAAAGTGACTCTCAAATCCCCACGTACAAAGTAATCATCCACTTTATGAAACTAACAGAAAAATTGGGCGCAGATACACACATGGGGAGTGCTCAGAAAACAAAAACTGATTGCTGGAAATGAATGAAACTAGAAATCTATTTACAAAGAGATGATAAAGTTAGGACACAGAACAAATGGTGGTTTTAATGATACAAACAGTGCAGGGGGGGTGGGGAGATGGATCAGTGGGGGAAGGCACTTGTCACATAAGAATAAAGACCTATGCTTAGATCCCAAGTACCTACACAGGAGCCAGATGTGGCTGGGTCGCCTATAGCCACAGGACTGAGTGGGTAGAAACAGGTGAGAGTGGTCAGTCAGCCTTGCTAAAATGCAAAGATCCAAGCTCAGTGAGAGACTGTCCCACAAAAGATAGAGTGATGGAGGAAGATACCTGAAGTCCACCTACAGGCAAGCTTACCCACTCACAAGCATACACCACATGCGCGCACACACGCACACACACACCAATGAACAAGATAGAGAACATTTGTGAGAAAAATGGTAAAGACAGGTGAAGAAGGGCCAACATAGGCACAATGGGAGTCCTGGCAAGAAACAGACCCCAGGCACTCAAAATGGTAACATGTGAAGCTACTTCCAAAGGTATGGAAAGTACATATCGATCCATTTTGTAAAGTGGGCTATCAACCTGAGCACACATTCTTGAAAGAAGATGGACTAATCTCTACCAGGTGTAAGAAGAGGATCCAGCATCCCTAAGGTAAAGCAAATCCACAGTTACAAGCTGGGATGCAGCTCAATTGTCAGGAGCCATGGGTGTGAAAGAGACTGGTATACATACATATATACATAGGTATAAATACATACAGAGAGAAAGAGACTGTAGAGCACATACGTAAGTGTAAGCAAGAAGATGGAGAAAGCCTCCCATCACTCTGCCGCACTCCTGCTAGGAATGTCCAAAGCTGTGGCCACTGTGGGGAACAGTAGGCATATTCCTCAAGATAGTAAAGTTAGCAAGTTAGCAAGTCCAGTATAGGAGCACATGTCTTTAATCCACCACTTAGAAGGCATAGACAAGGTAGAACTCTGTGAGTTCAAGACCACCCTGATCTACATAGCAAATTTCAGACCAGCCACAGCTACCTAGAGACTCATAAACAAACAAATAAAATTAGCAGAAGATTCAAAGATCCTTTCTTGTTATATACTCAAAAGAACCAAAATTGGCATCTCAAAGAGACGTCTATATACCCGTGCACACAGCAACAGCCCTCATGAGAACCTTAGAGTGGGTACGGCCTGGAGACACTTGTATTACAATATCACTGAGCCTCAAGAACAAAGGGAATTCTGACCCCTGCAGCCCCAAGGACAGTGAGCTAAGAGAGTAAGTCATTCCTCGAAGCACACAGACTGCAAAGCATACAGGCTGCAGGGCTCCACTTACACAGGCTACATACAAATTCAAGCTCATAGAAACAGGAACTCCACCAGTGGCTGTGAGGGCCTCAGAGGAGAGGGAATAGAGAATGTCTGATGGGGACAGAGTTTTAGTTCCACACGATGAAAGGCCCCGGGAAATGATGACATAGCCTATCTGAACAGTGTTGAACTCCACTCTTCCTGTGCTTGACAGCCTCTGTGCTGTGTGTGTTCTAGCACAGTTTTAAAAGAACTGTGTTAATGTAAATTGAACTGTGTATTGAAAGAATGCACCACACATTCAAAACCAATAAAATCCAAACCAGCTATACCAACTGAACGAAGTTATTAAAGAGGAGAGGAGAATGAAGCTCCGTGGTATAAGAAGGGACCCCAATTCTATCTGTTATGCTTCCATTTGTTTGAGAAGGAAAACGATTATGTTCTGAAGCAGATAAAAATGAGTTGCAGTTTTCATTACAGGAAGTCCATAATCAGGCACCTCTAGCTTTATCTCTGAAGTTACTTGCATGCATATAACAGTGGACCATACTTGACAGATACAATAAAGGGAACCCACTAGCTGTCAGGTTGACAAGCTTGGATATGAACTGTTGTCAGGGCAAAGCTGGACCAGGAGCTCAGAGTCACTGGAGTCGTGATTTTTCAACACCTTCTGTTTTGCCTCTAGTCTGTGGTCCACACAAGCCCTCTCAGGCTCTCTCCTAATAGTGACCAAGTGCCTATGATGGTCACAGCCTAAATCCTCATACTATAGAAGACAGTGGCATCTGTTCTAGAAACTTCCTCTGGGTCTTGAACCTTGAGTGTTGAGTTCATTCTTTGAGTGGGGTATAGTAACTGGCTTAAGTTCACCAAGATCCCCATGTGGAGCTGGGGTAGAATCAACTCTAAGAATGAAATGGGGGAAATAGAAGCAAACACCGGGAAGGACATACATTGTTACTTCCTATGCACAAGGTCCTTCAGAGAGGGGACAGCCGTCACAGCACTGAGTCGATCAGAACAAATTAAAAATCACTCTTCCTCACTCCCCCTAACACTTGAAAAAAACAAATTAAAGGAATAAAAATGGATAGACAGCTTACCAGCTAATGAACAAGCCCTCACGGAGACAGCCCAGGCCTCAGAGCCAGGTGAGAACTCACTCAGCAAACATTCCTTTGCTCCACCCACAGCTAAGCAGCACTATAAATAATTTAAGTCACTTGGGAAGCTCTCCCAGGAGCTTAGTGGAAGGTTTGTTATCTGGGCATGACACACTGAAGTCGGACAGCTACCAAAGCAAATAATATTCTCACGTAAATGCTACAACTATATTTATTGAGATGAAACTCCTTGATAACTGTTATGTCCTTGGTCTTGTAATAAGCTAATTGTTTTGGTTTTCTTTTTTAAGAAAAACTATAAAAATTTTGAAGACTTTATGTCCACCAGAATACAAACACATTTTAATTGAAAAATAATTATAGGGCCAGTGTGATAGCTCAACAGGTTAACAGCTTACCACACACGCATGTGCACACATGACAGGCAGAGTCTAATCCATCAAAATACCAGAGGACATACACTACCTATGTTCACACTGGAGATACAAGGCAATAATAAAAAAAAGATAAAGTAGATGGTTTATGGGACAACAGAACAAACCCAAAATATCTGTGATAACAATAAATGGAAATAAAAGGTCATTATTATTATCTCTGGGAAATGACAAATTACATTCTTAAAACCCACAAAAGAGTAAAATAATTAGCTACTAGAATAATTAAGAGTCTTTATTAAATTGACTATAAAATGTGAAAGTCATCTTTCTCCTATAAGCAAGCAAAACTAGTTAGAAAACCCACTGGGAGAGAATTAAAAAAAAATAAATCCCACTCCCAGTAACACCTGAAAAGAACTTGTCATATTTGGGCAAAACTATAAGAACTGGGCAATATAATAATTATAATAATATCCTAATATAGATAGACGATACGTCCTCCAAGGGGCATGTTTCAGAAGCGCTGTGCTGTGGTTTGAAGGTGAAATTACCATAGACTCACACATTTAAAAACATGGTTCCCAGTTGGTGATGCCATTTGGAAAGCTATAGAACCTTCAGAAAGCGGAGCCTGGATGGAGGAAGTGGGTTCCTGGGGACAGGCTCTGAGATTTCATGGCCCCCTTCTACTTCCTGTCTGCTGCCTACTTCCTGACTCCAGACCCACATGACCAGCCTGCTGTGTCCCTTTTTAAGCTGTGTGTTAGACTAATCCAACCAACCTTCCTTCCTTCCTTTCTTCCTTCCTTCCTTCCTTCCTTCCTTCCTTTCTTTCTTCCTTCTGGCACTTTGTCCTTCATTGTGTCACAGCACAGAGAAAATTAATTAATATGGTTGGATCCCAGGGTGCCCATGGTAGGAGGCCAAGGGACAGTCAGCTGGTAGAGCCTCAGGCTGTCATTAGATGGTCTCAGGGATCTCAGGTTAGTTGTTAAGAGAGTTATTACAAAAGACCAAGACTGGCCAACCACACCCCCTACCTCCTCACTCCCCACCCCTACCCCTACCCCCACCCCCGGACTTCCTGTCCTATCATGTGATCTCCTCGAAGCCAGTACCACAGTGTCATCCACTGTTATGTGAGGCAGCCAGGGAACTGCCCCAGAATGAACAGCATGGTATTTGGACCTACCACCTTCAAAACTGGGAGAGCTAAATCAACCTTTTTCTTATGGATTATCCATCATTATATATTTCATTACAGACATGGAAAGGAGATGAATGTGAAATCAAATGAAAAATAATAATATCCTCCTAGAGAAAAGTTCAGAACTGTGAAGCTATTAATTCTCACCTAGATTAACTCATAAATTTACTGCAAGCTAATTAAAATATCAGGAGGATCTGGGAAACTGTTTTGTGGCAAATAAATTAGCAGTCTAGGTGTTGGAAAGATAGCTCGGTATCTCAAAGTATTGGCTGTTCTTCCAGACGACCCAGGTTCAACTCCCAGGATCTATGCTGCTGCTCACAACCGTCTGTAACTCCAGTTCAAGATCTACCACCTCTTTCTGGACTCTGTGTGTACCAGACACGTAAGTGATGCAAGGGGCAGGCATGCAGGGAAAACACCCATATACATAATGTAAAATAATAATTTTTTAAGTTAGTAATGTAAGAAGAATGTAATAAGGCAGTGTGGTCCACCAAAGGCTTCTCCAGTTGTGACCTGCCTCCACAGGCCAGGAGTGAGGAGGATCCACGTTCCTTCCCCTCAGATATGAGCAGCTTCAGCCAACAGAGGAACTGACATCACGAGACTTCTGAGACTGGGCTGGAAAAGGCTTTCCCCTTCTGCCTGGTACTCCTAGGTCTCCTGCTCTGCTGGAGGCCAACACTTTGTAAGGAAGCCAGTGCAGCACAGCACCAGAGAGGCCCAGCCCAGCTGCTAGCCTGCCAACAGGAGTTGCCAATCACTTCAGTAGGGAAGGCATTAGGCATTTCACCCAGAGACTTCAGATGATCACAGTTCCAGCTGACAGAGACACAATCGCAAGAGACATTAGTCAAGAACACCCAGGGAGCCTTTTTAAAGTCCTTCTTAACAAAACCATGAACAGAATAAAGTGCCAGTTTTAAACTGGGGTGTGTGTAAAGAAGCAGACATCCCAGTAAACTGAAAGGTGGGAAGAGAGGTGGGGAGAGGGAAAGGAGGAGAGGGAGAGAGAGGGAGGGAAAAAAGGAGTAGGGGAAAGGAAGGAGGAGGAGGAAAGGGAGGGAGGGAGGGAGGGAGGAAGAAGGAGAGAAAGAGAGAAAAGGAAATGAGGGGAGAGATGTCAAGGAGGGGGAGGGGGAAGGAGTGGAGACAAAGGTCAAGAGGTAGAGAAAGGGGGAAAGGACACACAACCAATCAGGATCAGTCTCTTTGCCACTCTCTGACAAATGCTGATGTGACAGACATTCTAGCACAATAGCATACAAAACCTACATGTTTATAAAGTTTGTATTAGTAAGAAAGACAAATGTAACCAGGTGGTATAATTTGTCAGGAAGAAGATAGAAACCAGAGTAACTGACCAGAAAACCCTGCTTAGGACCTAAGCAAGGCCCACCACAGGTGTGAGTAAGGAAGTCCGGGTATGGGGCTGTGAGTAGGAAATCTGGGGTATGGGGCTGTGAGTAAGGAAGTCCGGGGTATGGGGGCTGTTTGTAAGGATGTCCGGGGTATGGGGGCTGCCCACTCACCATGGTTGCTGCCGGTCTGCAGACTGTAGAGACATGCTGATGTGGTCTGAACAGTCTTTCAATCTACATCATAATCAACCCTTGACCTAGAAACCTCAGCGGACCTAGGAATATCTAACCACCTCTCAGGATACATTTCCAAGGGCAGTGTGGTAAAAAAGAGAACAACGCACTGGCCACTACAGATGTCCCATAGAGAGCCAGGAAGACTTTCAGAACTGTATGAGATACGGACACTAAAGAAGAGTGAGCTGGGAGACCCGATGTCACGGGGTAGTAAGAAGGCACACAGGAGCATAGTGTCTTCTAACCCATTTTTTAAAATCTTACTCTTTGGGAACTTCATACGCTGTAGTTTGATCACAGACCCACCCCACCTACCTACCCCCAAATACATGCCATTTTTACTTTTTTAATAGCCTATTGAGTCCAATTTCTACCGCCCGTATACTCCTGGTGTGGGCTCATCCACTGAAGCTTGATCAACCTACCAGGAGCCACATCCTTAAAGAAAACCGCCCCCACAAGCCATTAACTCTCTACAGCTCCTCAGTTAGGGCTTGGGGCTCCTGAAACCCTCTCAGCCCATGCCAGAGTGTTGGTGGCTTGTAGCTAACACGATTCTGAGCAACTGGGTCTGGGAGCACAGTCACATTGGTCTTGAGGCAATGCTCTCTTCCTGTGGGAACACGTTTCAGGAGGAGAGCTTTGGCTCTTCGTCATTTGGCTCGGCATTGCTTGGCTTTTTCTCCTGAGATGCTATAGAGGTCTTACTCTTGTCTTCTCAGTGCCTTCAGGGGTCACCTAGGCTGGATAAAGCCAGCACATGACAGTTTCCAGCAAGGGAAGAGAGTGGTTGCTGGAGGCTGGGGCTCCCTTTTGCACTCATTGTACCTGAATGGCAGATTTATTTTTCAATAAAAAAAATTAAGAAAGGAAACTCTCATGCAACAAAATATTAAATTGTGCTAATAATATTTTCATTCTATTTATTATAAAAGGACTCCAGAATTCCACTGTGGCATCCACAATAAGCCATGATTTAGTACATATATGCCACACTTCCACATTGTGCAAAGGCATATCACCTGGGCCACAAGCTACCACTCCTGCCTGGTCACTTACACATTCCCCTTGCTAGAATCTTGGTGTGCTGTGGTTTCCTGACCCTCAGTAAACAGAAGGCACACCCTCCATGACAGTATCTTACCAGGATGTGAGAGAGAGCACATTCATGCAGCATTCATTCATTTTAGTGTTAGAAATGCCCTAGTTTGCCATTTTATTAATATTACTTACGACGATTTAGTCGGGACTGGTGGCACAGGTCTGTAATTACAGATATTTGAGGCTGAGGCAGGAGCACCACAAATTGAAGGGTATTCTTAGCTACCTTAAAGGTTGTTAATCTCTCACTATGGCTAATTTGTAGGTTAAGCCTTATCGTGTGTGTGTGTGTGTGTGTGTGTGTGGTGTGTGTGTGTGTGTGTGTGTGTTTGTACAATTGTGGTATATATTAGGGTCTGCATCCTTTGAGGGACTTAGTATCTCCATGGATACAGGGAAACACCTGTTCTCTAGATCTGCTGCTCCAGCCAAACATTCCAGTCAGTTTAGAGCTGGAGCAGACAGACAGACAGCAGTCCTCCTGTCTTCCCTCTTCCCCCCTGACTTCCCTCTTCCTTCTAGAGCTTAGTTCTCTCACACAAGGCCAACCCAAAGCTGGGCACAAACAGAACAGCCCAATGCGCACCAGTGCCTCAGCTACACACCCATTAACTCCTCCTCCAAGGAAGAGATTCCCCCAAGTCCCCAAAGCACAGGAAGATAAAGAAAATACTTCCTATATCATGGCTTCATCCAATGTTTTCATCCCCAGAAAAATATCAGTAAAAGTTCTTGCCCAGAGTTGTGGAAAGACATTTTCTCTGGGCCTTTCTGGCAGTGTTCCAGGAAAGCCACCTGAGTATCCCACAGATGTTGTCTTTCACATCTTCTAGAATCATCTCTGCCACAGGTTCTTCCTCCACCAAGGCTCTTCCTCTATGCTCTGGCTCCAACTTCAGGTGGCAGCTCCCTAACCCGATACCTGGCCTTCAGATTCTCAGCTGGGAGACTCTGTAAATAAATATGTCACTCACTGGGAACCAAGAAGGAGGGCTAACGTGCCTCCAGGGTCTGCATGATGTAAAGACCTCTTTGCTCTATCCCCCTAGATGTGGAGGTAGGAACTTGCATGTTCCCGAATTCCTGCTATTACCTCAGGTGAGAACTCTTGGAACCTGTACCACCGACTCCTGTTTATCTCAGAACAACAGTACTATGTTATCCACTTGGATATACTTGATGAGGGACAAGATGGGTTTTGGGGTTTCTACCAGCTCAAGGTCTGCTTGGGAGGAAGCATACATTCAAACACCCCTTCCACAAATGACAAAATGAAGCTCAGGAAAGTCAAAGAACTTTCAGTCCTTCTCAGTCATCCCACGAACTTTCTTCACCATCCATCCACCTGAGCCAAGTGTCCTTCCACCCCTTGTAAATTCACCCACTCACAACTTGGAAGCAAGAGGGACAGTGGATGGGGACACCTGAGCTGGCAGCCCTCTGATCCTTCTCTCTCTGCTCTTCCAGCTCAGCAGATGGAGATTCATTTTGCTGCTGGCACCCCACCCCACCCCACCTCTCCACTGAAGCATTCAGGACCACCAGGTAGGAATATGTGAAGCCTCGTGGATTTCCAAACACACATGTGGGCTCTGCTGATTATGTCCATGTCCCTGGCCCCAGCTACGTGCCCAGCACCCAGGCTCCAAACCTTGCTCTCTACATCACCATCCAAGGCAACCCTGCAAATCTCCTATTTTCATTTTCTGCCCAACCACCCACAACCCTCTCCTCAACCAGATATCCCCAGAGGGAATACACCTGACAATACCTAACCTTCACACAGGCAGAAGGCACCAACTAAGTCCTGGGCGGATTACTGAAAGGTTTGAATGAGGTAGTCTATGAGTCTCTATGAGCAACGTCCCAAAGGACACAACAATAGCAGGCCTTATGTCTGTCCTGATTTGTTTACACCAGAATCACCCAGACACATCACTGCATTAGCTGTCACCTGAGCCAATCCCTAGAAGTAAGAGTGTGGTGACAGCTCCTGATCTATTTGGATTCCGGAAGACCTGGGCTCCACCAGGCTGGGGCATAGCTAGATTGTTCATATTTCATGCTTGGATAACCAGGACAAAAACTACTGTCATCTGTTGTCCCATGTCCCCCAGAATTTCTCAACCATATCCCTTTCCCACTGCTCTTCAAATAAGTTATCATCCTACTTGCTTCAAAGCCACACCACTGCTTCATACCACAGTTCTGGGAGTCAGAAGTCTAAAACTAGGTCTCACTCAACTAAGTTCAAGGTGACAAAATGCCTCTGCCACTCCTTGTTGAGGCATGAACAGAGAACCCTTCTCCCTGTCTTGAACAGAGAAACATTTCCCTATCCTTGTTTGCTGTCTTTTCCAGCTTCCATGGCTGCCTGCAGACTTTGGCATGTGACTCTCTTTCATGGCATCATACTCTCTAGAATGTCATCATGTCTTTTGACACAGACCTGCTCTGTCTCCCTCCCTTGTGCAGACACTGGACCCACAGGATAACCCAGCATGAGCTGGCCATTTCAACACCTACAACTTAACCACATATGCAAAATACCTTTCTCAGACAGACACACATCCACATTTCAACATTCATCCCTGTCATCCTAATCTTGTTGTCCAATGTATAGAATCCAGACTGCTCTCATTCATTGCAGAAATAGAAAAAAAAAATAATAACTATCCTAAAATTCACATGAAAGCAGAAAAAAACCATAATAGCTAAAACAGTCCTGAACAACAACAACAAAACAGTGATGGGCGGAGGTGGGGTGGGAAGCATTCCCGATCTTCAGATACACTACAGAGCCATCCGAATAAAAACAATGTGGTACTGTGGACCAACGTAGGCATGTAAACTAATGGAACAACATTGAGGACCCAAACATGAGTACATGTAATATTAGCCACTTGATATTTCTCAAAGATGCTGAAAGTATTTTCAACTGAGGGTGCCAGGGAAACTGAAAATCCACATGCAGAAAGAGTAACATGAGACTCACTCACGTCTGTCACCTTTTACAAAGACTGACTTTAAGTGGATCAAAGACCTACATGTGAGCCTGGAAACACTGAAACTGACAGAAGACAAAAGAGGCAGAACCCTGCGTGATAGAGGTGTAGTCCTGAACAGGGCTACATTTCCTCAAGAATTAAGGCCAAAAACTGACAAGTGGAACTTCACAAAACTAGAAAGCTTGTGCCCAGCAAAAGGAACAGTCAACTGGGTAAAGCAGCAGCACACAGAAACAGAATCAAAGAAACAAATGACTCAAAAAAAAAACACACACAACTTGGTCTGGGACCTGAACAGGAAGTTCTCAGTTTTCAAAAACAAGAAAACAAATGGCTTAGAATTATCTCAAAATGTGCGCATCCTCCCTAAAAATTACGGAAATGCTAATCAAAATAACCTGAGGTTTCACTTTACTCTGATCACCCAAACAACAAAAACATGTGGTGGAGGGGAAATGGGGGTAGGGGAACCCTTACTCACTGTCCGTGGGATTGCACTTGTGCAGACACTATGGGGAAGTGTGGAGAATTCCCCCAAAGCTAAGAGTAAACCTGCCACACGACCCAGGGTATCACTCCTTGACACATGCCCGAAGGACTCAACATCCTCCTCCACAGATACTTGCTCAGCGGTGAATCATTGTTGCTACACTCACAATAACAGGGAATCGGAAACAAACGGTCCTTCACCTGCAGACGGGATAATGAAAATGTGATACATACACACCATGAAACACCATTCACCTGTAAAGAAAGATGAACTCACGAAACTTGCAGATAATTGGAATGAACCAGAAAGATCATATAGGGTGAGGTAACCCAGACACAGAAAAATAAGCATAGCATGTTGTTTCTCATCTGAGGGTCCCACCTCCAAATCTTCAGACCTGAGTTCATAGCCTGGAGTAACTGAAAAAGCCAGGAAAGTAAGAATGGATCATTGCTGGTGTAAGGGAGCAACTGAGAAGGGAACAGCAGGGGTACTAGTGGTCTGGTGGGTGAAATGGGAAATGTGTGGGTGCCCCAATACGGGAGTGAGACAGATCCAGGAGAAGGAAGAGGTAACATATCACAAGGATTGTAGTTGGATCTGGCCCTGGATGCTTTTTTAGCTGGAAGGCTTTTCATAATTATTTCAGTCTCATTTGTTGTGGGTCTATGTAGGTTGCTGAATTCTTCTTAATGTTGGTGATTTATCTGAATGTAGACATTCATTTCTTTCTTTTAGGTTTTCAAGTTTAATGGGATACCAGTTCTAAGGATGTTCCCTTATAACATTCTGAATGTGGTGTCTGTTGTAATGTTTTCCTGTTCTTCTGATCCTGTTCATTTGTTTCCTCTCTTTTTTTTCTTTTGGAGTTGGGCCAAGGGCCTGTCGATCTTGTTTATCTTCCCCAAGAACCCCGCTCAGAGATTGATCCTTTGTATTTTCTTTTTTCTCTTTCTGTATCATTAACTTCTGCTCTGGCTTTTAGTATTTCTCGATCTCAAGTGGATTTGAGTTTGGTTTGTTCTTGTTTTTCCAAAGTTTTGAGTTTCATCGTTAAGTCATTTATTTGTGTTCTGACTCTTTACTATAAGTACTTAGAGCTACAAATGTCCCTCCCAGGACAGCTTTCGTGGGTCCTAGAGATTCTTTTGTGTTGTGTTCTCATTTTCATATAGTTCAGGAGATTTTTATTCCTTTCCCAATTTCTTCTTTGATCTATTCATCATCATAACGGGTTGTTTAATCTTCATGAGTTTGTGTATTTACTAGAGGGGTTTTTTTCCCTGTCAATTTTAAGGTTTTTTTGCATTGCATTCAGATAACACAGTTATTTCAATCATTTTGAATTTGTGAAGATTTGTATTGTGTGCCAGGATGTGATCTGTTTTAGAAAAGCTTCCACGTGCTGCTGGGTAGAACTGATTTCAACAGATTCTGATGTTTCTCTGCTTTTGGTCTAGATGACTTATCTATTGGAGAAAGGTGAATACTGGAATTGCTGCCACTGATGGGTTGATGTTAATCTGTGTCTTTGTATCCAGGAGTATTTTTTATGAAATTGGGTGCACCAGACTGTACATAGAATGCATATATGAGTTAAGGACAGTAATGTCTTCTTGGTTCACTGTTCCCTTAATCAGAATAAAGTGTCTCTCTTTATCTCTACTGAATAGTTTTAGTTTGAAATCTATTTTGTCACCTGCTTCCTTACTGGTCCCATTTAATTAGAGTGTTTGCACCATCTTTTTATCTAAGGTGGCCTAGCTTTAAAGCTAAAATATATTTCTATAGGTCATGTGGGACCCTGCACCAGACAGGCATTAAAAACCTTCCCTTCCTGGGTATTCTCACACCCTTCCACCAAGAAGTATATAATCCCTGGGTCAACTCAAATAAAATGTATGCATTCATATCTTCCTCCAATAAAGCAATATGAACAAGCAAGGATTATCCCAGAGAGGTGCTTCACTAAGACTGCCTTTGCCTAAAATCACCAGAGGAAGGATTTTCCTGGTACTCAGCACTCACTCCCAATCAGACTGGACCCTGCTTGTCTACAGCTCAGCTTTTCCCTTCCTGCCTGATATACAGAAGCCTCAAAGGAGAAATGTGGATCCTGGACTTCCAAGCAGTGCACTTGCAGCACCTGGGTACCCAGAGAAGAGACTGGGAACCACAGCATTGACCTGATGCCCCAAAGGGAAACACAGACTGTGGACTCCCCTTTTGGGACTTTGCTCTGCCTTTCCCAGGCCAGTGTGCTGGTGGTGTCTAGACACCCCTGGCAGACAGGCAGAATGTGGTAGGACATATTTCTTGTAGAAAATGGATGTGATGTTTTGATTCTTGGTCCATTCAGTCAATTTGTGTCTTTTAATTGTAGAACTGAGGCCGTTAACGTAACTATTGAAATGTTTCTGTTAATTGTAGTCATTGGGTGGGGGGAGGTTTTTGTTGTTTTTGTTTTAGTTTTAGTTTTGTTTTGGTGATGGTGTTCTCAGTGGTACTTTTTGTTTTAATAATTATGGCTTCCTATTTCTTTCCAGTCTCTGTTACATTTATTTCTCTCTTCAGCCTGAAATATTGCTTCCTATGTTTTCTCCAGGTTTGGTTAGTTGACTATATTTTTTTAGGCTGTTGGTTTTGTGGAGAGATTTTGTTTCTTTCTCAACCACAACAGACAGTGTTTGTGGACATACTAGTCTAGATGGGCCTTCATGGCTGTTTAAGACTTGGAAGGCATTGCTCCAGGTTCTTATGGCTTCCAACATTTCAACTGAGAAATCAGCTATTCTTGGTCTAATGGGTTTGCCTTTATATGTAACGTGCTTTTTTCTCTTGAAGCTTTCAATATATTTTCTTTGCTCTGTACACTTAATGTTTTAACTATGATATACTGGGGATTTTCTTTTTCAGTGTTGTTTATTTGGTGTGTTGTGTGGTTCTCGTACCTGTATGATGTGTATTTCCTTAGCTTGGGGAAGTTTTCGTCTATGATCTTGTTAGAGATCTAGTCTTTGCCATTGACTTAGGATCTTCTTCCTCAGCCCTGCCCATATTTTGAAGACTTAGGCTCTTCATGGTGTCCTGTATTTCCTGTGTGTTCCTTTCCTGCAGTTTAATTTTTTATATTCCTTGTTTATTCTTTGAATCCTATCTTCTGCTTAATTCATTCCACTTGTAATACTCCCTTTTAAACTTCCTAGTTGAACGTTGGTTTTCTTCCAGTTCCATCTTGATTTCAGCTTGAGTCCTCTTCACTGTTTCTATCCCTACTGAATTCCATTACCAAATCCTGGCCTGTTTGCGTCCTGTCCAGCATCAGCCTTAGGTCTGTGTTTCCTTGACCACCACTCAGGCATTCACTCTCCCCAAGTTCTTTCCCTTTCATTTCATTGAAATGGTTCTTTTGTGTCTTCTTAAAACTCCTTCTTTGTTGAAGTTCATGATTGTTCTTTGAAATTCTGTGTCCTTGGCTTCATCTAGGTAATTCTCATTGGCAAAAACTTCTATGGGACTCGCGGGCTTTGTCAAGGATGTATGCTTGGTCTTTCATATTGTTTGTATTTTTGTGCTGAGATCTAGGCATGTGGACTTCTTTTGTTAGTTCTGTGTCTGATATGGAGAGAGTGGGTTGAGGCAGAAGAGAGGATGTGAAGACATGTTGGACCATGAGGCTGGCAATGGTGTAGGTGTGATGAAGTCAGGCGGACAGGGGAAGTGGACTGATGTGTGGGTGTGCCTCCTGGTACAAGCCTAGAGTGTGGTGGTACATCTGACGGGCTAGAGAGGTTGGGTGTGACTTGGGAGTAGCCTGAGGGTCAGGCGCAGTTAGGTCTAGTCTTGGAGGAAGACTAGAAGTTGGTTGTGGCACAGGCAGGGGTGGCCAGAGTAGGCAGGAACACTGGGTTTGTGACCCAGGCTAGATCATGTGGCTTGAGAAAGATGAGAGACGGGAGGGTCAGTGGACTCACCAGGCTAGACCCTGGAGAAGGATATTTAGTTTACCTTTGACATGGCCCACACAATATGGAAACTCCAGATATTATTCTGGTACATACAATTCCTAAGAAATTTTAGAACTAGAGATGTTGACCAGAGGCTCGAAAATTCTGCCACTGGCCTGCATTGCTCTGCTGCATTGACACATGTGTTACTGAGCGTTGGCTACTCATTTGCTTATGCATGGCCAGTGGCTGCTTTCTCATTGCAACAGCAGAGTTAAAAGTTGCCACAGAATCCCCTACAGCCCACAAAGCCTAAAATATTTAGTATCCCTGAGCAGAAGAAGGCTTAGCATCTCCCACCCATGAGACACCTTATGGCTCCTGCAATAGGCTGAAGAGCACAGAGTGTAAGAGACACCACTGATGGCTGTTTACCTATCTGCTGTCTACTGTGTGGATCCAGTAGAAGGCTCCTTCCCTTTCTTCCTACTTCGTGTTCCGTTTCCTTCCATCACGTCTTCCATCCTGCTAACATGGGACTTACGAATCAAACCATTTTCAAGCCTTCTCTAGCTTGGCTCTCGATATACAAAGGAAAGTTTCTGAAACAATATTCTTTTTTTTTTTTCCTTGTAATAAATCCTGTTTTTCATGGCTACAGTCTCTCTAGAGACTCAAGAAAGTTAGCTTTGGGACTCAAGGCAGAGTAATGAGTTCTTTGTTCTAGATAGTCTCTGCTCCTCTCCCAAAGCAACAACTGCCCTTGATTTAGCTGGCACAACACGCAGTAACACGCTTCCCGGGAAGAATGAAAAATGGGTCAATTCAAATTTTCAGAAATATCACCCTTTCAATAACTATCATAAGGGCTAAAACATTTCCATCAAGCAGCAGGGACTGAGACACAGAGTGCATAGGAAAACTGGGGTCATGTTTGAGAGACAGCCGCTGGAATCTGTTAACTGGCCCTGGACTCCCCAGGAGTCCTGCTTCATTCCATGACAAGGAAGACAGGTGAATATATGAATGAAAGTTAGCATCGGTTATGGATACAGGTAGTAGAGGGGAGAGCCTCAGCTCACACCTTGAAAGACTTTGAAGGGGTGCGATGTCTATATCCATAAGTCGGTATGGCCTGCAGGTATGAGAGTATATATGTACCTCAGCCCCTCACACCCCTGGCACTAACATCACTAATGGGTGTTCCAGAAGCCAAATGAACAAGTCCTTCAACAAGAAAATGAACCTTCTGTCTCCAAAGCGAGAGATCACACCACAGAGCAGGTTCTTCAGCTTATCACACACTGGTTCAAAAAAGCAGCTCACTATGTCCAGCCTGAGCACCCTCAGGTGAAGCCTGCCAGCTCACGAGCCCTAGGCACAACCAGACAGGACTAAGGTCCTTGTTCAATGGAGAAAGAGAGCGTGTAAGAAAACATGCCCGCATCTCTTCACATCAACCATATAGACATTAAAAGAGAATCAAGAACCATGAAGCCATTAAAGAAAAATGAAGTCACAAAAGCTCCAGAAAAATAA
The DNA here is from genome assembly GCA_021653895.1 of Mastomys natalensis. Lineage (NCBI taxonomy): Eukaryota > Metazoa > Chordata > Mammalia > Rodentia > Muridae > Mastomys > Mastomys natalensis. The sequence goes on from JAJTUV010001115.1 coordinate 1,087,374, forward strand.
ACAAAAAGTATCCCTGGTATAAACAAGAGATTTATTACACTCAATTCCAATTAAGGCTATCAAGAAGAAATGAACAGATAATACAATCAGAAAGTTACACAAATACTAAGAAAATTAACATAAAATATGAAAGAGAACAAAAAGGTACCTATGACTATTGTCCTGGTTTGCTTTCTATTGCCATGATAAAATGGAAACCAAAACGAACTCAGGGAGGAAAGGCTTCCAGTCCATCATCCAGGGAATCTGAGGCAGGAACTCAAGCAGAGTCCATGGACAAGCACTGCTTACTGGCTGGCTCCTCATGGCTTGCTCAGCTGACCTTCTCATACAACCCAGAACCACCACCAACAATGGGATAGACCCTTCTACATCAATCATTAATCAAGAAACTAGACAAGCCCACAAGCCAATCTGGTGGAGTCAGTTCCCCAACTGAGGCTGTCACTCCCCAGATAATTCTAGTTTGTGCAAGTGGCAAACATTATACAGAACAATTATTCTCTGAAAGAGATGGCTCACCTGCTTTGCTGCCCCCAACCACCCACCACTTTGTATGAGCCTTGGATAACACAGTCATCATCTTCAGCTAAGCCAGAAGGATGTGCCAATCAGCAATCATTGTCAGCCTCTGCTATGGAGGATCTGAGACAGCCCAGAGGGCAGCCCATAGCGACTGTCAGATGTTTGCAAAAATGTTTGGCATAGTAGTTTACACCTGTTTCCTATTAGTCTTTGCCTGAATTGGTCAAGAATTCTGTGTTTCACTACATATCTGAAAGGCAAAAACATCTCTGCTGAGCCTGTTGCTCCTAGAAAGGACTCTGAAGGTCTCGCATGGGTGACCTGGACCCTGAGACTTCCTGTGCTCCCCCACTGCCCCATGCTCCTTTAATAAAGTTTTGCACAACCATACACCCACTGTCCAGTCTCTGTGCCTTGTGTGACTTTCCTGAAGAAGACATGAGGCACCAAAGAAACAAACCCACCCGAATCTATTCCGGAGAGCCTGCGAGCTCACTGGAATCACATGCAGAAGTACAGGTTGGAAGTTGTTCACAGAAGCTCGGTGACTCAAAGGCAGCTGCACCATCCAAAAGCACACTCCAACGCGGGTGACGGAAAGCAACATCTCTGGTCGTCCCTGCACAACTGGCAAGCAAGCGCACACAAGTCTCTTCTCCAGCAACTGTTAACCGCTTACAGAACCTCACAGAGGAGCCTAGAAAGTCTCGTGAGTTTTCTAAGCTCACTGAGATTCCTCAGTTTCCTCAGGCCAAGGATCACTTCCCCATCCTCCAGGAAGAAGTGCTTCAAGTAGGAGGAACAGCAGCGGCCAAACACTTCGGAGTCCTTTCCGTCATTCATCCCACTGTCTCTGATGCAGTTACCACTGAAAATTTCAATTGATGGTCCGGAAGATGGATCTGAATAAATGTCCCAGATTGAAAAGCGAAAGGCAAAGAAACAAAAACTAGAGGGAGAGAAGAAAAACCTACATGGTGAACACGGAAGGTCAGATACTCAGCTGGAGTTCTCTTCAAAAGAACAGACTGCACAGGTCAGAAAACAACCATATAACAAAGCCCACAGCACCAAAGAAGAGACATCTGAGTGGCTATGACCTCCCGAAAATGTGGGGAAATATATATGAGCACCTAGAACCAGAGTACCCCAGATGGGAAAAAACGGGTTGGACGACCCGCCATAGGTCAGAGGCCTGATTTGTGCTTCTGTGGTGTCAGATATGAACTCGATGATGCTCGGGACACCAGTGAGGGAGAATAAAGTCCAAAAAGACTGATCTCTGAGCAGATGAGAGCAAGCAGGCACTCAGGACCAGGTTTTGCATTTCTGCTTATGCCTCTGAATTTTAATTGCTATGAACATATATTAAAGTCAGAATTGTGATCATTATCATGTTCTTAAATATATCTAGTAGCCTCCACTTTGCTTTCTGGGCTTTGTTTCCCACTGTCACTCATGGTCTGAAATACTAAGTAAAAAAATTCCAGAGATGATTGGTGAATTTTAAACTGCATGCTGCACGAAGCAGTGCATTGGACTCTCATACCATCCTCTCTGTCCTGCCAGAGACAGGAATTGTCCCTTCATCCTATGCATCCACATTGTTGACGCTGTGGCCATCTAGTTACTAAGTCACGTCAGAAGTTGTGGTATCAAGCATCTGTACTGAGGTAACCATTATTTTACTTAGTAACAGCCCAACACACAAGAGTAGTCATGCAGGCAGCTCAGATGCAGCAGAGAGGGGGTAGGAAGCGCTTCCCTGTGTAAACAACGGAAAACTCTCCATTTAGTAAGAAAAATACATGTGCTAAGGCTGCTACAATGTACAGTCAGAACAGATCTTCTATTCATGAAATTGAAAAGGAAACATTTAATGCCAGTTTGATGTTAGATCTCAAACTGCCCAAGTTATGCCTATGGTGCAAGGTAAGTACAAAGAAACACACAGTCTGCAAAAGGCTGGATAATAGCCAAACTTTTGGCATCCCCTGGGAGTCTTAGGCAGTATCCCCAGTGGATAAGGCAGGGCTGACTATACCACTTCCAGTGCCAGAGAGTGCATGGTGCCAGGTTCTTTCTCCACAGCAGAGCACGGCTTGGCTCCCTCATTCCTTGAGCTCTGAGTCCATCCCTGTCATTGAAATCCATGCATCATCTGGGGTACTAGGAAGAACCGTGAGTGTAACTCTCGACATCACTGGCACTAAGGATATTCTGGGATTTCTCTATGGTTGTGGTTGGTTGATTGGCTGGTGTTTGGGTACTGATGATAGAATCTCTGTCTCTCTCTCTCTCTCTCTCTCTCCTCTCTCTCTCTCTCTCACACACACACACACACACACAAACACACACACAGAATAAAAAATAATAGTGAGTATATTATATATGTATGCATGCAGGCATATATTTATATGTGTGTATGTGCATATTTGTATGAATGGATATTTATACATATATGTATATTTGTATGTATGTATGTCTTTATATGTACATGCATCTGTGTATTTATATGTATGTATCTATATGTGTGTGCATTTATGCATATATGTACTTATATGTATGTATATTAAGCATGTACTCAGATGTAATATGTATTTGTATGTATGTATGTGTCTAAATCACAAAGAATATGACAACCTTGAGCACCAACTGTATACTACACGTCATGACAGACTTGCTGCTTTGTCAATCTATGGTATTTCTTAAGTATGCTTCCCTCCTGTTTGAAGAGGCAATACTACTGTGTCCCAAATCCTCTAATGGTACCCAATGGTGCTGGCAAGCCAGGAGAGGGGATCTGTTGACACCAAGTCTGCATCGGATGTGACAGGTGTAAAATAGATACTCTGTTTCTGCTGATATCAGGTCAAAAAAATCAGTTTCTCTAGAAATACTGTCTTTGTGTGTGGTTGAAAATAAATCTTAGGTGTAGCTAGAAAATAATGGTTTGTTAAGTCAGAAAGTAAGTTTATGATCATCAAGACCAGGCTACTTATCAACATGTTAAATAGGTGTAGTCATTAAAGTCCTTCTAATTTTGCTTAGCTCTAAATGTGTCTCTCAAAACCACCATGGCTGTCCCTCGGTGTCCCTTAGTGCCTATGGTTGCTCCTTTATGTCTGGGGATGTCCCTCAGTGTCTGTGGTTATTGCTCTGTGTTCTGTGACTGTTCCTCTGTGTCTGCAGGGGCTGTTTCCAGGACTCTACTCCCCAACAGGCACCAAAATTCATGAATACTCAGATCTCTTATATAAACTTGCATAGTGTGTCTAAGGTGATGCTTCATTTGGTAGGAGTACTTGCTACACACATCTACATGAGCTTGGATCCCCAGCGCCCACATAAAAAGCTGAATGTGGCCATGCACACTTCTGTAACCCCAATACTGTAAGGGATAAAGACAAGGATCCTTCGCTAGCTTCCAGCCTGGTTACAGGTTCAGTGACAGACTTTGATCTCAAAGGGAAAAAGCAGAAAATGATGGAGCAGGACACTGGATATTTTAGTCTGCATTTTCAGGCATGGTCTTGAAAACACACACACATCACACACACACACATCACACACACACACATCACACACACACACACACACACACACACACACACACACTTTGGAATGTCAGTCTTGGCATAGAGCCTACACACATCCTCCATGTACTTTAAATTGCACCTGGATGGCATGCAATGCCTACTGTAACAAAACATCACATAGGCAGTTGCTCCCTGCACTATTCAGGGAATGACTCAAAGAATCCCCACACATTTAGCACAGATGCAGTTTTTTTCTGAGTATCTTTGATCTGCAGCAAGAACCACAGATGCAGACCCCACCCCAAACTCACAAATGACTCACTCTGACTGATCTCATTAGGGGTGACAAGCCTGAACTAATCTTATAATTAGATGGTGGCCAGGTTTATTTTTCAAATAAAAGTTTACTGTCTCATCGTGTTTCAAATTTTTTTTCTACTAGAGAATCAGCTTAAGTTTTAAGGATTCATTTCAGAGCAATGAAGTTTCACGTCCATCTGAAATATATTATTTGAGCTGAAGAGATAGCTTAGAAGTTCGGAGCACTGGCTGCTCTTACAGATGACTCCGGTTCAGTCTCCAGCACCTACACGATGGCTCACAACCCATGGACACCAAGAACGGACATGTCACATGCACACATAAAGGCAAATAAGTACACACAAAAATAATAATAATACATTTTTTTAAAGTTTAGGTTTGTAGGGTAGACTCAGGTATTTTAAAGTACATGTCTGAAATCTGAAGAAAATCTAGGTGTAGTGGCATATTTTAGGAGAAATAGAAGCAGTAGGATCAGTTGTACAAAGCAAACCACAGTTAGCTACATAGCAACTGCAAAGCTAGCCTGTACTACAAGAGACCCTGATTCACACAGAGAGAGGCAGGGAAAGAGAGGGAGTAGGGGAGGGAGATGGGGAAGAGGAGAGGGAGAGACAGAGAGAGACTCTGAGACTATTCACTACAGGCTCTTGCAGTCACTGATATAATGAAGAGCTTTATTTACATTTACTGTCCCCAATATCACACACACACACACACACACACACACACACCTGGTTCTTCAAGGCTCACTTCATAAATCACTGCCTGTCTCACTGCACTGTGTCCCATAAGTAAAATAGGATCCCTCTCAGCTACAGATGAGGAAGAGGAACAGAGTAGAGCATCATAACATGAAGCCACCATCTCAAACGTGACAAAAGTGAGACACAACTCACATGCACAAACCTTCAGGTACAAGTTCGAGTACCTAGTCCATGCCAGGACAATGGCAGCTAGTGATGAGTTGCGTACTGGAAGCTGACTATGGGAGCTCCCTGATGTACTCACCACAACACGCTCACAGGGAACTGCCATCCAATGGATTTGTTAATTAGTTTGATTATGGGACAATCATCACAGGAGATACACTAAAACACTACACTGTCACCTTAAGTGCATTTAATTTTTTTATTTGATGATCGTAGCTCAATAAGACAGAGGGAAAAGACTGGCTAAGATACCTAAATGCAGGAATAGAATCCAGGTAGGTCTGACATGCTGAGAAGACAGGCATATAAATCCCATTCTCAACTTGTCAAGTCTCTACACAGGAAGTCCAAGACACAGGAAGGTACATAGCCAGAGTCCCTGGAGGAGCAAATAGAACCCATTACAGTCACCAAAGACTATAGCTTTAATATTCAGTGATCCCCAAGACTAATGTGCTGCAACCTTGTTCGCAGGGGTGGTACAACTGGGAGATAATAGAACTCTTTAGGGGTTGAGGCCCAATTGGGAGATCTCTAAGTCACTGCTAGATCATGCCCTTAAAAAGAACAAGATTACACACACACACACACACACACACACACACACACACGATGAGCAGTTTTACCTTATTTCATGCTCCCATGATGTGCTTCCTCACTGTAGGCCCATCAGCCCCAGGGCCAACCAACCATTGGCCAAAACCTCTATAAATGAGAGACAAAATATTGCTTTCCATTTTATATGATTATCTCAATGTATGTAAGGCTTTTTGTTTGTTTGTCAGTTAGTTTGTTTGTTTGTTTGTTGGGGACATGTATGCGCATGTATGCTACAGCACACATGGCAAGTCAGGGGACAACCTACAGGAATTGGTTCTCTCCTTCCACCTTGTGGGTCTCAGGAATCTCAAGCAAGCCTCCAAGCTCAGCAGCAACTGCTTTCACCCACTGAGCCATCTCACCACAACTCAGGGATTTGTTAAAGGCAAATGAAGCATCTAAAGAGCCCAAGGATGTCCCCCATTCATCCAGATGATGGCCTCTATGGTGACAGCCCAAGGGGCACCAGAAAGGGGTAAAGTTCTTTTTTTTTTTTTTTTTTTTTTTTTTGGTTTTTCGAGACAGGGTTTCTCTGTATAGCCCTGGCTGTCCTGGAATTCACTCTGTAGACCAGGCTGGCCTCGAACTCAGAAATCCACCTGCCTCTGCCTCCCAAGTGCTGGGATTAAAGGCGTGCGCCACCACTCCCCAGCGAAGGGGTAAAGTTCTAAAGCAGAGGTTCTCAACCTTCCTATTGCCACAGCCCTTTAATACAGTTCTTTATGTTGTGGTGACCACCCCCACCATTAAATCATTTCATTTCTACCTCATAACTGTTTTGCTACTGTTATGACTTGTAATGTAAATATCTGATATGCAGGTTATCTGACATGCAATCCCCCTTTGGGGGTTGCAGCCCACAGGTTGAGAACCACTATTCTAGCAGCTGAAAGGAAGCTATAGCAACATCTTTCTAGGACCTTCACACCAAAGACACTCTGCAGTGGTGAAACCTCACACAAGGTCTGGACTGTCAGCAAGCATGCAAAGCATACCTGCAAAGTTCTTATAGTGTGAAGCCATCATTAAAAAGCAAAATCTACTCCAGGCTTCATTTTGCTCCCTCTACTCTGGCAAAGCCCGAAGGTACAGTGAGTACTGTTGGACCAATTCAAAGCTTCCAATCAAAGGCCCCAGCAGGAACCTGAAATACAGATGAAAACATTCTCCTTATACAATCAAACCATACAGACCAGGGCCTGTTCCAAGTCTGCTTCCCTTGGAAGGAACTTTGAGAATGAACCAACAGAGGACTCCTCTTCTGAGCTGTAGATCTGAGGATGGTGATGACCATAGAAAGAGAGAAAAAAAAATGCAGATGTCTGGTGAAACTGGAATGGTGTCTGCAGATTGGGCAGAAAGGTTGTTCTAGTGTTGATTTCTTAATCCAGAGAGGTCTGCACTGGCCAGACAGTACCCTTCGGTGGAGAAAGCACACTGAACCTGGCAGGCATGATGTCCCATCAAGCTGGTAACCTGGCTCCCAAAATGTTAGAGAAAGACAAGGCAAATGATGCCACGTTTGCTTTTAATAGAGAAAGCACCCTGAAGCACGAGGCCACTGCAATGCGACTGTGGTTGGGGCACAGGTCCCCAGTCCTGCTCTACTACCTGTTGGGGTTGGTAGTCATTTCAGAACTTTCCAAAACCATCTTGTTTTAATGAACAGACTCTCTTAGTCCCCAGCATGGAATCTGGCTATGGCATTCCAAGGTGCCTACCAGTGCGCAGGATGTTCACTGCGTGGAACAACTGAACCTTGGTCTTGAAAGCCTACTAACTTATGGCCTCATCTCCACTCCTTCTCCCTCCTGCCGATATTCCTGTCTGTACAGTGGATTCTCTTAAGGATTTCTTTTATTTTGGGAGAATGCTTTCTGGCATAATAGTTCTAAAGACTTATTTCACCTGATGCTTAGTTCCCCTTCCCTGCACACAGGGATCTCCATGTGTTGGTCCCATTTGCCTGTGTTCTGTGTTGCCTGCACACAGGGATCCCTGTGTGTTGGTCCCATTTGCCTGTCTTCTGTGTTCCCTGCACACAGGGATCCCTGTGTGTTGGTCCCACTTGCCTGTCTTCTGTTTTTCACTTTATCCCATCCTTATCTTCACACACACTTTCCCCCTCTTCACCCTCTGATTTCATCTCAATGGAATCCGTTTGTTCCTGCTTTCCTTGTTGTTCAATCCTTTCTAAGTTCTTTTCTTCCAAATCCCTGCTGTCTCATTCCATTTCTTCTCTACATGTATTTTTGTGACCCTCTTGATGGCTCCTACACGCTGCTGAAATACTGATATACTGAAATATCACATTTTAATCTTCTAGCATGTATGTGGTCTGAATGCATGCTTGCGTGTGTGCATGTGCACATACACATGTGTGCATCCATTTGGGGACCATGTGTTGACTTCAGGTGACTTCCTCAGCCCCTCTCCACCTTATTTTTTGAAACAGGATCTGTCACTGAACATGGAGGTTCCTAATTCAGCTAGGCATCTGGCCAGCAAACTCCTAAGAGCCACACGTCTGGGCCCCACCAACGCTGGTGTTATAATTACACACCACCACAGGCAGATTCTTCTATACTGGTGCTGTGGATCTGAACCTAAGTGTTCCGACTTGCATGGCCAGTACTTGATCAACCCGGTCATCTCCCAGCTCCAACCTTTCCTGCTTATAAGGTGTTTGCCTCAGGTGTTCTGTTGCCATAACAGAAAGGTGACATAGCAGTTTCTGAGATCTGTTTTTGGAGGATTCTCCTCCTCCTCACCTCGCCGCCCCCATCTGAACAACTCTTCCTTGCCATCTGTGTTCATGTCCTGCTCAAATTAGTATACATTTCTAGTTATGGTTTCTCAGAGGAGGCTTTCTGGACTTATTGTGTCTCTAAGGTTTGCCAAGGTTGTCTGCTGTTCTCAGCTATATAAAAAAACCTTGAGGACCTTTTCAATTTTACCATTTGCTCTTGAAAGTGCCTGCCACTGTACTTCCAGGAGCACATAACTCATGGTGATCCTGATGCTGCAAGTATATGGCCTTTTCCATCTAGTCCTGGCAGTTCCAGGAGCAGCATGTCTGCTCTGCTGTGATGTCATCCTTCAGCTTATCCTGTAGATTAATTTTCAATGGAAGTCTAGGAAAAGAGTGAAGAACTACTCTATCATGAAGACCACATCACCATAAAATGTTTTCAATGGGCAGATTAATGAAGAGACACAACACAGTCCTGACCTGGAAGATTCAGAGCTTCTAAAACCTATATAGGTAATATGATTCCAACCTAAGTCAGCCTTTGGAAACAGGCAAGCATTTGACCCTGATACAGACGAGCATTCATGTTGACTTTGAAGCAGAGAAATGGTGTAGACAGACTTGCCTTACCAGCTAGCAAAACTCACCATGAGATTTGCATGATCAAAACGAGCTGTCGGGTTGGAGCCATGGTCTGGTGGCACACTGCCTGCCTAGTGTATATATACAAGGTGGGGGATCCAATCCCAACACCTGAAGGAGGAAGGGGGAGAAAGGAGAAAGAGGAAAGTGGGCCATCAGGGAGGGGAATATTTGACTGTAAAATAGACAAGGGAGCAAAACTGAATAGAATCCAAAATAAGACTTGCTTACATAGGAACTTTGAAGGCAAACAAAGTTAGCCTTTTCAATACAGTGTGTTACAAAAATGCTGGGTGAGTAGAGACATGGATATAAAAATTAAATTCTGTGGCTGTGGGCACAGCTCAGGTGGTCAAGCACTCACAGAACAGGCTTGAGGATCTGAGTTTACTCCCAGCACCCATGTACAAAGTCAACCATGGTGGTGCAAGCTCTTAGTCCTAACACTGAGGGGCAGAGACACTCAAATCCATAACCTAATCAGAGAGTCCCAGTGAGAGACTCCGCCTCAAAACACAAAGTAGATATCACTTAAGGAGGAATGACACCCAAGGTTGTCCTCTGGCCTTCGTGTGTGTGTGTGTGTGTGTGTGGAAAAATTCTGGATTAGTAAAGATGTGGGTATAAAAATAAAAGTCTCAGAAGGGAAATCTTGGGGCTACTGTGTGACCTATGTAATCATAACTAAGGGTAAAAGATACAGAAACTCTGAAAGTGAAAAGAACATGTTACTGTGGATGTCTTAAATAGTGCAGAAGACAGCAAGAACTGAGCCCAGTGAGGAGGTATTTGCAAGGCATAATCAAGTGGCCATGAACATTCACATCAGATGAAAACAGATGCCAATCTTCTTCCATCAGATTAATAAGAGCACTCAAGGCTGCTAATATCCTATGTCTCAAGAATGAGGAAAGTCAAATCCTTGTGCAAGGCTCCTGGGGGTGAGAATGATTTTCCTTCAACTCATCTAACAACACCTAACAAAATTCCAATCAGAACAGCCTTTGACTACCTGCAAGTCTACTCCAGGAGCTCACTCTCAGAAGCAGGCACTGACATCTAAGGTAAGCAGCATCAGACACATAGAACCTGAGTCACCAGAAAGTTCACAGCAGCAGAGAAATGGAATAAACCATAATAATCTGCAGCTTGGACTATTATTACACACCCACTGAAAGAATGGATTCAAATTTGTCACCAGTTATGGGCAAGGGACACATCACATTTCAAAGGGAGCTACAGAGTAAAATGTGGGTGGCAGACTCCCATTTTTATATTCTTAAAAGAAAAGGAAGCATTTCATGTGGAAGAATTCTGATATACTTGTGACTGTGAAGTTTGTGGAGGGACATTAAACACCACTGGTGATGTCAGCTACCTATCGACAGAGCACTGATGGAGAGGAGAATGCATTTTGTACATTTCCTGGGTTTTAGTTATGGCAACAATTACATACTGCTTTAGGAATATTTTTAGAATTCTAGCAGCATCACTCTTAAAGGGGACACAAAGACTGAGCTTCTTTGCCTGCAGTGGCTGTGCAGGGGATTTCCAACACACTTATTCAGTGTCCTGGGCACTGGCAATCCGAAATGGGATTGACTGTGGTACAGTCAGTCACCACAAAAATGAGCCAGAGGTTCAGACATAGGGAGGAGACCCATCTTCTAACATGTCAAACAGTACAGCCTAGGGCAGGGAACTCGATGAGGGCTCCTCAGAATCAAAGCACCATGCGGCTTTTGTTTATCACCAACCTCTGGCCACAGCTGCTCCACCTCACCAGCCTCCAGCTTTGCCAAGCTCCCCTCCTACAGTTTAGAACTAGAATGTCCCCTAAAGGCCCATGTGGTAAAGACTTAGTTGCGTATAGCACTGCTAGAAGGAGGTGGAGCCTAAAGGGAGGTCTTGAGTGACCTAGAAGGGAACAGTGGGTCTCGGCCTCTTCCTCTTCCTTTCTCTTTTTGGCTATCTGGTTCAAAGTAAGCAGGGTACACACTCCTACCACCATGTGCTGCCTTGTCACAGACTTGCCTGAAAAGCACAGACCAGGTGGCCAGGGACTGAAACCTCCACATGGCAATCCTGTGTATACACACACACACACACATTCAGACACATACAAACATATACACATATACAGAAGGATACAAAAACATACATACAGACTCTGTGTGTGTATGTACATGTGTCTGTCTATGTGTGTATGTGTATATGTGTGAATGTGTATATATGTGTATCTGTGTGTATATATGTGTGTGTGTGTATATATATACATATATATGCATGTGTCTGTATGTATGTATAGACACATGTACAACGTTTTCCTGGTCAGTTCATACTCAAACGATAAAATATAACAACCATCTGTGTATATATACACACATAGATATATATTCACACATACTTATACATATACACATACACAGAGACACATACATATACAGACACATGCATACACATATACCACACACATACACACATCTTGCACACAGATACAAATACATACATATAACATGTACACACAAACACACATATGCACAGGCATTCATACACACACATATAAACATATATACATATATACACATACATACACATGAACACCTACATATATACATATCTCACACACAGACATACACACACATACAGATAGACATAGAGAGAGAGAAAACTTTTTAAGTTTTCTTAATGTCCCCAGTGTAATGTGTCTTCAAATTTCTCTTGACCCTTCACCTTTCAGGCCTGGTTAGGGGTTTTCCTAAGAAACAGAGGGTGTGGTCGCCTTGTCAAGACGATTTCTTCACCATCAGGTTCTCTTCCACCCTCTGCCACATGGACAGTTGTGTGTCATCTTCAGTTAGGCATCTGGTGTTTCTAAAGTCAGAGCAGCTAAGTTCAACATCCTGGCTCAGTACCTTGGGGCAGTTACTGGTGTCTTCTTCATTCTTCTCAGTTCACTCATCAAGAGTTGCCAGGGCTCCTTAAGGAGCAGGCCCTGAAGAGAGGCTGGTGTGGCATTCCCCTGGCTAAGACAAGTAAGATGCCTGATGGAAATTCAAAGGGTGGAAATTGATCAAGGCCCTGAGCACCAGGAGGTATAGTATACTGGGCTGCCAGTGAAATGGGCTATGGTCCACCTAAAAGGGATTGTCAGGTCTAGTACATAGTAAGTGCTCAATAAAGTAAGAACTGTTTTTCTTTGTATTACTTTTTCCTAAATAGAAGAACTGTTGCTATAATGATTCTTTACCAGGTCTAAACCACAGATGATCAAGAAGTTCAAGGCAGCAATGAAGTACCCAGTATCCTTTCAGAAGGTTCATATAGCAGAGTCCAGCATTAAGCCCAGTGTGGGTTTCCATAAAAGCCCGCCATCTTGGTCACCTGTCTTAAAGACCTTTCAAGGTAGTTAGGACAAATATATCTATTATCATGGGAGACTGATCTCATAAACCTCCAACACTGGAGGTTCAAATCCCTTCTATGTCATACATTTTGCATATAACCCACACATGTTTTCCTGTGTACTTTAAAATCCTCTCTAGGCTGCCTAGAATAACTAATGCAATATAAATACCATGCAGATGGTTGCTATATTTTATCGTTTGAGTATGAGCTGACCAGGAAAACATTGTACATGTGTCTGTATAGACACAGGGTTTTCTGGATCTTTTCAGTCTATGGTTGATTGAATCCTTGGCAACAGAGCTCCTGACGCTGAGGGCAGGCTGTATGAGGAAGGCAAGGAGCCCACGTTACTCACAACCACATCAACATGCGAACCTGTTCCAACTGGAACTAATCATTCGTTCTGCAGGGCAGAGACAACGTGTGAAAATCACTATTCACTGTATTGAAAGAATTTAAAGGCTGGAGACGTAACTCAGTAGGAGAGCACATGCCTAGTATGTATGGAGATGGTCCATTCCCAGCATAGAAAAACTCATTTTCAAAATACTTGTAGCTGGTTTAAGTATGAAGGTTAAAAAGAAGCCTGTGGGAATACAGATGGAGGGATAGAGGGAGGGAGGTAAAATGTGTAAGCATTTTATGCTGGGTTCATCGCTGTTCTCCAGAGCTCGGAGAAATGGGAGTCCACAGCCTAATGCTGGGACAGGACTCAGAACTGTGGGAAACTAGAACTAATCACATATAGCTGTTGAAAACAACAGCATTTGAAACACAAACCGCATTCCTGTTTTACATATTTAACTTAACTCCTGAAACAAAATGTAGGGGATGTGTACTTTTTACATAAATGTTTTTCTACTGCCTCTAATTGTTTTATTTTTGAGGATATATATATATATATATCTCAGTTCTCTTCGAACATCTTAGGAAATCCAGCTAAGACTCAGAGGAAGTGGGGGAGGCTCAGGAAAGAGCCAGGAAACCTAGCTAATTCACCAGTCTGCCACCTGTAGGCTGGTTCCAGCAGGCTGAAACTCAGTACCCACTAGACAGACATGAAAACAACGCATATTAAGTAATGCTAAAAACCGAGCAACAGATGTGTGGAGACTATATATAGGGGCGGGTTTGGACCACGGCTCTCGGGAGGCTGCCTCCCACCACCTCTCATCGATCTGAACACTGGGAGCTGTGACCACACGTTCTGCCATCCTATTCTGCTCTCCCAGATGAGTCCCCACCCCTGTCTGAAATAAGCTTTGAAAATTAATACCCCCATTAGGATGAACAGCCACACCTGTATCGATCCTTGTTTCCAGGGTATTTTTGCTAAGATCTCATTTTAAACCAGACAAGGAACAAAGGCCATTACAAAATAGATAGATAGATAGATAGATAGATAGATAGATAGATGATGCAATTCAGGACTGAACTTTTTTTTTTTAATTACAAAAGTTAAGAACAAACAGCGAACATTAATTACCAAGTCTTGTTTGGGGTCTGTGTACGTGGAATTTAAACGCAGAACGCTCACTGGAAGCCGGTAATGTATTTGTGCACCATCGACCAAATGTAGTTACAGATGTCAAGAGTTCTCGAAACAAGTGCCCGTCTTTATAAATACCCGTGCAGCATTTACTTCCTATTCCCATATGTCCATATTTATTAATATAGAACATAAGCAACTTTCATCAAAACGATACAAAATGCCAAAAAAAAAAGAAAGAAAGAAAGAAAGAAAGAAAGAAAGAAAGAAAGAAAGAAAGAAAGAAAGAAAGAAAGAAAAGAAAGAAAGAAAAAGAAAATCATCTCGGACCAATCAATCGCTTCTTTAATAAATGTTTCCAGAGGATGATTTGAGGGTCAAGAACCTGAAAATCAGTCTGGAGTTCAAATAGCACATCCAGCCGGACCTGGGCTTAAGGGAAAACAAGATACCCTTGCCCTCGGGAGGTGAGTGGCCAGAGCGGGGCCAGTCGGTCCCCTCCAGACTGACCCGCAGCACTGCGCGTCCCCAGCGAGGACCGCAGCGAAGGGAGCCGCGCACAGCGGGTTCTGCACCGGGCTCGGGCGCCCCCGCGCCGCCTTAGTCACGGTCGCCCCCTGCCCGGGTCGGTCACCGGCGGCGAGTGGGGATCCGGGCAGCTGTCCCAGGCAAGGACAAGCCACTGACTGCTACCCACCAGGTAACGAAGGGAGGGCGGCTGGCTGTTTTCCCCTCAGAAAAGTAACTCCGGGCGCAGCGCTTTGGAGCGGCAGCGCGACGCGCGGTGGTCCCCGGAGTTCCCCTGCCCGGACTTGGAAACTGCACGCCGAGCGGCAGCTGCCAGACCCCGGCGTCCGCTCCCCCACTCGGCGCGGGCCGCGTCCCCGCCACTGCAGCTCCCGGTCCCAGCCCGCGCCGCCGCCGCAGACACTCACCGAGAAGCCGGCCCAGAAAGGGCAGGAGTGGCGCACGCGGGCGGAGGTGGTGAGAGCCAGCGCCGCGAAGCTCACCGCCACGATGAGGCATCCGAGCGCCATCTGCGTGGCCCCGAGAGCCAGCACGATGCGGGAACGGCCCGGGCACTCGCGCAGGCGGGACAGGCTGCGGGGCAGCGCGTGGGGGCGCGGTGTGCGGGGGCCACCGGCCGGAGGCATCGCGTCCCTCAAGCTCTCTCCACGCTGAGCTCCTCTCACCGAGGCGCCGAGGCAAGTTGCGCCGGCTGCGGGGACCGCCTCCCTGCGGGCAGCAGAGGCTGCGGCGCGCGGCCGACGCGAGCGGCTCGGGCCGGGCGGAGAGCCGGGCGCCCGCAGCCCGCACCGGTGCCCGCGCCCATGCCACCGCCGCTGCGCAGGGCCCGCCGGCCGCGCTGCGCCCTCTCCCGCTCGCCCGCCCGTCCGCGCGCTCCCCTGGCCGAGCGCGGGCGCGAGCAGCCGTGCCGGGCGCGAGCCGCCGCGGGCTTCGGGAACGAGCCTAGCCGCTGTGCGCGGGGGCCCGGGAGGGAACCGGAGCCGAAGCGGGGACTAGGCGGGGAGCGGGAAGCTGGGAGCGGGGAGCCGGAGAGGTCGCAGGTGTGTCCTCCGCGTTGGCGCCTCCTCTCGGGCCGCGGCGGATACTGGGGAAAGGACGGACGGAGTCTGGACACCGGCAAGGACAGCGGGCTCCCGAGGGGAGCCTTTGGCCAGGCGTGGGAGCCCGGCTGTGGGACCTTCGGCTGTGGATTTCCTACACTGAGTCCCAGGCGTGGCGGCCTCCAGGTAATAAGCCTAGCCGCCTTCATGCAGTTCCAGAACCACCCTAGAAGCCACCCTCGACACTCCCAGGCCACGCAGTTGCCTTCTTTCTATCCACCTCTCTTTTGCGGGGCTTTTTATAAAACAAGTCCCAAGTTTGGCCTTTAAAACAATATGCAAGAGCGAATGTAAATGGACGTTGTATTAACCTATTAAACAGCATACACTCCCTCTTGCCCACAGTTTTAATAACTATTGGCTTCCTTGGAATTGCAAGGAAACCTGGAAATTCGGTTATCCCAATGCCTTTGTGGCCCTGTTAATGAGACAACTTTAAGCCTATTAATGTTGAATAGGACTTGCAGCGTTGGAAGTATGAAAGGCTGACCGAAAAGGAAAGTTGAAAAGAATGAAAGCCAAAGGTCATTTCTTCCGTGACCACTTGGCAGGACTTACGGAGTCGTCCATCCCTGTCTGCCCCCCCCACCCTAACCCCCACCCCATTGGAGTGGAAGTACTGAACATTGTCCTCCCGAAAATATCTCAATTGCTGGTGCTTGAAATTTCAGCGTTAGAGATATTGATTCCTTTGGGGCTTGACGAGCCCCTATTAAAATGCAAATTCCCTTGAAGGGGCAATAGCTCAGCCTTTATCAGCCAACACCTTACCAGGGATGGATTTATTTTCCAATTTAACTGGATGGCCACGGGATGAAGCGAGAGGGTGGGAATCCCAGGATAAAGTGGATGACCTCCAAATATTGGCCTGTGGCCAACTGCTGTCGTCTCTCCCAGTTCTTTATAAAATGAAATAAGCCTCTGGCCAGGTGTTTAGGGCGCCCTAGTACAGATTCCAATTTCCTGGAGGTATTTTCTATCTAGAAGTTCTCGGGAGGCATTTTCGTCAGTGCTTGAAACAGTATCAAAGCGTGATACTCGATGCCCTCACCTCCCTCGCCCATTCAAGCATTTTTCTGAAAACCCGGTTCAGACTAGGGGATCTAAGCAGAAGCCATCCATTTAAGTACCTCAGCAAACAAAAACCAAACAGAAGCCTTGCCTCTAGGACATCAAAAGAGATAATCGGCATTACAAATGAGCAAATTACTTAGCTTATCCACATTATATACTAGTCAAAATTATGTTTAAAATCCCACTGTTTGCCAGAGAGAAGGTTTGAGACAAGCAAAAGCAGGCAAGCCCCCTGGGGGACTTTTTGGTCTCCAGGGGACTTTGTCAGCACACAGATAATTGCTCCAAAGTCAGTTGCATCTGCGTTCAGTGGGATAGAAAATACTGCTACACCTGCTGCCCCAGTGACTGGAAAGGAGCTTTCCGACTCCACTGTAATCCAGACGCTATTGCTATCAGCTTGGCAAGAGGTGGTGATGGGGTTGGTGTAGGGCAAGGGGAAGTAGTAAGGCAAGGGGGGGAGGGTAGTGGGGGCAAGAAATAGTAGAGAGGGCAAGACGGGGTGACAGGGTAAGGATGGTAGTGGCTTGAGTTACAGTAGAGACTTGCAGATGTGGAGATTATTTAGAACTGTGGATGACGGTCTAAACACAAGGACGTGCTAAGGGAAACTCTCATTTATTAAATTGCTTCCAAAGTAAACATGGGAGTTTTTCAGTTTATGAGTGGCATGCTGTCAGTCTTGGAGCAGGAAGGCATGTGTGAATCGGGTTACAAACACTTACCTCCTCTGAGGACCTTGACATGGGGACAGTCAAAGAGATTGATCCAGAAAGCAAGCTTACTTTACTGCTCTAAAAATGTGTCCTATTAGGTTTTTTTTTAAAAAAAAATGCTCAGGACAAAATAATTTAACAACAAACTTGAGTAAAGAACAATTTGTGATTCAGATATCCCTCAGAGTCATAAGTGCAGAGAACTCACCTCTGCAGCACCTACAATATGGAGGAATGAAAAGGGTTGAAGAAAAACAGCAACCAACCAAAAGGCTGGTGGTTTCAAAATTCCTTTCCTGGTGAAGATTAAAGAAGAAGAGATTGATCATCGAGTCACTGAAACCAGAGTGTCAGACATTTCCCAGGAAGTCAAACAAGTCAGCTTTAGCATGGCATTTCAGCATGAGCGATGACATCCTTGTTTGGTCTGTTGTGACATCACATGGGAGCCTAGTCTATAATTTTGTTGGACATTGTTTCACAGAATTTAAGATTCTATTGACTAGGGTGGCTGCCGTTATCTTGGAATTTAGAGTTATAATTAAACTGTGCTGATTTCCGGGCATGAAGCCATGAAGAAAGAAGGAAGGAAGCTTGAAAAGGGGGGAGGAAAGGAGGAGAAGACGGTGCTGGCATGAGTCTACCCTCTTGCTCTGCCCCTGACAATTCACCGTCCCCTTTGATCCTCAGGATTTGTCTCTATTAAAATACAAGTTAGTGTTAGAGCAGAGCATGGGTGGCCTCCAGGATCAACTTAAGACAACTTCGTCTTCTCCTTGGGTCAGACTAAGTGCCTAAAGCATTGCTTTTGAGCAAAACAAAACTCACAGCTAAACTTCTTGATGAGAGGTGAGTTACTCACCTTTTTGCCATGAGAGATTGGGTAGCTAAGCAAACCCCTTGCCATGCCGTGCAATTAATCCAGACCTGCTCCCTTTTCGTCTTCCTTTCTGTAGATGGATAAGAAATAAATGTGTCCTCTTGTGTCCTCTCTAAGCAAGAAGAAACTTGTGCCCAGAGTCTTGGCCCTCAATAAGTCCAAGGGACACTCTCCGGCACATAGACCCAGATGATGTATGTGAGTTTGCCCCCCAAGTTATCCCTGATTGGTGAATAGAGATGCTGACACCAATAGCTGGACAGAAGAGACATAGGCAGGGTTTAGGGTTCCTGAGCTTGGGTCGGAGAACCATGAGGGAGGAAGAAAAGAGATAAATCCTGAAGTAAGTAAGGAGAAGCTATGGGGTAAGAATCTTAAAATAATGGCTACGTGGGTTGGCTAATTGGAGTTAACAGCAGCCCAGACAAAACTTGGCAAATTATATAATGGGATTATAGGCTGGGAAATAGACATAATAACATAGAGGACAGATATCTGCCCAACTCTTGTGCTGATTAAGACTTATTGTAAATATAAAGGTTATATGTGTCTTTTATCCGGGAACTGAATGATCAAAGGTGGGGTAGAAAGCCCAGATTGGGATTAAATATTTCATCAACATATAGGTGCCCAATATGGGATACCAATGTTGTTGAAATTACAGTTCTTATATACCCATATAAAGACACACAATCTAGGTGTTTTATTTATAATCCAAATGCCTAGATTGGGCAGATCTTGGGCTATTCTAACTTATTTCCCAGCTCTAAAGCCACTTGTTACTTGCTGTTTCTCCTGGCCATATGGTTCTGGTCTGTGGCAGTGGCTTCCTTTCTATCCATACTCTTCTCTACTCCTACCTGCAATTTCCTCTCCAACCCCCAGTCCTACCTTACTACCTCCACTGTCCAATCACAGGCTCTAACCTTTTACTGACCAGTTAAATTGGGGAGAAGATTCACTTAGCATCACTTGAGTATGTGAGCATCTGCTTGTCAAGGGCCACCACATCTTGAGGAGCCAGTTTTAGCTATAGGATACAAGCAGCATCATTCTGACCCACTACATCTAAGCTTATTACAGTGCTGAAGTAATCAAAACAATATGGTACTCTCAGAGGGTAACCATATACACCATGGAACCATGAGACTAGAATTAAGAATCCAGAAATAAACCCACACATCTAAGACCAATTGATCTTTGATAAGTGTCAGTCAACTAACACCATTCAACAATAAAAAAAACAAACTCCAACTGATATTTCTGGAACAACTGTATTTGCATGTACAAAATAAAAGGAAGAAGTTCAATTTCCCATCGTATACAGAAATTAAACCAAAGTGGATCAGACTTCTCAATATAAGAGCAAAACCCATAAAACTCCTAGTAAGACGATATTGGTATAAAACCTTATGACCGGCTGACTTTGACTCTTGCATGTGTGATGTAGTTTGGACCTGAACATTCCACAAAGCCCCCTGCATTAAAGGTATAGTCCTCAGAGTGGCGCTGTTGGAAGGTCGTGGAGCTTTTCAATGTGAGGCCTTGGATATGTCGTTAGGCCATCAGGGTATGCCATTTTAATAATTAATTTTAACTATCAACTTAATGAACTCTAGAATCACCTGGGAGACCAGTATTTGAAAATGCAAGTAGGTATTTCTTGATTGATAATTGAGGTAGAACTGTCTGTCTGTCGTGGCTAGCACCATTCCCTGGCTGAGATCCTAGATGTTAAAAAGGAGAAAGTAATCAGAGCACAAGCATTCCTTGCTGTTTCTTAGCTGTGGATGTAATGTACCCAGCTACTTAATGTTCCGCATGCTCTGGCTTCCTGGCCATGATGGATAACAGAGAATTATGAACCAAAATAAACCCTTTCTTCTTTAAATTTCTTTTGTCTAGATATTTTATCACAGCAGCAGGCAAAGAAAACAGTACAGAAATCAGTACCAGAAGTGGGGTTATTAATCTGATAAACCTAACCATATGGTTCTCAGGCCCTTAGAACTACTTGGTGGCTAGAATGTGGAAGAGTTTGGTACTTGGAACTAGAAAAGCCTGTTGTGCTAGAAGCAGAGTTTAATGACCCATTCTGTCGGGGCTTAAAGAAAAGAATGCTAAGAGAGGACCCATGAGACAGTGCTGCAGGTGAAGGTCTTTGCTACCTGACAGTGCATGCCAGATAACCTGAGTCCAATTCCCAAAGCCCATGTAACGGCATGAGGAGAGAACTGATTTCTCCAAGTTGTTTGCTGATCTCCACATGCATACATGCCTTTGTATGTGTCTGTGTACGTGTGACCTACGCATAGTCTACACACAAACATACACATAATGATAATAAACCCTCAAAAAAATTATCACATAATGATAACTACCCCTCAAAAGATGCCGAGAGAAGTGCAGACATTGGAGCCTGAATCACAAAGTTTCAGAGGTGAAGAAGAACCATTGGGAACTAGGTTCCATGATACATACTGTCAAAGAAACTGACTGCAATCTGCCACGTCTTGAGAACTTGAGTGATGTTGAGCTGAAAAATAAGGGACTAGTTTGTTTGGCAGACTAAAGTTCAAGACAGTAAAGTATCCAGGCCAGTGGTAAAAAAGCTGCTGTAATTATGAAAGAGACAATGCCACTGAAGAGACTCCTCAGGCACTGAATTAGAATACTTGGAGAGATATCCTTAAGGTAAGAGAAGACCCCACACATCTGAGGCTCTACCTTGTGAAGATCTAAATTTATTTGAAAGAAGAAAGCCTGAGCTAAAGGGTTCCCTGCTCTTTAAAGATAAATGTCTGGGGACTCATTTCCCACAGCTTAGCTGTGGTCTAAGGATACCAGCTTGACTCTCAATCTGGCAACAGAACTTTGCACCATCATTCACAGGAAATGCCTTGGGAGGTGTGGAAGATTGGGGGAGTATGGGGTCCTGTTCTACTGGTTAAGTGATCAACTGGGGATAGGGTTGCAGTCCCTGCAAGAAGACCCCAAGAAACCTCTGTGTGACATTAACCTTAACCTAGGAAAGTTAAGTCAAAGTTGTAATTGGAACCCCAGGATATTGCAGATGCCAAAGAACATCCACTGACGAAAGCTGTAGTAGTCATGGAGTTGGAGTAGAGCCAGCTTAAGAGAGAGGCTATGTGTGGTGCACAGAAAAAGGCTGAGAAGTGGGGCTACCTCGGTCCTTTGGGGCCCAGCCAATTTCATCAAATGCCAAACATGGAGTTACAGGATTTGTTTTTTTGCCCTGCTGGATTTTGATCTTCCTTTGGTCCAATCATTCCTCTGTTATACTCCAGTTCTTCCATGCTGAGTGAGAACGTATATTTGTGCAATTGCACATTGGGAAGATGTTATTTATTTTTTATTTTATAGCAGTTTGCAGTTAGGCTATCACCTTAAATCTCAGATGAGGTGTGGACTTTGGGGTTTAAACAGTTGGAATTGCTAGAGATTGTGAGCACTTTGAAAGTTGGATTGTGATTTGCGTTATGTGATAAGCATGGGATTCTGAGGACAGGGGTGCAAGGGTATGGCATCTTTGGGTGTCAAATTGGCAGGGAGTGGAGCTGTGATGGTTAATATCAAATCACAGCTTGATGAGCTCTAGAATAACCTGAGAGTTCAGCCTCTGGGCATGCCTGTGGGGAATTGTCTTCATTGGGTTAACTGAGATGGGAAGACTTGCCCACTGTGGGTAACACCATTCCCCTGGCTGGGATTCCAGACTGTGTGGTCTCAGCACAAACATCTTTTGTTTTCTGTTTGCTGAAAGTGTCTGTGATCTGACCAAATGCTTTAAACTCCAGCTGCTGTGACTTCTCATCATGGTGGACCACAACCTAAAGCTATGAGTTAAAATAATCCCTCTGTACTTAAGTTCCCCTTGTCAGGGCACTTATTACAGCAATGAAAAAGAAACTAAGACAACTCTCAAACAAGTTTGTGGAGCCTGGGACCTCCATTTTTCTCTTTAATTTTCTGGAGATGAGATTTGCTTCACCACGTAATCCCTGCCATTGTCATCCGGGTACCATCCAATAGATGTATCAGAGACTCAGAGCAAAGAGTCCACTCTATTTTGCATCAGAATCTCCAAAACAATAATAGGCCAAAGTAAACTTTCTTTATAAGCTAATTATTGTATCAGGTTTTTCACTATAGTAACATCTGACTGGTAAATCATGACAATAAAAACATGAGCAATAAAGAAAAAAGTAGATCATATTCAAGGAACTAACATCTTTTTATGAATCAAAGAATATTATCAAGAAAATTAAGCCCAGAAAATAATATGTATGGGCAAGGATGTGGAAAATAAGACCAGCTGTACATTGCTACAATGTAATATAGAGCAGTTGTAGAAAATGACTATACAGATTCCCCAACATGGCTAGAAATAATTATCCTGCGATTTAGAAAGGAATTTCTAAACACCTCTGGGTACATACCCAAAAGAAGTTGAAAGCAGAGACTCAAGGAGATATTTGTACCTTCAGGTTCACAGCATAGACAACTCAGCTATCCAGTAACAAATTAGGGGAGTCTAGGGGGTTGGTTGGTGAGGGAAACACTTGCCATGCAATCTGGATGACGTGAGTTCAGATAGCCAAAAACCCATAAAAGCCAGAACAGTGTTCAAATGTCTGTACATAGGTAGACACACACCTGTGAGGAGATGGGAGGTTGAGACAGGAGAATTGCTGGAAGTAGTTATCAAAAGAGACCCCATTCCAAACAAGGTTGAAGGTGAGAACTGTCACCCAAGGTTGCACTCTGATCTCCACATACACGCCATGGGATATGCATGCATAAACACACACACACAATAAATGAGTCAACAAAGTGTGATATATACAGACAGAAGAACAACATTCAGCATTAAAAAGTGGGAAATTCTGATGCACATTGTATTATGGGCAAGAATCCTTCATCAGATTATGCCAAGTGAAACAAGCCAGCCATAAAAGAGCAAACAGTTGTTTTGTTTATAAGAAGAGTCCAGAATAGTCAGACTCAGAGAAAAGAATAGCTGTTCTGCTCCCTGGAGGAGGGGACAATGGAAAGCTGGTGTTGAACGGGTACCAGGGTTTTACTTGGGAAAACTAAAAACTTATACCATATATGATGGTCATACAATACTTTATTATACTGTATGCCACAGAATTGTTCACTTATAAATGATTAAAATGGTAAGCATTGTGTTAAATGTACTTTACCACAGTAAGAAAAAGACAGGCTGAAATGCCATTTCCTATGCACTAGAATGCCTATAATTTAGGAAAAAAAAACAGGAAATAATTGTTGGGTAGGAAGTGGAAAAATTGAAGCTCATTGCTATAGTGCAGTTGAAAAACAGTGTAGATGCTTGACCCTTCCTAGGTATGTGCCTATGGGGGCTGAAATGGACCACCAGCATCCTCTGCTTGTCACCACCAACTCTAGAGCTCACTGGCTCAGGCAATCACCGTCAGGGACTTAGAAGCATGAGAGTCCCAGGGCACTGATGGAGAAGAGAGTTGGTATGAACGTGGCTAGTTTCTGCTCTTGTCTTTTTTAAAAATAAAAAAATAAAAAAAAAATGTCTATCCTTTTGCTGCCAAAATAACTGAAAGACAGCCAAGTCATTGTACAATATGTAGAACCACAGGGGTTAGGTATAGAGAAATTGACTAGGGGAGACAAATCTTGTTAGGAAAGGGAATCAGAATAGATCATTATGGATGGATGAGGGGGCTGGAATGAGAGGATCAAGTGAGGAGCAGGAGAGAAGAAGAGGATGAGAAGGAATAGAATACAGGGAGAGAGAGCAAATTAAGGGCCTTCTGAGGGGTAGTATTGAAATCTAATACAGTAGAAGCTCCTGAAAACATATGAAGCCAATCTAAATAAAATTGTCAAATAATGGGGGAGATAGAGCCATCTCTTGTCACCAAATGAAGCCTTGAGTTTGTTCTGGATAGCCCTGGCATGTATATAAGAGGATAGTTTTCCAATAGTATACAAGCTAAACCAGGACATACAGATATGGAATTATAAGCCTTTTTAAAGTTAGGATAGGTGGCAGGGTGCTTTATTTAATCACAAAATTGATGGACTGGGTGTTAAGTGTATCTTATATTTTATAAATTACAGAATGGTAATAGTTGTGCTCAATTTATATCTGAGATAAAAGAGCCTTTTAATTGGACAAAAGGGGGGAAATGTTGTGGATACCCCTGGTGCTGTTTGTATTTTGATGCTAATTCTGCTTCCCAAGAGGGGCTGCCTGGGACATACTCAGATGACTTCCTGTGAACCTTCCCTAATGAATAAAGATTTCAAGGGACCAATCACTGGGCAATCACTAGCCGGGACTTCCAGGTCGGAGAAAGGGACTGCAGAAGAGAAGAGGAGACTTGGCTGGTGGACAGGAGATGATGGAGACAGAAATGTAGCTCGCAATATCCAAGATACAACTCACAGACCACATGAAGCTCATGAGCAAGGAAGACCAAAGTGTGGGTGCTTTGGCCCTTCTTAGAAGGGGTAATAAAATACTCAAGGAAGCAAATATGGAGACAAAGTGTGGGACAGAAACTGAAAGAGGGGCCATCCAGAGACTGCTCCACCTGGGTATCCATCCCTTGTGCAGTCACCAAAGGTAGACAGACACTGATGTGGATGCCAGGAACTGTATGCTGACAGGAGCCTGATATAGCTATCTCCTTAGAGGTCTGCCAGAGCCTGAAATATACAGAGGCAGATGCTCCCAGCTAACCATTGAGCTGATCATGGGGTTCTCAATGGAGGAGTGAGAGAGAAGACTGAAGAAACTAAAACGTTTTGTGGCCCCATGGGGAGAGCAACAATACCAACCAACCAGACCTCCCATGGTCTAAACCACCAGCCTGGGAGCACATAGGAAGGGACCCATGGCCCCAGCTGTATAGTAAGGGAGGATGACATTCTCAGGCATAGGTGGGTGAGGAAGTCCTTGGTCCAGTGAAGGCTGGACGCCCCAGTGTGGGGGAAATTGTGGGTGGGGAGGTGGGAGTGGGAGGGTAGGTGGGGGCATATCCTCATAGAAGCAGGAGGAGGGGGGATGGGATAGGGGGTTCCCGGGGGGGGGGGATGGGAAAAAGGAGATTACATTGGAAATGTAAATCAAATATCCAATAAAAAATTTTTAAAAAAAGAAATGTAGGTAGCAGAACACCCCACACCCCACCTCACACTCCCCGTTCAGATGGCAGATCCACCAGGATCTGCTACTGGAGCATTTGTAACTTAAAATAGCTTACAACATTAGGATGCTAGTTGCTGGGTCCAACAATTGTGTTGCCTTTTGATTCTAAACTAAGATCATGTGATGTTTTCCTTCACGGGGAGACTCAACTGAGTTCAAGAGAAGAGATACAGTAGTGGGGCACCCCAGCCAGCCACAGGAATTCGGAAGCATGGGGCAGTGGCTCACCATGGGAACTTAGCAAGCTGGGTGGAGGGATTTTGGAGCTCTGAGACAGTGGGTCTGCCGGGCTGAAAACAGGCCCGCCAGTCTGCCGGTGCCTTGTCAGCAGTAGCATGGGTGCTTTTTTTTTTTTTTTTAATATTTCACGCTGTACGAGTTCCAGGATTGGATTATGTCTAATTGAGGTTTTGCCCAAAGGAGTCCCATGGGAATCCTCAAACAACCCAGACTTGTTGTCAAGGCCCCAGTGCTGAAAACAACACCTACACAACTCACTGAACATGCAGAAGTTGAGTTGGTGTCTACGTAGAGCCTTCACCCCTGTGTTCCAGTCTTTAGTACGGGAACGTACTCTGTAGGCTATAAGAAGAGAAACATAAACACTAACCTAGCTACAAATCCTCTGGTCTACAATGCAGTCCTGCCTCCAAGGTATGCCACACCGATGCTGGCACAAACCTTGTAGGAGTAACCAACCAATATCTGATTTGACTGAAGGTCTACTCTTTGAGATGGAACCCACCGTATGTGACATTGTTTGGATGACCATGAACCTGAGAATTGATAAGCCAGAGAACTAGGAGGAAACCAACTGCTACTATTCTCAAAAGAAATGTAGTAATATAATAACCCCTAATGACACTGTATACTCATAGATGGCTCAGCCATCATCAGAGATGCTTCCTCCTGCAGCAGGTGGGAACAAATACAGAGAACCACAATCAGACAGGTAGCTGAGTGAGAGACCTTAGAATACTCCACCCTAAAAGGAATGTCTCCATCAAATCCACTCCCTCAGGGCTAAGAGAATCCCGTGAAAGAGAAGGAAGAAGGAGTGTAAGAACCAGGGGGATGGACAATTTCAAAAAACATAAGGCCAATATATCAATTAAACAAAATCAATATAAGCAAAGCGTATACAAACTCACAGACACTGAGGCAGCAGGCTCAGTACCTGAATGGGTCTGCACCATGTCCTCTGCATAGATACCATGGCTTCTGAGTCAGTGTTTTTATGGGATTCCTGGGAGTCTCTGATTCTTGTGTCTTCTCTTGGGCTGTTTTCCTTATATTTGTTTTGCCTGGTCCCGATGTGCTAGCTTTTGTTTTATCTTACTATACTTTATTATCATCCCTTAAATGCTTGTTTTCCTAATGAGAGATAGACAGGAAGTGGGTCCAGATTTGGAGGTGGGGCTTGAAGGAGGATAATCAGAATATATTATGAGAGGAAAAAGGTTATTTTAAATAGGAGAAAAAAAAAATAACTGAAAGGAGAGCACTCGTCCCGATAGACCCTGAGATATTGTTACTTCACAAGCTCTGTGGTGACTTTGATTCACCATGAGTAGGCGAGGAAACACTGGGAGCTGAAGGATGAGCAACTCTGGTCCACTAATCTTGAGCCCAGTCCAGTCATGCATGCCATCCTAATATACCTGGCACAGCCCTTCACAGATAATGTTAGTCACTTCTATTTATTAAATTAACCTCGTACCCTGAGCTCTGTGTTGAAATGGAAATTCTTATCACTTCCTAGCTGCTATTGACTAGAGTTTTCTGAAAATCCCCCGAGAAATAACTGATGCTGGATTATCCGGAGAGGGTAATGAGGCTAAGAAGGGAGTTCCAGTTAAGTTAATTCAACCCGCATTATTAAATCGGGTTATTAGAAATCTATGTATTCTAATGATTTCATTAGAATAAGAAGCTATTCATATTCATACTCGCTGATTCTGACAAAATTATACATGAAGGAAATGTTTTGCCTTTAGGAAAACTATCAAAATTATGAAGCAAGCCACATGAGACTTGGTGATTCTCATCCATCAACTGAACAGAAAATAATGAAGTGAAATTTATCATTTGGAGTTGAAGCATGAGAGTCACCTTCAACCAGAACTCTTCTACTAACAGGTTTTAAAATAAGGAAAACACTTTGCTTGTGGATAAACAGAAAGTCTCCAGAAAACAGTCATTGGGATTCACTATTCTGTCCTTCGTGTTTCCATATAGCAACGGTGAGATGACAGAAAGCCTGAGACCTAATCGTCAGAGAACGTGGTGGCCTTTCCATTCACCTAATCTCGGGGCTTAGTGGAAGCAGCTTCTCTCCCTACTCTCCAAGAGGTTTCCGCAGCTCACTGCTCCAAAATATGCCAGCCTTTCCTTTTATGCTTCCAGAAGTCAGTGGGTCATTCTTGCTGAAAATGGGTTTCTTTGACCCCTATGTGACCTTTGTCCAAGCTTTGGGGCTTTCCTTGTTTGTGAAAGTTAGGGTAACAAAATAGGCCTGACAGCAGTTGGGGCCACTCTGCTTCGTTGTCTTGGCGTGATTCGACATCCCTTTGAAAGCACTGATGGTGCCCACCTCTTGAGTCCTTGTGAGAATTAGACGATGTGACAGTGTAGACTCCTTAAAGCAGCACCTGGCTTATGGCACACCCTAAGAGCCAATCATCTTTCTGTTGTGTTTCTATTATTGCTCATCCCTAAATCTACCTCTGTGGGCTCCAACTTCTCACCTAAAAAAAAGTTAAGTGGGAGGAGAGCAAAGGGTAACTCTGAATCTGCTACAAGAAGAAATACTGCTATAGTTTAGGTCTCATATCCACCCTCACATACTGACAGTGGGTAACTTCAATACCACACTCTCACCAATGGACAGGTTATTCAGGCAAAAACTAAACAGAATGTGGGAACTAACTGACATCATAAACCAGATGGACTCAACAGATATTTATAGAATATTTTACCCAAAATAAAAAAGAATAGATTCATTTCAGAATCCCACGGATGTTTCTCCAGAACTGACCATATACTTAAGACACAAAGCAAATCTCTACAAGTATAAGAAAATTGAAATAACTCCCTGTATCCTATCAGACCACCACAGATTAAAGCCAGGTATCAACAATAGAACAGAAAGCTTACAAACTCATGAAAACTGAACAACTCTCTACTGAATAAAAAATGGGTCAAGAAAGAGGTTGGGAAAAAATTTAACTTTCTAGAATTGAATAAAAATAAAGATACAACACACCCAGACTTATTGGACACAATGAAAAAAGTTCTAACAGGCAAGTCATAGCACTAAGTGCCTACAAAAAAGACATCGGAGTGATCTCATACTAGTAATTTAACAGCACACCTGAAAGATCTAGAACATTCGGTCCTAAAAGGGATGACTCCATCAAATCCCTCCCCCTCAGTGAAGCACAGCAGCATGGCTCTGGCAGGCCTTGCCCTTCTCCACATTCCCTCTGCCTTGCTAAAATCCATTAGATTACATTCCTAAAGCTAGCCACCAAGGTCCATTCCCTTGGCCTCTTCCTCCTCCTGAGGCTGACTCCCAAGGTCCAGCTATCAAAGTATTGAAGTCCAGCAATCAAAAGCCCCTTTTGGTTCACCTAAGTAACATGCCCAATTAAAATTAAGCACCTCATCCTAACACAGACTTTCCCCTTTTGCCTTTATAAACAGCCATTTTTTTTTTCCTATGTGCCATGACCATCTCCTCTGTATCCAGAGTCAGTCCTTTGTCCTGTTCCTCTCCAGGACAAATATCCCTCCCCTTCTCCCTTGTTCCTTCCCTTTTCTCTCTCATCCTCTATCTCCTATCTTTTCCTCTTATTCCCTGTCCTCTGTCCCTCTGGGGTAAATCAATCTTTCATGTGCTGAGAACTTGGTGTTGGGCATCCTGACCAATAACATTCTTTAGATGCAGGGCTCAAGGAGCTCTGTAGAAGAGGAGGCAGAAAGAGCCAGAGGGGATGGAAGACACCAAGAAAACAAGGCTATCAAGATACAACACGGTTGGAACAAATATGAAGTCACAGAGACTGCAGAAGCATGCTCAGGGCCTGCACAAGTCTGCACCATAGGTCCCAGAGCTGAAAGAAGTGGACACATGACCCCATCCGTAACCCAGAAGCTGTCTCCAAATGATAGCCACTTGCCAATCAAAAGGAGTCTCCAAGGGAGTCTCACGGGGGACTTAAGGGTAGGCCCCATACCCAACACAAAATGAACTCCACGGCATCTTGGGAGGTTCAGGAGGTTCTCTGTCTCATAATGTTAAATCAAGATGCTGTTTGTTTGTTTGTTTGTTTTCTAGCCTACAGGATCTTTGCATATATATTATGGCTTCTGGTTTGTTTTTTTAAATGGGATTCCTGAGTCTGCAAAGGTGTGTGTGTGTGTGTGTGTGTGTGTGTGTGTGCATCTATGGGTAGATTTTGTATGTTCCTTTGTCCCTTTTTCCTGTTTTGTTGTTTTGTAAACAGAAAGGGAGTGGATCTAGATTGGAGGGGAGGTAAGGAGGAACTGGGAGGAGTAGGGAGAGGGAAATTGTAATCCGAATATATTGTATTATAAAATACGTTCTTGGAAACAGAAAATGCTGCTCACTCAGATGTTCCTGTTCCTCAAACAAAACTAGGAGAGATACCCAGACCAACAGCTGCCACAGGAAAGAACAAGAAGCAAGAAAGGCAACCCAACGGGATTCCCCAAGAGCAACCCAGCATGATCCTCAAAAGCATCAGAACTCCTCACCTACTAAACTCAAGAATAATGAAGTGAGGAAAATCTTCCTCGAAGGCTTCAAAAGTTATTACTAAGAATTATCAGTTGGCCTCAGACAGGATACAAACTAACACATCAATTAAATGCAGAAACGGGAGAAGAAGCCAACATAGAGGAAAAGGTCACCAGCATAGATAAAGTAATCAACAACAGATGAAAAGTGTAACAACAGCCTGAAGAAAAAACCCAGGGAGGAAACATAAAGGAAAACTCAATGAAGCAAAAAAAAAAAAAAAACCATGAAAAATATAGCAACATAGACTTGACAAGCAAAAGAAAAAATATAGGGGATGGAAGACAAGACTGAGGAAAATTTAAATTTCAAACATCAATAGAAAAAAAAAAATAAGACAACTATGACCACGATATCCAAGAACTCTGGAATATCAAGAAATCAAAAAGAAAAATACAAATCTGAAATAAAATCTAAAGGCATAGAAAATGTATTCAATGAAACTATAGCAGAAAACTTCCCAAATCTAAGAAAAGAAATGAACATTTAAGAATAAGAGTATAGTGAGAATTCTGGAATTTTTGTTTCTTTAAAAAACAAAGAAATAGGAATGTACTTCTGCTTTAATCCCAGCTGTGGGAACATGGGGCCTCTCCAGATTGTCCATGGTAGCTGACTAGGATTTGCCTTGTACTCTAGCAGGGGAGTGGTTTTGCAAGCTGCAGATAGTCTGCAATTGTGTGACATTTGGAATTCTGGGGACTTTTTCAGAACGCATGTAAATGTCAGGGCCCCAGAGTTTGGTTGTTGTGGGTTGTTGGTTGTTGATTGTTGTTGGTCATGGTTTGTTAAGTAGTCGTATACAAAGAAGAAACAAGAAGAAATTAGATATCCTGACAGCGAAATCAGACTTGCCCCAAGGAGCTCTCTGCCGTAAGCAGCAGGAAGTAGTCTATGATAACATTGCCCCTCTCCAACCCTGACTTTAATCAGGGATCTCTTTCCTCTCACCTTGACCTGTTTCTCTCTTCAATCTAGTGTTAGGGGCTGAAAGGGTTAGAAACGGTGGAAGGAAGAAGAACCCACAAGGTAGCAAAAGACAAGCCATAAATGGTGGCCCAGATGTAGACCTAGGCAGAATAGGAAATTTAATCTTAAATGTCATAGAGGAAATGACAGGGGACAAAAGAATGGATTTTTTTTTTTTTTTTTTTTATCAAGAGCCTGTAAAATGTATATTGCAGCTGTTACCTCTGGGATATCTCCCACTTCTCTCCCAGAGGGACTTTTTCTTCCTTCCTTCCTCCCTCCTTCCCTCTCTCTCTCCCTCCCTCCCTTCCTTCCTTCCTTCCTTCCTTTCTGTTTTCTTTTTCTTCTTTCTATCTCAGTTCAAAAGCTGAAAAGGCAGGAGGACATTTTGAGAGAAAGTGTTCATCTCAAACCAACCACACTGCCAGATGGGGAGGAAGGGAGGCCCAGGGGTATAAAATCACCATCAGGCTTCCCAGTAGTCATACAGCAAATGCCTGCTAAAATGAGGAACAAAGTTATGGTGAGCTAGGATGGTATCCTTTAAAAACGACAGACCTGAAGTGTTTTAAAGAAGCCATGATTTCATATAGGATGTACTTGCCTATGGAAAACAAATTCTAAATAACTGGGCTACTCAAAATAGAATTGTTCTACAGGTCTGGATGGGATTGATACAGCTGTACTAGAAGCCAGTCCTTAGTTGCAATGGTTTTTATGGGGGAGGGAAGAAGCCTTAAATATTGAACAGCTAAATAGAAAAAGGGGAATGAATATAGTAAAGGATCAGCTACTGGGTGAGGGGTGGTACCCTGATGTACAAGAACAGATCCAGTTGGATGTCACTGCTACAGAGCAATGTTGTTTAGTGCCTTTAAGAGCTTGGGGCAAAGTCAAGGCGTCTGGCAAAAGGTCTACCTGACCTCCAGAGATTTTACAAGGCTCTAGAGAAGTCTTCACTGACTTTTTTTTTTTTATCAAATATTAATCTTAGCTGTGAATAAAGCTCTATCAGACCCTGACACAAGACAGGTGTTGATAGAAACCTTGGCATATGAAAATGGGAATACTTAATATACAAAAGTTATTAGACCATTAAAGGTATATAGGGATAAGGGTACAGTGGATATTGGTGCTCATAGGTACCTTGCTAATATCATAGATCAAGCTATAGATAGAGGCCTCAGATCTCAAAGTGCCCAGTGCTTTAATTGTGGGAAATATGATCATTTGCAACAAAATTGTGAACAAGGTATCTCTAAGACCAACGTTTTTTTCTAAATTTATATCAGAAAGAAGACCTAGGTTTCTAGGGGTGTGCAGTCCATGTGGCAAGGGTTGCCATTGGACCAACAAAATGTAGGTTCAAGAGAGATATCTAAGGTGATTTCTTAGTGTCAGCCTTGGAGGCCTGGCTTGAGGCCCGAATCAAAAAATGCAAACTGTTTCATTTATGGAGTGAAATCAGCCTATATACTATATACTATAATGGAAGTCCATGAAAATCAGAATGGAAGCCCATGAAAGTTTTGCATTAGGAATGCAGATTTGCTTATAAAGCTGTGGATACCATCAAAACTGATAAAGAAAACCTTGGCCACTGAACCAAAAAGTAGTTGTTTCATTTAAAATGTCTCTGTTTATGATTTCCCATTGCTTGGCACAATTAATGGCTTAAAACAAAAGGGGGAAATGTAGTGAGAATTCTGGAGTTTTGATTTCTAAAAGAGAGAGAGAGAGAGAGAGAGAGAGAGAGAGAGAGAGAAGAAAGAAAGAAAGAAAGAAAGAAAGAAAGAAAGAAAGAAAGAAAGAAAGAAAGAAAGAAAGAAAGAAAGAAAGAA
Organism: Mastomys natalensis; assembly: GCA_021653895.1. Taxonomy (NCBI): domain Eukaryota; kingdom Metazoa; phylum Chordata; class Mammalia; order Rodentia; family Muridae; genus Mastomys; species Mastomys natalensis. The sequence continues at coordinate 1,120,749 of JAJTUV010001115.1, forward strand.
AGAAAACCACAGAAATAGGAATATGCTTTTGCTTTAATCCAAAGTCTGGGGACACGGGGCTCCTCCAGACTGCTCGCAGCAGCTGACTGATTTGCCTCATCTCTAGCAGGTGCGTGATTTAGCCAGCTGCACATGCTTTCCACGATTGCATAACATTTAAAACTCTGAAGACTTTGCAGAGAGTATATAAATGCCAGGGTCCCAGAGGTTGGTTGGTGTTGGTGAGTTGTTGGTTGTTGGTTGTTATTGTTGTTGGTCACAGTCTGTTAAATAGCTGTGTGCAACAGAAAAACAACAACAAGAAGAAATTGGATATCCTCATGGCAAAGGTCAAACTTGCCCCTAATCAGCAGAAAGTGGTCTAATGATACCATTGCCCCCTTTGTGACCCCTGACTTTATTCGGGGCTCTCTTTCTTCACCCCCTCTACCCTTCTTTCTCTCCTATCTAGTGTGAGGGGGTTGAGAGGGTGGAAAAAGGTGGAGAAGGGTAGAAGGAATAAGGACCCACGAAGTAGTAATAATCTAGCTACACTAGTGGCATGTACGGCTTAGCGGACCTTGACAAAATGTACCCTTGATCCCTGGAGCAGCTGGGAACCCTGGGCAATGTGCTGGAAGACCCAATAGATGAGGAGACTGGGAAGACCAGAAAAATGGCTCTGGGATCTACAAGATGGTAGGAAATAATTTTTGGTTGAAGAAAATAGAAATCAGTATTCCAGAAGCAAAACGAAGGATCTGAAAGAAATGCTGTGAACATGAAATTAAATTAACATTTGTGCTTACATCATCAAGACTTGGTCAGCTGACATGCTGACAGTCAGTAGGTTCTCACAGAGGTATTCTGGCAGCACTACAGTGAGTTTCAGCTATTGAGAACCTTCCCTTAGTGTGCTGCCCACACATGTTGTGCCACCTCCTCCAGAAAAGCAAGCAGAGTTCCTGTGGTATAAAGTCTCTGCTGACAACATGCATCCAGATGTGTGGAGAGATGATGACAGAGAAGATTAGGAAACTTTCTCTTGAGGGTCTTTTCACATCTGGCCCTTTGTAGAGACAAAATCTATTTGTTTTTAATGCAGGTCTGTAACTGGACGGAGATGGAATGAGATGGCATTTCAGCTGAAGGGTGACTCCAGGTTAAAAGCACTTAATGCAACATTCAGAGTGAAAACCCAGAGAGATTCACTGAGCTGACACACTACAGTACTAAGTTACAGTCCATGATCTCACATCCCCTTTGAGTAAGAGCTGAAGTAGATGTACTCTATGGTAGGTATAAAAATACATGGGAATTATGGACAGTTTTTAGTGAATGGAGCACCATCAGGGGTTAAAAAATGGTCGATGAACTGTAGAGAGCTGGGCATCACAGGGACATGTATTCATCTTCTACTGAATGATGTTCTGGGAGATGAAGAACACTATGCAGGTGAGCAAAAGGAGTATCTGTTGTCACAGAAGCACCTCAGGCTTCCTGCAGCAGGAAGCATGAGCTTATGCAGTGTGACTTGGAGATGGCTGCTCAGGACTTGGCATCCAGCCACTGGGGAAGGTGAGAACACTCTTGTCGAAGGAAGTGACTACCAAACTCTTTGGTTGAGGAACTCCAGAGCAGAGAGAAGCCAAAATAAAGGTGCTAGAAGAATTGATAAGCGAAGGAGAACAGCAGCTGAAGTCTAAAACTCTGGAAGACAGAGAATTTGTGGAAAATGCATGGGCTAATACCAAATGCTTCAAGGAACAAAAGAGCCAGGACCTGTAGGAAACCCTCATCAACTATGAGGTCATGCAGATCAGCACACGCAATAAAGGGAATCCCAGTTTGTACCAATGCCAAGGAATGCTTCAGCAAGATGTAATCCTGTGAGGTGACCTTATCTTCAGAGTACCCCAAAACAGAAGCACAAGTCAAAAGAAATTCAGTTGCTATCTAATATTTAAAAAAATGTATACATTGCTGGTCTGCTCCTGTGGAAACACAGGATCCTGAGATATCCTAGAGGGACCCACGGCACACAGAGCAGAGGGTAAGTCACCTTGCCCACTAGCCCAAAACCCAGAGTTACAACCGGGAGCCAGGTGGGGTTTAAGGAACTAGCAGGCACCCAAAGCCAGCCCCTCCGGACTATAACTTCCCGTGCGCCCGGACCCTGGTCCTTTGGCCTGGGGCGGGCCCGTTGCTGGTCTGCTCCTGTGGAAACACAGGATCCTGAGACATCCTAGAGGGACCCACTGCACACAGAGCAGAGGGTAAGTCACCTTGCACACTAGCCCAAAACCCAGAGTTACAACCGGGAGCCAGGTGGGGTTTAAGGAACTAGCAGGCACCCAAAGCCAGCCCTCCGGACTATAACTTCCGTGCGCCCAGACCTGGTCCTTTGGCCTGGGGCGGCCCGTTGCTGGTCTGCTCCTGTGGAAAACACAGGATCCTGAGACATCCTAGAGGGACCCACTGCACACAGAGCACAGGTCCCTTAGCTGGTCTGCTCTGGTGGAAACACCTGATCCTGAGACAACCTAGAGGACATACTGCATCCAGTGCAGAGGACACTTAGCTGGTCTGCGCCTGTGAAACATCGAATTCCTGAGACATCCTAGAAGACCTATTGCATCCAGAGCAGAAGGAGCTTAGGATCACAGGAACACAGAGACATCTGGAATCCGAGGAGATCTGACACAAGCAAGATAACTGGAAAGACAGACTCCAGTCAGACACATGAGCACAGGTAACACTAGAGTCAACCAGATGGCGAAAGGCAAGCGCAAGAACACAAGCAACAGAAATCAAAGTTACTGACATCATCAGAACCCAGTTCTCCCACCATAGCAAGCCCTGGATACTCCATCACACAGGAAAAACAGGACTCAGAATTAAAATCACTTCTCATGATGATGATGGAGGATTTTAAGAAGGACATAAATAACTCCCTTAAAGTAATACAGGAGAACACAGGTAAACAGGTAGAAGCCCTCAAAGAGGAAACACAAAAATCCTTTAAAGAATTGAAAGAAAACACAGGTAAACAGGTAGAAGCCCTTAAAGAGGAAACACAAAAATCCTTTAAAGAATTTCAAGAAAACACAACAAAACAGGTGAAGGAATTGAACAAAACCATCCAGGATCTAAAACTGGAAATAGAAACAATAAAGAAATCTCAAAGGGAGACTACTGTGGAGATAGAAAACATAGGAAAGAGATCAGGAGTCATAGATGCAAGCATCACCAACAGAATACAAGAGATAGAAGAGAGAATCTCAGGTGCAGAAGATACCATGGAAAACCTCGACACAACAGTCAAAGAAAATGCAAAATGCAAAAAGCTCCTAACACAGAACATTCAGGAAATCCAAGATGCAATGAGAAGACCAAACCTAAGGATAATAGGTATAGATGAGAGTGAAGATTCCCAATCTAAAGGGCCAGTAAATATCTTCAACAAAATTATAGAGGAAAATTTCCCCAACCTAAAGTACGAGACACCCATAAACATACAAGAAGCCTACAGAACACCAAACAGACTAGACCAGAAAAGAAATACCTCCCGTCACATAATAATCAAAACACCAAATGCACAAAACAAAGAAAAAATACTAAAAGCAGTAAGGGAAAAAGGTCAAGTAACATATAAAGGCAGACCTATAAGAATTACACCAGACTTTTCACCAGAGACTATAAAAGCCAGAAGATCCTGGTCTGATATCATACAGACCCTAAGGGAACACAACTGCCAGCCCAGACTTCTATACCCAGCAAAACTCTCAATCACTATAGATGGAGAAACCAAGATATTCCATGACAAAACCAAATTTGCACAATATCTTCCCACAAACCCAGCACTTCAAAGGATAATTGATGGAAAACGCCAACACAAGGAAGGAAACTACAACCTAGAAGAAACATGGAAGTAATCGTCCAACAACCTCCCAAAAAAAAGGTAGCTACACAAACATAATTCCACCTCTAATAACAAAAATAACAGGAAGCAACAATCATTTTTCCTTAATATCCCTTAACATCAATGGACTCAATTCTCCAATAAAAAGACGTAGACTATCAGACTGGATACATAAACAGGACCCAGAATTTTGTTGCATACAAGAAACGCACCTCAGTGACAAAGACAGACATTACCTCAGAGTAAAAGGCTGGAAAACAATTTTCCAAGCAACTGGTCCCAAGAAACAAGCTGGAGTAGCCATTCTAATATCAAATAAAATCGACTTTCAACCAAAAGTAGTCAAAAAAGATAAGGAAGGACACTTCATACTCATCACAGGAAAAATCTACCAAGATGAACTCTCAATTCTGAACATTTACGCTCCAAATGCAAGGGCACCTACATACATAAAAGAAACTTTACTAAAGCTCAAAGCACACATTGCACCTCACACAATAATAGTGGGGGATTTTAACACCCCACTCTCTCCAATGGACAGATCATGGAAACAGAAACTAAACAAAAACACACTGAAATTAACAGAAGTTATGGACCAAATGGATTTAACAGATATCTATAGAACATTTCATCCTAAAGTTAAAGAATACACCTTTTTCTCAGCACCTCATGGTACCTTCTCCAAAATAGACCATATAATTGGTAACAAAACAGTCCTCAACAGATACAAAAAGATTGAAATAATCCCCTGCATCCTATCAGATCACCAAGGACTAAGGCTGGTCTTTAATAATGACAGAACCAAGGGAAAACCCACATCCATGTGGAAACTGAACAATGTTCTACTCAATGATGACTTTGTCAAGGAAGAAATAAAGAAAGAAATTAAAGACTTTCTAGAATTTAATGAAAATGAGGAAACATCATACCAGAACTTGTGGGACTCCATGAAAGCAGTGCTAAGAGGAAAACTCATAGCTCTAAATGCCTACAAAAAGAAATTGGAGAGAGCACACATTAATAACTTGACAGCACACCTGAAAGCTCTAGAACAAAAAGAAACAAATACACCCAAGAGGAGTAGGCGTCAGGAAATAATCAAACTCAGGGCTGAAATCAACCAAGTAGAAACAGAAAGAACTATACAAAATATCAACAAAACCAGGAGTTGGTTCTTTGAGAAAATCAACAAGATCGATAAACCCTTAGCCAGATTAACCAGAGGGCACAGAGACAGTACCCAAATTAATAAAATCAGATCTGAAAAGGGAGACATAACAACAGAAACTGAGGAAATTCAAAAAATCATCAGATCCTACTACAAAGGCCTATACTCAACAAAACTGGAAAATCTGGATGAAATGGACAATTTTCTAGACAGATACCAGGTACCAAAGTTAAATGAGGAGCAAATAAACCATCTAAACAGTCCCATAACCCCTAAAGAAATAGCAGCAGTCATTAAAAGTCTCCCCACCAAAAAAAGCCCAGGACCAGATGGTTTTAGTGGAGAATTCTATCAGACCTTCAAGGAAGACCTAATACCAAGTCTCTTCAAACTATTCCACAAAATAGAAACGGAAGGAACACTACCCAATTCGTTCTATGAAGCTACAATCACACTCATACCTAAACCTCACAAAGACCCAACAAAGAAAGAGAACTTCAGACCAATCTCTCTTATGAATATTGATGCAAAAATACTCAATAAAATTCTAGCAAACTGAATCCAAGAACACATCAAAACAATCATTCATCATGATCAAGTGGGCTTTATCCCAGGAATGCAGGGATGGTTCAATATTCGGAAATCCATCAATGTAATCCACTATATAAACAAACTCAAAGAAAAAAACCACATGATCATCTCATTAGATGCTGAGAAAGCATTTGACAAAATCCAATATCCCTTCATGGTAAAAGTCTTGGAAAGATCAGGAATTCAAGGCCATACCTAAACATACTAAAAGGAATATACAGCAAACCAATAGCCAACATCAAACTAAATGGGGAGAAACTTGAAGCATTCCCACTAAGATCAGGGACTAGACAAGGCTGCCCACTATCTCCCTACCTATTCAATATAGTACTGGAAGTCCTAGCCAGAGCAATTAGACAACAAAAAGAAGTCAAAGGACTACAAATAGGAAAGGAAGAAGTCAAAATATCACTATTTGCAGATGATATGATAGTATACTTAAGTGACCCCAAAAACTCCACCAGAGAACTCCTAAACCTGGTAAACGACTTCAGCAAGGTGGCAGGTTATAAAATCAACTCGAACAAATCAGTAGCCTTCCTCTACATGAAAGATAAACAGGCTGAAAAAGAAATTAGGGAAATGACACCCTTCACAATAGTCACAAATAATATAAAATAACTCGGGATGAATCTAACCAAGCAAGTGAAAGATCTGTATGACAAGAACTTCAAGTCTCTGAAGAAAGAAATTGAAGAAGATCTCAGGAAATGGAAAGATCTCCCATGCTCATGGATTGGCAGGATTAATATAGTAAAAATGGCCATCTTGCCAAAAGCAATCTACAGATTCAATGCAATCCCCATTAAAATACCAACTCAATTCTTTACAGAACTTGAAAGAGAAATTCTGAAATTTATTTGGAACAACAAAAAACCCAGGATAGCGAAAACCATCCTCAACAATAAAAGAACTTCTGGAGGAATCGCCATCCCTGACCTCAAGCTGTACTACAGAGCAATAGTGATAAAAACGGCCTGGTATTGGTACAGAGACAGGCAGGAAGATCAGTGGAATAGAGTTGAAGACCCAGAAATGAACCCACACAACTATGGTCATTTAATCTTTGACAAAGGAGCTAAAACCATCCAGTGGAACAAGGACAGCATTTTCAACAAATGGTGCTGGTTCAACTGGAGGACAACATGCAGAAGAATGCAAATCGATCCTTTCCTATCTCCTTGTACAAAGCTCAAGTCCAAGTGGATAAAGGACCTTCACATAAAACCAGACACACTGAAACTAATAGAAGAGAAAGTGGGGAGACCCTCGAATACCTAGGCACAGGGGAAAAGTTCCTGAATAGAACACCAATGGCCTATGCTCTAAGATCAAGAATTGACAAATGGGACTTCATAAATTGTAAAGTTTCTGTAAGGCAAAGGACACTGTCAATAGGACAAAACGGCAACCAACAGATTGGGAAAAGATCTTTACCAATCCCACATCCGATAGAGGACTAATATCCAATATATACAAAGAACTCAAGAAATTAGACTCTAGACAACCAAATAACCCTATTAAAAAATGGAGTAAGGAGCTAAACAAAGAATTCTCAACTGAGGAAATGCGAATGGCCGAGAAGCACCTAAAGAAATGTTCAGCATCCTTGGTCATCAGGGAAATGCAAATCAAAACAACCCTGAGATTCCACTTCACACCAGTCAGAATGGCTAAAATAAAAAACTCAGGAGATAGCAGATGCTGGCGAGGATGTGGAGAAAGTGGAACACTCCTCCACTGTTGGTGGGATTGCAAGATGGTGCAACCACTATGGAAAACAGTCTGGTGGTTCCTCAGAAAATTGGACATATCACTACCTGAGGACCCAGCTATACCACTCCTGGGTATATATCCAGAAGATGCTCTAACACATAACAAGGACATATGCTCCACTATGTTTATAGCAGCTTTATTATAATAGCCAGAAACTGGAAAGAACCCAGATGCCCTTCAACAGAGGAATGGATACAAAAAATGTGGTACATTTATACAATGGAATATTACTCAGCTATTAAAAACAATGAATTTGATAAATTCATATATAAATGGATGGAACTAGAAAATATCATCCTGAGTGAAGTAACTCAATCACAAAAGAACATACATGGTATTCACTCACTGATTACTGGATTTTAGCCCAGAAGCCTGAAATACCCAAGATTCAACTCACAGACCACAAAAAGCTCATGAAGAATGAGGACCAAGTAGGGGGTGCTTCAGTCCTTCTTAGAAGGAGTAACAAAATACTCAAGGGTGCAAATATGGAGACACAGTGCAGGACAGAAACTGAAGGAGGGACCGTCTACAGACCATTCCACCTGGAAATCCATCCTATGGGCAGTCACCAAAGGTAGAGGTTGATGTGGATGTCAGGATGTACATGCTGACAGGAGCCTGATATAGCTGTGTCCTTAGAGGTCTGCAAGAGTCTGACATACTCAGAGGCAGATGCTCACAGCTAACAATCAATCTGATCATGGGGTTCCCAATAGAGGAGTTAGAGTGAAGACTGAAGGAGTAGAAAGGGTACAGGACCCCATGAGGAGAGCAACAATACCAACCAACCAGAGCCCCCAGGGTCTAAACCACCAGCCTGGGAGCGCTTAGGGAGGGACCCAAGGCTCCAGCTATATAGGCAAGGGAGCTATATATAAGTGGGAGAAGAGATCCTTGGTCCCATGAAGACTGGACATCGTGGGGGGGGGATACTCGCGGGTGGGGAGGTGAGGTACAGGGGAGGGTGGGTGGGGGTACACCAACGTGGAGGTAGGAGGAGGAGGGAAGGGATAGTGAGTTCCTGGGAGGGAGGGGGAAATGGGGTAAGGAGAGAACATCTGAAATGTAAAAAATAAAAAATTTTCCAATAAAAAAAAAAAAAAAGAGTTGTATCACAAAAAAAAAAATGTATAGTAAATTGAACAAATCAGCTTTCTTTCTTTTTTTTCAAATCAGCTTTCTTTAACCTAAGTATAGTTGTATTCATATAATACAAAATTATATATTTTGATGAAGACTAAATATTACAAATTAAGTTTGGGGGACCAGTGCTGATTCCAGAACATTTACTAAGATAAGGGATTGTCACACTTCTGAACCAATAACTGAATGTCAGGATGTTAGTTTATTTCCACGATCCTCTCATCCCCAACTGTTCCAGATCTTTTCATGTAGGAAGTCTTCCAAAGATGAAACTTCCATCGTTACCTGGGAGGACCCACTTCTTCTGTACCAGTCATTTTATTCTGCCTAAGAGTCTAGCTGTTTGGTTTGACAAAGCTCAGCAGAAACTTATTGTGAAATCTGAGGTTTCTTTCCCCGTTCATAGATCCCTGTATCATCTGCCTACATTAGCAAATGCCCAAATTTTGATACGAGTCAGAAATTTTATACTGCTAACAATAAAGTCTCAGCTTCTCAGATACACAGTGGAATCAATACATTATTGTGATCCAGGAATTGCTATATAGAAAGTTTTACTCCATTATTCATATTATTATTCTCAATAATTGTTCACCTCAGCAACAAGTCTCAATGTTTTCTCCTTGGCTCTATTCTGTGCACATGGCATTTTAGAGTAGGAGTTATAACATTTCTATGTGTAACACACTCATAGTGAACACGTGTTGATAGCTTCATCATTAATGTGCTTTTCTGTTGCCTAGCTGTGATTTTATAATGATACATTATGCTGATGCTTTGAAGATGTGTTGTATGGTCCATCTTCAGAAGCTGTGCACTCTTCCTCTGATAGCTTCCAGAATCTTAACTGTGCACTCATTGTTTCTATTGTTTTAAAACTATACTCAGTACTGTTTAACATTTGACATTTTTTTACATGCTTAAAATCTTGCTAGATTTTGTGATGTTTACCAAACTTATAAAATAAATAGAGGCAATGTCATGTTGACTTTTTTTAAGTTTTATAAGGCAAATAGAATTCCACAGCAGCATAATCACCGGTGACTCTCTAGATGGCATGTCACAGTCACAACATCGAACTACAGATTATAAAAGTATTAAAAACTATAAGGGGGGAAAGGCCAACTCACCCACAAACACACCAGAATACCACAAGAGACCCCAAAGCCAGGAGGAATGGAATGATAGATTTTTCAAGCCCTGAAAGTAAACAACTGGTAACAAAGATTTCTATATCCAGAAAGGCCCAGAAAGACTGTCTTTTTAAATTAATGTAAAAAAAAAATAATAATTTTTTAAATACAGTCACAAACTAACACAGGTCATAACCACAAAACCAGCATTAGAGAAAGTACAAGAATGCTATACACAAATAAAAAAGACAGTCTCAACTAGAGAGACTAGGAAAGAATACATTCATGTGAAAGAGGTGCCTAACAAGACGTAAGAGGAATATGGGACATGACAGGGCCAAAAAGAACACTCCCACAACACATAATAGTCAAACCATAAAATTTACAGAACAAAGCAAGAATATTAAAATTTGCAAGAGAAAAAGACCAAGTCACATATCAGGGTGGGCCCATCCATTAGAACAACACCTGAGTTTTCAACAAAGACTCTGAAAGTCAGAACGGCCTGGGTGGATAATCCCAAAGCTCTGAGAAACACCAGGCTACTATACCCAGCAAAAGTATCAATCTCAATCAACAGACAGAGGAAAACATCTCAGGATAAAAATGGTTTTTAATTTTTAAAAAGGCAATTTATGACCACCAATTCAGCCAGCTATGAAAAAGGCACTCAATAGAAAGCTGGAGTGTGGAAGAAAGTTTTATTATAGAAAAGATGGCAAACATAGCAAGCCATCTCAGAAGAGCTCGTCAGAGGAAGGTGGGGGCATGACAGGGATTAATAGAGACTTCTCATTAATAGTTCTCAATATTAATGGTCTCAATCCCCCCAATAAAAAGACATAGATTAACAGATTATATTAGAAAACAGTATCTATCTTTCTGCTCTATCCAAAGATGACACCTCACCACTAAGGATAAATAATCACTTTATGATAAAAAGATGGAAAAGAGTATTCCAAGCAAATGGAACAAAGAAGCAAGCATGTGTAGCCATTTTCATATCTGCAAAACAGACTTAAAAAAAAAACTAGTCAGAAGAGATAGGAAGGACACTGCACACTTATTAAAGAAAAAAATTTCAGTTCTAGACATTCACTAATCTCCAAAGCACCCAAAGTGATTAAGAAACAAAACAAAAACCCACTACTACAGCTAAAAATTACATACATCAGATGACCTTCATACAGTGATAGTGGGTGGCTTCAATACCCCACTGTAGGCAACAGACAGGTTATCCAGAGTGTTAGTTCCAATAAGAATTGCCCCCATAGATCCATATATTTGAAAGCTTAGTCATCAGGAAGTAGCACTATTTGAAATGATTTGAGGATTGGGGGCATGGCCTTGTTTGAGGGGGTGTGTCATTGGGTGTCAGCTTTGAGGTTTCAAAATCCCATACTAAACTCAGAGTTGCTCTCTCTGCCTACAGATAAGAATGTAGCTCTTAGTTTTTGCTCCAGTCTGCAGGTATGCTGCCATGCCCCCTACCAAGATGATAAAGGACTAAGCTTGTGAAATGGTAGCAAGTCCCCAATTAAGTGCTTTCTCTGGTAATAATTGTCATGGTCATGATGTCTCTTCATTGCAATAGAACAGTGACTAAGACATCCAGACAAAATCTAACAGAGAAATGCTGGAATTAAATAATATCATAAATAAAATAGACCTAACAGACACTTACAGAACATTCTACTAAAGGATATGCTTTACATACTTATAGAATATGTATAGAATATACTTATACAAACACTAAAGATTATACTTTCATGAAGACAACATCCACCTGCTTGATGCCAGAGGCCTGCCTGCCTCCACACTATGTGGTGGTGCCGATAAGCAGAGGACATTCAGAGGCTAGCCCACCTGTAGACACACAGAGATCCGCCAGCAGCCACACCAAAGGTGTGAGTGCATGGAGGACACCCACAGACCTGCCTGCCACCACAAACACAGCACAGGCAGAGAACAGCAACCAGAGACCCACTAACCACCATGCCTGTGCAGACACACAGTAGCTCGCCCAAAGGCATGCCATATGGTACAGGCAGGTAGAGAACATCCAGAAGCCCACCAAACTTGTGGTCTCCCCACAACAGCAGAAGCTACTAAAATATGCAAATATGTGGTGGACAATAAAAGAGAAAGAGAGGCAGAACAGTGTGAGTATTATGAAAAGAGGTGGAACTAGAGACACAAGGGTGGGGAGAAATAAACTTGTTGTGAGCAGCCAGGCCCATCACCTGAGGCTATGATGAAGTCCCCGCCCATGCTGCTGCTGAGAACTATGTCTGGGTCCAAGACCATGAAGCAGCAGGGGTCTGTGTTGATGTTCACCATGTGGACATCTCTGGTCTGGGCTGCCTCCTGGGACCAGGTAGGTGTCCAAGGGCTGTGCAGAACTGCCCCTGCCCCTCACCAATCTTGGCATTCTGGAGAGGTGGCCCCACCTTTCACAGCTACAGCACTTGGGAGAATGGTCTCTGCATGTCACCTGAGCAGCACACTAGAGCTGACCCTGGTGGTAGGGGTACAGATGAGCCTGTATGAGCACAAGAGAGCTGGCCCCACCTGACATTTGAGACAGTATGGGTCCCTTACTCCCATCAGCTGCAGCACTCAGGAGTGGGCCCCAAACCTCAAATGGGCAGCACAGTAGAGCTGGCTCTGGTGGTGCACCAGACTCCAAGGTAAGCTGACCCTGAGGGTATGAGAGCAGAAGAGTTGACCTTGCTAGCTGCAGCGTTGGGTGAGCTAGCTGGGACAGAGCTGGAGAGCTCACCCTGCTGGTGCCAGTACAGGAAAGCTGGCAGGCTCACCAACTCAGCCATCACCCAGGCTTAGATGCAGGGTTTTGAATTAGCCCACCCCAAAAATCTACCTCATCTGCAAACTGCTGGAGCAGGTGAAAAAGCCAGTCCTACAGATCCAAAGCTGCAGTGTCTCCATGACACAGGGCAACAACGAGATAACTGAGAGGAGTCTTGGACAAGATCCAGTATTGATGGTGTAGTAGAAGCCAGAGGCCTCGGACCAGGCCAATGGCTCATTGCAATGGACATTTGCAAATAAAGATGTGTGGACAAAATGATAGACTGTGGGACACACTGTGACAGACAACAGCTTCCATGACAAGATGTTTTCTATGCTTTCTTGTTGTTTGTTTGTTTGTTACTTTCTTTTGAGAAGGAGATTGCAGGGCAGAGAGTGGATAGAAAAGGGACAGGGAGGTGAATGGGATTGGGGTTCATGATGTGAAACTCACAAAGAATCAATAAGATAAAAAAAAATATGTACTTCCTCCTCAGTATTCCATGGAAATTCCTCTAAAACTGACTACATATTACTACACAAATCAGGTTTCAGCAAATATTTTTTAAAACTTGAAATAAAACTCTGCAGCCTAACTGACCACCATGAATTAAAGCTGAACGTTAACAATAGAAATTTCAGAGAATACACAAACTGATGGAGGCTTAATGAAAACTGGGACAAGACAGAAATCAAGAAGGAAATTAAAAACTTTTTAGAATGGGTGGAATTGAAAACGCAACATATTACAACTCTTTGTGACATGATAAATTCAGTCCTAAAAGAAAATGCCACATAGCACTAAATGCCTACATAAAAAGAATAGTCTGGAGAAACTTCACACTAATAACTTAATGAAACACTTGAAAGCTGTAGAAAATCAAGAAGAAATACTGCCTCGTGAGAGCAGAGGAGAAGAAATGATCAATCTCAGTGCTGAAGTCAATGAAATACAAACAAACAAACAATACAAAGAATCAATGAAATGAAGAGCTGGGTTTTTTTTTTTTTAATAAAAAATTAACAAAATTGATAACCTTTAGACTAAGTAAGCAAAAGACTCACAGAATGAGAATCCAAATTAGTGAAACTAAAAACAAAAAGAGGAAATTACAACAGATACAGAGGAGGTTCAGAAAAATTATAAGGATGTATTTACAAAAATTTATCTACCAAAATGGAAAGCCTAAAAGAAATAGATGCAATTTCTTGATATAGACAACCTACCAAAGTGAAATAAAGTTGAAATAAACTATTTAAACAGACCCAGAAGCCCTAGTGAAAGAGAAACAGTAATTAAAAATATCCCAACCATTAAAAGCTCAGGACCAGATGGAGGCAGACCAGTTCTTTAAAATACTAACACCAATCCTTACTCCTCAAATAACCGTTTATGCAAAATAGAAAATGAAGGAGAATTTTCTAATTCTTTTTACAAAATCATGATTACCCTGATACCAAAACAACACAATGAGCAAGAGCAAACAATAAAAGAAAATTACAGACCAATATAATATCTTATATGAACACAGATGCAACAATTCTCATTAAAATTCTTACAAACCAAATTGAAGAACACATAAAAAATTATCCACCATGAACAAGTTGACTTTATCCCAGAGTTTCAGGGATGGTTCAACTTGCATAAATTGATAAATGTAATCTACTACATTAAATTGACTAGAAGACAAAAAATGTCACATTATCGTTTTATTAGGAAAGGCATTTGACAAAATCCAATATCCATTCATGGCAAAATTTCTGGAGAGACTATGGATACAAAGGACATATGTCAATATGATAAAGGTGGTTTACAGGAAGCCTACACTCAACATCATCCTACACACAAAGAAACTCAAAGTATTTTCAATAAAACCAGGACTAAGATAAGGATGTCCACTCTCTCCATACCTATTACATATGGGGATTGAAGTCTTGGCTAGAGCAATAAGACAACTGAAGGAGATCAAGGGGATACAAATAGAGAAGGAAGAAATCAAAATATCTTTCTTTGCAGATGATATTACTTTATACATAAAAGACCCTTAAAACTCCATCAGGAAACTTCTACAACAGATAAACACTTCCAGCAAAGTAGCAGTTTTGTATAAAACTAACTCACAAAGTCAATAGTCTCCCCATACACAAAGGACAAAGGGACAGGGAAACTTTTTATAATAACCTCAAAAAGAAAAAAGAAAAACAACAACAACAAAATCCACCCTCTGTGGGGTAGTGGACTGTGCCAGGAAACTTGGTGAGGTTGAGTGGGCCCCGGCACCCAGGCACCCATCTGAGGGTGGTAGGCATCGCCCTGCTCCCTACCAAAATTCCTGGCCCAGAACATGTGACTATACTCCTCCCAAAGGGACTTGACCAATGGTCATGTAGCCCAAAACAGAATTCTCCATGCTAATGAGGTATCTAGAGGCACTGAGGGTTTAGTCAATAAGCTTCCCTTCCCAGACATTCCTCCCTGCAAAAGGTATCTAATCTCTGGTCCACTGTGTGGAGGTGTATGCACCCATTTTCCACAATGACCAGTCAATAAACAGTATGGATAAGCATGGACTGTCTCTCTTATAAAGAACTGCCAAGGGGAGCATGAATCTGCACTGCCTAAGGATCCAGCAGAAGACCCCTCCCCTTTCCCCCACCCCACCCCACACCCCGGCCTCATTGCTGCTTAGCTAAGCTGCAATTGCCCATTCCTCAGGCCTAGGGCTCATTCTCAGCCTACAAGATGCATTCTCCCACCCCAGGAACAGTGCAGTGCATTGGCAGTTCCCACAAACCCAGCACCCAATGACTGTGTTGGGTAAAGGCAGTCTAGCATTCAGCATTTTGTTTGCCTGGCAGAGTTCCCACACCCCAGTGTCGAGAAAGACTTGTATAAGAAAGTCTTTCAGACAATGAAGAAAGAAATTGAATATTCTAAAAGATGGAAAGACTTCCCATGCTTATGGATCAGTGGGATTATCGTGAAATGGCACCATCCTACCAAAAACAATCTACAGATTCAACATAATCCACACCAAATTTCAACTCAGTTCTTTACAGAGATTGGAAAAGTAATTAATCTTCAATTCTATATTGAAATAACAAAAAAAATATAGCCAAACCAAAATCTAAAACCAAAAACAAATGAAGTAAAACAATCCTGAATAATAAAAGAACTGATGGAAATATCACTATCCCACATTTCAAGTTGAATTACAAAGCCAGTATAATAGAAATGGCATGGTGTTGGTATAAAAAAAGACATGTTGACTGATGGACTCAAACTGAAACCGCAGACGTAATTCCACACACCTATGGACACTTGATTTTTGAGAGAGAAGCCAAAATCCACACTGGAAAAAAATACATCATCTTCAACAAATGGCACTGGTCAAGCTAAATGGCTGCATATAGAATGAAAATAGATCTGCATCTATCACCCTGCCTAAAACTCAACTCCAGATGGATCAAGACCACAATGCCGGGTACCCTGCATCTGACAATGAGAGGTATGGGCTTTCTGAACAGGTCACTAAGCACAGGCACTAAGATTAACATGGGGCATCATGCAGCTGAAGATATTCTAGGTAGCAAAGGATACTGCCACTTGGACAAAGCAACAGACTTCAGAATGGAAGAAGATCCTTACTAATTATCCATCTGAAAAAGAGTTAGTATCTAGAATATACAAAGAATTTAAAAAGAAACCTGAACAAGAAAGCAAATAATCCACTTTAAAAATGGGATACAGAACTAAGCAGAGAATGAAATATAAGCACCCAAGAAACAAAACAAAGTTCAACACCCTTAGTCGTCAGATAATGCAAATTAAAACGACTTTGAAATTTCAGTTTATATCAGTCAGACCTGCCGAGATCAATACAATGAATAACAGCACATGCAAGTGAGGATGCAGAGAAAGGGAAATGGCTATTCGTCACTAGTGAGAGTGCTAACTGGTACAGACACTGTGGAAATCAGTATGAGGATCCCTCAAAAAGCTGAAAATTGATCTACCACAGAATTCAACCACACCACGCTTGGGCATGCACCCAAAGGACTCTACATCTTACTACACAGACCCTGGCTCGTCCACACTCATTGTTGCTGTATTCAAAATAGCCAGACATTGGAAACAGCCTAGAGGTCCATCTGCTGAGGAATAGATGATGATCATGTGTTATATGTACTTAATGAAACATTAGTCATCTGTTAAGGAGATGAAATTTACAGGTAAATATATAGAAACTTTTTCTAAAGTCATCCTGAGTGAGCTAACCCAGACTCAACAGAACAAATAGTTCATGTTTTCTCTTATGGGTAGATATTAGCTTTTAGATCTGTATGTTTCAATCCAAATAATTATAAAGGTTAGGTAGACAGTAAGAAGCTTAAGATGGGAGATGGGGAGGGATCTTCAAAGGAAGAGGAAATGGAGTATATTGTTATAAAAAGATAGAAGGATGATTAAGTGGCAGAAAGATGGAAGGGAAGATATATATGAAAGGAATTTAAGTGGGTTGCCATATGAGTGACATAATACCCTACCTAGACATTCTGTGTCACAAAGTAAAACCCCCAGTGCCAAAAATAAGTCCCATCTTGTTGAGTGATTGACCAAAAGGGTCCCGTAGAGCCCACTCCACACATCATAGGATACTGCAAAGGCTATTCATTGGTTACTCTTTATAACCTGGTGGTAAAGCCCTGTTGCTTAAGACATCATTTACTTCTATTGTCAGACACAAAGAAGTCAATCTGGTGTCCAGCTGAGAGCTTTACTCCTACTGACTAGCATCCATGGTTCTGGAAGTTACTCTGCAACACCACCAAAGAAAAACAATAATCATCATATCACCCAGATACAACCCCTGCAACCTGCAGTGACTTGCCTGCAAGATATACCGTTGCATTAGTGGCACAGATGTTACAAAAAAATAAATGATCACTTCTTGATCAGATTTAAGGGTTGAAGCCATATCTGACAGTGTTAAAGTGGCCAAGAACCAGAGACTTGACAGATCATGGGCCCAGGGGCAAACTTGCCGCTATTCTGCTAAAGGAATATAGCAATAGAATTATGCCTTATGATGACATACTCTTATATCCATAGATCAGTGCCTCGCTCAGCTCACATCA
This sequence comes from Mastomys natalensis, assembly GCA_021653895.1. Lineage (NCBI taxonomy): Eukaryota > Metazoa > Chordata > Mammalia > Rodentia > Muridae > Mastomys > Mastomys natalensis. Next base: position 1,138,414 of record JAJTUV010001115.1, read on the forward strand.
GAGAAGCATCATCTTGCAGTAGGTGGTAACTAACAAAGAGATAGACACCTGGATGATGAGCAGAGAGTAGGGGGATCTGAAGCACTCAGTGCTCATGGGATGTTTTCATCAAATACTCTCAAGGCTCAGAGGTCTGTGTGGAAGAAGTGGAAATATTTTAAGAGCCAGAGGTGGTGGATGACTCCAAGGAAACTATGCCTTCCAGACATAACAACACTAATATACAGATGAACTCACAGAGATTGTGTAAACCACAGAAAACCTACACAAGTTCAAACCATAAAAAGTCCCAGCATCGAGAGGAGGAAGTGGTCACAGTCCCACCCTAAACACCAAGAAACGATCTGCAACTGATGCCTGCTGGGAAGGGAAAGTCAGTTTCTGCAGTGGAGTGGCAGTGGGTGTATCAACCACAGCTTGGGGGGACACATGCCAGGAGCAGTTGACTGACACAAAACAATTTGTTTGGTTTGGTTTTATTTCAGGTTTGTTTTGTTTGTTTGTTTGTTTGTTTGTTTTTGTTTGTTTGGTTTGGTATAGTTCTTGGTTTTGTCTTATTGATTTTTTTTTCTTTCTTAGCTTGTTGGCTTTAATTTTGGGAGTTTTGGAGGGTTGTCAGTTTTCTTGGTTTTTGTTTGTTTGTTTTTCAGAAACAGAGAGAAAAACATGAATTAGTTGGTGGAGGAGAGATGGGATGGGACCTGATATATTGAGAATGGGTTATAAGGTAACTCCACTTAAATTCTTTTTACATATGTATGAGTTTGTTTTTTTTTTTTTTTTAGGAAGTTTCTACATATGGCTTTTCAAAAGGCTTTTAGTGTCACTTGTCCCTCCATGACTCTGCCCTCCTACCTCCCTGCCAACCTTGATGTGATGGCATGTCCCCAGTTTTATAGTACCTTGTTATGTTGTTAATGATGTGATGGTTGATGTCCCTGGGAGACATACTCTTTTCGGAGGGGAGAGGGTGGATATAGGGTTAGAGGAGGTGGGGGAAAGACTCGGGAAGGGGATGAAGGAAAACTGAAATTGAGATGTAATATATGGTAGAATTTTTAAAAGTGGATACAGACATGCATATCTTGTCAAGGCTGGACAAGGCAACCCAGTAGGAGGGAAAGAGTCCCACAATAGACAAAAAAGTCAGAGACAGCCCCCACTCCCACTGTTGGGATTCCCACAAGAACAGCAAGCTACTCAGCCATAACATATATGCAGAAGACTAGGTCAGACCCTACAGGTTCCCTGATCGCTGTGAGTGACCTTAGCACTGGGAAGCTGGGAAAGACAAGCTGGAAAAGACAAGACAGACAGATTCTTGCCACTCACTGTCCAGCCAGCCTAGCCAAATAGATGAACCATAGATTCAATGAGAGGCCCTGTCTCAAAAAGTAAAGTGAAGAGTAGTTGAAGAAGACATGCAACATCAATTTCTAACCTATGCACACATATTCTCATGCAACTGCACAAGCACATGAACATGCACACACACACACACACACACACACACACACACACTATAACAGGCCAGGGAGATAACTCAGCAGATAAAAATGTTTTCTAAGCAACCGAATGACCTGAGTTCAATCTCAGAATCCACATAAGACTGAAATCAATGGGGAACATCTGTAATCTCAGCATTCTCATGAGGGTAGGGGGTATGCCATGAGAGTGGAGGTCAGAGGATAGCTTTCAGGGGTTAGATCTCTCCTTCTACCTTGTTTCTGAGGCAGGGTCCCTTTTGTTTCTATGCTGCATACTTCACACTAACTGGTTTGTGGACTTCCATCAATTATCTTGACTCCACCTCCTATCTCACCATGGGGATGCTGGGATTACAGATGTGCTGTAATCTTAACATTTTGCAGCAAGATCAGAGACAGAGACGGAAAAATAATCTGAAAGCTCCTGAGTCAGCTGTTCTGCAGTACATAGTACAGAATACCCTGTGTTTGTGTGTGTATGTAAAATATAATTTTTAAAAGAAGTTACTATATTTGTGAATATGCACCAAGCAGTGAGGGTTCTATTATAAAAAAAAAAAAAAACGACACTAGAGAACATAAAAGGTCAGATAGAACCTGATATAATAGGAATGATATCTCAGTACCTGACTCTTATCCCTACATGGTCATCTAAACTAAAAATCAATAAAGAAACCTCAGTTAAACTATACAATAGATCAAACTGATATAACAGGTGTATATTCTATACAATACACACAAAATATGCTTTCTTCATAGCAGCCCATGGCACCTTCTCAAAAACTGACCACACTCCAGACCACTAAGAGAGTCTAAACAGTTGCAAAAGAATAAAAATAAATCTTGTATCTGATCACATTGAAGTGAATAAAACTAGAAATCAACAAAAACTGCACAAATAATGGAGTCTGAGCAATACACATTGAATGACCCATAGGTCTGAACTGCAAATGAGAACATAACTTATCAGAACCTTTGAAATACAACTAAGGCAGCTCTAAGAATAAGTTGTAAATTATTTAATCTCAGTCGGGGGTTAACAGCCATAAATGCTTACATTAAAAAAGCAGAGGCATCTCAAATAACCTAATGATGCACATTACAGCCTTGGAAAAAACAGAGTGAGCCAAAACCCAACATCAATATATAGAATCAACATATATAGAATCAATCAAGTGCTAGGTGGTTCTTTGAAAAAATAAACAATATCAACAAACTCTTAGCCAAACTATCCAAAACAAAGACCCAAATTAATAAAAATCAGAAATAAACAAGGCTGTCATGACAGATCCCTAGGAAACTCAAAAGCTGATTAGCAAATACTTTCAAAGCTTATATATTTTTAAGCCTGGGAAATACAGAAGTAATGAATAGATTCCTAGACAAATCTGACCTGAAATCTTGTCAAGAAGATATGAAAACACTAAAAGATCCACAACAAACAATGGGGTTGAGGCAATCCTAAAGTCTCCACAGAAAGAAAAGCCCACCAGGAAGTTGGTTTCCTTGGTACAGAGCTTGCGAGAGCTCAGCTCTCCAGCACCCATGTAAAAAGTCAGGCACAGCGCTGTGCACCTGAAATTCTGGTATGTGGTGTGGGCTGGGGTTGGGGTACTGTCTCCAAAACAAACAAACAAACAAACAAACAAGATGGAGAGTGGGGGAGAGACAAAGACACTTGACCTTGATCTTTAGCATCCACATTAAACAAATATTAAAAAAAAAAAAAAAAAGGATAGAAATAAAAGTTTGGGACTAGACATATTTATTAACAAATAAATTCTACGTAACACTTAAGGGAGAACTCACATCAATACTTCTTAAACTGCTCTACAAAAAATGGTAAAAATAAAATACTGCCAGATTAATTCTGCAAACCAGTATTACCCTAGTACTAAAACTTGATAAAGGCACAACTGAACAAAAACAAAACTATAGATTAATTCCGCTGATAAATAAGGGCACAGAAATTCTCAATAAAATACTTACGAATTGAATTCATGATGACGATTATACTCCAGAATCATCTTGGTTTTACTTCAAGGACTCAAAGTTGATTTCAACATATAGCATATGCATAACATATTGTGTGTAATATAGCACATAAATAAACTTAAGGACAGAAATTACATGATTAAAAGGGTTGTGAAATCTCCTCTCCAAACGCTGTTTGTTCAGCATTTATATTCTTGGCTTGTTTAACGTGACCTTCCTATGTGATGACTTTTGTGCTTGTGTTGGAAAACATGTTTTTAAACAACTCAATTTTGTGTCTGACATCACTGAACAAAGATATATGTGCTATTCCCCTGGAATCTGCCTCTGCGTGTCTTCATTCTTCATGGAAAAGTGGCTGCATATCATCTTGCAGATGGTGCTTGACAAGTGAACCCTTTATGTAATGAAAGGAAACCAGGGGCTGTGAACACCTCCTTCGGCTCTCCGGAGCTCTGGCACCTCTGCAGCCTTTGAGATGCTAACACACCGTCTGCCTGCCTACCGTAGATTTATAGCTATTATAATGTCACCTCTCTAGCCTTCCCAGTTTTAATCTACAGATTGATCGACAATCACAGCCATGCAGACTGGGCTGAAACAGTAGGCACAGAATCTAAACAATGGCTGCCCTGGCAACTTCACCCAGCAATGTAACCAGGGGCAAACAATTCAATACCCCTGCATCCCTTTTCTTCTGTGGATGTGGTGGTGAGGCCTAGAGTTGCCGGAGAAGCTTAAAGGGCAGAATAGATGGAAAGGCAGCTCAATACACGCTGCCACTGTGAGATGACATCAGCATGGTGAGTTTCTTTCTTGGTGTCATTTGCTACAGTCATGGGTAGATTTTAACACCTCCTCACCAGATACCACACAAAATAAAGACAATACACCACTGCCCTAAGACTGTGTCACATTTGGAAGCTGAAGATAAGGGAGGTAAGGTCTTAGAATATCTCACAATCATCTTGGCCCCTGAGTGTCACATTTCTTTTGAAATGTGTAAACCCTTTCTCCCGATGGTCCTGGCGTTTCCTGGCCAGCATCAAGAACCACTGATGGATCAAGAAAGAGAGGTATTTACTATGCTAACCCTCAACTTCTGCTTTGGCTGAACTAGCTATGTGTCATTTAATTGGTTTCTTCATTTGTAGGGTTTTGGGGGAGGTTGTTGGTTAGGGTTCTCTGTCTGTTTGTGCAGAGTCTTATTGTGTAGCCTAGGCTGACCTCAAATTCACAGTCCACCTGCCTCAGCCTCTCAGACATAAGACTACACATATGCACCACATGCCTAGCTCATCCAATCTATTTCTATATGACACACCTAAGAGTCCATGTTTCTAGATTGAGGGGGGCATACAACAACAACAAAAGGTAAGTGTTCTAATTCCTGTTTTACATCTGAGAACTGAGACCTAGAACAGGCAAAGGCCGTACATTAGTGCTATTTAGGCCAGTAGCTACAATGTATTCCATGCTAGTATCTTCTCCTCCAACTCCTTCTCTACAATGCCTCAAGGCTTTGTCTCCACCTTATGACTAGAAATGAAACCAGTCACTGACCCACAGGAACGAGAAGCCACATCAAAGACTTCTAAGTCAAAGAAGCAATGACCGACCGACCGTGAATGAAGGCAGATTTAGCTCACCTTCACCCACCAGGCCAAGCATCCTTGCCTGGGGCTGGTCCCTTTGCACTTTCTAATTAGCATAAGGCTTCTGTATCAGCTAGCCACAGCCATGTCTCCAGCATGACCAATGCAGAGTGCTAAAGTCCTGCTTCTTTCTTCTGATGCGTTCAGAGAGTTCCCAATTCAGCCTGCCAGCATGCTAACTCCCAGAAATAGGACACAGTGAGTTTGAGATGAAGCCAATCTGTTTTATGGTTTTGAGTTTTTTGTTATTTGTTTGTTTGTTTGAATAAGTGTTGTCTTCCAAGTTAAGTAGGACTGGAAACTGTAATAGCTAGTGCAGGCCACTAGGGTGTCATTTAGGAAATGACTTCCTCTGTAAAATGGTGTAAATTACCGTTGTAATTTAGTGAGAGAAGCCTACTCTTGGGCAAATTAGTGCTTCAAGGCAGTGGGCTCACTTAATGCATGCAGCTGAATAGCATCCTCGTGACCTGTGATCCTCAATGCTCTTCTAAGCGGTCCACACAAAGGAGGCATTCCTATTGGAGAAAACATCCAGGTTAATTACAATCTGTGGAGAAGAGAAAGACCAAGCATCTTTCGGAGGCCACAGAGTGCCCCCTCTCTTCTCTAAGTAAGACTGATCTCAAACCACTACAGACATACTGTCTAACTGTTTCCAGGGCAGAAGATGCAAAGCACTGAGCAGCCCTGACACTTTCAGAAAAACAACCTTGAAAGCGGGAAGGAAGGGAATTTTGCATGGTTGATATAATAGTAGATTTTAAAGGACTCCAAATGGCCGTTCATGCCAATAATAAGAATGCTTTAGAAGTGTCCTGGCACAATTTCCTGTTGGTATGCAAATAATGCCCAGGAGACCTGGATGAGATCATCCTCAGCTCAGCAAACTGCTGTGCAAGGAGGTAACTAGTAATACTTCCAACATTCATCTTATACATTAATTACAGTCCAGTCTCCCAGTAAGTACAATTTTGCCTTCCTATCTTTCTGAAAACATTTATCTTTCTCTCTAAAGTCTTTCAAAAAAAAAAAAAAAAAACCACCCTAACACACCAAAACACTGGAGATTATCTTTCTTTGCTAAATAAGGCTGTGGCAAATCAGTCCTTTCTAAATAACGAAATGTTCTCGAGATGGATGCCTACGTAGTTTCTCAATCCTCTTTTAACAAAATCATTCAATTTAGGAAACACTTGATGAGAGGAAACTTTGTCATTTTCACAACACAGAAAGGGAATTATCAAAGTACATCCCCCCCTCCCTTCCTTCTTCCCTCCCCCTCTCTCTCTCTCTCTCTCACATACACACACATACACATTTCACTACCCCATAAAGGAGGACAATTTACCTGATCTATGATCAGATAGATTTTTCTATAGGACATCCATGTACCATCTAATCTGCTATGGGCTGGGTCATATGCCTGAATTTTTAAACCCCCTCGTCTTGTGGGTGTACCCTTATCTAGAAATAAGATCTTTGCAGAAGCAATCAAGTTGAGTATGCTGGTAAGCTTTTATCAACTTGACACAAGCTAGAGTCACATGGGGAGAGAGACTCTCAGGTAAGGAGTTTCCTTTATCAGACTGGCCTATAGGCAAGCCCTGTTAGTCATGATCTCCTAACTCCCTGGCAGCTTCATCCCCATGTCCTTCTCCACCTCATTCTAGCTGCCCCCTCCCATAGAATCTTCTGTTCATCAGAAGCAATTCAAATTCCAAAATGCAGAATCCACGAAAGCCATCCCTGTCTCAATCTGCAGTCTGCCCACCACACAGCTTCTACCCTTCACCGTCATTTCCACTCTGGATGGGAACGTTCATACTTCCTCTTTCCCACCTCGGTTCCACCAGAGCATGTTCATCACCTTTGCCCAGGTCAGTCTAATCATGGTGTTGACAAATAAAGGACAGCTGCAAAACCACCATCAAGTGGTTACTGTGAAGAGTGGGTAAGAGTAATTCAGTTATGATCCAGGTATAGCATCTTTTCCATGGGTTACATGAGTCTGTGTGCACATGATCAGATTGCATAGGAACACACACACGTACACACACACACATGCACACAAAATGTGTATATAATTACTGAAGTTCGAGCAAGGTTTGTGGATCATATCACTGTTGTTTTTAGGCTTGAGATTATACAATAGTTACAAGATGCCACACACTGGAGAAACTGGGTGAAGAGTGCAAGGGGCTTTCTCTCTCTCTCTCTCTCTCTCTCTCTCTCTCTCTCTCTCTCTCTCTCTCTCTCTCTTTCTCTCTCCATTTTCTAGTGATTCTATAATCATTTCCAAAAAGCTAAGTTATTCAAGTATTCAAGTTTCGTTCCCTGACTGTGACCAGTGTTGACTCTGCAGCCCAGAGCCTACTGTGTCTCTCATCTTCATGTTGATGAGAGGGAACAATGAGACCAGTCATGGCTCCCATCTCTCTTGGAGTAAAACAGATCCTGAGACCCCAGGCTCCCCAATAGGCTCTGCTAACCTATGTTGCCACCACTCACTCTTCACCTGTCACACTGGAGTGCAGCAGTCTTCCTTCCAGGACAGTTTCCAACTTGCTCACCCCTGAGAAGCCTCTGATGGATTCTGACATGGTAGGCTCCCTGATCATGTCCTCCTGGCTTCTTGAATTTTTTTCTCCTGAGGAACAAAAAAAACCCCTCATCTTCCTTATTACATGCAGACTTAAAAGTTGTCTTTAATCATGTTTAAATCCTAAGCATCTTGTGTTGGGACTAGAACCTAGGAAGCATGCAGTATGATGTTTTTTTCTTTTCTTTCTTTCCTTCTTTCTTTCTTTTTTTTTTTTTTTATGAATGGCTGAATGATTGGAAGGGCTTTAAGAAGGGCAACAGTTGGGCTTGCTGTTTTAAAAATAGATTTGTTTTAGAACTCATTACAGAATAAATACAAGAATAGAGCAGTGCTCCTGTTTCCTCATTATGAACATCTTACTTCAATGGGATAGACTCGTCGCAATTACTGAACTGCTATTGACATATTGTGATGAATGGAGTTCATACTTTATTCATTCAAGTTTCCTCCCAAGGGTTAGCCCATAGATACATTGTATCTACTTGTCATGTCTCCTTTGACTTTTTACAGGTGTGACAATTTATCAGGCATTCTGTATTTTTTAAGGCCTTTATATTTTAAAAATTTAGAACTAGTTGTTTTCTATACTTTCCATTGGAAATCTGTGCTTTTTTTCTAACAATTAGACTAAAGTAATGCCTTTTGAGGAGGAAAAGTTTTATACTTACATTGCTAAGAGATTCTTATCACCAAGATTAGATTTAGTATTTTCGAACAAAACTATTTATGTGTGTGTTGATTTTGGAGATTCCATATCCCTCCATCTATTCATCCATTCTGACTTGACCTAAAATCTTGACCCAATCTGGTAGTACATCCTGAACTGATCTACACCTGGAAAAGTTCATCTTTTTGTAACGTGCTAATAACAAATGTGTTATTTTACTTAAGTGTCTAGTTAGCCATAGTCATTAAATCATATATCACTGAAGTTAACCGGCAGCATGCTCTCCCTCCAAGACAGGCAGAAAGCATAGGTAGGGATAACTGAAGGCAGTATTGATCACCCACTTGATTAGACTAATAAGGAAAGATGGTTTCAACTCATTCTCAGTAATGAAGCCCTGGAGAGGCATGCGGTGAAGTCCTGCTTTCCACATACCCATAACCACGCTGGGCCACAGCCATTGCAGGCTGATAGCTGACGTTCTCTTTTGCTCTCATGGTTGATGAGCAAACAGGGGTTCATGGAGTAGAGAACAAACCATCATATGAGGCATTAAATGGCTGGATCCTAACCTCTGTCCTTCCTGGGTAAGCTACTTCAGCTTGCCAAGCCTGTACCTTCATACCTGTTGCAACCTCGGCTTTATCAAGACCAGATAAAGGCTGTGTATAAAACAGCACCAGCATCCGGCAGAGCAGTTACACTGAAAGCCTGAGCCAGCACAGGACTGTGCTGTGTTTTCTGTGCCCAGTGACCCTTTTTTTTTTTTTTTTCAAAAGTTTCAGTCAACCTGAAGTTAGGAAGTTTTATAGAAAGCCAAGGACTCTAGTTATAAAAATAAAAGAATTAATGAGTCGTCTACTCCTGGGTCTGCGTGTCCAAGAGCCACATAGCTACCCAGCTGATTTAAGACTCGTAGCTCTCCAGGATACCATAAGTCTGAACCTTGCCAGTTGTCTGTTTTGTTACATACTCGTAACTGAGCTATGTTAAAGGGAACTTGGTTAGAGAGGACATCTTAAAGCCTGAGCAGGAGCTACATGTGACTCTGAGTAGGGCCGAGGGGACCAACCCTCTAGTGCAGTGTTCCTCAACCTGAGCTTGAACAACTCTTTCACAGGGCTTACCTATCAGATACCTTGTATATCATATATTTATATTAAAATTTATAACAGTAGCATGAAGTAAAATTTTCTGGTTTTTTGGTTTTTTTTTTTTTTTTGGAAACTCAGTTGTGTGATACGATGTTTTTCTGGAAACTGTCTTATGAGAGGATCTTTTTGCTGAAGCAGACATGTGGGAGGATGTTTTACTGAGAATAGACACATGTTTTTTTGGAAGCTACCAGAAAGGGGGCATGTGACGTTTTGCTAGAGCAGATGTTTGAGAGAACACGTGATGTTTGGAAAGGGTAAAAATATAACCCAACAGGCAGTGGATGACACTGTGTGGTATTGGTTTGCCTTGCCACTCTTTGCTGGTCATTGAAGGGCTTGGCTGGCACTAGTCTTTGCTGACAATGCTGTGTGGTATTGGTTTGCCTTGCCACTCTTTGCTGGTCATCGTTTGTTGTGACTTTGTAGACAGAAACGCATCGAAAAACTTCTGGTGGTGTTCCAGCAGCTTCTTGCTATTTCTACAGACTCGAAATTGAAAGAGCCTTGAGGTGTTTTGGGTTTTTTTGGTTTTGTTTTTTTTTTTTTTTTGGGGGGGGGGAGGGTCAAACTGCCATTGCTGATTCACAGATGATATTTGTGAGTTGATTGAGCCACTGCTGCTGATTCCTGTGAACTAAACTGCTAATATCCTAACAAGGTAGATTGAATTAGCCCCCAAAAAACTATTTCTAAACAGGTCCGCATCCTCCTTTGCCCTATTAACCTTTCCTTTCCACTACCTCTGGTGGGTGGTGGGCTAAAAGAGAGGCTAACACATTTAAGTACACTAATTAAAGTAGGTTAAAAAAAAAGCCTACAGTAGCAAAATTACCTATGAAGTAGCAATGAAAATAATTTTATGGTTGGGGGTCACCACAACATGAGGAACTGTATTAAAGGGTCACAGCCTTAGGAAGGTTGAGAGCCACTGCTTCAGAGTAAGAGAAGACACCTGTGCACAATTCTGTTGGCTAAACACCTGGGTCACCCTCAGTCCTCTATGGCCTTGTGATCTGAACATGCTCAGGTAGAAAACTGCTTTTTAGTCCTGCATCTGATATCAAGAAATTTGTCAATGAAGTTTCTTAAGGGTGGAAATGTCAAAGTCAAACAGTGTCTCCTCCGACACTGAAGAGCTGCTGTGAGCTCTGTTGCTTTGTTCTGTCACTTAGCTGCCCTCTTCCATTGTCACCCTTCTTTCACTGTTCTGTTCAAATTGGAAATCCCAAATCTTGTATCATCATCGCCATCATCATCGCCATCATCATCATCACCACCATCATCATCATCATCACCACCACCTTTGTCTTCTCTCAGTCTATACAGTAGATTTCTCCCTGCTATGAGTTCACAAGGAAATTCATATTTATAACAATTATTTTGTGTCAGAAACAGTGGCACAAACTTTTAATACCAGTACTTGGGAAGCTGGGGAAAGAAAGTTCAAAGCATACCTGGGCCACATTGCCAGTCTCTAGTTTTTAAAGTTATTTAATTAATTAGCCATTAATCCTAGGTTTCTTTGATGCCTGTTATATAATGTCTTATTGTAAAGTCTATAATTTAACTCTTCACATGAAGGTGAGCACTTGATTCAGCTAGAAGAGAAGTAAGAACAAGTTCACATGTAGACAAAGAGTTAAATTATAGACTGTAATAGTAGCGCAGAACTATAATAATGGCCATGAAATCTGAAACCACACAAAGAAATATTATTAATCAATAGGAAAAGCAAGACTTTTCAATGACATTGAAAAATGCTTGTCAGAACATTAAACATCTATCTTACCAGCAGTTTAGGAAATGTATAGAGAAATTGGGTTAGGAGTGTGGCCCAATGACAGAGTGCTTGCCCAGCATGCCTGAGGCTCTGGGCTGGATCTAAGCACCATAAAAATGAACAAATCAGTAAGACAAATAGAATACGAATATTTGTTTCAACACATTATAAATTTAAACAATGGAATTTGAAACCTGAAGTTCTTCATTTCTTTGTTAGAAATTTGACAAGACGGACTGGACGAGCATAGCCTACCTACTCACTTAAAAGGGTGACAAGGCAGAGCAGGTGACCTTTGTGTCTAAGGGCCTCACTGAGCTGGCACACCCTCCTAAGTGGGGATCCTGCCTGCTCTCCCCTGTGGTCTGAGTGTCACTGGAGTGGATGGACAGACTCCTTTCCAGTGACTAGTCCTTTTGCTTACATTTGGAATTTGCTGACCTTCCTTTTTCTGGAGCATGCCCACCCTCGTCACATCTTCCCTCTGCTTTTATGTCAGTTGGGCATCAGCAAAGCCCTTCTGTATTCACCCCTAGGGTTCTCCAGAGGTGGAGGATTATTGAAGTGTCAGAGGAATCCTACGGGTCCAAGCGGAACAGCTATTTCTCTTAAGCTTGTCATTTCTGCAAGCTTATCACCTAACTAGCATAGGCTCCAAAGGACACTTAAAAGGCCAATACAGGTAAGAAGCAGCCTCCTCCCCAATGGGACAATGACATCAGTTGTTCAGCCCACCCAAACTATACAATTCAAATCTGCCAACCCCCAATATGACATGCATGTTCCCAAAACCAGTGGGGACATGAGAAACTCCTCCCCACGGTTTGACCTGAATCCCTCTCGGGAGTCTACCCACCGTAGCTGGCTGAGGTGGTTGAATGAGGAATACCCCTCCACTGGCTTGGGTATTTGAATCCTTGGTTCCCAGTTTGGTGGTGCTGTTCAGGAGGTGTGACCTTGATGAAGGAAGTATGTCCCCCGGAGCAGGCTTTGGCAGTAGTTAACCTTGACCCTCTATCAGTTTACGCTCTCTGCTTTGTGTCTGCGGTTGAGGGCATGATCTCTCTGCTTCTAGTTCACTGTGCTTGCCCCTTGCTGCTCAGTGTGGTGGGCTTCTGCCTCTGGAACCATGAGCCAAAATAAACTCTCTCTTCCTTAAGTTGCCTTTGTTCATGACGGTCTATCACAGCAACAGAAAAGCCACTAACAGAGTACCCTAATACCGTCAGGGAAGCCGACTGAATTTCTTCTCCTCAAGGAACCTGGGAACTTTTATAAGGAAATGGCCTAAGTTCCTGACCATTGATGGTAAGCAGCTCAAATTTCACCTATGTCTTCCTTACTTTTTAAGATACATGCTTTGATCGGCCACTCTTCCTTTTGGTTGCCCATTCTTCTAACATGTTATGTAGACCCATCATTCCTGAGAGGAACAAGGGATTAGAACTGCCCAGTGCCCGCAGTGAATGAACAGCATACTCTGTGTGCAGAGACCGCTCTGCAAAAACTTGTTGGAGGAAATGGTGTGGTCGGCCACTGACTGTGATCTCAGTCCGTGCACTTGTGGACCCTGCACTTCCAGAGTTTGTACTCTGCAGTTTGTATTCTCACCTAGTATGTCACGGCAACTGAAACCAGAGCCAAGGTTTTGGGAAACTGGAGTTACTTAACTAAACCATAATAACTGAATTTCATGCATATCAAAACCATGAAAAGCAAAACTGCCAGTGTTTGCGTTTTGCCTTCACAGATCCAGTATGAGCCCGAAGCCAGCAAGACCCTTGACCTGTCATGTAATCTGCACACGCCTCCCACCCTGACCTCCAAACACCTACCATAGTACCAAAAACAAAAACAACCGAACCAAACAAAAGCCCCACTCCATAAGATTACTGCTACTTCCTTCATCAGCAAAAGGACTGTGCAGATGTAACATAGCATCAGAAGCCAGGAGACCTTCCGCACACGATCTGGCACGGATTGTGTATCGCTTTCAGGCTCTCCATCTTAAAAATGACAGAGTACGCACCTAGTCTTTATGTATTACCTATGGATATGATCAGAACCCTGGCAATTATAGTCTCTTAGTCACTTCAAAATGGAGAAGTAAAGCCCCGTCTGGTGGAATTAAGCAGTGAATTCCGATAAAATCACCCCGTGCAACAGGTCTCACGTGGAAGGTTTATTAGGAGGGGTAAGAGGGCACAGAGGCTGCCTCTGGGTGGAGGAAGGGAAGAAGGGGTTGGGGGAGGAAGAACATGGCTTTTTATCCGGTATGGTGCATGCGTAGGAGGATTTGCGACGGCAGCGGCAATGGGAATGTGTCACTTCTGTGCAGCTAATGAGTGACACGCCTTTTTGTTGCCAGGTCCTTCGGGTTGGCCATGGAGCTGCCCAATTGCTAACACTATCCCCTAGTTGCTTCTGTCAGAAGTGTGAACAACACAGCCCAGGGGTTAGCCCGCCTACCCTAGAAGAATCCTGCTTATACTCAGTGAACCTGCTCTACCAAAAAAAGGGCCATCTGGCCAGTTTCCATTCTCCACTGAGGCTGGCCCACTCGCCTAAGTCTCCATGAACTTAATGCATGCAGTATGCCACGCGTCACGCTGCTCCCCCTAGTACTGATAGAAGAAAAGATCTGCTCAAATGCAGTCCCGAGCCTCGACATTCATGAGGCCCAGAGCCCAAAACCTTGTAGATCTCCAAAGTAGCACCCCCAAGTGGCACTGACGCCTGTACATTTCCCCTAAGGCTAAAATGACACCTGGAACTTTCTAGGGACTTTTACATCTGAAGCTAGTCCATAAATGTTGGAATGAAGTCTTTTATGATTTATAAAGCTAATTAAAGCCCAACTGTAGCACCCCTGAGTGATATTAATTATGAGTTCTTGCAACTGCTGAAATGAAGCTATTGAAATGATGCCGCCTTCGCATTTTCCCACAAAGCATGTGGATGCAGTAGTCATTTGATGAAAGGCTGAGCTATGTAAAAATTACGGCAGACACAAGTGACAGCTCATGCCGGTGAGGACCAGGGAGAAGCCCCCTTCATGGCTGGTGGGAACCCTAACTTGTACAGCCGTTATGGATATCAATGTGGTGGTTCCTCAGAAAGCTGGGGATTGATCTACCTCAAGACCCAGTTATGTCAGTCTTGGGCATACACCAAAGGATACTCCATCCTACACTTGCTCAACCATGGTCATTGCTGCTTTATTCATAATAGCCAGAAACCGGAAACAACCTAAATACCCTAGTATCCAATCTTTATAGATAGTTTTTTTCTCCATCTTTGTTATACTCTGTTATACTTTATTTTGTCCTGTTTGGTTGTCATCTTGTAGAAGCCTGTTCCTTTCTGATGAGAGACAGAAAAGGAGTGGATCCCGATGAGAGGTGAGGTGAGGAGGAACTTGCCGGAGTGGCAGAGGGGAAACTATGCTTAGGATATAGTGTATGAGAAAATAACCTATCTCTAAAAAAAAGGATGAAAAAGCTTAAACAACAATGAAAAAAGAAATTATCAATATACTTTAAAAGAGACTTTCTTTAACAGAGATGACCACCTTCCATTGCTTCTCATATGATCCCATTAAGTCTCCTATGATAGCATTAATGCACCTGTGATTGACATGCACCTCCATTAATTGGTTAAACTCGATGGGCCTTATTTGTGCCACATCTGTATTTGTCGAAAAAACTTAACTGTTAAAATGATGCAAATCCACTGACAAAATAGGCATATATGGTGCTCATCCCACTGTCTTTCATACGTTAGACTCTCTTACATGGGTTTTGGAAAATGGTTCATTAGCTTGCTGCAATTTCTGAATTTCCTTGTAGAGAAATTTGTAGATTTGTTCTGCAAGATCTCTATAATGTCATCTGTAATCTGTGCTGAAGGTGAAATGGCCACATTACAGGCAAAGGCGTGGCATCGAGTGTTTGAAATTAAGCTTTGGAAGATCTCCGGGGTATTGGAAAACTTAAAGAAACCCTATTAGAGGTTACAATAGAGAAACTGAACCAATGAAAGAAGTTGTCATATCCTGAGATCCATCCCCCATTGGGGTTAGAATGACCTTTGACATAAGTATACAGAGTGGAGAACTTCATATTACTTTATTTTCTCTTGTTTACTTATATTAATTTCTACTTATGGCTACTGATAAAGATTTTCTGTTTAATGTATTAGTTTAACAATTTTTGTTTCAAGCTAATTTTTTCTTTTTAAAGTGTCAGAAACTATACCTGTAAAGCCTCACCAACATGGCTGCCTAAACAGGACCAGAGCGAGGATGCCGTCAGCAGACATGCTAATGTAATGAGAGGAAAGATCACGAGTCCTCAGCTCTACATAAGAACTGAATGCACTGAAGGAATGCAGGGGATGGGAGGAAAACGTCTTCCTTAGCAAAGAACACATCAATCAATTATCCAGTACCACACAGCCAGCTCTGACAACATGTAAGTAACATGACATACACTGAGCAGATTGTATGTATGTCTTTAAAAATATACATATGTATTTGTCAACAATTAATGATAAAAGAGACAATGAATTTGAAAAAGACAAAGGAGGGTGTAAGAGACGGTTTGGAGAGAAGAAAGGGAAGGAGGAAGTGATATAATATTATAATCTTAAAATATAAGACCTGCCTACACAGATGTAGCAGATGTGCAGCTTGTCTCCATGTGGGTCCCAAACAACTGGATCGGGGGCTGTCCCAAAAGTTGTTGCCTATACTATGTGGGGTATGTTTTTCTGGCTGAGATGCCTTGTATGGCCTCAGTGGGAGTGGATGCCCCACCTGCTCAGAGGAGAAGGGAAGGGGGGATGGGGAGAAGGATTGTGGAAGGGAGTGACCAGGAGGTAGGCAGTGAGCAGGACATAACGTAGATAAGTAATAATAAGAATAATAATAATAAATTTTACAAATAAATAAATAAAAACACAATAGGAATCACACATTTATCTTGAAGGGTTTAAATAAGAGTACACACAGAGTTGGGGGTATAGGACGGTAAAGGAGACCTAGGAAAAGTTGGAGGGAATATAATCAAAACACATCATGAAAACTTTCAGTGCACTAATAAAAATTTCAATATCCTAATCTCAATAAATAAAAGGAATAATTTTTGAAATGTCATCTGAGGTGGCCCAGACCTGTAATCTCAGAATTGATGAGGCTGAGGGAAAAGAATTCAGAGTTTCATGCCCACAGTCCTAGGCAGCTCTTGTCCCTACCCAGAGGCTTCACCTCGAAGTAGGTATCCAGTCAATGGAAGGATGTGTGATGGGTGAGGAGTATGAGGGACCATGTCCCTGGCTCTAAAAGGTCATCTGTATCAATGCCTGCAGTGTCGTGGCTCAGAGAACACCGTCAGAAAGGAGTAGAGAGAATCTAAGAGCTGGAGGAAGGAAACCAGTTCTAAGAAACGCTATATTCTGTACATGATGTGCTTTCTGGCTTAAAGACCTGTGGTAAAGCGTTCAACCAAAGAAAGCCTGGGTTCAGTTCTCAGTATAAAAAATAAAACAAAACATGAGTCTGTTGCCATGTAGGAAAGCAACTAATTACATGCGTGCGCATAGCCTGCGTGGGTCCATGAGTAGCGTGTGTCAGTGTGTCGTGGGTTATCCTTGCAAATTAGCTCCACAGCCTAGTGCCCCAGGTGTTGTCACCCATGACCTTTCAGGAGTGGTCTCCGCTGAGTGCCTCGGCCCTGAAGCATGATAACCATCCCTTCCAGCTGCTCACTTGTGGCTACCCATGACTACTATTGGAGACATCTGGGCTCCTTGTCCAACAACAGCTCCAGCAGAAGTGCAGAGTACCTGGGGGATGCCATGGCCCATTCTTCAGAGTCTTCTCAAGACAGACTTGGGCCACTGGTGGTGAAAGGATGGAAACCAATGATGGAAGGGATGTCTTAGAGGGTCCATGCCAAGGCATCTCTTCCCCCTGAGGGACCAGCCACACTACGGTACAGCATAGAATAGAGTTTATTCAGGGCATGGGGAGGGGAGCCAGGAGGTGTAGTAGAGGCAGAGAGAAATATATATATAGAGATAGATAGATAGATAGATATTTCTTTATATATATATTATTTATATATTTATATATATTTATATATATTTATATATTATATATTTATATATTTATTTTATTATATTTAATAATTATATAATATATATTTATAAATATATATACTAAATTTAATAAATATATAAATATATTTTATAAATATATAAATATATAAATATTTAATAAATTTATAAATATATAAATATATATTATTAAATATATAATATATATTTATATATATTATATATATTTATATAATATAAATATAATATATATTTTTATATATATATATATATATAGAGAGAGAGAGAGAGAGAGAGAGAGCACAGAAAGGTAGAGGCCAGCGATGACCACGTGGAGAGAGGGGAAGGGAAGGGGAGAGGGGGCAGAGAGAACCTACAGGCGAGAGATCAAGGGAGCAAGAGAGGGAGGAGAGGGCAAACAGCCCCTTTTATAGTGGGTAGGCCTACCTGGCCATTGCCAGGTAACTGTGGGGAGGAGCATACCTGGCTGTTGCCAGATAGCTGTGGAGGTAGAGTTTAGACAGAATACTAACATTCCCCCATTTTGGTTTAATTAAAAAGAAAAGTTAGAAAGAGGTAACGGCAAAGCAGGAATAGGGTCGTTGTGATATCTGGCTACTTCCTGCTGGCATTGGGGCGATGTGTCTTTAGGAGGAACCTAGAAGAATGGGTATGGGGGATGTTTGTCTGGTCCTGCTGTCCAGGGTCTATGGAGCCATCTGAGGATAGGCCAGAAGAAACAGGTCCAGTAAAAGCAGCTGTGTGTGTGTGTGTGTGTGTGTGTGTGTTGTGTGTGTGTGTGTGTGTGACAGGAATGGAGCATCTGGAGGTTGCTTCTCTGGAGCTGTTCTGGATGTGCCTGGACTTGACAAGATGTAGGGAATAAGATTAAGTACATTTGAGAGAAAGAAAATTTTTTCTAAGATGTACATTTGAAACCCAGAGGGATCCCACCCTTTGGAATAGGTAGTAAGTGGGAACTTTAGGCAGATGTACTTATCTGGATGGCATCTATTTGGTCCTTGAGAGGTAGATCTGAATGGGTTTCCTGTAGCTTGTAAGTTTACAAAACAGATAACAGCATGAGTTAACAACACGAGCAGTCTTTAAGATGAGCCTTTGTTGGATAGTATAGTGGAATGTTTTATTAGAGTTAGGCAAGTTCATAGGAACTCAGATAATTTAGGACACTAGGATAGTAAGAAAAGGAAATATGAAGCATTTAATTGATAGCAACTGAGTTTAGGTAATGAGGTAACAGATAATATCTGTGGAAGATTAGCTGTCAATGTAGTCAGAAGTCTGAGAAAGAGTAAACAATAATCTACCAGTTATATATTATTTAAAAAATGACAGAGTTCACTAGCCAACAGTTCCCATGCTCTCCATAGTCTCTTGGGTGAAGTCAGTTTGGCTTCCAAGCACAGGAGACGCAGGACTTTTTCTCTGTGGAATGAATGCTCATGACATGAGAAATGACCTTCCTTGGTTTAGCCAAGTCATTTGACTCAGAGTGTCCAGTTCAGTCCACTGCGTTTGTTCGCATACAATCCAGACTGTATATTCTAGGAGTCCATTGGCCAAGTCTTCTGAAACCATCTTGGGTTAATTGTTAGAGGCTTTGGGAAATCTGTCAACCATAAGCTTAAAAAAATACTATCAGCAGACTTCTGACAAGATGAGAGCCATAAAGATTGTAATAGCAGTAGTAAAAATCTATTGAGGCAGGATAGAGTATTAAGTAACTTTGGCGGTTGTGTAGGCAGAGAAAAGCATACTTTGTATTAGCAAAGAAACATTTGGCTAGGACCAGACTAAGAAAGCTGGCAACAGTGGCATACAGTACGGCTGGCAGGTTGGAGCTATGAGCCACAGGTGCTGCAGAGTCAGGTCTGCTGCAGTAGCGGCAGCAGGGCGGACTCTGCCAGAAGTCGCTGCTCAGTGTCTCTGGTGGCTAGAGTCTGCACTGGGCAAGGAAAAGCAAGCATGTCCCATATCACAGCAACGTTCATGCTAGCTGTTCTTGTGGCAAAAGGCACTGCTAGCACTCACTTTACAGGTCCCAGGCAGCGAAGGATAGAGAGCGCCTCCCTGCATGCCCGGGCAGCCAAGCCCTTTGCACGGGTGGTTGCACACGTGGGGAAACAAGTCTCAGAGAGGGTCCCTGGCAGGATGCAAGGAGTAGACCCAGAGCAGAGCTAAGAAACAAAGAGGGGAAGGGAGCAAACACAGTCCCGGACCAGCTGCTTCAGGCAAACCAACGGGACTAAGTGGGTCCAGGTGGCCACAGATGATGGGGGGAGGGGGAAGAAGCTGCCAAAAGGCTGACCCCTGGGGTCAGACATGCTGGGGACTAGAGTTGGAGCTCATGCTCTTGAGGCAGAGAGAACAGTCTGTCCAAGCCTGGCCTGGGGTACTCAGCCATGAAAAACTGTCTCGAGAGGAGAGGGGAAGTGTCTCACCCAAGAGAGCAGTACTAGAACGAGGGTCAGGGAAGCACAGGGTTACAGGGTTAGCTCTGAGCTCAAGAAATCTTTCCTGGGACCATGTGGATAGTTACTCTGGCCAGTGGGGGGATGGGGAAGCTTACCAGGTCTAGACTAGGCTAGTGAGCGTGGATATCCTTTGGTAGCTGGTCTGATGAAACCTGCAGACGTCTGCCAGAGTCTCAGCAATTCACCCATTTTTGGTTTAATTAAAAAGAAAGATTAGAAAGAGGTGTGGGGTTGAGCAGGTTTCATGGCTAAGAGAACCTGGGGTGGGGAACAGGCAGAACACATGGAAGGAGTATAATGAAGGTAGGTAAATACTTGAACATAGGGGATTTTTTTCATTTACCAGACTGCAAGCAGTATGTGTTAAGACCCTTTAAAATAATTGGGTCTAGGGTGCCATTAAGTGCCTACTTTAGTCCATTATCTAGAGGGTAGTGAACCCAGACCTTATTGCAAAGATGTATCAATTTGGAAGGCCTCAACTCAGGCATTAATCTTAGAAATTTGAGGTTTTTCAGTAGAAAAACCAGTGGGGTGTCTACAGGTACAGACAAAGACGATGTATTGCCCATTGGGTGACACGGTCATTACCAAGTTATCAGATGGTGTCCTGAAAGCAAAAACTGGCAACAAAAATCAGGCTCAGCCTAGATAATCATGAGAATATCGTCACGAGAATATCTAGTGGCCTCCACAGAGCTAGTCCACCAGAAACTAGTCCACCCTATTTCTGCTTCACCATCACCTCTTTCTAACTTTTCTTTTTTAATTAAACCAAAATGGAGGAATGTTAGTATTCTGTCTAAACTCCACCTCCACAGTTGCCTGGCAACAGCCAGGTATGCTCCTCCCCACAGTTACCTGGCAACAGCCAGGTAGGCCTGCCCATTGCAAAAGGGGATGTCTGCCCCCTCCTCTTCCTCTTACTCTCTTGCTCCCTTGATCTCTCCTGCAGGTTCTCTCTGCCACCCCATTCCCTTCCCCCTCTCTCCATGCAGTCATGGCCGGCCTCCACTTCTCTCTTCTGTCTCTTCTCTCCGCCATTCCTTCCATTTCTTTCCCCACCTTTCGCCCTGAATAAACGCCATCCCCTCATGGAACTGGCTGATCTGGTGTTGTCTGTCTAAGCTGCTGCACCGAACTCTAACAGGTGGGCTAGCTTCTTTTTCAAGAAATCCACCCTCCCATTCATGGCCACAGTGTTGGTGTCTCCTGAGCACTCAGCAAAATCCCCTCAGGCCTCCAGAAGCCAGATCACCTGTAGCCTGACTCCTGAAACCATGAAGATGAAGAAGCAGGCTGAACAGATACCAGCAGGAGCTGGAGAGAGCCCCCTCTTGGTTCACAGCACTGAGCTTTCCTGACCCCATAACTGTGTCTCGCACAAAGCAGAAAAATAAACTCACAGCGGCTATCAAAAACAAAAAACAAAAAGCCATGGTACACTACTCTGGAGCAGGTGACCGAAAAGAAGAGAAACTGGAAGGTAAGCAAGGGTCTCTCAGTTCAGGGCCCAGCTCTGACTAAGGCTCCCCCAGAGCCAGAGAGAAAGTGTTGTCAATTACCGAGTAAGATAAAGCCCCCCCAGGAACAAGACTTGAACGTCCTATTTTTCTCTTGAAGAATATATTTGAAAACATAAAATCTTAATCTTTCTATGTGGTAAAATTTCTCAGCAAAAATTTCAATATGCAGCAGAGGTGGTGACAATAGTTGTTACTCTCCGTTTAACAAGAATTTAAAAATGCAAACTACTCACAATATGCAAATAAGACAATGAGAAAAACAGTAGAAAACTGGATGAAAGGCTTGTACACGAAAAGGGTTCACAAAAAGAAAAGGGAAGGGACAGAAGTGGAAAGCTAGTCACAATGGCCACCAAGGAAATCTAAATAGAACTGGGAATTGCTGGGTGATGGTGGCACACACTTTGATTCTAGTACTAGTAGAAGCGAGGCAACTGGATCTCTGTGAGTTCGAGGCCCATTTGGTCTACATAGAGTTCCAGACCAGCCAGGACTACACAGTGACACCCTATGTGAGCGGCTGTGACTAGGAACTATCTAGACACAATATTGTTTAAAACTGAGCTCTCCTGGGAAACGAGGGTGGGGGGGTGTCAGAAGAGGCCTGGGAACAAGAAACTATCAATCACAAGGTTTAGGAAAGGAGCTGATCCTGGATTACCTTTCAGATTAGGCTTTATTGGAAGAGAGATTTTGAAGATGGGGCAGAGCATGCTGGAGACGAGAGGCTGGAGAGCTCTGGAGAAGAGCATCATACCAGACAGAGTGATGCTTTCCTGAAGGGAGAGAGCCTTCAAAGCCCAGAGATCTGTGAGACAGCAGCCATGTTTAACGTGGCAGGGAGCCTGAAGGAAAGAGCCTCAAATCCCACAAAACTGAGGGGGGTTTCTGAGTCAGATTTGCAGAGGGGTAGCAGGAAGTTCCATACCACATGACTTAGAAGCCAAGGGACAGCAATAGGTGGGACTACAAACTTATAGCAGAGCAGCTGGGCTTATTTTCCATTGAGCTCTGACACACGGAACAGACTGCAGTGAGGCACAGCCTGTCCCCAGCTGCTGCATATGACTTTTCAAAATGACTGATCTTAAAATGGCAGGTCTGTGATCTAACCTGTGACAGCCCCAGAGCGAGACATGGCCACCTCAAGCAGTCACCAAGTGGGATGGGCCAGATGCTGACAAGTCAAAAAGTCCAGGCAGTGGGAGGCTCAGCTTGAGCCGTGGAGTGCACAGCTCTCAGAGCTGACTTCAGGCTTCAGAAAGCCCCAACTTGAGATCAGCAGGTGGGCCAACCGTTGGAGCCATGGAGTTTCAAAATCAAGTCTGAGAACTCTGAGGCTGGCCAGGTAACAAGAAGGCCCATCTCTCCAGCAGGCTGTTTAAATGCTTCTGGGGTTTAGAAGTACACAAACAGGTCTACCTGTCCAGCATGGTCTTTCTCTATACCTTCAAAGCATGCTGGAATTAGAACACTCGAGTTAGAACCTTAGCCAGCCCAAAGGGTAACAAACTGGCTTCTTTGGAGGATGGAAGAACCTGTCTGTCCCAGCAGACTGAAAAGCAAAGTATGTCCAACAGAGGCCTCTGGTGTGCAAAAAAAAAAAAAAAAAGCAACTCCTGAAGTGAAGACAGTGCTGGTGGACACTGCAGTCCTGGTAGCTCAGCAGCCAGGGCATAGGAAAGACAGTTCACAAGGGCAACTGACCAGGTCTCTGTCTGCCTACCTGGAGGATGGAATTGTAGAAAACCCAGAAACAAACGCTACAAAATTCATTTTTCTTTGCCCCTTATGTTTCTCTTTTTTCTTTTTTCTTTCTTTTTGTTTTTTTTTTGGTGTTTTGTTTTGTTTTCAAGACAGGGTTTCTCTGTGTAGCACTGGCTGTCCTAGAACTCACTCTGTAGACCAGGCTGGCCTAGAACTCAGAAATCCCCTTGCCTCTGCCTCCAAAGTGCTGGGATTAAAGGTGTGTGCCACCACTGCCCAGCTCTCTTTTTTCTTTACCCTACACTTTTACAAACTTTGACTCTTAGGGGACGGGGCGGGGGGAGAGGCATTTTTTTTATTGTCCAATCAAATTTATGTTCTCTCTCACAACCCCCCATCTTCTTTCATTCATCCTAGATATCTACACATAGAAATAGAACCCCTATTTCTTCATCTGTACAAATACTGAGTCAAAATGGATAAAGACTTTAACAGAAGACCTCAAATTCAGAAACTGCCACAGGAAAACTTGGGGGACTCTTGAGGTTCTGCTTAGAGTAGAAGAGATTTTCCTGGGAAGAACTCCGGAAATACAGGGACTAATCTTGAGAATTGACGAACAAGATTACATGAAATTTAAAAGTTTCTGCACCACAATGCCAAGAGTCACCAGGGTAAAGTGGGAGTCTATAAAACCAGAGTTCTGCAGCTGTACATTGAAGGGGACTGACACCCAGAATCTATGGAGACTACTCTGAATTAAATACTATCACCACAAAAATTATCAAACAAATCATCCAATCAATAAATGGCCAAGCCCCTTGCTTGGTCCTTTTGGCTGGGGCAGACACCTAGCTGGTCTGCTCCTGTGAAGACACCTTATCCTGAGCCGTCCTAGAGGAGACACTGCACTCACAGCAGCAGGATTTCAGGATCCCATGGAGGACTGAGTCCCAGGAGTTCTTCCACCCAGGAGCTCAGGATCACAGGATCACAGAAACACCTGAACTCTGAGGAGTTCTGCCACAAGCAAGATAACTGGAAAGACAGGCTCCAGTCAGAGACAGTGAGTGCAGGTAGCACTGAAGTTAACCACATGGTGAAAGGAAAGCACAAGAACATAAGCAATAGAAACCAAAGTTACTGGGCATCATCAGAACCCAATTCTCCCGCCATAGCAAGCCCTGGACACCCCATCACACGGGAAAAGCACGATTCGGAATTAAAATCACTTCTCATGATGATGATAGAGAATTTTAAGAAGGACATAAATAACTCCCTTAAAGACGTACAGGACGTACAGGAGAACACAGGTAAACAGGTAGAAGCCCTTAAAGAGGAAACACAAAAATCCCTTAAAGAATTGCAAGAAAATACAACCAAACAGATGAAGGAATTAAACAAAACCATCCAGGATATAAAAATGGAAATAGAAACAAAGAAATCACAAAGGGAGACTACCCTGGAGGTACAAAACCTAGGAAAGAGATCAGGAGTCATGAGATGCAAGCATCACCAACAGAATACAAGAGATAGAAGAGAGAATCTCATGTGCAGAAGATACCATGGAAAACATGGACACAACTGTCAAAGAAAATGCAAATGCAAATGCAAAAAGCTCCTAACCTAAAACATCCAGGAAATCCAGGACACAATGAGAAGACCAAACCTAAGGATGATAGGTATAGATGAGAGTGAAGATTCCCAATTTAAAGGGCCAGTAAATATCTTCAACAAAATTATTGATAAAAACTTCCCTAACCTAAAGCAAGAGATGTCCATGAACATACAAGAAGCCTACAGAACTCCAAATAGACTGGACCAAAAAAGACATTCCTCCTGTCACATAATAATCAAAACATCAAATGCACAAAACAAAGAAAAAATACTAAAAGCAGTAAGGGAAAAAGGTAAAGTAACATATAAAGACAGACCTATAAGAATTACACCAGACTTCTCACCAGAGACTATAAAAGCCAGAAGATCCTGGACTGATATTATACAGACCCTAAGAGAACACAAATGCCAGCCCAGACTACTATACCCAGCAAAACTATCAATCACTATAGATTGAGAAACTAAGATATTCCATGACAAAACCAAATTTAAATTTACACAATATCTTCCCACATATCCAGCACTTCAAAGGATAACTGATGGGAAACTCCAACACAAGGAAAGAAACTACAACCTAGAAAAAGCTAGGAAGTAATCTTCAAAACAACCCCAAAAGAAGATAGCTACACAAACATAATTCCACCTCTAATAACAAAAATAACAGGAAACAACAATCATTATTCTTTAATATTTCTTAACATCAATGGACTCAACTCTCCAACAAAAAGACATAGGCTATCAGACTGGATACATAAACAGGACCCAGAATTTTGCTGCATACAGGAAACATACCTCAGTGACAAAGACAGACAGTACTTCAGAGTAAAAGGATGGAGAACAATTTTCCAAGCAAATAGTCCCAAGAAACAAGCTGGAGTAGCCATTCTAATATCAAATAAAATCGACTTTCAACCAAAAGTAGTCAAAAAAGATAAGGAAGGAAACTTCATACTTATCAAAGGAAAAAATCTACCAAGATGAACTACCAATTCTGAACATCTATGCTCCAAATGTAAGGGGACCCACATACATAAAAGAAACTTTACTAAAGCTCAAAGCACACATTGCACCTCACACAATAATAGTGGGGAATTTCAACACTCCACTCTCAGCAATGGACAGATCATGGAAATAGAAACTAAACAGAGACACAATGAAGTTAACAGAAGTTATGAACCAAATGGAGTTAACAGATATCTATAGAACATTTCATCCTAAAACAAAAGAATATACCTTTTTCTCAGCACCTCATGGTACCTTCTTCAAAATAGACCATATAATTGGTCACAAAACAGTCCTCAACAGATACAAAAAGATTGAAATAATTCCTTGCATCCTATCAGATCACCACGAACTAAAGCTGGTCTTCAATAATGACAAAAACAATGGAAAGCCCACATACACATAGAAACTGAGCAACGCTCTGCTCAATGATGACTTGGTCAAGGAAGAAATAAAGAAAGAAATTAAAGACTTTTTAGAATTTAATGAAAATGAGGAAACATCATACCAAAATTTGTGGGACTCCATGAAAGCAGTGCTAAGAGGAAAACTCATAGCTCTAAGTGCCTACAAAAAGAAACTGGAGACAGCGCATACTAACAACTTGATAGCACACCTGAAAGCTCCAGAACAAAAAGAAGCAAATACACCTAAGAGGAGTAGACAGCAGAAAATAATCAAATTCAGGTCTGAAATCAACCAAGTAGAAACCAAAAGAACTATACAAAATATCAACAAAGCCAGGAACTGGTTCTTTGAGAAAATCAACAAGATAGATAAACCCTTAGCAAGACTAACCAGAGGGCACAATGACAGTATCCAAATTAATAAAATCAGAACTGAAAAGGGAGACATAACAACTGAAACTGAGGAAATTAAAAAAATCATCAGATCCTACTACAAAGGCCTATACTCAACAAAACTGGAAAATCTGGATGAAATGGACAATTTCGTAGACAGATACCAGGTACCAAAGTTCAATCCAGAGCAAATAAACCATCTAAACAGTCCCATAACCTCTAAAGAAATAGCAGCAGTCATTAAAAGTCTCCCCACCAAAAAAGCCTAGGACCAGATGATTTTAGTGCAGAATTCTATCAGACGTTCAAGGAAGATGTAATACAACCAATTCTCTTCAAACTATTCCATGAAATTAGAAACAGATGGAACACATACCCAATTCGTTCTATGAAGCTACAATCACACTCATACCTAAACTTCCAAAACCAACAAAAAGAGAACTATCAGACCCATCTCCCTTCATGAATATCGATGCAAAAATACTCAATAAAATTCTTGCAAACCAATCCAAGGACAACATAAAACAATCATCCATTCATGATCAAGTAGCTTTATCCAGGAATGCAGGATGGTTCAATATCAGAAATCCATCAATGTAACCACTATATAAACAAACTCAAAGAAAAAAAAAAAACACATGATCATCTCACAGATACTGAGAAAGCATTTGCACAAATCAACATCCCTTCATGTAAAAGTCTGGAAAGATCAGGAATTAAGGCCATAACCAACATATAAAAGCATATACACAAACCAGAGCCAACTCAAACTAAATGTAGAGAAACTTGAAGCAACCCCACTAAGATCAGGGCCTAGACAAGGCTGCCCACTTTCTCCCTACCTATTCAATATAGTACTGGAAGTCCTAGCTAGAGCAATTAGACAACAAAAAGAAGTCAAAGGGACACAAATAGGAAAGGAAGAAGTCAAAATGTCACTATTTGCAGATCATATGATAGTATACTTAAGTGACCCCAAAACTTCCACCAAAGAACTCCTAAACCTGATTTAAAAAAAAAAAAAAACTTCAGCAAAGTGACTGGTTATAAAATCATGTCAAACAAATCAGTAGCCTTCCTCTACTTCCTCTACTCAAAAGATAAACAGGCTGAGAAAGAAATGAGGGAGATGACACCCTTTACAATAGTCACAAATAATATAAAATACCTTGGTGTGAATCTAACCAAGCAAGTGAAAAATCTATATGATAAGAACTTCAAGTCTCTGAAGAAAGAAACTGAAGAAGATCTCAGAAGATGGAAAGATCTCCCATGCTCATGGATTGGCAGGATTAATATAGTAAAAATGGCCATCTTGCCAAAAGCAATCTACAGATTTCAATGTAATCTCCTTTAAAATCCCAAC
Source organism: Mastomys natalensis (assembly GCA_021653895.1). NCBI lineage: Eukaryota > Metazoa > Chordata > Mammalia > Rodentia > Muridae > Mastomys > Mastomys natalensis. The sequence continues at coordinate 1,166,390 of JAJTUV010001115.1, forward strand.
TCAATTCTTCACAGAGTTAGAAAGAGAAATTCTCAAATTCATTTGGAATAACAAAAAACTGAGGATAGCGAAAACTAATCTCAACAATAAAAGAACATCTGGAGGAATCACCATCCCTGACCTCAAGCTGTACTACAGAGCAATAGTGATAAAAAAAAAACAAAACTGCATGGTATTAGTACAGACACAGGCAGGAAGATCAAAGGAATAGAATTGAAGACCCAGAAATGAACCCACACATCTATGGTCACTTGATCTTTGACAAAGGAGCTAAAACCTTCCAGTGGAAAAAGGACAGCATTTTTAACAAATGGTGCTGGTTCAACTGGAGGACAACAAGTAGAAGAATGTAAATCGACCCATTCTTATCTCCTTGTACAAAGCTCAAGTTCAAGCGGATAAAGGACTTTCACATAAAACCAGATACACTGAAACTAATAGAAGAGAAGGTGGGGAAGAACCTTGAATACTTGGGCACAGGGGAAAAGTTCCTGAACAGAATGCCAATGGCTTATGCTCTTAGATCAAGAATTGACAAATGAGACCTCATAAAATTGCAAAGTTTCTGTAAGGCAAAGGACACTGTCAATAGGACAAAATGGCAGTCAACAGATTGGGAAAAGATCTTTACCAATCCCACATTCGATAGAGGGCTAATATCCAATATATACAAAGAACTCAAGAAATCAGACTCCAGACAACCAAATAACCCTATTAAAAAATGGGGTACAGAGCTAAACAAAGAATTCTTAACTGAGAAAACTCAAATGGCTGAGAAACACCTAAAGAAATGTTCAGCATCCTTAGTCATCAGGAAAATGCAAATCAAAACAACCCTGAGATTCCACCTCACACCAATAAGAATGACTAAGATCCAAAACACAGGTGACAGCAGATGTTGGCGAGGATGTGGAGAAAGAGGAACACTCCTCCATTTTGGTGGGATTGTAAGCTGGTACAACCACTTTGGAAATCAGTCTAGCGGTTCCTCAGAAAATTGGACATAGCATTCCCTAAGGACCCAGCTATACCACTCCTGGGCATATACTCAGAAGATGCTCCAACATATAACAAGGACATATGCTCCACTATGTTCATAACAGCCTTATTTATAATAGTCAGAAGCTGGAAAGAACCCAGATGTCCATCAACAGAGGAATGGATACAGAAAATGTGGTACATTTACACAACGGAGTATTACTCAGCTATTAAAAAACAATGAATTCGAGAAATTCTTAGGTAAATGGGTAGAACTAGAAAATATCATCCTGAGTGAGGTAACCCAATCACAAAAGAACACATATGGTATTCATTCACTGATAATTGGATATTAGCCCAGAAGCTTGAAATACCCAAGATTCAACTCACAGACCACATAAAGCTCATGAAGAATGAAGACCAAGTGGGGTGGGGGGCTTCAGTCCTTCTTAGAAGAAGTAACAAAATACTCAAAGAAGCAAATATAGAGACTAAGCGTGGGACAGAAACTGAAGGAGGGACCGTCTGCAGACCATTCCACCTGGTGCAGTCCATGTGCAGTCACCAAAGGTAGATGCTGATGTGGATGTCAGGAAGTGCATGCTGACAGGAGCCTGATATAGCTGTGTCCTTAGAGGTCTGCCAGAGTCTGATGTATTCAAAGGCAGATGCTCACAGCTAACCATTGAACTGATCAAAGGGTTGCCAATGGAGGAGTTAGAGAGAAGACTGAAGGAGCTGAAAGGGTTTGTGGCCCCATGGGGAGAGCAACAATACCAACCAACCAGAGCTCCTAGGGTCTAAACCACTAGCCTGGGAGCACTAGGGAGGGACCCATGGCTCCAGCTGTATATGTAGGGGAGGATGGCCTTGTCGGCATAGGTGGGAAAGGAGATCCTTGGTCCCATGAAGGCTGGATGCCCAGTATGGGGAATTCGAGGGTGGGCAGATGGGAGTTGGGGGGTAGGTAAAGGCACATCCTCATAGAAACAGGAGGAGGGAGGATGGGCTAGGGAGTTCCTGGGCGGGACTTGGGGGGGGATGGGGTAAGAGGATAACATCTGAAATGTAAATAAAATATCCAATAAAAAAATTAAATGGCCAAATGAATGAGACCATTCTCAAAAGGAAAAATACAAATAGCCAATAATATTTGAAAGCCAGTCAATATCCTGAACTAGAAGGGAAATTTAAACTAAAATTACATAAATAAATGCCATCACTATCACCCCATCTACTGCCATTATCAAGAAAGTGAATGAACAGAAATGTTGGCAGGGATGTAGAGAAAGAGGAACACGTATACACTGCTGGTGTGTGTGTGTAAACTGCTGTGGCCACTATAGAAATCCATATGGCGTTTCCTTAAAAGATAAAAATAAAATCACCAAACGACCCAGCTTCTGGGATCCTTGGTGGATAACTGAAGGGATGTAAGTCAACATGCCACATGGATTCTCACATGAACCTATTTACACAGTACTCTGTGCACAGTACTGAGGGAAAGTCTCAGGAGAGTCGCACGTGGATGTGTTTTGTCTCATAGTTGAGATTATGCATTGGTACAATCTTTGACAACAGCAACTGATGGTCGTTTGTTGGTCTGTTTGTGGTACTGGGGATCTAATCCAAAGCCTTGCAAATTCTAAGAATGGCTAAATTATATTCTCCAGCTTTGACTCTTTCGGTATAAAGATGATAAAAGTCAGCAAGACGCCCAGCACAAGTGTGTGATTATCAACCAAGCCTGAGTTCAGTATCCAGAACCCATGGAGGAAAGAGAGAGCCAACTCCTGAAAGCCATCCTCTGACCTCCACACACATGTCCCCACATTCACACACACTCATTATATATACACACACATGTAACTGACAACGAAACTGTATTATGTCTCAAGAAGTGGCCAGACTTGGAATGGTGATACACAGCTCACAATTCTAGCATCTGAAAGATTGGGTGGGGGAGGTCAGCCTGGGCTACAAACAAATGAGAGAAAGGGAGAGAGAGAGAGAGAGAGAGAGAGAGAGAGAGAGAGAGAGAGAGAGAGAACAACAATAAATATAAAGATGTTCATTTGTATGGCCCAGGAAAAAAGAATCTCTGTGAAACACAGGCCACAATATTTTCTGAAAGAAGCAAAATAAACTTTAAGACAGTTTAACTTCTGTGTAGACATCCTCTTATTCAGAACACACTGTACCAAGTAATTCTCAATTTTCTTTTCAGATATTATAAACCCCTGAAGTCATTGTACATGTCACCCAAGAATGCACAGTGTTGAGAAATAATGGAACATATTAAAGAAGCAATCTACCCAAACCACTTTGAATATTGAAGTTCTATGTGAAATGCAACCTAAGTTAAATACCTCAGTGCCAAACTATTTCTCTAGGGGAAAGGGGCTGTGTTAAGTCCCATACATTCTAAAGCAGGTGGGTAAAGAAGAGAGCTGGCTTACTGTTAGGTAGAACAGCCTTTACCAGACACAGGGAGAAGGGCCTCTGGACAAGCCAGCGCTGCTGCGGTTGCCCCCACAGTGAAGACTGTCAGGACCACATTGCTAGCGTTCGGATCTCTAATTCCATGGAGGTCCAGTGTTGAAGCATTTTGGTTCCCAGAATGGTGCCATTAGCAGGTGGTGGGGCCTTTAAGAAGTGGAGCCTGAAGCCGGGCAATGGTTCCGCATGCCTTTAATCCCAGCACTTGGGAGGCAGAGGCAGGCGGATTTCTAAGTTCGAGGCCAGTCTGGTCTACAGAGTGAGTTCCAGGACAGCCAGGGCTACACAGAGAAACCCTGTCTCGAAAACAAAAGAAGACAAAACAAACAAACAAACAAAACAACCACAAGAAGTGGAGCCTGTTAAGAGGTCTTCAGGAGTATTTTAAGCATGCCCTTGATTGGGATAGTGGAGACCAAACTCTCCCTCTGCCTCTCCTTTACTTACTGGTCATGAAGTGAGGAATTCCTTTCACTGTGCTCACAACAATACCTAACTGACCATCAACTGCGACCTCAAGAACCAAGCAAAACAAACGTTTCAAAGAAGATCATTTCAGATATCTGCTCCCATGACAGAAAGCTAACATCCCCATACACATTCAGTGGTGTTCCTGGGGACATCCAAACGCAGGCTAACTTCAACCACACCCAGCCAAGAAACGGGAGAGAAAGGATGCTGAAATGAGAGGAGGCCTTATGGTGTGTGTAGTCTCAAAAGGCGCTGAAGGGGTGGTCCCGAGGCCCTGCCCCTGCCCTCTCCCCCTGAGCCTCTGCCCCCCCTCCACAGCTGTTAGCCCCTTTGTGCCAAACAGAAAATTAGAGGGAACAGAGCTTCTGATTCTTTGAGAATGTTGCTCTGTTTTTAAAAGAAAGAAAGCTACAATATATTAACTATTTTTGTTGTTGTTGAGGGGAGAAATGACCAGGAGCAGTGAGAGTTCAACTGGTACATAGTGAAAGTCTGTTGGTTTTTCATCTTTGTCCCACATTCCCAATGTCCATGTGTTTTGAGGAGGGGATTTGCCTACACACACACATACACACACCGTGAATGTACACACATGCACATATGCACATGCACACAAGTGTGCATGCATACACACACTCACACATGCATGAACATGCATTCATTCACTCATGAACCTACACACACAAACACACACACAGCTTTAGATTTTAATATGCCTTAAACAGCTCAATAGCTGGGCCACTTCCAAACCCCCATGTGGCTAATACACTCCCCTCTGCTATTCCTAAGTTATTACTTACTAAAATCTATATCCCTTCGCTGTTGCCCTAGACCCAGTCGGGGGCTCCCTGGGCTGTTCTTCCCCAGCTCTTGCATGTTGGCTGTCTCTCTGTCCTGCACCTCTCAGGCATCATGTTTCCTCTCCATCCCTGGCATGCCGACTATCTTCTTCCTGCTCTTCCTCAGTCCCTTGCCAGGGAATCCTAAAGTCCCACCTCTGTCTCCCTGCCCAGCCACTGGCTGCCAGCAACTTTATTTACCAATCAAACCCAACTGGGGGCAGGGTCCTTCAGTGTCTTACGTGCGGATGTGCAGAATCTCATGCAATTTGGGGACCAAATTAACATAATATAAGCAGCATTAGACCAAACCCACAACAGTAATGAGCATGTACAGTTATTCCAGAGGACCTGGTATTGATTCACAGCACCCACATAACAGCTCACGACTGTCTATAACTTCAGTTCAGTTCCAGGGCATCTGATGGCTGCTTCTGCCTTCTATAGGCACTAGACATATGTGTGGCACATACTCTTACACATATGGAAGAAAAAAATCCATACAGATAAAATGAAAACAATATCCTTCTATTTAAAGATAGCTGTATCGCTTGCCTAGAGTCTTACATATTCACTGTAACAGTCCTTGGCTGATAACCAGATAGGTTGATTCAGAACTTTGTCATCATAGTCAATATACAGCGCACAAGTGTGTGTATATCTGTACAAGTGTGGGCATACCTGCACAACTGACAAGTGTGGGCATATCTGTACCACTGTGCAAGTGTGAGTTTATCTGTCGGAGTGATGTCTTGTTTAAAAAAATGCACACGGGTATCCACTTACATGTTCAAATTGTCTCAGGTTCTTTATGTTTTCTTAGTTTCATACAGGGGATCACTGCCATAAAAATACTGCTGGCAAACAAACCCTCCTCATTCGTCCTTGTTCCTGTCTCTGCATGAGGCTTTTCCTCTACATGCTCTTCCAGATTTTCCCAGCTGGGTAATAAAGTCACCTTAAAACTCAGCAACTCCTCCTTTTGGGGACTTTGAATTACAAAAGTTCAGAGTCAGCCCGGAAATGACCGTCTTAGTTAGGGTTTGACTGCTATGAACAGACACCATGACCAGGGCAACTCTTATAAGGACAACACTTAATTGGGGCTGGCTTACAGGTTCAGAGGTTCAGTCCATTATCATCAAGGCAGGAGCATGGCAGCATCCAGGCAGGCATGGTGCAGGAGGAGCTGAGAGTTCTCATCTTCATCTGACAGCCTCTAGAAGAAGGCTGGCTTCCAGGCAGCTAGGAGGAGGATCTTAAAGCCCATGCTAACAGTGACACACTTCCCTCCAACAAGACCACACCTACTCCAACAAGGCCACACTCCTAATAGTGCCACTCCCTGGGCCAAGGATATTCAAACCACTATAATAACCTCCCTCTTTGGAGCACTGGAAAAAGAAAAGACAAGAAGTGACAGGGTGTGCATGTGTGTCTGTAGGTATGGTGTATGTGTGTATGTGGTATATGTGTGTGTGTTGGTAAGTGTGGTGTGTATGTGCATGTTTGCATGTGTTTGTGTGTGAGTGTTTGTGTCTATGTCTGTGTGTGTGTGTGTGTGTGTGTGTGTCTGTGTATGTGTCCCAGAGGTCAAACTCCCCCCCACCCATCTTTATTCAGGAGCCATCCACCTGATTTTTTTTCCGAGGCAGTGTCTCTTACTTGGACCTGGAGATTACCAATTAGTTTTGGTCCAATGAATCTCCTGGATCTTTGTATCTGTGTCTAACCCGGTCTGAGATTACATGCCTCCAGCCCCCGCTCCCCCCCCCCTTTTTTTTTTTACTTTACTTGAGTTCCGGTTATTGAACTCAGGTCCTCTTCTTTACATGGCAAGCACTTTACTGACTGAGCTATCTCTCCAGCCCCAAAAAACATTTTTTGATACACAGAGACAGACCTTGAACTCTTTGTCTTGGTTTGTTTTTATTTTCTTTTATCACAAGAAAAGCTAGCTACTTACAGGGGCTATTTGGCCCACAGTTTTGGAGACTCATGGACACAGTGCCTATGTTGGCTCAGCTCTAGTAAAAATCCCATTGCAGCTTCTCTAGTGCCTAGTTCTGAGTCAGCCTGACTCTCCCCTGCAGCACACACTGTCCAACCCTCTAGATTTAGCTTGGGCCCCACATCAAGTGTTTTAGCCTATCTGGCAGCCCCTGCCTGCACTGCAACCAACACTTAAACTCCTATCAGGACCTGTCCTGCCTACTCCCTGACCCATAGATTCCTCCTATGACAAATTCCTCCTTTTCACCCAGCCAGATCCACCACCACACTCCAGACTTGGACCATGTTGTACATCCTGACATCAGGACAGCCTGCTCTGTACACTTGGCTTCATGCTACCTAAACTATTTCTAACTTCTATACCAAATCTGCCCTCACACCCTCTATTGTGCCCCAACCTGCTCTGTTTGTATCAGACATAGAACTAACAAAAGAAGTCCACACACCCAAATCTCACTGCAAAAGGACAAACAATATGAAAGATCAGGCCAGTCTGTCCTCTCCAAAATCTACCAGTCCTGTAAAATATTTACCAATGAGAAATACCTAGATGAACCCACATAAATGGACACAGAATTCAAAAGAACAATATAAATTTCATCAAAGAATTTAAAAAAGTTTAGAAAGGAACAAAAACAGAACAAGAAGAAGAAGGAGAAAGAGAATGAGAAGGAGAAGAGAAGGAGGAGGAGGAAGAAGAAGAGGAGGAAGAGAGGGAAGAACAACAACAACAACAAGAAGAAGAACAGGAACAAGAGCAGAAAGAAGAAGGAGAAGAAGAAAGAAGAACAAGAACAGGAAGAAGAAGAACAAGAAGAACAACAACAAAACAAGAAGAACAAGAACAAGAAGAAGAAAGAAAGAAACAAAGAAAGAAAGAAAGAAAAAAAGAAGAAAGAAAGATAGATGTGAAAAGCGAAAAAATCTCAATGAAATTAAGAAAAAAAAGTTAAAAGGATAAATGCATGAGAGATACCCAAGAAAACACAAACATAAAGCTGATGGAAATGATGAAGGCAAGCCAGAACTTGGGAATAGAATTGAACACAGAAATCGAAACATGAAAAAGGATTCAAGCTGAAATGAGGATGAAACTGAAAAACCTGATAGCCCAGTTAGAAACTCAAAGGAAAGTCTTACAAGAAGAATGGAGTAAGCAGAAAATGTTTATCAGGACTCAAAGATAATGTAGATCTAAATTAAATAATCAAGGAATAGAAAAGAAAAATTAAGCACAAGAAAAGAACATATTGGAAATGTCAGACACCATGAAAAGGCCAAAACTTATAATTATACCCATAGATGAGAGAGAATTCGAATTCAATGGCATAAAACATACTTTCATCAAGATCATAGACAAGAACTTCCCAAAGGGGGGAAAAAAGTAATGCATACAGGTATAAGAAGCACACAGAAGACCAAATAGACAAGACCAGAAAAGAAAGTCCAATCATATGATTTAGCATATCATAGCTAAAACAGTAAGTTATATAGAAAACAGAATGTTGAAATTTGCTAGAGAAAAGACATAAGTCTTACATATAGGAAAACCCATTATAATAACAGCTGATTTCTTAGTTTCTGGAAACTGTGAAAGCCAGAAGATCAAGGCATTACAAATCCTAAAAGACCATAATGGCTAATCTAGACTAATATACCCAGCAAAACTACCTACCATAGTTGGAAGAAAAGAAAAACTTTCTATCATATAAATAGCTTTTAAAGTTTTATATCTATCAGACCAAAACTAAAGAAAACATGGAAAGAAATATTTTTGGCTGAGAAAAGGAAAGGGCATAGCCAAGAGACATTGAAAAGGAATACAAAACCAACTAAAACATCAAGTACCACTGAGAATGCAACACAGCACATCCAAAATCAAGAACATGATAACCTCAATTAACACACACATTCAGTAATAACTTGAAATTTTAGTGACCTCAATTGTCCAATCAAGAAACATAGGCAGACTGAATTGGTCAAGAAACAAAACAGGGTATATTATCTGAATATCTAAAAACACAGACTTCAAACTAAAACAGATCAGAAGAGATGAAGAGGGATATTTCATTCTAATCAAGGGAACAGTTAAGCAAGAAGACATTAATATTATAAACATATATGCATCAAACTCTGGTGCACTCAATTTCATTAAAAATGTACTATTAGATTTAAAGACATAGATTAATATCAATCCACCAACAGGTGATTTCAGTACACTTTACTCTAGACAGATCAACTGGACAAAAACTACATTCATTGACATCATACACCAAATGGACCTGATAGATTTCTATAGACCCAAACAACAAATAATACACATTCTACTTAGCAGCACATGGAAATCTCTCTAAAATGGACCCCTTCTGAGATTCAAGATAAATCTTTACAAATTCAAAAAGATTAAAGTAACTCAATGTATCCTATTTGAACACTATGCAATAAAATTTAAAATTGACAGCAAAAAAAAAAAAAAAAAAAACCCTCTATAAGTACACAAACTATTAAACAGCTCATTACTGAATGAGTCAAAGAAGAAATCAAGAAAGAAATAGAAGTTGCCCTGAACTAAATGAAAATATAGCACAAGAAACCTCCTGGGGCTCACTAAAAGCAGTGCTATAGGAGAAATCCTGACCTCTAACTGCCTACATTAAAACTTCAGAAAGAACACAAATAAATGAATTAATGATGCAACTTGAAACCTTGAAAAAAAAAAAAACAAAAAACAAAGAAATCCATATCCATGTGAGAATAAGAAGTAACAAAAATCAGAGCAGAAACTAATGTAATAGAAACAAACAATAATACAAAGAATCAGTGAATCTAAAAGTTGGTTCTTTGAGAAAATAAACAAGATTGACAGATTCTTGGCCTGACTAACCAAAAGAAAGAAAATGCCAAATAAAATTAACAGAATCAGAAATGAATAAGGAAATGTTACAACAAACACCAATTCTCTAGACATCACGTGGCCTCCATGTGCTTTGCTTCAGCACAGATCTTGCCTTAGCATGAGCATCCAATCAACCCAAGTCCTTGGAAGCAGCAACAAGTCCTTGGTGACAGCACACCACCACAAGTTTTTTTGGTGCATTTCTCTCTATGAAGTCCTGACAAATGCAGCTCAACTATGCAATGTAAGGAAGACCAATACATGAGTGTTGATAACAAAGAATTCTTCATCACGTGACCTTTCACGTGCTTGCTTTAGCAGAACATCGTATCTCTTGTGTCTGCTTCAGCGAAACTTTCCTTCATGAGTCGGCCTTAGTCTTTCACACCTGTGTCCATTTTAACGAAACGTTCCTTCACATGTTTGCCCCAGCAAAACACCATCCAACCAACTTTCCAAAGAACTCTTAAGTTTCCACTTCAGCCTCAAAGAAAATAAAATACCTAGGAAAAAACCTAACCAAAGAAGTGAGGGGCCACAACAATGGAAACTGAATCTCTGAAGAAAGAGATAGTGAAAGACACTAACAATTAGAAATTCCATGTTCATGATCTGGTAGAATTAATACTGTGAAAATGACCATTTTACCAAAAGCTAATTACAGATCCAATGCACTCTCAATCAAAACTCTGTCTCATTCTTTATAGAAATAGAAAAAAATAAAACTCGTATGAAACCACAAAAGTCTCTAGAAAGCTAAAACAATCCTGAACAAAAAGAGCAATGCTGGAGGGGTTATAATTCCAACTTGTAAGACATATTATAGAGCTATACTAATGAAAATAACGTGGTACTGGCTCAAAGACAGACCTATAAGACCAATGGAACAAAATCAAAGGCCTAATACTAGTACACATAACCACAATCATTTAACATTCAACAAAAATGGCAAAAATATACATGGGAGGAAAGAAAACATCTTCAGCAAATGGCACTAGGAAAATTGCTGTCCACATGCAAAAGAATGAAATGAGATCCACGTCACCTTGCACAGAACCTAACTCCAAGTGGATCATTGACCTAAACATGAAATCTGAAATACTAAAACTACTAGAAGAAAGAAAGCTGGCACCTATGTGATGTAGGTTTAGGAAAGAACTCTCTGACAGGACTCCATTTGCCCAAGAATTAAGACTGACAGTTGACAAATGGGACTTTAGGAAACCAAAAGATTCTGCACAGCTGAAGACACAATAAACTGGATGAAAAGGAAGAGAATCTTTACCTTAGTTATGTGTGTGTGTGTGCATGCATAAGTGTGTGTATATATGTGTATATGTATGCATACATGCATATGTGTGTATATTGTATGTATATATGTATGTGTGTATGTGTATATGTATGTGTGTATGTATGTATATACAAAATATACATCTAGCAGACGATTAATATCCAGAATATATAAGGAACTCAAAACACAAAACAAAGAGTCAAAAAACATGTGACATATTCAAAAATTGGCCTGAGATCCAAATACAGAATAATTCAAAGAAGAAGGAGGAGGAAGCAGAGGAGGGAGAAGGAGGAAGAGGAGAAAAGAGAAAAGAAAAATGGCTAAAAAAATATCTCCAAATCTATTTGTCCCTAGCAATTAGTGAAATGCAAATCAAAACAACTGAGGTTTCATCTTACTCCATCAGAATGGTTAAGGTCAAAAAGCGACTGACAGCAAATGCTTAAAGGGAATGCATCGAGCTAGCAAGAGACAAATAGGACTTCATAAAACCAAAGAGGTTCTGCACAACTAAAGACACAATCAAGTGGGTGAAGAAAGGGTCCACAGAATGGGAGAAAATCCTTGCCATGTACATATACATACACACATGCACACACACACACACACACACACACACACACACACACACACAATGACAACTATACACCTGAGAAAGGCTAGATACCTATAATATATAAGGAACTCAAAAAAGCAGAATATGCCCCTAATTGTAACCCTAACGCTAACCTGCTCACTGTTGATGGTGTTGCAAACTCGTGTAGCCACTCTGGAAATCAATGTGAATACTTTTCAAAAAGCTAAAAATAAATCTACACTATAAGCAGCTATATCACATTTTGACATGTGTCCCAGGACTCAGTATCCTACTCCAGAGACACCTTCCTAGCCATGGTCACTGCTGCTCTCGTCACAATATCCAGGAAATGGAAGCAACCTAAATGTCCTAACTGATGAATGGGTAACACAGCATATGTACGCTATGGAATACTATTCAGATGTGAAGAAAAATGAAATCATGAACTTTGCAGGCAAATGAAGGGAATTGGAAAAGATTGTATTGAGTGGGCTAGCCCATGCCCACAAAGAAAATATTGCATATTCTTTCTCAAATGAGATTCCTAGCTCCATATCTTCACACATAGTAACTGAAGAAAACATGAGATGAAAAAGAGACCGTCTCTGGGGTATAAATCAGTAATAAGGGGGTTAAGAGGGTATACGTGATCTAATGGGACAATTGGTGGCTCAAATTGGGAAAAGATAAGTCCAGAACACTAAGAGTAAAGTTACAGTGAGGATGTTTGTGATAATCATAAGGAATCATAATATTTTCTATCTACCTAAAAATATTTACAGTGCATGTAAGCCTGTAAATAAACATACACAAAAAGTTTAAGTGAAATTTTATCATCTGCATGACTATGGTCCCTCTAAAAGCTAAAGACCACCTAACAAAAACCCTAACACTAAACATGAGAAGTCTTCTCTTGAGTTGTTCATCAGGGTCATCAAAAAGGCCCCTGAAATATTTCAAGCTATTGGTATTATTGTTATCATTGCCTTTACTTGAACACACCATGTACCTCAGACACAGAGCCCAGAGGCTACTGAGCTGGAGCTTATCTGAGAGCCCCCTCCCTGAGGTCTAGCTTTCATGAAACCAGAAGACACCATGCAAGCATCCAAAGGAAAGGTGTCCAACCGTCCTACCCAGCTATGATGCCTACGAACCACAAGAGTGACCAACATCTCATGATAACCTAAGGATGCAGCGGTGCTATACATTGCTTGGCAGTAATCAGCACTTCCCTGATTGGCTTAAGATCTGCCCAAAAAGAGGGAAATCATGCCTGGTATTATAAACTTAGCCAATTTCCCATGGCTATTGAAGTCATGCACCTTGGAAGAGAACCAACAGCCACTATTTCACTATGTTCTAAACATTTGTCCTTATAACCAGAGGTAAGTGTAGTCCCCACTCCAAATCAAGGAAACGTTTCTTTGCAACAGAAGGAGACAATTAGCAGTCAAAATGCAGAGCTCAATCCCAATGGATATATATGTATACATATACACACTCACACATACACACAATATACATAACAACACACATACGCATAGCATACACATACGCATAGCATACATATACACACATACATACAACACATACATACATACGTATATATACATTCATACATACACATATGCATACGCATACACATACATGACTCCTGCATATAAGACTGGGAGATCATTGACAAAGTGGGAATAAGAAGATTCTAAGAGCCAGAGGAACAGGGAGTTCTGTGAGATTGTCTCTGACATTCTGAGGAATGGCAGAAGCTATACTCATAAAGTCTCACTAATCTGGCTGCCTAAACATGAGCTGAACAAGAACAACAGCAACAGACATGCTAAAGTGGATGACCACACAGATGGCACTGCCAAGACTGTGTGCCAGCTTGGGACGGAATCCCTTGAATCACATTAACTGAAACACTTCTATTGAATTACTTTCTGGGAGCAGAAAACACTTTAAGCTTTCTTGGATTGGGTCATGCCCTTCCTTTTGTCCAGTACAGAACATGCCTTTTCTTAATCATGCTAATCTCATTAAAAATTACAGCCTCTCTATTAACACATGCCCAGGTTTCCTGTAGCTAAGTATTCATTCAGGTCTCTGCCCACATCCTGGTTCTTTTATGATGTTCGTTACATGGTGTGTCAGTCAGCTTTCATGTCAGTATTTCATGATGAAATATTTGAGGGAGGTCAATTTAAAAGAAAGAATGATTTGTTTGTCCTATGGCTTCATTCCAAGGTCACTTGTCTCGATTGTTTCAGAGTCTGTTTCGGAGAGGCAGGGCATTGTAGCGGGGCATATCCTGGAGCGTCATTATTCATCTCATAGCAGCCCTGGAGCAGAAATAGAGATGATGGTGAAGTGGAACGAACATCTCCTCCAAGCCCTCTCCCCACCAGTGACCTAACTTTTCTACTAAGTCTCATCTGATAAAGTTTTGTCCACTTCCTAAAAGCCCATTAAGCTATGAACCCACAATTGGAGAATCCAATGATGACTTAAACCCCCCTTAATCCACATGACCCCAAAGCCTCAACTCTAAATGTTACTGCACTGGGGACCAAGCTGTCAGCACATACACTGAACTTTAAGTGTAAACCACGAGTTAACAAGGTTTACTGAAACCACATCCCAGAGTTCCCTGGAATCCGTTGCTCCCTCCAAATGCTCTTGATGTCGCCCCAGCCTCATCTTTCTCGGGCACAGAAATCTCATTCAGAAAATGTCTTTGAGCCACTATTAAAGGTCTTCTTAGCTTACCTTTTACTACAAGCTGTCTGGCTGTTTCTGCCAGGGTATTTTATCCCCCATGGCTGTACCTGTGTCCCTAACCTCTATTCTCTGCTTTAATCTGGGAAAATTCCCAATATATGTATAAAAAATTTTGTCCCTATTTTACTATGCGTGTAATCCTTTGATCACCTGCTGGATCTTCTTCATATCAAGTCTTCTTCTTGAGAGTCAGGTGGCATGGCTTTCCCTTGGTTTTTGATCCTATCTTGGACTTCTGATATTTTTGCTACTTTTTCTACAAATACTTAACGGTCCTAAAATACGACTCCATCTTTCCGTGTTAATTACCTATCTGGAACTCTGCTGCAGGAATGCTTCGTATGTTTCCCATCTGCACTGGAATCCCTTGAAGTCTCTCTGAAGTTGTTCAACAGGGAGAAATCTCAGGCTGGTGTATGAGATGCAGAGGAGAGAACGCAGGTCTGGTTCTGAACCGGCATTGTCTCAGCGTTGCAGTGTGAAGACATTCTTTCTCAGAGAACCTGTCTCAGAACAAACCCTGTTCAAAAGCACATTTGTTGATGGCCTAGATACTTTGAAGGGTGCTCAGAAAGTTAGCTTTTGCTGTGGTTCACATATCACTTGAAGTGGCCTGGACATTGGGGTTCCTCTGTGGCAGGATTAACAGCATCAGTACTTCCAACAATAGGAATATACTGCAGCTTGCAAACTTCAACAGACAAGTTCCTTTGTGATGTGTTAACCCTCATTCTGGAATAAAGCATTTCAGGCTGAGCAGCCCCTTGTCCATCACAAAAGCTCCTTGCTATGGCATGCCTTCTGACAGACTAGCCCTAACCTAACCCTGAGGGCAGACTTTTTTGCTAAGATGGGGCCGAAGCAAGCTTGCAGTATGTGAAGAAGAGGCTTTTGATACCATATAAAAGGCTGTGATGGGCCTGACAAGGCTGCTGGGAGTTGGGAGACTATACCTGGGTGCTACATTTTCTCTTAATCCCCCTACTCTAGGAGTCACTGATGTTCACACAATGTCTCTTTGAAAGATTTTTACAGAAGTTGTTAAACTTGTTTTGCAAAATGTTAGCCTACTATCTTATTGGTGCTTGTATGTGTGTGTGTCAGGGAGAGACAGAGACAGATGACAGATACATTTCCTGACATGATAAGTTCTGTCAGGTGAGCATCAGAGGTTGACAAAGTGTCCATGGAGATGAGAACAGTGTAAGGCTGTGACTTGTCACAGTCAGGGAAAACATCCCTGAGCTGGAGGCTAGGAGTTTCTGTTGAACATCTACATGACAGCCTGTGAGCATAAGCCACCCTAAATGCCACACACAATCCATGGCTTTCTGACAATGTTGTAGGTCCTTTTGAAGCCATTGAATTTTACTTCTATTGTGGTTTTAAGTGAACAAAAAAACTTAAGGACATGAAGGGTCCATTTCTGACGCATTAAAAACACATCAACATATCATTAACAGCATTGTGGTATCTCCCCTGAGAAGGCTTCTTTATAGACTCAACATCTCGGGCAAGGAGAAGTCTGGCAGCCATGTCCTCAGTGGGTTTGAGTGTGGATTCCAGTGTGAGACTCTAAGGTCACAGGGCCCATGCTACAGGCTGCTGACGTTAGCACAATGCGATGGTTTGCTGTGATCCAATTCGCTTCCCACTGACAGTGCTAACGAGGTTAGACTGCAATGATTCCCTCTGTTTTACCAGCAGGAGAGCTGAGGCTGAGAGACACAAGGGGCAGGTTTTGTAAAGACACACAGGCACTAAATAGAGGAGAGAAGACCAAACCCCAGTCTGTCTAACCATACAACCTGAAGACCCCACCAGTAGGCAACAAGGACTTCCTTGGATGAGATAACACCACTAACAACAAATACAGAATGTGCGGAAATGCCAGCTCCGGAAGGATATCTGGAAATACTGGCGAATGTTTTGTTTCTTTCTGTTTTGTAAATTTTTTATGTTCGCATGCAAAGTAGCAGGTTCCATCCTGCTCATACATATGTGTTACTGGCTTTGTTCTCATTCAGTCCCCGATTCTCTCGTCTGCCTCCTCTCCCCAGCTGCGTCCCTTCCCTGATAGTCTCCTTTCTGCTTTTCTATCCCATGTATCCCTTTCCATTTCCCACCTCCCTTGAGATTTCTTCCTGGGCTGGTTGGGGGAGGAGAAGCTCAGTCTATAAAGATTTGCCTTGCATGCAGAAGGTCCTGAGTTCGAGCCACAGAACCTACATAAAAAGATTGGGCATGATAGTGCACACTTATGGTCCCAGTCTGGGAGGGGCAGAGTCAAGCAGATCCCTGGACCTCCATGGCCAGACAACTTAGCCTATATGGTGAGCTCCAGGTCAACGAATAAACCTGACTCAAAGGGAGTGTCTGGTGTTCCTCTGGTTTCCATGGTTTCCTAACTTTGAGGGTTGCTGGTGCTGTGCTGATGTTTCTGCCTCTGTAGGAGAGTTGGCATTTTCCCTTTGCAGCTTTTAACGTTGTGTCTTTGCTGTGTAGCTTTGACATTTTCACTATCACGTGTCACTGGGTGGTCTCCTCTGGCCACATCTACTGAGACACCAGATGGTTCCTTGGGTCTGAATACCTATTTCTTTCTCGGATTTTGACTGTTTCTGCAGTATCTCCATTGAGGTATGAGTGTGTGTCCTCTGTGTCTTTGTGTCTGTCTCAGTTCCTTCTCCTTTTGGACTCTCACATTTGATATCTTATCCATACCCGGGGTTCTCAGATGCCCTGGTCGTACCCTGTCCCCTTGCCTCCTTGCTGAAGTCTGAACACAGCATCTCCTCAGCCCTCTCCAGCCTCTGGTATGTTTCTTCTGCTCTGCTAAGTCTGTTCTTGATGTTTCCCACTGTGTTTCTATGTGAGTCACTGAGTTTGCCATTCCCAACATTCTTTTTTTTTTTTTTTTTTCAAATCTGAAATCCCTTTCTGACTTTTTCTTCCATGTTGCTGACTTTTTCATTGGCACTGTTGCTGATTTTCTTATTCACTCTGCTGACTTCTCCCCCTGTGGTGCTGACTTCTGTCTCTAGGGCCTGGATTGGATCAATATGCTTGTTTGTAACGTCTTTTAGGTCGTCCATCATTTTTGCCACAAAACTTGAGTCTTCATCTGACATATTGCTATTTCAGAATCTGAGTTCAGCAGCTGAGAAGCCCTGGTGATCTTTCAGAGTCACGCTCCTCTGCTCTTCCACTCTCCTTGCCTTTCTGTGTTGTCATTTGTGCATCTATCGGTTCGGACATCTCTTCGGGATCTGGAGTGGGGCAGGGATCTTCCTACTGG
The DNA here is from genome assembly GCA_021653895.1 of Mastomys natalensis. Taxonomy (NCBI): domain Eukaryota; kingdom Metazoa; phylum Chordata; class Mammalia; order Rodentia; family Muridae; genus Mastomys; species Mastomys natalensis. The sequence continues at coordinate 1,184,036 of JAJTUV010001115.1, forward strand.
GAAGCCTAAGCCTTAAAGGCACAATCCCTACTATACCACTCAGCAGGGTGGAAACAAAGTGCCTTAGGAGAGTGACATCACACTATGCTAGAACCACAGCAGCAGGATGACATCACACTATGCAAGATTCAGCCACACAGCTAAAGTAAGTACAGTCTGCTAATGCATTGCCAATGAGCACAGAAACTGAAAAGGCCCAAACTGTTGTAGAATGTGCTACAACTTGTTTTAGGTAAGCATGGGAACAGTAAATAAATAAGAAAGGAGATCAGCAAAGGGCAGAAGAGGGAATGTGAGGTTTGATAGATGGAAAATAAAGACGGGGTGGAGAAGAAAGCTTCAGAGAAGAAAAGAGCAAGAGGTTAAATTTTTAAGGAAAAAAAAAACAAAACAAAGCAAATTTTTCCAGTATTAAAAAAGTCCTAAAATTTAGGTAAAATGTAAAAAGGGGAGTCGAAATCTAAGCATACTTTAAAAGTCTGATAAGCCAAAGTAAAAAGCTTGCTGAATGTGAAGAGATAGAACAGAGGAGACATGCAGAGGAAAGCAGTGCCCTTCAAAGGCCAGGGTGTCCAGGTGGCACTATTGGGAGGTAGTAGAAACATTAAGAGGTGGGCCTAACGGACAGTCCTTAGCTCACATACCCCACCACATCCTTCCTCATATGGCTTCCCAGCAGGAGTGAGCACTTTTGCTCCATGACATGCTTCCTCCATTGATGACTCGTCCCAAGCAAGTGGCACAATCAGCTGTGAGCTGAAACACTCAAAACTGTGAACTAAAATAAACTTCTCTTCCCAAGTAAACTATCCCAGCAGTGTTACGGTGACAGGAAAGTGGTTCTCACCTTCCATCATCCCTGAGGGTCTTCATATCCCACTCTGTAGTCTCACCATCCACACACGCCTCGCCGGTCCCCTGGAAATGCCCAGCCTGTGCTTCCCTGTGCTTTCCTTACTCTGAGGACATTGTCGGTGAACTCACACAGAACCTTCTCAGGCAGGCTGCTCTCCTAAGTCTAATATCTCTAAGATAGATTCAAGCTGTTGCCTATGCTGATGCCGGTGGCTCATTCCTCTATTAGTCAGTAAACTTCCCTTCGTGACTATTCCAGAATTTCGTCAGCCTCTTGCTCTTTGAAGAACACTTGGGTTGATTCCACATCTTGATTATTATATATAAAACTGCTGGGAGATTTCATACACAAGATTCTGCATATTCAGTTATATTCCTACTGCATGTTTAGTTTTTAAAATAACTGTCAAACCAATTGTCAGAGTGACTGTACTGCTTTCACGTTTCCACTAGCTACACATGAGAACTCAAGTTGGAGGACGTACCAAGGTTAGAACCTGCTATGATTTGTCTCTGAAATGCCAAACACCCCCACCCCCCACCTCACTCCACCTTGCACAGCAAACTCTTGTGTCGTTCCCAGTTAACAGGGCTGTTGGGAGATGGTAAGGGTCTTAGGAGACATGATCTAGTGGAGGTAAGTCATTAGGAGCACACCACTGAAGAGGATGTTAGGATCCTGACCCTTCCTGGTTCTCTCTACTTCCAGAACACTGCTCGGTGAGCGCCTCTCCCACTGCCTCTCTGTCATGTTCTGCTTTGCCACAGCCCAAAGTGATGGGGCCAAATGACCAGGGACAGAAACCTCCAGCACTATAAACCAAGGTGAACCTTTTCTCTCGTTAACCTGTTTGTCTTGAGTAGTTTGTTACAGTAACAGAAAGCAAACTGGATCCTAACAGGCTTACCTCAGGGCAGCTCTCAGCACTCCCACTGGGACCCTTGCTACTTGCTTTTGGGAAGTCGCAAACAAATTCACATATGCACATATTGGTGCAAATCCTCTGAGTGCTGTCTCAAGCTATAACACATTTTCAAGGCAAATGAATCCTTAAAAGGGCAGAATCCACACATGAGTACAAAAGGGTCTATTACCTTGCTGAAAAACCTGAATTTTTACATTGTATTTTCACTGGATATTCCCGATGTTGCTCTTTGTAAGTACTGCTAAACATAGTGTCTTTTATTCTTTAAAGATAATATCACTATTACAGTTAGAGACTGTGAAGATTGTTAGAAGCCTGAGTTAAATACCACCATTTTGAAAACTCTGAGAACGCTTGGGAATACTGATTTATTGCCCTGAATGCCAAAGAGTAGCACATCAGAAGTTTGAAAACTCTACGTTACGGGATTACATGAGTGGCCTTTGACTGGGTCAGGGGTCTTTGGGCTGTTGTGAGGGGACTCTGGGTTGTGAAGAGCTGTCTCCCTGTTTAGATGCAGGAGGCAGGGATCAGCTTACTTCTGTTCAGATCTCCTGCAGTGATGTTAACATCTGGCTTTTTTGTGTGCTCCCACAGTTTCCTCTAAACTCTGATGGTGGAGTGTGTGTGTGTGTGTGTTTGTGTGTGTGTGTGTGTGTGTGTGTGTCTGTGTGTGTCTGTGTGTGTCTGTGTGTGTGTGTGTGTTCACGTGCATAAATACCTTATAGCACTTTAGTTAAAACCTTTTTGGGTGTTTTGAGTCTAGCCGGATGTCTGTGTAGGTGACAGTCTGCCCTCTTCCAGGTCCTGCCTCTCTAAGACCTTCTTCCTGCTTTCTGACAGTGGTGGAGGAAGATGTCCAGATAGCCCTGGCTATCCTGCTGTCATGCCAGAGGATAAAATGAGTCTTTCTGGCATGCTCTCACGTTCCGCGCGCCCGGCCTAAACCCCTCACTTTGTCGTCACAGGGCATTTGATCAGGGTGCGTCCAGAGGGCAGTTGATCAGGGTGCGTCTGCCTTTTTCCTCCCCCTTCCATCCTTCTCCCCTCCACTCGTCCCTCACTCTTCTCCCTATTTCTTCTCTCTCCCTCTCTGGGGCGTCTCCTGAAGACTCCCGCTTCCGGCCGGTTGGCCACAGAAGCGTGTCCCTCCTCTCCCGCCTCCCTGGTGGTGGCAGGGGTAGTGGAGGCAGTAGCGGCAGCAGCGACTGCGCATCTCCTGTCATTGTTGGCAGTCTGGGTGGCCCAGCTGGACGTGCCGAAGCCCGGGGGCCATGGCGATGAACTATAGCGTGAAGGATGAGGTGGACCGCAGGCCCACGGGCCCTCCTGGGGGCGCCGCCAAGACCCGGAGGCTGGATAATACGACCTTCAAACATCAACGGTTGCCCGACTGGCAGCCCATCCTCACGGCCGGCACGGTGCTGCCCAGCTTCTTCATCATCGGCCTCATCTTCATCCCCATCGGCATCGGCATCTTCGTCACTTCCAACAACATCCATGAGATCGAGATTGATTACACTGGAACAGAACCTTCCAGCCCCTGCAATAAATGTTTATCTTCGAATGTGACATCTTGCGCTTGTATCATTAACTTCACACTGGAACAGTCGTTTGAGGGCAATGTGCTTATGTATTATGGACTGTCTAATTTCTATCAAAATCATCGTCGTTATGTGAAATCTCGAGATGATAGCCAGTTAAATGGAGACTCTAGTGCTTTGCTTAATCCAAGTAAGGAATGTGAACCTTATCGAAGAAATGAAGACAAACCAATTGTTCCATGTGGCGCTATTGCCAATAGCATGTTTAATGATACGGTAGAATTGTTTCTGGTTGCCAATGAATCTGATCCCAAGCATATTCCAATTCCTTTGAAGAAAAAAGGTATTGCTTGGTGGCCAGATAAAAACGTGAAATTCAGGAATCCACCTGGAAGAGACAGCCTCCAAGAAAAGTTTAAAGATACAACAAAGCCAGTAAACTGGCATAAACCAGTATATGAGCTAGACCCTGATGATGAAAGCAATAATGGATTCATAAATGAAGACTTTATTGTTTGGATGCGTACTGCAGCATTCCCTACTTTTCGTAAGTTGTATCGTCTTATAGAGCAGAGAGATGATTTACACCCAACATTACCAGCTGGACAGTACTATTTGAACATCACATACAATTACCCTGTGCATTCTTTTGATGGACGAAAACGGATGATCTTGAGCACTAGTTCATGGATGGGAAGAAAGAATCCATTTTTGGGAATTGCTTACATTACTGTTGGATCCATCTACTTCCTTCTGGGAGTTGTACTGCTAGTAATTGATCATCAGTCTAGAAACAGTAGTAATATGGCTTACATCACCATTTAATTTTATATTCTGAAACCAAGTCTACTGCGTGTGCATCAAGGCCAGTCCTGTTCGACCTAGCTTTTGGATGCTGATGCCTGGTTAGTATGTCATTTTTAAGTTGGCACATAACTTTAAAAAGACTAAATATAAATAAAACACTTTATCATTTAAAAAAAAAAAATGAGTCTTTCCGTTGGTCACAAAGTGCTGAGAGGTGAGAATGGGATCCACATTCCCTGCCTGGTTTTTGCTTGGTTCTCTAGCAAAAGAAAACTGCTTATCCAGGCTGCCTGCTGCTGCTGGGCAGGGCTAGGAATTAAGACTTTCTGTACAGATTTCTCTACAGCTGTGGTGCCAGAGAGTTGATAGTGTTCAGCTAGGGTTAAAGGGGTATGTTCAAAAGGTGTTCTGTCTTATTTCCCAGTCTTTCTGCTAGAAGAAGGAAGCTTTCTTAGAGATTTATTTATCTGAGCCTTCAGGTAGGTCTGTGTGGAGAGTGGATGAGGCCTGCGGTGAATACACATCATGGACATGATGACAGCCTTTCCCCCACCCAACCGTGCCTTAGACCCAAGAGAATGGCAAAGCTTTTCCCCTGGCCAAAATAAGGATGGCAACAGTGTGTGCAGAAGGTATCAACCACAGCTTCCTCATCCAGAATAACTGCCCCCTTGAGACTGCCCCCTACTAAGACCTGTACTGGGACTACATAATACCCTGCCCCATCCCAACTGTCTGTATTATAAAAGGCTGCTGGAAGCTTCTCGATCTTGAGTGTTTATGGTCCTCCAGAGCCCATCTTTGCTTGTGTTGCTTGTGTCTGGATTTGCAACTTCTTCAGAGTGCAGACAAGAATGCCTGGGAGACAGAAAGCCCTGGAGGAACTTGCAGTCTCAGATCCCATCCATGGTCTTTCTGGCCAGTCCTCCTTCTTCTGCTCCCCATGTTGAGTTCCCATTTGATCCCCAAATATTTTGAAATATTTCCAGGGATTTTAGCTGTAACCCCAAAACAGAGCTAGGAGGCCTGCATCTGTACATGCTTGCCTAGACCTGAGAGCCTGACTGCTTTTTCGAGCCAGATACTTCTCTACTATTGCTTTGGGACTGGAAAGTTCCTCAGGTTTTTTGTTTAATTTTCCCATCCATAAGTGCTCCATAGTAAGATGTGGTGAAGAATTGAGCTAGCATTTTTTTTTTTTTATTTAGCTGAAAGTGCATTGCAGCTTGCAGAGGAAGAAAGCCTGTGCATCCATTACAGCCTTTGGAAGGAAGGTTTCTCTGCTTGGCTCCTCACTGCTCTGGTTTTGAAATGAGCAGTGTGGGTTGTCCCTGACACAAGCCCCTCTGCAGGTACTGTCACGCAATGGAAATCTGCTTCCCCCACACTTAAGAATGACAAATGACACTGAGACACAGAAGTCCTCAAGTGCCTGCTGTTAGCCAGACAGCCTGTCACAAATCCACCTTCACAGAGGAACAAGCCTAAGACTCAAGCCTTCCCACAGGGAGATTGAGAGGAGTGAGAAAGAAGCAGTCCTTTCCTCCCTTAAATACATGCACCATTTCCCACAATCCCCTGAACATAAGTATCGCTGCTTCCCAGTGGTCAACAGCGAGGCTTAGAATTTAACCTGCTGCTTTTTTTGGTCATCCTATGTGTAGGTTAATGCACCACAGAAATGCTACAACTGCCCTTGTCTTTAAGGACTTGAAGCTCTCTGCCCCTGCCCATTCAATAGTAGGGAAGAGACTCCAGAGACAGCACAGGCCTGGTACACTGTATCCCAGACTTTGTCTTCAGACCCCCAGAAGACGAGGCCTTGGTGGCAGACTCCAACAACAGGCTGAGAAGCCATTGACAATTCTGTCGCTTGGCTTGGGTCCTTTGTGAGCCACTTCTACCTGAGGCCTCCACTTCTTCTTTGCTGCCTATATAGAGAAATCTAATCTTGAGGGGACTACAAACGATGGAAATGGTAAGAGAGACCAGCCATTCTTCACCCAGCCACCCGGCCATCCTGAGGGAAGCTGCAAGAACATGAGACTTCCCACATCTGGCCTGGTTTGCAAATGTTGGGATTGGAGCAGACATTGCCATTAGTCTTGGCACCCTGTTGGAATGAATTCTGGTTGCTGATTGAGTCAACTTTCTGTTGGATATTTCAGCTCCAATGACCTGTAAGAGTAAGTTCTCTTGGAGACTACCTGCTAGGAACCCCAGAATTTGTGCAGATGTTAGAACCTCCAACTCTCAGCCTTCTCTGAGGCAAGACGACATGTACACTAGCTTTCCAATGGCTTTGACGCTTGAGGTAAGAGAACATTGATTCCAATGCTTTTAATATTATTTGTATCTCGTTAGTGATCTACAAGACTTGAAATTATTTTGGGTGATAAGAATTGCAACTCAGGGCCTCAAGTATACAGGTTTCACTATTGAGCTATGAACTGTCCCCCCCAGAAGATCTATTTTTATGCCAAATCAGAAAGCCAATTTATACATAGAAATACAAAAACCGGATTTGATTTTGGAGTTGGGGACAGTTGAATGTATTTATTATAACACTGGGATGGGAGTAAGCAGTGTTTTCTACAACTCTCAATTAAAGCAGGAAAGCAAAGAACAAAAATAGATGAGTGGGTAGGGGAACGCTTAGCCTCAGTAAGTGTGTGCATGGTTTTGCAATCAGACATTGCAGAAGTTGGCTATTTTCATATCCTATGCACAGAAGTCTTGACAAATGGGTGAGGGTTTTGTGAGAGCCCCAGTGCCCAAATGTTCACAATGAAGGAGAGAGGCTCCGAGGGCCAGGACGAAGGACTGGTGGGTTACAAGACAAGACACCCATCCTAGCCCAGCATGGTAAGGAGTTAGAGCTGTGAAGACCTTGTGCAGGCTCCGGATCTATGAGTGTGTCGGACTTCTGTTCCCTTCTTGCTCTCAGACAAGGGATCACCCCAAACGGCCCTCTCAGCACTGCAGGCACCAGCGGCAATTTGTAGCTGCCTCTGCCTACTTCCTCTCTCTTGAAGCCACCTACAGTTCTTATGTCCTTTGGCTCTTAATGCTGCTCGAGACAGCCTGCGTGTTAAATGCTCAGTTGCAGCCTTGTGGAATACTACTGGGCGTGGTGGAGCTCTAAGTAGGTGAGCCCTAATGGATGGAAGTTAGGTTTCTGGGGATGTACCCTTAAATAAGACACCAGGAATGGGGCTCCTTCCCATCTCTCTGCTTGCTTAAAAGTTACAAGGTAAGAAGCCTCCTCCACCATGCTTTCAGGACACACTCCTTAGCGCGGCTCAATTCAACTGCGCACTGACTGGAGCCACCACGACTGGGAGCCAAGGAAACCTTCCTTCCTTACAGTTGTTTTCTGAGTTTCCTTCTGTTGTGGTTTGAATAGGTTTGGCCTCCATAGATTCATGTGTTTGAATGGTTGGCTATATGGAGTGGCACTATTAGAAGTTGTGACCTTGTTGGAGGAAGAATGTTACTGTGCAGATGAGCTTTGAGGTCTCCTATGTTCAAGCTCCACCCAGTGTGGAAGAGACACTCCTCCTGCCTGCCTTTGGATGAAGATGGAAAAGTCCAGCAACTCCAGCATGCTGTCTGCCTGCATGTTGCCATGTTTGATGCCAATAGTGAACCGAACCTCTAAAACTATAAGCCAGTCTCATTTAAATGTTTGCCTTTATAAGAGTTGCCTTGGTCACGGTGTCTCTTCACAGCAATAAAACCCTTTATAAGTTTTGTCAAAGTGACAGAAAGTTGACTAACACCGGGCCTATGAGCCAAGAGCACTGCTTCGTTTACAGCATGCTCAGGAGTTTTTGTTCCATAGGGCATGAAGTGCTACATGGCTGTGTCATATTTACTCACCCTCCTGCCAGGCAATAACAAGGAAACAGATTGTCCTAGAGGGTAGAGTCAAGCATAGCATATAGACTACAGGAAAAAAAGCATGAGTGCAGCCCCCCCACACACACTTTTGTGATCCTGCCACACAGCACCACTCCTTGTTGAATCTGGCCACCCTCCCTGATCATTTGACAATGGCCAGCTGCTTTTGAAAAGGTGAGCTCTTACATCGGTAAGGAATCAGACAAGAAGAGCGGGGGCCAGCAAGATGACTGTGCCAGTAAAGGCTCTTTCCCACAAGCCTGATGAGTTGAATTGGATTCCTGGGACCCACATGGTAGAAGGAGAGAGCTTATTCCAAAAAGTTATCCTTGGTTCTCCACTCATGCAAAGTGGTACATGTGTGCATGTGCTTGTGTATATACACACATCATAAAATAGATAGATAGATAGATTAGATAGATAGATAGATAGATAGATAGATAGATATACATACACACACACATGCATACTTAGATACATGCATAGATATATAGATACGTAGATAGATGTAGGAGGAGCTAAGGTGGGAGGAGTAAGGAGAGGAAGAGGAAAAGGAAAAGGAGGAGCTAGGGAGAGCAGAGATGTAGGAGGATGGAGAACCACAGATATGGAGAGCAGACGCAGGTAACAACTTATATTTAGGTTAGCTAACTGGGAAACAACTCTCCTTGCATGGGCATATTGTTATTGAGCATTATCAAACATATAAAGCCTTTGATTAATCTTTAAGCATTAGAGTCTCATTTTTTTACTGGGCCCGCATGGATGGTGGGATAGTCTGGGCAATGCCCAGCCTTGTGGAGACAGCGTGGGAGATTGGCAGAGCCATCTCCCACGCTGGTGTCTCGTGGGCGGCAGGGCTGGTGTTTCTGGCTGGCTGTTTTAGCTGCAGCATGCACGTGGCCTCCAGCCAAGAAACATGGCAGCTGAACTAGGCAGAGCCTCCACAGCTTAGATAGTCGGTTTGACCAGAGGCCTTCTATTAAATAATTATTTCAACAAATAGATACATAGATACATTCATACATACATATAGATACATAGATACATTCATACATACATATAGATACATAGATACATTCATACATACATATAGATACATAGATACATTTATACATACATACAGATACATATAGATAGGTATAGATATAGATAATATTTTAAGAGAAAAGGAGCGCCTGCCTCACGGGTGCAACTATGGGCTTTGACTGTGGATTTGCTCTTTTCCCTGAGAAATCAGGACACAACCTCTCATGGAACAAGAAGTTTTACCTAAAACATCAGCTCCTAACGTTGATCCTGTGTCCTTTGGGCCAGGTGACTTTTGCATTCTGAAAAAACAAATCTGTTCTGGAAGAAAAATGCTTCCAGAATAAAAACTATTTGTCATCTAGTATGTATGTCCTATTTTGAACCAGCTTCAGTAGATAGATAGATAGATAGATAGATAGATAGATAGATAGATAGATGGATGGATGGATGGATGGATGGATGGATGGATGGATAGATAGCACATATTCAAACCCAGAGCGACTATCCGGCCATTGGCTTCCAGGGCTCAAACCATGGGTCTCCAGTCCCTTGGGCATTCAAATTGGAACTAAGCCAAAGACACATCACAGTATCTCTGGTTTGCAGGCCTGTTATGGATTCTGAGCCTCTGTAAGGGCATGAGACAGCCCCCCTAGGGAGTTCCCTATAATGTCACATATATAGACAGCCTTGGCCTGTGTAAGACTTGGTAACCATTCATCAAGCTGTTCCCAGGTTGCCAATAGCATCCTGTTCTGATAACACTCAACCTTTAATTCCATTTGCAGTGAACAGCTGGCTGCTACGGACGGCCCTCGGCCTCTGTTCCATCTCCTCAAACAGACTGTTCATTGTCTCCCTTTATTTGGAACAACAAACTCTGCATTTCTGTACACATGTCTCTGAGGCAGCCCTGTGCCCTGGTTTGCTCATTACATGTGGTATAGCTGCACAGAGCTGTCACACCCCTCGCAAGTAAGCACAATTATTAAAACACTTTGTAATGTTTAGTGAGATGGAAAGATGTTCAGTACCACACGTGGCTAATGTATTTAGCAATGTGGCTAAATTTCCAATCTCTTCAGAAGTTTCTGTTGGTTAATGGTTGTCACTAATCACTCTAATATTGCAGTTGGTTGGGTAATTTGTATTCAAATGAAATAAAGATGATGTATTATACAAACAAAGAGACAACATTCTCAACAGGAAATACCATTCAATCTAGCCACCCTCCTTATGGTCACTTCCTCTGGGTAAACCCTTGAGAGGATCCAACCCACTCTTCAAATGGCAGAATATGACAAAAACATCAGGAGAAAAAAAAACATCAGAGAGAAAACTCACCATTTAACCAAGAAGGTAGTGTACACAGCAACTCCTGTCTCTGCTCAAGGGCCTATGCTGATGTCCTGGGGCTGAGTGAAGCAGCACACAACTGTAATCTCAGCTACTCAGGAAGCTGAGGCAGGGGGATGACTTTAGCCAAGAGTTTCAGTAAGACCATTCTGAAGAAAATATCAAAACCAAGAAACCGATATTTAAGGATCTTAAGAATTAAAGTCAGGGCTAGGGCAATGGCTCAGCAGTTTGTAGCACTTGTTACTCTTGCAGAGGGCCTAGATTGGGTTCTCAATGCCCACATGGTGGCTCACAAATGCCTATATCTCCAGTTATGGGATATCTGATGCCCTTTTCTGGTTTCCACTGGCTCTGGTGGACACGTGAAGCACATATAATATTAAATAATGCATGCCCCTTGAGCAAACTTCATGTAGCTGAAGCCAAAGAGGTGCAGGGGTGCTGACCAGAGACTCTGCCACAGGCACCACCTTCAGTTTGGGAATTTCCTTAGTATCTGAAGCTAGGACTTACCTTATTATCCTGTGAAATGACAGAGGTCAGGAACCACTGTGAACCTCAGGGCCCACTTGTGTCTGGAGCCTTCTTATCAGCGGGCAGGTGCACAGAAAGCCAATGGATGAGGAAAATTAAAGAGCCCTATTGCCATTTCTCATACACCATTTAAAACTGCTGTCAACATGACAGTGTCAGTTTTGGAATGGCCCTCCCACCACCTGACACACAAAAGCCTCAGGAAGTTTTAACGGCAACTGGAAAGCTGAGCATATTTGAAGAGACCCACGTGGTGTTCTATTAGGTGTGGGGAGCTGTTCCTCCAAGTTGGACATGATCATTGCCATCTTGAATCAGAAGAGCTGTGATCACCCAAGGAAACCCTCACAAGGTTGGGGTTACTGGCATTCCTTTCTGTGGAGGGATGAAGGGATGGGGGTCTCAGGAGCCTTCTCCAGATTTCACAACTCGTCTCCCTTCCTTCCTCCAGGTGAATAATGGCTGTGGCAGAGGCTGAGGTAGAAGAGCTGAGGGAGATACTTTTCCCCAGCTGTAGCTGTGAGCACTTCCAGGGAGACTTCTCCATGGTATATCTCTTTTATTGATCCCTCATGTTGTGGATGGGACTCTTCAGTGGTTTATCTTACCCACAGTTTTCAAGTGACTGCAGCTGCCTTTGAGTCCCCTACCCCAGCCAGTAAAGTCACTGACTTCCCAAGCTTGACTCAAACAAAATTCTCTCTTCAGCAGCTTCTCACATGAGGGAACTCAGGCCAGGTGTTCTTTTTAAATACTCAGTGTCACCGCCACTGGGCATATGTAGTGACTATGGAAATGGTGTTTGGGGACAGGCTGCTCCTCAAAGTCTGGCTAACCCAGGGAGGGACGCACTGTCCTTGTTGGTGTTGGTCTGGTTTAGGTAAGCATAAAAGTGGGGAAGAGCCTGTTTCAGACTGCACCCTTCACTCCTATGCCTCAGTGTCCTCCTTTCAGTAAGGACTTCTAAAAATAAGGGAACACAGTATTAAAATTATATGGAAACTTCTACAGTCACAAAAGGAGTCTTCGCATGCCAGCAAGGCATATAATGCTCTTGCTGGTTTTTTTACTGTATTAGAGTATCAGTTACACACTTGAGGGCTTTCTTATTCTGTGCTCTCAAGAGGCGTGTCCACATTAAAAGTCACACAGAGTAGGGGCAATGGTACAGAAGGTATGGCAGACCATAAGATCAGCATAGTTGACTCTCCCATGTGATCTGTTTTGCGGTGCTTAGTCACAGATGCAGAGGATAGAAAGAGCAGCTAGAGTCAGATTGTGTTATACTTTTGCTCTTTCAAAGAATATTTACCTCCATGTTCTCTAACACACCTGAGATTGCTGCTATCCGCACCACAAATGGGTACAAATGCCAATTGAGACATACAGTGCCACCTCCATAATGAGTAAGCTTGTGGGGAAACCTCTTCTTCCCGGAAGCTGGAGATGGGAAAGGTTTATATTTCACCTGTACTGTCATGACCCAGAATGAAAAGCCATGAAGGCGAGACATATCCCAGCAGACTTGTAACACTTAAAGATGGAATTTATCCACTTGGTCAAGTTACAAGACTATGAGTAAAGGCTAGAGATCGCTTGTAAATTCTCTGGATGGTGAAGCAATCTCAGAAGAAAAAAGCCACTGCAATAACCAGGTAAAATGAAAAAGAAAACAACTTAGACAACATTTCTGCCATCAGGGCAAACTGCCACTGGTCCCCAGTATTAAAAATGCACAAGTAGAAAGAAACTTGGCAACTCGTCGTTTAATAAAAACTTATATTGCCCTACTCTCCCGCTTCTAAGAAAAGTAGATGTAGTAAAATTCAAATAGAGTACATTCTCTGGAACCCTTGGAGGGCCTGGCTGAGAGTCTGCACCCAGGAGCCATTAGGGTAGCCTACTCTAGGACTCATAGACTATAACCTCATGAATTAATAACTAGAAGACTCACAAAACTAAGAAAGGTCTGCCCTTACTTTAGGCAGACCAAACTCAATACTATCAAAGAGGACTTAACATACTGTTCTTACTTTCCAAAGGAAAAATCTTGGTTTTTAAAACTTGTCATTTTGAACCCCTTTAACCTAAATATTAGGTGTCCTGGAAAAGATACCGGCTGGAAGTGTTCTCTTGAAGCATGCCAAAGGTGTCCTTTTCAGAGGTGCTTAACAACTAATAATATAGCAAAGCCATGGAGAGTGGATACTTGGATTTGTGGATCCTCTATGCAAAAAAAAAAAAAAGCCACAAACACTGCAGTTTGCTAGCAGATGACCAGGAGTCCAAATCACTGAGGATCTTAAATTAATCCCTGAAACACTTCTTGCTAGGGATAAAACAAATGGGTATAGAAACCTTAGAAAATAATTTCTCAGGGCTGGAGAGATGTCCCAGTGGCTAAGAGCACTTCCAGGGGACTCTAGTTCCCAAAGATCTACCACTGATGGTTCATGGTTGTCTGTAATCCCAGTTCCAGGGGCATCTGACGCCCTCTTCTGGCCCCTATGAGTCCCAGGCACAAGTGATACACAGACATGCAGGCAGGCAAAATACCCACACACATAAAATAAATAATAAATAAAAAGGAAATCATTTGTACTATTATATGTAAATACAGTAATATTTTTTAATATCCATAGGTCACCTGAATTATTCCTCACAGGCATGGCCGGATCATTGGGCTTTAGTTGATTCTAGATGCAGTCAAGGTGACAGCCATGATTAGCCATTCCTAATCATCACTGGATTCAGATCGTCAGCACCTACATTGAACAGCCAGGCATGGTGGCATACACCTATGATTCCAGCTCTGAGGGAGCAGAAACAGCAGAAACCCTGTGGCTTGCTGGCCAGCTGGTCTTCCCTTATCAGTGAGCTCCTGAGAGGTTCAACGAGTGACCCTGTCTCAAACACAAAATGGACAACTGATGAAGATGACCAATGTTGAGTTCATGCTCCCACATGCACATTTACATACATTTGCATGCACACACACACACTTCCACACACAAGAATACACACAAATCTATATGTAGGTATTCAAATCAACTTTATTCATATCCATACAACTCTGAAGTCAGTCCCAACGTCCATTAGCTGGTGATTTTTAAGCCACCATTCATCTATGTTGGACTGCTGCTCAGCCATAGGAAGGCATAAGCGACTGATCCAGGGTAGCATGAGTGGATTTCAGGTCTGTTGTGCATCCTGAAAGGAGCCAAGTTCGAAGGCATTTGACCGGCTGCAGTAAGCAAGGCAGGGTCTGCTATGACCTGGGGAGTGAGGGAATTTCCAAGGGTGACAATCATTGTGCCATGGTATGAGCCGTGGTAGCAGTAGGGTCACACAATTGGATACAGTGCTCAGACCTTATAGATTTCCACACTCAAATGAAAATTACTTTGTGGGGATGGGACTGTAGCTCAGTTGGTAGAAACTTCTTAGCATCCACAAAGCCCTGGGCTCTGCCCCAAGGACAGCATAAACTGGGCCTGATGGTGCTGTCTATAATCCCAGAACTCAGGAGGTGGAGGCAGAAGATCAGGAGTTCAGTGTTATCCTCGGCAACATGATGAGTCCAAGGCTAGCCTCAAAGCATTAAATAAATGAAAGCAGAAATAAAGTTGTAACGTGTAGATTAACGAGAAAAAGCCAAGATGGCAGAGGCGGCTGGAACCCACTCTGAGAAGCCTGAGAGCCATACAGGCTTCGAGGAGAGACACAGCTCGGTGGAGGATAAGTCTACAGAGTGTTCAGATCTCTGGAACAATCGAAATAAAAAGCCAAACCACACAAACAAACAAGGAAGGTCTCATGGAAAGATGCATACAATTGTTTAGAAAGATGGTGGAATGGAACTGCACGCTTCACAGAGAGAAACACAATTAGAGATACAACAGCGGAAGCAGCAGGTATGTAGGGCCGGCAGGGTGATGTGCAGCCTAGACCTCTCAAAGTTTTGCCCACAAAGGCTTTGCCCAGACCTCCATGGTCCGTGCTGCTGCTGGAGGCCATATTTGTGTCTGTGATTCGTGCTACCACTGGAGACTGTGTTGGTGTCCCTGATCAGGGCTGCTGCAGGAGACCATGTTGATGTCTGTGATCTGTGCTGCTGCCAGAAACCATGTGAATTCCACGATCGGTGCTGCTGCTGGCTGTTATGGGCAAGGAAGCTTCTTTTGTAGTGGTATGGATACTTGCAGACTCATAACTGAAAATGAGAGATAGTAAAGGTCTCTGTGGCATCCTCTCTCAAAAAATAAAAATTTAAATTTAAAAATAAAAACAGTCTAGACCAGAAGCTATTGAAGAGAGTCCTCTAAACGTTTTGAGAAAGTCGCTTAAGTGTAGCTTTTCACAGTTGATAGCTTCTGGGAGGGTTGTGGGGTGGAGAAGGACTCAGTTTTCATTAAGGGTCTGACCACTGGGAGTGTGACCATGATCCAATGGGAGTGTGACCATGATCCAATAAGTATACAGACAACACAAATTGGACTTGGTGTATTTTTTTTTCCTTTTTGCAGGGAGGAAAGCAAGGGTGGGAAGGAGGAATGGGAAGTGAGCATGATCAGATGCATTGTATGAGATTCCCAAATAATTGATAAAAATATTACATTGGAGGGAAAAAACAAGTTGTAACATGTAAAGCATTCCCTTGTCAGATGGAAAGAAAATCAACAAAACGAAAAAGAGCCCTTGTTGCAGCACCCAGCAGTAATCCGAGCTGGCCTTCCCAGTCGCCTTGTATCTTGGATAAGTTAGGGCTGTTGAGAAAGGCCTGCAAAACTAATTACACCAACACCTGACCATGCTTATCAGAGCTGAACACTGCTCTAAGCAGCCAAAGCTGATGTGTAAAAGTAACTTTGAACAACGATAACAAAGATGATAGGCAAGCAAGAGCATGTGACTTGCCAGATCATAGCAAGCCTCGTGAAAATTCTTTCCTACCTGCAGCAGGAGACTCACGGCATATCCCATCCCACCCTGCCCAGGGACAAGGTGCAATTCTCAACAGACAAAGCCACAAAGGCCCTCCATTCCTGGGCCTCTTTAAATCTCTAGGTTGTCCTTCTGCAACTTACTCAATGGAATACGTAAGTGCAGTGTCCACATCGCTAGTTGCTAAGTGGTTCTCATCTACAAGTGCCCTTCCACAAAGCATTTCTGTCCCTCTGAAAAGGAAACCAGTTAACTTCTAACTCCACAGAGCAATCTTTTCTAACTTAGAACTTTATATAAATCAAATCACATCATCTAAATAACTTTATGACCAAAAATAGTTGTATGGGGACTGGAGAGATAGTTCAGTCATTAAAGTGGCTGTCATGCAAACATGAGGATCTGAGTTATATGCCCAGTGCCCACATGAAAGGCCAAGCATAGTGGCGCACATATGTAAGCCTAAGGGAGGCAGAGACGGATGGATCCCTGGAGCTCGGTGGACAGCCAGGATAGCCAGTGAGAGACCTTGTCTAAAATGTGTGGAGAGTCATAGAGGAAGACGCCTGGCATCAACCTTGGCCCCCACATAATACTGTTCCTTTTTTATTGCTTTATGATACTTTATAGCGTGATGACTCTATCATTTATCTACCTGTTAGCACAGATGATCTGGATTGTTTCTGGCTGGAGTTATTTATTACAAATAATGCTAAACATAACATCCTCTCATATGCCTTCCAGATACGTATCATCCAGGTTGACCCATAAGAATATGTTCCTTCTTTCAAACCAATTAAACTAAAAATGATGAGTCCTGTGAAAACTCAGCCAACTTGGGTTTCATGCTGACAAACCATAGCAAAATACCCTGTGTGTAAAATAGGTTTTATGGAGTACTGTCATCTTTTCCAATTAAATGAAATAACTATTCTAAGGCGTTAATGTTAGTCGCATGAATTAAGAGCGTGATTCCAATTACAGCACTTTTGCTGATCTGTCACGAACTGTTTGTGTAGTGAAAACTGGCAGACACGGTCAACAATGCCCTTCAGTGTTTGGGTGGAGGAAGGAAACTCAAGGTCCATTGGAAGAACGCAGGGGTCACTGTGCTGTTTGGGTTGTGTCAACTTGACACACACCTGGAATTATCTAGGAAGGAAAAACTGACTGAGAAAATGCCTCCATCAGATTGGTCTGTAGGCAAGTCTGTGGGCATTTTCTTGATCAGTGATTGATGCGGTGGGGCTCAGCCCTTTGTGGGCCATGCCGCTCCTGGGCAGGTGGTCCTGAGGCACAGCAGAAAGCAGACTGAGCAAACTACAAGAAGCCAATAAGCAACACTCTTACATGGCTTCTGCTGCAGCTCCTACCCCAGATTCCTGCCCTGATTTCCCTGGATAATGAACTACAAGCAGTAAGCTGAATTAACCCTTGGCTCTCCGAGTTACTTTTGGTCATGGTGTTTTATTAGAGCAGTAGAAACCCTAAGATGGTTGTGTAGTTTGAGAAGACGAAACTTCCTATCATAAAGCTTGGGTGTGATTTATAGCTGACTATCTTATCTTTAAGATTATACTCTAACACCTGGCTATAATAAGCAGCAAGGAAGCAAGTAATGTTGAGCCGGCTGTTACAACCCTATGGAACAACTAAAGATCGTAT
Source organism: Mastomys natalensis (assembly GCA_021653895.1). Taxonomy (NCBI): domain Eukaryota; kingdom Metazoa; phylum Chordata; class Mammalia; order Rodentia; family Muridae; genus Mastomys; species Mastomys natalensis. The sequence continues at coordinate 1,201,605 of JAJTUV010001115.1, forward strand.
GTGTGCATAGAACTTTACATGCACCTAAGGCTGCAGGACACAAAAGTCACAAAGCCATCAGTGGCTTATAGCTGCATTTACCTATTAACATTTACCCTAGGGTCTTTACCAAATTAATGTAGAAAGTGAAATTCAGCTCTGCTCAACCTCCATGTCTCATTGCAATGACAAGGCACCTGATAAGAAAGTACTTAAGGAAGGAAGGATTTATTTTGGGGGCACAGTTGAAGGGTGGACATCCTATCACTAGGGAGTCATGGGGGCCGGAAGGTGAAGCAGTTGGATACACTGTAGCGGCTAGCAGTCAGGGAGAGATGAATGCTGTTTATTCCTCCTTTGTTTTGGTGTTGTTTTTCGTTTTGTTGTTTTGGTTGATTTTTGTTTGGTTTGGTTGTTTTTATTTTTGAGGCAGTCTCCCTATTGTGTAGCCCAGGCTGTCCTGGAACTTTCTATGTAGACCAGGCTGGCCTTTAAACGCACAGAATCCACCTGCCTCTGTCTCACAACACTAAGATCAAAGGTGTGCATCATGTTGTCCAGCTTTATTCCTTGCGTTTGGTCGAGGACCATAGCTGGAGAAGTGAGGCTGCCTGCACTCTGGATGGTCCACCCACCTCAGTCATCATCATCCAGACGCTTCCTCATAGACAAGTCCAGCTTGTTTCTCCAGAGATCCCAGAGCCCGTCATGTTGACTCCCCTACTCACTATCAGAGCAATGGAATAAGTGCTCTTGTCTGTTGGGATACAAATATTAACCCTTGAGATACTGCCACGTTCCATAGCCACATCTGCCTAAGAGGTCAGAGCGCTCTTCCTTTAATCTGCAGAAGTTTGAGGGAGTGCTTACAAAGCTTCTCCCATGGGATGCTACAGGGAAATGGAGAGTCTCAGAGGGGGAGTAGAGCTGTCCAAAAAGGAAGTGACATCGTGTGGGGTTTTAATGCTGTATTATTGCACTTGCTTGTCAAAATTCAGACCTCTGAGGATTTTGTCTGTGATGGAAATAAGTTTTATAATCAATATATATCCCACAGAGTGATACCTATGAAATACCCACCTATCCACTCGTTTGTGTGGTATTCTTCACAGCTCCACTGTTTCAATGATTGGGGCCACCTAACCCCAGACAGGGTGGCTACTCCTCTGAAACTTGGATATGCTGGAGCACCTTTCTCTCCCTGCTTGCTTTCTGCTCTCCCTCTCTATGCTTAGGACATATTTCTGAGCTAGCCTGCACTAGCAGTTTCTCACCCAGTGGCCAACTCAACAAATTCATAGCCTAACTGGGTGCTTGATCTGGGTGGTGACTGCTCAGGTCCTGTTGATGAAGCACAAGCTGTAGACCTTCAAAGACATAGAGAGAGTCCTAAGAGAGAGGCACGTTTATGCCTGGAGGTATGACCCAGTGCTAGAGCACTTGCCTGGCATGCACAAGGCCCTGAACTTGACCTGTCACCATAACGAGAGAAATGGTTTCTCAGAATCATTCCTAGCAATAGCATCAGAGCAAGGCAGACTCATTTCACTGACGAATTCCTCTTGCTACTTAAGTGTATTAGAAACTGAAGACTTCTGTAGTGTAAAAACTTAATTGCTGCACTTTCTCAACACTGCGCACTCTTACTTTCAGAACGTGGTCATGAATACGCACAGCCCCGCCAGTGCCCGCTTGGCTGTTCCACATCTCAGATGTGGGAAGGGTCATGGGCCAACTTCCAAGAGCTGTGATCCTAGGAATTTACTTTTTTCCTCTGCCAGAGCTTCTCAGTCTCTTTACATTTCACTGCACCAACGCAGATGTAGTCTCCCAGTGGATCTGGCCAGCACTCAAGGTTGGTTTTTAAGCTCTATGTAGCTTTCTGGGATGGAAAGGAATTCTTTTTCTAACCCCACAGAGGACTCTCATCTCCCTGTCACATCTCACGCTTCCTTGCATCAGAGGACACTGATGGCTGAACCTGGATCCACCTTTTCAACCAACACAATGCTACACAGCATTTCCCAGTGGCTCTTGCTGCCAGTGAAGGCAAGGGCTATGGTCTGGTGCCTTTAAAACCACTCTTGCTCTCTACCTGATGTTCCTGTCTCAGCCTTGATTGGATGCTGTAACACAAGCTTATAGAAAGTTTCAACTAAAAAAGTTTCCTTCTGACATTTCTATATGGTTTATGGCCCCGCCTCCAGCCTCTCCTCTCCTCTCCTCCCTACCTTCCTGTTCCTGCTGCCACTGAAGCATTCCACTCTCACTACCCACCCCTTCTATTTTTATGTGATCTCTCCACACCCCTCTCCTCAGAAGCCTCGGTTATTTGGTTTGGGTTTTTTTTTTCCTCTCCTCAAAAGCTCTTTTCCAGTTTCTTGTTTTCTGTATGCTCTTGCTGACGTGTATAAAATGGAGATGCCAACCACCTACATATGAGAGTGAACGCGCAGCGTTTGTCTTTCTGAGACTGGCTTATGTCAATGAAATTGATATTTTCTAGTTCTGTCCCCCTGATATTTCATAATTTACTTTGATTTGTGGCTGTATGTAGTTCCATTGTGCATATGTACCTCGATTTCATTATCCATTCATCTGTTGATATACTCTAGGCTGTTGTAGTTAGAGCAGCAATAAGAATGGATGAGCAAGTGTCTCTGTGGTGGGATATTGAGTCCTTTGAGTGCATGCCTGTGGGACTGCTTAAGGTATCCTGGTTTTGGCTGGGCATAGGCCTGGAACCCCAAGACTCCAAGGGAGAAACAGCAGGAGTTCAGCCACGTCCCTAGAACCCAGAGTCCTGACAAGCAGTCTAGTCTCCATGGACCTACTTTGTTCAGTCATGTAGGCCATTACAGCCCCTCCCAAAGTGCACAGGTAGAGGGTGTGACTACAGGCCTCAGGCCTAGAGATTTACATACTAATGAAGGTCAGAGGGTGGAGCCAATTAAGCATTCCTCCTCAGACCCTTCTCACTTCTCCCTCCCTATTTAACTCAGGTCTGCCCCGAGTTTCAGGGGGGTACATCCAGATCCATTCACCATCCGCCATGAAAATAAACCCTTTTTGGAACCAAGGACTTCCTCATATCTTTGGGGCCTGCCTCCAGCCTTTGGAACCTTAGACTTTCTCCTGTATGTGGGACCCACTGTGTGGAAGCCTCCAGGACTCCTACCCCCACCCCATGGCCCCCGTTTTCCCACATGCCAAGACTGGAATAGCTGAGTCTATTTTTAGTGTTTTCAGGAATCTCCACACTGATTTCCATAGTAGCTGCACTAGTCTACACTTCTACCAGCAATGAGCAGTGTTATAAGGTAACTCCTTCAGAGAACACTTGGACTCTTAAAGCCAAGTCTCTTTTCATTGACTGGCAGGCTACACAGGGAACTTGCCTAAGTCATACAGCCTCAAGCCTTACCAGTCTTGGCTTTTATACATAAAAACCATATCCTGATTGACACACTTCAATTAGTGAGAACAGTTAGCAGAGCTACGGAAGCCAAAAAACAAAGTTTGTACATTTAGGGACTTTCCCATAATGATGGACCAAGTCTTTGCTCTCATTTTTGGTAGGTTTGGGGTCTATGTGCAGGACTCCTAGGTCAGAATGGTGTCTGGTGCCTCTACCATGGTGTGAGTTGTGCCTGTTACAGTAGAGTTCCTGTTTCCCCAAATTCTTGCCGATGTTTACTGTCTTTTTTTTTTTTTTAATCTTAGCAACAATGACTAGAGTAAGATGGAATCTCAAAGTTATTTTAAGTTGCATTTCCCTGATGGCTAAGGATGTTGTTGAACACTTTTAAAATACATATTGGACGTCTTTATTCAATTTGCAAATTGTTAGCAATGGCCTCTGTATTAGTCAGAGTTCTCTAGAGTAACAGAACTGACAGCATATGTGTTTGTGTGTGCGTGTGCATGTAATTTAGTAGAATGGCTTACAGGTTCAGCTAGTCCAACAACGGCTGTCTACCAACAGAAGGTCCAAGAGTTCAGTAGTTGTTCAGACCACAAGGATGAATGTCTTAGCTGGTCTTCAGTAGACACAGCAATCTTGGAGAATTAGTCTCTAATGCCAGTGACTTGCCAGCAAGAGTGAGAGCAAGCAGACAAAGAGCACTGCTTTCCTTCTTCCATGTCCTTTCTATAGGCTGCCAGTCAAAGGTGTGGCACAGATTTAAAAAATGGTTCTTCCCACCTCAAAAGATCTGGATTAAAAGTAGGTCTTCCCACTTCAAATGACTTAATTAGAAAAGAGTCCCACATAGGTGTACCCAACCACTTGGGTATTAGTCAATTCCAGATGTAGTCAAGCTAAAAACGAAGAGTAGCCATCACAGTCTCTTAACATTCTCACCCCAATTCTGTTTTCTACAGGAAAGCTGACAATGTTTAGCCAGCTGTTTCTCTGTTGTGTTTTTTTGTTTTGTTTGGTTGGTTGGTTTTGGTTTTTCGTGACAGGGTTTCTCTGCCTCCCAAGTGCTGGGATTAAAGACGTGCGCCACCAACGCCTGGCCTCTCTGTCTGTGTTAAACAATTTCCTAAACCATACGAGATCAAACTGAAGGCTTCACTGTGTTTATGTGAATGGGTCTGTGATGGATAGTTTTATGACAACTTGACATAAGCTAGAGTCACTGGAGAGAAGGGAGCCTCAATTGAGAAAATCTCTCAATGAGATCAGGCTATATCATGCCTGTATAATATGTTCATAATTAGTGATTAATTGGGAGAGCCCAGCCCATTGTGAGTGAGGCCACTCCTGGGCAGGTGGTCTTGGGTTCTATAAGAAAGCAGAATGAGAAAGCAGGGGAAGCAAGACACTCCCTCATGTAAGTAAATAAGCAGCACCCCCACCATGCCCTCTCCATCAGCTCCTGCCTCCAGGTTCCTGCTTTGCTTGAGTTCCTGTCCTTACTTCCATTGGTGATGAACTGTGATGTGGAGGCATAAGTCTAATAAACAGTTTCCTCTCCAACTAGTTTTTTGGTCATGGTGTTTCATTACAACTATAGAAACCCTAACTAAGACAGAGTCTAACCCTTAAAACTGCCTGTCCTATTCCATGTGCTTCCCGAATCTGCCGACAGTCCTGTCCAAAAGGTTTGTCCATGTTTCAGTCTCTGAGATACCAAGGAAATCCTCAATACTCACGTTGGTGCCCCAAGGCTGGTACCACCATGTGTCCTGTTGCTTTTAGCAGCAGATGCAGTCTCTATGGTACCCACAAACCCAAACTCGAGGTATCTACAGGTATGCACCCACTAAAGGCACTTAAGGGGAAAACCGTTCTGCAGTTTTTTGATTGCTTGTTTCTATTAGGTCTTGATGTCCTGTGACTCAGATCTGTTGTTTCAATCCATGTGTCCATGTTGACCTGGCATTCTCCCTGTGCATCTGCTTTCCTCTTCCTATAAGAGCAGCATTTTCCACCCAGTTCTGGGCCACACTAACCCAGTAGGAGCTCACATTAATTTGACTACCTGTAGAGACTTTCTTACTTACTCTCTTTCTTCTTTTCCTTTCTTCCTTCCTTCCTTCCTTCCTTCCTTCCTTTCTTCCTTTCCTTCCCTCCTCTCCCTCCCTCCCTCCTTTCCTTTCCCTCTTCCTCCCTCCCTTCATCCCCCCTCCTTTTTCTTTCTATTTATTATACAGGGTTTCACAAGGCCTTTGTTTCCCAGACAGTTTCACTTTTAGGGACTCTGTTTCTAAACAAGGTTACATTTGCTGGTGTTTGGGGCTGGGATCTCAACATGGCTTATCAGAGAATGCAAATCAGCCCATGACAGCATCCTATGGTGCAACCTTTTGCTATGTCACCTTGCCCTGAGTTTTCTCCCCCTGACACTTCTTACAACCTGAATATAAGCATTTGACTCTCCCAAAAGATAAAGGCACTAACTAGCTGCCTATCTTGGAAACTTATCTTCTGTCCTTCTTACAACTCTGCAGATGATCAAAAAGACAAGATACCACGGTTCACTGCTTAAGGGCATTGTATATATAGGGGAAAAGCAGCTGGAAAACCAAGGGCCCAACTAAGCAAGGGAGTATGATCAGAGAGAAAAAAATGTTGGGGGGTGTGTGGAGGGCCGACACATTGTTAATGGAGGTGACCTGGGAATTTTGTACACCTTAAGTATGGAATGTCAAGTCCTTGTCCATGGAAGGGACAGCATGACACACTTTCCTGCCTCTGGAGCACAGCCAGCAGGATGTGGGTCTCCATGAGTGTTGACAGTTGCTGTGGGTGTGGGATTGTTTGTATAATAATATATGTAATTTGCTTTATGTTCCTCCTTCTGGAAATGTTCTCTTTCCCGAGGTTAATGACTCCATGGTAATTAAAAGTAGCATGAATCTGGGAGCTGAGGATGTGTCCGGTGTTCCTTGGCAAAATGGTAAATGCTGAGACCTTCAGGACAGCACTTAAGGCTGTGGGAAAGAACTCTGAAAACATGAATTCCACAATGCATAAATCAGTGTAAGAACTGTCCTTTACAGGATTTCTCAACTGTGCAGAATAAACAGATGCAATATGAATTGTATGAGGGGCTTCATGGACCTAAAAGAACAGAGCAGCTGTATTAATGCTTGTCAGAAAGGAATTAAGGAAAGAGATAAAGAGATTTGGGGAGTGGTAATCACAGGGCAAGATCCCACCCAGCTAAGCTTATTGTTTGTGCTTACAAAGGCAGGCAGATTTCTGAATTGTGCTTGCTATCTTTTTCTAAGAATCAAGGAGCTAAGGTCATAAAATGCTGATTTGTGGGATAGTCACAAGTGAACCTAGGTAAATGACTGAATTGATATGTAAATTAAAGACTGGGTTTTGGTCTGAAAGAGATGAGCTGTCTAGAGAGCTATTGCTTTTCTTTTTTTAGAATTTTGTTTGTGCCCGGGCGTGGTGGCTCACGCCTTTAATCCCAGCACTTGGGAGGCAGAGGCAGGCAGATTTCTGAGTTGAGGCCAGCCTGGTCTACTTTGGCCAGAAAACCCATGAGCTATCCAGAGAGCTTTGAGAATTTTTTTCTAGCAAGAGAGAGCTGTTTCGAGCAGAAGACAGAGGTGTCAGCTTACACTCATCACTGACTTTGATTTGTTTCTTCTGTCTCTCCCAAACACCCCTTCCTCAGGACCCCTCTCCAAACCGAGTCTGATTCTTGGCAGAAATACTTGGGAAGTCAGATGGCGCTTTTACTAGCCCAACTGCAAATACATAAAATCCACTGACCAGTAGGCATGAGAAGAGTGGGTTTTATGAATTCTATTTAACTAAAACAATGAGTGAGATGCTGGTCATGGTAGGATGCCTCTAATCCCAGCACTGCAGATGCCAAGGCAGACTTGTTAGCTTATCTGGTCCAGGCTGCAAAGTGAGATGAAAGGCAACTGAACTGCACAGGGTGACTCTGCTTTTAAAAATAATATATAAAGCAGTAACAGAGGTGGGAGGGAAACCTTGAGGCAAACAAAAAAAGATCCAAATAAGCATGGTCTCATGAGATAAAATAATGGAGGGCGAAGTTACTTGGCCTAGCATGGTACCTCAGCTTCACATTTGTGATAAAATTCTGTTTTTCTACGACACATGCAAAAAACTATTGAGTTGTAGTTTCTGTATATATAGGGGAGGGGGCTGGTATACATTACACTCCTATCATAGCAGCACTTAAACAGTGGAGCAGGAGACTTGCCACCAGTTCCAGTCCTTAGGCAGGAAATAACAATCAGATTGTTTCATCTCTTCATGCCAACTTAAAACAAAGAAAGAGTTTTGCTCAATGGTTTATATACTTTTCCAGTAGCATTTTTTCCCTACATTTCCAGAATCCTTTATTTATATGTTTGTCCCAATAATCTAATTTTTAGGAAATAACCAAATACATGGAAGACACTTATAATGCAAGCTAAAAGGAAAGGGCTAGAAATAGCTCAGTTATAAAACTGTTTGCCAAACTATATGAAGAACTGAACTTAGTCCCAGGCCTATAAAAAGCTGGGCTGGAGGCACACACGTAATCCAAGCACTGGGCAGGCAGCAGACAGGACAGGACATCCTGGAGCTTGATGACCTGACAGTGCCAGCCAAATTGGTGGAACTCTGTCATCAAAAATCAAGTGGCAGGCTTAGAGAGATAGTTTAGAAGGGACCTACTCTTCCAGAGGACCAGGTTTGTAACAGGAGAATTAGAATGCTGCAGATTGGGTTGGGGGGCGTAGGGGTGTCTACTAATGGAAGGGCGGCTCTGTTAGCCCTCCTCGCCATCTCCAGAACTAGAAGCAACCAGAGGCCAAGCGTACCACTAGGCCCACGAGATGCTAGCTGGTGGCTGGCTCTGTCAATCCACCATGTCTATCCCCACAATGCTTGACTTAAGTCTAATGATCAATCTTCATTTGTACCAGTGAAATAACATTCTTAATGCTGAAAGATTATCCAATGGATTTATATATTTGGAAATGCTCAAATAACAAGATGCCCACATGATTAGAATTGTTACCCAATATCGAACCTTTTGATAGAAATTGCTACTCAGGACTGCGTTCGATCCACCCGTCTTCCTCCATGGTGGATAGCCTCTTTCTCCCCTCCCCTTGTTCGCCTTCTCTTCAACTCCTCACTCCGCCTATCTTTCATACTGCCCAATCACTGAGCTTTATTGCAAATGTATCTGGAAAATATCCCACTACAAGGTTCAACTCCCAACAATGGTAACTCACGACTGGGTGTAACTCCAGTTTCAGAGGACCCCATGCCCGCTTCTGCTCCACAGGAATCCTGGATGCACATAGGGCACATAATCTCACATAACCACACACATACATACACATAAAATCAAATGGAGTATCACTGAGGAAGACACATTGGCCCTGGACTCCCCACAGTCACACATACCACACACAAAACACCTGACTAACTTAAATTGCTCTATGCCTGACATTAGTTGACTCAGGATCTACCTGAAATACCATGTGGAGATCTGGTGTGAAAGTACAGTGAAGGAAGTGGTGGGGACACAAAGTGTGAAGTGGGGCTCACTAGTAATGATGTCAGCATGTTCCCGTGTCATTAAAGAGGGCCTAGAAAAGACTCTAAGGAAGCATTCTAAGATGTAATTATGCTATCCTCAGGTGAGAAATTGCTTTGTACACAGTAATTTTCTTTGCTTGTGCTTCCCTCTTTCTTTTATTGAGAATAGGTACTTTCTTTGTACACTGTATCCTGAGTATAGTTTTCCCTCTTTCACCTTCCCTCTCCTCCAGACCCACTCCCTTTTTGTCTCTTGTTAGAAAACAACAGGCTTCTAAGAGATAATAACCAAACATGACAAAATAAAATACAAGAAGCAAAACTATCACATTGCAGTTGGACATGGCAACCCACCAGGAGAAAAAGTGAACCAAGAGCAGGAACAAGAGTGAGAGACTCATGGTTTCCTGTAAAAATACTAAGCTAATGAAAAGGACTTGGTACAGACCCATGGAGGTCCTGTGCTTGCTGCTTCAGTCTCTGTGAGCTCATATGTGCCTTGCTCGCTTAATTCAGAGGGCCTTGGTCTTTCGGTGTCCTCCATCCCCTCTGGTTCTTGTACTCTTCTGTCTCTTCTTCCTTAATAACACCTGAAGGGAGGGATTAAATGGAGACCCCCAGTCTAAAGTCTCTCTCCCTACATAAAGACTGGTTGTGAGTCTCTGCACCCATTCCCATCTGCGGCTGATGAGACCTGGGTTCTGGTAAGACACTGATCTATGACTGTAGCAAAATACCACTAAGAATCATTTTATTAACTTTTTTCTTATTTTAGAACACTAGTGTTTGGTTTTACCCTAGATCTCTGTGGCGTCTAGTTTCTGGTTCAACACTCCCTAGCAGTGTTGGTTGTGTGGTTCCTTCTCATGGAGTGAACCTTGTAACTCAAAGGTTTTGTGGCTGGGTTAGCATCCACATTTCTTTTTTTGTACCCAGCAGGGTACTTTACCCAGCAAAGAGACTAGAACATAGGGATGAGGGCTCCATGTGGGCACCAGATTGACTTCTTCATGTTCAATGCACTGTGTGAGTATTGTCCTTGGCAACAAGCCACCCCCAATCCCACCCCTGCTATAAATTTGCAGAGAACAGCTTTTTGTTTTAGCAATAGCCTGGGTTGTTTGAAATTTTCCACTGGACCCCTTGTCCAACATCTCAACAGAATGCACCATAGTCCCAACACTGGAATCCTGGCCTGCTACAAGAGGTGGCCACTTGAGTGTCCATATCCCCCATTATGAGGAATCTTCATTAGAATCACCTTTGTATATCGCCAGAAGTTTCCACTGCATTGAGTTTCCACACCATCCCCAAGCTCTCCTCCCAATTGTGACTTTCTCTCCCCACACTCCACCCCTCCACCCCATCTCTCTCCGGACCCTGCACCTGATTGCCCATCCCGCTTCTGTACCCCCCATCCCGAGTCTGCCCATAAAATCAATTCTATTTCCCCCTCCCAGGAAGATCTTTATGTTCCTGCTAGACCCTTTTTCTTTACCTAACCTCTCTGGGTCTATGGGTCTTTGTTAACATTTACTTAACAGCTAATACACTCTTGTAAGTGAATAAATACCATATTTATCTTTCTGAGTCTGGGTTACCTCACTCTGGATGATTTTTTTTCTAGTTCCATCCACTTGCCTGAAAATGTCATTATATTTTTATTTTTAACAGCCAAGAATACACTATTGTGTAAATGTACTTTTTCTTTACCCATTCTTCTGTTGAGGGACATCTAGTGTGTTTCCAGTTTCTAGCTATTATGAATAAACCCACAAGGAACATAGTTGAGCAAGCGTCCTTGTGGTAGGATAAAGCATGCTTTGGGAATATGCCCAAGAGTGGTATAGCTGGATCTTGAGATCAACCACAATTTTCTGAGGAACCACTGTATTGATTTCTGTAATGCCTGTACAAGTTTGCACTCCTACCAGCAATGTGCTGTCATTTGTTTTACTGATCTTAGCCATTTTGATGGATGTTAGATGGAATCTCAAAGTTTTAATTTGCATTTGGCTAAAGATGTTGAACATTTCTTTTTTTTTTTTTTTGTTTTTCGAGACAGGGTTTCTCCGTGTAGCCCTGGCTGTCCTGGAACTCACTCTGTAGACCAGGCTGGCCTCGAACTCAGAAATCCGCCTGCCTCTGCCTTCCAAGTGCTGGGATTAAAGGCATGCGCCACAACTGCCCAGCGAACATTTCTTTTAAGTGTTTCTAATCCATTTGAGATATTAGCCTTTGGTGGTTTGAATGAAAATGGCCGCCATAGACACACAGGGAGTGGCACTATTAAGAGATATGGCCTTGTTAGGGTAGGTATAGCTTTGTTGGAGGAGTTGCATGACAGGGAAATGGACTTTGAGGTCTCAAAAGCTCAAGCCAGCTCCCTGCTGCTTTTGCATCCAGATATGGAAGTCTCAGCTCCTTCTCCAGCACCATGTCTGCCTGCATGCTGCCATGCTTCCACCAAGATAATAATGGACGGAACCTCTGAACTGCAAGCCAGTTCCAATTAAATGCTTTCTTTTAAAAGAGTTGCCGTGGTCATAGTGTTTCTTCACAAAAATGGAAACCCCAACTAAGACAGCCCTTTTCCCATTCTGTAGGCTGTTGTTTATTCCTATCAACAGTGCTCTTGGCCTTACAAAAGCTTTTCAGTTTCCTGAGGTCCCATGTAGTAATTATTGATCTTAGTGCCTGTGGGATACATGTTCTGTTCAGGAGGTTGTCTCCTATGGCAAGACTTTCAAGGCTGTTCCTCACTTTCTCTTCTACGAGACTCAGTGTATCTGGTTTTCTGTTGAAGCCTTTGATCTACTTGGACGTGAGTTTTGTGCAGGGTGATGAATATGAAACTATTTGCATTCTTCTACATGCAGACATCCAGTTAGACCAGCACCATTTGGTGACATTCCAGTGTGTATTTCTGGCTTCTTATTAAAAAGTCAGATGTGCATAAGTGTGTGGATTTATGTCTGGGTCTTTGATTTGATTCCATTGATCAACATGTCTGTTTTTATGCCAATACCATGTGTTTTTTTATTACTATTGCTCTGTAGTACAGCTTGAAATCAAGGATGCTGATGCCTCTGGAAGTTCTGTTATTGTACAGAATGTTTTGAGCTATCCTGAGTTTTTTGTTTTTCCATAAAAAGTTGAGAATTGTCCTTTCAAGGTCTGTAAAGAATTGTGTTGGAAGTTTGTCGGAATAGCATTGAATCTGTAGACTGCTTTCGGTAGGATGGCCATTTTTGCTATGTTAATCCTACCGATCCATGAGCATGGGAGGAGATCTTTCCATCTTCTCATGTCTTCTTCAATTTCTTTCTTCAAATCACGTTTTGTCACACAATCTTTCACATACTTGGTTAGAATTGCTCCAAGATATTTTATGTTATTTGTGGCTGTTGAGAAGGGTGTTACTTCTCTGGTTTCTTTCTCAGTTCATTTGTCATCTGTATATTGGAGGCTACTGATTTTTTGGTTTGTTTAGTTAATTTTGTATCCAGCCACTTTGCCAAAGCTGTTTATCTGCTGTACGAGACTTCTCTGGTAAAAATTTTGGGGTCACTTAGGTATACTATCTTACTATCGGTCAATATTGATACTTTTACTTCTTCTTTCCCAGTTTCTATCCCCTTGATCTCCTTTAGTTGTGTCACTGCTCTAACTAGAACTTCAAGTGCTATATTGAGTAGATATGGAGAGAGTGGGCAGCCTTATCTTGTCCTGATTTTAGTAGAATTGCTTTGAATTCCTCTCCGTTTAATTTGATGTTGGCTATAGGCTTGCTATCAAATTGTCTTTATTATGTTTAGGTATGGACATGTATCCCTGATTTCTTTACGACTTTTAACATAAACTGGTATTTGAGTTTGTCAAAGGCTTTTCCGCATCTAATGAGAGATCAGTGGTTTTTTTTGTTTGTTTGTTTATGGTGGGTTACATTGTCAGATTTTCATATATCGAACCATCCCTGCATCTCTGGGATGAAGTCTACTTGGTCAAGGTGGATGATGTTTTTTACGTGTCCTTGGATTCAGTTTGCAAGTATTTGTTGAGTATTTTTGCATCAATGTTCATGAGGGAAATTGATCTGAAATTCTTTCTTTATTGAACCTTTGTGTGCTATGGTTATCAGTGTGACTATGGTCACATAAAATGAATTTGACAATTTTTTTTGTTTCTATCTTGTGGAATAATTTGAGGAGTATTGACATTAGCTCTTCTTTGAAAGTTAGGTAGATTTCTCCACTAAAAGTGTCTGTCCCTGGGCTTTATTTTTTGGTTGTGAGACTGTAATGACTTTTCTATTTCCTTGGGTGTCATAAGTCTATTTAAATTGTTTAACTGGTCTTAATTCAACTTCAGTAAGTGTTATCAAGACAATTATCAATTTCCTTTAGGTTTTCCAATTTGGTGGAGTACAGGTTTTTAAAGTATGCCCTTATAATATTCTGGATTTCCTCGGTGTCTGTTATTTCCCCTTTTTAATTCTGATTTTGTTAATTTGGATGTTCTCTCTCTCTCTCTCTCTCTCTCTCCTCTCTTCTTCTCTCTCTCTCTCTCTCTCTCTCACTCTTCTTCTCTCTTCTTCCCTTCCTCCCTCCCTCCCTCTCTCCCTCCTCTCTCCCTCTTTCTCTCTCTCTTCTTTCCCTTCTTCCCTCCCTCCCTCCCTCTCTCTCTCCTCTCTCTATCTGCTTTTTAGTTAGTTTGGTTAAGGGTTTGTCTATCTTGTTGATTTTCTCAAAGAACCAAACTCTTTGTCTCTTTGATTCTTTGTATTTTACTTTATTAATTTCAGCACTCATTTATTTATTTCTTGCCATCTACTCTTCCTGGGTGTGATTTCTTCCTCTTGTTCTAGAGCCGTTTAGGTGTGCTGTTAAGTTGCTATTATGAGACCTTTTCAAAAATTTTGTTTGTTTATGTAGGCACTTAGTGCTATGAACTTTTCTTCTTAGCACTGCTTTCATTATGTCCCGTAAGTCTGGGTTTGCTGTGCATTAATTTTCATTGAAAGCTTGGACGTCCTTAATATCTTACCTTATTTCTGTCTTGACCCAGTTTTCATTCAGTAGAGAGTTGTTCTGTTTCCATGAGTTTGTAGGCTTTCTGTTGTTTCTGTTGTTTTTGAAATCCAGCTTTCATCTACAGTAGTTTGATAGGATGCAGAGGGTCAGTTCAAAAAAAATTTTGGTATCTGTTGTAACTTGCTTTTTGATCAAGTATGTAGTCAGTTTTGGAGTAAGTTCTTTGAGGGGCTGAGATTTATTCTTTTGTGTTTGGGTGAAATGTTTTGTAGATATCTGTTAGGTCCATTTGGGTCATAATATCTGTTAGTTCCAGTATTTTTCTGTTTAGTTTTTTTGTCTGGATGACTTAGTGAAAGGGGGGTATTGAAGCCTCCCACTATTGGTGTGTGAAGGTCAATGTGTGATTTAAGTTTTACTAATGTTTCTCTTTCAAATACCGATGCCCTTGCACTCAGGTCATACATGTTAAGAACTGAAAGGTCATATTAATGAGTTTTTCTTTCAATGAGTATTGAGTGAGTGCCCCATTTCTTTTGATCAGTTTGAGTTTTAGGTCTATTTTGTTAGATATTAGAAGAGCTATACCAGCTTGTTTCTTAGGTGCATTTGCTTGGAATAACCTTTTAAAGCCCTTTATTCTGAGGTAATATCTATTCTTGAAGTTGAGATGTGTTTCTTGGATACAGCAGATGGATGGATCCTGTTTTCACATCCATTCTGTTAATCTGTGTCTTTTTATTGGGGAATTGAGATCTTCAGTATTGAGAGATATCAATGATAAATGATTGTTGTTTCCTGTTATTTTGGTGGTGGTTGTGGTGGTGGTGGTACATGCCTGTGTGTGTGTGCATGTATGTGCATGTGTGCATGCATGCATGTGTACACGTATGCTTTCCTACTTTTGATTTTGCTGGTATGAGATTATTTATTCCCAGTGTTGTCATGGGTGTACTTAGCCTCCTTAGTTTGAAGTTTTTCTTCTATCACCTTCTGTAGGGATGGATTTGTAAACAGATAGATAGTCTTACATTTGACTTAAGCATGAATATCTTGTTTTCTCCATCTATAGCAATTGAAAGTTTTTCTAGGTATAGTAAGCTGCACTGGGATTTTTGGTCTCTTAGCATCCGCCAAGGCCCTTCTGGAGTTAAGAGTCTTCACTGAGGCTGGCTAGTGACGCAACGCCTATTAATTCCACAGCTTCTGGGAGGAAAGGCAGGGGATTCTCTGGTTCAGCCATGATCTACCAGTGAGTTCAGGAACTCGCATACGAGAACCCTGTCTCGAATAAACATTGTCTTCATGAATGTTGGAAAACTAATAGACAGTTAATATGCTATTTTTCTCATTAGCTTTGTTCTGTTTGTTGATGTTGATTATGTAGCAAGGGGCTTTCTTTTTGGTATCTACAGCAACTGCTTTGGGGAAGGTTAGGACATCGATGGTGTCGTGTGTTGAGATTTCCAGCGATGATAGCAGGTCTGGTTGATGGCGCACGGTGGGGATGTGGGCACAGAGATTGAGCGGAGCTGCAGCTGTTGCTGTGGCAGCTCTAGGGTGAGACTGGAGGATTGGGTCTGGGAACAGAGACCCTTGCTTGTGATTTTATTCCATTAAAGCAATGTTTTCAACCTTCTTAATGCTGCTACCATTTAATACAGTTCTTCACTTTGTGGTGACGCCAACCATTAAATTATTTTAGTTGCTACTTCATATTTGTGATTTTGCTATGTTATGAATCATAATGTAAATATCTGATAGGCAGGAAAGTCTGATATCAACCCTGTGAAAGAATTGTTTGACCCCTCAAAGGATCACAATTCCACAGGTTGAGGACCACTGCATTAAAGTGCTAATATTTAGTAGCCAGAAAGTTTAATGTGATATTTCTTTGTTTTGTTTTTCTTAGGGCAAAGAACAGGTAAAATGTAACTGACAGTACTTATGTGGATTTCAGTCCTCCCAACTTTGGCAGTGCAAATTGACAACTGCTTCTAGCTGCAGGACTCTGCTATAGGCCTTACAGGCCTTTATATACCCAGTATATATGAAGTAAATGACTTTATATAGCCAAGTACATTTGTACACGCATGCACACACATACACATGACACACACTCATATTCACATATGTACACATGTATACACACATGCACACAACATACACATGCACACACGTACTCGTGCACATACACACATATACACACATGCACTCACACATGCATACATGCACTCACACACACACATGCACACACATACACACAAAACACATATACATCCACACACACATGTACAGCACTCACACATGCACAAGCACGTGCCTCTTTTATCTCATATAGACGCCCTTCCCTGAGTTTGACACTCCAAACCAACCACAACCGTTTCTCTTATTCATAAGAGATACTTACACAGCTCACATTCACACATGCTGCACTAGTATCCTCACTGATGAAGGGAAGTTTGAGTTTACAGTTCGTGTATCACTGGTAGAGGAGCAGAACAGTTCACACCATGGAAACCAAAAGACAGAGAAAGATGAGACACAGGAAGGAGTCAGGGGAACATAGAACCCTCAAGGACACATACTCAGTGTCCAGCTTCTTCCAACTATACCCTATCTGCTGCTACCTTTGATCCTCTCCCAAGAAGGTTATCATTTTATGAAGCTCTCAAGGGTTATCCTGAGTAGGCCAGAACACCAGACATACCCAGAAGTGTTCTTTCCTTATCTCCCTGGTTACCTGACGATGAAGGCTAACCATTGCACGTCCATATGCACTTTTCAAACTCACATGTTTTCACTCTTGTACCTACTCACAACACACCACACACACACACACACACACACACATTTTTCTCTCATAACTCACACCCACAATTTTCAATCCACCCACATACACACACAATTTACACAGACTCAGACACAGTCTCTTATGCACATACACTCACATGTTATGTTCCTCCTGGCAGGTGGGTCTCTCCTGATCCTTCAGCAGTGTTTGCAGGACTTGAGCTGAAGCCTGAAGCTGGAGGGCCCTTCTTACAGACCAGCTTCCAGAGGGAAATGCCTTGGCTTTGATTGCTGGCCCTTGAACACTTGCTCATTGCCTCTGAAGCTTGCCCAGGGGCCACTCTTATCTGGTTCCTCCCCAGCTCCTCCAGGAAGAGAAGGGATGGCTCATCCCACATCTAAGGAGGAGGGATCAGAAAGGAGCCAGTGGCCTTTCTAACTCTATTTTAGAAGTTGCAAGGAGAGAGGAAGTTGGATTACTTTCTGGGTGTGGTTTATTTCTTTAATGGTGGTACTGGGTCTGGACTATCTGTGGCATCCCTGTTCCCCATTACCATAAGTGCTGAAGCTCTAGCTGAACCAGGAAGTGACTATTGGGAATGCTTGGCCATAAAGCACCATGACTGTGCTCACACATGACATCCTAAACCTGCTGCATCGATCACCATGGGCCTTCATCACACTGAGTCGGGCTTCTGAAGGCTGAGCGCCTGCAGCCACGTCAGCTTGTCAGCCTGGCTGTCAACACAAAGCAGCTGATTGCACCTTGTATTTGTGATAAACTCGATTGGCATGTAAATTTCAAATGTCTTATTTTGAAGCAATTTTAATCTAGGTTAAATGTAGCCTGTCAAAATTCCTACTCCTTCCATGCAAGAGCCATAGCAGGGGTGGGGAAACTCAGGGGAAAGGAAAGTGGCTCCTGTGGCAGGCAGGGGAGAGGGAACAAGAGTGACACAGAACAGTGCCCATGTTCCCAAAGAGAGTTCCAGTCCTAAGAAGCAGGGTGGCATTGGATACATGGAGGGTCTAGCCTGGAGTAGGTCAGAAAGACAGTTGCAGCTCTGGTTCCCAGGCACTGACTTGTAGAGAAAAGCTGTATCTCCCTGAGATCAAGGAAGGGGTTGAGTTACAGTCTTTGCAGGACTTTGTACACAGAGGACAGCCTTGGATATGACAGTGTGGCTTACTAACTGGAAATGGTATCAGGTATGACGGCCTGACAAGGTCAATGTTCAAACTCTTCCCATCTAGAGACTGGAGAAATGGATCAGTGTGTAAAGTGCTTGCTCTCCAAACATGAAATGGGATCTCCACTGCGCACAGGAAAACCAATCACGCATCGTGACCCCAGCAAGGTTTCAGGACGGTAGACAGATAGATGATCCCAGGTCTCAGGTGGCCAACCAGTCCACCCAAAATACGGGCTTCAGGTCCAGAGAGAACCATGTTCAAAACATGATGTGGGCTATGATTGAGGAAGGTGCCTTGATATCATCAACCTCTGGCCTCGACACTTGTACACAGAGGCAAGTTCCTGCACATACACACAAGGATACCCCCCCACACGCACACATACACACAGCTTGAGTAGACATGCACTGTCTGTGTTCATCCTACTGGGCCATAAAGAAACAGAACTCACTTCTGCTTCGGAACTGTGGTATAGCTGCAGATCAGCGAGAACAACTGTCACTACCCAGGTCACGCCCACCTTTCCTTCACTACCTTAGCCTTTCGTTTCATTTGCTGTTCTGACATTTCTTCTGGGCTCCAGTGGGCTTCCTGGATGCACATCTGACTCATTTGCTCTCTGGGATCCTTGCAAGCCCTTTTTGGACTGGAGCCTAATCAGGCTAACAACTGGAGGGACTATGAGGTTAGAATTATATGCTATGCTTCCCTGAAAGTAGACTTCCTGTTTAAAAAAATATTAAATCTGTTTTTCCTTTCCCAGCCCTGACTCCCAGAATGATGATTCTGAGACTAGTTATTTACCATTGAACACCTAGGCCATGAGCTTCGGCTCATTCCCTGACTAGCTCTTAACTTATTCAACCCATTCAAATTATTCCATGTCCACCACTTGGTGATCTACCTCTCCTTCAGTCCTGCACGCTTCTTCCTTCACATCACCTCAGTGTCTCAGCATCTCCTCAAATCTCTCTATTCTATCCTGAGTTCAGCTACCTGCTGGTTTACAACCGTCTCCCTCGAATTTCTTCTAGAACAAAACAAAAAAAACAATAACAAACAAACAAAAAAAACAGCCAGGCAAGCAACCCTGACAAGATCCGCCCTTGGGATGCTGAGATACTGAGGATATTGTTCCAGCATCCTGACTGACGCTACCTCACACTACTTTATTTTTTTATTTTTTTATTGGTTATTTTATTTATTTACAATACAGATGTCATCCTTTTTCCCCATTTCCCTCCCTAGAATCCCCTATTCCATCCCCTTCCTCCTTTATGCTTTTATACCATTTTAATTTAATAGCTGTTTCATCAGAATTTGCTTCTAGGACAGTTTCAAAGAAAGCTGTGGACCCCAGGTGACCTCAATTCACCCAGCCTTACAGACTGATCCAGTCAGGACTTCACATAAACCTGAACTTTCTCAGCATGGAGAGTCTGGACAACAACTATTACAGCTAGCTTTCTTAAGACTTGACCATTTTCCCAATTTTCTTGGGCCCCCAAAAAAGAAAAATGATACCCCTAATTAGCAGGGATCAACCATGTCCCATTCCCAAGAGGTAGGGTGGGTGGGTTTTGGTTGTTCCATAGATAATGAAAGTTTGTCGCCATTTAAGGGGTGGTAACAAATTTTAACAGTCTTGGAAAGGATGGATAAAAATAAAGGTTAGATTCAGGATTTTCTCTCTTTCTGTTTCTTTCCTCTGTCCTTCTTTCTCTCCTATCTAGTGTTAGGAGGGAAGGGGGAGATGGGATGAAAAGATAATACAAAAAATGGTAGATTATTGAATCTACTCTTAGACCAAGGAATCTAAGAAAGACAAAAAATTAAGAAGACAAAAAAAAAAATCTTACATTAGTATAGATCTTTGTGTATCGATACAAAATTAAGGTTACATACTATGTATCAACTCTGTTTAAGGTATTGTACCTATGTAATTCTTAAAATACAATATTAAGTTCTCATCCATTTGAAATCTGCTATTACAAGCTGTTTAAGATGAATAAGAAATGTAAATTTGTAGTTAATCATTCAAACTCATGGTCATGTTAGATACTAGCCAAGTTTATTATAGAAATATTTTTTCAAAATTAAACAGATAATAAATAGCTAGAAATAATTAAGATATACTAAATAAGATAGTCTTCAAAAACCTCAGAGAACTACAGAATATGGCACTTAAAAATGTTTTATTATTTAAAGATCTTTTTGACAAGGAGTCCAGTCTGCTACTGGCACCCCCATTCCACTTCAAAGAAAATGACGAGCATCAAGAACCTCCTTATGGAGTTTGATTCGTATGGGACAGGCTAACCACTCAGCAAGAGAATGTCCTTGCATCAATTGCAGAAGAATACTGTCCAAACCGGACAAATGAGATGCAGGAAAGTCAACTGCCAAGCTTTGCAATGACAGGGTAGGTAAGTCCTTCATAATTTCTGCTTCACAAAAACATCTGTCATATACTGGGCCAGAAAGCTGAAGATGAATGCTTCAATGTTATAGAGACAATTTGTTGCTATAACTGCCCAGGCAGCCAGAAGCCTCTGTCATTTCAATAGTTTTGGAAGCTGCTTGCTCTGTACTTCCTGCACACTTAAGTGATATCCCTTCTCAGGTCTCTGATGAGGTTGAAGACTAGATAGTCTCACAATGAAGTTTAAATTGCAAGAATTCAGAAAAATGTACTAAGATTGATATAAATTATGACAGAACCCTAACTCACCAAGATAGGATAGATAATAGAATTGGCCAATGAGCTGAGGCAGGAAATAGGAGGTGGGACACTGGCAGGAAGAGAGAGGATTCTGGGAAATTCTGAGAGTATGAAAGAGAGATTCAAGAGAGCTGCCTGGAAAGATGTGATGAGACAGACATAAACCAGCAGGTAGCTGAACTCAGGATAAAATAGAGAGACTGGAGCGAGACGCTGAGACACTGAGGAGATGTGAAGGAAGAAGTGGGTGGGATTGAACGAGAGGTAGCTAACCAAGTGATAGACATTGAATAGTTTAAACGGTTAAACAAGTTACGAACCAGTCATGGAATGAGCCAAAGCTTATGGCGTAGGCGTTTAATAATGAATAATTAATCTCAGAGTCACCATTACAAAAGAAAAACGTTTTGCTTTGTGTGTGTGTGTGTGTGTGTGTGTGTGTTTATAGCTCCTTCAATTTCCTCACATCCTACCCACAGGGACACATAGGTGACTCAACTGGCTTCTTCTCTGAGGGCCTATGGAGTCTCAGCTGGCATACACAATTTCTTTTATAGGATTGATTCTTAATTGCCAACACATGGCTGTGGATGTCCAGAGGTTAGAGGTATTGGATCCCCTGGAGCTGGAGTTACAGGTAGTTGTGACCCTCACAACTTGGGTGCTTGGATTCAACCTCAGGTCCTCTGGAAGAGCATTGTGTACTCTTAACTGCTGAGCCACCTCTCTGGCCCCAACAGTTTTCATTAACTGTTAACTTTTTATTACTTGTTTATCAAGTATATTCTTCTACTGCTTTATCAAGTAATTTATCAAGTAAATTGGTCATCTTTTTTCAGAAGCCCTCATCACTCCAAAGGTTAAAAGTCTTTGAAGTGAAAATAAAAAAAAAAAAACAAAAAAAAAACCAAGACTTCTGTGTCTGGTTTGGGGTCATAAAGAGAAATTCCAGTAGCTTAACCTTAATAGACCAATCGACCGACAAGTTTTCTAACTTGAACACAATGCAACACGAGACGGTTGTTGACTTGATAAGACACATCTTATCACAGGCTTTCTTTGACAGAGTTTGGGTTGGAGTGTTCCACCACCGTCACTATGCAGGGGCTGGAGGTAGACGGCAACTACCCTCACCTTCGGCTGCCCCCTCCCTTGGCTGATCCTCCCTTGGCTGACCCTCCTTCGGCTGATCCCACCTCGGCTGACCCATCCTCGGCTGACCCCTTATATCTGCTGCATTCTAGATGTTTTAGGTTTCTTACCTGCCTCAGTCAGAACTCACCCCCTCCCCCATCCCACAGAGGGATGTGTCCCAGGGCTGCCTGGAAACTGAATATCAACTCTGGGGAATCGAGGAGCAGGAGAAGCCAGCCTGAGACCTGGGCCAGGGGCCAGGTATATGTTCCAAGGAGCTAGACAGCTCTGCCAGACCCATGCATCCAGACCCAGCAGGGGCCTAGTGGGTTGTAGGCAGATTTTACTTTCTTTTAAATCCCCGATGAGACCAACTGCCTTGTGGGATTAAAATTTTCTAGATATGACAGGAGACTAAAGTCTTCCTCTCAGCATAAGAATATATGTAACTTTTTAAACAAACAGAGAAAGAGTGTGTGAGAGAGAGGGGGGAGACAGAGAGAGAGAGAGAGAGAGAGAGAGAGAGAGAGAGAGAGAGAGAGAAAGAGAGAGAGAGAGGAGGAGGAGAGAGAAGAGGAGAGGAGGAGGAGGGGCCCTGAGGAATGGGGTAGTGTTCAGCATAGGGAGAGGGGATGAGGGAGGCCAGCTGGAGCAAGCCCCTCCCACACACGGCTTCTCCTCCTTCCCTGTTGCCCATCCCCCTCCACGTCTGTATCTACACCGCATCTGTAGCCCAGATTGTCCTCAGCTACTCTACCTTCCCCCTGCTTCTCTCCAGAGGCCTCCTTCCTGACCCCTGATGGTTCTGGCCTCTGTTCTTGTCAACCTTGGCCTCCCTACTTTTCCAGACTAGCATCCCCACTGCTAGTTGGCCAGGGAAGATGCCCACACCTCATCCTCACTCCTGGCCTGCCTGGCTCCTCTGTTTAGCTTACCCTGCAGCTATGTGCCCTCCCCAGCACGCTAGCACACACTTCTCTCCCCTGCAACCCCCCTGAATGTCCCCAGGGGATCCAGGTGGGTCTCCAGAGGCTCTGGGTCTCTTGGTATCCCTGCCTAGGGGCTTCTCTCCTGTTATGGACACACCTTACATCACTCTCCATGCCCTCTACTTCTGCTCCTCTCTCTGAGGGGAGGAGTCCAGCCTGGAATGCCGCCTCCTGTCACCTGGGGTTGAGTTCATCCAGAGGTGGGTCTTGCCCTGTCTTCTCTGGCTGCTCCAAGTGACTTCTCCATATTTGATTCCCAACATGGCCTGCCAGTGTTGGGTGGCTCCAAGGACATTGTTGAACATTCTCTCAACTGTGAGCAATCCTCTTGTGAAAAAAACAAAAGCCATGGGTAACAGGCAGAAGGGGAGCTTGCGCCATCTGATACACCTTACAACAGCAGTCGCTCACACATACACCCAGTGTCCGGCGGCCAACTTCAGACTTTCAACAAAGCCCTGGCAGCCTGCACAGGGGAAGGAGGTCCTCCAGGTCTGGCTGTTGTACAGTAATGGGCTCTTTGTGGACCACATTAGGGATGTCTGAGGCAGCTGCATAAGGGCAGTCACCTGTGGTGGTCATGAGGCATTTGAAGGTCTTGATGATAGTTGAGCCTTCCTGTCTCAGGAGATATCCAAAGCTATCCCTTTCAGAGGGATATCTTTAAATGGTGCTGGTGGCCAGGACACCATTGCTTCTAGATAAAGACAAGTCATCTGTTCTTCTGTGGTCCCTAAGGTAGAACCCAGTGTCTTGTTCACGCTAGGTAAGTAAGTACTGAACTGCTAGGCCCTCATTCCCCTAATGATGTTTGGTAGGTGGTCATGTTTTCTGGCTTGGCTCTTTAATCTCTGAAATATGTGTCTCCCCGTTAAGTTGACAGTTGATATTCATTTCTAAACTCAGCTCAACTGCCCTTGGCTGTGTGTTCTGACTTGGCAGGTAGTTACTTGAGCACTTGAGCGTTGTTGAGCAGCCTCTGTGTGGAGGGCAGGCAGGAAACGCAGACAGCTGGGACATTGTAGACACAGAGACACACAGAGGCCTAGGGTTACCATTGTAGAGCAGCTGTGGGGAGCAATCAGGGAAGGCTTTCTAGAGGAGGAGAGAATTCCTCTGAAATTGAGTCCCTAGCTAGATAAGATGGGAATCCAGGGAGCGAGTGCTGCTGGGGAAGACAGACAAGACCTGGCAAGGCCTGATGGGGCTGACCTAGGTGGGAGAAAGAGATGGAAGGGACATGATTCATTCTTTCATGCCCAGGACCCGGCTCTTAAGCACTAGACATGTGGTAACCCTGAAGAAGGAAGCAGAGGGCCACCTTACCTGCACAGCTGGTAAGGGGTGAGACCCAGAGTGAGGACAGGTGTCCACAGATAGGCTGCCTACACATGAAGACCTGGCCACCAAGACCCCAGTGATGGAAACAACTATGAAAGAAAGACTATACTGGGTCCACTGGGCACCAACATTTGTGAGTGACAGATGAAGGGGTTGGGCACTGTCCCAGCACCCTTCCAGGTTAGCATGTGTAGTATTCGGGGTGACAGTTGGCCACTATGGTTAGAGACACACCCCAAGATTAAAGTTGAGGTTCCACTGTGCTTCAGAGCAAGCCCGTGGTCGGGAGTGACCTTCCTAACCCAGTGACTCCTACGTGTGAATCTCCAGGAAATAGGAAAAATGGAAGCATGCAGAGAAGCATGCTGGCAGCGGTGTGTGTGTGTGTGTGTCTAAGCAAGTCCTTCTGCAGAGCAAAGTGAAGGGTAGAGTTGATCCCTAGGCCCCACACATCCTGTGGCCTTTGTATGTTAGACCCACCTGTATGGCAGAAGGGTCTAAGCAGGTTGCGCTGTATGCCGATGGTGTTGGAGAGTCATGGCGCCCACCTGAGCCACCCTGCTCTGCAAGGCCAAGCACCTTGACTCACAGACCTTGGTCTTCTAATCAGGCCAGCCAAGGGCTCCGAAGACAGGGAACAGCAATGGCCAGAGATAATTCATTTATTGAGTCCCCACAGTTACTTGCTTCTCTCCTCAGAAAGCCTACTATGGAGAATGGCAGAAGGAAGGATAGACGGTGAGGAGAAGACAGAGGAGGGAGGGAGGGTGACAGGAGCAAGCAGGGCAGCTGGAGAAAGAGCAGGAAGAGGACTGGGGGCTCTGAGACCCTGGCAGTTCAGCGTGCCTCTGTCCCCACAGCACCCTGCCCCCCTGCCCCCAAAACCTGAGTGACAACCTTCATGGTACACTTAGTAGGAATAAGGAAAGAGATGCCTTTCATAGAATGTCATGATCAACACTCCTCTCACGAAACAGGCCAATAAAAGGAAAACATGGTTAACTTGGTCAGAGTTTTATATAACATGGGATTGAGGAAAAGAAGACCCAGGAAGAACTAACTACTCATTTTTATGCTAAGGTTGGATGGGGCATGGGCGAGCATGTAGATACAAGGTTGGATACAAATCATGTACAGGTTGTGATCTAATATAAAAGACAGAGAGGGGACCCAGAAAGGCCAGTGTGGCAGTTACTTTACTGTCACTGTGATAAAATGCCATGTCCAAGGCAATTTATAGAGGAAATAGTTTCTTTGGGCTTACCGTCCCAGAGAGTAAGAGTCCGTCACCATCATGGCTGGGAGGCACGGCAGGAGGCGGCAGCAGGGACAGGAGCTGAGAGCTCCCATCTTGAAGGCAGAGAGAGCAAACTGGAAGTAGGGAGATGCCTTAAGTTTTCAAAGCCAGTCCCCAGTGGCATACTTCCTCTGCAAGGCTGTGCCTCCTAAGCCTGGAACCAAGTGTTCAAAGGCTCAAAACTGTACGGGACATTTCTCATCTGAACTACCACAGCCGACATCTGAGTCGCATGTTTACAAATCACAGTGACCAGGTTACTTGACAAAAACAACCTGAAGGAAAGTGGTTTACTTCATTCATGGTGTTAGAGTTCTGTTGGTGGCTCCCTGGCCCCACGTGCAGAAGTGTGTGGAGGGCACTGTTTAACTCATGGTGAGGAAAAAAGAAGAGACAGAGAGACCGCAGAGAGACAGAGGCATGTACCCAGGAATCAACTACCTCCAACTTTTAATATCTCTTGTGTGTCATTCCTCTCAAGAATGGTCAGGAGCCCTCTGGAATGGGGGTGGGGGATGGGGTGGGGGCGGGTCTTAAGACCGTCAATCAAATAGCCTAACCCAGGGGGATTGCTTTATGACAAGTCTCACAGAGAAAAGTGTGGCAGTAACAGGAGTTTGACTTGAGCTGTGGGATTGAACTCAGGAACTAGTGTGCGCTGGGCAAAGGCTTTGGCGGGAGCCACACTCCCAGCTCCAGGGGACTATGCTGGGGCTTTATAGTTGGCTCCTTGGAAAGAGATTGCCTCAGGAAAGACACGTTCTAGTTTCTAGCTTGCCTCACAAGACGATGCAGATCAGGAGATGGAACGTGAGCCTTTGAAGCCTTCATTTGGAGACATCGTCTTCTGAGCCCCAGTAATATCAGGCTTCTGGAAGAAGGCTCCAGAGCTGTCAAGCAGGGAAGCAGGGTTTGGCGTTCCTTCTCTCCTGCTAGTGGCCGCTTGCAGATGGGGAGCAGCTGCCATCTGTACAGAATCCATCATCCTGCCGCCCTGGGGAAGATGGAGAATTTTAGCGTGGGTTGTAGCGCTGTGGTGCGATTCAAACGCAGGAAGGTGACAAGAATGATGATGTCGTTGAAAGGCTCGTCTAGGAAGCTGATGAGATGGCGTGGTGCTGAAGCCTTACCCGCAGACATGATGCTGCAGTTTTACATTGGCAGAGCCTCCGGATAGGAGCCTGACTAGGGGAGCCTGCGCTGGGGCTGCCTCTTAAAAATAAGACTAAGAACATAGAGATGTGAGCAGAGAGGGAGAGAGAATGAAAAAGAGAGAATGAGAAGGAGAGAGAATGAGAAAGAGAGAGAATCAGAGAGAGAAGAGAGAGAAAGAGAGAGAGAGAGAGAACCTTCCCGCAAGTAAGTCATCTTTGGAGAATGAGGTACAAGGACGGAATTCTCTCCTTGCTGTCCAGATGACTGTCAGGAAGGGACTCTCCTCAGCCCTTCATGTCTTTTCAAAACAGCTTGTCTTAAAAGGGCTGCCAACCAAAGAGCAGGGATGGGCCGGACCCAGGCCCCTGCACATATGTAGCAGATGAGCAGCTTGATCCCCAACAACAGGAGTGGGGGCTGTCCCTGAATCTGTTTCCTGCCTGCCTGTGGCTCCGTTGCCCTAAATGGACTGCCTTGTCTGGCCTCAGTGGGAGAGGATGTACCTAGTCTGGCATCGACCTGATGAACTGAGGGTGGGGGCTGGGGCTGGGGTGATACCTAGAAGGGAGCTTCCCTTTCAAAGGAGAAGGGAAGAGAGGAATAGGGAGAGGTTTTGCCTGAGGGGGTACTGGGAGGAGATGGGGAGCTGGTATTGGGATATAAAGTGAATAAATAAAAAAGTTAATTAATTAATTTTTAAAAGCTGCCAATCATACTCTGGGTAATTCCAAAATTGGCCCACCTGGGCGTGAAGCCCGGCTTTTAATCTCAGGATCATGGTGAGGAGTGTCCTGGTGTCTGGAGGTAAAGAACCTTGGAGCCTCCTTAACAAAGGCACACAGGAAATGCCACTACCAAGTGAACCATTGGACAATGGCCCTAAATCCAGAGTTTTGGCTCTAAGAACCTACGTGTCATTCTCAGCACACAAAAGCCAAAAACAGGTTCCTTTTTTTTTTTTTTTTCATTAGAGGCTAGAAAACAATGGGATGCCTGTGGAGGACTTCATCAAAGTGTAGCAAATTAGGATGGCATGTCTTGGAGCCTCTGTGCCCATGGACACGGGAACTGGCTTCCTCTGGGGTTCTTAGTCACTTTCATAGGTGACTGCGACAGACTTGGACCATGACTGGCACTCTTGGCCACTCAAACCCTCTGGCACCTGTAGCACAGGGCTCTGAGCTTCCTAGAGGGGTGGCAGCTATAGGTGGAAACCAGCCTACACTGGCTGCCGATCTGTGCCATCAGGCTGGTAGGTGTGGCTCACATCCTTGCCAGTTTCCCCAGGGGAGAGATTCCATTTGGTCAAGGGTTACCAGGGCTCTGGGCTGCTGCTGAATGGCACTTGCTGGGAGAGCATTTCCTTCCAGGTGACTGCATCTTCTGCAAATCTCTGCCCTAGCCAGTACTGGATACAGGATGACCTGGTGTGAATGTATTAGACTAATGTGTTTCTTGCTCATTGCAGTCTCGATCCCGGGTAGGGGTGGGGTTGCTGAGGAGGGAGCACCAGGGGTCTGTGGGAGGCCCTTCTGGAACTGTGACAGATAGAGAAAGCCAGGGTGGATCGATCACCCAGACCCACTAAGAATCACAAAGGTGCTGGCCTGGGGGCCCTGGGCCCTGTCAGAAAAGCATGCTCATCAACACAGCACTGGCTGCTGGGTAGTTGACAGAATATTATAAACAAACCAAGAGCAGGCAACCCCTGCAACCATCTGACACAATCATCCACAGATTATGATTTGGCTATGCAAATATCAGAGCTACAGACTAGCCAGAAACTCAACCAGAGGAATAGAGAATGGGAGCGCTAGGCCTTGGTACCCTTAGTACGTTCCCCTACACCTCTCCTTGTCTGGAAGCACAGTGGGCCAGGGTAAAGCACCACATCCGGAAGGCAGGCTGCTTCTCTGCACTGGGATGACGAGAGGACGGAAGGAGAACCAGGTGCATGGTCCACTGCCTGGACCGGGAGGGAGTGCGTCCGGGAGGCAGAGGAGTGTGACAAGTCCGCGCAGAGCAGCGGGAGCCCAGGTGGCTGCAAGGCCTTTTTAGTGCATCAGCTCCATCGATGGCTGAGCAGATATGCTGATCCTGAGGCATTCAGTGAGAAACCAAGAAAAACGGACAAAACAGACAAGGCCGGACCTCAGTGTCAGCAGCAAGATTCAGAGACTGTAGAGTTTGTTCAGTGGGATCAGTGAATAAATTTAGTAACAATCCTCATGTACTGTGTCTGTAAGAGAATGAGGGGGTGGGGAGAGAATTCAGAGTTGCTACAATATTATATCCTAAGTGTTCCATTTTCTAAAATTAGAGATATACAAGTAAAATGGGACCCCCACTTTGCAGGCTGGGGTAGCAGCCGGCAGACGGCGATGTGGGCTCTGGTGCTGGCTTTAGACAAAGACTTCAAAGCAGCCATTGTAAGTGTGTTCAAAGACTGAAGGGAAATCATGGCTAAGGAGCTGAAGAAAGGTTATAACAACAGCACAGAATCCAGCCTAGCAACAAATAGAAACGGTAGTGTACATATATACGTGTGTATGTGTGTGTGTGTGTGTGTGTGTGTGTGTGTGTGTGTATGTGCACGTGTTTACTAGAGGAGTTCAACAGCACGGACTTGGCATAAAAACTGAAAAACAAATGAATAAACACCATCCAGCCTGAGCCATGTGCACTCCTGGTACTCAGGAGGCTAAGGAGGGGATCTGGGATCATGGGTTCAACTCTAACCTAGTACACAGCAGGATATCTGTCTAAAAAAAAAGGAAGAAAGAACTTATTATGGCAGATTCAGGTGAGAGAAGAAGGGAGGGAGGAGAGGTAACTGAATAAAAATAGAAACAAGAAAGAGAAAATCCCCACCCCCCCCCTCGTGTGAGAAAAGTCACTAATTTACACATCAGCAAAGCACAACGAACTCCAAGTAGCATAAACATGAGATCCATAGCTAGACACAAGCACAGTCAAACATTTGAGAGACAAAGACCAATCTCTCTACAGCAGCAAACCTTGTCAAATTCAAGCAAAAGAACGGTTGTGGCTTTGCTGCAGCAGCACGGAAGAGGGGCAGGAAGCTGAGAGAAGAAAGGTGCTAAAGGAAACACACCCAGCAAGCCTAGTAGAGCCTTCTACGCGGAGGCAGAGCACAGAAACATTTTAAAACAAAGCGTGAGAAGGTTCATCTCAAGTAAATCCTTCCAAAACACCCTAAAGGGCGTCCTTTGGCCAAAACCAAATGACACCAGAGGTAACTGAAATCCATGTGAGGGGTTGGGGAGATGGCTCCACAGGCAAAACTCCTGCTGGCACATGCTGACAACCAGAGTTCGGCTCCTCATAACTCAAGTGAAAACAGGACAGAGCAATACACATGTCTGTGACCATAGCATCACCCATGGGAGATGAAAGGCAGAGACAGGAAAATCTCCAGAAGCTCGAAGGCCCACTGGTCTCCAAGGACTAACACCAGAAAGCTGACGGCTGACCTCCTTACATGTGCTTGGCACCTGAACACACAGAAACACCTATGTACACACGCGTGTATGCAAACACACACACACACTCATGGAATGTATTTCATGCATTTAGTGAGAGTCCAAAGTTGACTGGAATGAGTGAACATTCATACTGCAATATATATAAAATGTTAAAAGTACAACAGTAGGAAAAGCAAGTGAGTTTATTTATGTATTTGGGGTAGAGTTTTACTCTCTAGCCCAGACAACTACTCCTCAGCCTTCTGAGTGCCTCATTTGCCAGGCATGAGCCATCATGCCTGGCAAATGAGGGGATTAAAAGAATTATACTAGGAAATATTTAATTTACATAAAAAAGGATAAATGACACATTAGGCACAACAACAAAAAGTCTAAAACTAATACATAAGTACTAGTCGGCAGGAATCATTGCATATCACTGGCTAGGCTGGGTGTGATGGACTTGGTGCTCTGTCAGGCAGCAGACAAGGAGCTCACATGCATTTCTCTTTCTTCTCTTTGTATTCAGTCCAGGCCCCCAGCCCATGCAATGGTGCCACCCACATTTACAGTAGGGTTTTCCACCTCAATTAACCTAATTCACAAAACCCTTCACAACATGCCCAGAGACTTGCTTCCAAGATGATTCTGAATCCTGTTGTGTTGACAGTTGAGATTAACTGCCACACAGACTGTCACAAAAGATCAAACTAAACGATTTGCATGGGACTCGGTGCACTTTAGATTCAAAGACACAGACAGAAAACCAGGAATGCAGAAGGTCTACTCTGCAAACAAAGGGTCATAAGAAAGGTCAAATGGCTAAACTAATTGCACTCGAAATAGACTAACTCTAAGGTAAGATTAAACTACGCATTTGGTAGAGAGACACAGCTTAGAGCCAAAGGCAGCCAGAAAGCAAAGAACAGGAAAAGACATACCATATAAACAGTGACCTTAACAAAGATGGAAGAACCACCCTCATAGTCCAAATAGACAGAGGAAAAAACGCCATGAAGTGGGACATGTTAATACCGTAACGGCTGTAAGGAAACAGCAGTATTTGTGTTCCCAACAATGGACCACTGAATAAGTAAAGCAAATACTGACAGTGGGAGGAGGAATCAGGCAGGAGGACAACAGCAGGCAGAACCTGTAATGCTCCACCTATGGCTGAGAAGAGCTAGACAAAATAAGGGTGCAGGAGACCTGGGCCCACGTGGCTTACCAACAACCTGACTCTCCACGTCTGTGCAACTCACCCCACACAGATCCATTCTCTTAGGGCTCCAGGGTGTCTTTTGGGAGGGGAATTTATTTCATGTGCATTGATGTTCTGTCAGCATGTACACCTGTGTGAGGCGTCAGATCCCCTGGAGGTAGAGTTACAGGCAGTTGTGAGCTGCCATGTGGGTGCTGGAAATTGAACCCCAGGTCCTCTGGAAGAGCAGCTAGTGTGCTTAACTGCTGAGCCATTTCTCTAACCCAAGGAAAGGTGTCTTCTTTCCTTCCTTCCTTCCTTCCTTCCTTCCTTCCTTCCTTCCTTCCTTCCTTCCTTTTCTTCCCTTCTCTCCCCTTTCCTTCCCTTCTCCTCCTTACCTTACTCCCTTCCTCTCTCTCTCTTCCTTTCTATCTTTTCTTTCTGTCCTTTTTCCTCTCTCTCTCTCTCTCTTTCTCTCTCTCTCTCTCTCTCTCTCTCTCTCTCTCTCCTCTCTCTCTCTCTCAGTCTCTTCATCTTTCCTCCTTCCTCCCTTCTTCCTTCCTCCTCCTCTCCCCCTCCTCCCAGGTCGTCCTAATTTTAGACCCTGTAAAAGGCCTCATGGAAGTGAAGATGGTAAATCATGGGCTCAGTGCTGCACACCTGTAATCCTAGCACTTGGGAGTGACAGCAGGAGAACCGGGAGTTCGAGGCTATCCTCAGCAACAGAGAAAGTCTGAGGCAGGGTCTCATAAAAACAAAAAGAAACAAATAAGTTAGGGTAACAGAAGTTTGGTGTGGTGGTAACCCCAGGACGCAGGTTGAGGCGGGGTTGGAGGGTGGGGAGCAAGAGTTTGATGTCAGCACAGACCAGGGTCAACATGGGCTATAAAGTGAAACCTTGTCACAAGGAGGGGAGGGGAGGGGAGGGGACAAGAGAATCTAAGTTGAAGTGAGTTTGACCTAATGCTGCTTGTGTTATAATGTTAATTTTGATCTCCAAACTGCTTACACAAGTGTCTGCACGCAAGACACTGAGGGATCCTGCCCCCAATTGGCTCCGATTGGTAAATAAAGATTCCAGCAGCCAATGACTGGGCAGCACAGACAGAGGCGGGACTTTTAGGATTCCTGGGCTTGGAAGAGAGGCGAGGAAGGAGGAGAATTTCCCTGAGGGCCACAGGACAGACCAGCTATGTAAGAATTCAGGTAAGCAGCCCCGGTTGGCCACTTTCCCCATTGGGTCTGAGGTAGCAGAGATGAAATATAAATGTTAAGGATGTTAACTCTGGAATACTGGAGGGGAGTGTTTGCTAGCCTCAGGTGTTTGCCAGCTCAAAGTGAGCTAGCCAGGGCAACAAAACTAACTGGTGTGTGTGTGTGTGTTTGTGTGTGTGTGTGTGTGTGTGTGTGTGTGTGTGGTGTCTTTCGAGAATCCAGATAGCTCTTGAGCGGGGAGGGGCGGGTGAGTGCAGAAGCACAGGAGAGTGGGTAGCAAATTTACCACTACACTAAGTCACACAAAGTATATTTTCTTATCAGAAAGGAATTATAATCAATAGGAAGAGATTCGGAGAAGCCCTGAAGTATTTGGAAAATATATCAATTCTGGGTTAAGAAATCAAAAGGAAAACTGAGAAATATATTTTGAAATAAAAAAATAACAATTTAAGAACAATTGCAGCCAGAGCACTCTTTTGGAAGATGTTACTGGTTTAAAATGACTATTAAAAAACCAGAAGATCTCAGATCAGGGAGATAGTCCACTTCCAAAAATATAAAAAATAAGCAAACTAAGCCCAATACAAACAAAAGGAAAATAATAAAAGACTGGAACAGAACTCTATACAGCCAAAACTAAGATGCCAATAAAATACAGAAAACAAAGCCAATCTTCTTCAGGATTGCTGAGCCTAAGGTACTACTGTTGTAGATCATCCGTGTTATTGGGAAAACCTCATGTTATCTTAAATTTATACTCAAATTCTTCAAAAACCGTGTCATGAGCTGAATGGCTGTTCCTCAGAACTTCTGTGGAAGCCCTGACCAGGTGGCTGCTGACTGAGAACTGATCCCAGTGGCTCAGAGGCTTATTGAATGCTTGGTCACCAGGGAGTGGCACTGTTTGAAAGGATTAGGAGGTGCAGCCTAGTTGGAGGAAGTGTGTCACCAGGGGTGGGCTTTGAGGTTTCAAGCCCATGCATGCCAAGCCCAGAGTCTCTCTCTCCCTTCTGGTCTGAATTTAGAACTCTCAGCTGCCATGTCCCCGGCTGTGATGACTAACCCTCTGAACTGTAAGCCAGCCCCAATCAAGTGCTTTTCTTCAGAAGAGTTGCCACGGTCATGACGTCTCTTCCCAGGAACAGAACACAGAGACAGTCGGGTTCTAGAATCTCCACAGTGGAAAAAACCTCTAGACATGTGTCTAAGGGATTACCTAGGTTAGGTAAACTGAAGTAAGTAGACTTACCCCAAATGTTGGTGGCATTGTTCCATGGGCCGGAGTTCTAGACAGAATAAAAATGAGAAAGGAAGCTGAGTGGCAGTGTAACACTTATATTTTATCACCTTGACAACAAGAGGCTCCTGGGATGACAGCCTCTCAGATGAAGAACTGCTTCCATCAGACTGGCCTGTCAGGATGCCTATACACACACACAGACACACACACACACACAGACACACACACACACACACAGACACACACACACACACACACACACACGAATGATTGGTGTGAGCTGTGGGCAATACTGCCCCTGGGAACAATGGTCTTCCATGGCCTCTGCTTCCATTTCTGCTCCAGGTTCCTGCCTTGGCTTCCCTGAATGGACTGTAAGCTATAAGCCAAATAAAAAGTTTCTTCCCTGAATTGTTTCCGATCATGGTCTTTGTATGTGAGCAGTTCTCACAGGCTTAGACGTTTGATAGGATTAAAGGGTGTGGTTTTGCTGGAGGAGGTGTGTCACCTTCGCAATTAGAGCTCTCTCTGCCTCTAACTTTCAAAATAGATGTAAGATCTCAGCTACTGCTCTAGGGCCATACCTGTGCCTGCTACCACACTTCACACCACGACTCAGGTCATGAACTCACCCTCTGAAACCATAAGCAAGCCCCTAATTAAATGCTTTCTTCTGTAAGTAGCCTTGGTGATGGTGCCTCTACGCAGCAATAGTGAAACAGTAACTAAGACCGTCTCTACAGTAGCAACAGACACAAAACTAGGACAGTAGCATTCATCCCTCTGTGTCTCCTGACTCCAGAACATGACCAGCTGCATGTCCCTGCCACCATGACATCCCCTCCATGATGGACCATATCCCCTGAAGCTGCAAGCCAAGCAAGCCCTCCTTTCTTGTTGCTTCTTGTCAAGCATTTGTTAAGCCACCCACTCCACTATGTGACATTTTACTGGGGAATTCTCAGTTGTCTGTCTAACTACCTTGCATGTACATACAGCAAAAATAACAGTTAGGAGGTCTGGGCACAGACATTTTGTGTCTACTCTTACAAAATGCTCTGTTGCTCTTACAACCCCTGTGGAAATGTTACAAAACAAAGATACCCCCTTGACTGCCCTGATCAAGTAGTAGGCACTATGATGCTGAGCTGTGAGCTAGTGTTTCCTCAAACTAGTGACAGCTTCTTGTCATGGCTCCTCCACAAACCCCAGAAGGCCATCAAGACAGTGGACACAGACCTACCCTGTTTTCTTGTGGCATGGTTCACATCCTGAGTCCTCTGACCCTGAGAGTACAAAATAGTATTTCCAGGGGACCTATCTGTGAAAATTGCAGTTTATGTTCTGTATGTGCTGTTACTAACTGTAGACATTGGGAGGTAAATAACAAAGCCTTAGTAGAGATGTTCAACTATGCTACTCTAGTGCTCTAAAACATAACAAATGTCTGTCCCTAGGGACAGCAGGTGCCCTGGACTCTGCTGGACCTATCAATAACCAGTGAACCCTTGTGATTGCTGTTACATATACCCACAGTATATGTTATAAATACCCACAGTATATGTTATATACACCTATAGAATGTTACATATACCTATAGTATATATTATATATACTCACAGTATATATTACATATACTCACAGTTAAAGTTACTGCTAAGGAATTCAATTCTGGTTTAAATTCTCTTGCTTTCAAATGCCCTCTTAACCCTTTGCTGTGTCCGTTCTGGTGGGTCTCAGTCCAGGCCACCAGGTCTCAAGCTTTGTTTTCTATCTGACCACCCCCTCCCTGCCCCATCCTTACACTGTCTTTAGACAATATATTCTTGTTAATTTTTTTGAGAACCTCATATATGCATTCAGTGTATTTTGATCAACATCAAGCCTCCCCCTAATTACTCACTGATTCATTCCCACCCCAGTCCTTCCCCAACCTTCTCCTTTTTCAATTGCCATTGAGTCTAAGTTCTGTTGCCCATACACTTATCCATGTTAGGCCATCCAGTGGCATGTGGAAATTCCAGGAGCCACACACTTAAAAGGGCTCTTTCTCAGAAGCCACTAAGAATAAACAAAGGTTCTCTCTCTCTCTCTCTCTCTCTCCCCCCCCTCCTCTCCCTTCTCTCTCCCTCTTCTCTCTCTCTCTCTGTGTGTGTGTGTGTGTGTGTGTGTGTGTGTCCTGTAACTCCCGCTCCTCTTCACACTACAGTGCAGAGTGGTGATTTGCCTGGTCTTGTACAAATCATTATGGCTGCTTGTATTCATGACTGCAGTGATCCTGTCATGTCCAGAATCACCATTATGCTCCATTCTTCCATGATCACTGGCTCTTACAATCTTCCACCCCCTCTTCCATGATGGATGGCTCCTGGGCTTTGGTTGGTGCAAACGTAAGATACAGATATCCCATTTGTGTCTAAACACTCCACAGATACTCTGTATGTTGGCCAGTTGTTTCACTAACCACTGTTCATTACTCACACGTCTTCGATGAACTCTGAGCTGCACTAATTGATGGGTGTAGGATACTAATTGAGACGGTGGTTTGATACTCTGTCCGTTTAACAAAGTAAGAGTAGTGGGTTCACTCCTGGAGCCTATGAGCTCCCCAGACATGGGCTCATGGTCAGATTTCCAGTAGTAGGTATGATTCCTCTGTGGAGTGGGCCTTAAATCCAAACAGAAAGCATTTCGCTAGCCCCCAATATCTGTGCCATTGCAGCACTGATGTGCACGTCTTGCCACTCTTCCACTCTTGTGGTCGTAGCTCACATGGTTGTAGCTGGGTTAATACTGTTGATGAACCCCCAACCAACAGCCTACATGGCAACTGTCTAACACCATGAAATGTAGCCAGGAGGGAGGAAGCTCCCTGGCCAGGACCAATGTAATTTCACCGAATCCCATGATCAAAGCGTGGTCGTGTCATCAAGTTCTGGTAGGTAATAAGAGCAACGGCAATAGTCTTGGGACAGCCTTGATCAACACCTGGAGAGGGTATCCACACCTAGAACTGGGTTTTTCATTTTGGCGACATGTGGTACTCCATTCTCTGTCTCTCTCATGAGCTCTCAGCTACTGTGTCTACCTGTCTGCTGCCATGAAGGTCACGGACTCACCCTCTGACACTTTTAAGTCCCAAATAAACTTTCCTAAATGTTTCCTTGACCATGTTGTCATATCACAGCAATAGGAAAAGGAATGAGAAGTAGTTTCAACTCTTTTATACAGTTTTCTATGTCTTTTACAAACACCCTTAAGTGTTAGCTAACCCTCCCCAGACACCCAATTGTTAAGATATGTCTAAAGCTTGCTCATGGAAGCCCCAATATGATGGTTCACATTTAACTGCAATTTGACAAGAACTAGAATCTCCTAGGAGGCAAGATTCCAGGCGTATCTGTGAGGGCTGGATGGATCACCTCTGGGCAGATGAGGGATTCTGGTAACTGAGATGGGAAGGTCACTCTGGACAGCAACTGTCCAGAGCTGGATCCTGGACTGAACAGAAGGAAACAGAAGAGCAGCAGCACTCATTGTGTCACCTCTTCTGTGGTATGTGACCAGCTGCCTCAAGTTCCTGCTGCCGTGGCAGATTATACCCACAAACTATTAACTGCACACAGCCTTCCTCTCTTCAATTGCTTTTGTTAGTGTATATTATCATGGCACAGGTTAAGTAATTACTACACCCAATACCAGGATCCCATTGCAAATTGGGCTCATTCACATGCTAATTGCCAATGG
Source organism: Mastomys natalensis (assembly GCA_021653895.1). NCBI lineage: Eukaryota > Metazoa > Chordata > Mammalia > Rodentia > Muridae > Mastomys > Mastomys natalensis. The sequence goes on from JAJTUV010001115.1 coordinate 1,239,173, forward strand.
AATATCCGGTTCCTAACCAGAGTACTTGTAAGCATATTGGTCCCATGATGATTTTTCCTTGTTTTAAGAATTAAAGAGTTCTTTATTTTCTTACTAAACCTTCTTCTTCATGTAACCTAGGCTGGCTTGAAACTCTGAGTGATGGGATTACAAGTATGCAAGACACACCCAGTTTTATGTGGAACTGGAAATTGCACCATTGGCTTCTTGCATGCGAAATTAAGCCCTCTACCAACTGCCAATCGACGACTAATCCTAGGACAAAATATATCAACCACAGTATCTGTACCTGTGTCTGTAACATCTCCATGGACATGTGCAAAGGACAGTTCTTAGTGAAGGGTCTTCTATATCCTGCTAATTGCCATGTCTCGGGTCTATGTCAAGATCCATATACACATCTTCTCAGCCTGGTACTGCCTGAGTAGGCAAAACACCCGACTAACAAAAATTAATTTCTAATCTTCATAGACATGCAATTTTCTTGGCAACTATGAGCACAACTCATTCAGGGCATTTATACAGCATATGGAGGGTCAGCGTGTAGAAGGGCTTAGATCTTACTTCCCAGTAGCTCAGCTGTATCTGCTTCCCCCTGACCCAAGTGACCATGGATAACTTGGAGGAAACAGGTTCTACATGTGACCTGAATAATGTTTGTGGCTTTTAAGTTTGATCCATCTCTGTGATCCTAAAAATATTAACTCTATCCTTTTGAGTACTGGTTCCTTTGACACCAAGTAGCTTTCAAGAAAAGCACTCTAAGGAGTAAACATAAGAAAGCTAAATGAACTTTTACTGGGATCAAATCTGAGACAGCAGGAGGCTCTGGGAATGGCAGCACATTAAAAAGATCTCCACAGCACCTTCCTCTTGAGCCAAACACCCTCAGAGCTTCTGTGACTTGATTTGGGGTATACCTACGCCCAGCCCTATGGTGTATGTCCTGCAAACTATAAAGAAAACACCCCACTAGGTTCCTATCTACAGTGACTTCATACCATGCATCAAGGCAAGCTAAACTCACTTAACCTGCCTGCTTGCCTGCCATGGCTGAATTTGCAGACACACCCCCTTTACTGGCTAACTGCATCCCTGACTAGAGTCAAAATATCTAGTGTGTTAACATCTGTCTCTTACCTGGGCACCATCACTTGTGTACTATACCAAGAATGCACTGGCTAAGAGTTCAAAATGAGGAAAACAGACTCCAGTCACAACACACATTAACTAAATTTCCCACCAGTACTAATGGTATAAGAAAAGGGAAATGTTAGGTTTCCAGCATGAAAGTATATGAATTACTTCATCCAACATGCTCAGTACTGTGCAAAGACGGTTTTGAGGAACAGAAATGGCCTTATTCCTGTCAACATTGAGGTGCAGAAGATACATAAGTGTTGCCTGACGTTTATACCAGGTAATAAAGGCCAGAAAGGCATGAATAACAGACTTGCCGAGTTATGATCCAATAACTTATTTATGGAAGCCCCAATGTCACAAACATGCAAACACAGAACAGACTGAATAAGTCTCAACACACACAGCTCATACTACATATAAAAACAACTCAGGAATGCATCATAAACAGAGTCAAGAAAGAAGTCAAGGAGAAAAACTGTGCCACAGGTTTAGCAAAGCATGTAGGCAAAGCAGACTTTGAAAGAACCAGACTTCATCAAGTAACTCCCCTGTGAAAGACACCATTAAGCATGTCTTAATTATACCTTAGGCAATGAAGTGTATGACTCCCAAGCCCTTTTGTTGTGGAGTAGTTCCTGTAAATGTGTGCATGAAGACCAGACGCTGATGTCAGAGGTCTTCCTCTACTGCTCCCCCACTTCATTCTTTGGGACAGCATCTCTCAATGAATCTGGAACTCACCAATTCTGCTAGGTTGGCTGGCCAGCAAGCACCAGGAATCTTATCTTGGCCTCCCCAGTGCCAAGACTACAGGTGCTTGTTGCCAAACCTGAGCCTTTACATGGGTGTGGGGGTTCCTAACATGTCCTTATGTTTGTGCAATAGGCACTTTAATGGCTGAGCCATCTTCTCAGCCCCCAACGACTTAAATTTAGAAACAGAAAAGACTTCAGTGTTTACCGAAAGATGAGCTATCGTGAGTCACATGATAGATGTACATCAAACCCCAGTGACAGCTCAGCAGAAATGCCGAGATAAATGACAACTGTCTGAAAGAATGGAGCAGCCGGACCCTCACTGACTGGTGACTCCTATGGAAAGTGATACAGGTACTGTGAAACAAGCAATGTCTGAGCCAGTGATCAGTTTGTTAGGTAGTCAAGTGAAACCAAAGTTATCCTCCTATAAAAATGTGTGTGTAAATGTTTATAGCCGCTTTAGTAATCTCTCACATGTGGAAACAACCCCAAACTTCCTCAAGGAGAATAAACTATAAACTCTTGTACAGCCACACTGTGGAACGACTACTGTAAGCAAAGCTGCTAACAGCTGTAACACCATACATGAGTCTCAACTGCATCATCTGATGTCAAAGAAGCAAGGCTCCAGATCACATGTACTGTATGACCCCATTTATGATACCCTCAAAAAGGCAAAGCCACAGCAATGGAAAAGAGACTGAGTTACTAAGGCCTGGAAAGGGAGTCTACAAGGGTCCAAGGTCCAGGGAGGAGGAGCTCATTCTATGAATTAACCACGGTACTGCTTTAACAAGTCAGTTTTAGTTTTCATAGGCAGACGGCTTCCTAGGCAAGAAGGATGTATTTCTCAAAAATTTCTGGAGAACTACATACCTAAAAATGGGTAACGATTTCTGAACTGTATCTTCAGAAAGAAACACTACCCACAGAGGTGGGCTGCCATTCACAGCATATACACAAAAACTGTACAGAAAGACTTTGAACTCGGGAGGCAGAGGCAGGCGGATCTCTGAGTTCGAGGCCAGCCTGGTCTACAGAGTGAGTTCCAGGACAGCCAGAGATACACAGAGAAACCCTGTCTCGGGAAAAAAAAAAAATGACTTTGATGTCAATGAAGGTGGTACATAAATAAGATTAGCACAGTAGATATCTTAGCCGTTAAAACCCTTTTTTATTCTCAAAGGCAGTAATATAACAAAGGACCCGTGTTATAAACTGTTTGGGGGAGAAACATACACAAACTGGTCCTAAATAACAGACACGGTGTAGAGAACACAGCAACCTAGAGTGTGCCTACTAACTTTTGATTAGCATGCCCAATCCATAGTACACAGTGGTTATGGGAAACAGGACTCGACATGTATAATATTTAACTAGGTGACAGGTAACATGGGTGATTAGCACAAAGGCTCTAAACAGAATGACAGAGGCTGGAGATACGACTTGGCTGTGTAAAACGCGTTGGTCATGCAAGCATGAGGACACAAATGAGTATGTAGATGGAACATGTCTGCACCCCAGATGATGCTGACAAGTTGGGAGGGAGCTACAAACAGACCCTTGAATCCTGCTGGCCAGCCAGGCTAGTGATCTGAGAGTTCCAGATTCAAGGCAAGATCCTGCCTCAAATATAAGACGGACACCAACAGAAGAAGACAGCTGACGTCCATCTCTGGCCTACACGTACACACCACACACACAAAAATTTAAAACAGGATTATAAAGTTGTTTGGAATGGGAAACATCAAATAAACCAAACTAATACTGTATTTTAAAAAGTTTTATTCTTGCAGATTTAGAAATTTGAGATTTTTAATAACCACAAAAGAAATCCTTTCACACCTAATGATTAACAGAGTGTAGTGGTGTATTATCTAAACAGAAATCGTGCTGATGTGCCATAATAAACTGTCTATTAGTAAAAAAATACACTTTAGGGCACAGTATTGTATCACAAATTTTACAGAAGGGATACTTTGCAAGAATTTAATCAAACTAGAGTAACTGTATCTTTTAAATGCAGCACTTAAAAATGTAACAACTCTGTGCATTCTTTTTCTTAAAAAATGACCTTGTATGTGTAGAAATGCTGCTTTATTGCTGCAGAGGTCAAAGTTCAAGGCTCAAGAGGTACAGGAGAGAATACAAAGGTAGCCTTAGAAACTTGGTTCTGTTTATGTATAAAAAGGTAAAGTTTATAAAAGTTAATTTACAAACCAAGAACAAAAGTGGTATGCACGCATTATGTACATGCGTCCTGAAAACATCAAACACCTCAGATGCATAGCCCAAAGAACAGAAGACCACCACTCCCCCTTGTCAAAAAAAATATTTTAAGTCACACCATTATTTTCTTCTGGGTGATTTACACATTTCTGAAACCATCAAGTCCACAATTTGCTCAGTCTTTTCCATGATACAGTATCTAGATATGCACAAAACTCATAAAAACTTAGTAATACACAGCGAAATGATCTAAGAATTAAAACCATGAGGGTAAGGCATTCCTGCTGGTTAGATGTCTGTGGTGATATGTTAATTTATAGATTCAGAGGCCATGGAACCAGGCTCACATGCTTTGGTGTCCTTCCCTAAGAGAAATGTGTTTTCATATACAATGAGTAATTGTCTTCATTTGACCCTCCCTCCCCAAGTTATAAATCCCCCTCTGTACATTTCTGTTAAATCCACTACACTGGTTATATATTCCAGGTGCATTTGTAAAAAATGTGTGCACATTACCTCATGCATAATAAAATAAAATGTATATGTTAGGCCAAGGCCATAATAAAGTTTGAGTGTACTTTGGAAAGAACAGAACTCAAATGCACCCCCATTTACTGGCTGGTATTTTTAACGGAAATCAGTATGTGAAGTTAAGCAGTGACCATAAAAAAGTACAAAAATCATTATAAAGCAAAATATCTTTGAACCTCTAGCCAATGCCTGACAGTTCTTCACTCAATAACACATAGCTTGTAGCATGTTTTCTGACCGTGGTTCAGGGGCATGCTCACTAACCTTCATCAGTTCCAACAAATGCTTAATACTACTAATTGCAGTATAAACTCTAAGAAAATATAATACTCATTAGAGTGGTTCCATTTAGATTTTAGTAAGTTCAATCCATGTTCACATTGCTTAGTCCAGTTCCTATATGCTAAGAATTAAAAGTGGTCAATCAGGACAGAAACACAGTTGGCTCCAACAAGGTAATTCGGATCTCCAGGAAGACACTTGTTTTGCCAGGTTTTAGGGTCACCTATGAGAGAAAAAAGATTTTGATGTCACTTATGGTTGTCTAGACTGCTACCTACAATGTTTTGCTATTATTATGCAACAAATATAAACATACATATTAGAATTTTCTTCTATTTCTTCAAATATTATATATCCAAATTTAGTGCTTTAAGTAGGCTTGCTGGCTACAAGCATTTGAAAGCTGTTTTAGATGTCCCTTTTGTTATTCAATTCGTTGGCCTTTTTAATATAGAAATAAAAGTTAAGACGCGGGCAGTCACATGGCTGAGACAGTTGGGAGCTGCTCCTCAGTGTACACAGCTACTACCATCTTCCGTTTGGATAGTACTGGATGCTGACCCATTTGAGCCAAATGTGAGAGCACACTGCTCACACTCAGTAACTCAACACAAAGGATATTCTGCCAAGTTCTGTAGCACCTACTTCCTAAAGACTCCTCCCCTTACCAAGGCAAACCAGCAAGACAGCACCAAAGCCTTCTCCACTTCTAGCTGTGCAATAAAACCATTTGTGGTATTTGTGGGAATTCAACACCCACTGGCTATGTAGCTCTGAGATAGGTCTTGGTGTTTGAGTTTTGAAGAAACCCTTGGTATTTTCATATTTATACCCTGCACAAAGACCTGGCAGTGGGTATAAACTGTGAACAATGGAAAACTGTCTCTGTGGAAGCCAGGGGAGTTGAGAATCAAAGCTGCTGACTGTTCCCCCTCTTCTAATAGTCCTAGGTCAGGAGTGCTTCTGTGCCTGTGAGACTGTGTGAAGAAGCTTCTGCCACAAACAACACCATACAACTGAGCGGAGAAGCTACTAGCGGCTCTCTTGTGATACGCCAGGCAGCCCCTCTAACAAATGGCTATCAACTACACCAGCAGTGTACTCTACGTACTGCAAGATATGCACCATGGTTGCTTTAATAAGGAGTCACTGACAAAACGATTCAGACAACTCTAGAAATCAAAGGCATCCTCCTTATTGTTATGCTTTAAGTTTCTTTTCAACATACAACATTTTGCTGCAATTAAGTCAGTACTCACCAACACTACACCTACTCAACAGGTAGGTTAGCAGTGGCAATGCTGTTTACTGCCTTACTGGATCACACAGAGGTGTATCTATTTTCTGGGTGAACACACCTCAATGCTCACAGAAAGTATGCGGTCTCAGCACAACTCAACAGTAGCCCATAACCACTGAAGGGACAAATGTGTAGCTCATCTGTGTATCATGTAAGGCACGTACAACAGTTTAGATAAAGCTGGCCTCAAAACTGCAGCATTCTCTGGCCTCTCAATGCCCATTTTCAATACTGCTTAACTTTTCCTTCACTACTTAAGATTAGTCTACAAGGTTTTCTTCCAAAGGAATATTTAAATATGACCCTATTGTAAACTTTGTATTATAACCTTTACTTCATACTGGACCAAACTGAAACTTATTAATACTGACTGATATATACTATTTTTGTTCTTCTATGGATCCTGTTAGGGTGAACAATATTGGTAGTAAAGACTGAATTCTAAATTACTCAATTGAGAAATATGAAAATGCAATGCAAAAAAAAAAAAAAAAGAAAATGCAATGCAAGCTTTGAAATCATGAGCCAATGAGCAAACATCACTTAAAAGTGTATAACAGGAGTTACTTAGAGGTTCAGGCTAGGAAAAAACCAAACCCCTGGCCAGGTACCATCACTGTGGAAACTTTCTTCAAGGTTAGTATAAATACTTTGCACCTTGAAAAAAAAATCTGAGAGATTGTATAAAATTTTTAAGCCCCAAGAACAGTCAATCTTTAGCCAAATGGCCAATTATTAAAAGGTAGAAAAGTCTCCAGGGTTCCATATGCATTTATAGCATATGAACCACACACTTAAACTACTAGTAATGCTTACACGGCCACAGGGACAGAGGGAAGATCTGGTCACACACAGCATGGGAAGCACCAAGAGCACAGGCGTTAATCAATGACAGTTCCCAAAGCCCAGAGACAGAGTGAAGACAGCATACCCGACGAGGAGTCGGATGATTTTAGAGCAAAAGACCAACCGTCAGGAGTCATGGACGCACAGTGTGGCAGGCGCAGCTCCACGGGCTTCAGGAACTTGAGGCCATGGGGCCCACACATCACTAGGGGGCTCAGCAGAGTCTCACCTGCAGTCATGGAGGGAAAGGAGCAACTAAGATGAAGTCTGCCCACTAGATACAGTCCCCTCCCCTGGTACAAACTTGCTAAAGCCAAACAACAGTAGTTCTTCATAGCAGTGCTAAGAAAAATACAGTGGATGCTACAACAGTAATTTCTAAGATTTTAATAGATATATTAGAGTAAAAAGAAATGTGACATTCATTTTAATATTTTATCTAACTTAATGTGGCTGAAACAATATTTCAATATATAAACAATACACTCCGGCTCTGATGTCCTTATTTTACATTTCTAGTGCTATAAAACCCCACAGACCCAGGGGCTACTGAATTCCAGCATATAAGTCTGTAGCACAACACATTCACATGTACTTTTTTGTAAATGTTACATATATTCCTGGGGGGGGGGGTTATTTGGTATGTGTGTACGTGTGCATGCACATGCACATGACAAGCTGTGCTAGTAAAGGTCAGAATGCAACTTGCAGGAAATCAGTTTTCTCCTTTGATTATATGGGCCCCAGGAATCAAATTCTTATCTGTAAGGTTGGGAGCAAGCACCTTTGCCCACTGAGCCATCTTGCTAGCCTATGCTTTTCATTTTTAAGTGTATGCTATGTATGTGTTCAGGTGTGCAAGCTGGGCCAACAGTATGAGTCTTACTGTCTTTAAGGCAGAGTTCCTCTAGAAAGTGGGTTACTATACCATGTTTAGTGACGTCAAGAACTGCTAAAAGTAATCACACCTCAATTCACCAGCATGCTGATGGATCCAGGAAGATTATGAAAATAACAGCATGCTTGGTTTCCTTAAACTGTTCAAATATATGCTACCCACCTTCTAAGGACATGCCACTCACGGTGTTGAGTGTTCGACAGCGTTGCCTCCGGAGATAACGGCTGACAGGAAGGGCAAAGCCTTCCTGAGTGGATGATACCAACTATCTTCTTGAGATGGAAGGACTAATAAATTTGATTAGGTCAGGCAATCAGCCTGGCAGTCCTGTGAGAGTACTGCCAATGGCCTGCCATCTGACATCATTTCCTCCTCACACTTAGAGGGAAGTACTGTCCCTCCACTGTGCCCCACCTACCACATGCCAGTGACACGACTTCTCTGCAGCAGGCTCATTTGAGGCCCTCAGTTGTACAAGGAAAATGCTGTGCTCTGCCTAAAACATTCAGAGAGGTGTCTAGCTTATCCCTGTGGCTGGCTGCTGTAAACAGGCAACTCAGGAAAATGCTGGAGTTATTCCAGTAAAGCAGACAATAAGCACACTTACCTTTCTCTTTATCTAAAGGTGGGAGGATGCTATTGTCTCTGCAGACTTTAAAATAGATTTCTTGCTCAACTCCTTCAGGAATGGCTCCTTGTGGGATGATTATACTAACACCGGTCTCTATGGAACTCAACACACCACCATTGCTGTTAAAGATGCCTCGGGCTGTAGCCACTACAGTGTGACCATCCTCATCTTCATCTTCTTCCACAGTTGAAGGACTGAGGGGTCAAAAATGGCAAGTGAGAATCCTAATGATACACACAGGCTTCCTTTTATTACTGCTACAGTTAAGCATTTAACCTCATTTCTCCCAACAATTTAGAATTCTTTACTCAAACAGGGTAAGTTTTTAGTGAAAGGTCTTACTCAGAGGGCTAAGAGCATGCCCTTTCTGGAAAAATCAAAACTGCCTTTCTGAAAGTAAAGACTGAGGCTACTATAATTACCAGTATAATTTCAATGTATCAAACATGATTCTTCAGTGTCACAGGCACCGTGGGTCTTAGTGAGCATCCATGAAATGAGTGCTCTAAATTACACTCAGTGAGGCTCAGTTGGCAACACAGAAAAGAGCTTAGAATAAAGACTGTGGTAGACTTGGGAATTTCAGTGTGCACATACACACTGCCCTTCCTTAGTACATCCTGAATCCCTGCCCAGGCTGCCAAAGGTTTAAAGCCTCCAAGGTTCCAAGGTGAGAAGGTCTGGTATGGTATACCTCAAAGACCCAAGAAAGACAAAGGCAGAGGATGAAGCTATCAACGAACATTTCAAACTTGGAAGCTAGACAATCAAGACTTTGTGAAGTAAAGTTTTAAGCCACAATTTTAATGTGATAGAAAAGATGGACTAGGGCTGGAGAGATGGCTCAGTGCTTAAGAACACTGACTGCTCTTCCAAAAGTCCTGAGTTCAATTCCCAGCAATCACATGGTGGCTCACAATCATCTGTAATGGAATCTGATGCCTTCTTCTGGCATACCTGTGTACTCACATATATAAAATAAATAAATCTTAAAGGAAGGAAGGAAGGAAGGAAGGAAGGAAGGAAGGAAGGAAGGAAGGAAGGAAAGAAAAAAGAAAAGAAAGAAAGAAAAAAGAAAAGAAAAGATGGGCTAACAACTTGAAATCTATGAAGGGAAGTCAGTTTCTCTCCAGCGTGACTGCTGGGTCAGGCATAGACTTCTGAAGCAAATGGAAAGGGAACAGAGCCCATCTGTTAACATGATGTGCTAACATCGTGTAGCCCTGCATAGGAGGAATCCAGCTACTGACTGACTACAGGAAGGCAGACTGGCACAACCATTTTGAGAAGCAGAGTTCAGGTGGCCTTCCTGGTCCTTGTTTCTACCTGTGGGAGCTTCTCCTTCGTGGATGACCTGAAAATGTCTAAAGGGGCTGAACTGAGTCAGATATATGTGGTCAGATGGCTCTGATCAATCACTAAGTAACAAACACAGAAAAAAATGCCTGAGTGAGGCTGTGGTAGAATCGACCAGCCATCTTACTACTGTCTTCAATAGCAATTTGAGGTCACTACGCTTCTATTCTTTCCTGCACCCTAGCTGACTAAATTGTAAATGAAGAAGAGACTTATCTGTCCATCATACTTCAAGTCACAGTTTACTAAAGATATGGGCTCAGAGATCAGATGACCACAGGCTTATCCCCCTCTAGCTATGTGATGCTGGCTGGGCAAACTAGCTTCTGTTTCTTAATCTGAGCTAGTGGTGACACAGGGATAATGACAATACTTACTCTGTCTTTTACCTCCTGGAGGACATTCTACAAAATGGCATCCACTATAATAACAGTTTAGTTTACAGGATAATTTATCATTTCAAGTCTTATCACATAAAGTACTTCAAAAACTATAGCTACAAAGTTGTAATCCCAGCACCCGGGAGGCGGGGGACCACTCTGCCTTCCAATTTAAACAAACAAACAAACAACAAAAATTCTTGTCAAGCAACACTTTAAACCAAGGTAAGTAAATATCTTACCTCACAGCAACAGCTTTAGGCAAGGTGCTGATATTATTTATTTGATATTTAGGCTTATCTGTGTGAACAGAGAAAGTTTCAACCCCACTGTCAAACTCAGGAGGCTGTGCTGAACTATGAGCTTTCATAAGAGTTTTTGGAGAAGTGGGAGTTTTTAAAGACAATTCAGGTTTATGTACAGTTTCACTTGGCAGAAGATTATGGTTGAACTTTGGACTTTCAAATTTGCGTTCAAATGGCCGGGCAGAGCTTGTGTACGGCTTTGGTGTGAATCGATTGTATGCTGGAGTGATGGTTTTCTGAGTCTGCTCGGCTCCATTAACTGGAGCTTTGTCTGGGAAACTTTTCTGGGGATAGAAAGTCTGAGGAGGGTCTTCTCGGGCTGGTGGTCTGAAGGCTGCTGGTTTGCTCTGAGGTGGGGGTGGTTCTGGTTTGGACATGTATGAGTTCTGGAAATCCAACGATCCTGAATTGCCTGAAAAACAAACGTACACATATGTAAGAAACTCCCTGAAAACCACTTTAACAACCTTTCGGTTTCTTCACTGGCATTAACATGTCCTGAAGTAAAGCCCTGGGTCCTGATGCTGATGGAGAGAAGCTGGAGTGCAGCTGGTTACCTCAGATTCAGCAAGAAAGCACTGGCCTCCTAAAACAAATGTCTTGAGTAACTCTGTCCCATGATCCATTGAAAATTAGAAACAGAATGACAAATCTGATTATATGAAACCAATCAGTATTGAAAACTCATCCTTATACAAAACATTTTAAAAAAAAAAAGGCGTAGCAGCCACATACTGGTAGAGGACACTTACAACGGTGTAAGTGGCCATCGGTATCACTATTCTGTGCAGAGGGCAGAACACCTGCCACTCTGTAAAATGCCAAGCGCTGTGCAGTAAGACGCTGACCTAACCATCAGGGAAACATGAAATAAAAACAAACTCATCATTAAAGATCACATCACACCCAGAAAATGTGCAAAGCTGACAGATGGGACAAATCAAGTGTCCATGGAGATGTGCAAACAGCAGGGATGGCTGCACTCTGCTGGAGCAGCAGAGAACAGAATCACCCAGCCTCTACGAAATCACAGAAAAGAAACACTGATGGGAAAATGTAAGGTTTTTTGTTTTATTTTAAAGAAAAGATAATGAAAAACTATGCTCTCTTTTACAGAACTAGTACAATACTGATAACAAAAATCAAACAAAGCCATTTCAAGAAAACTATTAATCCAAATTCTTCATGAACACAATAATGTAACTACATTAAGATAATTAGGAAGAAAAAAAAAATCAGATGATCCTGTTAATTTTAGAAATAAATATTTTTAACTTTAAAGACTCCTCCTCCCCCAGACAGGGTTTTTCTGAGGAGCCCTGGTTGTCCTGGAACTTGCTCTATAGATCAGGTTGGCCTCGAACTCACAGAGATCCACCTGCCTCTGCCTCCCAAGTGCTGGGTTTTTATTTATGTATATCTGAGTGCAAATGCATGCATGTGTGTTTGCCACATATGTGCCCAGTGCCTGTGTAGGCCAGATTATGATGTTGGAGCCACTGAATCTGGAGTGACAGTCGGTCAAGGGCTGCCTGATGTGGTGCTGGGAGCCAAACTCAAGTCCACTGTAAGAGCAGCAAGCGCTGCTAAACACTGAGCCATCTCTCCAGCTCACAAGAGAAAAAACATTCAACAAAACGCTTACAGCAAACTAATAACAGAGACAGCTCCTGTGATAAAAGGCACCTATTAAAACAAATCAATACCAACAAAACCTTATAGCTAGCATCACTTAGGGAAAAACAAATCTTTCTTCCTTAAGGAGGGGGACTAGGAAAAGTTATCTGTTTAAACCATTTGTTTTTCTTCCTTGGGTAGGTCTCTAAATTGTGCATAGGATTTGCTGTCTAGCCAGGCAGTGGTGCATACCTTTAATCCCAGCACTTGGGAAGCAGAGGCAAGTGGATCTCTTGAGTTCATGTCCAGTCTGGTCTACAGAGTCAGTCCCAGGACAGTTACACAGAGAAACCCTGTCTTGAAAAATCAAAACCAGGGGTTGGGGATTTAGCTCAGAGGTAGAGTGTATGCCTAGCAAGCACAAGGCCTGGGTTTGGTCCAAGACTCCAGAAAAAAAAATAATAATAAGCAACTTGTCTTTCTTTCAAAGAAAAAGAAAAGGAGAAAGAAAAACCAAAACCAAAAACCAATTTTTGCTGTACAGCCCAGGCTAATCTTTGTATCCAAAGTGTCAGAACTAAAGGCATGTACCACCATATGCATCTCTAAGTATGAGTGAGCTATGTGTACAATAATTGGTTTGTTTCAAGAATGCAACCGTCCATCTGACTCCCATGTAATACAGAGGTACTAACAAATGTTGAAGAGAGATAAATTGTATTATATTAGAGTAGAATATTATCTAGCTATTCAAATGAGTAAACTACATTCATTGAGATTTTATTGAAAGACGAAAAAGTATTTTCTGTGTAAAACTATGGCTTTCTTATGTCCACATTTTAAAATGAAGCACAAGTCTTATAAGACACTATTCAAATATTTAAAATTACATCTTATTTAGCATGTGTGAGTGTGTGTGCCATTGAGAGTATATGAGGTTAGCAAGAAAACTAGCTGGAATCAGTTCTTTCCTTCTACCATGCAGGTTCTAGGGCTGGAATTCACATCAGACCCTATGAAGCAATTTAACCTGCTCAGCCATCTCCATGGCCCTTAAATATTTAAACTGAAGCATACCACTTAATAGGTATGGTTTCAAGATGTGGAGATTGGTATTAAATTAAGTTTTATTAAAAAAAAAAAAAAATACCAGGGGTGGGGGGCTGGACAAAAATCCATTTAGCTACAAGGCTCAGTCAATATAATGATCATTTATATAAACAGAAGATAACTTTTTTTCTTTTCTGTGAGAGTTAGTATGTAGTCCTGGCTGGCTTGGAACTTATTATACAGACTAAGGTAGTCTCAAACTCAGATTAGTCTGCCTCTGCACTACGATTAAAGATATTAACTACCACACCAAATGACAAACATTTTTGACAAAAATCTTTACTTTTTTTTTTTTTTTTTTTACTATTACCAGCCCAAACATTTTTTAACCTTAAAAAAAAAAAAAAAATGTTAAACTCACCTAAGTTTCAAAACTGTAAGAATTTAACTTCATAGCCATTACTCTATTACAGTAATACACCAATGTCTTAACTTCCTACCTTCACCCTGGGCGCCCTTGGAATGTATGTGGAGAGAAGAGCTGGACAGAGGTGGAGCTGGCTGGCTATACTGTGAGGGCAATGGAGGAGGAGGAGGCGTGGCCTGGGTTGGGTCATAACGTTTCTCACTGAACGATTTATCCACAGCATCAGTTTCAGGTTTTCCCCTATTTAAAAGAAAAAGAAAGAAATTTCAATGCTGGAAAATAAACCCCATCACAAAACTGCTGCTGTTTCTTTAAAAAAAAATCTAGAAATGTCCAATTTCACAATTTATTCTCATGAGTATAGGTAGCAACTCTACCAAAATATACAAACAAATTCATCAGCACAAGAAATGTCAAGACAGCACAGATACTTGAAGAATATTAGTAAAACATCCAGAAGGTATCTATTAAAAGGCAGATGAAATTTTGGGTATACTTTTAATATTTGTGATACTTATAAAAATTTAAGGAAGTTTTGCAAATATTTTGAGAAATGTTTATTTTAGCACAAACTTCCTTAAACTCACTTCTAATTTTGTATCTTAGGTACAAAGTCTTGGTGTCAAGCATACTCAAAGCACCATAAAACATGATGTCACAGACCCAATGTTGCCAAGCTTTTCTAGTAAAGAGCCATAGGGTCTCTGACACAGCTATTTGACGTAGCTGTTATCAGGCAAAATTAGACATAGTCAGTCAATGGATGGGCAGGGCTGTGTTCCAGTAACACTGGAAAAACAGGGCATCTTTGAAATCTGCCCTGGTTTTTTGCTCTTTTGCTGTTTAATAATTGCTAGAGTAGCAGACACTACTTTACTTTACAAGGCTTGTCTAGTAAAAATTGTACCATGTATCCTTAGTTTTTCAAATTGCCAATTGTTAATAAGTAACACATAAAATTTAAACAAACGGAATCTAAATAGACCCATAATTGCAACCCTGCCACCTGAGCCTTACTGCAGAGTGCCAAGCTGCACTGGCAGTATGTGCACAGACAATAACATGTATTTGAAATGTGTATTCATTTTCATACAATATTTTTGTTGAAAATAATCTAGTTTTATCAACAGCATCAAAATTAGCTGGTACCTTGCTTACACATATTTAGACTTCAATGTTAGAAGACAACATTAAGATCTGAAAGTGCACATAATGCCAATGACACAGTGAGGGACATCTCATGGAACAGCCTCACATCAATGCCAGTCTTACCACTTGATGTTCCTTTTCAAGTAGTCATAGCTAGTGTAAGAGCCAAGAAATCTAGGTGATGGCAAAGCAAGCGCAATAGAAAAATGAAAGAAAACGGTCAATCTAACTAAGATTTACAGCAAATAGAACTCAAATGTCATTTAAAATATTAACCAACATCCATAATCTCAACGAAGTTTTCTTCATAAAAGAACATAATACTCACTCTCGCATAGCCAATGGAATCAGCAATAATATTAACAGATAATTAACTTAGTTATACCCTCCCCCCACACCATATATCTGTGTCCTCACACTGCCATGTGTGTCCTCAGCCTCAGCTTCTGGTCACCTATGCCACAGCAGCTAATGGGGAGCAAAGAAATGAGCCAGAATAAGGTACAGCTCAGTGGCAGGGCACCTGCCTATCACACCTCAGGTTCTGAGCTCAACACCCAGCAACACTCAAAAGGAAAAGCAAAGAGTTGCTGGATGGTAGTGGTGCGTGCCTTTAATCCAGCAGAGGTGGGCATAGTTCTGTGAGTTTGAGTCCAGCTTGGACTACATAGAGAAACTCTGCCGTGAGTAACCAAAAGAGAGAGAGAGAAAAAAGAGAGAGAGAGAGAGAGAGAGAGAGAGAGAGAGAGAGAGAGAAAGTAATGAAGTAAGACAATAAGCAATTATCAATAATAATCAACATATCATGAATAAGTAAAGCGCAATTTAAAAAGGTTGGGCAAAAGAAATGGCATAAGTAAAGACAGGAAAAGGGACACATGAGACATGCTTATCCCTTGACATGACAGGTATACTGATCCCTTAATAAAGACGAATTGGCAAATGAAAACAGGTGGACCTCTCAAACATGGCCATGATCAATGATGTTCTTTCCTAGCAAGCCCTCCAGTAGTAAGCTAAACCTTGTGGTGAGAGGATGCTTATTTGTAAAGCTGCCACACACAACACGCTCATACATGAACAACAACAAAGTACTGCCTGCCATCAATCTATCTCCTACACTTAGTTCTCAGAAAGCAAAATGGCAAAAGAGATACGGTCTATTTCATTCAATGGCAAAGCTTACCTGTGAGAACCATTACTAGCACAGGCTCCTCCCAGACCTGCTCCGATTAGCAGTGGGGTAGAGGACTGATACAATTAGCACTGTACCCTTTACTGAGTGAGCTCCATTAAATCAATAAATACTGGGTTCTAGGCAGTGTTTGAGACCCCGTTGGAATGTTATATAACACAAATAACTAAGTTTCCACTCTTAAAAAAATCCAATTCACATAAAATCAAAAATGCTTTTCTAGTCAGGCCTGGTAATGCATGCATTTGATCCTAGCACTTGGGAGGCAGAGACAGGCAGATATCTGTGAGTTTGAAGACAGCCGGTTCTACACAGTAAGTTCCATGACAGCCAGGGATATAAGTGAGACCCTGTCTCAAAAAAACAAACCAACCAACAATAACAAAAGGCCAAAAAACCAACAACTTTTCATCTGATTCACTGGCAAATTTAGACAAATGTTTTTTCATTTTATTCTCTGTGCATTGGTGCTTTGTCTGTGTGAGGATGTTGGGTCCCCTGAAACTGTACTTACAGACATTTGTGAGCTGCCTGGTGGGTGCTGGGAACTGAATTCCTCTAGAAGAGCAGCCTGTACTCTTAACTACCGAGCCATCTTTCAAGCCCTGGCATACATGTATTTTTAAGGCTATATCCTATTTATCTGGTATGTAAAAGGATAAAGTATTTCTTTAAATCCCTTGGCTCTCTTCTAACAGGAATTAATGAGTTTCACAGAACACTTAGGAATGGTTACTTTTGGGCCCAGGAAGAAAGCTCAGCAAGTAAGGCACTTGCTTCGAAGCCTGACAACTTGAGGTCAATCCTCGCATCCTCCCTATACCCAGACTCACACAGTGGAAGAAAAGAACCAACTCCCCTATAAACTTCATGGGAACAATGTGGTGCACTCACCTTTACCAAACGAATAAATGCATTTTGTTTCATCTCTTAAAGATAAATGACTACATGGAGCTAGAGAAATGGCTCAGCGGTTACAAGCACTGGCTGCTCTTGAGGAAGGTCCTGACTCAGTTCCCAGAAGACATATAGTGGCTCATAACCATATTTAACTGTAATGCCAAGGGATCTGATGTTCCCTTCTAGTTTCTGTGGGCACCAGGCACATGTATGGTACATATACATACATGTGAGCAAAAGACTCACATACTAATTTTAAAGAGAAAAAGATTACTATAGAATATACTCTTTGCCTTACAAAAAACTGAGCTTAAATGACTTGATATTCTATCTAGATGCTGTCAGGCACCTGTCCAGTGTTGTGCTAGAAAAATGTATTTAACGCAATTCTCCACTGCAGTACAAAGTATGCATCTGTACTTCTCACAAACTGAAAGAAACAAAGAATAGAAACAAAGATTTAAAGAAACTAAGATGTTCTAAATCTTTACTAATGGTATCTCAGAAAACAGAAGTAACTAAATTGAGTCTTCAATATTACAAGTTTCAAAATATAACCTGAAAGGACTTTACTCAGTATTATATTTATAACAGTTTCACATAATCCTAAGAGTTGAGGTTCAGTAAAATGTGCATGCCTTTAATCTTGGGCACAAAATTCACATGTCTTATGCCTAAGTCACAGTTCCATTCACTTACAGTGACTAAGCTGGGTGGTGCACTAGAAATGGGTTTTCAGCTGGAATGGAAACCCTCCTGCCTCTTACCAGGTAAAGAATGTAGTCCTTCCTTCCCTGAATTTAGATGCTTTCCAGACCATCTGCCTTTTAGGATTTGTTTGGGCAGCTCCCATAATTTTAGAAACTAATTCTTTGTGACAAACCCATCTGTTTTTGTTTCTATGGGTCTCGTTTTGTGGAGTATGAGCCACTAGTGCCTGAGATGGATCATATCCAACTCTCAGTCCCAAACTCTGTGAGGATCCAAGCAGAGATGTGCCAGGAGCAGGAAGCACTAATCCACCAGGCACAAGAAAAAAGTGCACCAACATAAAATCACAAAAGAAGAAAGAAGCACACAGAGGGGGAAAAAAACTGAGAACCAAGAAACCTGTCATTTCATCTCAGCTGATATCTGTAAAGCCAGACTATAAAACTCTACAAACACCCATGCTCGAAAAATAAAGAAAAAGACAGCTCTTCTCACCTTTGTGAAACCAAGACCAAAAAAATACCTGAGCATTCCCTATGACCCCTCACCTACCTAGTTGTATGTCTTTAAAAGACAAAAACAAAATAAGAAAAAGATTATCATTAAGTGTGTATTCCTATATGGAGAGACTAAAGATTCATTTTAACTTGAGAGTCTTAAGCTCACTCTTTTCACCAAAACTCTTGCTTTTAGCAACTTTCCTTACGTCAAAACTCTGTGATCTGATGTTAGGGTGAAGAATTAAAAACCCAGCAGCACCATGTGTGCTGACACACTGTGTCCAGTTTCCTTAGAACTTGAACTCTACATTATGCAACTGAAACTTTTGTTTCATCTTAGGTTGAGTCTTAGGTGAAACAACTTACTTTGAAGAATAACTAGAGAAATTTGGCTGACTCTGAGAATGAACTGGCTTGGCAGGCTCTGAGTGATGGCCAGCGGGAATATGTGTAGGAGGCTTGCTTTCAAAACTTCTTCGGTCAAAGTAAGAGAGCTGTTTCCGGTAATACTCTTCATCGTCTTCAGGGTCATAATGATTTGATCGAACAATGTCTTCGGGTGGCTTTACTTGAGGTTTCTGAGGCTCTGGGAGCCTGATAATGAGAAACAAGTAAAACAGATTTTAGGTGTTAAGTTTACAAAGACCACAGAACATGAAAGTCTAATCCTATCTTGATTTTCCCCTTTTGTCTGTGCACAGGCCAATGTCAGGTGCTGTTCTTCAGAGTGGTCCATCTTGTTTGGTTTTGTACTTCCATCTTTTTACTGACAGCTATGACTATTTGAGTTTTAATGGTATAGTCAAAAAAGAATCAGCATGTATATTCTAAAATAACATATCCATGTTGTACATGCAAAGGTGGCTACCTTTGTCTCGGAGAATCTTAGTACAATTTAGCAAACTCACTGCTTGTTTGTTAAGCGGTTTCATAGCAGGTGAGGAGCAATTAAAGAGAAAAGAAATAAGACTGTGGAGAACCATATCAATGATATCAGTGTCAGCAAAAGGGACTTTTTTAAGAATCAGAAATAAAAGGGATTTAAAAAACAAAAAAACAAACAGACAAAAAAAAACCCCACCTTAATCTAGGACCAATAAATGATTCTCATTATAAGCAAATAGCCCAATCTGTCCAAAATCCAAGGAAACAAACAAGTCAGGAAACAGCTGACTATATTGGACAGTAGTTCTTTCTTCCTATTATTCAGTAAATGAAGCAAATGAGTTGGCTCAGTCTGTCACTTGTGGGACATAGTTGACAGCACGGGGGCGAGAGCAGGAGGCCTGGCTTCTCTGCCTACTCTAACATGCTATGTGCTACTTAACCGGAAGCCCCAACCGTATCAGCTCTGTAATACAGAGAACAGCAGCAAATACTTTATACATGCTCCCTAAATGAAGAATTGTAGTGATTTAAATCAGCTTGAGTTTGTTTTCACTCCTACAAATGAATAGGTCAGACTCTGAATGTACTTAAAATGGAGACAACAATATGGCTTTAAAACTTTTGTTTCAACCATTAGAAAACAAAACAACCCAACTTTTCCAAAGATTTGTTTACTAAAGCTTGGTCACAGGAGCACATGAATACTCTCTCCCTGTGGTCAGGGTTCATCAGGAAAGCTGGCTGCTCAGCTTGGAGAGTAAGGTCTTCTCTTCCTCACACTTCTCGTTCACTAAGTAGTAATCAATTTCTCCCTAAAAAGCAAACTTTCCTGTTCAGATGTACGCTGTATGCTGTGCAGCACACCCACCTGTAGAGTGTTTTGTCGTGCTCACTAAATTGATTCTGAGGAACAGGCTTAGGGCCAGCAAGAGAAGTACTTTGAGGTTTAGATGCTACCTCTGGAGGCTGCAGAAAACAAGAAAGAGATAGTTAGCAAGAAAGGTATCATTAGGAATTAAGAAACATCTGACCCACTACTGTATCACACACTCGGGTTAAGACATACTGCCTTTACCTTAAAGCTGGCAGTGTCATTCACATCTTTCTTGTTCTCCAAAGACGCAGATCTTTTGTTTTCAAACATTTTGACTCTGGTGAGCACAGACTGTGGTTTCATTGCTGGATCCTCCTCTTCTTCAGTTAGGGTTGGGGGTGGAGGCTGTGGTTTGGTAGCTGAGGCAGGACTTCTGGCTTATGCTGAGAGGAAGGTATCAGAGGAGGAACAACTGCAGCACCATGGAGAGGCTCGTAATGGCCTGTTTTGGAGGTAAATCCTGGTGGTGGCACTTGCTCATAACTTCGTGGGTACTGGTCAAAGTACTGCTTGGGCTCAGATGACTTAGGACCTGCTGAAGAATAGGGCTGTGCTTCTGGCCTGTACCTGTTGTGTACCTCATATCCAGGGGTTGGCTGCTCTTCATGTCGGAGAGTAGAAGTTCGAGGCAGCTGCTCGTAGCGTGTTCTACTGTCGTATGACAGAGGGGCTGGCTCTTCAAAACGCTGGAAATAACCTCGTTCTGAAGCCTCTTCAGGATGTTGTCTGGGGTCCAGGTCTCGAGGTTGCTGATTATCAAAAGGCCGAGGCTGGTAGGGCTGTTTGTCATCATAATATGACCACTGGTCTTCATAGGTAGGGATTCGATCTTCAAATCGTAGGCGATGGTCATAGTTCCGAGAAAACTGGTCTGCGTAGCTTGAAGACTCATACCTGTATGATGGCTGCTCAAGGTCTCTGCTGGCTTGTTTTTCTACATATGGAAGTTGGGGTTCATAGGCTAGATTTGGCTCTTTATCTGGCCTCTGCCCTGGGTGACCAAGAGCTGGTTGTTTTAAAATATGGTTCTGTCTCATCATTTCTTCAGGATATGGCTCCTTCCTATATACCTGCATTTAAAAAAATAAATTTGAGGACAGAGGCTTGTTTTTAATTCTATTCTATTTTATTAGGGAATGACAAGTATTAAGTTATAATTTTAAAAATGAAATGGTATATTCTACCACTTCTAAGGAGGACACAGCAGATTAGTAGAGAGAGCTAGCTCAAATGAAAGCTCACGATTTACACTACAGGTAGGCATATTTATGCTTTACCTCATACCAACAAAAGTAAGGTAAAGATGAGTATTCATTTAGCAGAAAATTAATTCACAGAATGACTGCTTCTATTTGATTTTGACACTGAAGATAAAAATCATAAAGAAAATTTATGAACACCATAATTTATATAAACATAAAAATGTTATGATGAATCTCAACTATATATTAAAGACTAAAATCAAAATTAAAAGTAATAAAAATTATTGAAGCACAAGTTTTAAAAGGATTGATCACACAAATAATCAATATACTGTTGGAAGCCATGCAAACTACAAAACTGCAATGATCTGTCTTATTGGAAAGCACTAGAGTGTGAGCCCAGTTTTAAAAAAAAAAAAAAAAAAAGAAAAAAGAAAAAGCAGAAGGGAAACGTAAAGGGCGAAGCAGTAGTGATCATGTGCCAGGCTGATGGAGGGCAGTCGGTGCAGCACTGCAGCACAGGTACCTTGGCTGGGTCTACATGCGACGGCAATGGCGGTCCTTCAGCTCTGAGCATTATGTGAGCTGCCTCAGTACTTGGTGCTCCTAAACAACCAGCTTGTGATACGTGCGAGGTGGGAGGAGCTGGGGTGGGCTCCTCCAGGCTGACATTAGTTAAGTTTACATTATGATTAACTGCAGAGGCTGATGATGCTGGGTTTGTTTCAGGCGAAAGGTAAGGGACTGGAGATGAGGCTTCTGCTTTCTGTGAAGTGTTTAAAATATTTTAAATATAATGTTTGTGTCTATTACTAACCTCCTGCTCAACTTAACAGTGATTGGTAGACATTAAGTCTGTTGATTAACACTGTTAGCTATGACCTCATGGGGCTATATTTCTGTTAAAAAGTTCATTATAATGCTGCGTAAGATGAATGCAGAAAACTCAGAATAAAGCCCTTGGTACTCTCAATCTGAAATTCAAGATTAAGTTGTAATCTGAGGAAGAAAAGGTATACTCTTTAACTTATCACCACACTCTCAGAACTTCATAATGCACCTCTAACTCTAAGCGCCGAATGCTTGCTGCTTACCTGTTGAGAGGCTGTCTTAAGTCCAGGGGAGTCTATTCTATGAATAGCTTGTGGCTGCGCCTGTGGTGAGTAAGGAGGGTATGTCTGGTTTTCATGATGCATTCCAGAGGCATCCTCTCTTACAGGCTCAGAGGACCGTGTAATGGCAGACTCCGGTGGAGTCCCCACCTCATCATTAAGAGTTTCATCTAGTTCTTGATCAGTGTAGGCCCCGCCTTCTGTATCTGTGTCTTCATAGTCAGAAGTGTGTCTACTGTCCGTGCTATACATTGAGTACTCACTACCTGGGGCTGACAGGTAGGACAGACGATCATCATGCAAATCAAGGTCATCACTTGTAGCACCATCCGCCTGGGTCAAATAAAAGTAAATCAAAATTTTATTCAGTAGTTCTTTAAGAGATGGCCTTTATTTTACAAGAGAGATTGAAAAGAATATTTTTCTTTGGAGAAATCATATCTATTTCTTGAAATTTCTGATGAGGAAAGGTCAAGAAGATTGTACAAGCACACATGCAGATACACATAGCATCCCCTGAGATCAGAAGGGCTTGGATGAATCAAACAGAAGCTGACTAGCTAGGACAAAGCTAGGGCCCAGCCACAGAGAACAGGAAGGAATTCTGGCATGACACACAGATAGATATAAACCTAGTCACTAGCTTTTCATCCAAAAAGCAAGGCGAAGAAGAGAATGCTATTAAACCAAGCTCACACAAACAAGGGCACACTGACAGAACAGCACTTGTGAGAACAACTATGAAAAAATAAACCCCACAGTAATCTGAGTAAGAAATACTCTATTTATAGTTAGGAAACAATTTTTTTTTGAATTGGAATTTGGCCCTTAAAGCTTTTATAAAATAACAGAAAGCCATCACCTGCAATTAAGAAGACATTCTTTCTTATTTTTCACAGATGTAGTCGCCAATGGATGAAAAGGGAAAGCTGTTATGTTTGTCTTTTGCAAGTATTTAAGACTTGAGTTAACTCCTAACAGTCTAAGGTGATGAGCTTCACAGTAGCTCAGAAAGAAAATGAGAAGTACAGGAGGAAAGGGAACTATGGGCTGCAGTCAACAGACTGTCACTGAACACCAGTTTGAAACTAATACTTGGGTTAACCAGAGCAGTCTCTGAAGATACTGCATGAGAAGTGATGGAACTAGAATCCTGAAATCACAAGGATTTCTTCCATTACAGCATGGACTACACTGTGTGAGAAATGTTGAGATTCACGCTCTAGGCAGATGTGCTAGCAGTAACCAGCAGGGGTGGTGCAGCTCTGAGTCTCCTATGCCAAGCATGGTCTTGGCAGCCAGATTTCCTCAACACCGTTTTTCATGTCCTCGCTTGCTTCAGTGAGAGGCTGACCTCAAGCACTGCCTTTCTGGTAAGATGCGTGAGGGGAGGCTGTGCCAGGCTAGGGGCAGAAAATCCCAGGGCTGTGCTTGGTTACAGGAAACTCTCTCCCACTGATCACTAACTTCTATAATGGCCAGTGCTGAAGAGAAGTCTTCCTGCCATCTACTTTAATCTTTAACTTGATGGGAATGATTTAAAGCTTGCAGAAGAATCATAGAATCCACCAATCTATCTAGCTTCTTGAAATACAGAAGTGAGCAAGAGCCATGGGCTCTTTTGAAGTAGGAAATACTATGTCTTAATGTTAAGAAACTCTCAGGATGACATTTCTTGATTTCACAGGGAAAATAAGAGTATGTCAGATCTTGCAAAAAAGTAACTCTGTGGCAATTAAGTCAAAATGATAAATTCAGAAAAGTTGGTGAAAATGAAAAATTTCTTAGTCTCCAATTATCTATCCATTCTGATAAAACCTATTTGGATGGAAGGGGCAGCAAGAGAAACCAAGTGTGATTTAAGTTATAACTTCTCTGATTTACAAACTGCATCAAACTAAGCAATAATAAATATTCCATTTTCCCTTACATAAAAGGTTGCAGTAATCCTTTATTTTAAAACAAAACCAAGTATTCAAAAGTATTACAAAGAGAAATCATAGAAAATTAATTTTTATGCATTAAAAAATAACTTGCAGGCAACTTTGTGTAACTTTGTACATTTGACTTAGTGTAATTTTAAGAACTCAGTTCAAGAGTGAAGGCCATCAGCATTCTCCCTGGCAGAGTGTACTGGGAGGGGTATGTAGCTGCACAGGATGAACATGGAGAAGACTCGACCCTTCTATCCAATGCCACAAAAGTAAACCCTGGGGTGTTGCTATAGACTGGTGTAGCGCATTATTCAGAGTGATCTACTATCTCATCTGCACAGTCCACCACCCAAGACGGTACACAATGAGAATGACTCTGATGCTCTGTAAGAGTTGCAAACAGTGGTGCCACGTCTAGCTCTAAAGGCCTAACAGCTTTCCTTGCAGAGGTCACATGTTTCTGGATAGGACTCACTGAACATGCAGCATGCACTGCCAGAGCATCTGCACAACAGCCAGGCAGAGGAAGGCAGGGCTCATGCAGGGGCAAAACACAAAACTCAAACAAACAAGGCAACATAAAACTTAAAATCAAAAACAAGGCAAAAACCCGGAGCGACTCTCTCAATATTCCCTAACAACCACATGGATGTGACGAAGGTAAAAGGCATTAAAAACAAAGATTCCTTCAACAGTACCTTAAGGAAACAATTACCTCTCCAAACAAACAGATCTTTCCCATCAAATACTACTGTAAACCAAGCTCACACCACAAAGCAGCTACTTTAATACTAGCTATTTAGTTATTCGTAAAAACCAAAATCCAAACTAGTTTGGTTACTGCTTTCCAGTTGGTTGTTAAGGATGTTTAAGGTGCCACTGGAGGAGGTAGAGGGAATTAATTCCTAAGGTAAAAATGTGAGGAGGGCACTGTGTTTACTTTGAATGTTTCCTAGATCTTCAGTGGGCTAGTGGCTTCTGCTACACTCCTGACGGCCACTGGAGGGTGGTGTTCCCCACACACTACTTGTCTTTCTAGGAAGGCCTCCTTACTCAGGCCATAAATCCCTTCACTTAGGGGAGGAAACTGAAGCCAAGTTCAAAGCTGTCGCTCCCCAGCCACATAGGGACAGAGTCAAAAGTGGGTTTTAGTGTAACCTGAGAATTAACAGAAGACCCCAATAGACTAGTAATTTGGTTGAGAAAAAAAATATAAGCTTTCAACTTTATAACCACTACATATAAATGATAAAAGCATTATAAAAGCTTTTCCAAAATTTCTTTAAACTCTTGATCTAGGAAGAAAACAATGGTAACAAAAAGACATGTTTAGTTAGTTATGTAATTTAGCAAGTGTACAAAGTGGTAGGAGGCTCCATACCTTCCCCTCAGAGACCCACACCAGCTGGTTCTGTTGCTGCTGAATCGCTTCTTTCAGGGCACCATACCAACCATCATTCATTGAGTTTAAGTTAATTGTAGCTGAAAATGAATGAACAATGTAATTTAGTGGTTAGAACATTGCCAAAAGTGAGGAGAAACCATCCAATCCTGTCTGTCATCAGTCTGAGGAGACAGTATAAGTATTTCATATTTCTATTTGGCATTCATTACACTTGTCCTTTCAACCAAACATTTTTGCTTTTACATCATAGTAAGCTCTCCAAGCAGAGACCATAAAAGCTTTAGCATGTGAACAACAAAACCTTTAACGTCTATATTATTGCCTGATCATTTTAAGCTGAAAGAGAACTTTTAGTACTATACTCACTTGTAAAAAGATGGTGATTATTCTTACGAAGTTTGTGAGACCGTTCGTATAGCTTCCTGGCACTTTTCCGGGACTCTGGACATAACCTCATTCTCATTGTTTTTACACCTTGCTTAGAGTCAGGGTTAAGAAACACAACAATTGGATACCACTGCGCATAATTAAGACGATCGACTGCATTTGGCGTTACATCTAATAAAGCATGTTTATCCTAGAGACAGGAAGGAAAATACATACAAAGATACAAAGCACCATTAAAACTCAGTTCTTTTCTAAAAATCGCCACAGGCTCTGCTACAATTTGGTGTTAGTTGAACCTTGTGATTGCTATGTCTCAGGAGCACTTATTAAAAATTTGTAATCAGAATTTCCAGCTCAATTTAACAAAACTTTTTATCAGCTATTTTTAAGATTCAGTTACAACTTTGTAAGCTAACAATTATATACCTGTGCTCCTTCTGTAAAAGTCAGTGTAGCAACTTAAAGTTACTGACATCTCTTTTCAGACACACACTCTGAATTGTACTGCTATAACACCATGTTAATTACACCTACTCATCATATTTTTATAGCAATGAAGGTTCTTCTGATGTTGATCACAACTATCTTCTTGAAACTGCTGTTAATGCTTTTATACAGTAATAGCTTAACTTCCTCAGGATACACTAACAACAGTGTTGGGAAATTCTCCCTTTGTTATATATTAAATCTCCTCATCAAAACCGTAAGCTCTATCATTTATAAGGAATAGGTCAACTTATAATAACTTACTTGATCTATGATTTGCTTTATTGTATGAAGGCGAATAATTCCAGAGCTACGATGGTCAGTTCCAGCATCTCGTGGTTCACTTTCTATTCATGAAGACAGGACAAAAACAAAACAGTATATCCACTGGTTAGATAAGAATTTCTCAAATAGTGGGCACTACAGTCATGCTGGAGTAATAACTGGGTATGGAGCTGTGCTGTACATGGTGGCATGTTTAGCATTATGGATTCTATCCACTAGAGGTCAGTAGCAAGCCATCAAGGAACGCCCCTGCTCATTTATTGTAAAAAGCAA
The DNA here is from genome assembly GCA_021653895.1 of Mastomys natalensis. Lineage (NCBI taxonomy): Eukaryota > Metazoa > Chordata > Mammalia > Rodentia > Muridae > Mastomys > Mastomys natalensis. The sequence goes on from JAJTUV010001115.1 coordinate 1,266,227, forward strand.
AAATGTTTCCATCACAGAGGGTGGAAATCACTAAAGGAGGTAGCTATCCACTTCCTAACCCCTGACCCTTGACCCCTGTAAGACCCACCTATATTAGGTCAGACAATGTTTCCCAAGAGAACCAGGATTAAGAGAAGGCAAGTGAGGCACTTGCTTTTGGGGTACACTAAGGAGGCAAGAACTTTAGTAATCAAAATAAATATTATGATGTGGTACTTTAAAAAAGGTCACAACGAAAAAAATCAGTGTGCTAGAAAACATTATATGTGATTAAATGTGATAAATACTTCGCTTAACATGAGATGAAGATTTTAAAAATTGTACTGATGAGTTTGCTTTTATTAAGGCCAGGAAAGTAAAATTACAATAAATTCTTGTTTGCTAGGAAAAAAAATGTGTTGTTTTTTTTTAATCTGAGTTTTGATATGCTTACTTTTCTTCTATGTTCCTTCCAGAAGTTATGGGCTTAAGGATGCTTTCTGTCCTTTATCTGAGGTTTAGTTTCCCACCCTCCTCCACAGTGACACAAAAAAATATAGTCTCATTTGTGTGGCACACAAATACAGGGAAGCTATTTCTGCCTGGAACCAGTCAGCCATGATGGGCTGAGATCCACAATGATGCTGCAAAAATGGCCTGGAGGTTTCCAGCCAGACACCTCACCTCTATTCACAGAAGTGTAAGCACTGAAGCTGAGGAGCTGGAGATGCCACTGTGAGGCAGCTTGGGCGTCATCTTGGCAGACTTCTATTACCTTACACATAATATGTCTAATGCAGCACAGCTATGCATTACTTGACTCCTTCACTAAGGAGAACAGTGCTGTTTGTGACTCTGGTTACAAATGGAAGTATGTGGGGGAGGGAAGAAGCTCTGGTGTTTCAGGTCAGAAAAGGCTGAGAGCTGAAATAACCAGTAGCACCAATCAATAGGCAATGCTAGAGATGGAAACTATCAGAAGACAAGCTTCACAGGAGGATAGGGCAACACCACAAATCTGACAGACATGTGTAAGAAGAGTAATCAGTTGGGGCGTTCAGTAGAGGAAAATGCTTCTAGCCCTTAACTCAAAAGGCTATTTATAACTATGCTATCTGAAGTTTCATGTGGGGTTGTGGCATAATCTCAGTAAACCAATGTACTATCCCCTAAAGGTAAGTTTTGGAAACCTTCAAACTTGCTTTCCCTGCATTTAAAACCTACAAACTTGGTTCTTCAGGAGAAATGCTGCCTGCTATACAATAACCAAAAGACATCTGAAAAAAGTAGAGCAGGAAAAACTTTTTTTAATCTGCTCAAACTTTATTATCACTTGTACGTGAAAATCTGATTTTTAGAAAATAAATATCATCATTAAATTTCATCAAAATCAAATTAAAAGCAATATAAAAGAGAGTAATGTGCTAACTCTAATACTATACATTTCAAAATGTTAAATGAGTCTATGAGTCTAATAACAAAAACCTGTGGGCATAATCCTCTAGACAGCAATACTACCCACACAATAAACAAGCACAATGTGTTCACATTCTATGACTTCTTCCTTCCTATAAGAAAACCATCATAAGTATGGGAAAAGCTATCTTCTTACAAAAATAAACCAGTAAAAAAAAGCAGAAACTATATACAAAAAAAAAAAGAAGTCATAAGGTTCAGGAAAAACAATAAAAACATTTTATTACTTATTAAGGAGAAAAAAAAACTTTATAATATCACAAAAAATGAACTTGGAAAATTATAAAAGAAGTTGTAATGGGGAAACTGGGGGTGGTGATGACATGTGTCAAAATTATTATTTTAACTTTCACAAAGAGAGTGAAGTATGAGAAAACTTCAGTGTAAGTTTTCAAGCCATTATTTAAAGCACACCAAGTGGTTATGACTGAGGCTGTATATTCCCGCCACCATAATACTCAGAGGTTAAAACAACGTGTGCAGATGTACAGAGCACTGCTGCCTCCATGTTAACTGCCTCAGACTGAAGTCTACAATACAACAGTTACCAGCACGGACACAACTCATCGCCCTGTTACATATTTCTGTAGTTTAGTTATTAAAAGTCCCTGGGCTCAGTCAGAGAAGGTGGAGATAAAGGCCATGCTCATTAGTGCTATCAAAGGCAATGTTAAACCTAACAGCTGTGTAGCAATGCTTAGCAGAGCGCACTGAAGTTCGAGCCGCTCACCGTTAAAAACAGTGTTTGATTCTCTCCTCACAGTGTTACTGTGAAGGTTCAACAAGATCATGGAGCTAGGCAGCTTCCACATGAAGCAAAAATTTCAAAAACGGTGACTCTTCCTAGCACAGGGAACTGGTAGAACACAATCGTTCTGCCTTCCTTTCAAATTAAAAAAAATGACATAAAGTGCAAATGTCTCACAAAGCTGTACTTTTTGAGGAATGAGACAAAGAAAGAAAGCTTGAAGCTCAGTGAAGGTCAGTGCTGAGCCTATGTCTACTCACTTGCAATCTGATAAATATCCGGTTCCTCTCTTGCCAACTTCTCTCTGGCCACATCAGCTATTGGACCAAAGATGGTTACAGGTCTTAGGAATCCAGCTGGAGAGAAATTAAACAAACAAACAAAAAGACATAATGATGATGGCATAAGTTTTTAAACTTCCACTTCCTGAAACACATTGCTATGAAGAAATATACACTAAGCTATAGGAAATAAACTACCTTCTCGAAGAACAACCCTTTCATAAGCTGGGAATTTTGTTTGAACTGGCTGAGCTGACAAGTCCTCTCTGCTTTTTCGGAGATTTCTCTTGGAGCTTCGAAGACCTCGAAACCTCCAGAAGTCTGCCCGATCGCCACCTGCTGTCTTTGGAAGTGTGTACTGTACACTGGCTAACTGCTCAGCTCTATTGAAAAAAGCAAAACAAAATAAAACATAAACCAGAGTATTTAAAAGGCAACAAGAAAAAATTTACAATGAAATGGAATGCCAAAATTGAGGACCCAGGTTCACATGTACCTTTCATTTCAAAGGTGTTTAATTAAGTAGTTTGTACAGTGATTGAGTCAGATAAGACAGTAGTGAGTGAATACACTGAACAATACAAATCGTACAAACTTGGATCCCCCAATTGTCTATCATGACTTAATTCACAGTATAATGAGTTTCCAAGAGTTCATACCTGTTCTTATTAGGGATGATGCCTCGTTCTACCTCCTTATGATTTTTGCCAATTCGAATGGCAAGCCAAGAGCCCAGCTTTCCATTGTACAAGGTATCCACGACTCGGAACACCTCTCCTTTGTTAAAACTAAGTCCGTAAGGAGATTCCTTTTCATATTCAAAATGTGTTCTAATATAGAATGAATCTCCTACATCTGATTCTACAATGCGGCGATAAACTAAGGAAAAGAAACACATTAATCAATACTTACTAGGATAAAAAAAAACCCATCATCTGCAGAAAAGATATTCTGTAAAGATGCTCCTACTAATGCCCACATCAACATACAATACAGTCAATCCTCAATTTTCACTGTGTATCTGGAATTATTTCATCTCATTGTTCTTCAACCATTTATGTTACCTCCTAAAAAGGGTATCTTGGTACCTCCATTGGGCTCATGATGAAATGATGCAGAAAAAGATGGACTTGTTCCATCTCTGCTTCCTACTATAGCATCTAATTGATCTGCCAATGCTGTACAGAATAATTTTTGTTCCCCTATTCTTCCAGGAGACTTTGATTGTTCCAACTGAGCATGCTGAACTGTGTATAGTGGTTCATTCCTGCAAGCCCAGCACTCAGGAGGTAGACAGGAGGATCAGGTGTCCAAGAACAACCGCTTCAACAGAGTAGTTCCAAGCTAACTGGGCCACATGAAGCACCCACCTCAAAAACATACAGAAAACACAAAACCAAACCAAAAATGGAGTGTTTGGCCAAAATGCTCATAGTGCCAAAGCTTTAAAAAAAAAAAAACACAGAAAGAAAAGTTACATATTCTTTAAAATGATATTAACAATTCTGTATATTGCTTGGGAAATACCAGTATAAAACTTGACCACTATCCACATATCCTTTTATATAATTCCAATAGCTAATAAAACAAGTATTTTTCTGACTTATAAAGGATTGGCTGCCACTTGACTTAAATCATAATGGTATAAATACTGGTCATATTTATCTTGCTCTGTTAATGAGCATAGTGTAAGACTATAGAACCTTAAATAAAATTAACAGATTAATAAAGTCAATTATCCTCAAATTGAAATTATTTATTTTTGAACTACATTTTTAATTGTTCACTTTGTTTTGTTAAGACACAGTCTCACCATGTCACCCTGGCTGTCCTGGAACTTGGAATGTAGATCAGACTGGACTCAAATCACAGATCTCTAAATTACCTCAAATCACGTACTTCTGCCTAGCAAGTAGGAGACAAAATGCCCAGGTCATCATGCCAGGGTGAACTTCTTGTTTGAGGGAAGCCATCATGCCTGGCTTTGAACTCATGACCCTCTCACGACAGGCTCTTGAGTGCCAGGATTATGGGCTGCTACCATCCTGACTCTGATTTATTTTGAACAACTGAACCACTCCCTCCAGTTCCTCCAGGTTCACTCTCTCCATTTCAAACAGTATCTCACCATCCTTCTTCTTCTGAGCCATATGGTCACTTCTTCACCTTTAGGAAGGTCGAGGAGGAAAAGGACAGCCTCTTCTCTTATGATATTTGTGAAATCTACATTGTTCACCTATTAAAATAAAAATTTTATAAATTTATACTAGCTATTTTTAGGAATATAAATGTTATGTACTCAGAAAACAAGTATTTTCAGAGTCTAACTTGACAATATTATATTTAACAGGGAAGTTTTTTTTAACTTTGGAGAATATAAAATTCTCTAATTTAAAATAAGCACAAACGACATAAGGTAAGCAAAAATGTAAATTCAGAGTAGCTACAATACTACCAGATATTAAGATAACCTATTACAGATCTATGCAATTTAGACTCAAAATGACAATATATATTCATTATCTCTAGATTTAAAATTCCATATTCACTCTACATTTATAGATTATAGCCTAACTTTTTTATTAATTGCTGAAAAGTAAACTATATACCAAAAAGAGTTAAAAAAGACAAGATATGCATTATGGTGCCCCTATAACAGCAACTTTGTAGTGGATGCTATCTGGTTCTTAAGTCAGTATCTAATTCTATTAGTAAATCCCTAAGTTCCAAAATGAGGTTGAAATTAAATCTACCTGAGTGTCACCAATAACTGAGCAGATTTATAAGCAAGTATAATCCTGATACCTTTAGGAAAATTTTCTCCATTAATTAAAAACAACAATAACAAAAAGGCCAAAAAGCAAATAATCAAAATGTTCTAATTACTTTCATAGAAAACCCAAAGTGAGCTATTAAGAAGCTGCTTTTAGATGATGTATTTCCTGATTACTTCAAAACAGGATCATGAGACAGGCAAGAAGGTAAGTGCTAGAATTTCAAATACAGTCAGCATGGTCACCATGTTATGTGCAAATGCAACAGACGTGCATCAAGTGCATGCGATATTATCAGGAAGAACCTAATACAATGTCAGAGGGAAACTGCTAAGTCAGAGATGTGCCTGACTTTCATATGCTTAAGTTTGAAGGGAAAGGAGGATAGCGCCCAAGCACAGGAAACTGCTCAAGGTAAAGAAGAGTCTGGCTGTGGGCTACTCATTGAGATGAAGACTTGTCTCCGAAATTACAGGTCAAGGCAGCAGGAGCAGGAGTCACACAATAGAGTCTCCAGAAAGTCTTTGAGAACTGACAGGCAAATCTGCTAAGAAATCATAGAGATTGTGAGGTGAACTTGGCTCTGGTCAGTAATGGCTGTGAAAATTCAGACTCAGTTGTGGATAAACAGCCAGGTTGTAAGGCCACTGGGTATTTGCTTGTAAAAAGAAAGAAAAAGAAAGCAAGGAAGGAACTCAACCACCCCTTGAACTAGAGAGCAGCAAAGGAGAGAAATGAGATTATGAAGAATCAGAAAGGAAGCAAAGAAGAAGAGATGTACAAAGCTGCAAGACTGCAGAGCAGATGGGAGACTTAACGCAGCACAGAGAATAGAAAGGCAGAAAAAACAAAAAGAGAGAGACCAGAATGGAGGAACCAAAGAGAGGAGACAGGGAAACAGTAAGCAAACAACCCACACTGGATAGACTGGTGTTCTTATTTAAAAACTGGAACACAGCTTACCTACCAGTAGCCAAACACACATAAACGTTCAGACTCTAAAGAGGAGTGAGAGACAGATGAAGACACTACCATTAGTCGGCAACACTGCCATGGAGAAAAAAGCAGAGGAGAGAAAAGCACCATTTGTAGATTACTTCTAGCCTAAATTCTCCTGGCTTTTGTCAATGATCACCTTTCTTGTGGGGTTTGAAGGTTGAAAGCCAGGCAGATTACAGATTTGCCTGATATAAACTCCATGCATCCTCCTAGATGTGAGCACTATCTGAAATAAGGAGTCTGAAAGGTCAGCATTCTTATGACTCCTCCTCACTCTTATGGGAAAATAATACCCAAAATTACTGGCTGGCAGGCTGTGGTGGCTGGCAGTCTTGGACAGTCCAAATGTTTAACTTTTAAAAGACTATTTGGTAGATGGTAGAGGGATCTAAAACGTGTTTTCATTATAGGGTCTTTGAACACTTTGAACAGCAATGACTTCAGTAAAACATCACTAACAACATAACCCAAAAGCAAACAAGAGTAAAGGCAGAATGACAAGAGACCAGTCTAACACAAGCTAGATCTAACCAGTTCTTAATTTGAAACTTAGGTAGTTCAAGAGACTTTACATAAATTATAGTCTAATCACAACAGTAGGTCTGTTATGCCTCGCATCTGATGATCTGAGACTTTTGAATCCGAGTAAGATGATATACTGACATACCCTGAGAATTTGATCACCTTCCTCTAAGCCTTCTTTGGCTGCAGGGCTATCTTCTAGAACGCCAGCTACAAATATTCCGACATCATTTCCACCAGCTAGTCGCAAACCCACACTATCTCCTTTTCTGAATTTTACCAGTTTCATGCTGGGCCTGTTAAAACAGATATTTCATTTCAAACAGTTAAAAGTCACAGCAGGCTGCTACAGCAACAGCTACATTCAGAATGGAATACAGGACCATCATTTCTAACGCCTCCTACATAGCACTTATTTCATAAGTAAAACTTAGTACTAGAATCCAAAACCAGATTTAATAGACCTTCTAATTTCTTATTAGAAAATAAGTTTTAAAGTATCTAAATTTGATGGAGAAATAATGTTTTTTGTGACCACTCTATAATTTTTCTTACAAACAATATTTTCCCTATTCTTCATCAAGTATATATGGTAAATTCCCAATAGCTAAAAGATAAAACCAAAACCCACTTTTCTACACCAACCCCACTGAATAAATGAAAAGTCTCATTTAATAAAAAGAAAAGAAAATATGCAATAATTCTCTTACTATGAGAAAGTATACAAGCAGCATCTGGTATAAGCTCTACAATCAAGACAGTGAATTTAAGTTTGGTCATTGGTGCTTGGCTCTTTTGAGTACCCTTAATCTGAAGCTCTTTTAACTTTGAGATAAAAACTTAAGGTTATTCAGCAATTCTCAATTAGACCTACATCTGTCGCTGTCCCATATGTCCCTAGGAAGAAGTGAAGGAACAGATGCATGCATGTCCCTCTACTATGTTAGGAGCAAACAGCTGAGCAGAAAAGACACTGGTCAAAATGCTCTACACCACTAAGCTCTCATTGTCATCCCCACAGTCCTAAGAACTAGTACCCCACTTTCACTATTCTGAATATGAAATACAGAAAGGTCCCTTGCCTTTAATTTATAAATTAATTACCAAATTATTAGAACCTATCATAGTCACATACATGAATAAATGAACTGAGGAAGAAATTCTGGTACTTTTGAACTGACTAGTTAAAAACTGCCAATAGCTTTTATTAAGTGTAAAATATTGTAAGTATAAAATATTCACCATTGATCTGGCTTTCTTTCTTTCTTCCCTTTCCCTTCCCTTTCTCCTCTCCTTTTGTTTTATGGTTTTTCAAAACAGGGTCACAGTACATAGCCTTAGCCATCCATCCTTGAAGACCAGGCTGACTTCCAATTCAGAGATCTGCCTGCTTCTGCTGAGACTAAAGGTGTGTGCTGCTATGTCAAGCCATCTGGTTTTCTTACCTGAAACGACGAGCTAAACATAAAATTCAAAAGGCCACAGGTTGGACAGGTCATACTCAGTCAGGTCTCCTAGAACCCTTAACCCCTCCCTGAAAGTATTTACAAGCTTTATAGTAGATGGTCTGAATCCCTTGGTTTTCCTGGTATCCTGTTTTCTAACCAAGTCAAAGGTATCTGACAGATTCCTCACCCCTAAAAACTGGATACACAGAGAGATCTTTTAAATAATTTTTTGAAAATCCTAGGTCCTCAGAAATCCTCTGCTAATCCTGACTAGTCCGGAGTGCCACATAAAGTAGAAGAGGCTGAGTGGATCTGCACTTAAGATAAAATCTGACTTTTGAAAAGCAATGCTAGACAGCAGCTTCCGGAAAATGACAGGATTTGTACTCTGCCCTATCTGCAGAATAACAACTATGTACAACAATAAAACCCATCCATTTCTTTTCCCCCAAATCCACTATTTGAATGAAAGAGTCATAGATCTCAGCTACGGATACAGGGGACATGCTCAAGTCCTCTTGGGCATCTGCTCTTCAGGGCTTTTTTTTTGGTAGAGGCCGCCCTCTGACATCTTACTATAATTTCAAGCAATCCCAAGAATGAGTAATTTAATCATCACCCATTACTGACACTAAAACTCTACTACTCATCTATTTCTGAAGCCATCTGCTTCTGCCTAGGCACTGGGAAACAACCCATGCATTACTGTATTTGTTTTTTGTACATAAAATACTGAGGGTGGTATCTACTGCACATTAGGAAATATGCTTCTTTTCAAGTACTCTCACATCATGTCCTTTTTATGATAAAAGCTACAGACTTAAAGACTATGAAGGTTTAAAATTTGCTCAAAAAATTTTATGAAATCTACCTATAAAGTAGTAAATAAATGGTATGGACTCTCCAAATAAATTCTGGAATGCTTTCTCAATCAGAAATCATTTTCCTCTAGGCAGCACACTGAGATGCTCTTGGCTGAAACAACTGAAGGTGTGCTACTGACACTACGGCTAGGGACTTGGTCCATGTCACAGAACAGGAAGGCCACAATAAAGAGACATCAGCTTGAAATGTCAATGCTGACTAGCAAGTATTTATCTTTAAGTGCTAGGGCACAGAAAGCTTGTGGACATTCTGACATCTTAGTAGAAAACAAATCTTTACTCTTTAGTTACTGATCTAAGATCTAGCAAAGAGAAGATGGTAATAAAAGAAACAATGGCTGCTTTGCTGTTGTTAATCATAGTACTACAAGCACTATATATACAATTCTGTAAGAACATGACTTTCAATTCTCATGCTAAGAAACATCTAATAAACACAAAGGTCAGTATGACTTGCAGACTACATTACCTAAGAATCCCATCTTCATGAGTTGAATTAGGCAGAACACCATCAGAAGGGCTGACGGGTAAATCCACATCTGGTTGTCCAACCTGAGCATACACAGGCTTTGGTTCTTGAAAAAAGAAGAAAAGAAAACTTAGATTGTCAGGACTTAATAAGCCTCATGAGATACTGACAGGAAGAAGAGCAACAGAAAAACAATTATCAAAGGGTCCATGAATTTCTCTGCGTCACCATGCTTATTATACAAAGATGTCTTTTCTAAAAGCCACGTTCCTGCCTGCCATTAGCCAACTAGAGTAAGACAGGTACAACAGAAGTAAACATTTCCAGTATTTAAAATAACTTTTGTTTTAAAATTTTGAAGGCAATCTAATATCCCCCACGCCATCCCTGCAGTACTACGTAATGAACCCAAGGCCAACTAATGAGTAAGGTTGGAAAATATCCTTTCTTACTGCAAGCAACTGTTAAACATGAATAACTATATTTAGAAAATTAAAACATTCATGAAGGTTACTGATTTATACTCTTACCATAATAAAAAAAGCTGTAATGTATATATAGGAAAATTCACATTGTAACAATACTTGGGTCTTTAAAATCTTCTGCAAATGCTGACAGTTGCTGTGCTCTGGCAGCAAAGGCTTTTTGGTTATGTTTACCTGGAAGAGTGGGTGTCTGCTTCTCATTTTTTTCAACTGTAACTTCTTCCACTGCTTTGGGTGTATGATCATCTATATGTTTTACAGGAGTTGAGATGGCCCCAGGTTTAGACATTCGCTCTTCCTCTCTACTCCGGAGACTAATCGTTACAATAAAAACATGGGGAGAGTAAGGATGATTTTTGAAAAACACTTCATGAGAACAGAAGAGGCAAGACAACGAGGATGGCAGGCAATATGACTCAGTGGGTAAAAATACTTGTCACCAAACTAGATGACCTGCATTTCTCCCTAGTCCCACATAGAGGAAGGAGAAGCAATTCCTACAAGTTCTCCTCTGACCTCCACACATATGAACATCCAGACAGACATGCATTCATGCACACACTTGCACTAAATGTAGGCTCTGTGCCATGTTTATCAACCACACTCCTCACTGTCCAGAAGCAAACATCAGGCCCTCCAAAGAGCTAGCAAGATCCTCCTAAAGAGATATGTGTGTATATGAGTGCATATGCACATCATATGTGTATTGTCACCAACACCGAGGTGCACATATGGAGATGAGAGAACAACTTTGTGGAGTCATTTCTCTGTCTGCTCATGTGGAGTCTGAGGCTTGAATGCTGGTGACCAGGCTTCCGTCCACCAGGTAAAAGTACCTTTTACAACTGAGCCATCCTGCTGTCCTGCTATGGTTGTTTTATAGTTTGTACATAGCATAGCCCAACTGAGTGAGAAACTTTAGGTTGGCTAAAAGCTCTATTTAAAAAAAAAAAAAGGTTGTTAAAGATGGAATGGAATGGAGTTTGAAGAAATTTTTTATTTCACATAAATAACTTACTAGAAATAAAGGCTCTGTAGTTTATCTACTATGTAAACAAAGTAGCACTCAGCTCAGCAATGAATAATATTAAGTGAAAACCTTTAAGTAGAATGGCCTGGAGACCCTGTAAGTAGATGTTTGCATCCATATGAAAGCTACTGTCAAATGGCTGAGCAGTACAAGGCTTCCAAGTGAGATACCTCCCACAAACATCCTTCCCAGTCACTATAGACAGCAAACGCCTTATGGCAACACAATGTAAATTCTCTGAACATTCAGTGACCAGAGGCTGAGCCCTTCCGAGAAGGCTCCAACTGAGGCCTGAGGGCATGAGGTGCTGCCTCTTGTGCTGGCAGGCACTCCATCTTAGAAGATGAAGAAACAGCTGTCTGTACTTATATTTAGACTTAGTGTTATTCCTAGCAGCCAATGCTTTGCAGTCCTGCTCCTTTCATGTCTAGCTTCTTTACACTACACTGTTCCCATAAACTGCATTCACTCTCTTGATCTTAGCTATGCTATGACAGGCTGTCTCTCATATTTCTAACACTCAAGCACCCACAGCCCATTCACACTGCAGACACCACTAAGTTATCCAGGCTTGCCTTGAACTTGTTCTGTAGTGATGTATCCAGACCTTGAACTTGTGATATTCTTTTGCCCAGTCTCCCAAGCAGCTGGGATCAGAGGCCTAACCACTAGACCATGTCTCCTGTGTGTGTTTTGTTTGTAGACTCGGGTATACGCAAGTGCACACATGTGTGTGGAGATCTGAGGACAATTTTTTACAAGTGTTTCTTCTTCCACCATGAGGGTCCTAGGTATTCAACTAAGATTGTTAAGATTCCATGGTAAGTGCCTATAACCTATGCGTCTATTCCCATGAGCCATCTTGAAAACAAACTATTTTAGTAAGAAGACAGCCCAAAATATAATTTTAGTAAGAAACAGTTGCAGAAAAGCATTAGGGAGCCTGTTCCTCACTGATGCCATCAGGCTTTTGATTAGTACAATTATCCTGCACTCTGATAACATCTAGAGCAAACAGTATGAGATGTTCTATGGGTTTTAGAGAAGTAGAGAAGCATATCACAGTGATCTTAATTTCTCTCAAGGGCAAGAGGACCATTCTATATTTCTTCATCTGTAAATAAGGTTTTTCATAGTTACCTTTTATATATATTAAAAAACTGACTTTTTTTTTTACAGAAATATTTTTTATTTTGTGTACACTGGTGTTCTGCCTACATATATGCCTATGTGAGGGTGTCAGATTGCCTGGAATTGGAGTTATAGACAGTTGTCAGCTGCCATGTGGGTCCTGGGAATTGAACCCAGCCAGGTCCTCTGGGAAAGCAGCCAGTGCTCTTAACCATTGAGTCATCTCTCTGCCCCTATTTTCAAATTTTGTATTTTGTCTACCTTGGTTCTGAGTGACCAGAAATGCTTATCACTACACCTTCCGCCAGACAACCCTGATCATTTCATCAGGTAAGAATGATGCATCTGCAGAAAACTAGATAGACTGAATATCATCACATTAAGCTGATCTCATACAGAAAAACATCCTGTCCTATCTTTTACATGTGGGACCTAGAGTGATAATACATTTATCAAAGTAGAAGGGAGACCATTTGGGAAGAGGAAAAAGACAAGGAGGAAGGACTATGACAGGAAAGAGTGTGGTCAAACTATACATTTCAACAAAAATGTCATTATAGAACCCCACAAAGTATACCAAATACACATTAATAAAATTCTTATTTATGTTCTGTGGTGGTCCGAATGAGAACAGCTCCCGTAAACTCACATATTTGAATACTTTATCTCCACTTGATGAACTGTTGGGAAGGACTGGGGTCAGTCCTCACCTTGTAGCTGGTTTGAGGTGGGTCTTTTTGTTGTTTTGCCAAGTGTACGCCAGGCTGACTCGCCGGCAAGCTTCTGGGGGACTCTCTAGTCTCTCTCATCTTGTTATAGGAGAACTAGGACTCAACTTCACATGGGCTCTTGGGATTTGAACTCAGATTCCCACTTATACAGCAAGGGCTTTACCCACTGAGCCATCTCAGTGCTTGAAACTACTACTACTGCCAAAAAAAAAAAAAACAACAAAACATCCTGGTCATTTAAATTCAAGATCTCAAAGAATTCTAATGCTGTGTGTGGACTGTACTAGTTATAAGGCCTGGACCCCAAATATAGCATCTTGGCACAAGATCTGAGTCTAAGTTGGCAATGCTTGCTCATATATACAATATCCCCACCACACATGTGGCTGGGTCGTGAGCTGTGTCAGCAAAAGATGCCCCTGAACTCAGGGTTTGGTATAGGCATTTCTTTCAGGAGGAACAAACGGTAATAACAAGAATATTTAAAATGGTTACAAACTCAAGTTTTTTGAAAGCAGCACCTTCAACTACTTTAGAAGCAACTACTTTCAATTAAAAAGGACATGCTCTATTTAACTATCATTTTTATAACTTTAAGTCAATGTCTTGGGTCTCTGGTGAGTTGTCTGGTTCATGAAGTAAGTGAGTGTGATACACAATGTGTATCTGAGCACTCTCAGAGCTTTCACTCTGACACGTTTTCATTGCTGTTCCTGTTTACATGTCACTGTGGACGGATACTTCAGATGGAATGGAATGCTGGATATTTTAAAAGTCACAGAACAGGTGTTACATATAAATATACTTAAGGCTCCTAAAAGGGAGGAAGATATTTTGATATTTAAAGATAATTAATAATAATTTGTTGAGTTTTCAAAATGAAGTTACAGATGCCAAGTTGTTAGAAAGACTAAATAAAAAACCAAAATAGCAAAAGGAACTTTCTATCAAATTAATAGTATAATGAGATTCCATTTTACCATTAATGGCTACCTACCATCAAGAAAATAACAAGAGCAGAGCAGTAGTGTGCACCTTCAATCTTAGCACTTAGGAGACAGAAGCCAGGCCAGCATGTCCTACATAGTGAGACCTTACCCCATAACAACAACGATGATAGGAGAAAAAGGAAAAGAAACAAGTGGCCATGATTCAGGGGAAAGGGAAATCTAGGGTATTGAACCTCTGACACTGCAACATGATGTCATCTACAAAGTTACAAAGTTCACACTCAAAGGAATGTGTAATGTTACCCAAAAAAGGCTCAAGACAAACAAACAAAAAACAAAGAACAACAACAAAAAAATCCACACCAAATCTGCACAAACAAAACAAAAAAACCTATTAATCACTACTGAAATCAGCAGATTCCTCAAGATCTCAAGACGTTTAAAACTTCTGTGCAACCCAGCTGAACGCTTTCAGATATATACCCAAATAAACTAGATGGTGCATCACAGCATCATTCACAACAGCCAAGTTAAACAATCAGTCCAGGTGTCTATCAACAGATGAGAGGATAAAGTCAAAGACTATCTCTGTTGTGTGCGCTCGCTCGCTCGCTCTGTCTCTCTCTCTGTCTCTCTCTGTCTCAGACACACACTATAAAGTTTAATTAATTCATAAAGAATAAAATCATGGCATCTACAGGACAATGGACAGAAGTAGAGGCATCATGTTAAGTGACATACAAAACAGACACACACATGCTTTCAGTCATGTGGATTTTAGTGTGAGGAAACAAAACCTAAAGGAAAGTGGACAAGGAGGGAGGTGAAAGAAGTAACGGAGTAAAGCCTAGCGCTTGGGTAATCTATGCGCTTCAGAGTAACAAACCAAACAAGAAAACAAAGAGAACTTTCTATGATTCAGAATTTATTTACACTCAAAGTAGCTACATTCTTGAAATTCTGATTGCTACCACTCCTTTATAACAGTTTCTGGGTTAAAGGATTTGCTAAGTTATGATTCCCTCCTCAATGCACCCACCATAGATGTTAGCACTAACTCCATTAGAATGCTGTGTCAGAATGCCATTCAAGGTTAACAGGGACTTTTTAAAATAGATAGCTCACAGTAGGTAAAAAACAATCAACCAATTTTGCAGTTGATATACCATAATAATCCTTTAAAGACTATTTCGAGCAAAATAAAGATTCAGATTCACATAACTGACCCAAAGCTTGAAGTGTATCAAGGATGGATGGAGTTCGTATACCTAACAGCTAAAGAAGATGTAATGACAGCAACCAGGTATCTATCCTCTGTTGCTACTTGAGTAAACACAAATGCCTTTACAAATGCACAGCTTTAACACTTGTTTGTTTGTTTTTTTGTGACAGGGTCTTATGTGTCCCAAGATGACCTCAAACTCAGTATGGTGACTAGTTTGTGTCAACTTGACACAAGTTATAATCATTTGAGAGGAGGCAACCTCATCTGAGAAAACTTAGGCTATAAACAAGTCTGTATGGCATTTTCTTAATTAGTGATGATTGGGGAGGACCCAGCCCATTGTGGGTGGTCTGATCTCTGGGCTAGTGGTCCTGAGTTCTATTAGGCTGAGCAAGCCATGAGAAGCAAGAAAGTAAGCAGCATTCCTCCAAGGGCCTCTGCATCAGCTCCTGCCTCCAGGTTCCTACTGTGCGTGAGTTTACCCTGACTTCCTCTGATGATGAACTGTAATGGAGAAGTGTAAACCAAATAACCCCTTTCTCCCCAAGTTGCTTTGACCATGGTGTTTTATCACAGCAGTAATAACACTAAGACACTCATTATATAATTTAGGATGACCCTGAACTTCACAGTTTCCCGTCTCTACCTCCAAAGTGCTAGGATTGTGAGTCTCTAATGTGTAGTTTTATTGGGGGCATCAAACTCAGGAATTTATGCATGCCAGACAAGCACTCTACCAACTAATAACACACTCAGCCCAGATACTACTATGTTTAATAAGCATTTCCAAAGCTCTCAGTCTTCTCTCTTGCCTGCTCACTTTGCTAGTCTCTGTGGTCTACTTCTTGCCCTTCTTTATAGGATTCCTCTTAACAATCTCTGTGACTTCTGAAGTTTTGGGTAAAATCTGCATGCAGATAAATCTCTCTAGATCTAATCTGCTCTTCAGCTATGAAACTGAATTTTTTTCTCTTCTACCTTTACTGTGATATAATCACAGTAAAATTCTATGTATTTAAGGTGTTTGATATGTCTGCTGAGATTATGTACATCACTGGAAATGACCACAGTTAAATGTCCTCAAATATAAATTTGGTATACGATGAGAAGACTTAAATTTTACAATGACTACAATCATCACAATTGCATCAGGCTTCCTTTGCACTCTCTGACAGCATCCCCCTACTACTTTTTCTTGCCCAGCCTTCTTTCCTCTCCTTCCGTGAGGTTCACGTCTTTGCTTCCAGAGATAAGCTCACTCGTGTGTTTCTCTGTACCATCTTGGGTACGTCTACGTTACTGAAAGCGACGGAGTCCCTCCTTTCACTGAGTAGGTTTCCTATTATATATGCATGTCTCTGTGTTTTATCCACGACAGACTGGCTCTTCACCGTTGTTACTGTAAATAAAGACCTATCCCAGTGTAGACTAGTAGATAGTTTTCTTTCTTTTTTTTTCTTAAAGATTTATTTATTTATTGTATGTATGTGAGTACTCAGCACACTGTCACTTTCTTCAGACACGCCAGAAGAGGGCATCAGATCCCGTTACAGATGATTGTAAGCCACCGGGTGGTTGCTGGGAACTGAACTCATGACCTCTGCAAAAGCAGTCAGCGCTCTTAACTGCTGAGCCATCTCTCCAGATTAATGTTTCTTAAGAATGATCACTTTCTTTCTTCCGGATAGACATTCAGAAAGAGGGTCATACTGTGGTTCTATTCTTAATTTTGTGAGGAACAAACTCTCTTCCCTAGTTGCCATAAGGTAGAACACGGGTACGTCTACATATTTTTATACTGTTAGTAACTGCTTCTATGCTACTAGCCAGAGTTGAGCACTGACAAATACTTCCTTGGCTTGCCTGCCTACTAAATATACTATCTAGCATCTTGTATTTTTTTAAAAAAGAAAAAAATTGATTATCTTCTATTTACACAAGTGTTTGAAGAAAAATAGACACAATCTTAAATAATAAAAGAAAAATTTATCTAATTTTTTTTGTAAATAGTTCTAAATCTATTTTGTTTCTACCTGCCATTGCTGGGCTGCTGTGGAGACTGTGTGGAATGATCAGAGGGTTCAGAACGTTGGTCAGGAGATCGTGACTGGCTGCGGCGGGGAGGCCTGTCATGTGAGCGACCTGAATGGTCTGATGCTAGTGACTGAATTTCTGAAATGTCTGTAAATAAACAGAAAATTATCCTATGAAATGACTATATTAAAGAATTCTAGTAATATTATAAATAAGCTAATAGTATATTTCACATAAAATGATTTAAACATTAGTATCATCTCCAGAGAACACTAAAACTACAATGGTGAATGACCTACAAATTATTCATGTGTAGTGACAACAAATAAAAACATACACACAAATGTACATGTAAATTCCAGACTTTGAAGGTACCTCTCCTCTAGAAAAATATCATTCCATGCAAACATATCCAATCCTCAGAAACGTTAAGAAATAAATCAGTGGGATCCTCCAAACAGAACTATACTCACCATCTCTTTCAGAGGCATTAGCAGAATGGATACTATCCGTAAGATCGGGGACATTCAATAAGGTAGCCCGCTCATCTCTTTGCACTACCATTTTTAACTTGCCTTTAGACCGTTCTATCAATGTTTTTGCATCTGTCAATGACATATTTTCTGTCACAGTACCATTTATCTGTAACAGAAATGAAGCTATAGGTTGAAAAGTAAACAACAAAATACAAACTAAAACTTAAATCTCATCTGTTACAGGCAAGGACAAACTCCTCAGATCACTTGAAGACCTAATATGTTTTCCTAAATCATCAAAAGCATTCCTATAAGCAAACTAGAGAGCATGTCAATAGTGTCTAGAACAATTATCAAAATTATCATGATGAGTGATATATATTTGCAGTAATTAATCCTCTCAGGTTAGCCCCATACCTTGCAAGGGGCAGGACAAGTGTTGATTACTCTCTACAGCAAAACTACTTCAAACACAAGCAGATGTTACATAATGACTTCAAACTTTGCTTCCTATTTCAGTTTATGATAATATAAAATATAACTATACCTTCAAGACAACATCCCCTTCTTGAATGTTACCATCTCTTGCTGCCAAACTATCTTGTGAAATTTCCTTTACAAATATATGGCTGGCCAATCGAAGACCATATTCTGGAAGAATACAGTTAAATATCTTTAGTTCAAAGTTCTAAGATAATTAAATGCAGTTTAAATTGTAAGATTTAAAATTACTGTCCTTATGAACCACTCTGTACCTAAAGCTATTATCTTTAAATCATTGAAAAGTATACAGTCAAGAAAAAGCAAAATAAAACATGGTTCAAAGAAATGACACTATCTTATTGTCCCCATCTTACTGAAAAGGAGATGGCCTAAAAGATGTAACCATTTTTTTCTTGATTATGTGATGACATACTAGCTTCTTGTAGTTTAAAGAACACAATCATTAAAAAAAAAAAAATTCAAGAAAAACCCAAACTTAAAAGCCAAGATAAACAAACAGGTTTTAATGTAGGATAAAATGAAGCCTGCAGTGCAAGAGTCTAAATGTTCCATCTCGGTTACAGATTAACGTAGGGTAAATATGCAAAGAATAGACACAGAAGAAGAACTAGTACCAGAGTAGAATTGGGAGATCCAGACAGGCAATGTTAACTGCTTTGAAAACAGCAATTTCATCTAGAAAAATACAGGACTAAGGACATATTCTTATTCACAGTGAAAAGGCTACAACTGAGCTGGCCGCTGGTGGTGCATTATCTAACCCCAGCACCTGAGAGGCAGAGGCAGGTGGCAGATCTGTGTAAATTCAAGGCTAGCCCTGGTCTACAGAACTAGTTCTAAGACAGTCAAAGAAACCCTGTCTTAAAAAACCAAAGCAGGGCATGTGTGTGTGTGTGTATGTGTGAGAGAGAGAGAGAAAGAGAGAGAGAGAGAATGTGTGTGTGTGTTACAAAAGGATGGATGTATAACTTTAATCCAGCACCTGAGAGAGGCACAGGCAGACACTTGAACCTCTTTGAGTCCAAGGCCAGCCTGGTCTACATAGTGGTACAGGACAGCCAGAGCTACACAGTGAAACCCAGTCTCAAAACAAAACAAAAGACTATAAATATCAATATACAGATGTAACCAAAATATTCCTGGCGTATCAGTTTATTCCTTTATTCCAGGTAGTTCTTTGGGTACATAGTAACTATGCACAAGCACTACAAATTAAAGAAACCAATCAGATAGTCCCTGTACCTTGGCAACTTACATAGCAGAGCAAAAGATGCTACCATAGTAATTTACTAGTGCAAGGAAGTACTAATGCATAGTAGTTTACTAGTGCAAACATGGGACCAAATATGCATTTCTATCAGGTCAGAGAAGGCCTTTATAAGAAAGAAATACCAAAGCTAAGACTTCACCTAAGAAACACTAAAACTAAACCTGAATGAAGAGTGTGTCATGTGCACCAGACTGGGGTATTCCAAACAAACACACCAAAGGATGAAGGAAAGAACATGGCAGGTGTGATGAAGTCTTAATCTATGATAACTGACACTGATACAAACACAGATAGAAGCAATTAAGATGGAAGCTTTAGAATACCATCTACAGAGTTCAGTGGAAGGGACAGACCCTGAGATCAGTCACAACACTGACAAAGTCCACTGAAGAAACAGACAGCAGCAACCTGGAAAAGAAGAGCAGTGGAGAAAGACAGAAGTGAGACAGATAAGGTGTTATGTTGGGAGTTAGGACACGTTCATCATACAAACAAGAGATGTCAAGGAAAAGCATCTATACTTACCTGACTGAGAAACTGGATTGACAGAAATATAAAATGGAAAAAAATATTCATTTGAAGCACAAAGGGAAAAAAAAAAAAACAAGAATAAACTGTGATTCCCTTGAGGTGTGGCTGATTCTGAGAAATCCCTATGGAGAGCTGAGTATGTCTAAGCTGGGCACAGAGTGGACTGATGTAGACTGGAGAAGTGGTGATCTACCATTTGGTGAAGCAAGAGAGTAGTTAGATAATTCAGTTTGAGAACATCAATCTTCCATTTATAAATTAGCCCATCTCTCCCCTCCAAGTAAGCCCTTAGATTTATTTCCATGGTCATACTACTATTGATCCTAACAGTAAAGAAAAGCATAGCATTTCAACTGAGTGCTGGTGGTGACATTTCTTGCTAGCATAATTTGAATTTGGCTGTTCCTGTTCCAATAAAACCAAAATTCAACTAGAAGTTTGCTCCAACAAAACCATTTGAGAAAATGTTCCAAAATGTCCCAATGTCTGCCTTACCAGGATTAGACTCTTAGCAAGAGAACATGACTAGAAAGGGAAATGGAATAAAACAAATGTCACTATATTTCTTATTAAACTAGCTTTAAAAGTCTCACGTGAGAACAGTGAGAGTCAGTGATACCTTCATTTTTCCGAGACTTCACCAATGTGACCTTGGTGGGTTTGGCGGGCTGACTGGAGGCCACCGACCGCCTGTCTGAGCGAGGGGACAGGCTCCTCTCCCTGCTTGCGCTTCTATCCCTTGCCCAGCTCTTCTCGCTCCTCCTGTTAACTAAAGTGCCACGGCCACTTCTTGGATCATGTACTTCCTCGTCGTAACTATCATCTTCATTATCAGATACCGGTTCAGGATCTGGATGACTTACAGGGATCTGAACTTTCTTCTTCCTTCGGATGGTCTACAAATAAAGAGAGATGATAAACTAAATGGCACTCATGTACTCTCCATTCATAAGAGAAACATACATTTCCCTTGACTTACATTAACTTATGTAAATACAAAGGAGATAATATAGTAATCACACCAACACATTTCCAAAATGGCTGTTTTCCACTCTCTTAATAAATTTAAATAATAAATTCTTCCAGAATTTTATAACAATTTTCCAGGTGAGAAGAATAACAAACTTACAGAGAATTAATACTTGCCGTGTACAGAATGAAGGATCAGAACTATACTCTAAACATATCACATATCTTATGAACACTGTAACCAAAACCACAACAAACTCACAAGCCTGACCTCATACCTTAATCAAAATTTGCTACTGCATCATTATCAAGATCTGTAATTGTACCAACATACTGCTAGGTGATACATTTCTTTATTACAGACTAATGCATAACTTACTTGGTGGGAGCTCATGAGCTCAGCATACTTCCCCACAAACTGCCTTATGTTTCTGTGTTGGTTCAACTTATAACTTCTGATTGGCTCATTCTTGCATTCATTTTCAGTGTTCCCTGTCCACTCATTTGTTTCTAAGTTCCAGATCTATATGCATCTCCTGAATGTGCAGTCCTGCAATCCTGGAAGCCACCTGGCTCTCTCACACTGGTACACTGGGTCTCCTGGGGGCCTATGAGAGCTTTGTGGGGGACACTTGTCTTCTTCTGACACCTTTAGCCACTCACACTTTTTGCTCACTTCTGAATCTCCATCTGCTTCTGTTTTCTCAGGGCTTCACTTGCAATCAAATGTAAATGACTTTCTACTGGTTTCTTCCCATCATCTCCCACGTGTTTTGACACAATAAAAGATATTTTCATTGATTAGGCCATCTATAAATTCATTAGTACCACTAGGAGCATTCTTGCTGCTATTCAGCAATCCTTTCATCTGCATCTTGTTCCCTCAAAATGAACTGCCTAACACAGGTTTTTTTCATCATTCAAGAAGGTCCTGGTTCCTCGGCCTACTTTAGTCAATGTCCTTTTAGACCAACCCACTTCTAAAATCTCTTCAATGTGTCTCAGTTATTTAACACTTCTTTCTTGTGCTCTCAGAGATCAAATGGATCAGCTCTGTTATGTGAATAAAACCTCACTATTAGGTTGTGTTCTCAATGACACCCACTTCCAAGAGGTTTCCTTGTCTGTTACCATCCTGTGTGATGTGTAGCTTTAATCTTTAATCTCTCCCAAATTACTTCAAATCTGCTCCACCTGATAAATGCCTAATACTCTTGTCTATCAGTTCCTTCCAAATTATATTTCTTCCATGGTTAAATATCTTCTAAGACTGAGTCAACACTAAACACTGCTGCTTCCTACTATCCAAATTAGCCAAAGTTGGTCTTTTTGGTGAAAACAAACAAACAAACAAACAATGTCTGAAGTTGGAGGACAGCAAGAGAAGCCAGCATGTGGGAAAGACAAGCCCTGTGCTGCTAAGAAAGGAGAAAGGACAGCTACTTTCTGTCTTGCTCTACTTCAATCTGCAGTGTGTTATACCAGAAGTCTGTATGCATAAACTGGGCATAATAGTGCTTCCTGCAATCTCAGACTCTGCCTTTTAGACAGTAACTTGAAATGCATCCTGAACAACTCTTTTCAGACAATCTTGGCTTCTTCTCTCTCCTTAAGAAATCAGAGTTAACAAGGGTGGTAGGTGGTGTGGGGTCAGAGAAGGAAGGTAAAGTGCTCCCTATAAACAAAGCTCAGACCAGAAAGGAGGGCCACGGGCATTTTCACACGACTTGTCGTGATCCAGGATAATATAAGTACATAAAAGAGACAGCAACATTAAGCCATGAGACTCCACCCCCCCTCTTTTATAAATGAAAACTTCTCTCTGAACTTAGATTAGGTACATAGCACAGAAGAACAAGAAGCACTCACATTCATCAAAAACTGACTTTGGAACTGACTTTATTTACTTAAGGTGTCCCACACCTTTAATCCCAGCACCTGGGAGGCAGAGGCAGAAGGATCTGTGTGAATGTAGGCCATCCTGGTCTACAGAGTTCCAGGACAGCCAAGACTACCCAGAGAGACATTTTCTGAAAACAAAGAAAGGGAGATTCAAAAAGGGGGGAGGGGGGAATCAAATACCAAACAAGTATCAAGAGTAGTTGATACTTCTACTAAATTGAACATAAAAGATACTCACAATTTTTGCATTTTTCCCACTTTTCCTTAGCTGCTGAACAGCAAAAGCATGCTCAACATTATCCATTGAAACTCCATTAACCATTGCAACTCGGTCATTTTCCCTAAGAAGAGAGGAAAAACACCAGAAAAACATGTTAAGGAAAGCACATAAGACCTTTCAAAAGTCTTCATTGAATGACAGGTTAACTAATCTGCTTGTCTTTAAAACAATGATGAAACAGCATCAAGTTTAACTGTCAGACCCTTCAGAGAGCATTCAGCAGGTAACTAACTCCATGACAGCAGCTCCTTGTCCTTTTGAAAAGGACAGTGTCTCCCAACTGCCTGAACAGAACAGGCACTACAACAAACAAAAAGATCACTGGTAGCTAGCTGGATTAAGAAACACTAGGTGAGACTAAGTCACCCAACTAACAGAGATATTATCATTAAACATTAAATCTTTCTCTTGTTAAATGTCTTTGAATTCTTCTAATTATAGTCTCAATTTTTCCTTCCTGCCCCTCTTATCATCTGTACTGCACTAATCTCCTTAGTATACAGAAAGGGCAGACTTTCCTGTGAGAAGTTCTCAAAAGCTAGTTCCACATAAACTAGTCACAAATCTCCTTCACTCTCTACCTAGCTGCCTACTTGCACCATTGATAAAGATTTCTTGATTGTTAAGTACATATTCCCTTGAGGGGAAATGCTAAATAAGTACAGCACGAGTTGGGTGTGCTAACTGGAATCACTAACAAAATAGATGATGACTAAGGACAAGAACAGTTGAGTGTGGGAAGGAACAGGAGACACACATGACACAGGAAGAATGGACTGCACTTACTGTAGCTGTCCTTCAGCTGGCCCTCCTTTTAACACATCAGAAATCACTATGGAGGTTTCCCCACTCTGAAAATGAGGATTGTCTCTTCCACCAGATATTGCAATTCCAAATCCAAACCCAGGAGCCTAAAAACAGCAATTACAGTAAAATAGTTGTATTAAGGACAACAAAATTGCTCACCAGCATAAATAATGTAGAAACTATAAATTATAATCTTATTGCATCTGTGATTTGTATTCACTTGGTTATACATTACAATCATCAGTCCATTCTATGACAATGCATATTCCAGTAAATTATACACTAGATAGAACAATATTAAAAGTGTTGACTACATATAAATATTCCATAAGCAATAAATTCATTTTAAAACTCTGAGCAGTAAGATCCTAAATAATTTTTGATTATCAGGTGGGGTCCGAACGGGACAAGCAAAGCTCAGTGTCATCATGACCACTGCCACCTGGCTCAGGGAAGGGCGGACTTAATTCATAAACCAGCTGTCACTTTACACAATACAACAAGCACCTTAAAAATCAAGTGTTAGGTATTTCAACTTCCATCAGTTACTCTACAAATCTCAAAAGGAAATCTCTACACAGCCACACACTAATGTCCTACATACATTGTATGTATAGGAAAACACCAAATTGTTAATCTTTTTTTTTTTTGTATTTCAACTAAATAAATTATAATGTTACAAACCTCTGAAAGAACTAAAATTTCTATAATTGACTCAATGGCTCAGTACAGAAAAAAAATTCCAACAGGACTGCACTGCAGCCTTGGTTCTGAACTTACAGCATCTACACCCTGCACTGTGGATGCCACTGTGCCCAGGAGATGACAATACCTGAAATGCCTCAGTTCAGATTCAGTTGTTACAAGTGTTTTACTGTACATAAAACTTTCTGCTCTTACAGACACATATTGCAATCACAAAACCCAAATACTTTATCACCATTTGTCAGTATTTAAGTATCAAATTAGTATATCGTTGGGTTGTATTGGGTTAGAGTGTTTGATTTTAAAACTTGTTTGAGCCAGGTGTAACTACCTGAACCTGTAAGCTCAGTACTTGGGAAGTAAGAAGCAAAGGTCAGAAGTTCAAAGGTCATCTTTGAGAGTTAACACTCCTTGTCTTAATCTCTGTGTTGCTGACCTGAACTTCATAAAAAGCTGTTCAGTGAGTTTTGGTTTAGAATTACAACTGAATACCCATACTGACAACAATTGAGGGCAGCACCTGGTATTGACATCTGCCACATATGTGTACATACACAAAGTTATTTAAATAATAAAAATAACCTTATAGTTATTAGATAAAGTACATAATAACAATGGGTTTCCAATAGATCAGCTTTGTCTCCCTGGCATAAATGCCTTGTGTTGTATTTTGTGAGGACAGGGCTCTCTTTATAACAGTCATTATCAAGTTTCATATTAACACTATATGTACACTGCTAAACGGCATGCAAATGAAGTGAGGGCTATGACAATCACTATACCATGTACAAATATATTATGCCTTAACAGAGAAAAGTAAGTTCTAAAAATATATCATTTTTAATTGCTAAATACTCTATATAGCACATCTTATTGATCATTCATTAGCAAATGGGTATTAAAATGGGTGTTATCTCTACTTCTGGATATTATAAATAAAGTTGCTGCAAACATTCACATGTTACTCATTAAGTGAATATCTGTTTTTACTATCAGGTGTATTTCTAGACATGGAATTGTTGGGTCACATGGCAGCGATATAGTTACGTTCTGAGGCATTCCTCAATTGTTTTTATACGATGGCTACATCCTATTATACTAATATCAGCAATGTATCTACATCCTTATTAATACTCTGTACCGTCTATTCTTGCAGCCATGTTAACAGTTATGGAGGGAGAGCTCACTGGGCTTCAGCGGTACATTTCCTTGATGACTAAGATGCTAAGCATCTCTTCACTGTGCTCACTGTTCATTTACAGATCTCTGAAAAATGTCTAGTCAGATCTTTTGCTCATTCCTCATCTGAGTTACATCTTTGTATTACTGAGTTGTAAGAGTACAACAGACTTCCAAAAAGGTCCTTATCAAGATGTAATCTGTGTTCTCATTCTGTGTTCTCGTCTCACTTTTTTGATGGTGTCCTTTCAAACACCAACATTTCTTTGATTAGGCCCAATTTACCTGTTTTCTCTTTTGTTTTGGATTTCTGACATCTTATTTAAAGCACTTCCTAATATAATGTCAATATCTACTCTTGTAGTTTCTTCTTGGAGTTCTATGATTCTAGCAACACTTGGGCTATGATTCAACATAAATTAATTTTGAACATGGAATGTACCAAGAAGTCCTATTTCATCACTTTCTATGTGGCTAAACAGCTAACTTGGCACCATCTATCATATTAAAGAGCCACATCCCCTGCACTGTATTGGTACTCTCATCCCAAGTTTCCCTCTTATTCAATCATTTCCTTAAAAACTTAACAGCTCAGCTATAGATCCCTCCTAATTTCTTTGGTTATATAATTTCACCTTCTAAAATTTTACCATAACACTTCAGCAGGAAAACAGAAATGCCTAACTCATTCCTCAGTGTTCACTTTATTTCTCCAAGTATTATTAAAATACATGCCGTTTCTAGGGGAAGAACAGCTGACAGCAAAGTGGGGTGTTAAGCTGGAAGTGCAACAGACTCCAGCCTCTTTATATGTTAGTTAAGGTAGCACCTTAAGCTACAGATGCACTTGCTCAAAATATGATGGTCTTTATATGACTATGAGCACTTTAAATGTGGTTGTCCTGCCTGAAATGCACTGTAAAACATGCACACATTATACAACAGCATGAAGAAGTGTACATAATTTTAAAATTCTGATTACACATTAAAATGATATTTTGATTGAGTTAAATCAGATTATTATGAAAACTTTCAACCATTTTTTTTTAAAACATGAAAACTAAAATTCTGTGTGTGGATTGTATTATAGGGTTATTGAACAGTACTGCTGATTTCTTAGGAGTGGACCATTACTGATCTCATATGCCCATTAAATTTTACTGGGTGTAATGTAACTAGGGAAATATAAAATTAAGACTTCCTACCCTGAAGAGGTTGTCACTGAGGACCACCTCTGAGTGCCAAGACCAGAATACATGCAATAATCAAGTTTGACTTGTTTATTCTTTTAATACAATTCCAAGTTCTTTCAAAGTGCTTCATATAGACTAAACGCCCAGTAAATAGAACTGAAGGATGAACCAGACCCAAGTACATGGGAGGCTGAGGCACTAGGATTACCTTTGAGTTTGAAATTAATCTGGCCTACATATTAAGGTCAAGAGAAAACTGAGGTAGATAGTCAAATCCTGTCAATAAGTCAACACAACAACAAAACAAAAAAAAAAAAAAAAAAAAAAAAAAAAAAAAAAAAACTAGATTTCAATAGTTTTAGAATTATGAGATAACCCATGTTTCCTTTGAGAATACAAACGAAAGAACAAGTCCCATCGAATATTATTCTTGACAGTAAGAGAAAAGCCAAATTGTAAACCACAGGACTTTCTTATAGGTTTTTCATTACTTGTGTGTTCCATGTCCTTCATTCACTTACATCTCCATCATAATCACATAGTAAGAACCATTTTCATTCTTGTGTCACAATTTCTTAGAGGTATAGTGCATCTCAAATGCACTATATTTATTTTTAAAAATGGTGGTCCAAATCTACCCTAAGCCAAAAGAATCAGAATCTTTGGTAAAAAAGGACAATCTAGCTGATTCTTCTTTCTTTATAATAAACCTGGAAAGCTATTGCTTGAGGTCAAATTTTCAGAGAAAAGTTTTCAGCCCCTGTTCCAGATATTCCACATTTTATTCTGGAGCAACTTAGAACACCAAAAAAAGGGGGATGGGGGTGGGGTATCTAAAAGATACTGTACTTTTGCAGCCTCAAAGACAACTAAAATAATCTTTGGCAAAAGTCTTGCAACTTGCTTTGGAAAAAGCTATCTTTTAAGAACCTTTAAGAGGGAATGGAGAGAGCTCTGCTGCTCTCAAGGGGAAACAAGTTCAGTCCCCAGAAACAAGGCTTATCAGCGCACAATTGCCTATAATGCCAGCTCCAGAAAATCTGGCACCTTCTTCTGGACTCCACAGGCATGCACACTCACACACACACTCATAGCATGGACTCATATAAATTTAAAAAACAACAAAAACTAAACAAAAACCTCACTAAAGTGTTTTAAGGGAAAAAAATAGCTACTTAAAAACCCATTCCTTCATGTTATATTGTAGAGATGAACACATCTTTTTACATATATTACTGGCTAGATTCTGTGAAAGAGAACATGAGAGCCAGGTGGTGGTGGCAACGGCCTATGCCTTTTAAAATTAATTATTTTATTTATTTACATCCTAAATGTTTCCCCCATACTGATCCTCCCTCCTAAAGTTCTCCATCCCCCTTCTCCTTTGACTCTGAAAGGGTACACACACACATACACACACACCACAGACAGGGACAGGAAGAGGGAGAGAAGGAGGGGGGAAAAGCTCAAGAGCAAGCATCCCTTTCCCTGGGCATCATGTCTCTACAGGATTAGGCACATCCTCTCCCACTAAGAGCAGAAAAGGCAGTCCTCTGCTACATATGTGCTGGGGTTGGGGTCTCTCAGACCAGCCTGTGTATGTTCTTTGGTTGATGGCTAAGTCTCTGGGAGCTCCCAGGGGTCCAGGTTAGTTGATGCTGTTGGTCTTCCTATGGGGTTGTAATCCCCTTCCCCTCCTTCAATCCTTTCCCTAACTCTTCATAGGGGTCCCTGACCTCTCTCTGTTCAATGGCTGGCTTTAAGTATCTGCATCTGTCTCAGGCAGTGATGGTAGAGCCTCTCAGAAGACAGCCATGCTGGGCTCCTGTCTACAAGCACAACATGGCATTCCTAATAGTGTCAGGGTCTGGTGCCTGCCCGTGGGATGAATCCCAAGTTGGGCTGGTGACCAGTGCAGCCATTCTTTCAGTCTCTATTCCATTTTTGTCCTTACATTTCTTTTGGACAGAACAATCTGGGTCAAAAATTTTGAAGGTGGGTTGGTATCCCCATGCCTCCTCGGGAGCCCTGTCTAACTCCTGGAGGTGGGATCTTCAGGTTCCATCCCCGCTGATGGGCATTTTGGCTAAGGTCACCCACACTACCACACACACCTTTAATCCCAGGACTTCAGGAGGCAGAGGCAGGTGAATCTGTTGAGTTTGAGGCCAGCCCGGTCTACAGAGCCAGGTCCAAGGCAGACAAGATACATAGAGAAACCTTGTCTTGAGAAACCCCAGAAGAAGGAAACAAGTGGGGAGGGAGAGGAGACATGATAGATTGTGATCTCACTTAATATTATATATCCTAAGTCTATTCATTTTCCTCCAATTTTATTAACCATTTTTCTTTCTAGTAGAGGGATGAACTCTGCACCATGCCTGCCTGGATGCTGCCATGCTCCTGCCTTGATGATAATGGACTGAACCTCTGAACCTGTAAGTCAGTCCCAATTAAATGTTGTCCTTATAAGACTTGCCTTGGTCATGGTGTCTGTTCACAGCAGTAAAATCCTAACTAAGACATCATATTAATCTGCACCCACAGCAACAGTGAATAAAGATTCCTTTCTCTCCACATCCTCTCTAACATGGTTGTCAGACTTATTGATGATAGCCATTCTGATTAGCATGAGGAGACTCTCAAGGGAGATTTAATTAACTTCCATTTCTCTGATGGCTAGGCAATGGAACACCTTTAAAATAGTTATTAGCCATTGTGTTTCATTTTTGAAAACTTATCTATTCAATCCACTTGACCATTTGTTGATTAGCTGTTTCATTTCCTTTTATTTCTATGGTTATTTGTTAAATTCTGCATATTAGTTCCTTGTCTGCAGTGTAGCAGGTAAACATCGTCCCCCATTCTGTGGGTTGCCTGTTTGCCCTGCTAATGGTTTCCTTTGTTGTACGAAAACTGGTTTTCACGTAGTCTCATCTGTTGATACTTGAGATTAATTCCTGTGCTATTGGTGTTGTTTTAAAAGTTCTTGCTTACTCCTATATCTTAAAGAATATCACCTGTTTCTTTCCAAGCTTTTAGTGTTTCAAGATTTTAAATCTTGATCTATTCTGAATTGACTTTTGTACAGGAAGAAAGATAACATATCTAATTTTATTCTTTTTAGTCAATGTATGTTTTTTGCCTCCTTTGTCAAAAAGTGGCTGTGAGCTGGCTTCTGTTCTACCCTGCTGACCAATTGGCCTGTGTTTATGGTTGTGTCTCTTGATCACTGTAGCTGTACGGCATCATCTGAAGTTGCATACCGTAGCATTCCCAGCACTGCTCTTACTTTTTGAAATTGCTTTGCCTATCTGTGGTTTCTGGTTCCATTGTTTTTTTTCCCTAAGCCTGTGACATGGGAGTTGATAGATATTGCATTATTCTATAAATTAGTTTGGGTACTATAAATATTTTCATAATATTAATTCTGCCTATCCAAGAACATGGAATATTTCTCCATCAACTAGAATCTTCTATGCTTTTCTTTTTTAATATTATAAAAATTTCCCTGTAGACAGCTTTCATTTCTTTGGTTAGATATATTCCTAAATACTTAAATAGGGGTGGGGACATTTAAATGGAGTATTTTTCCTAAATTCTTTCTCAGAGAGTAGATTGTTAATATAAAGAAAGGTTGCTGGTCTTTTAAAATTGATTTTGTATCCTGCAGCTATACTATGTTTAGGTCCAAAACATTTCTAGTAGACTAAACAAGAGTACTTTTAGCAAAGAATTAAGAGATTTCAAAATTTCAGAGAGAAAAAAAAAAAGCATGTCCTAATATGCAGAATCAAGCCAATAATATATGTACATATGTAAACAGATGCACATGTGAGTACAGTGTATGGCATCAAGAAAAGAACAAGGCCAAATACAAGGTCATGAGGAAAGACTGAATGTGGGCAATGGGCAGAGCTATAAAAGAGGATGTAAAGCTGAAAGTTCTACTTCTTTGTTGTGGTTTTTCTTCTTGTTTGGTTTGCTTTTTTTTAAGTGATAAAATATATTTGTTACTGAAAGTAAAATTTACTGTGAAACTTCAATAGATTCCATTCCAAATGCCTATTCTAACTGTATTTCTTTTTTTCAGGTTTTTCGAGACAGGGTTTCTCTGTATAGTTGTCCTGAACTCACTCTGTAGACCAGGCTGTCCTTGAACTCAGAAATCCACCTGCCTCTGCCTCCCAAGTGCTGGGATTAAAGGAGTGCGTCACCACTGCCCGGCTCTAACTGTATTCTAATACTGAGAATAGAACGTTAAAGGAACCAGCCAAATCACCTGTCAAAAACTACAGGTATAGTTTACCATTATCACATTACATTTCTCCTGTTAGTGCTTTAGTTATTAAATAAGGGAAATGAAAAAGGATGCATATATTAGTTAAAAAATAAATGACTCTGTGGCTGAAGAGACAATTCATTTGGCAAAGTGCCTGCTACACAAGCCTGGGAATATTAGTTTGGATCCCCATTACCCACATAAAACCTGGGTGTGGTGGCTGTGCACCTATATAACCCTAGTGCTGGAAGCCAGTGAAGACGGGATTCTTAGAGCATTTTGGGCCTGCCAATGGTGAGCTACAGGGTCAGAGAGAGACCATATCTCAAAAACCAAGATGAGAACAACTGAAGAAGACACTCAGATATTATCAACCCCAGGCAGACATACACATGCATACACAAATGCACGTACACACACATACCAGATAAAATGTAAAAATAAAATAAAAAAAATTAAATAAAATGTAAAAATAAAAATAAAAAAAAGTTTCTCCTCTGCACTATTTTCTTTATTGTCAGTAATTTGGGAATGAGGAAATTCTATAGATCTGTGTCTCATTAGCTCAAGGAAAATAGAGCAAAATTGTAAATGTTAAGGAAACAGAGCATGGTTTCATGTCTGTGTTAGAAGTGTCATTTCAACCATCTAGGCAGGCATTCCTCAGGCAAATCTGGCTGTGTGGTGGCCAGTGGAAGCTGCATTCAGTGTCTGGCTTCTTCCTGAGCTTTAGGAGATGCCAGTTCCCCTCCCTGCAGGGTTCATGAGAGGTAAACAGATAAGAGGGGGAAGTCACATTCACAGCTCTTTGGTTTCCAAAAGGTGTTAAGCGTTGTGCTGGGAACACAGCATTGAATTGCCTCTACCTCAGCAAAAAGATGGCACTTTTCACCTCTTCCCCAGCATGAATAACTTTTTCTCCCTCTTTAAAAAAATTTTTTTTTGCTTTGTAAACTTCATTACTAAAAAAACTTGAAAATCAACAAACATTACACACCCAAAAGAACCAGATCAAAGTCTATCCAACTCAAGGACAGCACTCACTCCAGCCTTTCACAGCACTCTTACAAAGTTTGCAGCAGAAGAGTTTAAAGTTCCTACAGCAACAAATGCAACTGGTTACTACCCAGGATGCAACAGGAATAAATTCTGGGCAGGCTCCTGGGAATGTTTTGCTAGAGCATGGCTCAGAGCTCTAAACTGTTCCTGGAATGAACTACAAGTTGTTAATATCTGCTACTTGGAGCACAATTCATCTTCTGGCATAAATACTGGTAATGGTAACTGTTGTTGCAAGAACACTGAAATCAGGCATTTAAAAGATGCTATGAAAATACCAAGAGCCAATGAACAAAGAAAGGTGATACTTTGTCCTTCCTTCATTCTTTTTTTGAAGGAGTGGGGTTGGGGATTCCAGACAGGGTTTCTCAGTGTAACAAAACCCTGACTGTCATGGAACTTGCTTAAGGTCAGCCTGCCTGTCACCAAGCCCAACTTCTGTTCATTCTTTTCAATGGACCAAAAAATATTTACCCATAGAGGGTCCTATCATCAAAGGTCATTCAATAGATGAGTGCTCCCTCAAAATAAACTGTTCACTTATAAAAAATGAACTGTACTTTTTTAAAAACTAAAAAATAAGGCTGATAATTCTTTTCAAGAACATTTGGAAAATTAAAATTACTAAAGCTTAAATATTGTTTGAGTTAAAATGTAAAAGGATCAGGTAGTAGGTGAAGTGTTCATTAAAAGATAAAGAGGAGATATGTTCTACAGGGGTGTGGTGAGGGTGGGGGAAGGTATGTCTCAGCGGTCCCATGCCAAGGCATTCCTTCCCCAGAGGGACCATGCACATGATTGTATAGTGTAGAAGAGTTTATTCAGGGCATGGGGAGGGATGTCACGAGGGTAGTAGAGGCAGAGAAAGACAGACAGAAGGGGTGGGGGATGAATATGAATAGAAGAGTAGAGGCTGGCCATGAGCATGTGGGGGTAGGGAGAGGAAATGGGGATGGAGAGAGAGGATGAAAGGAAGAGCAAGAGAGAACAAGAGGGAGGAGGAGGCAAGCAGCCCCTTTTACAGTGGATCAACCTGGCTGTTACCAGGTAAATGTGGGGTGGAGCATACCTAGCTATGCCAGGTTAACTGTGGGGATGGAGTTTAGACAGAATGCTAACAGTAGTTAGCTTGACAGTATCTGATTTGCAGACCTATAATTTGATTTTTAATTATTAACTTTATGATGAAATTAATAGGCATTTCAATAAATAGCTACCTTTTTATTATTTATTTTTAAATTTTTTCAAACTTCTATGTCCTATAAAATTTAGCTTCATACAAAAATCAGTAACTGAATTTGTACATCTATTTTGTGTATATTTTTACTTATTTAGGCACTTTTATTTTAATTAAAACATTTAACTGTTTTAGATTATCATACATGAGTACTGTCTTGACATCATTTCCATTCTTCCCTCTTCCCCTACAACTCCTCTTGTGACATTCCAACCCTCAAATTCATGATTTTACACACACACACACACACACACACACACACACACACACACATTTTTAACAATGATCTTGCAAAATCAAGTACTTGTAATGGTGAAATTGGCAATCAGTGAAAGCATCCTTTGCTAAGTTATTCATAACTTTATACTTAATATAAAAAAGAAAGTTGATGTAGCTTGTCACGAGAGTCCCTGACTTGAATGAGATCCTGAGTTTGATCCCATAAAAATGAAAAGTGTTGTATCAATCAAAGCAAAGGTAACTAGTAAAAAGTAAGCACATAGCTTAATAAGACTAGGGAGTAAAAAATATGGATGCACACATGCATGGTCAATTCATGTTTGCTAAATGTAAAAAGGCAACTAAATGGAGAGAATGTGATCTTTTCAACAAAATGGTTGTTCAAAGTGTTAAGACATCCATATAAAAAAACTGTCTTATTTATCACATACAAAAGTTAACATGCATACAACTTACAGGAAAAAAGCACACATAGAAAGCCTTTTACTTCAGAGTTGGCAAAGATTTCTGAAATCCAAAAAAACATGACTGATAAAACAAAAATGCTGGCCAGAAGGCAGAGAACAACTACAGGCCAGCAGAAAATATAAAGCAATCCTTGATCATGAATCTGTGTCCAGAATGTATCAAAAACTCTTAAAACTCCAACTTCTGTATACTGAAGATCATAGTAAACAAAATGGCAATCCATGTAATAAAAAAAATACTTTCAAGTTATATTTGATATTGGCCTCTAGGCAGACTCTGATGCATTCTCTTGATTACTGGCTGATTGTGGGAGTACCCAGCTCTAGGGAGGTCTGACCTGGACCATGCAAGTTGATAGTGGTTGCACATGCCTTTAATTCAAGCACTCCAAAGGCAGAGGCAGATGGATCTCTCTGAGTTTGAGGCCAACCTGAACTACAGAGTGAGTTCCAGGGTTAACCCAGAGAAACTCTGTCTCAACAACAACTAAAACAAGCAAGCTGAACAAGTCAGAGGAGCAAGCTAGTAAGCTGCATTCCTCTGTGGTCCCTGTTACAGGTTCTAGGTTCCTGCCTCAGAGTTACTGGATGAACTGTGTATTATCAGAACATATTAGCTCTTTCCTCCCAAGTTAGCTTTGGTCATGGTGTTTATCACAGAAATAAAAAGGAAAGTATTGTAGTACTCAATCAAAAAAAGAAATGTAGATGACAAGCACATCAAAACACACTCAATCTGACTGGCCATGTAGTCAGCAGTCAACATGTCCTACTATACAGACACTGGGCCCAACCCCCAGAATCACTGCAGCACTTACTAGAGAATACAGAGAATGACGTGTATACTAATTATCTATCACTGTGGCAAAATATCTGACAGGAATCAGCTTACCAGAAGGAGGACTGATTTATTTTAGTTTATGGTATAATAAAGGATACAGTCTAGCATAGTGGGAATTGCATGGCAATCAGAGTATAATGCAGTCTTTTCAATCAGGAAGTGGAGAGAGACCATGTACTTCACAAGATGCCTCCTTTGACTACAGGAAATAATACTACCCATAGTCAGGGAAGGTCTTCCTCTTCAGTTAAACCTATCCATAGATATGCCTCATTTTCTCTTAGATGATTCCAAATCCAGTCAACTTGGCAATAAAGACTGATTCTTAGAAGATGCTCAGCATTAATGGACAGAGATATATAAACTCAAAGAGTTAAAATGAAATACTCTTATTAGACATCTATTAGAATAGCTAAACTCGGCCAGGCAGTGGTGGTGCACGTCTTTAGTCCCAGCACTTGGGAGGGGGGCGTAGGCGGAGGGGGAGGCGGAGGGGGAGGCGGAGGGGAGGCGGAGGGGAGGCGGAGGGGAGGCGGAGGGGGAGCGGAGGGGAGGCGGAGGCGGAGGCGGAGGCGGAGGCGGAGGCATGCAGATTTCTGAGTTTGAGGCTAGCCTGGTCTACAGAGTGAGTTCCAATACACCCAGGACTACACAGAGAAACCTTGTCTAGAAAAACCAAAAAAAAAAAATAGCTAAACTCAATGGTTAAAACCGACAGTATCAAGAGTTGTGGAGAAGACTGACTCATACATTGCTGGTGAGAAAAACATCCAATCGCCCATGTCCTATAAAATTAACAGCTAGCATAAAACCCACTCCATTCCATTCCTATTTACCCATGAAAATAGTTATGTTCATACAAAAACTGTATACTAATGCAGATTTATTCATAATCAACAAAAACTGCAAACCTAAATGTACCATCAACTATAGGATGAGTAAACTATTATACACTCATACAATAGAGTGGAATTTAGTAATAAGCAGGGATTAGATATCAACACAAGCAACACTACTGAGAAGTCTCAAATGCTGTAATCTAAGCATATGAAGTCAGTTTCAAAAAGCTGCTTATTACACAAATCCATTTATAAGACATTCCAGAAAAGGTCAAAGTTTAAAGGTGACTCAATGCAGAGAGTAAGGGGACAGAGTTGACCACAAAGAGGTTTGAAGGAAAAGTTTTAAGGTAATGGAGTCACTGTGCATTTTAAGTGGGATATTAGTTATGTAACTATGTCAAACTCAGAACTATATACTAGATGAGCATGAATTTGCTGCTATATAAATTATACCAATAAAAATGATAAAGGTATTAAGAAAAATAAATGTAATGCATAAAATGCTACCAATCCATTATATCACAATTGAGCAATCAAAGATATAAGGTATAAAATTATTTTATGTATCATAGAGATCTGATGTAGACATGCTACCTATTAAGCACAATGAAAACAATAGGATGCTATTTCAGCTTTATAAATTAAAAGTTAAGATATATATTACTGAAATGATTTCATTTAGTCAGACAGAAAAAAGTCAACCATATCCTGCCTAAAACCACTTAATTTGAATAATTAACTGACTCTTTATCACAATGTGCAGATTCAAATCCTCATGAGGTAATCAGGAGTAAGTATTCAGGAACATAATTTTCCCACCTCCACTTGTCAAGTGCTCAGAAATAATCAGTGCAAGGCATATGTCATTTATTTAAATATTCTCTAAGCATGAGAGTCATCAGTAGTCAGCTCTGCTCTAAAGAAAAAAAGGCGAATTTAAGGAGCCATACTTGAACAGATAAAGCATGAATTCGTGTCATTAGCCCTATAGTAACTTATTTAATTTTTATTTTTTGAGACAAGGTTTGTCTACATAGGCCCTGGCCATCCTGCAACTTGTGATGTAAAACAGGCTGAGCTGTGCTACACCACACCCAGCTAATTTTTTAAAGTTTTTATTTTTATATGTGTGTGAGGGTGCCTGCAGAGGCCAGAAGAGGTTATCAGATCCTTTGGAGATGGAGTTACAGACAGTTGTGAGCAACCAAACATGGTACAACGAACTAAACTTGAGTCTTTTTGAAGAACAGGTCCTATTTCCTACTGAGCCTTGTCTCCAGCTCCTAGCTGAATTTTAAATACCTAAACACCATGGTTTACAACACAGGTTGGGTTTCTTCCTCATTTCTAAAACAACAGAAAAGCAAAAGTAGAACTAAAATCCAGACCAGTCTGATTTCAAAGGTTTTATTTCTATTATGTTTACTAATAATCTTTCCTGACTATCTGCAAAGTTAAGGTTGTACACGCTTCAAATGAACAGTTATCTTTCAAGAATGCACCCCCCGCAACCCCCCCCCCCACACACACACACATACCAACCTGCTAAGTAGTTAAGGATGATTTCAAACTTCTGACTGCCAGGATTTCACAGATGAGTTTAACGTGATTCTGGGGATGGAAGAGGGCTTCTTCCTGCACGCTACAACTAAGCCTGCTATCAACTGAGCTTGTCCTAAGCCCTCTTTCAAGATTTTAGCAGGAAGATAACTTAGTATTAAACCCAAGCATACAAACATGTATATATAACCAGCTTTTAATTTAATATATAATCTCTTAGCTACTCATTCAAAATTCTAAGCAACAAATCACTTAATCTTAGAGATTAAAAATAGCAAATATACAAGAAATAACTAAAGGATATATGAAAAAGTAATCATGCTCACTTCTGACCTTAATGAAGAATTTATTATAAACCTAATTTTAAACAAAAGAATATAGTAAAAATTTCCCCTTTCTTTTGGCTTCCTGACATCTGGCTTTCCTCTATTGTTTTCAAAGCTGCCAGTATCCTGAATTATAACACAGATTATTTACTGCAGCAGAAACTCACCCTGTGAAGAGTCACTGTGTGCTGTTCCCATATAGCTGTTTCCTCCATTGCTGTGCTCTGATAAAGGAAAAGAAAACAAAGCATTTACCTTTAAAAGAAAAAATAAGTAATAAAGTAAAAGAAAGCATTCTGGAAACAATTCAGCACAACAAAATACCAAGACTTGCACTGTTAATATTAAAAATATTCTGGAAACCACTTAATAACTATGAAAGGGTTGTTTGTTTTTAAGAGATAGGAAACCACACACCGGAACTCCCTTTGTTTTAACTTAATTTGGACAGATGCCACTCTACACTTAACACAGCAAAATCAAGTTAAAGCTAGCAAATTCGGCAGCTTTGTGCTTAACATTAGACAATAAAAGTTGCAACCGTTTTAAAATATCTACATGGACATTTAAGAGCATTTTTCATGTTGCATACAGCAAGAGAAGGTAAAATACCTCTGAACTCAGTATTTGTAAATTCATGTTCCAGAAAAACAGATTTAGACCATCTGACAAGTTTAAAGTCACAAGCAATACTATTCTATCCAGTTTCAGGTTTATGTCAGTATCACTTCCGCTAACTTTAAGCATAGCCATATAGAAAATGGCTTTTATGTTATACATATCATAAACATCTACAAATACATTAAAACAAAAATCACAAGGGCCCAATTCCCCCAGAACCATAAACAATCAGTACAAGTTTCAGTGTAGATCCTAGCCAGACCACAGGGCAGCTGAACTTTGTCTCCTACCATTTAGTCTCTCATGAAGAGAATAAGAGAATCTGAAAGTTGAACACTAAAAATTTAAAAACAAATTTCCTTTGAATTTGAGTTAATTGCTACTGGTAGTTTAAAGTAACATAGTCCCTCTTAACATTACTTTTTCATAAATTGGGATGCCTAATATGCATTTCTTAAAAAAAAAAAAAAAAGACTTTTTTTTCAGCGTGGTAAAGTGACTGTGGCATGGCGTATTCAATCATCCTTCATTGGCTATTACTATTATCGAGTCTTTCACGAGTGTGATCTGTCTGTTACACAGCTATCAGCAGCATCACAAGACTATGCTGCACATCAAGGTGCCAGAGGCCTATTTCTCTTTTCCCACAGCAACTTTAATTGAAAGATTAATGCCACTTTAGAAAATGAACTCCTATAAAGAAAGCCTCCTTCCCTAAATTCAAAGCAACTAGATTGACTTTCCTCCCAAATGAATAAGGGACAAGAGAGAAAGGATCTCTGTGTTCATTCCCATAGATAAGAACTGCCAACTTTATCAGCTTTTGTTTCAACCTTCATGAAAGGTTTGCTCTCAATCATGAGCAGCAAAACTTTCTTTTAATGAGACTCGCCTGGAAACAAAACTGTTTTGTTCTTCAGCAAAAACTGACCAGATTTTAAAACACACAGACACACAGACAAGACACACACACACACACACACACACAACACACACGAAACTGCACAAAGCCTTCTCCATCCATGTGAAACACTGACAGTAATGAGCAGATGTACTAAACACCCATAGTTCTACTAAAACACACGTAATAAAGCGCCTGCAATAACTGCCAGTCTGTGCAATCTCAGCTGACATTAACAATGAGAACTGCTTGCACTGCTCTAAACTATTTTTTTTTCTGGATCCATTCTGTTAACTAGTAGTAGTGCTGCACTGACTTCTTAATCCCTTCCCCATCAGTCCAAACAGTACGTGATCTGATAACTGGTACTACTTTCCTTGGTTACTATCTTATGAAAAGTGTGTGGTTCTCTACAAGGTTGTGATGATCACATAGTTTACACTGTTGGCAAAGAAAAGTAGATTATAGAACAGCTTGGGTACTGTCAAAATCTAATTTTGTTTAAGTCAAAGTGGAATGGAAATGGAAAAGATATGAAAACGGTTCGTTCATGTTGACCGAAATAAAAGGTCCGTGGGTGGTATTTCTCATCAGGTGCTTTATCTTTTTGTTCTTTTTCTACTCATAATAAACTGGCAACATATTTTACACTACATTCACATTCCACTGTTAAAATTTTCAAATATTTGCTTCTAGTTGGACTTTTTGTTTTAAACATTTTGTTCATTAAACTATGAAAATGATGATTATTGAGTATGAACTGGACCCTTTAGAATAGGGCAGACATTCTCTGGAAGAATACCTACGATACAAGATTCTGAAGAGAAACAGAAGCTGACTTGGGGAGGTTTACTCTCAGTGTTGGACTTTTTGTACTGTTTTATAATGCTCATCTCCTTCAATGCTGTGCGTAAACTAAATTTATAGGTGTGAAAACTTCAAATTTGATTCGTGGCTGTATAAACTCTATAATCTCTTTAAAAAATGAATCATTGTAAAATCTGTGTAAGAGCCTCTGTTAAACCATCATCAGTCCCATTCTAGAACTGTCAAGGCTTGTAGGAAACTAGGGAACAGGACATTAATCTGCTAAGCATGAGTCTGCTTCTAGTATTCTCTGTTAACTATACAAAATACACCGAAAATGAGCTAGCCTAGAAATAAGACCAGCACTGAAATCTATTAATATTGTAGTTTTCCTCATCTATAAGACCAAGAAATTAGACTAAATTATCTCAAGGAAAAAGGTCTTCCCAGTTCCAAAGGTCAACTTATTAAAGTGTACTAAAGAATAGGTTACAAATTCAATAATTAGCATCAAAAGTGACTGTAATTCATGGTTGCTGTATTAGTTTTGCACACACTTCTAAGTCTGCATCAACTGACTAGATTCATAATTTCTAAATAAGCAAAAAGCTGTATTTCAGAATCTGCCAAGAGTTTGTTTGGTTTCTTTGTTCTAAGCTCCAGCTGGCAAATATCCTACTCAGATCACCAAATCTGAAGGGCTTCCTGCCAACTCTAGATCCTAATTCTAGGCAGTTTCATCATCCTTTAGACCAATTACAAATCAAATGGGAGAAAGACTGGAGAGCTTAACTGACAAGAAAGCTCATTTTCCTATGTCTGAGTAGTACATGACATGTGTTGTGATGTGCTGTTGAGAACTTTAAACTCAAACAGTGCAATCAGAATTCATTCTGAAGACTGTAAATGGAAGGCAAATTTAAGGCAGAAAGATCACTAAAGGAAAGTTAACATGAGAAGGAGGGTGCTCTGGGAAGGGCAGTGGTGGTGCATGCCTTTAATCTTAACACTGGGGAAGCAGATATATCTCTGAGTTCAAGGACAGCCTGGTCTACAGAGTAAAAGTTCCAGGACAGCCAGGACTACACAGAGAAACTCTGTCTTGAAAAATCAAAACAAAACATAACAAAACAAAAGGCAGCTCTGAAAGGGCAGGCTACAGTTACAAATGTGGTCTCAGACATGCATTAATTGAGGTACCCAGGGTTTATATGTTAGAAGATCAAGACTGAGACCTAGATAGAGTAGGTCTGGATCTAAGAGCAATCAATCAACAAGACTGTAGAACTGAAATATTTACAAAGGACTAAGATGACCCTAAAGAATACAACTACTCTAGTGAAGGAAGGACCAAGTGGACCTGAACAGTTGCCAGTGAGAATGCATATAAACCAACAGAGCTAATACAAAATATTCTTTATTGTCTAGAGAGTACACCAAAATACAAAAACCAAACATTTCCTAATCTGAGATCAACAGTCTTTATTATCTAACATCACAAAAGAACAACATTAACATGAGTTTTAGAAATGCTAGCTCCTTAAATAATAAATATATGCCTAGAAAATTACTGTTACAGCACCATGAACTGTTTCACATGGCTCCCAATCCTCCATTAGGAAAATCAAGTACTCCTGCTCCTCCTGGGAGCCACTCTGTTCCTTAAATGATTCCCAGTTTCCCTGGAGCGCTAAGGTTTGGGGTTTTGTTGGTTTTTTTTTTTTGGGGGGGGGGGAGTTGTTGGCTTTGTTTTGTGTTTTACTTTTGTTGTTGGCTTTTATTCTATCTAAGGTAGAACACAACACTACTTCTTAGGGTGAGACTGAGTGAGGAACTAAGAATACAGGGATGGACCTTGACCTGTGAATTTTCAAATACAGCACGTCAAACTCTAACCACTGTTCTACAAGTGAAGCACAAAGATCTCCATCTAGAATGTATGTTCGAAGATAGCAGATGGCATACAGTGGCAATGATCTAAGGGAATGACTTCAGTTCTCCAAACAGAGATGCCAAGAGTAGTACAAGAAGATCAATCTGAAGTTCAATGATGTGAGGTTCTCGAGAGACTCCCAGAGCAGCCAGGTACTCACAAATACAAAAAGAAAAAACAAACAGCAACAACAAATCCACCTCATTAAATGTAAGAATTCAAGTAGTTTTTAATAAGCATGCAGTGACTACAGAATAGAAATCATGTAACAAGTAAGCACAAATGTAACAAGTGAGTTACAAATGTGTGAGAACACTGACACTGCAGGGGAAATCAGCATCTCTATGAATACAGTATTTCAGAGTTAAATCTAAAGAAAATCATGTGAAAAAAACAAAAATGTCAATTTCGTAAAAAGAAAGCTTATTTATATATTTATAGGAAAAGAGCTGACTTTAGTATCGAATATTTAAATTTTTGTACTTGTCAAAGTGAACAAACATATATAAACCTTATAACCCACAAAATAACATGAGTTTTAAGTTAAGCAGACAAAACTAGTTTACCCTGTTAGAAGTCAGAACGAAGTCATCCTTGTGCATGGGCACAGAAGTTGGAAGAAACTCCTAGATACTGGTAAGATTCAATTTGAAAATTAACTTATATACACCTATGATCTATCTATTTAATGTACTGTTAAAAATTACTTCAAAATATTTCAAGTGGTCCAACAACTGGAGCAGGGGCTGTCCCTAAAGCTGTTGCCTATCTGTGGAATCCATTCCCCTAACTGGAGTGCCTCATCTGGCCTCAGTGGGATGCACCTATTCCTCAGACATTTGATATGCCAGGGTGCGGGGATATGGAAGGGTGGGGTGAAGCACCCTCTCAGAGGAGAAGGGAATGGGGGGAGGGACTGTGTGAAGGGTGGCCAGGAGTGGGGGCAGCGATTGGGATGTAAAATGAATAAATAAATTAATGGGAAAAAATAAAAATTGTGCCTTTTTTTAAACTTCAAAATAATTTGATGATAAAAGTTGTAATGGAGTTGGTAAAAGTAAATCAAATATACATAATTTATCTGTCTTTTAAAAAAACATTGGAACAATTTATTACAGTATTTTGAAAAACTGGTACATTTTTTTCTGTTACTAAGTGTTTATTTTGTCTTTCTTACAAACAGTAATAGTGGATATCCAAACAGTATTTGAAAGGAAGTTTTTCTTAGCTATCCCAGCTAATAAAATCACAAAAAAATAAAATTTAAACACCATCATCTGGGGACACCTAGTGAACTAAGAAATCTAGGCAAGCACTCAAAAAGAGGGAGGGGAGGGGGAGCAAGAAGAAGGAGGAGGACGAAGAGAAGGAGGAAAAGAAAGAGCTAAGAAACTACAAAAACCTTAGAATCTGATACAACTTATAAAGCCAGGTGTGGCAACTTAGGCCTTTGATTTCAGGGAAGGCAAGAAGAACAAGCATTCAAGGTACATGGAGAGTTTAAGACCAACCTGGGCTACATGAGACCATGTCGGGTGGTGAGAAGAGGAGGGATGAGGGAAGGAAAGATCTTACAAAGAAATGTTATGTGATACTGGGCTCATAAATTGGTATCTGTACTAAAATGAGAATAACATCGAAGATTCATAATTTCCATTTGAAATGTTTTCCACAACTGGAAACCATTAATATGAGAAGACCCAAACAAACCTAGAGTGCTGCTACCATGATCCAGCTAGCACTAAGAAAATTTCC
The DNA here is from genome assembly GCA_021653895.1 of Mastomys natalensis. NCBI lineage: Eukaryota > Metazoa > Chordata > Mammalia > Rodentia > Muridae > Mastomys > Mastomys natalensis. Next base: position 1,310,080 of record JAJTUV010001115.1, read on the forward strand.
CTGTGCCAGTTACTTCAGCAGCTGCTTTCTTTTCAGGAACACAAAAAGTAGAGGAAGTCTTAGAGATAAGCATATATCTTACAGGAACACTTTAAAAGATTATCTAATACAACATAACAATGTAAAATAAATTATCAAATAGTCAGCATCAAGCAGTGGAATGATACATAGTGTAGGGATCTTAACACTGCTGACTTCTGATCTGTACAATCTCTTGAGAAAAAAGGAAACCAATGCCAGATGAGGGAGGGATGGATGTGGAAAACATCCCAGGTAAAGGAAACAGCCTAATCAAGAGCAACATCCCTAGCAGGAAGTTTCTCAACTCATTCAAAATTATCTCAATTTATTTTGATATTATATTAAGCTCTGTAATAGCCAGTTATAATCAATATGACCATGCTTCTCTAGTGGCAACACAGATGATCCAAACACTGCATGGCTAGATAAATAACCATAGGCTAAGTACTACTTAGAAAGAAAACCAGTGCCCTGAGAGGAGCAAAGAGAAAGCTGGCGCAAGTGCATGGTAGAACTGAAGAAGGGCTGGAAGAGATAGATGCCTCGAAGGTTAAGTAAACATACAGCTCTTTCGAAGGAATGGAGATTGGCTCCCAACACCCATATCGAGTAGCTCACAACCACCTGTAACTTCAGCTCTAGATCATCTGATACCCTCTTCTGGTCTCTGTGAGTAATCACATACCACACACCACCACACACCACGCACACACTTTAATAAATGAGAAAAGGAAAGCAAAGTTTGTCAACAGAGGGCAAAGAAAAAGATAAAAGATGAGGTCATTCGAGTAGACAACAGTCAAATAACCCAGTAAGAGTTTACTATTACCAATTTTGATCTTTTACTATCTAAAGCCAATACATACAGAAATTTTTAGAATGAGTGAATGTCTGTGTGTGCTTTGGAAGAAGTGGAAGAGAACTAATCATAACACTAAGACTCTGATAAGATTACTTTAAGGCTCAGAGAACTATGGAGGAGGAGGCAGGAAGAATTTAAGAGCCAGAGGAGGCACACTCTGAAATGCTGTCTCTGGATTCAAACTCAGAGCAGCTGTGATTATTTACACAGGACCAAGCATGGCTAGGAAAAGGGCTTGTGAGGCTCCACTTGTAGCTGAGGAGCTATTGGTTGGTGAAGAAAGGTTAAGTTATTGTCTTGAGACACCCTGTCAAATGCCCCCCCCCAAACCTATGTGCCTACAGGCAGCACTCAAACATAGTGCATTGTGGGGGAGGGGCTGAAGGTAAGGAGATTGAGCTGACTCTGATCAAGATACATTATATACATATATGGAATTGTCGAATAAAAAGATTCTTTGTTTTAGAAAAACAGGGGCTAAGATATTCTTTAGAAGGCTACTATAGTACTCCAATGAGAATTAGTATGTATGTATGCTACATTGGTAAAGAGAGGAGAGAGTAAATGGCAGAAAGTACAGGTTGAATACATGAAAAGCTCAGAGGCTCTCAACTGGTTAAAAACTAAAGACTCACTCACCACTAAGGTGTATATCTAAACTGAGCCTGTAACACTGGATTTCTAATGTACTTTAAAGTCACTATTGCCTAAACCATTAAACCATGACTGAAACGTTTAATGCTAATGTAAGATAGTTTTCCTAAGGATCTGAAGAGCCCAAACACTGTCTCTGAACTAAAAAGTAACCTGTTGTTGAATCTACCTATCTACATACTGAACATTGGACAAGAATAAGCTCAATCAAAATCCCTATATACCCTTCTCCAAAATTAAAATGGGCTTCATTTGCAATGTTTCAAAAAGATATGTCAATGTGACTTACTATGTGCTTGGCTCTGTTCACATACAACTACCTAAGCTGGGTACTGTCTGCATTTTCTACTCCTGCTCCCTTTTAATAGGTGAAACAGCAGTTAATGGTTGATAGATTCCCCAAAATTCAAAACCTAGACCCTAAAAACTCAGAAGCGAAAGGTCTTTACAACTACTCAATGACTGTGTTTTTTTAAAGTCCTTATCTGTACAGAATTTGGCCTGGTAACAGGTATGGAGAGTTTACATGCCTATTCACTTTATGTACATTTTCTTTATCTACTTTTACACATTAACACTAAGTTTTACAATAAGAAGGTAAGCAAAATTAATTGAGCTTTCTAGTTTTAAGTCAAGGTATTTGTCAATATAACAAAATTATAACCGGCTTTAAAAACTGGCAGATGTGGCTTTCCTAAGCCCAGGAAAAGCAGCAGCTGGAGCTACAGTAACTGTTCCCGTCACTGCAGCTTGCTGCCAGCTCTCAGGACTCAGGCTACTTGTCTAGTCTTAGACTTACCCAACATATAGCATGTTCGTCTGATGCTCATTTAGAATACAGTAACATTTAATGTACACATATTTGAGTTATAATCAGATGTGGCCACAGCAAATGAATTAACCCTGGATACTTCACCTGTAAAAGAGAGCAGTAATAGCATGGGCTGGAGAGATGGCTCAGTGGTTAAGAGCACTGAATGCTCTTCCAGAGGACCTGAGTTCAATTCCCAGTCACCACTTGGTCGCTCACAGTCATCTGTAATAGGATCAGATGCCTTCTTCTGGTGTGGCTGAATATAGTTACAGTGTACTCATAAACATAAAATAAATAAATCTTTAAAAAACAAATAGCACATCTATGAAACACTAAGCTCAGGACCTGTGAGTCAGCACTCAGCATAAATGCAGAATCTACTGTCAATGACCACTCATTTCCAATATTATAGGCAATATAGCATCAGTATAGCATATTTTTGTTTGATTAAATACTCCAGTACAATTAAAAAACAAATCAGTAAATAAGCCTTCAAAACTCCTTTTCTATGGTATTACTGGAAAAGATGTACATTATATTTTAAAGGACAGATTTGGGTTTTTTTAAATGATTTATTTTATGTATATGAGTACACTGCAGCTGTCTTCAGACACACCAGAAGAGGCATCATATCCCATTACAGATGATCACAGATGGTGGTGAGTCACCATGTGGTAGCTGGGAATTGAACTCAGGACCTCTGGAAAAGCAGTCAGTGCTCTTAACCAACCGATGAACCATCTCTCTGACAGATTGGTTTTTACATGTTTTTGTCTATAACACATATTTCTGTTGATTGGAGATTTCAATAGCCTTGCCAGAGTAAAATAAGGAAACACCCATTATGGATTTAAGATTTAATCATAAAATATTCCCCAAATTAAAACCAAAAGTAGCTTTCACGTAACTGTTAAAACGAAAGTAACTGGATAATTTGCTCAAATAATTCTTTTTGCATAATATCCAACCAGTACAAAACTACAACTTAAACTACTTTTCTCCCCTCAAAGTCAATAAATAAGGCAAGTCTTCCTACAATAAAAAAGCTGTGGAGGTAGGCTAGGTACAGTGGCACATCTTTGTATCCCTGCATGCAGGGCACTGAGGACGTGGAACTGAGTTCAAAATCTGTCTGTGCTACATAACAAGTTTGAGGCCAGCCTGGACTACACAGTGACACCTTAATGCATGTGGAGGAGAAAACTGGCTACACCAGGTTAGTGGAGGAGGCTGCCTGCAATCCAAGCACTTGGGAGGCTGATACAGGAGGATCACTGTATTTTACCAAAGCAGCTGCATGTAAACTTTTAGAAATCTATGGTAGGATACAAAAGTAAGTAATAAAATTATAGAGAAAAGTACCATAGAAGGCAAGACAAACATAGTCTTTTGGGGTAGGAGACTATGGCCCAGCAATGGCACATGCAGGACAGCACTTACCATCACACTCAGGATCTTAGCTGCTGTCTCCTCTCACTGTCACAACATTCACCAGGACAGAGACAGAGACAAACTTACTGTTCTGGCTCCAGCACCTCACTACAGTGCCTAGTAGTAATGGATGTACAACAAGTATTAAATAGATAAAAAGTTTTAAATTCCAGACTGTTGAGATGTTTTACAACATGTTGGACCCTTCCTAGACGTAAATAGTAATAGGAAACACAGAGCCCATCGTCCATGCCAATACAGTCACAGAGTTGCACGAGTAAATTCTAATTACCTTATGTTTCTGAGATATCAAATATGCACAAAACATTTCCACAGATTTATCCAGACTCAATGGATAAAAAATTAACAAAGGAAAATCTGGAAACTGTGTTAGATGTAATTTAGTTAACTCCTTAACCCTACTCCCTCCCCCCAAAACTCCCCGAAACAAACAAAAACTCATAGCTGAACACTGTTATTATTTTTAGGGTTTTGTTTTGTTTTTAGATTTATTCATTTTATGTGTGAGTGTCTTGCCTATGTGTGCACTGCAAGCATGCTTGGTGCCCATAGAGGTCAGAAGAGAGCATCAAATCCTCTGGAACTGGTCTTGTACATGACGGTGGTCACCAAGTGGGTACTAGAAATCCAATCTGGGCCTTTACAAGAGCAGAAAGTGTTCTTAACCACTGAGCAATTTCTCTAGCCCTTGTGCTATTTACTGTGAAGTAATTGCATCCCAAAAGACCATGTTTCCCTCGCCTTCTGTGGTACTTTTCTTTATAATCTGAGCACTTATTTCTGCATCCTACCAACATAGCTCTAAAACTTTACATGTGGCTGCTGTGACTAAACACTGTGCTCCTCCTGTATCACCTCCCAAGTACTCAGACTGCAGGAATGCTCCTCCACTCCTATCCTGGTGGAGCCATTCTCTTCTCGGCATGCAGCAAGGTGTCACTGTATCGCCTAGGCTAATTTTGAACTTCTATCTGTATGTAGTACATGGACTTGAGCATTCTGGTGCGCTAAATACATGAGGCCAGAGTGGGACATCGGCTATCTTCCTCTATAACTCTCTACCTTACAGCCTTGAAATGGTGTCTCTATTGAGGCAAAAACTGGCTGTTTAGGCAAGGCTGGATGGCCAGGGAACTCTGAGGATTTGCCTGCCTGGGCTCCTTACTGCTGGGGTTACAGGCAAGATAGTCTGGAACTCCTTAGCTAGTAAGAAACACAGATAAGGATAACCTTGAGCTACTGATTCTCAGGCCTCCACTTCTCCAGAGCTAGGATTACAGGCATGCCCTTATGCAGTACTAGGGACTGAGCACTGGCCCTTGTGCATGCTGGACAAGCAAGCTCTGTACCAACTAAGAGATATACCCAGCCCAAAACTCTTTAATGGATTACAAGTTTTAAAAATGATCATTATACTATAGACCAGCTGCATACTACAAAGTATAAACTTCTAAAGAGCATAGAACTAAAACAAAATGTACTCAGTGTAACACTAATTAGTCATTCTTAGTATCCTTCTAAATTCTAGAATTAGAAGATTTACTTATAAATTTAACATATATTCAGTCATCTGAAACTGTTTTAAAAGATGATGGTAGTAGTTTAATAACAGCAGTACTTGGCAGCAGGGAGGGGAGACAATGGAAGAACTGAATTCAAGGATAGCCTCGGCTACACAGTTAGTCTGGGGTCATTCTTGGTTTTATGAGACCTCATTTCAAAACATTACTCATAGCAAAAACTTATTTTAACACTAGCACCAATATCAAAACAGTAAAAACTCCTAAAATAACCAAGGAGAAAATGAATTTTTTAAAAATTTCTGTGTAGCCCTGGTTGTCCTGAACTGACTCTGTAGATCAGGCTAGCCTCAAACTCACAAAGACCTGCAGCCTCTGCCTCCCCACTGAAAACGGCAATTTTTATCTTAAGAATAAGAATTTACTCTATATTTTTTTTAAAGGTTTTAGCAAATTGAAACAAACTTACTATCCATAGAAAATATTACCTTTACTTTGACCTTTCTGTCAATTTACCTCCCAGTATTCTGTCAGCACAAAAACACCTTGTTCTGACAGAAAACTAAAAATGCACGTGTGACAAAAATCTCCTAAAACATTCTTTCACTGTACTCCATAGTTAAGACTTAGTACAATGCATTACAAATACAACAGCTCAAGCCCTATTTACACCACACCAACGGTATGTTTCACGGTACAAAGTTTGGCACTGCAGGCTTTATCTCCAACAGTATAGCCAATCATTTAAACCCAATTATTCTATCCATTTTCAAGTTATAAAACGAAACTCCTGGCTCATTCCTTCATACCTACCAAGCTTCTCTTCTCACTCATTATTAAGAATTTATCTGCTTAAGAAGAAATGGAAATAAAGCGCCTGGTTGGCCCATAAAGGAGCAACCTGAAGCCAGTCTTCTCTGCAATAAATAAATTAAGCAGTGCTCTAGGTCAAAGATAGCAAAAGGCCTATTTTTATTGCTGGTTTAAGAAGAAAATGCTATTCAGAAGCAGCAAGCTGGACTAAGTTTGAAACTTGGTAAACTATCCTACCCTAATATCTATCTCTTACCACCAGATTAAATATAGCCAAACTTACAAGTTTTTGTTTTCTGGGGGTTTTTGTTTGTTTGTTTTTTGTTTTGTTTTTTTGATATTGCCTTTCAAAGTTTAGAGTTGAAACAAAAAACAGTCAGTCAACATTTCATGAAAATCATTCTAAATAAAAGTTGTCTTTTTTTTAAATTTGACATTTGATCGGCCGGGCGGTGGTGGATCACGCCTTTAATCCCAGCACTTGGGAGGCAGAGACAGGTAGATTTCTGAGTTCGAGGCCAGCCTGGTCTACAGAGTGAGTTCCAGGACAGCCAGGGCTATACAGAGAAACCCTGTCTCAAAAAACCAAAAAAAAAAAAAAAAAAAGACATTTGATAAAAATTCTAACAAGTTAGTTAGCAGTGCTGCCCCTCCCCCAGTTCCCTGCCCCATGCTTGTCCTCAGTTACTAGGCTGCTCAGTGGGGACTTGGTATTGAGTGTGAAGGGATGCTTTGCAGGCCTGAGATGTTCTACAGTTAGGCACATGAGGATGGACATCATGGGAATTTAAAGCTGTGCTCCTGTCTTTCAGGAGACTAAATTATTAACACATCACAGCTAGATCAAGAAAGAAAATGACATTTCCAACAATTTCATCAAGTCTATTATTTAAAAGACACCCCCCAAAAAGATTTTTAAAAGTTTTTTATCCTGAAAGACATTTCCCTAACAGAACTATGATCTAGTTTATTTATTCTGATTTATTCTTAACAACTGTACTGAACTTACACTAGGTCTCTAAATAGAAAAAGATTAAACAGCAGGTAAGTCAGGGGCAGAACACCATGGGGGGGGGGGGGGCAACTAACTGTAATTTCCCCTCAAACCAAACAAGAAACAGTCCTCTAAAATACCCACCAGAGCTCTAAACCGCACAGACTGCTTCCAGCTCCTTCACTAGGCTAGTAAGGCTGACACTACCACCACAGCAAGGAAGAGGAAGCAGTTCGTCTTCCCCAATCTGAAATAAAAGCTCACTTTACAAGCTCCAACCAGGAAAACATGTATTAGGAAAACGGCATTCTATCAATAAGTTATGAAGATATCTTACAGTAAATGTAAAAACTACATGATGTAATGACGACTAACTGGCCAATTTACATGAATTAAAACTTTAATGAATAGCATCTAAAATACTGAACACACCAACATACTTACAAAGCCTGTGCCTAAAATACATTCTGATGGAAACTATAGTACAAACTGAGCAAAGGAGGTGGGGAAGCATCACTAGAACACATCACAAATGGTGGTAGACACAATAAAGTGAAAAATCTTAAGCCTCAACGAGTTTATACTTTACTCTTGATGCACATATGAAACAAATACTCAAGTTAATTACCAAATTAAAACTTGTTTAATACTTACTCAGCAAACAGTCCCTATCTATAAAGACTGATGTAATAATTAGTTTTGTTCATTAGCTTAGCTATTTTCTATAGTTCTTAAGTTTCAAAAATGTTCAGCCATTGAAAAAAAAACACTGTGTCTCACTTGATAAGATTCCTGAGAATCCTTACAATAGATAGCAACGATTTAAAAAAGTGTAAATCATTTTTAAGTTCATCTACATTATAATTGCAGACATACCCACTAGGAGAAACAAAACTGTTTCTCAGACACAAACATTTCACTACACAGCAAAACAAGAAAATAGCCAAGGGGACACAATGGAAATTTGTACTGTTTCCTCCAAAGTGATACAACTTGAAAATCCAGAAGCCACAGCAACTTCCTTCAGCCACTTTCTGTGGTTCAACCAATGAAAATGTTCCTAGTAATTATTACTATCATTTCCTTACATAATTAAGCAACTACAAGATAAGTCAAAGAACCACCCCCAAACCGTTTCAACTTTTGAGTAACTGTTATCAGGTATGCTAGTAAACAAACCTCACTACTAATTCAGATGCACATCATGTACATAAGGCCTTTTCCTTTATTTGATCAGTGTTATCAACAGAGAATTCCTTTTCAATCACTAACCTATGCATGTGTGTGTGTGTGTGTGTGTGTGTGTGTGTGTATGTGTGTGTGCATGCGTGCACCGAGTGCCTCCCTGCACTTTTTTCTCCTGTTTTGTCAATTATTTTTCAACCACTTAAACCTTCACGAGGGGCAGGGAAGGAAAGATGGTTAGTGAATAAACACGTCTGTGATTCACGGACACAAGCCTGACCAAAACCACAAAACTGTCATCTGACTGCCACTGGTCAGTGTCACCAAATAGCACGTATCCCCATCAGACACCCACAAGAAATAACTTGAAGAGTCATCAGGATTTTACTGTTTTATATATAAAGCAGGAAAGAAACATTTTTTAAGAACTATACCAGCCTTTGTAGCTTTATTTACTGAATAAAGGATTCTTTCCCAATAATCTATATAGTTTGACATATATTCATAGTTTTCCCTTTTGTTAGCTTAAATGTGCATATCGCAAGCTTTCTGCTTCCATTTCATAGTGTTACTATGGGAATCAAATGAATTACCCCCACAGATTAATCTTAGCTCATATTAAATGTTGATCACAATCACTAACAGTCTATAAATATGTATTATTGGCTATGTAACTCCATTCTCTATTTTAAACTATATAAAACTGAATTTATAATAAATTGAGTTTTCTGAAAGGACTTTCCCCTTCCATTCATGTAAGTGATAAGATAAACATCTTATCAAGCTATCAGACTTTCTATAACACCACACTGGAATTCTACCCGAAGTCAAGGCACTTAATCATCAATTCAGAGCCGTGGTAAATTCTACTGACTCTCTTCAGCCACTAAGTTTTACGGCACTGACTTGGATTTATATCCTTCATCAAGATTCAGGCCAACTCACCAATATTTGCTGTGTTTATTCTTAGGGATAGACTTTGGAGAAAGATTTTGTGTACATCAGAATTTCAAATGCACTCTTTGGCATAGCAGTTTCACTTTTAACAAGCTGACATACAGTAGCAGGTGTACAGATGCAAAAATGTAAATACAATTATATAAATTATACTCATTGCAATAACAATATCCTGGAAAACAGCCAAACATCTCCATCCAAAAGGCATCGATGCCTGGAGCAGCACAACGAAAGCTACTCAACCTTACAAAACTGGAGAATGAAAAGTACTGGCTCACACAAGTTCTACAACTGCTGTGCCAAAAACAGAAGAGCGGGGCTGCAAAGTAAGTGTCTGATTTTCTAACAAGGGTAGGAGAAACAAAAGCACCCTATGTAAAACAACCATAGAGCTGGGCTCTTAAGCATTTTAGGTTCCTGAGAACAAGAAATGTCACTTAGGGAAGAAAGCAACTGGTTAGCACCGCATTTATGGTGGGCCTAGCTTTATGTATAATTGCATCCAAGAAAATAACCCTTCAATTCCCAGTGAAGCACGCAAATATTTAACCACAGAGGTGTTTCTAGGTGCCATAAGATCTCAATATCATAATTTATGTGTAAAAGCACACCTTCTAAATCACCTTGCCACAGCAAGCTATTGGAAACACTTCTCTTGTAATAACACTTTCCAAGTGTGTTGTCTTGAATAACAAGTACCAGAGCTCACACTTTGAAACAAAGTGACATTCTGTGTAATATGGCAACAAAGCAGGAAGTCCCAGCAAAGGTAAATAACATGTTTTATATTTTATAAGTAACAAATGTTGCATTGATTCTAGTTTTTAGACCCAGTCTTTGTTTTAGATCTCTCATCAATGTATGCTCAAAAAAGATACAAACTAAATTATTCCTACAGGAGGAATACTCTATTCCTTAGAACAATCTATATTAAACCTAACAGGTTTATCTGCCCAAAAACCAAGGTCCTGTCAAGAATTCAGAAATTTCCATCTATTCTCAAAGGTTCTGATTAAAGTATTTCAAATAGAAAACTACATAAAATCACCACCTGTTTAAGCTATTTGAGTAATGGATTGATTTTTTTTCCAAGGGAGATTTTTCTCACTTATCACACTGTATTCTTGTCATTGAAAGAGCAAGCACTTTAGGATTTTTTTTAATTAAAATGTACAAAAGGAGGATTCATTTTTAAGAAGTTTAGCCTAATGTAATAATAACATAACATTGTCAAGAAGCACACTTCAAAGCACACGGGAAAATGGACAGGGAAGTTGTTTTGTGCAGAATTCACCGGGCTCTTTTGGTTTGTACCCATCTTATTGTTCATGTGTAGAGACACTTTGGGCGACTTTTAAAAGTTGAAATTAAAGTGCTAAGAACTTTCCTCCTTCTGTGGCCTCACATAAATAATAAACCTCAAAATAAACCCTAGCTGCTCTAGAGCTGAGTGTTTTGCTGTCTCCAAGCTTTATCGCTGCCACTGCGCATACCGCTGCGGGTGACATCAGATCGAAACTACAGGGTTTCGTAGGGCACCAAACACTCCTCCAGAGACAGCCCCGGCTACCCACCCTCCTGATGCAGGTGACACCCCCGAGTCTCCGCGGCCACGCTCCCAAGACCTGAGAATCCTCACCCGGGGCGACTTTCCAGGCGCGGGACCTGTTGCACGTCGCCTCCCAGCGCGAGCCGGAGCCAGGCACCGGCAGCCGTGCACCTGCCCGGGCGGCAGGCGCACCCCCAGCCCGCCCTCCTGCCGTCCCTCCCCGCCCCCGGTCGCCCCCGGCTGCCGCCAGCGGGGAGGGCGGAGCGAGGTTCCCCCACCGCCCCCCACCGCCCAGCCCGCCGCCCGGCTGGCCCGGAGGTTCTCACCTTAGCGGCCGCGGCCCTGGCGGACATCTTGTCTCTCTCCGCGCCGCGCGAAGCTCCTCGGACCCGAAACTCCGCGCCGCCGGCCCGCCCGCTCCTCACGCCACCGTCCGCATAAACATCTCCGGGGACGAGCTGAGCAGGGGCGGGGGAGGCCGGAAAGGCCCGGCCCACGGGGAGGGGATTCAAGTGGGACAAAAGTCCGGGAAGCGTCCGCCCCGCCCGGGCTTCTCCGCGGGGCACACCCGGCCGCCTGCTCGGCCTCCGCCGCCTTCGGTCCGCTCGCCGCTCCGCAGTACCAGGGCCTCCCGCTGTCCCCTCCGCCCTCGGGCGTCTCCTCAAAAGCCTGCTCCCGCACGTAACTTCCCGGAACGCGCGGCCGCCGAGAGACGTGCCGTCGGCGGGCAGAGCCGTCGCGGGCAACTCCGGCAGCCACGCAAAACCTGCCGGACCGGGCCACTGAGCATGCCCAGCCGGCGGGGGCGGGGCCTCCGCGAGGGGCGGGGCCAGGCCGGGTCCGACCCCCGCGCGGAAGGAAAAGCTCAGCTACCCAAGTAACTTGCTAGGCGGTTTCCGCTGCCGCGCGATCCATCCTGTTTGTTTTTTATCACAGATCCGGCAGAATTCGCCCCCAGAGAACCCTTAAACCCTGTGTATTAAAGCTTTTTGACTCCCTACAGAGACTTGGTCTACTGTCTCCTCAGCCAGCCACCCCAGATCAGCCTCTCGCAGGAGTGTGACCAGAAAGGTCGGCCTGGCCAATACCCAACCGTGGTTTCTTTAGCTTTGCAAGTTAAAATGGTCACAACTGTCACCATGTGTCTCGGCATTGTTACTCCATTGGAGATAAATGTGTTTTTGTTTAAAGCACAACAGAAGCGTTCTAGAAGGCTCAGAACAAACCGACTGCCTTAAATAAACCAGGTACAGATCTGGACACTGAGGGGAACAAGAATCCAGAGATAATCCCAGCCCCCTTCTCCCGCCTCTCTAGACATGAATCTCAATAGAATATTTTGAGCTATCAATATTGCTGAAATTCTTGACCCCTGAAGATACAGATCAGGCTGCCTGCCTTTCTAAACCAGAAAAGGATGTAAGTACGCGCAAAATTCAACAAGTCCAATAGGCCACTGTGCAAACTTTGGCCAACTGCTTTGCTGAACAGAAAAGTAGGTAGGAAACTTTCCAGCATCACTAACTTACATTCTGTATACTGCAAAGCTCTTCACGAATATTAGAAAATTTTAGTAACATTAAATAACATCCTTAAAGTATCTAGTATAGTGCTACAGTAACCACACAAGGACGAGGGAGACATAAGCATCCGGTTTTAGACTATTCTTTTCTCTTGAGAATTCAACTACATGACCAAATTAAACTTAATTCTAACTTGGAAATATCCATATATGAAACGTAAACATCAATTAGGGTTTCAAAGTCAAGTATTTTGCAACTCTAAGCTAGCTGAACCAGAAAAGAACATGGTGCAAACCAAACCCTATTTCTTGGCATGTAGGAAAACAGTTAAAGTCATCTTTGTTTTGTTTTGTTTTTTTAGTTGTGATGTGTGTGATTGTTTCATGGGCCAAGTGTCCTGCATTCTCTTAAAAGGATGATTGAATTTATCCTATGAGAAAACAGCATTGTAAAAGACTTAGGTGGGCTGTGGTTGAGAAAGTGGTTCCTGAAAGACTTTGACACCAGGGCATTACCATTTAATAAGGGATGTACTCTGCAAACCTGCCTAGAGGCAGGGAAGGTGTTTGATGCACCTACTCCATCCCTTTTCTCATTGGTCAATCAAGTCTTCCATTAGATCACTGCAGTGTGTCTACCTCTAATATACCTGATTGGTCTTATCTTTGCCATGGCTTTAAAAAAAATGAAATCAAGGAAAAACATTTTGATTTCAGAATACTTTGTTTTAAAAAGTGTGTCAATTAAGCTGGGCAGTGGTGGCTCACGCCTTTAATCCCAGCACTTGGGAGGCAGAGGCAGGTGGATTTCTGAGTTCGAGGCCAGCCTGGTCTACACAGTGAGTTCCTGGACAGCCAGGCTTCACAGAGAAACCCTGTCTCGAAAAAAACAAAACAAAAAAGTGTTAAAGTTTTCCAAATAATGTAAACCATTCTTAAAATTTCCAGTGGTATTTTGAGTAACCAGATTAAATTAACTAAATTGAACTTTGAACTGTATGCCACACTAGGTAGGTTGAATAGATATTCTTAATATCGAAAACAAACTATATTTGTATATCTTCTCCACATAGCAAAGGAAGAGTCCCATCATTTATAGAAATGAAGGTACAGGTGCTATAATGAAACCTATTAATTTGTATCCTAACAAAAATAAATTGAAAAATCAGTTTAAAGAAATACATTTTTAGAGGACTCTATCTCCATCTCTTCAGTATATCTGACTGGGGGGGGGTGCTTCTCTAGAATTTATGGGGGGGCTTCAATATGGAGTGGAGAGCATACAGCATAATCTCAGAGACTCTTCAACTTAACTTCAACAAGAGTTTACCCAGTGAACATCAAAAGTTCTCAGATTATACCATGACATTAGTGATCACCGATAGATGTGGCTACAATTCTCATGGATTTAAATCTGAAACGGAGAAATGCAAGTAAGTTAGAGAATCTCATTGAGCAGCACAAGAAAGTGCAACCAAAACTCTCCCTCTGTGTGCAGATTTCTTTCTGATCTGATGCACAGGAACAGGAAACTGAAAACCACAACACTCAGAAGCACAACTTCCTGTGGGATTCCTGGTGTCTGCGGTCAGAACGAAAGGAACTGCATACAGAATCTTTAGAAATCTTAGACCTGCTAAGTAACACGGCCTTGACTCAATGAGCTATGTCTACACTTACTCATTACGTATGTATATTTATGTTTCCATTGTAAAAACAATGAAACAAAAATCAACAACCTCTAGAAAAGCATAGTAATGTTGCTTTTTGTTAAGTGCTGTGGGTTTACTCTTGAAAAGGAAAGTGGAAATGTTGGGTACCATGAGGTGATCTTGATAACGCAACAGAAGAGAGTATACTAAAATCCACTATTAACAATAGGGTACTGTCACTGAGTGCTCTGACCAGGCCACATCACTAAGGAGTCTGTGGGCGACTTCAGGACTTTCATATGCCCATAGTTACAGAACAGAGAGCAAAATGGGAAGAAAACTTTCTCTGATTTGTCAAGTTTGTAGAGTCCTTAAACAATCTGGGCATGGTGGTACCTGCCTTTAACCCCAGCAGAGGACAGAGGCTGAGGCAGGCAGACCTCAGTCCCAGGCAGCTGGTCTGTATGGTGAGATCCAGGAGAGCCAGAGCTACATAGAGAGGAGAGACCTGCCTCAATGTATATAAACCAGTGAGGGAGTATGTTCTTTCTTTTTACCAAATAGGTCCCAGGTCCTTAGGCTTGGCTCTTAACCTGCTGGGCCATCTCACCAGCTCTTAGTTGTATCTTATTTTAAAATAAACATTATAAATTGTATACTTAAAGGTTACTAAAAATTTTATATTATATATATTTCACTACAATAAAGATATAAAAATACTGTTAATGATCAATACAATTTGATTTTTACCATGAATATTAACTGTACATATTAGTAGGTTTCGCTGTTATATTTCCATAAAAGCATCAACAGTGCTTGCATCATATCTACCCTCCCTCTGCCTCCCAAGTGCTGGGATTAAAGGTGTGCGCCACCACTACTGCCCATCTCTTTATTTATTTTTTTAACAGTTCATATAAACACTAAAATAAAATCTTTCTGAAATTCTCTTCAGGGTAAAGAAGAGTATTTCCAACCTGGACTATTTGACACCAAATCTCAAAAACAAAAAACCGCTCTCTTAGAGCCATCCTCCCTCCAACTGCAACAAGTGACCCTTTTTCTCTTGTCCTGAATAGTCCACAAACAGAACTTAGAAGTACAGCAACACCAGGAGTGCAGAACCTGAAGGTGGCCTGGCCTACCTCTGAGCAGCGGGTTGCTTTTCCT
Organism: Mastomys natalensis; assembly: GCA_021653895.1. Classification (NCBI taxonomy): domain Eukaryota; kingdom Metazoa; phylum Chordata; class Mammalia; order Rodentia; family Muridae; genus Mastomys; species Mastomys natalensis. The sequence goes on from JAJTUV010001115.1 coordinate 1,325,245, forward strand.
CACAGTATCCTGTGTGCCTCCTCTGACCCGGCCCCCATGGTTTGCCTCTCCCCAGCCCAAGCAGCTCTTCTCCTAACACCACTGGGAAAGGATGCTGAGGAGTAGAAACTCTTCCCTGCCCAGATAGCCCCTCTTCTTCTCACCTTCCCCGTGAGCTGAGAAGCCCACCCTGTGCTCCTTTTATCTGTGTCCCCATCGCTCCATCCTCTCTCGGAGCTGAGAAGCCCACCTGTGCTCATTTTATCTGTGTCCCCATCGCTCCATCCTCTCTCGGACCACAATTCTACCTTAGAACTCGAGCTTTCTCTGCTGTCTCCTATTTAAAACAGAGAAACAAAATCCTCATTGATCGATACCCGCTGACTACCTACACAAGCTCACTGCAGAGAACATGGACAGGATCCCAGTGCACAGGAACACTGTACTTGGCTGGGGATGGGGGTGGGGTGGGGCTTATGGTCTTAAATCTAGTTCCCATTTGAGATCTGTATTTGGAAATAAATGTCTCGGAGACAGAGGAAGTTGCACTCTGGACTCTGGCCTATGCTGTCCTGTCCCATCTTCCTCCCTCCTGTCACTTCCTAGGAGAGGGTCTGGGCTATCTGCTAGCACAACCTCAGGAAGTCTATGTTGTTCCTTTCCCAGCTGCTTCCGACTCTGGCAAGGATCCAAGCAAGGGACAGGGGCTACTCTGTTTGCTGACAAGTACATTTGCCAGCACAAGAGCCCCAGGCAGCAGTGACACTTCCTGTCTGATGGGCAGCTGGTGAGGGGTCCAACTTGGTTGGAGGTGAACCCTTGGCCAGCATAGACTGAATAACCAAGGAATCTAGTGATTGGGGGTGGGGGTGAGGGGTGGCGGCAGTTAACATCCTCCATCTTTCTTGGTGGGAGCAGTTGGATGGGGACTCATTTTGTCCATACCTTACTCTCAGCAGGCATTTTAAATCATTTGAGGAGGGGGATCCTAGCAAACCAGCATGCCAAGCACCCAGAGGTAGGACCTGTCCGTTGTGAAGGCCTGTGCTTCTTTCAAGCCTTCCAGGCTAAGCTGGTTCTGTTCCTGGTTTAGGATCTCCAGTGGCTCTTTCCAACCTTCTAAGGCTGGGTGTGCTAGTCACTTCTGGCCAGCTCAAAGCATCCTCTCAGGTCAAGCCACAAGTCAATTGTATCAATTCCTCACAGGAGCTAAAATCTTAAGAGATTTACATTTAAAAGTGGTGTTGTGCAATATGAGCGGTAAAATGTGTGCTAATATTTTACATTTTAAGCTTCTCTTTCTGTAGAATGACACTGATTAGCAAATAAGTATGACAAATCATGATGGCAACCACTGACGGGAAAAACAACCACCACCAGGTTTAGGCTGTAATTAAGGGCTTTCCTGGCACTTTTTCTTCTGTTGGGAACAGGATCTGATTTCCATTCTGCATCAAGGTCCAGATACAGGAGGAGATTATTCTACCTCTCTCTATAGATATTGTTCAATTGGTAGCAAGCCTCCCCAGAGCTGCCCACAAGCCGTTTCTCTGTGTTAAGGCATGCCCAGATCGTCTGGATCTTCCCTCCTCCCTAATTTCACAAGTAATATACAGTTTTAAAATCCACTGTGCTCACATTCCAGTTGCCCATAAATACTATCATTTAAACCTAAATAGAAAGTTTGTCTCCAGATTGCTTTCTGGGCTTTGACTTATTTATGTATGTGTCTATGTGTCTGTCTGTGTCTGTCTCTCTCTGTCTCCTCCCACCTTTCTCTCGTGTGTATGTGTAGTGTGTGCCCTGCACATGTGCACACGAGTCTAAGTAAGGAGTGCTAAGGAGACCCTGAACCCTTTTTCCTCTACTGTTAGCATCTTGCATGTCCCTAAAACATTGGACATCTCTTGGTTCACTTTAGTACAACTAACTCAACTGTCAAGTTCTGCCAGTCAAATCCCCCACTATCCCACAGTGCTGAAAATTAAACACAGGGCCTCACACATGTTCGACATGCACTCTACCACTAAATTCATTCATCCATCCATTCCATTCATTCACTCACTCTTTCTTCTTGTCTTTTTCTTCTCTCCTCCTCCTCCTCCTTTTCCTATGCTTCTGCTTTCTTCTTTCTTCTTTTCTTGAGACTGCCTCATGTGTCCAAGACTGCCTTGAACTCACTGAATATAGCTGAAGATGACATGGTATTTCTGACTGTTCTGCCCACATCTCCCACATGCTGTGATCACAGATGGACATCATCATGCCTGATTTGAGAGTTAACTCTTTTAAGTTCACTTACATTCTTCCTTTTTTTTTTTTGGTCAATTGGTCCTTTTTTTTCTCCTACTCTGTAGATATTAGGAAGACTAGTTGGAACGTGTTAGGTTTTAAACTTCCACATTTTCCAGAAGTCCATGTGAACATCATGTGGTGGTTTGAAGTAAGAATGATCTCCACAGGCTCATAGATTTGAATGCTTGTTTCCAACTGGTGGAACTACTTTGAAGGATGAGGAGGTGTGGCTTTGGTGGAGGGACACTTACTCTTCAAAGGCTCACACCATTCCCAGTTAGCTCTCATTGCTCATGGTCCTATCTCAAGATGTAATCTTTTGGCTACTGCGCCAATGCCATGCCTGCTGACATGCTCCCAAATGATGGTCAGGATTCATTTTCTGTAACTATAAGTACCCAATAAACTTTTTCTTCTATAGGCTGTCTTAGTCTATTTGCAGTAATAGAAAAGTAACTAAGACACATCATCAAATCAGAAAGTAGGAGGACAGAGCAAAGTATACATTCATATTCACATTTTCTCATTCTCTCTGTCTTTCTAGATCTCTCTCATGGGGATGGGGTGTCATATATAGCCCAGGTTGGCCTTGGACTTGCTGTGTAGTGGGGGGATGACCTAGAACTTCTGAGCTTCCCACCTCTACCTGGGGATCACAGGCCTGGGCCACCATACTTTGCTTAGCACATTTCTTATTCTGTTCAAGACCCATTTTCCCTAAGGCTCAACTCTATGACAGAGCTACCATGAGATGCATTCAGGGCTCACACACTAGTGGGTATGAGAATAAGCCATCTACCTTTCCCTAGTTTTAAGTGTGTCGTCCAAAGATGGCAGGGAGAATCCAAATCAATGGATTAGTGGGGAAAAACAGCTCCTCAGAGTCTCCAGAAAGGCCCATATACTAAAGGCCTGTCAGCCTGTGGTGCTGCCAGCAGCCATCGAGGACTGAATGGCAGAGGTTAGTCAGGGGTTGTGCCCTGCAAGGGAATATTGAGTTTTCATGCCTTCCTGCCCTCTTCTGTCCTTGCCAAAACAAAGTTGGAAAGAAAATCTAATATCCTTAGTGACCTAGCTATGCAGGGAAGATGTTTTCAGTGACTGCAGCACATTCTAAGAAAAACAACCTGGAAGGAAAGTCACTTTGTGATCTCATGCTAACAACAAGACCACCACCATGTTGAAACCACTGTGTAATTTTGTGCATTAATATACACTTGCATATTCATCAATATACTTCTAACAATGTATGTATTAGCATATGTGGGTATATTTAACACATTAACATTACTAGCATACACCGTTTTTTTTTTTTGTTTGTTTTTTTTGAAACAGGGTCTTACTCTGTAACCGAGACTGGCCTCAAACTGACTATATAGCCCAGAATGGCCTGAGATCCTCCTGCTTCAACCTCACAAGTGCTGGCATTACATATGTAAGTCACCAGACTATCACACAGCAATGTATAATGTTAGCATTGTTACAGGATATTATTGTCATAAAGCTCATTATAAATATAGAACAATTTCAAAGTAATAATGCTAATATGTATTTTTATGTAGGCTAATAATGACAATGTCATATCTGTTATAAGAGGGATACATATTCGTGCGTGTTAACATTGTTAGGAACTGATATTATAACTAATAACAAAAAAAAAGTATAAAATAAAATAAGTTAAATAAGCCAGGCAATGGCGGCACATGCCAGCACTCAGGAGGCTGAGGCAGGCAAATCTCTGTGAGTTTGAAGCTAGCCTGGTCTACAGAGCTAGTTCTGGGACAGCCAAGGCTACACAAAGAAACCCTACCTTGAAAAACCAAACAACAACAACAAAAGTTAAATGAACATTTTATAAAATGTAATTCAACTACTGCTAACTGATACTTTTTTTTTTTACTGGAGCCATTCTAAAATGGCCCTGGCCACTGAAAGGAGCCTAGAAATCACTACAGCTCAACAGCAATGGATACTTAGCACACATACAGCAATGTCCAGCCAGGAACAGGCAGTTAGAAGTCTAGGTTAAGGAATATACATGTTCCAGAAAGCAGGAAAGAAAGTTCTCAAGTACCAGTGGGTCAAAGGATATAGACACCAGGAAGCTGTTCCCAAGGACCAAAGATGATACAATCTGATGAGAAGAAAGAAAAGGAGGAAGAAGGGGGAGGGGCAGAAGAGATGAAAGGAAAGAATAAACACCAGACATCTAAATCCAATGAATTGATCATGAGAAGAAAAGAGAGTGAAAGGTCCTGTAAACAAACATAACTCACTGAACAGTCCTGCGTACACAGGGACCCTAGCTTCTCATTCAACAGCAAGGATACATTTTGTGCCAGAGTTTTATTTTGGCTCATCATGAAACTATAAGCGGGGAGGGAATGTCCCATCCTGGAACTCCAGCTAAGAAGGGTAAACTTGTAACTTCAAAACATCATCCTGGATCTTTAGACACAAGGATGGAAGAACCGGTCCCACACTCCCAGGGTGCCTCAAGGGCAAACTTTTATGTCTCCTCTAAGATAACTGGAAACACCCAGTACTGTCTATAAGCAGTTCCTGCTTCCCTCAAAAATGTAATCCAAATGACTTCTAGCCTAGAAGGCTGTCTTGTATTGACAGAAATGTAGGTGAAGGAGGAGCAGGTTAATGACATGCAAGAAGCAAATAATGTGGAAGTCTCTTTGGAAAGAAGATATTCCCCAAGCAAATCAGTGGGAAAGACAAATGAAAAGAAAGGGCTTGGGAAGGAACTGAGTTAGTAAGTACTTACCTAGCTTGGAGTCTGGGTTTTACCTCCAGTATTGCTTCACCACATACCTGTAATTCCAGAGCTTGGGAGGGAGGTGGAAACAGGAAGATCAGACCTTCAAGGCTATCCTTGGGTATAAAATGAGCTAGAGGCCAATCTGGGCTGCATAAGATCCTGTGAATGAAAGAATGAAAGATGCAGGAGGGAGGAGGGAGGAACAGTAAGAAGGGGGAGGGACAGAAACAGAGAGAAGAGAAGAGAGAAGAGAGAGAGAGAGAGAGAGAGAGAGAGAGCGCAAGGAGGCTCTTATGCAAGCTCCTCTTCAAATCTATCTGCTTCTACAAGACATTTTAAAGATGGCTTAGGATGAACAATCATAGACTGGGTTGGATAATGCCAAACGTAATGGTGATTTCACAACTTGCTCTCAAGGAAGGGGTCCCTTCTGGAGAAATATGCTGTAAACATACAAAGCTGCAATGCCAGGATGTTTGGAGTTTACTTTAAAATACGGTGCGCAGCCTTTAATCTCAGCATTGGGAGCAGAGGCAGGCGGATTCTGAGTTCGAGACAGCGGTCTACAGATAGTCGGACAGCCAGCTACAAGAGAAACCTGTCCAAAACAATAGTTATCAAAGAGGAAACTGAAAACTGGTGAATTGCAACAAAGTCCTGAATGATGAGTCCAGTGCAGCAGAGGCCCCCGAGCCTAGTCTTTCTGCTCTAGGGTATGTTGGATAATTGCACACATCTGGCTTCTTTTGATCATGAAAAGTAACAAAAGCATAAAAACAGACATACATCTATCTGGAAAGATAAGACTATAAATGACTGTCACAAGTTCTTCCCATCCGGGGCTGGATGTGCCATGGGGTAGTCTTCTTTTCTAGCCTTTGAACTTGGGTATGGTGTAGCCTGCTTAACTGAAATGTGACAGGCAGAGGTTAGAACCTTGTCTGCCATGCTGAGAACCCCGGGCTTACCAGTAAGAGCCTGCTGGAGAGATCACATACAAAAGAAATGAGATGCCCTGGCTAATAACCTGCCAAACTCTTGAAATTCAAGTAAAGGAATGCTATACTGTCAAGTTCCAGCCAAGCTACAAACTGCCTGCATCTATATGAGGGAGCCCAGACAAATCTAACCAAAGAAGCACTCAGCTGGTCTCAGGGACAGTTTGCCAGCCTTGTTGCTGCTTTTATTTTAAAGATGCTGAGCGTTTAAGTGTTTTGTTACACAGCAACAACTAGCTGATACATATACTAAACATACACATGTATACACAATATTCAAGATACTAACTTAGCATGTACTTGAGGTAGGTGCATGTACTCTGTAAGGGTATCTAAGGGAAATGACATGACATTGAAAAACAGTATAGAAGAAAATTTCTCTAAAGGCATTGGAAAGCTTAGGAAAGTTAACTGCTTTTTTTTACATGGCAGGTGCTATTGAATCAAGCACCATGGTTACTCTAACTCATTGAGAAAGGCAGACAGGTCAAACATAAGGACGGTCTGGCTCTTGCTCTAGTCACCCAGACACTAGGAAACAGTCTTCGTGGTTGCTGGAAGTTGGCCTTGCCCTTCTTCCCTAACAGGATTCTGTACCCCAAGTATACAGTGCATGCAGAGCACCTTCCCTGAGGCTTTATCACCTTCCCTGCCCCAAGGCATGTGCTGGCACATACTCAGCAGACCACATTTCCCTCTGCATGCATGCATGTGTATATACATACATACATGCACTCAAGCCAAGTATAAAAGTGAATTAGAAAGGGGTGGGACACACCCAAGGTGCAAAAGTCACTAAAGTGTACATGTTTGATGTGCTCAAAGCCTACTTCAGTAAAAGAAAAATGCTAAAAATGTTACGATAAAAAGCTCAAGCATACGCCCAGTGGCAGTGGTGATGCACACCTTCAATTCCAGTGCTCAAGAGGCAGACGCTGGTGGATCTCTGAGTTCAAAATCAGCCTTGTCTACAGAGAAAGTTCCAGGATAGCCAGAGCAACACCAAAAACTCTCGTCTTAAAAAAAAAAAAAATCAAAAACCGCACCAAATCAAAACACCAAACAAACAAATGAAATAAAACCAAACCAAACCAAACCAAAAAAAAAAAAAAACAAAAACAAAAAAAACAAAAGCTGATTGAGTAACTTCAAAACTCTCCCCATACAGCTTGTTATGCTCATTTCATCTCATTAAAATACTGTATTTATAAAACAGAAAATCCAAAGTGGTTAAAATATTTGTCTATAATAATAGCTACTTGTAGGGAAAATATTCTCAAGTTAGTTTGATACTTTAATTTTTTATGAATATGGCTATTTTCTGCTCACGAGATTACTTTTTACATAACTGCCATCCACGTTTAGTGCTAATTGACCCAATCTTCTTTTATATTTGCAAAGGTACAGAATAATTTTCACATAGTGAAAAAGAATCAAATGTACAAATGAGAACATGTTATACTGCTTTGCATTAACACACTAATGTTTAGCAAATGTCATAAATGCCTTTTCGGACAACAGGTTTACAAGTTTAATGACTATTTTGAGGGAGCAGACTTCAAAAGCCAGTCATTAGGGGAGGCTTCATTTAAATGAAACCAAATTCAGACAGACAAATGAAAACTTGAGGCAAGCGGAGCTTTCTGGTGCAACAGAAACGAGGACACCCCAAGGCTGCTCCTTCCTGGGGTGGGGAGGGGACCCTTTTGTCTTCCTGCTCCTGAGGCAACACAGAGCTGAGGAAGGCTGTCAGATCCGTTGTTCTCTGACCACTAAGATAATGTTCTCTGCTTAACAAAGTGTGGATACACATGGGGAAGGCATCAGTTGAAACGTGATGGAAATAAGCCGAGGAGACTCTTTGGGGAATACAGGCTCCTCATCTGCAAAGCAGGGGGTGATGAGAGGGGCTGCAGGGCAAAGGCGGAGTGGAGCTGTATGAAAGCCAGGGGCTTAGTAGCTACAACACCCAGGGCACCCCTCAGTGGTTAATGCCAAAGCCTTTTCACCCCTGACACTTTGGGGCCAGTGTGGGTGTGGTTATCTCTAAGGTTATTTGTCAACCTTACCAGTTTTGCAAAGACACATATTATAAAACTGTGTATTTTGTTGCCAAGAAAGGGTCTAATTTTAAATATGATTCATATGCACCATAATGGAGAGCAAACTACATGAAAAGAAAAAGTTTTATGAAAGCTGGGGAAATTTAAAGACACACACACACACACACACCAGCTGAGCTAAAGTTGGTGTGCAAGAGTATGTTTTGAAAGGGTGTGGCTTCCTGGCTCTGGATTGTTTGGAAACATTCTAACAAAGACAAATTCATTTCTCCAATATCCTGAACGCACTAGGAGCAGCTTCCCAAAATAGCATAACATAAGCTTTTCATATATGTAGAATCGACTTCAGGCAATTGAGAGATGTGGTAAACACCTAAAAAACTTCCAAGCCAGATCCTCCAATCTACTGCAGAGAAGGTCTCCAAAGCTAGCTGGACCTGGAAATGTAGCGATTCTCTCGACACTTCCTGTTCATTCCTTCCTCTGCTTAGTAGACCTGTATGCACTTTCAATTATGTGCCAGAATTTTTTTTTTTTAAATTTGTCCAAGCTTCCTCTTATCTACTTCATTCTCTCCCTCTTCCACCCCTGCTTTTGACACTGTAACGCTGTGTTCTCTTTAGTCAAGGACAAGTGTAAATTGAGGCATTAATCCAGCATTCCTTAGGCTAGCGCCCCATGCAATGTCTGAGCTACTTGGCTCCTCACAATTCACTTCCACAAGATAAGGCTGGGTCAGAGGTGGACCAAGAGCTGGGTGACTTGGTTATTCTTGTTGTTAAGCTAGTCATGGCTCAGCCACTTTTCAGAGCTAACTCAGGACAGTATAGGAAGTAAGAAGCAAATAGGCTTGGCAACATGGCCCAGCTATCGTGAGTGTCCCTCAAATCCACACATTGTAACTTAGGCACCAAAGTGACAGTTTGAAGAAGATGACTAAGTCATCAGGGTGGAATCCTCGTAAATAAAATTATGGACCTCAACGCAAGAGTGAACTCTTTTGCCTTCCATCTCCTCTGTTCAGTTGGAACACGAATTCTTCCCTCCAGAGGACCCAGACATAAGGCGCCACATTGGAAGCAGAAAGCAGCCCACACTGGTCACTGAAACATGCCAGGCTCCTTGATCTTGGGTTCCTTGGTGACAGAACTGTGAGAAATAAACTTCTGTTGTTTATAATCCACTTGCTTTGTGGCATTTTGTTATAGCAACACACACAAGTGAAGGAACACGTTACTGCTTAAACAAAAAAGTAACTCGTGAAATGATACGCTATTTTCCATTATTTACCTTTTGGTTACATGAATGTAATTATTTAAGTAAAACAAAACAGAACTGATGATCAGAAGCAAGCAACAGTAATTAGAACTAATTAAATAATATTGGAAAACAATATTTTAAAATATTTCTGATCTCTGATACAGCAATTTCTTTTAATGCTGTTTTTAAATGTCACAGATTATTTAAATTCTGTTAGCTTTGTATTTACATAAACGTTAAGACCTTTAAACGGAAAACAAATACGTGAATAATGAAAGAGATACTGTATCTATTTTTTTTTTTTTTTTTTTTTTTTTTTTTTTTTTTTTTTTTTTTGGTTTTTCGAGACAGGGTTTCTCTGTGTAGCCCGGGCTGTCCTGGAACTCACTCTATAGACCAGGCTGTCCTCGAACTCAGAAATCCGCCTGCCTCTGCCTCCCAAGTGCTGGGATTAAAGGCGTGCGCCACCACTGCCCGGCCTGTATCTATTTTTAATAACATCACGGAAACAAATTAACGTTTTTGCTTTGGCTTCCTGTAAGCTAGTACATGGTGCTCTGCTTTCTTCGCCTAGTACAACTTTCTGAGCTATCTGCTCAGATAAGGCCTCTTTTCTCATTTCTCTGTGAAGTAAAACTGATCATGGTTACACAGAACCCGGCCTTTGATACGCAACTCTACTATTCTCAAGGCCACAGGACACCAGTCTACTGGTGTCTCTCTGATGTGATAAAATCAAGCTCTCAAAAAAGCAGAGTGTGTAACTCCTTCAATTTCAGTCTTCAGAGCGCACTCGGCTCACTTTGAACCCATGAGTTTCTCACTGGTTAGCATCTATCCACCAGTTTATGAAACTTTTTGAAACGCTTGTAGAAGTTTCACACCTCCTACTCTCAGCCTCCCCCTGAGTTAACATCTCACATAAGTAATTCTCCAACAACATCCAAACCAAGACAAAGTTGGGTGCGATGATGCATGCCTTTAATCTGAGCCCTTGGGAAGTAGAGGCAGGAGGATCAGGAGTTCAAGGCCAGACTGGGCTAAACAGACCAAATTCAAAGTAATAAAAATTAAAATGCCAACAAAATCCCAAGAAACTGACATTGATAAAATCTGAATACAAGATTCAGATTTATCTATCATACATGTTTCTGTGTTTGTGTGTGTGTGTGTGTATATGTAACTTTATCACATGTCACAGTGGTATCAACCACTACCACTGCCAGCCATTAAGACACTCAACACTCAACCGTCAGCCCCAGACTCTCCTGTGTTGCCTCTTAAGGCCACACCCATCAATTTACCTCATTCTAACCCCTGGGAACTACTAATCTGTTCTCCGGGTGTGTAATTATGGTAACTCATGAATGTTATGTAAATGAAATCATATAGTATGTCACTCTGTGGAATTGGCCTTTTTTCTTTGCTCAGCGGTAATTTCCTTGAGGTTCGAACAAGTAGTCGCGTGCGTTGGTGGCTCCTTCCTCCTTATCAAAACAGGGTTCCGTGATATGGGTGTATCACAGTTGGCTTAACTATTTGTTCATATTAAGATGTTCAAACAGTTTTAAAAGTTCTGTTGTTATGAATAATAGCAATAAATGTGCTCACCAAATCCATTAGGAAAAAAAAATTCTTCATTCATACAGAATGAATGCTTGGGAATTCCAATCCTGAGGTGTCTTGCAAATCCACTGCTAGTTCTGAAAGGAACTACCAAATTGTTTTCTAGACTCTCTCTCCCACTTCATGGTCCTACTAGCAAGGCAGAGGTGACCCACTTTCCCTGTATAGGTGATGGCTAATCTGGGTTGTCAACTTGACATGCTTGGGAAGAGGAAACCTCACTGGGGAACTGCCTCCATCAGACTGCCATAGAGGCATGTTTGTGGGATATTCTCTTCATTGATGATTGATAGAGAAGGGCCCCTTCTTCTTTGGGTAGCACCATGCCTACACACAGAGGGGCCTGGGCTATATAATAAAGGTAGGTGAATCTGGTCCTGGCAACAAGCAATAAGTACTCTTCTGCCCTCTCTGTTTCAGTTCCTTCCTCCAAGTTCTGCCCTGAGTGCCTGCCAGGCTACCTTTGATGACGAACTGTAACATGTAAGCCAAACAAATGCCTTCTTCTCTAAAGTTGCTTTTGGTCAGAGTCTTACCACAGCCACAGAAAGCAAACCAGAGCAGCGCCCTTGCAAGCACCTGGAGATACTACTGATTTTCCATTTTCTGGTAGGTGTATAGTGCTACCTGGAGTTTACTTTGCACGTCTTTGATGTGTTCATGGCCACCTGAATATCCCTCCAGTGATGTCTCACAGTCTTTTGTTTATCTTCTAATTGGGATTGTTTAATTTTAATCATTGAAACTTGCTTATGTAGTCTAGATACCAAAACCTTGTCAGATAGGCAATATGAAATAGTTTCTCCCACCCACGGCCTGTACGTTCATCCTCTTGGCAGCCTCCTGTTCATCGCTTTAATATCTTGCCTTTGAGATCTCCCCCAAGCATGCCATACCCCGTCTAATTATGGCAGATTTTCTGTGGTTCTTCCCGAAAAAAGGCTATAATTTCGTATTTTACGCTTAAGTGTTTTTCATCAACCTCAAAACATTCTGAATAGATGTTAAGTTAAACCTCCCTGTCTTAGGTTTTTTAAGTTCAAGGTAATTTCAAGATTTAAAAAAAAAATATAACAATGTTGTAGTTTAGTTGAGAAAGTACAATTTAACCTGGATTTCTGTTTTTCTGTTTCTTTTCTTTTTTAAACACAAATGTCCATATGATGCTTCTATCACACTTACACATGGCACCCAACATTCACCTTGTCCCTCTCCTGCTCCTCAGTCACTTCAGAAAACCAACCAGGCTTGTCCACTACGCATCCTTCCTCCACTCTCACCCTAAACATATCCCCAAACTGCCTAATAATCCTTTACAGGTGCTGTTTGACAAACCAGCATTCTAGAATCATGAATTTGAAAATGGCGGCTATCTTCTTCACTCTGTGGAATCAAAGATTTCAGTTGCTAATTCTGCACTCTTGAGGAAATGAAGGGGCCCAAGCTCACAAGGAGAAAAATCTCATTGCTACATTTAAAAACATTATGCCCTTCTTCATCATGTCACATTTGAGAGGAGCAAGATAATTAGAGGGTAAAACCATTTTAGTTCCCTGAAAGACACTTATAGCCTGTCAGTGGTGGAAAATGCCTTTAATCTCAGCACTAGGGAGGCAGAGGCAGGTAGATCTCTTTGAGTTCAAGGCCAGCCTGGTCTACAAAGCCTAGGACCACCAGGTTTACACAGAGAAATCCTGTCTTGAAAAACAAAACAAACAAAAAGAAGAAGAAAGAACGATGGTTATAGATTGGATAGAACTCCCAAATTTACATTTGAATCTGCTGAGTCTGTAGATGAATGAGCAAAATTCTTTCATATTTGGGCAAGATTTCAACAACCATTTTCCTATAGGTTTTCCAAGATTTTATCAAAGTCAGCATAGAAATGAGAAAAGCATCTGATGTATCGTTTTCTGAGTCAAAGGCCCTCAGAGCTGAGTCGGGGAGTTTCTGTTGCCATGCTGTGATGTGCTGCCTGACACAAGCAAGCAGTATCCTTAGAAAATGTCACAGAACCAGCTGCCATCAGGGACCACGCTTATGCTTACATAGATCTTTTCTCCTGCTGGCCCCTAGGACACTCTCTGTAACCTTTGAAGCACTAAGCATAGTTTTCCTCAACTCCATAGCAGAAAAAAGAGTATGGGATGGAAAGACAATCCACCCAACTCCAGCGTATTCTCATATGTCAGTCATTTGCCTCCCTGATCCAGTGTGTGCACCCTTGTATCTGTCATTAGAATACAGTTATTTAGCCTTCAATGAGGTCTGGGTTATGTTGGCACAGGTATGATAACCATCACTTTAATTATCTGAACTCTTGAAAGCATGATCAGAATACTTAGTCTTTAAAAATGGCAGGAATACATCCAGGCTGCCCACTGTCACATTATACGGTTTAGGCATTAACCAACCCAGACTTTCCTATGACTGTAGCATAAGTCACATATGCTCTGCTCCCTGCCTGTCTCACAGCATAGGTAACATATAAACTAAGCCTCTTCCTCGTGGTACTAGACCTCTCCTCCCTCAAAAAACCTTTAAAAGTGGGCCTTTGTTTTGTCTTGGCAGAATGAACATCCTTTAAAGGTCCTTCTACCTACAATACATTGAGGCTCTCACCAGGGTAATAACCTGTCACTTGAAAGATGATTCAGCCCGTACTTCTCTCTTCCTCCTGTCTTCTTCCTCCCTAAAACATAACATTATATTTTGTAAAAATCTTGTTGTGTGTGTGTGTGTGTGTGTGTGTGTGTGTGTGTGTGTGTGAAAACCCATGCACAGGCTGAACACATGCTTGCCTACCCAGCTATATTCCCATCCCTGCTAGCACTTTCTTGACACAAAGCATAACAGCTAATAAACAGTCAAAGTCAAAGCTGGATTCTTAACACTCATAATTACAAAGCCTTTAATTGCGACTTAAGCCCCATGGCTCTGAGTGATGCCACAGAAGATGGTCCATTGCTGGGAACTGTCAATCACTGCCAGCATCAGCAGTGGGATAAAAACTGCTAGTTTTTTTAGCAGTGGTGATAACATGACTGTGGGAACAGCTACTACTAGGGACAGAATCTGCAGTTGCCATGTGATACTAGGCAATGTTGTTTTCAGCCCTGTGTTTTGCAGCTGTCTTTTGGGTTTTGTCTACCCCCACTCTGCCCAACCTTCAGTTCCCACTGCCAAGAGCTTGTGCTTTCTGTATTCCTGAGAATGGTTTCCTGGGAAACACAATTTTCAGTGTTAAAATCAGGACAGTCCTGGGCAAATGAGGACAGCTGGTCAGCCTAGTTATATATACAGAAGAGCCATTCTAGAAAGGCCTCAGAATAGGATGGCCCCTCTCACTGCCTCCGGTTGTCTCTCTTCTTGCTGTGTTAGCACTCAGGGACCAGAGAGAAAAACCTGAAAGATCCAGAGTCCTGGCTGTTTCTCTATTTCCGCATCCCTTCTTGGTCCTGAAACTGCAAATTGTGTGCAGTCTCCTTCCTTTCTCCTTGTCCCAGGCAGGAAGAGGCAGAAATTAGAGGGACAAACTCAAAGCGAGGACTCTGACATCATACACCCTCCAGACACCTTTGGTCTGGTGCCAGAGAGTCAAGTGGCACACGACAGCTTCAGCTGGGAGCATGGAGCACTGCCCCCAGTCTTTCATTCATTATGCCCTTCTCAGATGCCACCTCATCTGCTAGCAATTTGGGATAGAGGAGAAACTAACAAAAAAGTCTTGGTCCTCAAAGAATCCAAAGGCCAAAGAGAAGTCCAGGAGATTTATTTTCTATAAATCAGTAATGAACCAGTTGTGGAAGAAATCATAAAAGCAATTGTAGTCATAACGGAATAAACTTCATTAAGGAAGTAAAAGTCTCCTACGATGAATATTATAAAACGGGCTGGTGAGATTGCTCAGAGGTTAAGAGTACTGACTGCTCTTCTGGAGGTCATGAGTTCAAATCCCAGAAACCACATAGTGGCTCACAACCATTTGTAATGAGATCTGATGCCCTCTTATGGGGTGTCTGAAGACAGCTACAAGTGTACTTACATATAAATAAATAAATAAAAACCTTTGGGCCAGAGCAAGCAGGGCCGGAGCGAGCAGGAACAGAGCAAAGGGAGAAGGGAAGGGAAAAAAAAAAGAAAATTACAAAACACTAATAAAAAAAATTAAAGAAAACATACACATAAAGGAAATGGAAATTTTTCACATTTGCAGATCAGAAGAATTAATGTTGCTACATTGGCTCAAAGAGACTTGACTTGCTTTGAAAATCCAGTACAAAGTATCAAAATACTAATCATATTCCTCAAAAAACTAAAAAAAAGAAAAAAATTCTAAAGTTCATATGAAAAAAGCAAAGGACCTAAGAAGCCAAAGTAATCTTTTTAAGATGTTTTAAATGTTTGTTTATTTAGTGTGCAAGTGTGTGTGTGTGTGTGTGTGTGTGTGTGTAGATCATGGTATATGTAGCATAGAGGTCAGAATCTAGGAGGTTCTCTCTACTTCCTACCATGAGGGTTCCAATGACCAAACTCAGGTCATCAGGTTTAGAGGCAGATGCCTTTACCTGCTGAGCCATCTTGCCAGCCCCGAAAGTAATCTTCAGCAAAAATAATAAACCTGGAAGAATCACAGGACCTGACTTTAAGACATACTACAGAGCTGCAGCTGCCACAACACCACGAGAACACCATAAAAACAGACTCATAACCAGAATAGGTATCCCAGAAATAAACCGACTTGTCTACAGCCAGCAAATGTTCCACAAAGGCACAGAAAGAGGACAGCCTAGACATCAAATGGTGCTAGGGACACTGGATAGCTACATGCAGAAGATGTAAGCTTGAGTGATGTCTCTCACCCTGTACCCTCCCCCCACAGTCGAAACTAGATCAAAGAACTCGAGGACAGAGCTGAAACTCTGAAGCCGCCAAAAGACATGCTCTGCAACATGGGGACAGTCAATGGTTTTCTGACTAGGATCCCAGAGGCACAGGGGGAAAACCCAGAACTGACAAACGGGATTATATCAAATGAAAAGCCTTCTACGTAGGGAAGGAAATGATCAGTGCGGAGAATGGACAACCTAAGAAACATGAGAATGGCCGGGCAGAGTGAGTTCCAGGACAGCCAAGACTACACAGAGAAACCCTGTCTCGAAAAACAAAAAAAAAAGAAAGAAAGAAAAAAAAGAAACATGAGAATGTATCTGTCAGTCAAGGTCTCACATCCAGAATGCATAAGGACCTCAAAAAACAAAATTAAAACAGCAAGAACTCTAAGCTAAAAAATGAGCAGACAATCTGAATAAAGCTTCCTCAAAAAAAAAAAAGAAAAAAGAAATACAAATGGCCAATACACGTATGAAAAATGTTCAATACCATGAGCCATCAGGGACATGCAATCTTTTCCCCCACCCCCATAAAAAGTATGAGATTCCATTTCGACCCCGTAAGAACGGCTATCATCAACACCCTACCAACAAATGCTGATGAGGATGGGGGGAGCGGGAGGCAAAGAAACCTTTTATATACTGTTGGTGAGAATGTAAAGTAGTACAGCCATTGTGAAGATCACTAAAGTAATAAAAATAAAACTACAAAATGACTCAGCTGACCACTTCTAGGTGTATAACCAAAGGAAATTAAATCAACTTAACAGGCAAGAAGCCTGCACTTCCTAAGATCCTCTACGCCCGTCTATGAATAATCAGAAAATGAAAATGTGGCATAAATATACAACTGGCTTTGTTTTAATTCAGCCATTGAATATGATATCTTGTCATCTGCAGCAAAGTGGATGGAAATGAAGGGCGTCATGTTAAATAAAACTAAGCCAGTCTCGGAAGACAAGTACCACATATGCTTTCCTATATGTGGGAGCCGATAGAAGTGGACTTGATAATACAATGGTAATAACTGAGTTGCGAAGAGTGGAGACAGGAGAGTATGTGCTGGGATGGAGGTGGGGTAAGCTGGTCAGCGCACGTGCATGTACATGTCAGGCCTAATAGAACGCCTGGATGTCACAGGAGGGGGGGCAGAACAGGTAGGAAGTGAAGGAAAGAAGGCAAGGTTTACTCCGATGGGGACCTGGGACGCACTTCCCTAGGATAGGCAGGAAGTCTGAACTAACAACTGCACATCCCAGAAGACAAGCTCCTGCACTGCAAAGTCTTTGACATCCATTTCACAAGGTGCCAACTTGAGGACTGCTCTGGAAACAAAACATTGTCATTTCCCACAAGCAATGAGAAGCACCCCCAAGAGTCCAGGGTCTGATGTGACCAGACAGCACCAGGGGGACAGAAACCTGACACTCTCCTTAATGAACCTGAAGAGCTGGGGTTTGCACTGAGTCAGCCTGTGTAATACGGATCAGACACTTGTAGTTTAGCTGGTCCACATCCCAAAGCTTACACAGCAGAAACACAAGGGGGAAATATTCTAGCAAAAATATTTAACTCAGTGAAAATAATTTCTACTTGTTCATATTTACAAATAAACTGCCAACTAAGGGCTCCTGACTACTCATTAAAAGAGGCCCACCCTCCAGGACCTGTACTTTGCAGGACTTAGCTGCTATTTAATTGGCATGAAGTACAAAGCAAAGCATGGAAGGTTTGCATCTCTTTATACGCTGTAATTTTACTTTTCGTCTAATTTCAACTTTCCCTGTCCTCAATTAGTTTAACTTAGTGATGTTTTGTCACACGGAGGCTATGAAGTCCTGCTCCTGTGTCTTAACTTGCTATCCAGGGGGCAGCAAAACTAATATACTCTCAAGATTCTAAGCAGGGGGAGAGTATAGCTTTTCTTTGGGGAAAGTAACAGGAACTTCAAAATTACAGCTTACATGGGCCAAAGAGAGTTCTGCTGGTAAGAGCTCTTGCTCTTGCAGAGGACCTGGGTACCACTCCCAACACCCACCTGGTGGGTCACAATCCAATGAACTGTTATGTTCCAGGGATCCAAGACCCTAACACCCTCCTACTGACCTCCAGAGGCACAAAACATGCATGTGGTGCACATATATACATGCAAGCAAAACATTTACACCTAATACAAAAAAAGAAAAAATTCCAATGACAATTTAAAAATACAATTAATAGCTGGGCAGTGGTGGCGCAGCCTTTAATCCCAGCACTTGGGAGGCAGAGGCAGGAGGATTTCTGAGTTCGAGGCCAGCCTGGTCTACAGAGTGAGTCCAGGACAGCCAGGACTATATAGAGAAACCTTGTCTCGAGGAAAAAAAAAAAAACACAATTAATATCCTCAGCTATAATTTAGACATTACTGAGGATCAAATTTTAATCTCTGGCCTCTATCTTTTAATAATAATGGAATATAATTATGCATTTATTATATGGATGCTAAACTAGATTATAATCGATCCATTGGTATCCCTGGGGCTCCTAATCCCGAAACTCCTTAAGAATTCCCTTAATTTCTAGAGGTGGGGGATAAAGTGAAGTTTTCTGATCTGACATACATTGATTTTAAATTGATATTATTTTATTTGGTGCTTTTCTTTTTTTTTGACACAAGATTTCTGTATGTAGCCCTATCTATTTTGGAACTCACTCTGAAGATCAGGCTGGCCTTGAACTCTGAGATTCACCTGTCTTTGCCTTCCAAATGCTGAGATTAAAGGTGTCTGATACCACACTGGCTATTTAATTTTTTATATGTATGGATATTATTTTACGTGCATGTATGTCTGTCCAACAGGTTCATGCCTGGTGCCTGTCAAAGCCAGAAAAGTTGGTGTCAGACTCCCTGGAACTAGATCACAGATGGTTGTAAGCAGTCACATGGGCACTAGGAATTGAATCTTCATCTTCTGGAAGGGCAACCAGTGCTCTTAATGGCTGAGCCATCTCCTTAGCCCTAAAAAGTTTCTTTGTTTGTTTTTTTTAATTTTTATTACATTATTTATTTTTTATTTATTTATTTATTATTATGTTATGTGTGTGTGTGTGTGTCTTTTGTGCCACTGAACATGTGTTAAAGTCAAAGGACAACTTGTGAAATAAACTCTCCCCTTCACCACGTGGGACCTGGGTATCAAACTCAGATTGCCAAGCTGGGCAGTAAAATGACTTTACAACACTGACCCATTTCACTAGCCCAAGTTACCCATTCTGTAAGAGAAAAACAAAAGCCTTTGAGTTTTGAAATATCACACAGAGTGTTGGCTTTGCCAAGCTTTCTACTCCCTGTGTGTGGACAAACCCTGACTTCTCAAAAAACTGGACCTTATCACTGTAACTATTGTTTCGTACAAACACTGGTGCTGTGAGGATTCAGTGAGCTTGGGGATGAGAAAGTACACAGGAATATTAAACACACACACACACACACACACACCCAAAGGGCATCTCTGTTGCCCAACTGTCCTTTGCTTCCTTTTCCGTTTGGCTGCAGGTGGCTCTTTATTGTCACTCTTAGTTTTGTATTATTAAATCAATGTAAGGTCAGAGAAGTTAATCACTTCCAAGATGACAGAAGTTTATCATCTAGACTAAATTCCCTTACTGAGCAGTTAATGTAGGCTACGTGCTGGGACCAGTGGTGAAAGGCAGACAAAAAAACCCAAACAAAAAACAAAAAACAACCCAAAACCCAAACAAACAACCCTCTGAACTCCCCAGTTTCCATTGTTGTGGAGGAAGAATCGAGGCCAAATACATGCAATTTTGTATTGGGAGAACGTTCTAGAGAGAAAAATAAGGTGAAAGAGGAGGACAGGGAATGGGGATGGGGGTGGGGGAGGCAGGGGCCAGTCTGTAGATTCAGGAAGGTCTCATTAAGAGACATCTGAAAAGAAGCTGGCAGACAGAGCAGTGATTACCAGCCTTTGGAGGTGGGGGAGGATGTGGTCAGTCTGAGAGGGGCAATCAGGCCAGTGAAAGCAGAGACGGAGGAGATCAAGGAATCATCTGAGCCGGGCTGGATGTGCCTACCATGCTTTTCTCAATGTCAGACGGAACACATTGTGGATGCAGAAAGAGAAGGAGGTGAGAGAGCAAGAAGTCACACAAGGGCCAGCTGTGAGGCCACCTAGGTGACCTCTGCAGGAGCTCAGGGCAGCTGGGTCAGGCACCATCAGGGGAGGTGACATCTATGGACTGCGATGGACTCTGAGGCACAGCAAACAGGGCAATGCTTAGAGTTTACAGAAAGAAGCCAATGCTCAGGATAAGAGTTTGCCACTGAGGTGGTAAGCCTGTGGGGACAGGCAAGTGTGGGAGACTGCAGGAGCAAGTTATGCGGCGTATGGGTGTAAGGACTAGAGGCATGTGCTAGATAGCTGCAGGGCCCTGGGGAGTTGCCTGCAGGCTAGATGGAGCTGGACTTTAGGGAAGAGGTCTCTGTTG
This sequence comes from Mastomys natalensis, assembly GCA_021653895.1. Lineage (NCBI taxonomy): Eukaryota > Metazoa > Chordata > Mammalia > Rodentia > Muridae > Mastomys > Mastomys natalensis. Next base: position 1,345,616 of record JAJTUV010001115.1, read on the forward strand.
GAGAAACTGCTAATCATCAAGTAACATGTAATTGGAAGCTATAAGTGGTGTAAGCTCCCAATGCTGTAAGTATAGATATGGAGAAAGGACCCAAGAGCAGGCTCTGCGGTGAACCAGTGGTGAGAGGTCGGGAGAGACGGAGTGGGGTGACTAAGAATAAGCAGTCAGAAAGATGGAGTATGGTATTTTGGAAGCCAAGTGCAGAAAACGTTTGACAGAGAAGACTGATTGTCTGAGATTCATGTCAAATGCTATGGCGGTTCAAAAGGAAAGAGAAAACAGACAGAGCCAACTGGAACCTTCTGAACTTTCTATAAGGGCAAGATAAACCTATGTAAAGAACTGAACCCGAGAGTTATTTACCCCCACTGCAACTCACTGAGTGACACCAGAGGTACTTAATCAATGTTAATGCACAAGCACCCTAAGAAGCTAGGCTGCCAGGCGAGTGAGGCTCTTTCTCCTTCTCCTCGAACTGCAGCAGATACTGACATCAAAGCATAGTTTCTAGTTAATTGGTCACCCCAGGAAGTTCAGGAAAACAAAAGCCCCAGAGACAGAAATCTCCCAGGAGATGGAAAGGTGATTTCATCCTAGAGAAGTCCTAAGAATAAACACGGAAAAACCGAGAGGGCTGGAGTGGCTCCGTGGGGTGAATTCTTGCCTATTTTGTGCAAGTCTGGATTCCATCCCCCAACACGCAAAAACCAAGTGATCAATGAACTAAAAAACGTAAGTGAAACAGAGTGAAGAACCAAATTTAAACAGTAAAGGTCAAAATTCAAAGTACTAATCCAGTGCCTCAATTGCTGTTAAGACAGCAGAAAATGCTGGCCATCCCGTTTCCATGGGTCTGCGCAGGGATAGGTCTGACTCCCGTGGCTTTCACTCCAGTATACCCCTCCTGGAACACAGGGTTTTTTATCCACAAACGCCACTTTCTGAAATT